>JAEOAD010000040.1:16172500-17427500 GCA_036365145.1 Orientallactaga sibirica
AAAAATGCCTTCTATTATTCCAAGTTTCATTTTGCCTTTTCTAGACTTCCTTTGTAAAATTTTTTAAAGACAGAAAGAGCCCATTAAACCACTGGGAACTTCCAACTTGCCTGTACCTTGAAAAGACTATAGGAGTCCTTCTATTTAAAGGTCACGGCATTGTAAGGGAAATGGATTCACAGTTGGCTTGGATTTCTTTGTGCCTATTGACCAGAGGCAGTGTGAGGCTGTGATTATAAGAAAAATGGTATATGCATCCAAGCACATTATTGGAATGACGTTTCTTACACTGTTAGAGTCTGAAAGAGAGTCAGACTATATAACAAAGGGTCTAACGGTTGATGTCATTTGACGTCATTAGAGTCCCAAAAAGAGACCTGGAAGAGGTTGGATCTGTAAAAGTCCTTGAAGAAATAATGACTGAAAACATGGCCGGGTGTGGTGACACACGACTTTAATCCTGGCACTTGGAAGGCAGCATGGGAGGATCGCCGTGAATTCAAGGCCACCCTGAGACTACATGGTGAATTCCAGGTCACATGGCAAATGTGACAGAAGAGCTACAGTTTATAGATGACTGTTGCAGTCAGGTTCGCATTGCTGGCAGAAATCACCCGATCAAGAGCAGCTTTGGGGGAAAAAAGGGTTTATTTTGGCTTACAGACTCAAGGGGAAGCTCCATGATGGCAGGGGAAACGATGGCATGACAGCGACCCTTGGCCAACATAAGGTGGACAATTGCAACAGGAGAGTGTGCCAAATACTAGCAAAGGGAAACTGGCTATAACACCCATAAGTCTGCCCCCAACAATACACTGCCTTCAGGAGATGTCATTTCTCACATCTCCATCAGCTGGGAACCTAGCATTTAGAACACCTAAGCTTATGAGAGACACCTTAATCAAACCACCACATTCCAGCCCTGGTCCCATAAACTGATAACCATCCATGATATAAATGCAATGCATTCAGTCCAACTTTATTTTTATCAATCCTAATGATGTTCAGACATCCCCATAATCCAAGGTCTTTTAACTGAGCCATAATACCAAACAAACAAACAAACAAAAAACCCAAATGGCACAGAATAAACATTCACACTTCAAAAGATGGCATTGGGCATAGCAATGGAAGGAAGAAAACAGGCATAAAGGGAGGTAAGTTTCTGGAGTTGATTCAAATAATTACAGACATTCAGATTGATTCTTGTTCCCGCCCTGCCCCCTGCATCAAAATGAAGTCTGTATAAAAAAAAAAAAAGAATCCTTGAGTGAGTGTTATGCAAGAAAACTGTGCATGAGAAATAGCCAGGAAACTTCTTTTTAAAATAGGTTTAATTTTTAGAGCAGTTTTGGTTTACAGAAAAGTTGCACGGATAGTATGAGAGTTCATATAGATTATTTTGCCACCACAAGATCTCCTCTCCTCTACCCCAAAGGTTAAATTAAAACAAAAATCCTTGTTATTTTTTCTAGTTTAGCCAGAGTGTCCCATAGCCTCAGTAGGGTTACAGTAGAAGAAAATGGGAAAAATACGAGTACTTGTTGATTGTGTTGTTACATCAAATGAAGCAACAATGAGAAAGCCCTGTTAAGATGCTACCAAAATTATTACAGATAAATCAAAATTGAAGTCTAACCAAAATTCAAGTAAGTCGTAGGAAAATGAAGAAAAACAAAACAGACAAAAAAATGATGCATTCGGACATTAACGATAACGACATTAAATATAAATGTTCTGATTATTGTTAGTAAAAGAGAGATTGGCAGAGCTTGAAAAATATGACCCAACTAAATCTTAAGAAACTAAACGGAATTTGTTTGCAATATAGTGTTTTAGGTCTGTGGAAAACAGAACGATGGAGAAAGCGCTACAGACTTCAACCAGACAAGCAGGAGCTTCTATTTTAACATAACATAAACGTCAGAGGAAAGAAAATTACCCCAAACTGGAATGAATGCAATCTGATGATCAAAGGGTCTCTCCACCCAAATGTATATGGAACAAACCTACAAAATTTGTGGAGGAAAAACTCAAATGAAAGGAGAAACCGACTAACCCATAATTACAGTTCGGTGGGCTGGTTCCAATGGGACATGTCCCCAGCAGCCTCATGTGTTTGTGATCAAGCCTCATACTCAATCCCCAGCTGGTGGCAGTTTGGGAGGTTGAGTCTTGGAGGAGGAGGTGTGTCACTTGGGGCAGGCCAGAGTACACTCATCCTTATTATCCAACCTCTGCTCTGCCGTGCTTTTTCCTGCCATGGTGAAGTTTCCCCTTGACACTCTAAGCCTGAAATAAATCCTTTCCTCCCATTACCTGCTTCCGGTCAGATGTTTTGTCCCAGCAACAAGAAGGGAACTGTGATAGCTGGCAACTTCAACATTCTCTCACTGATTTATGTCACAACTAAACACGAAATCCATAAAGAGATAGAGTATTTTATTTGTCAATAGCAAAATACCTCTTCTGCCGAGTCTACCAAGCCAGACACCCCCTGATCCAGGAAGCTGACCTTAAAATATATAGAGAACCGAAGTCATACCAAAACATATCAAACTAAAACTCAATAAGGAAGATCTTCAAACACTTAGAAACAATAACCTTTAACCCAAAGATCAAAGGGACATTCTCAAGAGAAATAAAATGTATTGAATTGATTGAGAAAAAAAATCCAAAATTTGTATGACATAGTGAAGCAGTACTGGGTGGAAATATTGCAGTACTATATGCACACGTTAGAAAAGAAGAAAGGCTACAGGTAAAAAAATATAAGTATCACCTTGAAAACCAGAGAAAAGACAAAAGAATCAGAGTAAACTAATCCAAGGCAGTTAGAAGGAAGCAAAATAATAATAATAATAATAATAATAATAATAATAAGAGCATAAGTCAGTGAAAGTGTAAATAAGACCAACAACAGGGCAAACCAATAAAGGAAAGTGCTGGGTCTTGGTGTGCAAAGATCAATGGAATTGATCCGCCTCTGGCAAGAATGATGAAAAGAGAAACGAAACACCAGAAGTGAAAGAAAGGCTCTCTACAGGATTGCAGACATCAAAAGGATAATACAAGATTACTGTGGGCTTCTCTCCACATGTCAATTGGGTGCTTATTGATAGCACATTTGACATTATGTGTACATAGGTGAATAAAATTAGACGCAATGGACCATTTTTTTTATAAAGTCACAAACTACACGACTCAATAAGAAATAGATAATGAATAGGTCTATAGCTACTGATTTTTTAAAATTGAAATATTTTTTCCCAAAAGAACATCTACAGGGCCAGATGGTTTCATTGGAGAATTGTAATTATACTAAACAAATAAATACCCATTCTATACAAGATCACCTACAAAACAGAAGGAGGTATCTTACTCAATTTATTTTATGAAGCTGATATTATTTTGATACTAAAACCAAAAAAACACAGTAAATGAAAAACCCTACTGGTGCTGGAGAGATGGCTCAGGGGTTAAGGTACTTACCTGCAGAACCTAACAACCTGAGTTCAGTTCCCCAGTACCCATGCAAAGCCAAATGCACAAGGATGCATGCCTCTGGATTTTGTTTGCAGGGGTTAGAGGCCCTGGCACATCCATTCTCATTCTCTCTCTCTTTCACTCTGCTTGCAAATAAATGAATAAATAAATAAATAACCCTACGAATTACTATTCCTCATTTATATATTAATGTGAAAATTACTAAAATATTAGAGAAGTTTAGCAACCTGCAAAAAATTAAACATAGCCAAATAGGCCATACTCCAGGGGCACAAAATTGATTTACACTTGATCATCAATTACTATAATCTAACATTTTTTTTTTTTATTTTTTTATTTTATTTTATTTTATTTTAGGAGACAGTCAGAGAGAGAGAGAGAGAGAGAGAGAGAGAGAGAGAGAGAGGGAGAATGGGCCCTCCAGTAGCGTCTCAGCCACTGTGAACAAACTCCAGACACATGTGCCCCCTTGTGGGAAGGTATGGCATTGCGCCCTTTCATCACTTTGCATCTGGCTAAACATGGGACTTGGAGAATCAAACGGGCATTCTTAGGCTTAGCAGGCAGGCACTTTAACCACTAAGCTATCTCTCCAGCTCTAATCTAACATTTTAATAAACAAAGGAAGAAAATCACATTAACATATTAACTATTAACAAAAAGCAAATGTCAAAATTCAACACTTACTCATAAATACAAAACCCTTAGAAAAAGAAGTAAGAATGGAGGGGCTCTTTTCAACTTTATAAGGACTATCTAGCACAAACTTCTAAATAAGGTTCTATTTAATAAGGAAAAGTAAAAATGCTTCTTCCTAACATCAGAGACAAGACAGGGAAGTCCACTCTCACTATTCTAATTCAATATAATGAATTCCTCGCCAGAGGCATGAGGCCAGAAAAGGAAATAAAAGTTATATAGGTCCCAAAGGAAGAAATGTGTATAGACTTATTTGCCACTGTTTCCTAAGCAATTAGTATAAAAACTACTTTTCAGCATTAACATTATATTTGGTATTATAAATAATTTAATGTTCCAGGCATCTTTCCAGCAACTTTCCCCAACTTTATCCTCAGGAACTTCGTTAACCACTTTTTGTCTTGGAATCTGATTTTTAAATTTTTTAAAAATATTTTATTTTATTTTATTTATGAGAGAGAGAGAAAGAGGCAGAGGCTTCCCAGGGTGGGGCTTCACTGCAGTGTGTTTGAGCTACAAGTGTTCAGCCACATGAACTTTGTCCTTGTTACTTCTGATTTGCATCAGACTTACAACCTCACTTGGCCAATTATCCGTCCATTCAACAATTACCCTGGCACCATGTGAGGCAGCTTCTAAAAGGTCTCCCCTACAATTGATGGGTGCTGGGTCTAAGCCTTTGATCTTGATAAAAGTGAGTGCGTGGTTGGCTTACAAGAGTGTGGCATCTGTCTGGCTCTCCTGTCTTTCTGGCTCATCCTGTTTGCTGGCAAGAGTTAGTGGTCATGTTGTGAGCTGCCTTGTGGCGAGCTCAAAGGCCAGATTCTGATCCTGCCCTCAATGCCAATGAACTTGGAACTGCCTCCCACATCAGTCTAGCCTTATGTGAATGCCAGTCCAAGTTGATGTTCTCCATCCATTGAAAACAGAACTATTGTAGGATCCAGGAATTCTGCTTCTCAGTATATATCCAAAGAACAGGGCGAACATCAAGAGCTATCAGCTCTCCCACGGTCATTGTTGCCCTAGTCACAATAACCAAGACATAGAATCCGTGTTTGGATGAATCGATCAAGAATCTGTTGAAAAATTATCCCTCACAATCCATGGGGTATTGGCTCCAAAGCATCACTGGGACCAACATTTGGGGATGTTCAGATCCTTTCTATAAAATGGCATAGTGTTGGGCTGGAGAGATGGCTTAGCGGTTAAGGCGCCTGCCTGCGAAGCCTAGGAAAGCCTGTTCGATTTTCCAGCTCCCACGTTTAGCCAGATGCAAAAAGTGACACAAGGGCGCAATGTCGCACTTGCCCACAAGGGGGCGCATGCATCTGGAGTTTGTTCACGGTGGCTGAGAGACTGCTGGTGTGCCCATTCTCTCTCTCTATCTCTCTCTGTCTCTCTTTTTCTCTCTCTCTCTCTGTCTGTCTCTCTCTCAAAAAATGGCATAGTGTTCACATATAATTTATGCACACCAAGAGGTCTGGGCAAGTCCCTGGAGGGGTTTGTGAGTGGGAGAGAGGAGCTTGCATGTAGCTCAGCTGGCTTTTACCTTGAACGACCACCACATCTCAGCTGTATTTCATTTTTGATCCACCTCAGATTCCCATGAAGGACCACTGCTGCTACTTTACAGTGAAAGGAGAAACATTGTCAGGATCTGAACGCAACACTGTAGCTGTATTTCTCCTGTTAACAGCTGTTTGTGGTCTGTATTGGGTTCAGTAGCATTGTGCACCTCCCTCCTACACACATCCACAAGGTCGGTGTATCACGCCTCACTTGGAAATCGGGCCTTTGAAGATAAACATTGCTAAAATGAGGTCTCACTACAGACGTGTGCACCTTCTAAATCCGGTGACTGGTATCATCATTAGAGAAAGCAGAGGGAGACAGACAGATGTGTACACAAACACACAAAATGCACACATGCATGCATGCATGCACACAAACACAGAAAAACCCACATGTAGATGATGAGTGCCAATGACACAAAGCAGCTACAGGCTAAGAGCTCCTCCAGCGGCTGCTAATATTCTCCAGAGGCTCAAAACAGACCCGTTCTTAGAGCCTTCCCGTGAAACCAGGACCTGCCACTACCTGGTTTTGGGACTTATGACCTCCTGCTGTGAGCAAATGAAGTTCTGTGCTTCTAAGCCACCTGGTGGGTGGTACTTTGCTGAGGTGGCTTAGAGAACTGGCAGAGAGCCTGAACTGGACAGGAGGCCAGGGCACTGTATGTTCGTGTTTCTCGGTCTGTTACTCCATCGTCACAGCCTAGGACCAAGTAAACCTTTCCCAAGCGATCGCCCATCACCGCCATGGACCTTCCTTGCTTCTGCAGTGCTGTTTCTTGAGCCTCAGCTTGCTTATGGCGGGGTTCAAGTGTCCCCACACCTCAAGGATTCATGGGGAAATGGGAGCTGCAATCCGAGACCCTCATCTCATGCCCCAGCCTTTTACGTTACTTCCCACCAGGTCAGGTGAGTCCTTAGATGCCCACTGCTGGGTGCCAGGCATCCTGGCACCCACGGACCCCTGACTTGAAGACCCCGGCTTCCAATTCATGTGGAGTAAAAACACAGGTTGCAGACTTTTATTCAAAGGAAACCTCATTCTTTCATTTTATCTTCCCAAATAACACTCATGTCGCCAATCAGTGGATATCACCAAGGAGCCAGATTTTCTTTAAAAATTCCAGTGGGCGGCCTTCCTCCAGGGAGCTCCAAGAAAAAAAAAGAAAGAAAGAAAGAAACAGGCAGTCTGGCTATTGTCCTCAGTCAGTCTTGTTCCAGAAAGTTCTGCATCCACTTAACTTCATAAATTCAGGTTCTGTGGTTTGGCCACTTTGCAATTCAAGCTCATCCGAGCCAGGGTTTCTGGCAAGGTGGGGGTTGGGGAACAGCCAAATGGGACACCCTATTCTTATCTCTTGCTGCCCCCTGCTGTTCAGATCGCGCTGGGTGCTCTCTTTTTCTTTCGTCTTTTTTTTTTTTTTTTCTGCTTTTCTGAGGGATGGTTGGGTGAGGGAGAAGCAAATTGGACACGAAAGCATCAGTCAGCTTCCCTTATTAGTGCACTCTGTTTCTTTTATTTATTTGTTGTGTGTGTGTGTGTGTGTGTATGCATGCATGTGCATTCGCACTTTCATATGTGTGTGGGCATACATGTGTATGCAGGTACATGTGTATGTGTGTGTGTGCATACATGTGGAGACCAGAGGTTGACACGAGGTGTGTTTCTCAATCTCTTTCTTCCTTATTATTATTACTTTTTAAATAGACTCTCTTGCTCAACGCAGGCCTCATGGATTTAGCTAGACCAGCTAGGCAGTGAGACCCAGAGATTCCCTCATGCTGGGATTACAGACCTGCACTATCAGGCCCAGGATTTTCCATGGGTGCTGAAGACTCCAACTCAGGTCTTCATGCCTGACACTTTACCCACTTTACCCACTGAGCCATCTTCCCAACCCCTCAGTTTATTTTTATCTTTATTAAAAATATTTAATTTATTTAGTTACTTGATAGAGAGGGGCAGAAGCAGATAGAAAGACAATGGGCACACCAGGGCCTCTAGCCACTGCAAATGAACTCCAAACATATGTGCCACCTTGTGCATCTGGCTTATGTGGGTGCCGGGGAATCAAAGCTGGGTGCTTGAGCTTCACAGGCAAGTGTCTTAACTGCTAAACCATGTCTCCAGCCTAGTTTATTTATTTATTTATTTATTTTATTTTATTTTATTTTTATTTATTTATTTATTTGAGATAGAGAGAGGGAAAGAGAGAAGAGGGGAAAGAGAGCGAATGGGCACTCCAGGGCCTCTAGTCACTGCAAACAAATTCCAGACACATGTGCCCCCTTGTGCATCTGGCTTACTTGGGACCTGGAGAATCCAACCGGGGTCCTTAGGCTTCGCAGGCATGTGCCTTAACTGCTAAACCATCTCTCCAGCCCATAGTTTATTTTTTTAAAGATGAAATGGAGGTTGTGATATTCACGCTATGGTTACATTGAGCTGATTGGTCACAATCAAGTGGAGTCGAGCTGTGCATCAGTTTACCCTGGGGTTATATCCTAATAAATGCACCGGAAGTTGAAATAACACAAGGCAATGATGCTTTCACAGGACAGGAGAGATGGGTCAAGAAGCAGTGAGGTGTGCTTCCTGTGTAAGCTCGAGGGCCTGAAGTGGACTGATTGCTAGAACCCAGGTAAACAGCTGGATGCGGCCGTTTATGTTTGTAACCTCGTCCTGTGCAAGATTGGACAGGAAAATCTGGAGTCAGCAAGAGACTTCATCCTAAGGAGAAATGGGTGGGTGAATGATGGGACAGGTCACCTGATGTTCTCCTCCAGCCACAGGTCAGTTCAGGGGTGCAGCAGAAAAACACATGGGGCACCACACCAGCACACAAATGTGCATACACTACACATACACCACCCCACACCTAGTATGCACATGCAAAAAGTGCATTTACTACATGTAACCTTCTCCCGGCTTAGCCCAGCCTAACTTAAACATGCTTAGCACATGTACCTATAGTTGGGCAAAGCCCTGTAACACAAAACCTATTTGATAGTAAAGTGTTGAGTAAGCCATGTAATTCCTCTCATACTGTACTGACGCTGACAAAGCAGAATGGTCATGTGGGTATCCGAATTCAGTTTCTAAACAATGCTTTGTCAGTATAGCTAAAGTTGGACATCCTTACAATAAGTCAGGGACCATAATGCCATAAATGAGGGCTGGGGAGATGGCTTAGCGGTTAAGGTGCTTGCCTGAGAAGCCTAAGGACCCATGTTTGACTCTCCAGATCCCACATAAGTCAGACACACAGAAGGTGAGGCAGGTGCAAGGTCACACATACCCACTAGGTGGCCCAAGCATCTGTGGTGCTATTTCAGTAGCTGAGGACCTGGCGTGCCAATTCTCTCTGTCTCTCTAAAATTAAAAAAATGTAAAAGTATGAATGAGAAGTCTACTGCTGGTGTGTGTTTTGGGGGGGCTCTAGCCTGGTGATGGAGGTGAGGTCTTCTTCAACACAAGTCTCACTTCCACAGGCTGTGTCTGCATTTGCACCACATGTGAGAGGAAGGTGAGGCCCTTTGTCAATGACCTTCCTGCCATGGAGAGCTCTGAGGACAGGTGTGGCCAGGACCAACTCTCAGAGAATCTCCGTGGATGGGATAGAGATGGTGAAGCATGTCAATGGCCATACCACCGTGAGCATGTCTGATCTTGGAAGCTAAGCAGAGTGGGGCCTGGTTAGTCCTTGTATGGGAGAAGGTGAAGTGAGGGAATGGATGAGGGAAAGGTTGGCACCATCTTTGTGGCAAAAGTTTGAGAGTGGTGAGATCTTTGAGAAGTGCAAGTGTTGGGCTCCTGTGGGATGACCACTGACCGCAGACACTGCCCTGGGACAGAGGCCATCAGAAACACCTCACCAAGTCCTGAACCCCAAAACTTACCTGCAAGGGCAGACCACTGACAGTCTATTGCTGCTGACAGGAGAGTCCAGGAAGCCACAGAGGACAGAATTAGGATTCTAGACCGTGGACCCCACGCAGCAGAGTCAGGCCTCTGGGGGGAAATGCAGCATCCTACTCACAGAAGCCATTTAACATGGACCATAAATGATGCTGTTTCCAGGTCAGTTTCTGTAGCAGACAGCTTCAGGTTTGCTGAGATGAACTTCCAGACCAGGCACAGTGATGGACGAAGGGATATTTATTGACGCTTACAGATTCAGGGGAAGTTTCATAATGGCAGAAGAAGCTGGCCTGTCTTCACAGGATCAAACACAGAGCAAAGCCAAAAGCCACACAGCACAGCACACCTCAGGAACTCCAGCTAGGCACACTTTGCATATCTTTAAATTGAAATCTCAACCCCACCACCACACCTTAATATCTGCCCAGTGACACTGCCTCCAGCCAGGTGGGTGCAGATGCAAACTACAAATACAACACTGAATATATTGGGGGGCATCTATTCAAACTACCACAGTTTCTGTCTCCTTCCCCATCACACTCGCCCTCAGTTGGTGGTCCAGCATAATTCTACTCTTGAGTTTTTTTTCTTCACTGGGAATGCACTCAAATTGGTTTTATCATCTCAATAGTTGCTCCAGGATGCCCAAACAGTGAATTCCAATTAGATTTAAGCTGAAGGAGCTGACTGAAATGACAAAGCTCTTCTCTGCTGACTGTGTAGATTAAAACTGAAGGCCACCTACATTCGACCTGCACCCTGAACACCATGCCTTCCTTCAGGAGAGAGCACCACAATCTCTCCTTCCCACTCGAGCGTCTAGGGACTGAATTTGACAGTATGGCACCATCTACATTCACAGTCACTGGTCTAGAGGCCAAACTGAGCAGTTACCAAGCTTGGGTGGAGGGTGGTACGATGAGCTCCGATCGTTTCTAAGAGGATCACATATGGTTTAGGGTGATTTGGGAGAAAGCCCCTGTCCTTCTCAGATAACTCGTGAGGTACACGAGCAGTGGGTCCTCTTCTCACTTGAATGAAGCTTACTGGGGCCTCTAGACCTGGTCACCTATTCATGGTTCCTTCCCTCGCTGGAATGTAAGTCCCGAGATCTCATGCAATGGTCACTCAGTTTACCACGGAGAGCGATCTAGATGGGCACACAGCGTGAACTCCATACAGATTTGCTCCTGATCGCCGTGCCTCTGCTCAGCACCCACTCCAGCCCCATCTGTTTTTCACACCACAGCCGGAACAGTCTTTCTAAAAGTCAAACTTGGCTGGAGAGATGACTTAGCGGTCAAGGCGTTTGCCTGCGAAGCTTAAGGACCCAGGTTCGATTCCCCAAGCCCCACGTAAGCCAGCTGCATATGGTGGCACATGCATCTGGAGTTCATTTGCAGTGGCTGGAGGCCCTGGTGCACCCATTCTCACTTTCTCTCTGTCTCTCCCTCTCTCTCTGTCTCTAATAAATAAATAAAAATGAAATCTTTTAAAATAAATAAATAAAAGTCAAACTTCATCAAGGCCCTTCCCTATAGAAAACCCTTTAATGACTCCTCTGTGGTCAGCATAAGGTCAAAAGCACTTAAATAACTTGATAAGGGCATTGCTTGCATTCCAGCCACACCTAACCCTCACACCATACTAAAAGATTGCATTCTCCCAGCATCCATGGAGGCTTTGGCAATTCTTTCTAGGAATCAGAGGCCTGCCCTGGGCATTCACCTATCAGGTATCTGGTCACCTCAGCTCAACAACTCCCACAGAGATGCCACAAGACTGGCAGTGATTATCATATGTTACAATTATTTTTTTCCTGCCCACTTGAGTCCATTCTGTGCCCATGCCATTATACCCACTCCAAACTGGGCAATAACCATGGCATAACTTCATAGCACAGGTGGTCAAGACTCCAGGTTCTCATCTTAGCAGAGAACAAAGATCACAACTCACTCGTTGGCAAATTAGAATCTCCACACTTGACCTACTTTTTCCCTGGTTCCCCTCTCCATCATGGGGCTTGTGATCATTTCTCAAATAAACCAGGTGAAGCCCTTGGCTCAGGACCTGGCAAGTTTTGTGTGTTTGATTCATGAGTGTTGGTAGTGATTATTAAAAGCCATTACTTTAGCTGTCTTTCTCCTCACTTACTGCAACTTCCTGTATCTCTCTAGGTAGTCATTGCACAAGACATGACACAGAGCTGTTTTCTTAGTTAAAAAAAAATTTTTTTTAGGGCTGGAGAGATGGCTTAGCAGTTAAGGCATTTTCCTGCAAAGCCTAAGGACCCTGGTTCAATTCTCTAGGGCCCACATAAACCACATGCACAAGGTGGCACATACATCTGGAGTTTGTTAGCAGTGGCTAGAGGCCCTGGCGTGCCCAGTCTCACTCTCCCTTTCTCTCTTTCCCCATCTCTAATAAATAAAATTTAAAAATCTTTAAAAAAAAAGAAGAAAAAAATTTTAAAATATTTTATTTATTTATTTGCAAGCAGAGAGAAGAGAGAGAACGAACGGTGTGTCAGGGCCTCCAGCCACTGCAAACAAACTCCAGATGCACGCACCACCTTGTGCATTCGACTTTACGTGGGTTCTGGGGGATTGGACCAGGCCTGTTAGGATTTGCAGGCAAGCGTTTTAACCACTGAGACATCTCCCCAGCGCCTGGATCTGTTTTCTCGTTGTCTGTTCATCCCTGACTGGACACTTCATGGAAGCATGCTGGATGCTAATAGCTATGCTATGTTAAAGATGACAGATATGGAGACTTGTTGATGGCTCAATGGGTAGAGCATTTACATCACAATAATGAGGATTTGAGTCTAGATACCCAGAACCCATAGAAAAGCCAGGCATGGTGACATACCCAAGGAGGATCCCCAGAGCTTTCTAGCTAACTTGTCTAATCCATGAGCCCCAGGTTCAGTGAAAGACCTTGTTTAAAAAACAATGTGAATAGGGCTGGAAGGATGGCTTAGCAGTTAAGGTGTTTGCCTGCAAAGCTAAAAGACCCAGGTTCGATTCCCCAGGACCCACATTAGCCAGATGCACAAGGGGATGCATGCATTTGAGTTTGTTTTCAGTAGCTGGAGGCTCTGGTGTGCCCATTCTCTCTCCCCTCCCTTCTCTGTCAAATGAATAAATAAAAATAAGGTAAATTTTTTAAAATGTGAATAAACAATAAATTATTTTAAAGGGCTGGAGAGATGGCTTAGTGGTTAATGTGCTTGCCTGCAAAGCCAAAAGGACCCAGGTTCGATTCCCCAGGACCTATGTAAGCCAGATGCTCAAGGGGGCGCATGCACTTGGAGTTCATTTGCAGAGGCTGGAGGCCCTGGTGTGCCCATTCTCTCTCTTTTTCCCCCTCTCCCTCTCTCTCAAATAAGTAAGTAAATAAATAATAAAATATTTAAGAAAACAAGGCGGAGAACAATAGATGCAGACCCCTAATGCCAACTTGAGGCCACTGCAGTCATGCACTCACACATGTACAAACATACATGTAGTCCTGCATGCATGACATCCACACATACATGAGCAAAAATGGCAAATGTAAGCATAGCATATGAATAAATACAACATTCTTAAAATATTTATCTGCAAGCAGAGAGAGAGAGAGAGAGGGAGGGAGGAAAACAGAGACAGAATGGACACACTAGGGCCTCCAGCTCCTGCAAACAAATTCCAGGCACATGCGCCACTTTGTGCATCTGGCTTATGTGTGACCTGGAGAATCAAACTGGGGTCCTTAGACTTTGGAGGCAAACACCTTAACTGCTAATCCATCTCTCCAGCCCCAGTGAGCACTTGCTCACTCTCCTGTAGGAGTGCCTGAAATACTGTTGCTTTATTTTGTTTTGGAAGCTGGGGAGGGGAAACTGTGATTTGAATTGATCAAATCTTCCCTCTCTGTCAGGCTTTCTAGAAAGCTTTCTCTCTCTCTCTCTCTCTCTCTGGTTATTTATTTATTTGAGAGAGAGAAAGAGAGATTGAGAATGGGTGCACCAAGGCCTCTAGCCATTGCAAACGAACTCCAGATGCATGCGTCACCATGTGCATCTGTCTTACGTGGGACCTGGAGAATTGAACCTGGGTCCTTAGGCTTTGCTGGCAAGCACCTTAACCATGAAGCCATCTCTCCAGCCCCAGAAAGCTTTCTTTTAATGGCTGAAAGGAAGGAAAAGTAAGCTTGATGAGGAAGTCATCTTCTGTGCTTACAAGTCTCGAGTGGGTGATTGCAGTGGGAAGAATGTCAGGTGGCCACCGCCAAAGCACTAGCATTAGCACTAACGAGATGAACAACCATGAAGTCATTTATTGATGGCACTTAGGCCTGTATGGTCAAAATAACTATTCTCATGTCTCTGCTGGTAGGTGGCAGAGGCTGGCATTGAAGGCAGGCCAATGTAATCTTCTACCACACTGGGAAATTCACTAAAGACCCTTCCTCACCCGGGAGGAATGGGATTCTGTGCCAAGCCATGAGGCAGCCCCTATTAGCCCTCTCCTGTTACATCCCAGAGTGTTGTTATGGTGAGCCATGACTATCAAGAAACTACGTATGCGTGAACGAGAGTGGGTGCGCATGCAGTAGTCGTAATTACCTAGTTACATGACACAGCAGTTGTAATTTGTAACTCCAATTAGGCTGGAGAGATGACTCAGCAGTTAAGGTGCTTGTGTGTGAAGCCTAAGCACCCATGTTTGACTCTCCAGGTCCCACATAAGCCAGATGTACAAGGTAAAACACGTACACAAGGTTGCACATGTGCACAAGGTGGCGCAAGCATCTGGAGTTCGATGGCAGTGGCTGGAGGCCCTTGTGTGCCTATTATCTCCCTCTCTTTCTATTTTTCTTTTCTTTCTTTCTTTCTTTCTTTCTTCCTTCCTTCCTTCCTTCCTTCCTTCCTTCCTTCCTTCCTTCCTTCCTTCCTTCCTTTCTTCCTTTCTCTCTCTCTCTCTCTCTCTCTTTCTTTCTTTCTTTCTTTCTTTCTTTCTTTCTTTCTTTCTTTCTTCCCCCCCCTCTCTCTCGCCCTTTCTCTCTCCATTAAAAAAAAAGAGTTCTATGTGCTTACCATCCCAGCTTTCATTTTGGTTCAACTTTGTCCAGTGAAGGAAACATAATCTCACTGAATATGTGTGAGGCATGTACAACCTTTAAAAAAAAAAAAAAAAAAAAAAAAACAGACCCACTGTAAACTTGAGTAGGGTGGCAGAGCTGGTTTGAAGTCTATATTTAGATTGGAGCCTCTGGAAAATTCTCTGTTGGAAATTTGCACCATGACCAGTCTTGACAGAAATACAAGTTTTCTTAAGCAGCGACCAGCAAAAGTTAATTTTAAAAATGCCTAAGTGGCAGATCTTGAAGTGTCATTTCTCCCAGAGTTCTTTCAGATGATCATGCATTAGAACCAACTGGAGGGTTTGGATGACCCTCTGTGTTACTTGGGGGACAGGCCGCTAGAAGTTCTGAGTCCACCGGTCTGGGGTAGGGCGGGCCCGAGGACTTACACTTCCAGCAACCCTCAGCTAACACTGGTCAGGGGAACACACTTGGAGAAGCACACGTTGGACCACTAGCTCTGAGACTTGGCTGCGTGATAAGCTCATCTGGGGAACTTAAGAATTAATTATGCCTGGATTCCACCCCAGAGACTCTGGTTTAATTTGTATGGAGTACGACCTGGGCTTTAGGGAGTTTTCAAAGCTCCCCAGACGACTGTAATGTGTAGCAGAGTTAGAGAACTACTAATAACACGGGGAGAATTCATATGTTAAGAGGAACAGAGTGTATGGCGTGGTAGAATGAATGCTCCGTGAAAATTAATTGGTATCCAAATGAAGTGGCTTAATATCACATCTGAATAAAATGGTGCTGGGAGGCCAGGAGGAGGGACATTCGGGTACTCTGTCTGTCTTTAAAACACAGGTGAGCTGAGGATGGCTTGATAACAGAGCTCTTGCCTACCGTGTACAAAGCTGAGGGGGATCCCCAGCATTGTATGAAACAACAGCAAAAAAATAAAATCAGTGTGGGCTGGAGAGATGACTCAGTGGTTAAGGCGCTTGCCTGCGAAGCCCAAAGACTCACATTCGACTCTCCAGATCCCACATAAGCCAGACGCACAAAGGTGAGGCAAGCACACAAGGTCATGCATGCCTACTAGGTGGTACAAGCGTCTGGAGTTTGATTGCAGTGGCTGAGGCACTGGCGTGCCAATTCTGTCTCTCTCTCACTCTCTCTAAAGTCACTCTAACAAGCTGACCCCATCTCTTGCAGTGAGCCCCTGTAACCGATGTTCCCTTCGTCTCACAATCAGCGACCATGTCCTTCTCTCTCCTCTGTCTTTATAAGTGAGTGTCCCCTGGCCCAGCCTCCTCGGATGCACCCATGGTCTGATAGGGCATACACTTTCCAGATTGCTACCCTCTGTTGTTCCCTGAGCAAGGCTTTCTGTGGAGAGGTTTTAGGTTGGCAGCCTCCTTCGTGTGACACTTCTCCCTGAACAGAGCTAAGTGTGTGCAGGCCGAGCAGTCTGTGCTCAGAGTCTCAGGTTGCAAGACTTGGTAGCAACTTTTTTGTCCAACAATGGTTCTCGGGCTCCCTGAGGCTTAAAATCAACCTCCCTCACACCAGGCATCTGTATCTATTAGAGTTCCTAGTTTTGTAAAAATATATTTTATTTTACTTATTTATTTATTTGCAAGTAGAGAGAGATAGAGAGACAGACAGAGAGAATGAGAGCTCTAGGACCCCCAGCTGTTGCAAAGGAACTCCAGATGCATGGGCCACTGTGCATCTGGCTTTATGTGGGTCCTGGGGGATGAACTCAGGTTGTTAGGCTTTGCAGGCAAGTGCCTTAACTGCTGAGCCTTCTCTCCAGCCCACGTTCTTAGTTTTATGTAAGCACCTCACAGCTATCCAAGGAGAAAAGGAGTTCAGGGAATGTTCATTGGTGACTTGAAGCTGTTTTCACAAACCCACACCTACCAGGGATTATTGAGGGACCTACATTGTTGTTATGCTGGACCCTGAAAAAAGCCAGGCTGCTGCCCTACCAGTGCCATTCTCCCTTTGCCGTGGGATTTGGATTTTAAGGTTCTGGCTATCCCCAGGGAATGTTCTGGAAGCTGTTTTCACAAACCCACACCTACCAGGGATTATTGAGGGACCTACATTGTTGTTATGCTGGACCCTGAAAAAAGCCAGGCTGCTGCCCTACCAGTGCCATTCTCCCTTCCTCTGCCGTGGGGATTTGGATTTGTAAGGTTCTGGCCCCTCTGGAAGCCAGATGTCTTCAGTGTTGTCCTCATTGAGGAAATCTGTCCCCAGGAGCCTCCTACTGAGACTTCTAGTGTCAGGGGAGTGAGTGTGACCAGAGGAGCTCATCATGAATGTCACACTGGCTGGAAATCTAGAAACCTTGTTGGATTTGACTATCTAGGTCTTGGAATTCCTCCACATAATGCAAAGGGCTTCTGTCCCCAGGAGGGTGACAAGATGTGGCAATTATTATTATTATTATTATTATTATTATTATTAATTATTTGAGAGAGACAGAGAGAGAGAGAAAGAGAGGAAGAGGCAGAGAGAGAGAAAATGGGTGGGTCAGCTGCTGTGAATGCACTCCAGATGCATGAGCCCCCTTGTGGGCAAGCGTAGCATTGCATGCATGTGTCACTTTTTGCATCTGGCTAAACGTGTGACTTGGAGAATCCAATGGGCATTCTTAGGCTTGGCAGGCAGGTGCCTTAACTGCTAAGCCATCTCTCCAGCCTCTCGCCATCATTATTATTAATCCTTAGACTGTAGGCTCCTGCCTTTCTCTTTGCAGAGAACTTTCTCCACCCAACCAGTAGCAGGGAGACCAGTCTTGACAGCCTTCTCCATACTCTCATCCTTTCAGGGGTGGGTTTCCTGTCAGTCATCGATTGACTTCCCATCACAGTTGAGTATACTGAGTCGTTACATTGAAGGAAAGAACTATACCAGTCTTATGTGAAATACCTCCTCTTTGGCCAATTAAAAGTGATGAGTGGGTTAAACACCCCCCTCTGCTACCCACACAGAGTCCCACACAAGGAAGGGCAGAATTTGGAGTTGTCAATCCAAATGCAGATGGAGCACATCTCACTGCCTGGGTGGTGGCCAGGTGGTGGCTTGCTGGAGACGAGAACCTAGGACAGCCCTTCGGAGTGCAACCTTTGTTTCCTTCTCCAGCAGCCACCTGGGGAAGCCCCATGAATCCAGGCGTGTCCTTCATTGTCACTCTTCTCTAGGTCTCGTGACAGTCGAGGGTCACAACCATTGACCATGTCCGTGGACAAGGTCTGGTGCCCTCAGCTATAGCTGATGGGGGAGGTCCAGGGAAGAGATAAGAAACTGGTCCAACCGGGCGTGGTGGCGCATGCCTTTAATCCCAGCACTCGGGAGGCAGAGGTAGGAGGATCACTGTAAGTTCGAGGCCACCCTGAAACTACATAGTGAATTCCAGGTCAGCCTGGACTAGAGTGAAACCTTACCTCGAAAAAGAAAAAACAAAAAACAAACAAGAGAGAGAGAGAGAGAGAAGGAAGGAAGGAAGGAAGGAAGGAAGGAAGGAAGGAAGGAAGGAAGGAAGGAAGGAAGGAAGGAAGGGGGAAAGAAACTGGTCCAAACTTGGGTACAGCATGGTTCAAAGCCAAACTGACTCCAAAGCCATCACTCTATTTCATAATTTTTAAAAATCCCCCTTTATTCTGATTCACACAACCCAGATAAGTGTAAGGGAAAAGGGTAAATTTACCTAAAAGCCTGCCATTCTGAGATAATGAGCTCTTATATTCTGGTACCTTCTTTTGTGAGTGTGCACGTGTGTGCATGCGAGAGTGTGTGTACATGTAGTATTGCACAAATAGAGTCTCTCACTCAAGTGTGGGCTCTTGAAGCTCTCATTGGTTCCTTAGTCAGCGTGGCTAAGGTGAGCTGAGCTCGGACACCTTCAGTTTCTGTACTGAAGTTTTTTTTTTTTTAAAGAAAGTACTTCTCAAATATTTATTTTTTTGAGAGAGAGGTAGGGAGAGATGGAAGGAGGGGGGAGAGTGAGAAAGAGAGAGAAAGAGAGAGAGAAAATGTGCGTGCCAGGGCCTCCAGCCACTGCAAAGGAACTCCAGATGCATGCGCCCCCTTGTGCATCTGGCTTACTTGGGTCCTAGAGAGTTGAACTGGGATCCTTTGGCTTTGCAGACAAACGCCTTAACTGCTTAGCCATCTCTCCAGCCCTGTACTGAAGTTTTTATGAATGTGGGTGAAGAAGGAAGTTTGCTGGAAGCAAGCAGGGACTTCTGTAGCTGGCCAGCCCCTATACTGTGTGTGGACTGGGCCATGGTACCGTGGAGACAGGAGTGGGCAGTGTGATAAAGAACAGAGGTTCTTCATAAGAACCGCAAGGCTTCTCTCTCGGTTCATTCGTTAACTAGCTGTGCAACTCTGGGCAATGTATTCCACCTTTCTGCACACGAGTTCTCTAGCTACGAAGTGGAAACAATAGTGGTATATTCCTCAGGGGTTATGGTAAAGAATACATAAAAATGCCAGGGGCTGAAAGGATGACATAGCAGTTAAGGCACTTGCCTGTAAAACCAAAAGACCCAAGTTTGATTCTCCAGGACCCACATAAGCCAGATGCACAAGGTGGTGCATGTGTCTGGAGTTTGTTTGCAGTGGCTGAAGGCCCTGGCATGCCCATTCTCTCTTTCTCTCTCTTTCTGCCTCTTTCTCTCTCACTGAAATAAGTGAAGTTACAAGAAAAGAAACCCCGATGTGGTGGCACACACTATTAATTCCAGCATTCAGGAGGCATAGGTAGAAGCATCTCTGTGAATTTGAGGCCAGCCTGGGACTACAGAGTGAGTGCTGGGTCACCTTGGGCTCCAGTGAGAACCTACCTCAAAAAAAAAAAAAAATCAAACAAAACAAAAGAACAAATAAGAACCATGTAAGCTTTAAGCACACATACAGAGTAAAGGGTTAACATGAGCTGAGATCATTAGAATTTACACTCTGTGTAAATCCAGAAGGTACTAGGGTGATCCACTAAAAACCTTGGAGCTACATGTTTTTATCTTTGATTTAAAAAGATTTTTTAAAAAATTTGTTTATTTTTATTTATATATTTGAGAGAGAGAGAGAGAGAGAGAGAGAGAGAATGGGAGCACCAGGGCCTCCAGCCACTGCAAACAAACTTCAGATGTATGTGCTACCTTGTGCATCTGGCTTACATGGGTCCTGGGGAATTGAGCCTTGAACCAGGGTCCTTAGGCTTCATAGGCAAGTGCTTAACCACTAAGCCATCTCTCCAGCCCCTTAATACTTGTGATATCTAGTGCTATTTGCTTACCCCAAACTATAAGGGCTGCACATTGTTTTTGTTTTTTTTTGTTTTAATTTTTATAAATTGCTATATTTCCTCAGGGCATGAAATATAAGAGCATATAACGTGAGCGATATGGCAAGGCCACAAAGCTGATGGGTTATTTAATTTAGTTGCTCATGAATTTCTTCATGCAAGTATTAATTAGTAGCGCTGGACATATAATTATTTGTTGATGAAGAGAAAGCATAAAAACGATTGGAAGAAACATTCCACGAGTGCCTACTATGTACTGAATTAGAGATGTGAGGGATGTATAAAAAGCTCAGGGCTGGAGAGATGGCTTAATGGTTAAGGTCTTTGCCCGCAAAGCCAAAGGATCCTGGTTTTAACCTACGTAAGCCATATGCATAAGAGGGCGCAAGAGTCTGAAGTTTGTTTGCAGTGGCCAGAGGCCCTGGCACAGCTATTCTCTCTCTCCCTCTCCTCTTTTTCTCCCTCAAATAAATAAATAAGCAGATTAAAAACAAAAACAAGTTCAGCAAGCAGCAAACCGTCAAGGAGCTTGTATCTAGTTACTTTCCTGTTGCTAGGCATGAACACCTGACCAGGAACAAGTTAAGGAAGGAGAGGGTGTAATTCAGCTTACAGATTCAAGGGGAAGTTTCATAGTCCAGAAGGCATGGTGGCAGGAGTGGGAAGCCAGCTTCATAATCAAGAGGCAGAGAGTGAACAGGGTGGGGGCTGGATTATAAAGCCTCGAGGCCCACCCCCCAGCGACTCACTTCCTCTAGCAAGGCTCCACTTCTAAAGGCTCCACAGCAGCCTCTGGTGGACCTTTCACGTTCAAACCACCACAAAGCATAACTTCAATCACTATGTCTCTTTTGGGGATGCACCTCTCTCTTTCTCTGTCATACACATATGCACACCTGTACAGACACAGACACACACACACACAGACACACACACACAGATTAAAGTCTTGTGTCCTAATCATTTTTTATTTTTATTTATTTATTAGAGAGAGAGAGAGAGAGAGAGAGAGAGAGAGAATGGGCATGCCAGGGCCTGTAGCCACTGCAAACAAGCTCCAGATGCATGTGACACCTTGTGCATCTGGCTTACGTGGGACCTGGAGAATTGAACCTGGGTGTTTAGGCTTTGCAGGCATGCACCTTAACCACTAAGCCATCTCTCTAGCCCCCCTAATCATTTTTATATTTAAACTGCAAGGTACAAATTGCCAGACATCCGAATGGCCCATACGTGTTTACTTGTTTATCCTGTACAAGAAAATAGACATCATAATTGAGTCCAAATGTCGACCACCCAATTTGACGGGGGTTGGGGGGCAGGAGCCTCTTTCTGGGGTGATGGATAATCCACATCCCACCTCGAGGAGTCCCCGCTCTCATGAAAGCACACTGAGACTGGGCTGGCCTCCCAGGAAGGAGGACGAGCCTCCAGAGGTCGCGGACATCATTCTATTCCACACGTGCGCCTTCTGAAATCCATCTGAGTGCTCCCTGATGACAAAGGAACAGATGGGCGATGGGGTGGAGAATGCCTCACTCTTGGCCAAGCCCCATCGTTTTTTTTTTTTTTTTTTTTTTTTTTTTTGGCGTGTTTACCTTAGTGTGTGTGTGGGGAGAGGTTAGGCAAGGTATATGCACAGGTTGCTGATGGATAATAACACAGATATGGAAGGTGACCGCTCTCCAGCGGACATTCAGTTGGACATGTAAACTCCTGTAAGTACACAAAGGACACGCACTAGGTCTGTTTTTTTATTTTTTTCTTTTCTCCTCCTTCTAGTCCCAAAGTGCCGTTATTGGCTTTCTATTAATTACTTATTACAGCAGATTCAGCAGCATTGTTTCTCTTCTTGGCAGACACATCGCTGGATTTTATTGCTAGCCTTGCAGGTTTGTTAGTCAACTACCTTGGGGAAAGCAGCAACATTAGACTAAATATTAAAAGGTATTTTCTTCCAAATTTTATTATGTATAGACACAAAGCTTTATGTTGATTGGAAGAAATGTTTCTCCACTTTATTAAACTTGGGATCCATTCAAGAAAATGTCACTAAACGGAATTCAATCTGCTCCTGGCACTAGTGTATCCATTATTGTATGGAAAAAGATCAAAATAGCAATGTCAGCTATTAAAAGGAGCAAAACTCGTTCCATTTTCTTTTTCATTGTGAGCTGAGTGAGCTCAGTTGTAAGCAGAAAAGATGATGGAAAAACAGTATATTAATTATTTCTGCCTTTTGCAATGCTTGGTGCAGGGGCTCCATGTGGACTTCAGCAGACCTTAAAGGCGTGTAAGTGACTGAGACCCCTCACACTGGCAGCTGCACACTCACCGCTTGCCAGGCTACGCTTGGCTGGGGACCCAGTGTAACGCCTTATAAAATCAATCTTTCTCTGAACCATATGTTTCGTCTTTACATTAAGTATATGGAAGGAGATTCAGTTGAGCAAAGACCTTTGACTAAAACTGATGGTCTTTCAAGATGCTGCATTTCAAAGGAGGCGTGCTCAGTCGTTAAATTGAATAAAAACAGTTGTTTTGGGAGAGTAGGTAAGTTTCTAAAGCATCACCAAGTGTTACTTTTTGGACATTGGAAATAATTTAAGGGGCATGAATCTCCTTTCAGAAACCTTAGCATAAAAAATAACTATATTTTTTATAAATCAACTTTATTTTAGACTCAGATTTCATTCTCCTGGACTCCGGGTGAATCAGAGGTCTTAGGGCCAAGATGTGTTTGCAGGGGAGAATCAGGGTATAAAAGGTTCATTTTTCCTCCTTTCTCTGCACCACACCATTATCTCTCAGGCTTTATTGAGTTATACTTGACAAATATTTTTATGCATTTAACCTGTTCAACCTTTATGGTTTGATTTCATTTATTTATTCATTTATTTACAAGGAGAGGGAGAATGGGCATGCCAGGGCCTCTAGCCCCAGTTGCATGCACCACTTTATGCATCTGCCTTTACATGGATTCCATTAGGCAGTGCAGGCAAGTGCCTTAACCTCTGAATCATCTTTCCAGCCCAACCCTTATGCTTTGAAATGCAGATATATCATGAACAATTGAGTTAATCTCTTCTTCCTCTCATGGAGTTATTTTGCATTTAGTGCTGAGACCACTTAAGGTCAACTTTCTTTGTAAATTTCAAGAACATGGGGCTGGAGGGATGGCTTAGTGGTTAAGGCATTTGCCTGCAAAGCCAAAGGACCCAGGTTTGATTCTCCAGGACCCATGTTAGTCAGATGTACAAGGGGGCACACGTATCTGGAGTTGGTTTACAGTGGCTGGAGGCCCTAGCGTGCCCATTCTCTCTTTCTCCCTCCCTCTCTCTGTCAAATAAATAAGTAAATAAAAATAAAATATTAAAAATTTTTTTCCACTACATGATTCTGTGTTGTTACTATGGTCACCATACTGTATACAGCCGTACAACTTACTTGTCTCACGTAAATGATGCTTTGTACCCCTGGACCCATCTCCTCAAACCCTTGTCCTGCACCTGGAGACCACTATTCTACTCTCTGCTTTTATGACCTTGACTTCTTTAGATCCCACATAAAAGTGGGATCATGTACTCTTTGTCTTTTTGTGCCTGGCTTGTTTCACATAACATCATGCCCTCTGGACTCATCTGCAGTGTCACAAATATCTGGATGCCAGGGTGTCCTTTTATTGAAGAAGAATATTCCATTATACTCATGAGCGCGTGCACAAATAATACACATCTTTTTTTTATTCATCCATTGAGTGTTACAAGCAGATTCCGTATCTTGACTAGTGTAAACAATCCTGTAACATCCTCTTTAAGATATCTATTATTTATTTATTTATTTATTTATTTATTTATTTATTTATTTGAGAGAGAGAGAGAGAAAAAAAAATGGGCACGCCAGGGCCTCCAGCCACTGCAAACAAACTCCAGAGGCATGCACCACCTTGTGCATCTGGCTCTTGTGGGTCCTGGGGAATCGAACTTGGGTCCTTTGACATTGCAGACAAGTGTCTTAACTGCCTAGCCATCTCTCCAGCCCCCCTACAATGTGTTTTAATAGCTCTATAGTCTTTGTTTCAATAAATAGACTTGACTATAATGAATAAAAACTGTGGAATAAAGGCCATATACAAACATAGACATTATAGTGTAATTTATATCAGCAAAATTATAAGTAGTATTCATTTCATTGGAAAGAAATAAGTAGTAAAAGTAAAACTGGTGCTATTTAGTTATTTTTAACTATTCGATAAGTCATGAGGGCAGAAGTAAAAGGGTACAGTGATCTCAAGAAGAAGAAAACCTACAGCATTAAAAATTAAAAAGCAAAGCCTGGCATGGTGGTGCACGCCTCTAATCCCAGCACTTGGGTGGCAGAGGTAGGAGGATCGCTGTGAGTTCGAGGCCAGCCTGAGACTAATTCCAGGTCAGCCTGGCCTGGCTACTTTGAAAAAACAAACAAACAAACAAACAAACAAACAAACAAACAAACAAAAAATTAAAAAGGAACCCTAAACTTTGAAC
This sequence comes from Orientallactaga sibirica, assembly GCA_036365145.1. Lineage (NCBI taxonomy): Eukaryota > Metazoa > Chordata > Mammalia > Rodentia > Dipodidae > Orientallactaga > Orientallactaga sibirica. Next base: position 16,197,122 of record JAEOAD010000040.1, read on the forward strand.
TGCTACATTCTCTGGTAGTGACATAATTGAGCCTTCTTTGTCTCCCTCCCTCTTTTCCCTCCCTCCCTCTCTCTCTCCTTCCCTTCCCTTCCCCCCTTCCCTTCCCTTCCCTTCCCTTCCTTCCCTTCCTTCCTTCCTTCCTTCCTTCCTTCCTTCCTTCCTTCCTTCCTTCCTTCCTTCCTTCCTTCCTTCCTTCCTTCCTTCCTTCCTCCTTTCCTTTTTCCCTCCCTCCCTTCCTTCCTTCTTTACTGGCCTTTCCTTATGCAAGAGAGCTAGATCAAGACAGACAGAGAGAGTATGAGAAAGAATTGGCACTCCAGGGCCTCCAGCCATTGCAATTGAACTCCAGACATGTGCCCTTTGTGCACAAACTTGTGTGCTTGCAACACTTTGTGTGTCTGGCTTATGTGGGACCTGAGGAGTTGAACATGAGTCCTTAGGCTTCACCTGCAAGTGCCCTCTTTCTTTCTTTTTTTCCTTCCCTCTTCTTGTTTTCTTTCTTTCTTATTATTTGTTTTTGAGACAATTTATTTATTTATTTAGAACAGGCTGGGCTGTAACCCATGATCTTCCCGCTTCAGCCTCCTGAGTGCTGGGATTACAGGTGTGCCCCACCATACTTAAACCTGATCCAGTCTTGAGAACCCTAATCTGGTCTTTCAAAGAGGCATTCATTCATTTGTAAGGACAGTACCCTTTGAGCCTAGTCATCTCTCAAAGGTACCAGTTCCTTACACTGTCAGCTTCAACATGAGTTTTGGGCACATCCCAACCATTTCAGACATCCGTAGCAACAAGTACATACATGCACACATGTGGAGACCCTGGGTACAAATGACTCCACCCACCAGCCACTCTATAGTGAATGCTTTTGTATTTTTGCACAGCTACTGACATATTGGATCGAGTAATTGTTGGCTGGGCAGTGCGAGTGCTGTCCTGCTCCTTATTATCGGGTATTTACTATCATCCTCAGACTCTTCCTACTAGACAGAAGCAACTCCATTCCTAGTCATGACAAAAACAAGTGTCTGGGGGGCTGGAGATGTGGCTTAGTGGTTAAGGTGCTTGCCTGTGAAGCCTAAGGACTCAGGTTTCATTCCCCAGGACCCATGTAAGTCAGATGCACAACGAGGCATATGTGTCTATTTGCAGTGGCTGGAGGCCCTGGTGCGCCCATTCTCTCTCTCTATCTGCCCCTCTCTCTCTCACATAAATAAATAAATTTTTTTTTTTTTTTTTTGCATCTGGCTTACATGGGTACTCGGGAATCAAACCTGGGTTCTTTGGCTTTGCAGGCAACAGCCTTAATTGCTAAGCTATCTCTTTGTCTATGGCCTTTGTTCCACAGTTTTTATTCATCATAGACTTCTAGAAGTCTATTTATTAAAACCAAGACTACAGAGCTATTAAAATATTTTTAGAAATCTGTTGTAAATATATAAATATATTTTATTTTAATTTATTTAGTTGAGTGAAAGAGAGAGAGAGAATAGGCATGCCAGGGCATTCACGCAAACGAACTCCAGGAGCATGTGCTACCTTGTGCATCTGGCTTACATGGGTTCTGGGGAATCAAACCTGGGTCCTTTGGCTTTGCAGGCAAGCGCCTTAACTGCTAAGCCATCTCTCCAGACCCTAAAATATTTTCTTAAATGTCTCAAGACATTACTCAATGTCCTCAGAGGAGTCCCCCTTTTAATAGAGAACCACTGAGTGTATTGACACCAGGGAAGATGTGCATACCTGTGTGAATGAACTTGACCTTCCCACACAGCAAGGTCATCTGTTTCATTCACAGGTATGATACTGAATTGTTGTCATTCCCTCTCCCTTGTTTGTCCTTTTTAGCCAACAATATGTAGTGAGGACGTTATTAAGGCTTTTTAGTTTCATATTTCTGTGCTGTACTTTGTGGGTAATTTCAGGACAACCCAGGGAAAACTTGGCTGTATGCGATTTCCTTTAGGTAATGAATTAAAAACCTGCCTCAGTATACAGCTATTCCATTGCATGGAATCTTTTATGTAATGTTTGCATTTTATGTAATGTTTAAACACATGGACGGTAAACATTATATTGCTGCTGGATGCACCTAATACGTTACATATAATTAGTTCTGGAAAATAAGGAAAAGTTAATATAATTTTGTTTTTAGTGGACTTTGCAGCAATAAAAAAATTCCTCTAAGGGCAGTTCATAATTAACTCTAGATTATGAAATGATCTCAGGGACGTAAGTTTCCAGCCACAGTTAGTGGGGCTGAAACTTTCCCACTGCTTTCTGTAGACCTACAAAGGGAAGACATTACTTTTTGTACTTTTTTTTTTTTCAAAAAGTTTTTGTTATTGAAGGGTGGCTTAGAACCGAGGGGGAAAATCATCCTAAGAATTATAGCACAGCTTATATATCAAGAAGAGGTAGATTTTATCGATCTGTGTATGTTAGTTTATTGAAACCAAAATTCATATTTCATTATTTTACTAGTCACAATACTAGCCTTCTTGAAAAACCTACCAAATGGATCCACAGAGGCCCTATGGAAGCAGGTCAAATCTACAAGTATTGCAATTCTAGAAGATCCTGGACAAGCAGCAATGCTTTGCAAGATTATTTGACCAATAGAACTATTATATTCACTTCACGGTTTCCAAGCCGCCTCCACATAAATACTATTCATTGGCTCTCCATCACTGTGACAAAATACCTGAGGTAAACAATGTGTAAGGATGAGAGGTTTATTTTATCACCCAGTTTTAGAGATTCCAGCCCACCGTTGCTTGGCCCCGTGGCCTTCGGACCTGTAGCCAGGTAGTAGTGACTGTGGTGGGAGCATGTGGTAGAAAAGAAGGTTCTCCCCACAAAGCATCCAGGAAGCAAGGGAAAAGGGGCTAAGATTCCAAAGGCATGCCTCCAAGGTCTTAAATTCCTCCTACTAGCTCCCACATTTTTTTTTTTTTTTTTTTGGAAAGAGTGAGAGAAAGACAGGCAGAGAATGGGCACGCCAGCAGCCTCTCAGCCACTATGAATGAACTCCATATGCATGCGCCCCCTTGTGGGCAAGTGAAGCATTGTGCCCTTGCATTACTTTGTATCTGGCTAAATGTGGGACCTGGAGAATCGAGCGGGAATTCTTAAAGCTTAGCAGGCAGGCTCCTTAACTGCTAAGCTATCTCTCCAACCCCCACATTTAAAAAAATTAATTTATTTATTTGCAAGCAGATAGAGAAAGAGAGAGAGAGAAAGAGAGAGAGAGAGAGAAGAGGAGAGGAGAGGAGACACAGAGAGAATGGGCACACCAGGGCCTCTAACCATTGCAAAGGAACTCCAGATGCATGTGCTCCTTGTGCATCTGGCTTATGTGGGCCCTGAGGAATTGAACCTGGGTCCTTTGGCTTTGCAGGCAAACGCCTTAACTGCTAAGCCATCTCTCCAGCCCCCACATTTTTAAAATAAAATATATTTATTTATTTGCAAGCAGAGAGAGATAGAAAAGGGACAGAGAGAAAGAGAGAACTGGGCATGCCAGGAGCTCCAGCCACTGCAAACGAACCCCAGATGCCTGTGCTATTTTATGTATGTGGTTTTTACGTGGATATTGGGAAATCAAACCCAGGTCATTGGGCTCTGTAGGCAAGCACCTTAACCGCTGTAGCTAGCATTTTTTCTTTTTTTAAAAGTATAATTTATTTATTTATTTGAGAGAGAGAAAGAGGGAGAGAGAGAGAGAGAGAGAGAGAGAGAGAATGGGCACGCCAGGGCCTCTAGCCACTGCAAACGAACTCCAGATGCATGTGCCCCTTGTGCATCTGGCTTACATGGGTCCTGGAGAGTCCAACTGGGATCCTTTGACTTTGCAGGCAAATGCCTTAGCCACTAAGTCATCTCTCCAGCCCATAGCTCTCACTTTTTAAACATTTTATCACTTCTCAATAATGCCATAGCCTAAGGACCAAAGCTTTAACATACAGGCCTTTGAGATACTTATATAAATGGTGGCACCCACTACTACACACACACACACACACACACACACACACACACACACACACAGCATATATTTGTGCATATGTGCTTTGGGCTAAAGGGCCATGTTGATCCAGACAGTGAGGGCTTCAGAGCGAAGGCACAGTAAGGTTAAAAATTTAGTCTCAGTTTGTGCATTTGTCCCGATAACCACACTGCTGTGTGAAGACATATGAGGGAGCAGTAAGAACTGTGAAATTAAAAATACAGGGCTAGGGGCTGTAAAGATGGCTTAGTGGTTAAGGCGCTTGCCCGCAAAGCCTAAGGACTCATGTTTGACTCTCCGGGTCCCACGTAAGCCAGATGCACAGTGATGTAAGCTTGCAAGATTGCACAAGATGGCACATGCATCTAGAGTTTGATTGCAATGGCTAGAGGCCCTGGCACACCAGTTGTCTACCCACCCTCACTCTCACATAAAAAAAAAGAATACAGGTTTTAGGGATGACGTATCTGTGGTGACATGTATGTGATCTTCAAGCATAAATATGCTTGAATTCTATCACTAGTAGATGCTTGTGGAAAAGCACAAAGTGTAGCTATAAGAACATTCAGCATGTCATGATAATCTTGGCCTCTGGAGATGTGGACATGAGAACGGTGTTCAGTGAATCTGTGACGGTGACTGTACTGTTGGGGTTAAAACAAATGGTAGTGTTAAAATTAGTGAGGTTAGTGAGCTGGGGAGATCATTCAGTGAGTGGTTTATAGTGGTTAGGGATTAAGAGGTCCTGGGAGGGCCAGAGACTATCTGAATTCATGTAAAAAAAAAGGGGGCATGTGGGCTGGAGAGATGGCTTGGCAGTTAAGACTCTTGCTGGCAAAGCCAAAGGACACAGGTTTGATTCCCCGGTACCCATGTAAAATCAGATGCACAAGGTGGTGCATGCATCTGGAGTTCATTTGCCGTAGCTAGGGGTCCTGGTGTGCCCATTCTCTCTACGGGCGTCTACCCCCCAAAATAAATAAATAAATAAAATATAAAAAATTAAGGATAAAGATAAGGAGTTGATTCTGTCTTTTTATCTAGCTATCTATCATCCATTTACCATCTATTATCTAGATAGATTTATTTATTTATTTATCATCTATCTATTATCTGTCATCTCTATCATCGATTATCTATCACCTATCTACCATCTATCTATCTATCTATCTATCTATCTATCTATCTATCTATCTATCTATCTATCTATCTATCATCTTTCTCTCTTTCATCAATCTATCACTTATCATCTGTCTGTATATTTTATTGGCTTAGGAGTCAACCAGATGCAGGTAAGTCTTTATTTCTTACTGAGAGACCTTGAGTAGTCTCTTAACTACACCAGGTCTCACCACTATAAAATAACGATAACATTAATTCTTACCTCATAGGAGTTTTATAGGGTTCAAAGAATAATTTTGGGGCCCATCACCCACTGTGTGCTTAGTTGAAGAGCTCACTGCTGATATGATGGGCTCCCAGCATTTCACAGCAGGGTCTGTATTATGGTGGCCTGTGCCAGGAGAATTAACTCAGACCTCGGCTTGGGCAGCTCCAAGGCAGCTGCAGACCCTTCACATTTGAGTTGCTGTGAAGTGTGGAAGAAGGTGAGTTCCCACAACACCACAGGAGTATTAGAGCGTATTTTAATTAGGGGAAGGTTAGTAGTAAAGGGTGAGCAGGAGACAGACTGCAGAGAGTGCAGAGAGTGCAGGGAGTGCAGAGAGTGCAGAGAGTGCAGAGAGTGCAGAGACTGCAGAGAGTGCAGAGAGTGCAGGGAGTGCAGAGAGTGCAGAGAGTGCAGAGACTGCAGAGAGTGCAGAGAGTGCAGAGAGTGCAGAGACTGCAGAGAGTGCAGAGAGTGCAGAGACTGCAGAGACTGCAGAGACTGCAGAGAGTGCAGAGAGTGCAGAGAGTGCAGAGACTGCAGAGAGTGCAGAGACTGCAGAGTGCAGAGACTGCAGAGAGTGCAGAGACTGCAGAGACTGCAGAGTGCAGAGAGTGCAGAGACTGCAGAGACTGCAGAGAGTGCAGAGAGTGCAGAGACTGCAGAGACTGCAGAGACTGCAGAGAGTGCAGAGACTGCAGAGACTGCAGAGAGTGCAGAGAGTGCAGAGTGCAGAGAGTGCAGAGACTGCAGAGTGCAGAGACTGCAGAGAGTGCAGAGAGTGCAGAGAGTGCAGAGAGTGCAGAGACTGCAGAGACTGCAGAGACTGCAGAGACTGCAGAGAGTGCAGAGACTGCAGAGAGTGCAGAGAGTGCAGAGACTGCAGAGACTGCAGAGAGTGCAGAGACTGCAGAGAGTGCAGAGACTGCAGAGACTGCAGAGACTGCAGAGACTGCAGAGAGTGCAGAGAGTGCAGAGAGTGCAGAGACTGCAGAGAGTGCAGAGACTGCAGAGTGCAGAGACTGCAGAGAGTGCAGAGACTGCAGAGACTGCAGAGTGCAGAGAGTGCAGAGACTGCAGAGACTGCAGAGAGTGCAGAGAGTGCAGAGAGTGCAGAGACTGCAGAGACTGCAGAGAGTGCAGAGAGTGCAGAGACTGCAGAGAGTGCAGAGAGTGCAGAGTGCAGAGAGTGCAGAGACTGCAGAGTGCAGAGACTGCAGAGAGTGCAGAGAGTGCAGAGACTGCAGAGAGTGCAGAGAGTGCAGAGACTGCAGAGAGTGCAGAGACTGCAGAGACTGCAGAGACTGCAGAGAGTGCAGAGAGTGCAGAGAGTGCAGAGACTGCAGAGAGTGCAGAGAGTGCAGAGACTGCAGAGAGTGCAGAGACTGCAGAGACTGCAGAGACTGCAGAGAGTGCAGAGACTGCAGAGACTGCAGAGACTGCAGAGAGTGCAGAGAGTGCAGAGAGTGCAGAGACTGCAGAGACTGCAGAGAGTGCAGAGACTGCAGAGACTGAAGAGAGTGCAGAGACTGAAGAGAGTGCAGAGAGTGCCAGGCCAGTCTGCCAAACACACAGGGTGTGTCCCAGGGGAGCCCTCTATCCTCTCTTGGGTCTTTTTTGTTTGTTTGTTTTTTAAGTTATCCTTTTTTAAGACTTTAAAAAAATTTATTTATTTATTTATTTATTTATTTATTTATTTATTTATTTGAGAGAGAAAGAGGAAGAGGCAGAGAGAAAGAGAATGGGTGTGTCAGGGCCTCCAGCCACTGCAAACGAACTGCAGATGCATGCGCCCCCTTGTGCATCTGGCTTATGTGGGTGCTGGGGAGTTGAACCGGGGTCCATAGGCTTTGCAGGCAAACACCTTAACTGCTAAGCCATCTCCTCAGCCCTGGGAAATGAAGATGTGCAGTACATGGAGGTGCGTGTGTGTGTGTGCATGTGTGTGTATGGTATGTGCATATGTGTGTGTGTGTGTATTGTGGTATTTTGTGTGTGGTGTGATATGTATGTGTGCATTGTAGTTTATATATGTGTTATAGTATGTATGTGGTGTGTGTGTGTGTGTGTGTGTGTGTGTGTGTGTGTGTGTGAAAGCTTCCAGTGCTACAGGAAGTTTAGTTCAGCAAAAGCTTGGGTAAAATGCTGCCCCACATAGACCATTTGTAAACATCCCAACAGTAGCCTTGTGGTCATTTCCTGGACAATCTTGCCTGTCCCTCCACATCAGAATTGATAGATGAGGACCGAAGCTGCGATAATAAGTGTTCCCGACTCTAGAACATCCCTGGAGGCCGTGGCAGTAGTGCACACAGGTAAGAGATTGATATGGTCACATCTTCCATAAACGTGCTGCGGAAATGAGGGGTCACTGGGGCCTTGTGGGGAGGATTATGGACCTCATTGGACATGGGGCTCTTGAGTTGGGTTTCATGGGGTGATCTGCGGGATGGGGCAAAGAAACCATTCTGGGGATAGAATGAGCAAAAGTGCAGAGGAGGAGGAGGAGGAGGAGGAGGAGAGAAAGGTCACAGGGCAAAGATGGACAGTTTACGTGCAGATGGTGAGAAAAGGCAGTTGATAGCACTTCACTCCAAATCCAGCTCGGGAACTGAGGCTCCTGCAGACTGGCCCCTTAGTCCCCACCTCACCCACCCTCCTCCCTTCGGTCTCTGCTTTCAGGAAGTGTGCTGTCTTGGAGACCCGACTGAGCACCCTCAGCTCAAGAAACAATGTGTGTCTTGGCTAACCTACCCCTCTGGCTTTCAATGTCTCTACTCTAGCATGGGATACTTGAGGGAAATAGTTTTTTGGCGTTCCAAAATAAAATAAACTTTTTGGGAATATGACTATAATGACCACGTGAAGGATAGTGTTGGACGATGAGAAGCCCCAGAGACACCAAAAGCTCTTCTAGTTACACGGTTTATGACAAACATCATCTGTTACATAACAAACGCTCTCAATCTCTCCCTCCGTGTAACCGCTGTAAGACGTAGTTGTGCGTGGATTTAGTTTAACCATCGAGTGTGAGATCTGCTGCGGATGTGTGTACATAAAGAACATTCTTCTTTAATGAGCTTTTCTTTTTTTTTTTTTTTTTTTTTTTGTGGAGAGAGACACAGAGAGAGACAAAGAGAGAGGGAGAGGGAGACAGATAGAGATGGGCGCACCAGCAGTCTCTCAGCTGCTGCGAACGAAATCCAGATGTGTGCGCCCCCTTGTGGGCAAGTGTGGCATTGGGCCCTTGAGTCACTTTGCATCTGGCTAAACGTGGGACCTGGAGATTGGAACCACTGGAGACTGGAACCAGCATTCTTAGGCTTAGGAGGCAGGCGCCTTAACCGCTAAGCCATCTCTCCAGCCCTTTTTTTTGATTGATAACTTCTATACTTACAGACAATAAACCATGATATTTCCCTCCCCTCCCCTTCAGAACTCCATTCTCCCTCATATCCTCTCCCTCTCTCCATTAATCTCTCTTTTAATTTGATGTCACCATCTTTTTCTCCAATTATGAGGGTCTTGTGAAAGTATTGCTAGGCACTGCAAGGTCATGCCACTAAGAACAATGGTTCACCTTTTAAACTTGTTGACCATTTTAACTTTCACCTGATTCCTGGCTTTCTCTCTGTCCCTAGATGCCCAAATGGCCCCTTGTGTTCCAAAACAAAGCATGTCCCGAGGTAGGGAGATTCAGAGGCAGACGAATAAGTGCTGGACTACGGAGACTGATCTTGCCCCGAAGTCTGCCAAACCACAGTCCTTGAGGATCTGGAAGAATTCCAAACCACATAGAAAATAAACAAGGGCAAATGGCACATTCTCTAGTAACAAGGGTCTCCCTGGACTTCTTCTGATCCAAGGTTTTCCCTTGTTCTTTCTTTCACTTGTATCAGGAGGAACAGGGCCAGGGTGTGAGCACTTACCGGAAAGGTCAAACACCAGGAGGGAGGGACTAACGAATAGAGACAGAACGTATGGAGAAGGAAAAGTAAAAAAAGAAAGGAAAACTTCTCTTTGGGAAGTCAGCCTCGGATCTTTCAAATGCAAGGATGCAACCCGATAAACTCTCCAAGCTGACCAGTCCTCATCCATGAACAGGCCTCTTTGAAGGAAATCAACCTTGTGGATGAGCTCTCCTAGGCTGTTCAAATCATTTTCCTATGTTCATCACTTCTGCATTGTCTATCTCCTGCTCGTCTCATTTTCATGCTTGTGACATACAAATTTTAATACAAAACTCCCCCAAAGGCTTTTAACAATATGTTCATGTATATATGAATATATATACATATGTATTATAGCTGTCTGCTTGTTGTCTATTTATCTATGGTCTATCAATTTCTTTTTTAAAAAATATTTTATTTTTGGGCTGGAGAGATGGCTTAGGGGTTAAGGCGCCTGCTTCATAAGCCACAGAATGCCTGTTCAATTCTCCAGGTCCCATGTTTAGCCAGATGCAAAGTGATGCAAAGGCGCAATGCTGCACTTGCCCACAAGGGGGCACACGCATCTGGAGTTCGTTCACAGCAGCTGAGAGGCTGCTGGCATGCCCATTCCCTGTCTGTCCCTCTCTCTCTCTTTCTCTCTCTGATGCTCTCCAAATTTATTTATTTATTTATTTATTTATTTATTTATTTATTTATTTATTTGAGAGAGAATCGAGAGGGAGAGAGAGAGGCAGACACAGAAAAGAGAGAGAGTGACTGGGTATGTCAGGGCCTCCAGCCACTGCAAATGAACTCCAGATGCATGTGCCACCTTGTGCATCTGACTTACGTGGGTACTGGGGAATTGAACCGGGCTCCTTAGGCTTCATAGGCAAGTGCCTTAACCAGTAAGCCATCCCTCCAGCCCCTATCAATTTCAATAAATAGTTGAGGGACATTCTACCTTTCACTTCTGAATAACAAACTACTCCCTGGAGGGAATGCAGAGATTAGTTCCACTGTAAGGGACACGACAGAGGTGGGAGTGGTGGTTCCCACCACCTCTCCCTCTAACTCTTCCATTTGGCCTGTTCAGAACACATATGTGTCATGGAGAATGACAGTGATTAGTGGGAACTTAATCAAGTAGTTACTGCAATCCCAGCTGCTGTACAAAAGGTGGTTTCCTTACTTAAGCAGATGAACACATCGGTGGTGCTTTGAATCAGACGTCCCTCATAGACTCATGTTGAAGCACATGGAATGTTTGGTCCCCAGTTAATGGAAAGTTGGTAGGTGGAGCCTTGCTGGAGGAGGTGTGTTATTGTGGGAAGGCTTTGGGGTGTTATAGCCAGCTCACCCTTGCTAGAGTTCAGCTCACTCTCCTGTTGCTGTTGCCGATTTGCTGTGGCAGAGGTGATGTCCAGCCTCTGCTCGTGTCATGCTTTCCCTGCCATCAAGAAGCTTCCTCTCCAGACTGTAAGCCACAATCAAAACTTTCCTCCTGTCACTGCTTTTGGTTTGGTGCTTTGTCCCAGCAAGGAGACAGTAACGAGCACATGGTCTCCTGGCACGTGGTTTTCAGCTGTTGATCTTGAAAATGCTCTCTTCACCATACCTGTGTATCAGAACCACCAGCAACAATTTTCTTTTAGCTGAGAAGGCCAGGACTGCAACTTTACTGTCTTATTTCAAGGTTATATTCAAGGTTATATCACAGAGATATTGACTACCTGTCCCTTCCACAAGGTGTCACATTGGCCCATTATATTGATGATCTTATGCTTATTGGACCAAGTAAACAGGAGGTGGTAACCACCCTGGAGTTGCTGGTACAGCATATGTGCAACAGAGGATGGGAAATAAATCCAACCAAAGTTTGAGGGCCTTTGACCTCAATAAAATTTCTAGAAGTTCAGTGGTGTGTAACATGCAGAAATATTCCTTCTAAGGTGAAGGATAAGTTGTTGCACCTGGCCCCTCCTACCACTAAGAAAGAAGCACAACGTCTAGTGGGCCTATTTGGATTTTGGAGACAGCACATTCCTCACTTGGGTGTGTTACTCCGTCCCATATACCAAGTGACTTGGAAAGCTACTAGTTTTCAGTGGGGCCCAGAACAAGAGAAGGCTCTTCAGCAGGTCCGGGCTGCTGTGCAGGCGGCTCTGCCCCTTGGCCCATATGATCCAGCAGATCCAGTTGTACTTGAGGTGTCAATGGCAGGTAGGGATGCTATTTGGAGCCTTTGGCAGTCCCTCATAGGTGAATCACAGTGGAGACCCTTGGGATTCTGGAGCAAGGCCCTGCCATCATCTGCAGATGATTACACTCCCTTTGAGAGACAGCTCTTGGCCTGCTATTGGGCCTGGGTGGAGACTGAACACTTGACAATGGGCCATCAAGTTAGCATGTGGCCTGAGCTGGGTGTGATCTGACCCACTGTACCATAAAGTTGAACGTGCTCAGCAGCAGTCCATCATCAAGTGGAAGTGGTACTATGTGATCGGGCCTTCATAGGTCATTAAAGCAGAAGTAAGTTTCATGAGGAAGTTGCCCAAATGCCTATGGTTACTATTCCTCTTACAATGCCTTCTGTGCCCCAAGCATGTACCTATGTTATTATGGGGTGTGCCCTATGATCAATTAACAGAGCATGAGAAAACTAGGGCCTGGTTTACAGATGAATCTGCATGCTATGCAGGCACCTGCCAGAAGTGGACAGCCATGGCATTTCAGCCCCTTCCTGAGACAGTTCTGAAGGGCTGTGGTGAAGGGACGTCTCCACAATGGCAGAACTCCAGGCAGAGCACATGTTTGCACATTTTGCATGGAAGGAATAATGGCCTGATGTGTGGTTACATACTAAATTCATGGGTGGTAGCCAATGGTTTTGGCTGGATAGTAGAGGATTTGGAAGGAGCACAAGTGAAAAATTGGGGGAAAAAAGACATTTGGAGAAAGCATATGTAGATAGATCTCTGACTGGATAAAGGATATAAAATTTATTTATTTATTTATTTATTTATTTATTTATTTATTTATTTGTTGTTTGTTTATTTGAGACAGAGAGAGGGAAAGAGAAAGAGGGAGAGTGGGAATGGGCACGCCAGGGCCTCTTGCCACTGCAAACGAACTCCAGACACGTGCACCCCCTTGTGCATCTGGCTTACGTGGGACATGGTGAATCGAACCGGGGTCCTTAGGCTTTGCAGGCATGTGCCTTAACTGCTAAGCCATCTCTCCAGCCCTATAAAAGATATTTGTGTCACTGTAAATGCTCATCAAAAGGTGACCTCAGCAGAGAATGACTTTCAGAACCCAGTAGGTACAATGTTGATTGTGGATAGCGGTCAACCTCTGTCCCTGGACATCTCTGTCATCCCCTATTGGACCCATGAACAAAGTAGCCTTGGTGGCAGGGATGCAGGTTATGCATGGGCTCAACACCATGCAATTCCCCTCATCGAGGCTGGTCTGGCTACAGCTGCTGCTGAGTGCCAAACCTGCCAGCATCAGAGACCAATGCTGAGTCCCTGATATGGCACCATTGCCCGGGGGGTTCCAGCCAGCAACCTGGTGGCAGGTTGACTACTCTGGACAGCTCCCATCGTGGAAAGGGCAGCGTGTTGTCCTACCTGGAATATATACTTAATCTGGGTCTGGATTTGACAGCAAGGTCACCCGAAAGAGCCCAGGTAGGATCTGAGCTCTTGTCTCCTGCACATGCCACTAACTCCACCCCTTCCCTCAAGAGGGAAGAGGCATGAGGACCACAGGAAGATTATGAAATAGGGATGTTTGCAGTGATGCTTAGCAATTAGTGAAATACTGTTTATTGTCCAGAAGCCCAACACGTCTCCACTTAGCAATCTCTTTCAGGGTTTCATTCTTATTCCTCTTCAGCACTGTGGGCAAATAAATGTCCACGTCTGTGTGCCCCACTGCTTTCATGGGCATCTGGCAGAACCTACACTTCTGGGCACATACTGGAATCTTAAATGCCAGAAGTCTGAAATTCTCCTTTCCTTTTCTCTGGACTTTTTTTTTTTCCTCCCAATTCTTCCATCTTCCTGCCTCCTCACCTTCTTCTAATTTCATTTTTCTCCTCCTCTCCACAACTTATGCAGGCCCTGTAAAAAAAAAAAAAAAAAAAAAAGCCAGAGAAAAGATATTTGCTTTGGGGGAAGAAGAGGAAATAAAAGATGCGTTATCCAAGGCACAGAATCAGCTCGGCTTTTCCACAGAGGCCCACTTCACGGAAAGAGCATGACTGATGGAGCTTTCTTCTCTCCAGCGTTCTCTCTCCTTTAGGAAAAGAAACAAAGTCGCTGTAAACAGCTGGAGACTGTGACTTGAAAAACCAAGAAAGGAAGATGAATAAAACTTCCTGTTTTCCTCTCTGACGCCCTGGTCTCCAGGGAGCTGGCCTACAAAGCTACCTTCCAACCAGATGTTCCACTCCCAAAGTTCGTTGAGAGTCTCTGCCTATCAATTATTCCTTACACAGCAGCACCAGACCTTAGATTCACTTATAGCAGAACATGCTCCAGCCAAGCGCCTGCTGAGACACAGGGCCTCTTGAGAACAACCGAAAAATGTGGCCAGCATATGACTTGGGACCAAGGAGTTAAACTGTCTAGTCTCCCCATCTAAATTAAGTGTAACCCTAGCAGGGATTCTCCAATATGCCACGTCTTATGGCAAGATTCCACATTAGCTCATTAAACCCATACCACAACTCCATTACGGAGGCACTAATAATGTCCCTATGTTGCGAGTCATGAGATCCAGCCTTAGAAAGGATAATTATGGGCTGGAGAGATAGCTTAGAGGTTAAGGAATTGCCTGCAAAGCCAAAGGATGCAGGTTCAACTCCCCAGGATCCATGTAAACTAGATGTACAAAGTGGCACATGTGTCTGGAGTTCGTTTGCAGTGGCTGGAGGCCCTGGTGTGCCCATTCTCTCTCTCTCTCTCTTTCCTTCTTTTTCTCTCTCACACAAATAATGAATAAAAATTAAAAAACATTTTAAAAACAAGAAAGGCTGCCAGGAGTTCCACACCTAGTAGGACCACTCCCACCTCTTCCCCACTCTCCATGGGTCCACGGAGAAGCAACATGGGTGGAGATGTCTTAGTTGCTTCAAAGGAGAGTCTGTCACCGGCACCATTTTCAGCTCCAGCCTGGGTTGCTGGACGGATTGCTTTTTCCTTGGCAGCTGTGTCCATCCTCTTTGGAGACGTGTTGTCATCAATGTTAAAGGTTTGTCTGCATCCTCTGTGGTCACACCCAGCTACTTCCTTCAGTCTCCCCTCGGATTCCTCCCTTCCTTTCTGGTCCATCTCTTCTCATTTGACCAGAGCAGGGAGGGTGGAGCCCTTCACTGCAGAACTCTTAAGTGCTTGAACAGCTCTTTAAAAAAAGTGCTCCAAGCATGACGTCTATCTATATTTGGCCTTTTCATGCTGAACAACAATCTGCCAACAGGATTGGTGGTAGAGCTGTTATTAACTGGCTCTTCCCTGCAAAATGGAGCACAGTGTGCTTTTGGAGGAAATTGATTCTTGCCTGTTGGGTAATTATAAGTAGCTAGAATTATCTTAGTCATTAAAAGATGTGTTTGTGTTGGCAGATTTTCCAAATTTCACACAATTTCCTACTTGTGAAGGATGACAGGGTTAGTGTTTTAAACAATTAATGAATTACTCGCAAATAGGCTTCGAAGCTTTCCTTTCCTAAGCAACCTTACACCAGAATAGCTTGGAGACTGTAGCAGACAGCTTCAGGTTCGCTGAGATGAATGTCCAGACCAGGAAAAATTATAGAGGAAGAGATATTTATTGAAGCTCACAGATCCAGGGGAAGTTCCATAATGGCAGAAGAAGCTGGTCTGCCCTCACAGGACCAAACACAGAGAGCAAAAGCCACAAGCCAAAAAGCCAAAAAGCCAAAAGCCAAAAGCCACACAGCACAGAACACCTCCGGAACTCCAGCTAGGCACACTTTGCATATCTTTAGATTGAAATCTCAAACCCTCCACCATACCTTAGGGCTGGACCCTAAGATCCACCCAGTAACACTGCCTCAAGCCAGGTGGCTACAGATGCAAACTAATAAAACACTGAAGATTTTGGGGGCCATCAATTCAAACTACCACAGAGACCTTCTTCTCCATATGTCCCAGTGTGAACAGAACATGCTCACCAGCAGCCTCTATCCTCTGTGCCATACTTGTAAAACATTTTCATTGGGAACCTTAATTATGAACATATTACAAATTGGTTCTCTGCCCATCACGTGATCCTGTTATGTCCCCTATCTCCTGCCCCCATTCCCTTGAGGATCCTCTTCGGTGGGGTATTGGTAATCATTGTGGGATCTTGGATGCACCAGACAGTTCCTGTTGGGGGGACAGGGTTTCACAGTACATTGTCCCACCCTGTGGCTCTTACATGCTATCTGATCCCCCCCTCTACATATATATATATATGTGGGTTTTGGTTTCTGGAATTCATTAGGTAGTCTCAGGGTGGCCTCAAACTCATGGCTATCCTCTGATCTCTGCCTCCCAACTGCTGGGATTAAAGGTGTGAACCACCATACATGGCTTAAAATATTTTATTTATTTATTTGAGATAGAGAGAGAAAGAGAAAGGATGGATGGATATGCCAGGGCCTCCTGCCACTGCAAATGAACTCCAGATGTATACACTACTTTGTGCATCTGGCTTTACATAGGTACTGGGGAATCGAACCCAGGCCATCAGGCTTTGCAAGCAAATATGTTTAACTGCCGAGCCACCTCTCCAGTCTTCTTTTTAAAAGTTTTTAATTGCCAGTTTTCATCTGTGTACGTAATGCATTTTGATCACAATGCCCTTCCTGGTATCTTTTGTTCCCCCTTCCATTCCCTTTCCACTGAACTTTCCCTCTTTTTCAAATAGTTCTTATATTTTGATACCTTTTCCCCCCTCTACCACCATCTATGACAACATGTTGATGGAGCAACACTGCAGGTCACCACAGCTGCTGTGAGACCGTGGATGTAATGGCCACTCTGTGTCCAGAAGACAGCGTTCCAAAGCACTCCTCCCCATCCCCTGGCTCTTACATTCTTTCTACTGCATCTTCCTCAGTGTTCCTGAGAGCCAAGACTGTGGAGAAGTTGTGCAATGCAACGCAAAAGAACACTGCCACAGGAACGTCTCAGACTCATCACACATTTGGTTTTCAATTAATTTTTGGTAATTGAGCATTCAGACATTGTTTTTTTACTGTGGCCATATTTTTCATAACCCCCACATTCAGTTACATGATCTCATACAGGGTCACAACCTACTGTTCTAGACAAGCAGAAATGCTGGGTTCAAGGGGCTACTTAAAAAGTAGTAAAAATCGGGGTTGGAGAGAGATGGCTTAATGGTTAAGACGTTTGCCTGCAAAGCCAAAGGACTCAGGTTCGATTCCCCAGGACCCCATGTAAGCCAGATGCACAAGGGGGCACATGCACCTGGAGTTCGTTTGCAGTGGCTGTAAGCCCTGGCGTGCCCATTCACTCTCTCTCTCACTCTGCCTCTTTCCCTGTTTCAAATAAATAAATAAAAATAAAAATAAGAAAATATTTTAAAAAGAAGAGTAAAAATCTTCCTAGCCATAGCAAAAAATACTTCACCAGTTCACCTTTCACAAGTGTATGTAGTTTTTGTACATCTTGAATAATAATTGTTGTCATACATTTACTGAGTACTCACCATGTCTTAGTTACTAGGTGTTCTGCACATATCAAGGTGATTACGCTTCAAAACAATGCAGTACGGATCACATGGCACTCCAGTATCATTCTCTATTTGCAGTTGCTTACACAGAAGCCATGAGAAGTAAGTAAATGCCTAAAGTCACACAGTTAATAAAGAGTGTGGCAAGATACTAAGGCAGGCAACACGGCCCCAGATCTTACATTCTGCCAAGCAAAGGAGAGAAAATGGCATTTTGTTTTTAGTTGAATGACTCTGGACAATGGTAGATGATCGCTCTAGCTTTGAGGTTGCTGGTCTTAATTTCTCTCTTCTTAAAATCCATTGGTGGGGGGAGGGCTGGAGAGATGGCTTAGCGGTTAGGGCGCTTGCCTGCAAAGCCAAAGGACCTCGGTTCAACTCCCCAGGACTCACGTAAGCCAGATGCACAAGGTGGCGCATGCATCTGGAGTTCATTTGCAATGGCTGGAGGCACTGACACGCCCATGCTTTTTCTATCTCTCTCTCTTCCTCTGCCTCATTCACTCTCTCGCATGAATAAATAAAAAATAAAATATTTTTTAAAAGTCCATTTGGAACCATCACTTGTGGTAGGCAGCCTTTTAAAATGCACCCAGGGGATTTCCTTCTCCTGGTGTCCATGTCTCAAGGACTACCCCCCCCCCCCCACCCATCGCCAGGATAACATCTGCACCTAACAGTTTACCACTGGCAAACAGAACATTGCCAAACAGATTGGATTTCACTTTTTAGATGAGATAAAAAAAAAATGTTATGTGAATTCTCTTTTGCTGGAATTCTCTCTCTCATTTGTATACTTTGATGAAACCTGTCATCATATTTGGAATGACAACATGGGATGGTCCAAATGACTTCAATCCAACAACTTAGAGTACAGGGAGCCCGGCCAAAAACGGCATGCTTAGTTTTGGGTTTAGAGACTGATGTTGGTAGACCCCTGAGCTGACTTTAGTCACATTGCACACCTTGGCTGCCTAATCTATTGGCACGTGTCTGGAGTTTGTTCACAGCACCTGAAAAGGACCTGGCGCACCCATTCTCTCCCTGTGTCTTCCTCTTTCTCTCTGTCTCTCTCATATAAAAAAAAAAGACGAGTGAAGGTTGATGCCTTTTGCTTTACTCCTCAATATTAGCGTGATATATGTTAATATATGTCAACATTTCAGCATTAAAATTCCATGGAGAAGTAGTTATTTTCTCTTTAGCTCAGATGCATTCTTGAATCCTATGATTAAATTATCAAGAGAAAACCTCAGACCAAAATTAAATGTGTGTGGGTGTGCACGTACGTGCACACACATGCACACACACACACACACACACACACACACACACACATGCATTCACATTCACAAACATTTGAAACCATTGGGAACAGAAGGTACTCGTTACTTTTAATTACAATACATAAGACACATTTCCAAAACAGCAGAGTTCCCCTTCCTGGGAAGCTTGGGAAAGTTGACTGGGGGAGAGGGTATTGATCTGTCATATATGGCTCAAATTGTGACCTTCAAGGCCTAGGTTCTCCCAGAGGGCACAACAGTTTTGCACTTTGCCCTGATAAGACTCTCCACGCTTTGAGGCTGTACGGGCATGGAGCTTCGTGAGAAAACAGATGAGGAAGTGAACCTGAGATGAAGGAGACGGTGATGGTGACATGCCGTCAGATATTAACACAGAATAAACGCTGGACCAACATACAAACAAAGCCATTTGCTCCTAATCCCTTCAAAATAATAGCATTCGTGGTGACAAAACTCAGAACGATTAGAAGTGATTTTGAGTTTCTGATGAATTTTAATTTTTGCCCTTACTGCCCCCCCCCTTGCTCATGCAGCTCTCTTGAGGATATTTGTACCAGTTTCAGCCTTTTCCAGTGTCTTAACAGTCTGAACTGACAGCAGCAGCATTTACAATCATCACTGCATACTGTCAACATTAATTCCACTGCCTTCATTCAACCTTGTTTGTTTTCTAGACGATCCGTCTGAACAATCCTAGACTGCTTGTATAAGCTTTGTTATTCCATATTTTGCTCACTATCTTAATTACTAACGAGTACAGCTTTCCACACTATACCTAGAATCCTTCCTTAAAGACTCACCTTCATGCAGTTCATGTGGCTGTGCATCTAACCTCTAGCCAGACTCCCTAGCCCCTTTCTGTACCTCACATCCTTATTGCCAGAGATGAGGGAATCTGTTCCCTCGTGGGATCAGCTAGAGCTGCTTAAACTACCTTCAAGTACACCAAAATTTCTCAGAAATCATTGCTGGCTCAGACCTGGTGGCATTATGGCCATGACCCATTAGATACTAATATCAAGCAAGGAGCAGAGGCCACTTGCACAGGCATTCTAGATTCTGTCTTTTATTAGTTATGTAGACAGTGTGTATACAGCCATGATGGCACCATCGTCAGCCTTCTCCCTGTCCTCCCCCCATGGGGATTGTGGGTCTTGCATTGTGGGGGTAGCCATCAGTTATGGGGAGAGGCAATGACTCTGTGCATAATGACCCAACTCATGGCTCTAACAATCTTTCCGCCCCCTCGTCCATGAATTTCCCTGAGCCATGTTGGGTTTATTCTAGGTCTATTTCAGTGACGAGGTCTTGAGAGTCTCTGTGTCTCTGGATATCTGATTTGGTAGGGGTTGAGTGTTCTTTGTGTCTATCTCCTTCACCCTTGTGCTGATACCAAGTTCACTGAGAAAGCTGCACTCTTGCTCATTTCCCCAATAACTCTATGGCTTCAGCTGGTGCCCTGGTGAAGTGCGATGGGCTGATTCTCTCCTCAGGTTCTGCGCCCATCTTAAGGGTCTTGCCTTTGCTTTCCCGTGAGGTGAGGTGAGGTGAGGTTAGACGGACGCCATCTTGACAGGAAGTCCACATTCTAGGTTCTTATGTCCACCAAAAAGAAGAAGAAGGAGAAGGAGAAGAATTAAACTGTGACATGCAATTGTAGCAGAATCAGAGATAGCTTATTAGGAAAAGATCCCTTCTAAGGAAGGAAGGGGGCTGGAGCAACGAGAAAGTTGCTTAGCAGTTTCATAGCCTACTACACAAAGGTCTCCATGCTCTCCCTCACCACTCTCTTTTTGGTTTCATTCCCCAGTGTCTAAACTGACTTACTCATCTCTTTCCTCTGACTTACTCTTCTATTTCTTCATGTAGGACCAGACCAGTCTGATCTTAAGGAGCTAAACTGGAGATGGAGCTGCTGTAACAAAATACCCCAAATCACAGAGGTTGGCAAGGACCTTGCAGGAGACAGCACTTCTCTGAAGACTTCTCAGGGGCCTAAGGGGCTTTCTCCCATCTATCTTGCATCTTCCTACACTGTTGAAATTGACTTGCTTCTTCATCACCTCCCGCCTAGTCCACAGGAAAGAGTAGGGAGTCAGAGAATGGAGAACACAGAGCTTTCTTCTGTGCATGTGAGGTACAGGCATGCTCTCACAGATTCCATTGGCCAGAACAAAATCACTGGCCCTATCTACCTTCAAAGGAGACAAGATTTTGTTCTCTGACTGTGTGGCCATGTGGTCTATTAAAACTTGGGCTTCACGGGCAAGCACCATAATCACTATGTCATCTCTTCAGCCCACTCCTACCTTTATTCAAGTGATTCTACTAGCTTCAATTTCCTAAAGGATGTGGTCCTCAAATCCAGTCTGCATAAAAGACAGAATCGGGCCTGGAGAGGTGGCTTAGCAGTTAAGCGCTGGCTTGTGAAGCCTAAGGACGCCGGTTCAAGGCTCAGTTTCCCAGGATCCACATAAGCCAGATGCACAAAGGGGCACATGCGTCTGGAGTTTGTTTGCAGTGGCTGGAGGCCCTGGTGTGCCAATTCTCTCTGTATCTGCCTCTTTCTCTTGCTGTCTGTTGCTCTTAAATAAATAAATAACAGAGGGGAACAAAAAAGACAGAATCAACTACCCAATGCTTTGCGGTATATTTGAAGTTTAGCAAAATGGAACCAGCTCCGTGGGCCCCTGTTCTGGCATTCAATGTTGTCTGGAATCTGCTCTATGCTGATTTATGAAGAAATCTTGGTTGAACTCTGAGGCATTTGTGGGAGACATAGGATATTCTATACCCATGCATAGGTAATTTTCTTAATCTTCCTACCTTTTATTTATTTTAACATCATGATAGTTTCATAAATTTGAAGTGGAATCTAAGCTGTCCAGTAAAAGTCATTTCATATTATAACACGCAGAAATTATTTTAAAAGCTTGTCATACAATGGATTCTTCTGGTGTTAACAAAAATATTAAAAATACAAATATTGACTAGAAATAAAACAGCACTGAAACAAGACACAAAGAAACTACACTTCGCCAGGTGTGGTGGCGCATGCCTTTAATCCCAGCACTTGGCAGGCGGAGGTAGAAGAATCGCCATGAGTTCGAGGCCACCCTAAGACTACATAGTGAATTAAAGGTCAGGCTGAGCTAAATGAAACCCTACGTCAAAAAACCAACCAACCAACCAACGAAACAAACAAGAAAAGAAACTACATTTCAAGGGAAAAAAATCCAAGCAATTTCTTTGATAGAACAATGTACATATCATTGCATACATTATCCTATTCCCTTAAATCAGGGTCTATGTAGAATCTTTAAACTGAAAAACTGTCCAGGCATAATCCTATCTGTTCATTAGGAACAGTCATATGACTGGTTACATGCAATTCTCTCATCAAGCAAAAAGCCTCATTTAACTGTTTTCTAAGGTCTGATTCAGTCAAATGAACTACTGTTAGCAATTATTAAGCCATACATCAGAGAAGCATAGACACTAAGTAGATGAATTGCATTTCCTGCCTATAGTATGGCTGCTACTTAATTTATTTTCTTCATGGTTTCGAAGACCTTGCGGGCATTGACAGTCACGTGAGAATTTCATGACGGCAGCAAAGGACAGACTATGTGAGAGAACCAAGTTCTTGATGCCCTGATAATCTTTGCCATCCTACAATACAGAACCTACAGCTGTATGTGTATTTGGAGAAAGGGACAGGGAAGAAGAGCAGAGTACGACAGAATGCTGTGGTAGCTACATTATATTTATTTTTTTAAAACACTGATCTGAAAGCCAGGCGTGATGGCGCACGCCTTTAATCCCAGCACTTAGGAGGCAGAGTTAGGAGGATCGCCGAGAGTTCGAGGCCACCCTGAGACTACATAGTTAATTCCAGGTCAGCCTGGACCAGAGTGAGACCCTACCTCGCAAAACAAAAAAAAAAAAAAAAAAAAAAAAAAAAAAACACTGATCTGAGTTCTCTGTCCAGTGAATGACAATAAGCAAGCAATCAGAGCAGATGTTAGTGCAACTTTGATCTGATAATTTGTGATAAAAAAAGCTAGTTTGGATGAGAAAAATTTCAATCCTTTCCTTGTATAAACACACACACACACATACACTCACACACCCTTAGTACGAATTTTAAAGGTCATAGGTCAGAAAACTCAACAATAGCTCTTCTCAATAACCCTTCTCAATTAGACAAAACAAGTTGACGTGTTAAAATACCTTCCAGCCTGAATATTCATCCCATCTGTATCCCAGCGCACCAATAACTTTTGATCAAAGAACTCCTCACACATAGAGAAGTGATGAAAATAAATCAGTGCCCCTCCTCTCAAAGACAATATTTAATCTCCAAAGCATGAAAAGCTATGTCTTATATCATATACAAAGTAACCAGTGTTCATGAAAAAGTAAAGCAGTGTTGGACTGATGACACTGTACCATGATTGTGGTGAAGTGTGTATGAGGCGCAGGAATAGTGCATCTCACTATGGTTAGTCTCTATAGTTATCATTTAATTCCTGGCAATATATAACAACTGGTGTGCATTTTGGTGCTTTACGTGGTGAGCTGTGGAGAAGAAGAAGCAGCGTATTACAGTGACCGAGATTGCACTTGACGAACGGCGCGTTTGAGCCAGTTTCTCTTCTGAACTTGTGATTTGTTTTGCCGTTCGGGTCACTTGCTGTAGACCCTCGATCTCATTCTTCAAGATTCATGCTCTCTTCATCTGCGGTCTCCAGCGTTTCTTTATCTCCCTCATCACACGCAGCTCTTCTGAATGTCATTGTCCAGCTAGCTGAGTATTCAGTCCTTCGTTGTAGTGAAGCTTCCTTTTCGTTTCAAATTGTCACTTTTTTTTTCTTTTTCCTTGCTCTTCAAGCGAGAGGTCAGTATCTTCCTCTTCACTGCCTTCTGGCTCCCGAGCAAGCTCCGAGCCCTCAGCAGCAGCATTAGCTAAGATATCTGGAGTCAAGGCCTCTGTAATTTTTTTTCAAGATTTATTTTTATTTATTTATTTATTCATTAGAGACAGAGAGAGGGAGAGAGATAGAGTGTGAGTGAGAATGGGAACGCCAGGGCCTCTAGCCACTGCAAACAACTCCAGACGTATGCACACCATGTGCATCTGGCTTACCGTGGGTCCTGGGAAATTGAACTGGGATCCTTTGGCTTTGCAGGCAAATGCCTTAACTGCGAAGCCATCTCTCCTGCCCTATTTTTCCACTTTTTATTTTATTAATTTAATACATAACAGGTTATTCCCATTACCCTGGGAGCCTTCTTCAGTGGGGTTATGGCATTCATTGTGGAGTCATGGAGACCCTGGTCAGTAAGCGCAATGTTGATTAAATGAGATCTTTATTTACTCACTATCTTGGAACCTAGCAGAACTCCATTTATATTCATCAGTACTTATGTTGGAAACTTCTAGAGGGTAGGTCCACATTGCATTGGTCTCCTTTTCCACCCACCAGCATCCCATTGCCTGGCAAGCTCAGTGTTTGTTTAATGGAATTGTTTTTCTAGTTATTAATCATCACATTTTGGAATGCACTTAGAAGTGCATAGGGCAGCACTTCCCGAGAGCTCTGGGGACACAGCTTATTGCTGCCAAAAGAGCTTGTTTGCTAAAATGTACAAAAGTCACTCATGTTTGTGTAAAACTTCTAAATTCAAAATTTAAAAACAAAGCCCCAGAAGTCCAGTGAGTCTCTTGGGTGTCCATTTCCCTTGCCAATCAAAGCAGCATGCTTGTCTTGACTTTATCCTGTTGATCAGGTACAATTCAGAAACAAGGTATTTTAGAAAAATCTTTCCTTCCCAGATTTCACAGCATAGCTACTCCTTCAGCTCACATACTCAGACATCTGCAAAATGCCCCGTGTGTTGTGCTGCACTTGAATGCATGCTCCAAGTTTTGCCCATGTACCTGGGAATCTTCCCGCTGGCTATGCTCCATTTCTGTTCCCAAAGCTACCCCTGTGCGATCTGGGTCAACATGGCCAACCTCTGTTTATGCAGCTGGACATTAGGGATAATGATACCCAACTACCTCACCAGGGTA
This sequence comes from Orientallactaga sibirica, assembly GCA_036365145.1. Taxonomy (NCBI): domain Eukaryota; kingdom Metazoa; phylum Chordata; class Mammalia; order Rodentia; family Dipodidae; genus Orientallactaga; species Orientallactaga sibirica. Next base: position 16,221,614 of record JAEOAD010000040.1, read on the forward strand.
TGTAGGAGTTCAACAATTAATCACTCTGTGGTTTTGTCATGAAACATGGACAGAAGAGAAAAAGTCCCTTTGGCAAAAAAAAAAAAAAAAAAAAAAAAAAAAAAAAGGAGGGGGGTGGTGGCTTAGCAACATGGCAGAAAAAGCCTTCCAGGCACCAGCTATTCTCTCCCACCCTTTAGATTACTCAGGCACTAGTTAGGACCCAGTTATCTCCTGCCAGCTTCAGGAGACCACAGGAACGTACTAGAGATCCCTCTTTATTGGCTTAGAGAAGGATGCTCTTCCTATTCCCAGAGCTGAGAGTGGGTGGGTCTTGCACCTAGCAATTCTTCCCTCATAATTTTTCTCACAACTGCAACCCCTTCCTCACACTAAAGAGACTGTGTGCCAGTTAAAAGGAAACCCCATTGGAAAGTTCTGCCTGGTGGCTTCACTTCTCGCTCAGGAACATGGAATCATTAAAAAAAAATACTTTAGGGCTGAAGAGATGGCTTAGCGGTTAAGACGCTTGCCTATAAAGCCAAAGGACCCAGGTTCAATTCCCCAGTACCCACATAAAGCCATTTGCACAAGGTGGTGCATACGTCTGGAGTTCGTTTGCAGTGGCTAGAGGCCCTGGTGTGCCCATTCTTTCTCTATATATAATGCTATCTCTCTCGAAAATGAATAAAACGTTTTCAGAATATTTAATTAATTCATTTATTTGAGAGAGAGAATGGGCACAGCGGGGCCTCTAGCCACTGCAAATGAACTCCAGACACATGCACCACCTTGTGCATCTGGCTTACGTGGGTACTAGGAATCAAACCTGGGTCCTTAGGCTTCTCAGGAAAGCACCTTAACCGCTAAGCCGTCTCTCCAGCCCTGGCACCCATGATTTTAAGACCTCAGTCCATTGACACAAGAGAAGTCCAATTTCATGCCTGGTATGTCTTCAGGTAAACTACTAATGCATCGTTAGTGACAAATTTAGTTCATTGAGTGAATTCTGTTATTTCTTCAAAGTTTTTTTTTTTTTTTGTTGTTTTTTTTTTTTTTGGTTTTTCTAGGTAGGGTCTCACTCCAGCCCAGGCTGACCTGGAATTCACTATGTAGTCTCAGGGTGGCCTCAAACTCACAGCGATCCTCCTACCTCTGCCTTCCGAGTGCTGGGATTACAGGAGTGCACCACTACGCCCAGCTCTCTTCAAAGTTCATTTGTTTGTTACCATGTTTTGATTCCTCAGCTTGTCTGGGATAGAAATTGTGTCTCGCTCAGAACAGGAACTCAGCGAATCTGAATTTCTCAAAGTGTGGCTGTGGTTCCACCAGCATCAACATACCGAGGATGCTTGTTTAAGATGCGAAATCCGGACTTGAGTGCTGTCAGCTGAATTGACAAGAGACTCTCCCTTGCGCTCAGAGGACTGGGCAGTGCAGACCTGGTGAAAGGGAAAAAAAGTTGTTATCTTCTCAAAGCGGATCAGTAGCATCTCCTTCTCAGTTACCAGAGCAAAGTGCAACCACATTTTTCTTTATTTTTTTCCTCTCTCCACGGCCACATTAGAATTTTCACTGTGCTTTGATAGTTCTATCATGCTTTTGACGTATTTTCCCCTTTTCTCTACTTGAAGAAAGGAGGGGGTAAAACCATTCTCTCCCCAGACACTAATTTATTTTTAAATTTATTTGCACGTATGTATGTGTGTGCTGGATGAGGTGTGGGGAGGCGACCACCAGGGTCTTTTGCTGCTGCAAATAAATGCCAGATGCATGGGGTACTTTTTAAAAAAAAGATCTGCCTTTTTGTGGGTACTGGGAAATCAAACCCAGACCAGCTAGATTTTGTAAGCAAGCATCTTTAACCACTGAGTCTTCTCCCTGCCCTAAATTTGTTTTTGAGTGCTGATTTTTTTGAGATTACCTTCTGTTGCGCATAATCCGATGCCCCGCGCATATACAGTTAACATGCAATTAATGTTCCAGTATCCTTGCAAGATTCCAAGGCTTTCATAAGCAGTTCAGGGACCTGAGTGGGAAAGAATAGCCAACCCAAAGGTTCAGGTGTGAGGACTGGAACATTTTGTCCTCAAATTCGTTTGCTGGGAAAAGGACAGAGAACTCCCCAGAGAGACCAGGTCTGCAGCTCAGTGAGGTGATTAAAAACACCTGGTAAGCAAAAGGCAGGACACCAATAGATAGTATTTTTGTTCAATGATAATCACAGCTTTAGTTATTATTATTTTTTTCCCAACACAAGTTTTTGTATGGGATTCTACTGTTAAAATGCACACCTGGAAAATGTACATAAAAATTTTATCTCTGGTTGAGCTCCTCTTAAATGTTGGATGGAACTCCATTTTGATTAGGGGAGTTTTCCCAGCCATCGTCTGGAGTGAAGACTCTAGGCTTTGCATGACAAAAGATTCCCAGGAACATTCCAGATGCAGGGGTGAGGTCAACACCAGAAATGGACATCCATTCCTCTCCCTGACTTTCACTTTGGTTATTTTATTTTTGTTTTTTTGAGCTCTGTAGCAGATTATGTCACATTTTGGGGGCTCAATCTCCTACATAAGTGGAGCAGAAGAAACCTTAAACTATTTCTCACTGACTGTACATAGCATGATGTTCAATGTAATGTCACATATCTGGATCACTGCTGTGGTGGTGGTGGGGGGAGTTCATAATATATACATCTGTCCAACCATATGACAGTTAATAAATGAATAAAATGAATATAGAATATCAAAAAGAAGAGCTTGTTCTTTGAAAGGATCAACCAAATGGACAAAACTTTACTACACTGGTATGAATGCAAGATGAAGCTAAGTATGGAGACTTACACCACCATACGTAGCATGAAGCAGGTCTGGAGATCACACTTAGCTGTGAAGGATTGATTTCCTCCTAAGACCAGGACTAAGATAAGGATGTCCACTCTCCCTACTCTTGTTTAGCATAATGTTGAAAGTCCTAGCTATGCATGCTCAGCTAACACTATTCTCTGTGCCACATGTGTATATGTTTGAACTTACAAGTAATCAAAGAACCTCTTTTGCTCTCATTTGGGTGACAGGATATAAGATTGGAATATGATAAAATTTATTTCTATGCACTAGCAATGAAAAATTCAAAAATAAAATTAGGAAAAGAAGAAACAATTATATTTACAAGACTATCAAAATGAATAGAATGATTAGGAATGAATTTAACCAAAAAAGTGAGGCTTTTACATTAAAAACTATAAAACAGTGCTGGAAGCAAATTAAAATGACCCAGCTAACTGGGAAGCATCCCAATTTCATGAACCAGAGTACTTAATATTGTTAAGATGGCAAATTACATCTATCAGAATAAGTTTCATCATCTGCTTTATCAATTCTCAGCATTTTCATGGAGAAGTCGACAAACTGATTACAAATTTATATGGAAATGTACAGAACTGCAAATAGCAAAATAAAAAAACAAAATGCTGAAAAAGAACAGTATTTCAGGATTCATACTTGCCCATTTCAAGACTTACTGTGAAGCTACAGCAATCAAGATGGAGCGATATTGACAGACAAGTAATTATAGAGAGTAATGGAGACATCTCAGGCAAGAGATGTCTTCAACAGTAGGGTCTTACTATCTGTTTCTCAAGGGAAACCAAGGGCTTTGGCAAAAGCCTTTAATATTTTGGAGGCTACCGGGACCTCCTTGGCCAACAACTCACTGGAAGGTATCCCATCCCAGATACTGAAAATTTTCTAGTAATAGTCTACAGCTTCTAGCTGTGCCATTAGCAGTTAATGCATTTGACTGTAAAGCCAAAGGACCCAGGTTTGATTCCCCAGGAACCACATTAGCCAGATGCACAAGGTGGCTCATGTGTCTGGAGTTTGTTTGCAGTGACTAGAAGGCCTGGCATGCCCATTCTCTCTCCGTCTCTTTCTGTGTCAAATAAACCAATAAAAATATTTTTTTAAAATAATAACAATATATATAGTATTAAAGTATTATATATATATATTTTTTCAGATCATATCACTATGTCCCTTGAAAACCTAATAGTTTTGTGGTAGCCTCTGACAGATGCCCTAATGACACTTTACTCCTATTCATGCCCTTAGGTGCCTCCGTCCACCTGAAACAGGCGTGAACTGTGAAGCCACTTGGATGTTGCGGAGCTGAGGACTTGAAAATCCCAGTGCTCACATATAAGGCATTTTGGCTTTCATTTGTCTCTCCTTTACAACCCTCGCTCTGAGCAGAAGCTACCTACCATGTCATGAGACCCCTCAAGAGGTCCCAGGAGAGGGGTGCATGTCAGGACCTCAGGCCAATAGTCAGCACAAACTTGTCACAACTCACAAGTGGATAGCCAGTTCCAGGCAAGCCTGCAGAGACTCTTACAGTGAGACCACTAACTGAACAATAACATCATTCAAGCTTTAGGGAGATGCTTTTATATCTGAACAAATATTGTACTAGAATTCCATGAGTAATTTGTTAAATATATAGGACAAATCAAAAATTTTGATTTGCTCCTATTTTCCTATTTGAAGATTTTTTTTTTGTTTTTTTGTCCAAAGTAGGGTATCATTCTAGTTCAGGCTGACCTGGAATTCACCGTGTTGCCTCAGGGAACTCTTGGCAATCCTCCTACCTCTGCCTCCCGAGTGCTGGGATTAAAGGCGTGTGCCACCATGCCTGGCTCCCTATTTGAAGATTTGAAATGTGAACATGAGGGCTGGGGTTATAACTCAGTGGTAAAGCACTTCATTAGTATGGATGGCACCCTGGAGTCAATTCCCAGCACTGAAAAAGAAGCATGCATTAACTCGATATAGATAGTGTGCTGTGACTATTAATTAGTTATGGATAGTTTATTGCAGTTATTAGCTTAGTTGTAAATATTTCATACTTAACATAGAGAGGGCAATATCTCAAAGAGGCTATAATAAAAGTATGAACTATCAGTAAGTAACTCCCTTAAGCACACAGGGTGGACACTGGAGCACAGGGGCTCACAGTGCCCTGGGCAGTGTGGCTTAATGTAAGTGTAGGCTCAGCCAGCACCACTGGCCACACATAATTTTCTTCTTCCTTCTCTTCCTACATAGGAACAAATCAGTTTTTTCCCATAATGTTATTTTTATACCTTTAATTTTATTTTTAACTTAACTTAAATTTAATTTAATTTAATAGGTAAATTTTAATTTAATTTTATTAATTTTAAGACATTTTTACTAACTAGGCTCTCATATATTTGCAGATAGAAAGAAGTTGAAGATTCCAGAGGGGAGTTGAGGAGATGGCTCCGTTGGTAAAACGCTTGCTGCTTGAACAAGAGGACCTAAGTTCAGATCCCCAGCACCCATGTAAAACACAGCCTGTAGTCCTCACTGGAGAGACACAGATGGAATCCCTGGGGCTTGCTGGCTACTTGGATTAGTAAATTCTAGGTTCAGCGAGAGACCCCTTCCCACAGAATAAGAGAGTGACTCAACTTGAGGCTTCCACATGCACATATAAGCACACATGCCCACACACATGCATATACACAGTGCACACCACATGCCCATACACATGCCAACGATAAAGAACACAGAAGAGATTATGATGAAAAGCAATGATCTTGTGAACTGGTCTTCCACCCCATTGCCCCAGAATCAGTCTTTAACACCGTTGGTTTTGGTCTTTTGAAATTTCCCACCAAACTTAGTTAAAATGTATATAGTTCATTATTAAAACTTTCTTCTACATAGATGGCACCTGTTAATTTTTTCAATAAAAATGTGAGAGCTTAATTCAACCTCTTTTTTAAAAAGATTATTTATTTATTTATTTGACAGAGAAAGAGGGATTGAGAGAGAGAGAGAGAGAATGGGCACGCCAGGGCCTCCAGCTATTGCAAATGAACTCCAGATGCATGTGCCACCTTGTGCATCTGGCTAACGTGGGTCCTGAAGAATCGAAACTGGGTCCTCTGGCTTTACAGGCAAAACGTCTTAACCGCTAAGTCATCCCTCCAGCCCTTAATTCCACCTCTTCCTCCTGCCCTTCTAAGACTTGATATGTGTACTATTAGTTTTAGTTTCTAGAAGGGATTTTAATAACTCCAAGCCTCCTACGTTTTTCACCTACTTTTGGTAATACATTTTTGTTTTTCCTTTGCATACTGAATTCTCCTAAAACTCCCTGAAGCTGTCATTTGCATGACAAATTTAACAATAAGGAATACAGAGCTAACCTGTTGAGTAATTTGCTCAAGAATCCACAGGAAGAAAATTGTGAACCAGTGACTCAACAGCCTTGCTTCTGACCTTGCACTTCAACTATGTAAACACATCTGACAAAGTTAACATATGAATAAACTACTCTTGTTATGGTTTGGATGTAGCTCCTTAAAATTCATACATTAGAAACTATCCCGAATTCATATGTTAATGGTATGGGGAGGGGGGGGTGAAGCTTTTTGTAGGTAATTAGGATCAGATGAGATCCCAAGAATGGGATTTCTATGAGGATATTGGTGGGTTCATAGGAAGAGAAAGAGAGACCCCGTCTCTTCTGTCTCATAACATGATGCCTTCAATATATGATGTAGCCAGAAGGCCCTCACCAATGCCAGCACCATGCTCTTGAACTTCCCAAACTCCAGAACGATTTTTAAAAATCATTTTCAGGGCTAGAGGGATGGCTTAGTGGTTAAGGTGTTTGCCTGCAAAGCCAAGGGACCCAGGTTCAATTCCTCAGGACCCACGTTAGCCAGATGCACAAGGGGCGCGCACGCCTGGAGTTTCATTTGCAATGGCTGGAGGCCCTGGTGCACCCATTCTCTTTCCCTCTCTTCCTCTTTCTCTGTCAAATAAATAAATAAAAATGAAATATTTAAAAAATCATTTTCTTTATAAATGTCCTTCTCTTTTGTATCTTGTTATGACATGAAATAGACAAGGACAGCTCTTTATACCTATTGACACAGCCTTTTCCAACTATATTAATAAAAACAGAACACACTCCAAGCAAAATGGTATTGCAAAATTTTAGTCCAAGAAGCTCTTCTTTTTATTGAAGTTGTACCTAAAGACTGGAAAGACGCTACCATTTTACTCAACCTGTTCTTTCCATATTTTTTAAAATGGAATTTTTCCTTTTTCAATCAGCCTCTTGTAAGGGTTTGTTTCATTATTACCTATTTCTCCCTCTTAATAAGTTTCATAGGAAGAAATATGACTGGAGAAAAGCACCCCTCCACACACACACAACTTAGGGAATCTGTACATTGAAGGGTTTTATGGAGCCAAGTGGAAGCCAATGAAGCCACTTCATCCTGTTTGGATGGAGCAGTGCTGAACCAAATTCATTACCACATGGCACAGAGTGTTTTGGCTGGGTGATTCTTTTTACCATTCCACGGGCGGGGTCCTAGACTGCATAAAACGTAGAAAGCCAGCTGAGCACCGTCGTGGCATTTACCTCTGCCTGCTTCAGACTGTGGACTGACTTTAAGCAGCTGCTTCCTGCCTCTGCAGCCATGTCTTTCCCCCACGAGGGACTGAATCCCCTGGAACTGTAAGCTGGAACAATTCTTCTCTAAGTTGCTTCTGTTATTTATGTGTGAAAGAAGCAAGCAGAATATCAAACCCAGATTTTAGTTTGTTTGCTTGCCCACATTTAAGGTGTGTTCTCCCTAACCTAAGAAAAATCCCAGAAGCTGGGGAGATGGCTTAGTGGTCAAAACCTACTGGGCCAGGTTCAGTTCACCAGTACCCACATGAAGCCAGATGCACAAAGTGACACATGCATCTGGAGTTTGTTTGCAGTGGTGAGAGGTCCTGGTGTGCCCATATTCTCTTGCTCTGTCTCTGTCCCTTTCTTGCTCCGTGCATATAAATAAATAGAAATATTTCAAACCATTTTTTAAAATCCCTCATAGGCATACACAGAGATTTGTTCCTGTGATTCCAAGTCCTTTCAAGGGGACGGCTGAGACTGATCATCACACAGTCCGTTTTAACAGGTCGAGGAGCATGGCGTGACTGCACAAGTTACCTGCACAGTCAGGAAGCTGAGAGCAGAAAGGAAGTGATGTAAGATGTAAATTCCCAGTGCCTCACTCACTTCAAGGTATGTTTAGTTTTCTTGAAGCCTACGTGGATGGAGAATATGTACATGGAACAAATACTAAATTCCAGCTTGGTGAATTAGTCACACAGAGGTTAATAGGGATGAAAAAGACTCAAGTACAGGAGTTTTTTCCCCTGTATATTTAGCTTTCCAGAATGTATGCTGGGATTATAAACAATGCAATTGCACTGGGGAGTGGGAACTGAAGCTTTCTGGAGCCCAATACTGCGGACCATATGGAACAGATAAAGTCTGCCAAGGGTGCCTCGTGGTGAAAGAGTTTTCAGCTCCTTCCCTGAGTTTCTGCTTTCAGTCAGCTTCAGCAGTTTAATTTCTGGGCTCGGGGAGGGGAGAAAAGACCCCACAAGGCTGCAGTTCCAAAAATCCCCAACAAAACCTCGCTAAATGTGCCCCAGCTCTTTGTTCTGCTAGACAGCTGTGTCGTGGACTTGGAAGTCAATGCCATGGAACACGTTGAATAGAAGGGCGTGTCTCTTTCCTTCTTGGTACATGTGACCTCACCTTTTGGGGGAGGGTGTGAATGACAAAGCACTGACTTTCTAGAAGAAAATAGATGACGTATGATGTTATGTGATGGTGGTGGGGGTAGAGGAACAAAGGGACAGTGCCGACCACTGAAACAAGAATGTGGTCTTTGTTTTGTGGGGTTGCATACTAATTATCCCCCAAATAATTAAAGAGTGACGAAGAAATCGTTCTCCAGGGAAATAAGCTATGCCAGGGTTCATGAGGGAGCATACGGTGGCAGTATAATTTGGTTGCTGGGTGACAAAGAAACTCCATTAAGATTTGAAGGCTTTTGAGGTGTTTCATTGTTTGCTAGGCTGCAATATCATCTGTGGTCGGTGGAAGAGCGGTGCATCCCACTAGATCCTGCCCCACACACTCACACGTGCTTATTCTGACCTTCAGAGTAAGCTTGCCACGTAGGTATTAGCCAATCTGTCCTCCCTTTGGTTCTGTCCCCAAAGACGGGCTCAGTATTGAAGCTGGGTTTTAGGGAAGTGGTGGAGCCTAAACGGTGTTAAACGAAATCACCTTTGTCGTGCGTTCGCTTGTGCTTGTTACGGTCTGGTAGAATGCTCCCTTGATGCTTGATATCAAGAGGCAAGGGGCTGGGGAAATGGTTAAAGTGTTTGCCTGCGAAGCCTACGGACTCTGGTTCGATTCCCCAGGACCCACACAAGCCAGATGCACAAGGGGGCACATGTGTCTGGAGTTTGTTTGCAGTGGCTGGAGGCCCTGGCATGCCCATTCTGTCTCACTCTATCTCAAATAAATAAATAATATTTTTTTTAAAAAGAGGCAAATTATCCTAGGTGTCACAGCGTCTCACTGAAAGATGATGGTTGAATTGATTTAGAATACACAGTCAAAAGCTAGGGGAGAGGTGTGGCGCAGGATAGCACACTTGTGAAAGGCGTGCATCTATGGTGGAAGGACCATATGCCATGTCCACAGTTCTCACTGATGGTATGGTTACAGAGGCTGGAGCTGAGGACTGATGAAGAAGGCTCCGGAAGAAAGACGCAGGAACAAAGATCACAGCAGGAGCTTGCCAGACAGTGTGATGGGCACCTTTTGATTTTACCTGTGTTTCCTGGGCAAAGGACACATGGGGCAGAGTAGATATCGCCCATGGAAGGCTAAATATGGCACTGCCCAAATATTAAGCTGCTCATTACTATAGTTTCACATGGTTGCACATCTGTACACTACAATCGGATGTTCTCACACTGTCCTCAAAATGCACATCACCACTGGATTAACACAAGGCTTTCCCTATAGGAAAAAAGTTCCCTCAAGTTAGACCCTGGCCTGTCCTAATGATTTCCACATCTTTTGCGTCTTCTATGTGGTGGTGGTTTGCATGTGAATACATGTCCCCCCATAGACTCAGGTGTCTGATGAAACTTGTAACTTGTCACCAGCCTTCTGGCTGGAGGAGGTATCACTGGGGGCTAATCCTGGGGTCCAGCCCAAAGGTGGGTTTGGTGGTGGATTGCATTCCAGCCCAAAGGTGTAGAGAACAGTTTGAGCTCTGGAGGGTCCCTGCTTTTTGGCTTTTGGTGTTTTTTGGCTGTTTGGTGGTTTCTCTCCCTGCTTGGATCAATGAAAAGGTGCCAGCTTCTTCTTCCATTCATGGCACTTCTGGATCTGAAAGCTTAAAATGAATCCTTTCCTGCCATAAGCTGTGTTGGATTGGAAGTTCATGCCAGCAACCTGGAACTGTCTAGGATGTATGTAATGGGTTTTCTGATTGTCTGAATGAGTGAATGAAGGTCTTTTAAGTGCATATTAATTAGGCTAATGAAGGGAATCCATGAGTCAAAAGCTTCTACTACAAGCATTAGGTTGGAAGGTCACAGGTCCTCTCCTTTCTCTTCTAATGTCTGTAGTTTTGCCAGAGCAAGCCTCTCAGTGTGGGCCCTAGACTGGCAGCTGCATGACCTGGGAACTTGGTGGAAATGGAAGGTTTCACCTTCCCATGTACTAAACTGGAATCTCTGAGGTTGGAGCCCAGCAACCTAGTGTCACAGCCTTCCAGGTGATTCCAATGAACACACGAGTGTGAAAACCACTGTACAAGAATGGTGTGTTGTGATGGTCTTCAACCTTGCCTTCTGGGATTCTGTGTGTCTCTCTCCTCTGGATATAAGGCCTGGCTTCATTTGTGTATAAATGGACTGATCACAGGTTCTTAGAAACTGTGGCTGCTCCAAAGCAAAGATTCTTCACTCGGACCCATGGATGCCCAGTGGACCACCCACGGCAGGGTTAAACTCCTCGCTGACTTCATGTTGTATCTGTTCCCATACCTTTGGTCACAATTCCGCTCAACTCTGCACATAGCTGTGTTAATCAATTTCCCCAAACCTGCGGATGCCTAATCGATCCAGGGGCAGCAAGCGATCACACTGGAGAGGCAGAGTGAAGAGCTCTAAGGGAATGCATGGGAGCTAGAGAACCCCTTTTCTAATGGTCGCCCCCTCTATCTGCAGAGTAGTGCTCCCAGGGCTGTTTAGCAGTACCAGTGACCTCAGCCCCGGCGTAGAGTAAAAGGCTGGGCTGTCCAGAGACTATTTTGTGCATTTTAAAAATATTTTATTTTTCTTTACTTATTTATGAGAGGGAGAGAGAAAAGAGAAAGAAAGAGAGAGAAAAAAAATTGGGTGCACCAGGACCTCCAGCCCCGGCAAATGAACTCCAGATGCAATGCATCACCATGGGTTTTTTAAAAAATAATTTTTTTTTAATTTACCATTCATGCATTTTTGACTCTGACTGCACATTTCCTGATGAAGACGCCTGTGACTTTTCACACACACTCGACTTCTAAGATGTAGAGCTAACAAACTTTGCATTGAAAGAACACATTTTCTTAGAACTTCAAAATAAAAAAATTAAAAAAAGATGAACCCCATCAGTTTCATAGCTCTTCTGTCTTTCCTTCCAATTTTGAATTGGTTACGTTTGCAGCCAATCCACTGTGGTTTTGAGCCTCTTCTGGGGCTGTTAGGGTTTCATTCTCTATTGATATGCACACCTGCAGTATGCATTAAAACAAAGAGGAAACAGCCCTGTTTCCATCACTTGATGTCTACATTTCTGGCAGATGAGAACTGTAAGCCTGACAGAATTACTTCCCTGTTCAAAGCTGGCCCCACACTTCTGTGCTCTACCTCGGTAGGAGTTGTCATCATGGCAGTCCCTGTAGCAGCTATAATAGAGTGCATGCATTCACTAACTTTCACAATGTACCTCCTTGCAAAACTCCAGTGAGACTAAGCATTGCTAATGGGCAAAGTCTTTTCAAATCTGGACGTCAGGACAGAGTATGAAAGCCAAATGCAAAGTCACTGCCTTTGGTGACTACCAATGGCCAGCTAAGTGAGCAGGTCACCTTCTCATCCATTCTCTTCTCTGACTGGGCATCCTTATGACTCTTGTCTTTTAAGAATGTTTGAAGCGAGGCTGGGGAGATGGCTCCATGAATAAAGCATGTGGTATGCAAATCTGAGTTCCTGAGTTCATATCTCCAGACCCCACATAGAAGCCAGAAGCTATGGTGAGCTCCTGTAATCCCAGTGAATCTATGGCGAGAAGGGAGGCTGAACAGGAGAATTTAGAAGCTTGTGAACTAGTGTTGAACACTATTGAGAGAAGCCTGCCTCAAATGAGGGGAGACATGGGGGGTCACCCAAAAGTTGTTCTCTGACCTCCACACATGTGCCCTGACATGTGTGCTGTGACACACACACTGTAACACACATGCACTTATACACACTAACAGTCACATACCTGAATCAGGTCATGGTGGCCCAGGAGCCAATGTCAAGATGTCCCCACACACCAAAGATGAGACCGCTTAAACAGCTGAAATAAATAAATGTAGAAAACAGTAAATGCAATGAAATAAGACATATAACAAAATCTGGATGTTTATAATAATAGAAAATATCCTAGCCGGGAGTGGTGGCTCACGCCTTTAATCCCAGCATTTGGGAGGCAGAGGTAGGAGGATCACCATGAGTTTGAGGCCACCCTGAGACTACATAGTGAATTCCAGGTCAGCATGGGCTAGAGTGAGACCCTACCTTGAAAAACCAAAAAAAAAAAAAAAAAAAAAAATAAAAAAATAAAAAAATCCTTGTTGGTCATCTCTGGGGGATACTGGGAAACCAACTCACTATTCTAGAAATTTGTGAAAAAAAAAAAGCAATTAGGGCTGGAGAGATGGCTTAGCACTTAAGGCCCTTGCCTGTGAAACCCAAGGACCCAGGTTTGATTCTCCAGTACCCACGTAAGCCATATGCACAAGGAGTTCCTTTGCCATGGTTACAGGCCCTTGATGAACCTGTTCTCTCTCTCTTTTTCTATCTATCATCTATCTATCATTTATCTATCTATCTCTATCCACCTATCTCTCTCAAATAAATAAATAAACTATTTTTTTTTAAAAGAAAGAAAGCGCTGGGTGTGGTGGTACACGCCTTTAATCCCAGCACTCGGGGGCAGAGGTAGGAGGATTGCTGAGAGTTCGAGGCTGCTCTGAGACTCCATAGTGAATTCCAGGTCAGCCTCAGCCAGAGTGAGACCCTACCTTGAAAAACAAAAACAAAAACAAAAAAAAAACAAAAAAAAAAAGAAAGAAAGAAAGAAAGAAAGAAAGAAAGAAAGAAAGAAAGAAAGAAATTAAATATTTATCCTGCCATCTTTGTATGGACCATATTCCATAGCTGCTGAGGGGACATTCTCTTTATAGGAAAACAATGGAGCCAACAAATGCATAGGGACGTCAATATTAGAAAGTATTCATTTCTTCCTATTGGGTATGAATGAATGATATGAAATGAGAGCATGTGCATAATAGTTATCAGTGGCTGACATCACATCTGTCAAAGGTAAAGTGCTTTACCTAGATCAGGCGGGTTAGCAAGCACTGGACCATTGGACCCCACCCATCAATCTTGACTTCTCAGACAGAAAAAAAAAGTCAGACATTATGTAATGTGATGGAAAGTTTCCAACATCTCCACAAAGTTATCCTGTGAAAAAACAGAAACTCCAATTCCTTTTTGACCCTATGAAACATTTTACTCTTTTACAGGTCATGCAGAATCCCAAGAAACGTACTAAATATTGGTGAAAGTGTTGATTAAACAGGCATGAACTAGCAACAATCTAGGTGTTAGGACAAACATCCTGTGGAAGAAATGACTGTAAATGTCTGTTCCTTCAATACATAAATGGGAATCCGTGCACTATATGAACATTTTTTGTTTATTTATTTATTTTTTTTTTTGAGGTAGGATCTCGTTCTGCCTCAGGCTGACCCGGAATTCACTATGTCGTCTCAGGGTGGCCTGGAACTCACAGCGATCCTCCTACCTCTGCCTTTCAAGTGCTGGGATTAAAGGCGTGCACCACCACGCCCAGCTTTTTAAACAATTGATTTGCTCAAAACTCAATTTAAAAGGTCCATAGAGAGCCAGGTGTGGTGGCGCATGAATAACCCCAGCATTTGAGAGGCAGAGGTAAGAGGATCGCTGTGAGTTTGAGGCCAGCCTGAGACGACACAGTGAATTCCGGGTCAGCCTGGGCTAGAGTGAGACCCTACCTTGAAAAACCAAAAAATGAAAAAACCAAAAAAATTTTTTTGTTAAAAAATAATCTGGGAAACACATTTAAACATTATGTATTGGATAGTATTAGGAAATTATTGTTGGCTTGGTTGAGTGGTTGTGTGTTTTTATTTTCTTAAACAGAATGCTTAAATTTGGAGATACTGAAGAACGTCATATGAAAAATTATACTTTGCTTGGGGATAATCCAGCATTTGTAAAGAGGTAGAGCCGGAGTGTGTTTGTGTAAAGATGAGACAAGACTGGCCCGAGGTGATCGTGGTTAAGCTGGGCAATTGGTGTATGGGGTTTACTGGAGGCTTATTATAATAATCTCCAGCTTTTGTCACTTTGAAAATTTCCTAAATAGAAAGCTAGAAGCAAAACCAGCTGCCATTGTTTGTACAAACATCGATCAAGTAGCCTCAAGAAAGCTTGGGGGCTCTGAGTGGATCCATGCTGGGGAAAATGGTGCCAAGAATTAATTGCTGCCTGTGGGCAGCTGGGGACAGAATAGATAGGATGATGCCCAAACTGTCGTTAGAGCCAGAGATGGCGTTTATTGTCTCAGAGCAAATCTAGGCCACCCGGGGATGGGTTGAGAGAGAGAGAGAGAGAGAGAGAGAGAGCAGATCAGCAATTACTTTAAAACAGATCCTGCCCTAAGCAGGGAAACCATCACAAAAAAAGAGTGGAAAGACTCCATGTGATGAAAAGCTGAGTGGGATTGTAAACAGCCAGCTGGAATGGAAGTTGACGGACTCCAGCAAGGGAACTCCAGAGAACTCAGAAAGTCCACTTCAAAGAAATGCAGAAGTTCTGACCATGCATCATGCTCAAGGAAACTCAGTGATGAACTTCTGCCAGGGCCAGATGGAATTAGCACGGGATTCCATGGGTACCAGGCACATATCCTTCTCTTGTGCCAACAAGTCAACCTCTTCTGCTTCATACAGAGCAACGGAGTGGGGGCGGGGAGCAGGGGACAGAAGCTGATAGAAGCTGATAGAAACAGGTTGGGAGAAGGAACCTTCACTCCAAAGGAAGTGGAGTTCTTATTATTAAACACTTTAACCACAGGAGTATGGACTTCTGTTCCTCCTCTTCCTCTTCTTCCTTTCCCTCCTCCTTTCTCTGGGTTATTCATATAATACAAATCAACAAAGACATCATAAGACCAAAGGAAAGCATAAAGGCTCAGAACAAGTTTGAATAGAGAGCGAAGGCGGGGTGTTGCCATTACCTTCTTGTTGATGGGACTAAACACCCTGCCCAAAGTGATATGAAAGGAACGTGCTCCTTTCAGCTTCTAGTTTCTCAGGAAAGCTTCGTCGTGAGGAAGAAAGCCTGGCAGAGCAGAGCAGAGCAGAGCTGGGCATCACATCTTGCCACATATCTGGGTGAAAGCAGTCTAAGTACGGGGCTTGAAGTCGGGCTAATCAACCTCAAAATCGGGCCCCAGGGACACACCCCCTCCAGCAAGGTTCCACTTCCCAAAGGCTCCAGCAGCCAGGGATTGAGTATGAGGCTTCATCCCCAACACAGGAGGCTATGGGGGACAGGTTACGTTTAAGCCACCGCAAGGGGAAAGAAAGAATTTTGCTTTCTGCTTCTGAAGTCACCATTTCTAGATGCTTCTGCAGCCAACAGTGTTCAGCAATGTGACATATGCAATGTATTCTAGTTTAGCACTAAAACAACAGCAACAGCAACAACAACAAAAAACAGCTGTTTTCTTTTGATCACTGTCATCACACTGGGGGGGGCGGGAGAAAAACATTATTCTCCAGATTTCACTGCATTTATTTGAAAGAAATTCTTTGATAACCCACAAGAGGTAGAGGGTTAGGTTCCCAAAAGCACACTCGAGCAACATGGTTGATGCTGAACTCCTGCACAAAGATGGAGGTGTGGACAGAGTCCACAGCAAAACATTAAGGAGGGTTAGGGACTAGAGACTGTGTGTTGTGCAAGGTAGCTTCTAGACCCCCATATCTGTGCTCAGTAAAAGACCACTTCATGTGGTGGGAAGGGCTGTTTCTTCCTAGGAATCACTGAAGGGCTCAGGCTGACCCTCACCTAGTCTATGTGATGTCTGTAAACAAGTTATGAAAAAACAGCTCCTTGTGTGAAGCAAGTTACAAAATGGAGTGCACCCTGTGGATGGGGGAATTACTAAAAATGTCCCTTCCTCTAGGCCCTCTTTGAGTTGTTGGACCAGATTAAATTTAGTTGCAATTCTGCCCGAGTTCTGACCTAGTTCTGTGGCCAGGGGAACAGCTGTTCTGGTCCTCAGCCCAGGTTGATGGGACAAAAAAAAAAAAAAAAAAAGTACAAAAGGGCAAGAAAGGGGCCATTGGCTTCTCAAGTGCAAGGTCCCAGGAATCTATGGGGAAAATAAAGTATGTTGACTTTGCAGGTTCCAGAACTAGGATTTGAGGCGACCTTATGTATAGCTCACAAGTCAATCTGGTTATATGCGTGTCAACTCTGGTCTGGTCTCTGTATGGTTTACCTAATCTTACCATGTTGTTAGTAATTGAGAGGATTCAAACCTCAGGGCCGTCCTCATCCATCACTGCTCACCATTCTCAACACTTGTAGGAAAGAAACTAATCAGATTGCACTAATGAGGTGTGTGGCCTGCTGCGGACTGTTTCTGGCAGCCTCCCCTCTTTGGTCCCCCATCTCTACAGCTGGGTCTTGGAGCTCTCTCTCTTTCCTAAGCATAAGCACTCCACACTTTATTTAAAGGAGAACCAGATGGCAGGTCCTGGTAAGGGACCTCTGAAAGAAAAAAAAAAAAAAAAAAACCAAGGTGTACAGGCAAAGAAAATAAATACGCTGGAAAATGAGAGCGAGCAAATATGTAAGAAAAAGTATGAGGCTTTGCAGCTGCTGGTGAACAATGTGAAGTAACCTGAAAGAGCTGCCTGAGATCGGAGCTCCCAGGCCCATCTTCACCCATGATCGAGTCAAGGACTTGCCTGCCTGCGCTGTGTGAGCCTGTGCAGTCTATGTGGTCAGAGGCTGGGTTAATTGCTTCACAGTTTCTCCATTCAAGCCCGTGAAGGAGGGGAGAAGTTAGGGAGGGTGGCCTCTGTCTGGTGGGAGGAAGTTGAGTAGGGTGGCCAGACCCCTGGGAAGAGAAGTTTAACTGGAGCGGTGCATTCATCATGGGGCGTGAGCCTGGAATCAGACAGGGCAGGGCAGAGGGGGAAAAGGGACAAAAGCCACAGGTCACAAGAGGAAATACTCAGGGCTCTGCTTTGGTGAGTAAGCCAAAGGGTGACCCAGGGTCACACTGAGCTGGCAGAAAGGTCCTTCAGATGTGCAATTGGAACATTTGTGAAGAATTTTTTTCAGTTAATAGCAGGAACTGAAAACAAGTGTTGTGGCGTCTAGATACTGAGAAAAATGTTCACGGGATGGAGACTGAGAGAGCTAGGAAAGATAAATTAGTCTATTGAGGATAGCTCCTATTAAGATCAGAGAATATAAAATGAGCTTCCAGATTTTTCTCTAAGTATTCTACTTCTATCTTCAGGAATAAATTACTATGAGAGGCCTCAGGTATGGTGCCTAACTGAAGGGGCATTTAGCACTGATTTAATAAGAAACTTCCACTCAATGACATAAAGAGAGAGAGATATTTATAAACACGAGACTGTAGTTAGCACAAGTCCTGGGTGGTTAACTTTTTTTATATATGATCATTAAGTTATTATATTTATTGAGGGAAGTACAGAGCCAAGGAAAGGCACCCACGTGGCTAGAGATCCCAAGTGGAGGGCCTGGGAAAACTATGGAAAGAAAAGAGAAAAAAGAAAGTTCAAAGAGCTCCTGCCGTGTGGGGATAAAGAACCCATGTGGAGTGTAAGGGCTGGGGGGGGGGGGTTCCCCTGGCTCAGCTCAGGCCCAGCCGAAGGAAAACTCACCAGCAGCTGGAAGTTCCCAAGTGGTCAGGCAGCTCAGAGAGCGTGCCCTCACCTTGCAAAGGTATTTATAACCTTATGGTGGTGGGCCCTGTCTTCCTGCTCAGGTGAACGAGAAGGACAACTGATCTGTTAGGGCTAAGGGCTGTCTCAGGAAGAGTTTAGCCAAGTTTTGGGGTCTAAGCTTGACCATCCACAGTGTACAGACCTCCCTCCCAAGAGGGACCCAGGTTGCCTGTGGAAAAACAGGTCTAGGGAACTGGGCGAGAGATAAGAATCCAGGTCATCCTTTGACCTGCAGCAAGTGCAGACTTTCCTGCCTTTTTTACTTTCAGGGGCCCAGTCACCCCAACTGCCCACTCCCTCTCACTCCCCACTCTCCTGAGAAGACTGTCTACGTGCTGTTAGAGGAAGGAGGATGACGACTGGGCAGTCTTTAACTGCTTCCGGCTGAACGGGGTGTAGACATGGCAGTTAGAGTTTATCTCAGAGACGGGACCCCAAAAGTGTATTGATGGAGTGTAGGGAGATAGTCCTGGAAGAAAATTTGGGGAAAGAAGAATAAAAGAAATGGGCACATAGCAAACTGGTTGCCTTCGGGTTTTCCTTCTTCTGGAACATTCCAGGGAACTTAGGTAGATGGAGTTGGATTATCGCAGGACCATCTGAGCACGAGCTGGCTGAGATTTTTTTTTTTTCAGAATTGTTCACCAAATGGCACAGTAGTGTCTGACATGGTCTGAATCTGTTCCAGTATGGCTTGTAAAACAGATGAGATATTAGCAGAGTTATTGGGACTATTTGACCTTGATAATGGTGAATATTCCATGGGTTGTATAATAGCCTCCCAGAGTGTAACTTTTTAAATCAGTGCTGGGGACAGGCAGAGCTAAAGGTTGGCACCATAGAACCATTGTGTGCTATTAGGGGCTGTACAATATATTTTTGGCCTTAGGCCTTATTTAATGATGTCCTGGCCCAAGTTAGAAGGGAACCATCATTGTTTTCAGTATAAGGAAGTCTTTTCAACTAAGCGACCTTGGCTCAGAGTCATTCATACATATATATATCTGAGATTTGAAAATAACCATTCTCACATCTATGGTTTTCTCCCTTATTGTAGAATTAGAACTCTTGGGGGGGGGCAATATGCTTTAAGGCCTTATTTGTTTCCCCTTTCGTTGTGTGACTAAGTAGGTCATTTATATAGTATTTGAGGCATTCCTTCATCTTTGGTTATACATTTCTCTCTGATAGCCAAAATTTAATCAAGGATTAATTTTGAAGCTCACTAATGGCTCTCCAAAGGAGACTCTTGGCACCTGGGAGGGGCACTATGGCTTCTCCAGTACTGGGGCTGTCTGTTAGGGTGAGTCAGGGTCATGCTGGCCAAGTGGCTTTTCCCTCCTTTAGGAAGCCAGGATGAGGAAGACTGATTTTTTTTTTTTCTCAGTCGTAACTCTTCTGTTTTAGATTGTACACCCGTCTTTTGTTTCCGGGTCTCTGTTTCCTCCCTGATCAGGAGGACAGGTGACTTTCCAGGGCACCAGTGTGGAAGTGTCCCATCATCTCCCATGGCCTCGTGACCTGGGAACAGGGGTCAAACTATTGGCCTTCTTAGTTCCAGTGCAGAGAGATGGCTTAGTGGTTAAGGCACCTGCCTGCTAAGCCTAAGAACTCCCGTTCAATTTTCCAGGTCCCACCTTTAGCCAGACACAAAGTGACGCAAGGGTGCAATGCTACCCTTGCCCACAAGGGGGTGCATGCATCTGGAGTTTATTCACAGCGGCTGAGGGGCTGCTGGAGTGCCTATTCTCTCTCTCTGTCTCCCCCCCTCAAAAAAAAGGCAGAAAGGGGCTGGAGAGATGGCTTAGCAATTAAGACCCTTGCTTGTGAAGCCTAAGGATCCATGTTAAACTCTCCAGATCCCAGAAGTCAGATGCACAAAGGTGAGGCAAGCACAAGGTCATGCACACCCAATAGGTGGCACAAGCATCTGGAGTTCAATTGTAGTGGCAGCCCATTCTCCCTCTCTTTCTCTCTCTTGCTTGCTGTCTCTAAAATAATTTTTTTTTTTAAAAGGCTGAGAAGAAAGACAGCTATCCCATAGCTGGAGAATGGTCCAGACAAAGCCAAATGTGGAAATAAGAGAGGCGCACTCAGAGTGGACCAGTTAGTGATTCCGTGGCCTGATAGTGGGTCAGGGGACACTGGAAACCATGAAGTCACTTAAGTGATGAGCACAGGTGTTCTGTGAAGCCACTAATGTGTGCGTTATGATTGTCAAGACCCTGATGTCACATCTCTTAGATGTCTTGAATATGTAGTGAAATCCCAAGTTGCTTGTTATTGTGTGTGTATGCTAGTAACCAAAGGCCCACCCTTCTTAGTAGAGAACCCTGCGTAGAGAAAAAAAATATATATCAAATACATATTTAACATTTCCAAAGTCACATAGCAGTCTGTAGATCTGAATGGTCAGCCTTCCCCTGAATGAATGCTCAGGAAAATTCTGGCTCTCCAGGTCTGCCTGTTGGACACTTTGAAAGATGAGGTGAGGGCTGGAGAGATGGCTTAGTGGTTAAGGAGCCTGCTTGCTAAGCCTAAGAATGCCCATTCGATTCTCCAGGTCCCACATTTAGCCAGATGTAAAGTGACGCAAACATGCAATGCGGCCCTTGCCCACAAAGGGGTGCATGCGTCTGGAGCTCATTCACAGTGGCTGAGAGGCCTCTGGTGTGCCCATTGTCTCTCTCTGCCTCTTCCTCTCTGTCTCTATCTCTCTCTCAAATAATAATAATAAAATGAAAGATGACATAGGAAAATGACAGGCCTCTGGTAATTACCATCACTTGTTCTGAGCAGTTCCCCCTCCAAGCCTCACATTGCTCCAGAGAAAAGAAAGGAGCAGGGAAGGGGGAAAGAGTCATTGAGAAGGTCTGCCTGATGAGTGTCACTTCTGCAGACCCCTGTGTGCAGTCACAGCTCTTGTTTGGGGACCAGGAGTGGTCCTTGGCAAAGCTGAGAAGGGCCTGGCATTTGTCTTCTTCTGCATTTTCCTCAAAAACCATCTCTCCTACATCTCTGCTCTACTAGTTCCTGGAGGCCTCACGGTGCTTCTGCTGCCAGGACCCCATCCTGAGACCCTAAATGAAACACCTCATGTGCAAATTGTCTGGATGGGGCCAGCAGCCTCGGCATATCCTTGCTTTCCCAGATGCAAAACCCGCAAGTCAGTTTCTACAGTATGGCCTCTGAACTCTCCAAAATGTAAATCTGGGGCTGGAGAGATGGCCCAACAGTTAAGGCACTTGCCTGGGAAGCCTAAGGACCCAGGTTCTATTCCCCCAAGAAAGACATAAGTCAGATGCATGAGGTGGCACATGCGTCTGGAGTTCATTTACAATGGCTAGAGGCCCCTGGCATGCCCATTCTCTCTTTCTCTGTCTGCCTCTTCCTCTCTCTCTCAAGTAAATAA
The DNA here is from genome assembly GCA_036365145.1 of Orientallactaga sibirica. NCBI lineage: Eukaryota > Metazoa > Chordata > Mammalia > Rodentia > Dipodidae > Orientallactaga > Orientallactaga sibirica. The sequence goes on from JAEOAD010000040.1 coordinate 16,243,270, forward strand.
ATAAATGAATGAACAAATAAATAAATAAATAAGAAGTGATTTTAAAAAAAGAAACCTGGGGGGCTGGAGAGATGGCTTAGCGGTTAAGGCGCCTGCCTGCTAAGCCTAAGAACGCTGGTTCCAATCTCCAGGTCCCACGTTTAGCCAGATGTAGTGACGCAAGGGCCCAATGCCGCACTTGACCACAAGGGGGCGCACACATCTGGATTTTGTTCGCAGCAGCTGAGACACTGCTGGTGCGCCCATCTCTGTCTTCCTCTCTATCTGTTTCTCTCTGTGTCTCTCTCCAAAAATAAATAAATAATAATAATAAAAAAGAAACCTGGGGAATAAGGGTGTTAAGGGGGGAGTTTAAAAGGAACATTTGTGTCCAGCAAGGCTACTCTGCCTGACTTGTTTTGTGTACATAGCTGTAACCCATTAGGATGGAGGCAGAGGGAAGAGCTTGGCCTTAGGGTAGAAAGGAGACACCTCACTGAGGCCAGGAAGGAGCCTTGTGGTCCACGGATGGAGATGCATACTGTGCTGAGACTCCTGCTCAGACCTCCCAAGTCCTAAGGTGGGGTGGGGGGGGATTCCAGTGTAATACTTAATTTTTCCTCCAGGAGAGGCAGGGGGCAAGGAGGCCAGACGGGGTGGAGCCAAGGGACCCTCAGGAGCCAGCACAGCTGCAAGTGATTACGAGCCTGGAAGGTTCCAGACAGGTGACAGTCTGATCGGTAGAGCTTCAGGTGACCTGTGTCCTGGAGGTGTTTGGCAAGTCCACTCTGGTGTATTTTGACTGTGTGTCTGACAGATCTGTGGTTTCCAAGCTGAAAAATGCAGAGTGCTTAACAACTTCTTTTGCCCTATGTGGGAGGGGGCCGTTTCTGTTGGCTTCAAAGCTGCAAGGGGCAAAATGTCTCCCCTCAGAGCTACCTAAAGCAAAAACAGGGGACATAGAATGTATTGTTAAAGTAGTGATTTTCCGCAAGCCTGGGGTTTCAGCTTCTTGCTTGGGACATCTGTCTTTTGCAATGACTTTTCGAGGCATGAAGTGGCTTCCTTCCTTGTCCACCCCCTTTCTCCTCCCTCACCCAGATGTGTTGAGGCAAAGAGCCACTGTGGTTGCGTGAAAGCCCCTCTGTTCCCTTGTGGACTGGGAGTTGGTGGCTGGGATGGGAAGTTCCACACTTCTTTTTGTTCCTCAAGGTCACAAAACTCTTGATGTTTTCTTTGCAAGAATACTTGCCGCATCTTTTTTTTTTTTTTTTTTTTTTTTTTTTTTTTTTTTTTGTCTTGAGGGTGGGAAATAAGTACCTCGGATTTGTTATAATGATCCAAACCTGAAGAATTCCTGGGAAGCCTGGAGCAATCCCTTTGTCAGAATATACAAAGAGGGGATGCCAACAACAACAACAACAAACAAAAGAGTTTGCATTTCATCTTAAACATTTCATGCATCAAATTCTCTAGGAAAAGAAAAGAAGAAACGAGAATATAGAGGTATTTCAGGACCAGCTTCGATGCACTGTTTCCTCTGAATCCATGGGGCTTTGCAGAAATACCATCTGCATGCTGTTACCCCTAATTTTCCAAGCCTTGCTATGTTACATCAGGCCAGCCACCCTTGCTGTTCAATGTCAGTTAAAACCTAATTAATTTAACAGCTCTGACAAGTTTAAATTGGTTCCCACAGAGACTACAATTGGCCTCAAGTCCTTACCTGCTATAGATCACTAATTCCCAAATGACAGTACCGCAGGCGTAGTTTTTTTTTTTTCTAAAAAAGGTTTTATTGACTTAAAAAAAAAGTGTAACCAAGTAGCACATATTCACCACAGAAGTCAGAAAATAAAGAAAATCAAAAGAAGGATATTTAATTTTATCATTTAGTTACATCTACTGTAAACATAAATCCTTTTTTCTATGCTATATGAGGCAACATTTCAAAAGCGATTAATGAATGCTTTTCCCTGCATTTCTATGTTTATGAGTCAAAATAGGATTTTTTTTTTTTTTTTGCAGACAGCAAGCTTAAAAGCTAGGTTTTGTCCAGAGAAGGATCTTCTAAATTCTTCAGCTGTCGTGGAACAGGCTTGCACAGCCCAGATCGTAGAGGGCTTGCCATAGAGTGTTTCTCTCCCCTGTGATGAGAGGACCTTGCACTCATCGTGCCACTGAGAGACGATGAGGAATATGGTCCAAAGCTCACATTTCTTGCTCACGAAATGATGATGAGAGAGGGAGAAGATGCGGTGTAAGGTTGGGAGGGCAGACAGCGTAGGCTCCTAGGCAACCGGATATGTCAGACAGGCTGACAGGGTCCCAAGGAGGGAGGATTTTGCCAGAATGATCCATCGGTTACTTAGCTTCAGGCCAAGTGTCTCTTTGCCTGATTTTGATAAGTTTCTTGTAACTGCCGCTTCCAAACTTCTGCTATAACCCAGGGGCCCTAGTATACAGTAGATTGAAGAACAAGGAAGTTTTCTTCTCATCTGAGGAGGCTTTCCAGGTAATAGGGGGTCAGTTCTCCTTCATTCGGGACCTTAGCATTGTTGTCAATAGTATGTGACTGTCATGGGTGACTGCACTGTCTGAGTTCCATTGGGAAAAAAGAAAGAAAGAAAGAAAGAAAGAGAGAGAGAGAGAGAAAGAAAGAAGGAAGGAAGGAAGGAAGGAAGGAAGGAAGGAAGGAAGGAAGGAAGGAAGGAAAGGAAGAAAGGAAGAAAGGAAGGAAGGAAGGAAGGAAGGAAGGAAGGAAGGAAGGAAGGAAGGAAGGAAGGAAGGAAGGAAGAAAGAGAGAGAAAGAAAGAAAGCCAGGGAAAGATGCCCTGGCTCAAAGTACAGACATATCCTCAACTCATCTTTTATTGACTAGACTAAATGTAACCCCAACGCATGATGGGAAATACAGTACAGCTGTTTAAACATGTTTGCGTAGCTATACTCCTGTTATAAAAATAGGAGGGAAGACTTAGGATGGCCATCAGCAATTTATAGCCAAGCTCCCCTTCTTGTTCAATCTCTGCATCCTGACTATGGACACAATGTGATCAGCTGTCTCAAGTTCCTGCCGCTTTGCCTTCCTTACCACGATGGACTATATCTCTTCTTAAACTCTCACATGGTGCTTCTTGGGAGGTATCTGGTCACAGCGACAAGCAGAGTAACTAATATAATAACTTCAATCCAGATGGTCCAGAGAGTCAGGAAGAGAGAGGCAAGATGATGCCCGCCAAGGCTGACACTGTTCATGACCAAGCTCAGACAGACAGGACCAGATTCTGCCGGTTTACCCACTCTCAGCTGCAAAGGCACCCTGGATAGGCAGTTACAAGGCTGACAAGAGACGCTACAAAACACAGAGAACCCAGAGGACATGCCTTGGTTCTGAGCATCCATCACGTCACTACCGTGAGCTCATGGTAAGCATTCTTGCAACCCTGAGTGCCATCTTAGGGACAAGAAGTAAATGGGACAGAAATGTGAAAAACTGGACATATTCGTCCACAAAGGACCATGTTACCTAAACATACAGTCCAGAATATGAGAAGAATTGGTCAAAGTGGATCCCACAGGGTAGGGCAAGTATGAGGAAACTCAGATGCAGTTAGCCAATGAACTACTTACTTTGTCCAGCACATTTTTTTTTTTGTGGTTTCCATTTATTTGGACACTCTGCTTGCTTGTGTAAATGATTCCTTCTACTCAAAAACTTCCTTTTCACTGCTATTCTCCAATTCTCCTTGCTAACTCTCCTTCATCCCCAGCCCATCATGATCTAGCCAGGGCTATTGAACAATCCACCTCACAGATCTCAATTTTGGTTCTTTACAACTCCGTACCTCATCCATTCTCTTGAGAGAGGCAATGGGTGGTTTTAAAGCATCATTAAAACTCTTCACTTGGGCTTGAGGGATGACTTAGTGGTTAAGGTGCTTGCCTGCAAAGCCTAAGGACCCAAGTTCCATTCCCCAGTACCCACATAAGCCAGATGCACATGGTGGCACATATATCTGGAGTTCATTTGCAGTGGCTAGAGATCCTGGTACATCCATTCTCAATCTCTCTCAAATAAATAATTTTTTTTTTTTTTTTGTTTTGCAAGGCAGGGTCTCACTCTAGCTCAGGCTAACCTGGAATTCACTATGTAGTCTCAGGGTGGCCTTGGCCTCTCAGCAATCCTCCTATCTCTGCAATTTTTATTTTTAAAAGACCCATCAGGGGTTGCAGAGATGGCTTAGGGTTGAGCCATCTCTCCAGCCCCGCCCCTCACCTTTGACCCTTCTCCTCAGTCACCAGTGGTCTCTCCATACTGACTTTCTTCTGTTACTTACCATCATCTTAGGCCCTTTACATTTGCTGCCCACTCGGCCTGGAATACTGCATCCCTGGTTCTTCACATGGCTGCGCCCTTCTCAACCTTCCTATGTCAGTGTGAAGTAATTCTGCCTACAGAGCCCTTTGCTCTATTCCTCCCACCCATGTAAAATTCCTGTATACCGCACCCCCTGCGTTCTCTCTGCTGTTCTCCTCTGCCTGGTACAGTTGTAGCCTGGTGCATTTGTTTACTGCATTGCATGTCTGTTATGGTTCTCTCTGGCTGGAGTCAAGTTCCATGAAGTCAAGGGCCACATCTGTTTCATTGATCTTTTTTTTTCTGAGAGAGAGACAGAGAGAAACAGAGAAAGAGAGGAGGAAGCAGAGAGAAAGAGAAAATGGGTGCACCAGGGCCATTTCAGCCACTGTGAACGAACTCCAGACGCATGCGCCCCCTTGTGGGCAAGTGCAGCATTGCCCCCTAGTGTCACTTTTTGTATCTGGCCAAATATGGGACCTGGAGAATTGAACAGGCATTCTTAGGCTTGGCAGGCAGGTGCCTTAACCACTAAGCCATCTCTCCAGCCCATCGTTGATCATTTTTGCCCTCAGCATCCGATACAAACACTGGGTCCAGAGGAAAATGCCATTGATATTGCACAGATGAGTGAACACACGAGCGAGGGAGAGAGTGAATAAATGAATGAGTGAACCTTCGACAGTTCAGCACAAGCATCATTTCATCACTGAAGCCTTGCATGTGCCCTGCTGTGTACGTTGGGCTATTACCTCCTAACCATGGTTCACCTGGGGATGCAGACGTTTCGTTTCTCCCTGGGCCCCAGGCTAGGTAATCATCAAGATAAGAAATGTACTCTTTGTGCTGACCACAGTGCCTGGCCTGCAAGGCAAGAATTCAATGGACATCAATAGTCAGTAGTTGAACTAATGAAAACGGAATTCATAGAAGCTGCTGGTTCTCAGTGCAGCTTCCGGCTCCTGCCACAGTGATCTCCATGAGGATGGACTGTGCCAGCCTCCCACACTCTGATGACATGGCCTTAGCATGGTGCCAAGCTCAGAGAAGTCACCCGGGAACATTAGTTGACTGCAGGAATAATTAGGTGGCAGAGGCGGGCGGGGGGGAGGAATGACAGAGCCCACAGAGCTGATCCTTTTATTAGCAAAACCAGTTGTTGCCGTTAGTCACCGTTGCTGGCACAATGTACCTGGCCAAAAGCAGCTGATGGGAGAAAAGGGTTTATTTTGGATTATAGACTCCAGGGGAAGCTCCACGATGGCAGGGGAAGATGTGGCATGAGCAGAGGCTGGACATCACCTTCTGGTGGACAACAGGTGGACAACAGCAGCAGGAAGGGTGTGCCAAACACTGGCAAGAGGAAGCTGGCTATAATAATCATAAGCCCGCCTCCAACAGTACACTGCCTCCAGGAGGCTCCAGTTCCCAAATTGCTACCCACTGGGACCTAGCATTCAGAACACATGAGTTTATGGGGACACCTGAATCAAACCACCACACTAATCTTTCACAAGACTTTATTTTGGCTTTAAAGACATTTTTGCATTCTCCAAGAGGAATATATATATATTTTTTTCCTGAATCTAAATTTGTTTTAAGCATGATTTTCTTCTTTCTGTTAGCAATGGTTGCTTTCCCCTTATTTAGATAACTCTGCAGAATCCGTTCACTGACTCACTTATGTATCTGTCCCTTTATATATCTGTTTCCAAAGTTCCCAGAGGCCCAAGCCAAATGGCACGGTGTATCATCCTTCGTCCCCCATCGCTTTCTTTATCACCGTTTATGAAAAGATCCCAAAGTACTTTAGAGGAAGCAGTCGGCTTATGGAGAGTAATCTTAGCCCCTGATTATCAATGAAGACACTGGGGTCCACGAGGTAGACATGGAAATGAGCTGCAGGGTTGGGAATGAGAGAAGTATGTGAGATTTCAAGTTCCCTTTCACCCGAGGCCTGGGGAAACCTTTCCACTCTGGCTGTCAGGCTGGCACAGAGGCTATTTTCTTTGCCTTCCTCTTGTCCTCACCATCCGCCACTCTGCTCCCCAGGTCCTCGTGCAGTGGACTCTGTAGAGCTCCTGGCAAAGGAGGAGGTTTCTGGGAACACTGAGGAGCAGCTCATAGAGGGCAACGACTTGACAACACCACTGAATGGACAGAGCTTGGGTAGTATGCAGGGTTTTAGCAATTTCAATTTATGTAGTGTTGGAATTCAAACCCAGGATCTGGGGCATGCTAGGTATGTGTTTTGAAAATATTTATTAAGTTTTATGTATTTGAGGGACAGAGGAAAGAGAGAGAGAGAGAGAATGGCCATGCCAGGGCCTCCAGCCACTGCAGATGAACTCCAAACACATGTGCCTCCTTGTGCATCTGGCTTTATGTGGGTCCTGGGGAATCTAACTTGGGTCCTTAGGCTTTGTAGGCAAGTACCTTAACAACTAAGCCGTCACTCCAGCCCTAAGTATGTGTTTTGACAGCAAGCTATACCCACAACCCCAAGCTTCTCCATTTTGTTTATTACAAATTTTTTATTTTATTTTTATTGACAACTTCCATAATTGTAGACAATAACCCATGGTAATTCTCTCCCCCGCCCCCAACTTTTCCCTTTGAAACTCCACTCTCCATCATATCCCCTGCATCTTGCAATCAGTCTCTCTTTTATTTTGATGTCATGATCTTTTCCTCCTATTATGATGGTCTTGTGTAGGTGCTATCAGGCACTGTGAGGTCATGGATATCCAGGCCATTTTGTGTCTGGAGGAGCACGTTGTAAGGAGTCCTGTTCTTCCTTTGGCTCTTACATTCTTTCCGCCCCCTCTTCCGCAATGGACCCTGAGCCTGAAAAGGTGTGTTAGAGATGTTTCAGTGCTGAGCACTCCTCTGTCACTTCTTCAGAGAAGCTTTGCTAACCAAAAGTGAGAGTAGCATTAATTAATTAGTGTGTATGTGTGTGAGAGAGAGAAAGGAAGAGAGAGGAGCACCAGATGCCTTGGGCATGGGCACTGGGGAATTAAACTCTGCAAGTATGCTTTACAAGCATCTATCACTTCTGGACCATCTCCCCAGCCCATATTTTGTTTAGTTTTTAACCACTCACCTTTCCCCCCAAAATCAGTGCTTTCATTCACACTGATACCTTGAAAGTGTGATGGAAAAAATCTTTTCTTGCATTAAAAAAATCTTTTTGTTTGTTTTATGATTGAAAAATACTAGATGCCTGACAACTGGTGGCTATTTAAACTCACTTTCTGTCCTTTTTTTAACCATTGTTATGATCAACATGGCTCTCCTCAAGCTCATCCCTCAACCCACTCCTTTCTTGTTATGATTTTTTGTCTACTTTTAAATTTTTATTTATTTATTTAAGAGCAACAGACAGACAGAGAAAGAAAGAGGCAGAGAGAGGGAGAGAGAATGGGTGCATCAGAGCCTCCAGGCACTGCAAACAAACTCCAGATGCCTGCGCCACCTTATGCATCTGGCTTACATGGGTCCTGGGGAACTGAGCCTCGAACCAGGGTCCTTAGGCTTCACAAGCAAGTGCTTAACTGCTAAGCCATCTCCAGCCCAGCCACTCCTTTCCTTTCATTTCATTCTGTACTAAATAACTTCCTCTGAAGGACCATGTTGTTAGCACTTTATGGAAATTATTTGAGTCATTTGAAAGACAGAAAAAATAGATTTCTTTGGCTTTCCAACCAAGAGCCCAGAACAGACCAGGAGAAACCTGAAGCTCAAATCCTATGTGAGCAATCCCTGAAGGGAAACTTTGATCCCAGGATGTGGTCCCAGGAGGCTCCAACATTAGCGGAAGCTATGGAACGTGGATGGAACGAGGGCTCCCCTTGTCTCGCCACTGTGTTCTGCACAGAGAAGAGCCTTGAGAAAAGCCTTGGACCACCTTCTGGCTCAGAAGACTAAAGACCAACCTTTGAGAAGAGTGAAGCTTCTCTGGGAAGCCTCCCCCTGGCACCTTGAGTGCTAGCTTAAGGCACAGCATAGCTCTGTGGTCACGTTTTTCTCACCAGAAAGGGAGGGGACACGTCTCTGGATGTTGTGCAGCTGCAGTACCTCTTAAAGCCATGGTATGACTTCATCTCTGGCCTGAGAACACCTATGACACAGACGGGGAGACACAGTCAGGGTTATGCCAGGGAGGGAGGGAGTGGAAAAACCGAAGCTGTCTTAAAAACTCCACCCTACTCGGAGTGCAATCTATCATTTTTTATGAGTGAACAGTGTATTGAACACACATTGGTGAGACTGGTGCACAGATAAGCACCTGATGTCATTGTCACTTATCCGCTATCCAGCATTCTTCCTCTGGCTCTTTCTTTTTTTAATTTTATTTTTATTGTTTATTTATTTTATGAGGGAAAAAGAGGCAGACACAGAGAGAGAAAGAGAATGGGCACACCAGGGCCTCTTGCCACTGCAAACAAACTTCAGACTTCAGACACATGCACCCCCTTGTGAATCTGGCTTTACGTGGGCACTAGGGAATCAAACCCTGGGCCATCAAGCAAGTGTTTTTTTTTTTTTTTTTTTTAATGGTTTTTTGAAGTCTCACTATAGCCCAGGCTGATCTGGAATTCACTATGTAGTGTCAGGGTGGCCTCACACTCAGAGCAATCCTTCTACCTCTGCCTCTCGAGTGTTGGGATTAAAAGCGTGTGCTACCATGCCTGGCTTGCAAGTGTCTTTAACTGCTGGGCAATCTCTCTAACAAGAGAGAAAAAGAGGCAGGCACACACAGAGAGTTATCTGACTCTTAAAGGATAGCCGGGCCTCCAAGGAACAGGGAATTCATTCATTCCACATTTAAGCTGGCTTTAGGTGTTCCCTAATTATTTTTCTTTTATTTGAGAGTGACAGAGAGGAAGAGGCAGAGAGAGAGAGAATGGATACACCAGTGGCCTCTCAGCCACTGTGAACGAAATCCAGACACATGCGCCCCCATTGCGTGCTTGCATCACTTTTGCGTCTGGCTAAACGTGGGACCTGGAGATCGAATGGATGTTCTTAGGCTTTGTAGGCAGGCGCCTTTACTGCTAAGCCATCTCTCCAGCCTGTGTTCCCTAATTTTGAGGCTGTGTGCATGTGTGGTGTGTGTGTCTGAAAGAGACAAAGAATCTAATAGTAACTGTTTGAGCAGGAAGCTGGAGAAATGCTTCTTTTCTGAACGATGACTATTCTCTGACTTTGGATGGAGATTTTTGAGATTCACACAGGCATGTAGGATGTGCCCAGGGGATTTCCAGTTCCTTCCTCTCTCTCTCCCTGGACACTATGAGGTACAGAACCTCCTCTTCCACAGGTTCCCACCTACCAGGATGTTCTGCCCAAGCACATGGGGTCAATGAACCAAAACCTGACACATCTGAAACCGTGAGCCAAAATACATAATGCTTACCGTACAGTGTAGTCATTCTCATTTATACGTCACAGGCTCCAGAACCTTTACTAACACAACCCATCCTGAATCCTGCACCTCTTGATGCTCTTGCTTCCATTAGGCCACAGACTGCTGTTGTCCTATGGCCTTTCCCCTGGAAGGCTGCCATAGCCTTTTACATGTGTCTCTGCCAACCCCACTCCTTGTCCTGCATCCATCGGGAAGCTGGAGAGATCTTTCATGCTACGAGTTCGGACATGTTGCTCCCCTGCTCCATTGCCCTCCATGGCTTCCTGTGGCCCTGTTCACGAATTCCTAATCTCTTAGGTGACCCAGAAGGCGCTGCGTGACCTCACCAGCCTCTCTCAGTACCTGGGATTTTCCGTGTGCTAATGATTTCGCGTGCTCTGTGTTAGTGGTTTTTTTTTGTTTGTTTGTTTGCTTGTTTGTTTGGTTGGTTTTTCACCTGGGATAGTGCAAACTCACTCTTACAACTTGGCTCCTTTGAGGCCTTCTCTGACTATGCCACAGTTCAGAAATACTGTTTTGTTTTGTGCGTGTGTATATGTAATGTGGTGGTGGTGGTGTGTGTGTGCACATGTTTGTGGTGTATACATATGTATGTGCCCTTACACGTGCCCATCTGCAGCTAGAGCACTTGCGTGTGGCCACCAGAGGAGAACGTAGGGTGTCCCAGTCCATCGCTCTCCTTGTTTGAGCCAGAGTCTCTTACTGACACTGGAGCTTGCTGCTTTTCCTGAGCCTGGGCAGGACCCCGGTCTCTGCTCCCCTTTGTGGGATTGAAATTACAGGCATATGTGGCCACACCCAACTGTCTACATGTGTTCTAGAGATCTGAACGCAGATGGTTTCACACCTTCATGCTTGTGCCTGCAATACACTTTACCACCGAGCCATCTCTTCAGCCCTTACTTGCTGTTTAGTGTCATTCTTTTTTAAAAAATTTTATTTATTTCTTTGCAGAGAAAGAGAGAGAGAGAGAGAGAGAGAGAGAGAGAGAGAAAGGGAGGGAGGGAGGAAGGGAGGGAAGGAGACAGACAGAGAGAGAATGGGAGTTTCAGGGCCATCAGCCACTGCAAAGGAACTCCAGACCCGTGTGCCACCTTGTGCATCTGGCTTACATGGGTCCTGGGGAATTGAACCTGGGTCCTTTGGCTTTAAAGGCAGGTGCCTTAACTGCTAAACCATCTCTCCGGCCCTGTTTAGTGTCATTCTTCACCGTACATTTCTTTCTTTCTTTCTTCTTTCTTTCTTTCTTTCTCTCTTTCTTTCTTTCTTTCCCTTTTCGAGGTAGGGTCTCACTCTAGTCCAGGGTGACCTGGAATTCACTATATAGTCTCAGGGTGGCCTCAAACTCACGGTGATCCTCTGCCTCCCGAGTGCCACCACGCCCGGCTGTTCTTTTTTTTCTAGGACCTTGGACAACTGTACTGAGACAACCACTTGGATATTTATTTACTCAATGTCTACTCTTCCTTGCTGGATGACAAGCTCTCCAAGGTTAGGATTAATGCCTTGTCTAGCTCTTCATCCATTATAACTGGCCAGGCACATAGTAGGTACGTCATACTTGATTATTGAGCGTGTGAATAAATATCAGTTATAAAAGAGTAAGTCCTTGCTTGTCCAAATACAATGTGTAAGCCCTTGCTGGAGCCAGGATTCAAAGACATGGCTGAGTTGGAAGAGACGTGGTGAAGGCATATATAAATCACATCCAGGAGCTGGCGGCAATGTGATTTGAGGAGGATTCGTGTGCATGTCGAGAGAAAGGCAGCACAAAGTCAGTGCCAAGTTCCTTTTCCTCCATGGGCTGGGAAAACAAAGATCTGATCTTGTGTTTCCCCACCTGCTGAAAAACCTGCACAGAAATGTTGACAGCTGTGCCCTGGTGTGCACACACTAGAGAAGTCCATTACCATCTTCTAGGGAGTCGAGCAGGCTGAGCTCACACATTACATATAAGCTACAGATCAGGATTCCTTTTAAAATGATAACACATAGATTTCCTTTCACCTTCCTTTTTTTTTTTTTTTTTTTTTTACCATTTGGCATGTTTCTTAGCATTTCATGTTTCACAAAGGGCCTTGGGAAATGAAAGACAGCATCTATGAATTGAGAAATCTGGAAATAAATTGAAAAAAACTGATCACCTCTAAAATTCTCATCTTTATTCTTTTTTGGACTCCCTGAGAGCTAATACTGGGACATATTGATTTTCTGATTTTCCATCCATATTAGCCAGGAAAGAACACCTACAGAAGTTGTTTTAAATCTCAAGGCTACTGATTTATTATAAAAGGTCTACATGTCAGGTGTGCACACCTTTAATCCCAGCACTTGGAAGGCAGAGGTACAAAGATTGCTGCAAGTTCATGGCCAGCCTGACACTGCATAGTGAATTCCAGATCAGCCTGGGGTAGAGTGAGACCTTAACTTGAAACCTCCACCCCCCCCTCCAAAAAAGGGCGTACTTTTAGGAGCCAGAGAAATGTCTCAGTGGGGCCTGAGAGATCCTGAGACTGCTTTTGATCCCAGGAGATACATAAACTCCAGTCCTGTGAGGAGTGGGGAGCAGAGACAGGGGGAAATGTGGTACTTGCTGTTCCGCCAGTGTGACCGAAAGTGGCACGTCCGGGGTCAGTGTGAGACTCCATCTCAAGGAAGCCAAAAGAGCTACAGAGGAGAGCACCTGAACATGAACATGAAGTGTTGTCTGAGCTCTGCACAACACACATCTGCACACACACACACACACACACACACATATCTGCACACACACACACACACACACACACACACAAAGGTGCACTTTTAACTTTAAGACAGTACATTTTGATTGATCCTTTCTGGACATGATCATTCAAAAAGTGTCTTCTAGCTGGGCGTGGTGGCGCACGCCTTTAATCCCAGCACTCGGGAGGCAGAGGTAGGAGGATTGCCGAGAGTTCGAGGCCACCCTGAGACTACATAGTGAATTCCAGGTCAGCCTGGACCAGAGTGAGACCCTACCTTGCAAAACCAAAAAAGAAAAAAAAAAGTATCTTCTAGTTAACTACCGTGGAAATGGCATGAAGTTGGGCAGTAAATGCTCTAAAAGGCTGGACAAGACCCAGACTCAGCCTTTCCTTGCAAAGAACTTTTAGTCTACCAGGGGAGACAGGATGAGTAGATATATTAAAAAAAAAAAAAAAAAAAACTCTAGTTCAAGGAAGAAAGTAGAAAGCATAACTACATAGGCAGTTGTAATTCGATGCACCCTACATATAAGTTTGATGTGTTTCCTACATATCTAGACATGGGAATGACTTCTTTCAGTCAGGAATGACTTAAAAGATGCCAAAAGGTGAGATCTGGAGCTGGTCATAAAAAACAAATGCCAAATTTTCTTTTCTTTGTGGTAACAATTAATTTTATTTATTATTAAAAAAGCAAGGCTTGGGGCTGGAGATATGGCTTAGAGATTAAGCACTTGCCTATGAAGCTTAAGGACCCCAGTTCGAGGCTTGATTTCCCAGTACCCACGTAAGCCAGATGCACATGGTGGCACATGCATCTGGAGTTCGTTTGCAGTGGTTAGAGGCCCTGGGGCACCCATGCTCTCTCTCTCTTTCTGTCTCTAATAAATAAATAAATAAAAAGAAAAAAAAAGAAATGGGGCTGGAGAGATGGTTAAGTGGTTAAGGCACTTGCCTGAAAAGCCTAATGACCCAGGTTTGATTCCCCAGTGCCTACATAAAGCCAGATGCACAAAGTGGTGCATGCATCTGGAGTTCATTTGCAGTGACCGGAGGCCATGATGTACCCATTCTTTCCCTCTCTCTCTCTCTCTCTCTCTCGCTCCCCTTGCAAAATAATAAAATATTAAAAGAAATAAACACATACAGACAATACAGATGAATGCAAAAGATCAAATTAAAACCCAATGCAGGGCTGGCGAGGTGGCTTAGTGGTTAAGGCACTTGCCTGTAAAGCCTAAGGACTTATGTTAAACTCTCCAGGTTCAATGTAGGCCACAGTGACACAAACACACGATGTAGAACGCATGCACAAGGGGGTGCACGCATCTGGAGTTTGATTGCAGTGGCTGGAGGCCCTGGCATACCAATTCTCTCCCACTCTCCTCCTCTCTCGCTCTCCTTCCCTCTCTCTCTCTCTCTCACACACACACACACATAAAGGCTGTTGGGCTTGCCTCAAAAAAAAAAAAAAAAGGAAAAAAGAAAGAAAAAACAATGGCTGCACCTCACTGAGATAATTACTAGGGAAAAGCATTCCTCTGTATATGTGCGTGGTGGTTTCTCACAATTGGCATCACCCACTACATCCCCTGCTTTTCTCATCTCATAGATTACCATGTGTTCACTCGCCAGTCAAGACTTGGTTATTTTCACTGAGTAACGACCAGGAGGGAAAAGCCGGGACCTCAGCGGCAAGGTTCGTTCGCTCCAAGAAAGGACGGGGAGAAAGCACTGGCTACACAAAGGAGCATGCTCAGGGAGGAAAGCTCTCGTCCTGTGCACAACGACAGCTGGTCAACTCTTATCTTGGCATCTGGTGATGCCGGCTCCCTTCAAGAACATGGCAGACAGAATGAGATCTTGCCATTCTGTGGATAACGCACTCAATGAACTCTGAGTGCTGCTGCTCAGCTATGTGGGAAGCAAAAGGTTGTCAAGAAATAACTTCTCTTAGGCGTGAGAGTTGGCTCAGTGGTTAAGGAGTCTGCCTGCGAAGCCGAAGCATGCTCGTTGGAATCTCCAGGTCCCACCTTTAGCCAGATGCAAAAGTGATGCAAGCATGCAACGTCGCACATGCACGCAAGGGGGCACATGTGTCTGGAGTTCATTCATAGCAGCTGAAAAGGCCCTGCCACACCCATTCTCTCTGCCTTTTCATCCCTCTCTCTGTGTCTCTCTCAAATTAAAAAAAAAAAAAAAGAAAACTTTTCTTGGCCTGGAGTGATGGCTTAATGGTTAAGACCTGTGAAGCCTAAGCACCCAGGTTCGATTCCCCTGGACCCACGTAAACCAGTTGCTTAAGGTGGCACATACATCTGGAGTTCATTTGCAGTGGCTAGAGGCCCTGGTGCACCCATTCTCTCTCTCTCTCTCTCTCTCTCTCTCTCTCTCATTCTCTCTCTCTGCATCTCTCTGATTGCAAATAAATAAATAAATATATTTTTTTTAAATAGAAAGTAACATTTCTTGGGGTTCTGGAGAGATGGCTGTGTGGATAACACTCATTGCTCACGATGAAGTACAGGAATTCTGTCCCCAGAGCCCATGTAAAAAGCTGGAAGCTGTGATGTGTTTCTGTTGTCACTGATGCTCATGGTGACATGGGTGTTGGAGACAGAATTTCCTGGGAGAATTTCATGGCACGTGTGTTGGCAGGACTGGGCATGGCAAAGAACAGCAGAGCAAAAATCCAAAGGGGAAAAGCCTGCCTCACATGAGGTGGACAGGCAATGACTGACCTGAAAGTGACCCCCTGACCTCCACACGCATGCCAAGACAAGACATGCATGCACTCCCCTCCCCCAACATGGAAATACACATGTACATGAACAAGCACACACACACACACACACAGGAATAACGTTTCTCTACCTTTGGGAACATAGCTGTGGTTCCTGCTAAGAGCTGCCTTGCCTTCTGGCTGGCTGCCCACTAGAGGTCATGTGGTCTTATATTTTTATTCAGAATAGCATTGCCAATTAGATGGTAAAAGCCTACAATTTTCTGAATGTTTATAATCTAAGTGGGTGGTGCTCAGGGTGCAGTCCGGTGGGAAACTTAACACTGCACTTAGAGATGAATGGGCCAAAGGCAAAGTGAATAAGCTGGTGGTTTTTTCAAATGTCCAATGTGTATGTTCTGTTCCTGAATGTGAAGAACAATTCAAAAATGACTGACCTTTTGGGCTGGAGAGATGGCTCAGCAGTTAAGGGCTCTTGCTTGCAAAAGCCTGATGGCCTGGGTTTGATGCCCCAGTTCTCGCGTAAAGCCAGATACACAAAGTAGCGCATGTGTCTGGAGTTGTTTGCGGTGGCAGGAAAGTCTGACATGCCAACACTCACTCCATCTCTCTCTCTCCCTTCTTCTCTCTCTCTTTCTCTCTCTCTCTCAAATAAATAAAAATACCTGACCTTTAAGGCAAGAAGTTAATGTTTGCAACCATGGGACTATTCTAAGACAAACCGTTAGCAAGCAGTCTCAAAGTTGTGAGGTTACCGTGGTTTTTATTACCTCCTTGTGCCCCACAGCGGAAGTGATTAGCATCTGGCAACTTATGTGCCATGGCCAGATTTGAGGGGCACAGTAAGCTCTAATGTTCATCTATTTGCACATACAAGCACACATAGATAGATGCATACCCACAGATTCATTACCAGTATATACTATGCACCAGAAAAATGCAAAATTTACCAGAGGTAAATGTCAGATCCATTCCAATCTGCCTTAGTCATGGGAGAAACTAGAGAGAATGGGCACCAGGGGGCACCTGGCCCAGGTACAGAAAGAACGTGGCACAATTCAAGAAGGCAAGATTGACCCAAGCAGAACAGGCTACGTGTTCACAGAAGAGACTCAATGTAGCTAAACCCTGATAGTATGCAACATTGGGATTCAATGTCTCCATGACGACAGGGCCCTCTGTGAGAGTCCTGCGATTTGTAAGAGTCCATAGGCACAGGTAACCTTAGCAACAGCTTTATGCTCAATCCCTTCAATATTGGAAGAGAGGATGGTGTGTCTGAAGTATTTCACAAGGGGTCACACACGTGATGTCCCCTGCTCATTGCTCCCAGTCGTGACCTGTCATGGCGGGAGCCCCTGGACCTCCCTGACGATGCAAGCTGCTGTCTCTCCACCTGGCAGGGATGAGGGCAGGCCCATTTCTCTTCACTGCCCTTGTTATTTTTCTTCTTTATACCCTATGAACATAAAGCCTTAAGGTCATGTTGCTAGAATGCTAAAGACAGTTATAGTATAGGAGAAAAGAAAAAAAAAAAAAGACATTGCATCCATAGGACTTCTCTCCCTAGGTCAGCAAATAACCGTATGGGAGAACCTGGTTTCTGAATTGGTTCCGTTGTCCTCTGGCCTAGTGCCTCTGTGAAAACATTACTCCAGGGCTGGAGAGATGGCTTAGTGGTTAAGGCGCTTGTCTGCAAAGCCTAAGAACCCAGGTTCAATTCCCCAGAACCCATATAAGCCAGATGCACATGGTGGCGCATGCATCTGGAGTTTGTTCGCAGTGGCTGGAGGCTCTAGCGTGCCCATTCTCCCTCCCCCTTCTCTTTCTCTCTAATAAAAAGAAAACATTACTCAGCTTCTTACACCTGCTGGAAATGTCAACCAGGCTTTGAGATTTCCACCCTTTTCCATAGGGTGTGACTCACTCGGATCAACCCTCTATCCTTACTGGTGCAGATCTGAGTTATTCAGCTCTTAAGTAAATAAGCAGGGGCTCCTGCAGAATAGTGAGTGGAGCTATGGATGAAAGATTTAACAACAAACAAACAACAGCACAGATCCCTTCAGGATTCCTCTTAGCTGCCAGCTAAAGTTCCTCCAGGTTGTCAGGTCTCGATGGTGGTATGGTATGATCTAGCCCATAAAGAAGAAGGGATCATCTACAAAGTGCCTCTGATGTATAATCTAGCCCATAAAGAAGAAGGGATCATCTACAAAGTGCCTCTGATGTATGATCTAGCCCATAAAGAAGAAGGGATCATCTACAAAGTGCCTCTGATGTATGATCTAGCCCATAAAGAAGAAGGGATCATCTACAAAGTGCCTCTGATGTATGATCTAGTCCATAAAGAAGGGAGCATGTACAAAGTGACTCCAATGCGCCCATCCGTGACCCTTCAAGAGGCGTGAGATTGCGAGCCATTTCTTTGGAGAAGTGTCGGTTCCTCTGTTCCTGTCTCCTACCTCCTTCTCACTGATTTTCCTTGTGCCCTTTGAGTCTACAGTGGACTAAATATCCGTTTTCTCCCCAGATTCATATACAGAAATTCTGATCCCCAGTGGGATGGTTTTAGGAGGCTGGGTTAGGCACATGGTCAGGTGATGAGGATGGACCCCTTGCAAATACAATGAGTACCCTGTGGTGGTTTCAATCAGGTGTTCCCCAGAAACTCATGTGCTCTGAGTGCTTGGTTCCTGGCTGATGGTAATTTGGGAGGCAGAGCCTTGCTAGAGGAAGTGTGTTGTTTGAAGATGGGTTTAGGGAGATTATAGACAGTCCCTCCTGGACAGAGTTCAACTCACTCTCCTGCTGTTGTTCTCCACCTGCTAAGGCTGATAAAGTGATGTCCAGCCTCCGCTCGTGCCGTGCTTTCTCCTGCCATCACGTGACTATAAGCCAAACAAATCCTTTCCTCCCATCAGCTGCTTTTGGTCAGCTACTTTGACCCAGGAGTAAGAAGGTAATTGCAACATACCCTTATAGAAGTAGTCCCGTAGGGCTCTCCGTTTCCACGACGGGAGGATGCAATAAGGAGTCTATATCAGGGAAGAAGATGTAAACAGGATTCCAACTGTGCCGGTAGTCAGTATTGAACTGCCAGCCTTCGGAACTGTAATAAGTCAGTGTTGTTGCGTGTAAGCCACCTGGCCTGTGGTACTCTATTGTGGACGCTTAGAAAGACGGACACAAGACCTGATGGGTGTCCCCAGTATTCGGACTGGACCCTTCCTCCCCAGAAGAAAAGGGGAGGGTGAGTTGTATGGTTCAAGGTCCATGTGTATATAAGGGGATCTCACAGGCTCTGAGTAAACATCCTGCAAATCTACATGAATGTGAACTGTGGATTCAATATTAACCAATCCTGTGAACTTGGACAAATTATTTAACATGTCTGACGAGGAGAATTGAACATAACACCCATCTCTTAGGGCAGCTGTGATGACAAAAGATGTGCCCCTCACAAGGACACTCACTCAAGGGTTCCAATAATTACCTTTTCTATCATTTTAAAGTTTTTTTAATTAAATATTTTATTTATTTAAGAGAGAGAGAAAGAGAGACAGAAGGAGGGGGAGGGGAGAGAACGGGCACACCAGGACCTCCGGCCACTGCAAACGAACTTCATACACATGTACCACCTTGTGCGACTGGCTTACATGGGTCCTGGGGAATTGAACCTGGGTCCTTAGGTTTCACTGGCAAGTGCTTTAACCGCTAAGCCATCCCTCCAGCCCTTAAAGGCTTTTAATCATTATTACTGAATTAGGAGGACGCTTGAACAAATCTGAGACTGAATTTCTCAATCAATTGGGTAAAAATAAGCCTTGTTTGCTATCAACGGGTAGTTCTTAAGAAAGAAATTCTTCCAAATCTGTTTGCCAGTTGTGTGTTCTGACCGATCACCAGATGATGAGCAGAAATCAAGAAATGAACTCCTTGGGCTGGACGAAAGCTCAACCTGATTTCCACTGTAGCATCCTCTGCCAAGTGCTGACGCTGGAGGGACAGGCAGACTTTGCCGGATATGAGAGCTGTAATTACGAGGAGGGAGTGTGGTAGCAATGGGCCCCACAGGAACAGTCAGAGGGAGGAGGAGTGGGACCCCTGGGCTTCCTGGGCCTCCAAAAAGCACATAGCTGTCTCCACTGTGTCTGGAGGGGACATTCAGATGCATGCCTGGGAGGGCTGGTGCCATCGGAGTTCTGTTGCCTTTGTTGTTGTTGTTACAAGTGGGCTTTATTTAAACACCGGCTGTGACATCTACCTCACATTTTGCCAGACGACATAAAGCCCCAAATCTCCCACCTTTTCTGGGCAACTGTGTGGAATACTTTTCCCATGCTTTCACGTCTGGACACGCCTATCTTTCAAGTCAAGAACATGATCCCTCCTCTAGGACTAAGAGGCACCAAGATACTATATTAAAATTCAATCAAGGTATCATGTATATATTATTCCATAGGCCAGAGTGGGCTCCAATGGCCTTCTGAGGCCATTGCATCCCAGACAACCTCAAAGGGATTTGAGTCAGGTATGAAGTTGCAGGCTTTAACAGGTTTTTAATGCTCACCAGATCTGCACAGCGCTTAATGGCTCATATAAAAGTCTTCTGCCAGGTTTTCAGTGTAAGCTAAAGTAAAAAACAGGGAAAACACTTGTGTTGACGTTAGCGTAGAGTCCGGGGCAGCGGTTATGAAGATGTTTCAGTTGCAGATCTAGGCTCCACCATTTGTTATAGGTGTGACCTTGGACATGTAACCTGACCTTGTCATGCTGGTTTCATCTGTCAGATGGGGGACAACAGGAACTACCTTCTAGGATTATAGAAGGGATAAAGGAAATAATTGTAGAAAAAAAACATTAGCACTTGGCTCACAGTAACCCCTCAGTTGAAGTGGGCTGTGAGCATAATTTCAGATAGCCTGAACAACTGTCCATATAAAACAAAAAAAATCATAGTCATATCTATATGTAAATGCTTGGGAAACTGTATTTTTAAAAATTAAAAAAAACATTTTTGTTTATCTGAGAAAGAGAGAGGAGAGAGAGAGAGGAGAGAGAGAGAGGAGAATGGGCACGCTAGGCCATCCTGCTACTGCAAACAAACTCTAGATGTTTGGGCCACTTTGTGCATCTGGCTTTATGTGGGTACCACCATCAGGCTTTGCAAGCAAGTGCTTTTAACCACTGAGCTGTCTATCTTCCCAGCCCACGAAATCATATTTTTTCAAACATCGTTTCTTTCTGCTTGTGTGAGTGTATGTGTCATGTGGTGTGTGTAATGTGGTGTGTGTGTGTGTATGTGTGTGTGTGTGTTGTGGGTGTGTGTGTGTGTGTGTGTGTGTGTGTGTGTTGTGGTGTATGCACATCTATGCATTCCTGTGGTTTCCCATGTGCTCACCTGTGGTGGCCAGAGTAGAATGTCAGGTGTCCTGCCACTTGGCTCTTCCGCCTATACTCATTTGA
This sequence comes from Orientallactaga sibirica, assembly GCA_036365145.1. Classification (NCBI taxonomy): domain Eukaryota; kingdom Metazoa; phylum Chordata; class Mammalia; order Rodentia; family Dipodidae; genus Orientallactaga; species Orientallactaga sibirica. The sequence goes on from JAEOAD010000040.1 coordinate 16,263,984, forward strand.
GCCCGAGTCCCTGACTAACCCCGGAACTTGCCATTTTGTTTTCCAGGCTCTGGCGATCCTCGGGGCTCTACTCCCCTTCTGGACTGGGTTTACAGATGTTGGTGGCCTGTTGCTCATCTGCCCTGGGGATTGAACTCGTTCAGTGTCTCAGGTCCTCATGCTTGCGCGGGAAGTGCTCTTCACTGCCGAGCCATCTCTTTAGTCCTCAAATGTCTTTTTAATTACAAGATTAATTTGTGATGCATAAAAATTACAACAGTGGTGGTGGTGAGAAGAGGCCTGGGGAATGGCTCAGGCATTAAAGCATGAAGATCTGAATTTGCAGCCCCAACAGTCTTGTAAAAACTGGGTGTGGTGGTGTGTACCTGTCTTCCCAGCACTGGGGAGGTGGAGACAGAAGGGGCCTCAGGACTTGCTAGCTTTCTCATCTGGCCAAATGGATGTGCTCAAGGTTCACTGAAAGAACCTGTCTCAAAAATAGGATGGAAGGGGGGCTGGAGGGATGGCTTAGCGGTTAAGGCATTTGTCTACAAAGCCAAAGGACCCAGGTTCGATTCTCCAGGACCCACGTTAGCCAGATGCACAAGGGGGCGCATGCATCTGGAGTTTGTTTGCAGTGGTTGGTGGCCCTGGTACACCAATTCTCTCCCTCTCTCTCTCTCTCTCTCCCTCCCTCTTTCTCTCTCTCTCTCAAATAAATAAACATATATATTTTAAAAATAGGATGGAAGGGATCGAGAGATGGCTCAGTGGTTAAAGGCATTTGCTTGTAAAACCTGACAACCCAGGTTCAATAGCCCTGTACCCATGTAAAGCCAGATACACAAAGTGGCTCATGCGTCTGAAGTTTGTTTGCAATGGCAGGAGACCCTGGTGCTCCCACATTCCCTCTCTTTCTGTCTGCCTTTTCCTCTCTGTCTCCCTCTCAAATCAATAAAGAAAAATATTTCAACCCCACCCCATAGAGACTGACTGAGGTCCTAATTACCCCACTGCGAGCACCAGCAAGCCTACTGAGAAGGGGAGATGAGACCATAACCTATGTAAAACAATTAAAATTAAATACTTTTTCAAAAGTGAGGTGGAAAATAAGGAAGATACCTGATGTTAACCTCTGGCCTCCACTCGTACACCCATCATGCACCTGCACACATACATGTACCCACACACACTCACATACTTACAAACATGCCTGCATACATGCATATACACCAGATACACACATGAAAATGGGAACAGTGGTTCTATTTTTTTGTGTGTGTGCACATAGGAATAAAATAACATTTTAAAATATAGGCTTGACAGAAATACTTTATTTTTAAAAATATTTTATTTTTAAAAATATTTTATTTTTATTTATTAATTTATTTGATAAGTGGGGGGGTGAGAATGGGTGCACCAGGGCCTTCAGGCACTGCAAATGAACTCCAGATGCATGTGCCACCTTGTATATCTGGCTTACGTGGGTCCTGGGGAATCAAAACTGGGTCCTTTGGCTTTGCAGGCAAACGCCTTAACCACTAAGCCATCCCTCCAGCCCAGAAGTATTTTGTTAAGTAAAAATACTTTAAGATAAGTCCTGGGATAAGGAGGAAGAGGAATTTGATTCCCAGTTATGTTGAAATCCACAAAGTTCTAAGAGGACTCCCTTCTACAAAGCAAACAGCACATTCCATTTTACACCCTTTAGCTGTATGCCTGCACGGTCTGGGCCCACATCAGCTTTACATCAGGGTTTGGTCTGTCTTTATTCTGCATTTTTTTGGTCCTTTATCTTGGATACAGAGAGCTTTACATGACACTGCAAGCCTCTGCTTCTCCCGATCTCATCTGCGCAAGCACAAGTTCAGCTCCCATCTGTGTAACACTCATTCATTTACGGCTCCTGCCCAGACTCTCTAAGCTTCGACCATTTTCTACCGAGTAGGTTTTCTTGGGTACCCCCAAGAAACTTATTAAAAAACAAATCTAACACAGAGCCCATCATGTTCCTAAAAATAAATCATTACCTTTCCTCATACTGCCTCCTCCTTGGGGGGGGGGGTTGCTTATTTCAGTAAATGGTACCACCATCTTCATGTCCAAGCCATAAACTTCAGCTCAACCTTGGCACCTCCTTCTACCTCACCTTTTATCCCACCACCTCGACACATCTTTCTGGGTTTACCCCCTTTGCCACCTGGACTCACTCACTTCTGAATCTGCATACTCTACTTCTTACCACGGGCCCTCATGTTCCAACTCCCCTCATCTGGACCTCTGCCATTTAGCCAGACATCCTGTATCTGCTCTGGACCCTCCTCCATGTCACAGTGAGCTTTTTAAGTCGAATCGAATCACTCTTCCCCTGCTTAAAGTACTCAAGGGAATTGTCCTTGTTCTTAGAACCAGACATGACATCTTAACTTCTCAATTCAGCCTGTAGGATGCTCTGGCCTTCCCCTTTTCTCCAGCTGGAGAGATGGCTTAGCAGTTAAGGTGCCTGCCTGCAAAGCCTAAGAATGCCTGTTCAAATCTCCACGTCCCACGTATAGCCAGACACAAAAGTGACTCAAGGACGCAATGTCACACTTGCACCACAAGGGGATGCGCACATCTGGAGTTCATTCACAGCGGCTGAAAAGGCCCTGGTGCGCCCATTCTCTTTCTGCCTCTTCCTCTCTTTCTCTCTGTCTCTCTCCAATTAAAAAAAAAAAGTTATTTCTCTTGGTTTCTTTTTTTCTGTTCCTCGAGCCATCTTTTGGTGGCATTTTTTCTTTTTCAGGCTCCTTCTGGCCACAGGGTCTTTGCCTTGAACGGTCTGCCCTTCCTTGTCACATGTCACCTTCAATGGTCGTCCCCCATTCTGAGCCTGAACAATGTCAACCTTCCCTCTGAGTTCAGGCAGCTCTTCCCCAGTGAGGACTTCCTCCCTTCCTTCCTTCCTTCCTTCCTTCCTTCCTTCCTTCCTTCCTTCCTTCCTTCCTTCCTCCTCCCTCCTCCCTCCCTCCCTCCCTCCCTCCCTCCCTCCTTTCTTTCTTTCTTTCTTTCTTTCTTTCTTTCTTTCTTTCTTTCTTTCTTTCTTTTGAGAGAGTTAGAGAGAGAGAGAGAGAGAATGGGTGCTCCAGCGGCCTCTCAGCTGCAGAGACGAACTCCAGATGCATGCACCCCCTTGTGGGCAAGTGAGGCATTGCGCCCTTGCGTCACTTTGCATCTGGCTAAACGTGGGACCTGGAGAATCGAATGGGCGTTCTTAGGCTTAGCAGGCAGGAGCCTTAACTGCTAAGCCATCTCTCCAACCCTGGGGACTTTCTTTGAACCTCCCTGGGGTGGTCAACTCCTTTCAAAAAAGGATCTTATCACACTGAATTCTTCTCCTTATACTACTTACTAACGCCTTTATTTAATAAATATTTGTCAAATATCTTCCATGTGTAGGTTTTGTCCCAGGCACTAAAACCCCATCACTACATGGAACATAACAAGGCCTCAGCTCTAAGGGTTTGCTCCCGTCTGCAGTGCCTAGAACAGTGTCTATTTTGTAGCAGATGCTCAAAAAGTAACGGAGCACTTCACCTTCCTGTAACAGAAATTTGCAGAGGAGAATGCAAGATAACAGGGTGGCCTCATGTGAGAAGAGGCCCGTAAGTTTTCACTTGGAAATAGTGTGTTTCGCCTCATGCACAGCAATGTGACTTGGGCAATCCCTATGCTTAAAAGTAAGACAGCAATTTTCTTGGGAAATTTCAGGCACTAAATACTTTTTGAGTTCCCTTCATTCTTGGATGCAAAGCAAACCCTTTAACATCCCCCCCCCCCGTGCTTCTTCATTTACATGCTGCTAAATGATTTTCAAGGTGAAAGTCAACAAAACAATTAAATTGGCAAATTCTGCTGTTACCAAACAAGCTAATTCAAACTTAGACCTGCTTCTCAATCAAGTTTGTACCTTTCGGAAGGAACCTGGTTTTCTCCCAAAGGATGCCTATGGTTCTTTATAAAGCCCACACATTTTAGTCTGAACAGTTCATCTATTTCCTAGAAGCAAAACTAGCTAGGAGACTCAGAGGTTTACTCGTCTGCACCAGCGAGATAAAGGATTTGCCTGATGAACATTTCGGAAAAGGCAAAGCCCATTCTGCTTCATTTCTCAAAAAAAACATGGGCTGGAGAGATTGCTTAGTGCTTAAGGCATTTGTCAGCAAAGCTAAAGGGCCCAGTTTAACTCCCCAGGACCCATGTAAGCCAGATGCGCAAGGCGGCACATATGTCTGGAGTTTGAGTTTGTTTGTAGTGGCTGGAGGCTCTGACACACCCACTCTCTCTTTATCTGCCCTTTCTCTCTCTCACATAAATAAGTAAAAATATAAAAAACCTAAAGCCGGGCGTGGTGCGCACGCCTTTAATCCCAGCACTTGGGAGGCAGAGGTAGGAGGATTGCCGTGAGTTCAAGGCTACCCTGAGACTACATAGTGAATTCCAGGTCAGCCTGGGCCAGAGTGAGACCCTACCTCAAAAAACAAAACAAAAAAACAAAACAAAAACCTAAAACACAACAGTGACAACAGGATGGCAAGGAAGAAATGAATGTAATCAGAGTGTTTTAAAGTGAGGCTTAAAAGTATTAAGTATGGGGCTGGAGAGATGGCTTAGTGGTTAAGAGCTTGCCTATGAAGCCAAAGGACCCTGGTTCAAGGTTCGATTCTCCAGGACCCACATAAGCCAGATGCACAAGGTGGCGCATGCATCCGGAGTTCGTTTGCAATGGCTGGAGGCCCCGGTGCACCCATTCTCTCTCTCTCCATCTTTTTCTGTCTGTAGCTCTCAAATAAATTTTTAAAAAGCAGTAAGTATGTCTGCAATAAGTATTCTCAGCCATTTTGTGAATTTTCCCTAGAGCATGCAGTCTCTCTCTCCCTCTTTCTCTTCCTCCCCTCCTTCTCCTTCCTCTTCCCTTTTTATTTGGGCTTTCACATTTTCTGTACAGATTCTTGGGGAAAACATTCTATAGAAATTTTCTAGAAAAAAATGGTGAAACGGAGAAAGTTGTGCTGAATGTGGAATTCTAGTGTTGTGGCTTGGGCGTGGGGTGGAGAGCAAAGGCGCATGAATCGTCTGCTGGTAAGACATGCAAAATCAGCGAAAGTTTAATGAGTTTGTTTTGGACATTTTTCCAAGAACAGATCAGCCCCCATGGCTGGCAGTCGAATCATAGAGCTCTACTGACATCTAGTGCATAAAAACAGGACGATTGTCTACGAAATAAAACTTTTCTTCACTGTTAAGACAATATCCAAACACAGAAAAACCAAAACTGCACGTTCTTTTCTAACATGCAGGTCTTAGCTTGTAATATCTATAAGTGTGTATATATGGACCAAATGTGCCTGAGGCCTATACCAGGAGAATTGTAACCGGAAATATAGAGAGATGAGTGGGAAAAGGGTGAGGGAAGAAGAGCAAAACACACAACAGGTAAACAGACACGGGGAGGGTATTAGGAGGAAGAGAGGAATTGGGGGGGCGGACAGAAGGTTGGGGAGGGGGAATAAGAATCAACTAAAATTGTATTTGAAAATGCAAGATGTTTAGATCTTTGTATGCCAACTAAATACATAACACACACAGTAACACAAATATACCAATATAGTGGCCCCTGTTCAATTCCCCATCCATTCTTGTAAACCCAGATAAGTATTTATTTGCAGTGATGTGTGTCCCCCACCATGGGCATAGGAATAAATTAATATGTACATATAATTTATTTTGATTAATTAACTGTATCAACTAAATTAGATGTATTTCATAGACATGAAAGAGCCATTTAAGTTTTTAAATTTTTTATTTTTTGATTTATTTGTGAAGGAGGGTAGATAGAGAATGGGCACGCCAGGGCCTCCAGCCACTGCAAATAAACAACCGACGCATGCACCACTTTGTGCATCTGGTTTTAAGTGAGTACTGGGGAATCGAACCCCGGGTCCTTAGGTTTTGCAAGCCAGTGATTTAACTGTAGAGTCATTTCCCCAGCCCCTCATTTAAATTTTTTATGCATTTTTATCGGTCACATTTCGCACATGGAGAAACCAGGCCTCAGAGAGAATTTGTGGCCCTCATGATGGCGTGCCCATTGAGCTAATGACTTTCTCATCGCTGTAACAAATTACTTGAAAGAAGCACTTTGAGGGAGGAAGGAGTTATTTTTTGCTCAAATGGCACAGGGACCTTGGAGGCTGTAGTGGCTGACTGCTGTGGCAAAGGAGGAAGCCTAGGGCTGCTGGTGACATACATTATGTGTGCAGCCAGGAAACCCAGGGAACTTGGCCAATACCTTCAGGCTACAAGCCCTAAGACCTGCCCTCAGAGATCTGTTCCCTCCAGCAAGGCCCCACTTCTTAAAGGTCTCATGGATCTCCTAAAACAAAACCACAGACTGAAAACGAAATGTTCAAACACATGAGCATGTGGCGAACATTTCCCATTCAAACCATAACCTAGTGTGGGGGTGGGGTGGGGTGGGGCGGCAGAACCAGGACACAGCAACCCTTTGTTCATCCTATCCCTGGCTGTCTGTCCATCTCCTCCACTCTACATCAATAGCCTGCCTTGCCAGCTTTGAGGACAATGGAAAGACATCCTCACAGGTCCTCTTCATTTGGGAGAAGGGAAGGAGAGAGAGCAGTGTCATCATGTGTCAGCCTTATGGAAATCAGGCTTGAGTGTTCTCTCTGCATGTGGGTTACCCTGGCCTCTAAACCCACAAATTAGAAACATCCAGCTCCCTAGCCAAAAAAAAAAGAAAAAGTACTTGGAAATGAATTCATGAATACAAAAGGAGAAAAATGCAGACTAAGGAGAATTGAAGTCTGAAATGCCCTTTGGTAAACAAAAAGAATAAATGTATGTATGTATGTATATATACATACATACACACACACAGCCAGGGAGATATGTATATACATATATACATATATATATCAGATATAATATGCATGTATCAGATTCTGATGTATAACTAAGTCTGAGTAGCTAGATGGAGATGTCAGGAAATAATCATCACCGAGTGTCTTACAGCTTTATACTTTATACCAGTGGTAGATACCAAGCTGACTGTAAGACTGTCCACTTGTCAGCAAAACTAAAACAGAACTCAAATCAGGCAGCCACGTCCATCAAAGTAAATGGTAAAGAAATGACGAGGAGAATATGATTTCAGAGAAACTACGATGTTTCTGTCTGAGGAGGGAAACGGCACTGAGGCAGTACGTACTCGCTTTTGTTCGTGTTTCAAAGGGTTTATTTGAGCCAGGCGTGGCAGCGCACATCTTTAATCCCATCACTCGGGAGGAAGAGGCAGAGGTGGGAGGATCACCGTGAGTTCAAGGCCACCCTGAGACTACATAGTGACTTCCAGGTCAACCTGAGCTAAAGCAAGATCGTACCTTGAAAAACAAAACAAACAAACAATCAAAGGGTTTTTTTGGTGATGGCCACATTCTCCTGTTCAGATTTCTGACCTGAACTTTACCTTTTCAAATGACTTCAGAATTTCCAAAGCATCAATGTTAGGGTTAATATTATTTAATGATCCCTCTTGAGAGCTTTCTTAGTATTAGAAGCATCACTATCTAAATGCCCTTGTAGATTTTATAAAACATGTTCTCAATTGATAAACCATGATAAGTTAAAAAGCAAAAAAGAATAGATAAGTGCTTTCTATCTGACCCCTGATCAGCATCCAGCTTTCTAAATAGAAATTAAGAATATTTTAAATAATTCATTAAAATCATCTCATTGTTGCCAGGCATGGTGGCACACATCTTTAATCCCAGCACTCAGGAGGCAGAGATAGAAGGATCACCATGAGTTCAAGGCCACCCTGAGACTACATAGTGAATTCCAGGTCAGACTGGACTAAAGTGAAAACCTATCTCGAAAAAAACAAACAAACGAAAACATCTCATTGTTTTGTGTCAAAAAGGCTAGAAAAAATAAAACCTTCCCCCCACCCCCCAAAAAACACTCCAGAAAGTCTCAAATGAGATTCAAGTTAAAGGGTAAACAAAATGTGTTCATTTTCTTGGGCATTTAGTTTTCATGTTTGACCCATGAAGACATGTTTTGATTGTGATCCTAAAAGAAAAGGCTACAAGGAAAATGATGGCTACTTGCTCAAAAAATATTTGTTCTACCAGAAAATTACTATAATTTACTTAAAACTCCCATGTAGCCCAATATTTCACTTTCATATCTGTTTCATACTCTTTGACATAGAAAATAGGCATACTGATGGCTCCTGAAAGATTTTTTTTTCAGGGCATCTTCATTTGAGGAAATGGATCAGAACTTGATTATCCCCAAATTGTGTGTTCCCTTTGCGTGTTTCTATTCATAAACACTGCAGCACAGCCAGCGTCAGAACCGCACAGCAACTGCTGTGTTCATTTTACCCTCGTGTCAACACCAGCTTAGGTCATTACACTAAACAGCCACCATTCAGTTGCTGACTAAATGAACCCAATTCTTAAATCAAAAGTGTAAACATATGAAGGGAAAGAAGAAGGCATGACAATTGGTTATGAGCTGCCAGTTTCAAGAATCAAGAGAAGAGATACGATCAAGAAATTTCATGGAACAGGGCTGGAGAGATGGCTTAGCGGTTAAGGCACCTGCCTGCGAAGCCTAAGAACACTTGTTCAAATCTCCAGGTCCCACGTATAGCCAGACGTAAAAGTGACGCAAGCGCGCAATGTTGCACATGCGCACAAGGAGGTGCACACATCTCGAGTTTGTTCATAGTCCCTGCAAAGGCCCTGGCACGCCCATTCTCTCTCTTCTCTGCCTCTTCCTCGCTCTTGCTCTGTGTCTCTCAAATAAAAAATAAATAAGAAATTTCGTGGAGCAGGACTTGCATATTTAGTTTTCCCTAGGAGCCAGGTGGATGAAGAGTGGCGATGGCAGAGTGACAGCCAGGGTGATGAAGCCTGTGATAGATGGGCTTGTCCCGGATGAAGACGTCAGTCTACTGCCGCCGGAAGGTAGGACTTTGGGGAGATGGTAGGAGTATGAACACTCACTAGAAGTCTCCCCACTTTCAGAATACCGGTGATGAGGTCAGCCTGTCAAAACTCAGGGTCAGCTGGGCATGGTGGCACAAGCCTTTAATCCCAGCACTTGGGAGGCGGAGGTAGGAGAATCTCTATGAGTTTAAGGCCAGCCTGAGATTATATAGTGACTTCCAGGTCAGCCTGAGCTAGCGTGAGACTCTACCTTGAAAAAACAAAACGAAAACAAAACAAAAACACCTCAGGGCCAAACCAAGCACCTCTGCAGGTGGCACTCAACTCATGAGTTGCTGGTATTCAAGTGCTGGACATGGAACATCTGTCCCTGGTCAATTGTACATTTTCTGGGTATGGATGTGCATGGGTATGTACAGACAATTGACATGTCTTAGGGCAATCTGCATCCTCAGAGATGAATCCTCAGAGACAAATAAACAGATTAAAACACTGTGTGCCAATTAGTCAATCTGCTTGGTTGGATCCCCTAGAAATGTGTAACAGACACCCCCCAAGACGATGAAGCACTTAGCGTACTTCTGCCAGGGCAGGCGGCCTTGGAATAGTGCTTTTCAGGGATTGGAGCATGAACATCTGGCTCCCCTTGCTTGGATTGGGGTGACTTTGAAGTGTGAATTTCACTCCAGAGCGACACTTCAAGATTACGCTGATGCTCCCTTCCCTAGGGCTTAATAAATCATCCCTTGGCCTTTACTGTGTCTTAGCTTCCCCGCCCCAGATGAGACAGCATCAGCACCCCCGCCACCACTCTTAACCCCTAGTCAAGTCCCATTTTCTTTTTCTTTTTAATGTTTATTTATTTGACAGAAAGAGGCAGAGAGAAAAGAGAGAGAGAAGGAAAGAATGGGCACGCCAAGGCTTCCAGCCGCTGCAAATGAACTCCAGACACGTGTGCCACCTTGTGCATGTGGCTTACGTGGGTCCTGGGGAATTGAACCTGGGTCTTTTGGCTTTGCAAGGAAGCACCTTAATCACTAAGCCATCCCTCCAGCCCTCAAATCCCATTTTCTGATAGAAGAACCCATTGATTTAAACTTTGTGTATCTATAATACATATGTACATCATAGATGATATATATTAGGCATATACCTACCATTATACTTATGCCTCACTTTCCAAGATTATCCACACAGGGCATGCCTCAAAGATGAAGCAAGATCCAGGAACAAACTGAACCTAAATGATGGCATATTCATAGGTGGCACAGACACTAAGCCATGGCATGAACCCCTCAGCCATGCCCAGAAACAGAAAGCTCTACAGTTGATTCAGCTGTAGCCCATCTGTCAAGGGCACGCAGGCCACGGTGAGCTTAACTCACATGGTCCATTTGTCTCCATATTGACGTGGCCTAAGTTACCCGTCTTTCCTGTGGAAACAGGACTCGCCTTCCAAATTTCCCATCGTTGTCAGCAGTACCATCATCTTTCTAATCCCTCAGGGTCATATGCTTCACATCATTTATTTCCAACTTTCTCTTCCCAAACCAATCTATCACCATGTGTTTGTCTATTGCCCCTCCCCCCCACACACACAAGGTCCAGCAGTTCTTTTCCTTTCTGGAGCTGCCACTGTAATCAAAGCCCCCATGCTTCATGTTTTGGGGGATTTCAGTTGCTGACTTGTTCTCTGACCTTCTTGCTTCTCCTGTCTTCGAATGCTGATAGAAAATTCTTTCACACATTTCATCACCTTCCGCTTTTCTGAAGCCGAAGAGCATGTGTTACCTACTCACGCTGTTTAACGAGCGAGTGCATAGTGTTGGCCATGTGTTAGGTATTGTTCTAAGTGCTTTACAAATATTGACACTCCTTCAAGGTGGGCCCCATGAGTGTCCAGTTTTACAGAAGAGGAAACAGAAATCGCTTGCCAAATGGAATACAGTGTCAGTGATGGGACTCAAAGCCATAGCAGCCTGGCTCCAGCCCCTATGTGCTGTCAAGGGCTCCCAGGCCACGGTGAGCTTAACTCACACAGTCCACTTGTTTCCTCCATATTGACATGGTCTGAACTGTCCATCTTGCCTGTGGAAACGACTCGCTTTTCAAATTCCCAAACGTGACGACCCTCTCCCAATCAATGTGCTGTCATTATTACCATCTTCTCATTACTCTCCTCCCAGAATGTTCCATGTCTGAGTTTCTGTGTGCATTTCTGAGGACAGAATAGGGAAAGGAATATGATGTGAACGGGGGGGGGGGTGTGACTTGTTTGGGAAGTCATGGGGGATAATTCACACAGGATAGAGGTAAATCATCTATTTGAGAAAGATCAGGGCATAATTACAGGCTTGGCGCCCACAGCTGTAGTCATTACTTCCTGGTTCTCCGAATGTTTAGAATCTCAGATTTTTTAGCCTTGTTTCTGAGCTGTGTTTGCAGGATCTTTATGGCCCACGAAGTCCCTTCTGCGCAAACAGGAGTTAACTCATAAAGGAGCTCCGAGTCCTTACGTGCCCTTAGGAGCTCCTTAAGCCTCCAAGGTGCTTCCTCATGGATTGAAGAAGAGTGTTTCTCTCTTTGAACACATTTATTCCGGAATATCAAATGCCATCTCTTTGAGATGTTTCCAGAATGACTCCAGGAACCTTATGCAAATAGGTCCCTGCTGGCCTGCCTAATGTCCCCAAGACCTCTGACTGATCAGTATGTCAAGGTACATACATGACCACATTACACATGCATATATATTTTTAATTTTAAAGGCTTTGTAAATTATAAGTAACTCTTCCCTAATCACTAAATATACATACTTTATAGGCAGGGTACCTGTTCAAATTTTTATGGACCTTCAAACAAATTGTAACTTTAGCTAGAGCTATGGATCTTTAGCAATTCCAACTTTTTCCATGATTCTCTCCTAATTAAAAAAATATTGGAGGGCTGGAGAGATGACTTAGCGGTTAAGGCTTTTGCCTGCAAAGCCAAAAGATCCCGGTTCGATTCTCCAGGACCCATGTAAACCAGATGCACAAGGGGGCATATGTGTCTGGAGTTAATTTGCAGTGGCTGGAGGCCCTGGTGTGCCCATTCTCTCCCTCTTTTTCTCTCTTTCTCTACCTCTTTCTCAAATAAATAAATATATAAATAAAATATTCTTTAAAAATATTAGATTAAAAGAATATTAACATTTTCCTAGGAATGCACTAAGATTTGCTGAAACTTCTAGCCAAAATAGCATTACAGGGAGTGGTTACAGGGAGTGGTTTCAGTAAACAATTACTGGGTAAAGTGCCAAGAGTAGACAATAATTCAAGCTGTTCCAAAAGCTTTGCAATGTAACTATTGAACTAAAGAAAATAAATACAAGATTCGTCAAAAATATGTTGTTCAATTACCATCTGGAATGGCTTAATATAGTAAAATACAAAAAACAGAACAATACCAGAGAGTATGTTTTATTAAATTTCTTCAAAATTAATTCAATTAAAAACCCATACACTGGGAGCAGACTGTTTTTTTTTTTTTTTTTTTTTTTGGGGTTGGGAGACCATAAGCTTTTAAATTATTGTTTTCATTTTGGGCCCAAAAGGAGGTGACAGAGAATATTTGGGCATTAATTCCTTTCAATTTTTCCCTTAGGGGAATGAAGCAACAATTCTAATTCCATTGCGACTACAACTTCACATCGACATGGCTTCCTCCACTGGATCAACCTAACACACATACCAGAATCAGTGGCTGCAGGTGAGTTGGTGACAAGAGACCAAAGCATGAACTCTTGGTCAAAGTTTTGGCAAGGTTTGAATATTCCTTGTGCATTAGCTTCAGGTGGTAGAGTCTGCCATGCTATTTATAGTTTGACTCCTAGCTGGAATCTGAGCGCTGTCATGTGGTCCCAGGTGTCTTTAATAAGCAATTCCTAGAGAGGACTCAGTCAAGAAGGCCCGAATCCAGAGCCGGGCGTGGTGGCGCACGCCTTTAATCCCAGCACTCCGGAGGCAGAGGTAGGAGGATCGCCGAGAGTTCAAGGCCACCCTGAGACTACATAGTTAATTCCAGGTCAGCCTGAGCTAGAGTGAGAACCTACCTCGAAAAACCAAAAAAAAAAAAAAAAAAAAAAAAAGAAGGCCCGAATCCATTTGAAAGCATCAATAGTAAACAAAGTATGTTGTACGTTAATTTAGGAATCAGTCTTCATTGTTTATTTCAGCTGTACTTTACACCAACTCACTTTTTTAGGAAGGTGTAATACAATGGCATTAAAATGTAAGTACATGTAGAAATTTAATAAGCAATTTAAAGTTAGGAAAATATTGGAGATCAGAGGCAGGTTTAATACATGGTACATTAAAATATAATGCAGTTTCTAGAAATAGGTAATAAATTTGGCTCTAAGCTTCCTAGCAGTCGAAGTAAAGGAAAAAAATGACTTGCTATATAAGAATCAGGATTCATAAGTATAAAAACAGATCGATTTTTCAGTGGAAGCCTGATCTTTCCTGGTTTTAGGACCTGCGAGGAAATTCTGGAACTTTTCATAAAGGAAGTCTGGTACAATTCATTTTTATCTGTCAAAGTGCCCCAATGCCCAAGTAATAATGCTTTTGCTTCTCTTCAAATTCCTACCAGGGTCCTTTAGTTTTTGATTTCAAAAAGATTTGTTGAGCTGGGCATGGTGACGCACACCTTTTATTCCAGCACTCAAGAGACAGAGGTAGAAGGATCACTGTGGGTTTGAGGCCAGCCTGAGACTACAAAGTAAATTCCAGGCCAGCCTGGGCTAGAACAAGACCCTACCTCAAACAAACAAACAAATAAATGTTGAAAGTTGTATGAGATACTGGGGAATGTAATAATAAGCAGAATCGATACAGTCTTGCCATTATGGTACTTAGAGTCTGGTAAGCCAGAGAGGGAGGACTTAAAAAAATAATAATAATAAATTTTAAAAAACTAAAAAATCAGAAACTCGTATGTGTTATATGTTACATATATGTATATAGTGCATAATATATGAATATATATATATATTTAATATATATATATATAATCACAAACTGTGGTGAGTACTATAATAAAAAACTACAGGGCTGGAGAGATGGCTTAGCAGTTAAGGCACTTGCCTGGGAAGCCAAAAAATGCAGGTTCAATTCCCACGACCCACATAAGCCAGATGCACAAGGTGGTGCATGCATCTAGAGTTCATTTGCAGTGGCTAGAGGCCCTGGTACGTCCATTCTCTCTATCTGCCTCTTGCTCTCTCTCTATCTCAAATAATAAATAAATGAACTATCTCATTTAATACTAAATTTTACTGTGTTGTTGTCTATTGTGTAAAGGAAATGGGACTCCAGCCTTGTTTCACAAATGTCTTCTGTGGATACTGAACTCCTGTAGTCACAGATCTTATCTCCTCCTGTATCCCCATCCTCCCTTCGACACTAGGGCTGATGTAGTTAATCCTTCATAATACCCAAATTCAACCAATTGCACTCGAATTGAGAGTAGAATATAATTTAACGCCACCTCCGCCAAAGATACTCAGCCAGAAAATATAGCTCCCTTTAGCCTCGCATCTCCTCGCCATGCTTTGAACTCGTGAAGGTTTTAATTGACAGGAAATTCAAATGCATCTTCCAAGCACTTTATTTTCATTACAAGTTTGAGGGGGAGATCCGAGCTCCCCCTGGAGAGAAATTGAAACAAGAGAACTGGAAAAGCCCAGGCTCTGGGCCACGCTGGGAATTTCTCTTCGCATGCTGTTTTCCTTCTGCATGAGGTAACCGATCCTCCGATGGTCCCTGTGCGCAGGGCTGGAACAAGCACCTGCAGCCCTGCTTTCTGGTTTCCTCTCAGAACAAATGGCTCACGATTCACAAAAGCCTTTCAATTGCTTTAACAGTTCACTGCACTCACTGGGCCAGACACAGTCTTTCTCCACTCGGTCTCTCCCTTTTTCCCTCCTTCCTCTCTCCCTTCCATCTGTGTCTCGTTCTAGTCTTCCTCCCTCTAATGCTAATACTCTTTTCTTTTCCTTTCTTCCCCTATTGGCTCCCTTCCTAGGATGTTAAAACAATAAAAAGGGATGCTGGAATGCTGTGCAGGCCTGACAACAGAAAGCCTCTTGAGAAGCGTAATTCTGTACTCCGTGACTTAACCTCGGTCTCTCTGTTCCCCAGACCATTCTCGCCTGGAGTTCACAGAAGACGGGGCTCTGCCCTCGGAGGATATCAATTTGGGACACAGGGCATGAGGTACGAGGAGAGGAAAGAGAGGCGGGCAGGACCATCAGACATGTTCAAAGGCACATCAAGGGAAGATATGAGCGAAGGAAGCCAAGGGGAGTGGACAGAGAGCACGTTAAGTGAATGGACAAGGCAGAGGGAGCAAGGTCACATGATAAGGCACAAGGAACAGAGCCCAGTCTTGAGCTGATCTGGAAGGGAAGATTTGCTGTTGAGGGTTCATGTCTGTCCAGACATCTTGCTGTTAATGAAGTGATTTGAGAGTGTGGGCATACACTATGGAGTTCTGAAGTCAAATGACCTTGCTCCTTAAACTATATGACCTTGACAGATAACGAACCTTTCAGAAGCCTTTCCGGGGAGAATCATACAAGAGTTGGAGTTGTCTAGTACACAGCAGCTCTTATTATTATTTTTTGTATGACAACAGTGTATAGTACATGGCAGGAATTAAAGATTTTTTTCTGTTGACTATGGAAGAGATGTGTTGCTGTGTGTGAATAATTAGTGGAGTCTCGCTTCGAGGACAAAGCGCAGTTCATCAGCAAAGATATTTTCTTTTTGTAACAAGTTTTTTTTTTTTTTTTTTTTGCACAAACGACAAACATTGGCTGGACATTAAAGAGCTCTCTTTAGCATTGACAATCCCCATGTGGAGAGCAGGTTGTCCTGTGCTTATTTTCCTGGACGTCCCTGTATCACACAATCGGTTGGCTTCATTCTTTGAGAGGTGCAATCTGCCAATGGAAACATCGGCTTCCTTTTCCCTCAGGCCAGTGAGCTATGCTACGGAAAGAAAAACAGGCCTTCAGCGTTGTACTTCCATGCTGCCTTGATGTCAGGCAGCCAGGAGCTCTGAAAGGGTGGGGTCTGTGTTTTGATGGTCTCCGGGCAAAGATCACATTCCCGATGATATAGATTTCTATCCACAACATAGCAAGAGAAATGGCCGCCTGTAATCTGCACTCCTTGTGACCCTAACAACGTTATTGTTAGGGTTACCCGTGCCAAATGGGATGACTAACACAGATGAAAAAAAAAAAGGCTCAAATAAACCAAACTGTGTTGTCAAAATATGGGGCTGGTCAGATCCCATCTGGAATAATTGTGGTGAATTGTGGACACCATGTTTTCAGAGAATACCCTAAAGTTGTGTCCCCAAGGATACCAACAAGATGAAAAGACCATTCTAATTTATAGATCTTGGTGCATAGATGGGTTGGGTACTAACAATAAAAACAAAACAAAACAAAACAAAACAAAAAAACTAAAGAGCTAAAAAATACATTCTAAGCATAATTCCCTTCAATGTTCACCACCGCAGCCCCAGAAGACAGCTAATGTGGTTCCCATATGCTGAAAGCCACAGCTAAACAGCTGTGAAGACGGGCTACAAGCATGAGGCTGTATTCTTCCAAGGGCTCTGCAATTTCCAATGCCAACGATTTCCACGAGGAATTAGAGGCTCTTGAGAAGAGTTGAGGAGAAACGCCCCCTCCCCTCTCAAAACAGACACATTATTTGTTTCCATTGTAAAAGCTTTTTTTTTTTTTTTTTTGTCCTATTTAGCTACTCCTGGGGTGAGCATTTCTTGGAAACAGGTTTGACAATACGGATAGGAATCCATTAAGAGCCAGAGAAATCCACAGGCTTGGGTTTGTTCTGACAATGCTAGTATGTTCACATAGAGACCTCATGTTCTTCTGACAAGGTCATGGTATAGGGTCCCCACCAGCAGATGACAGTCACACCATCATTTCTAGGGTGCAGACTCTGGATCCTAAACCAGCACGCTCGCTTGGTGTCATCAAGCCATGCTCCACACACAGCAGGCCAGCATTCACATAGAGCTGTGTCTAAACGATGCCTCCTTTGATCTCTAATGCTAAAGCCCAGCCAAATGGGCTTAAACAAAACATAAATAAAGACAGAAACAGATAAACATGTGGAATGTATTGGCTCAAGCGACTGAGGAATCCAGAGGCTGATGGGGGCTAGAAACATCACTGAGAAACGCCACTTGATCTAGGGACAAAATCAGGGCTTGAGTTCCTTCTGCTCATCTCTCAGCTCCCCTGATGATCTCTCAAGCCGACTGCCCTTTGCTAATGGCTTATAACCTCAAGACTGCAGCGAGAGTTAATGGCTACTAAGGGCATGGGGGAGGCGGGGGAGGACATGTTCTTCAGTGGTATGGCCACTGGTAAGTTGCCCATGTTGCAATAAACAACCCTCCCCATGCTCATGTAAACAACCCTAATTGAATTCATTGGGTCAAGAAAAAAAAAAAAAAAAGAAAGAAAGAAAGAAAAGAAAGAAAGTAGGAGGAAGACTAGTTAGGAATAAGAAAGCGAGTTAGCAGGAGTAAGTGGGGAGTAAGAGGGTGCATATGATCAAAGTACATTATGTATATGTATGGAATTGTTCAAAAATAAAATTTAAAATATATTTTAAAATCACTGTAGCCAGGACTTTTGAGACATCCAGAGTCAATGCCAGCAAGCTTTTATTATAAAACTGGGGGGGCTGGAGAAATGGCTTAGTGGTTAAGGCATTTGCCTGCAAAGCCAAAGGATCCCAGTTTAATTCTCCAGGACCCACGTAAGCCATATACACAAAGTGACGCATGCATCTGGAGTTCGTTTGTAGTGGCTGGAGTCCCTGGTGCATCCATTCTGTCTGTGTCTCCTCTCTTCTATCTCTCTGTCTCTCTTTGCTTGCAAATAAATAAATAAATTTTAAAAATTATTATGAAACTGGGAGAAGCTCTCACTGGTTCTCAACTGGGGTGATTTCAGCCTATCGTTTCCATTCTCATGTTCACCTGAGAGATGTTTGGCATTATCTAGAGACCTTTTTTTTTTTTTTTTTTTTTTTGTTATTATAACCAGAAAGAAAAACACATTCCTGGTATCTGGTAGGTAGAGATTAGCATGCTCCTAACCGTGACAGCAGGCACCCAAATAATTATCCAGCTCAACTTGGGAATGACACCCAGGTCGAGACAACACCCTGCTCAGAGGGAAAGCACAGAAACATGCATTTGCAAAATCCAGAAGCCTCCCACGTGAGGATGAAGCCCCGGTTGTGTCATCACCCATGACACTGTAGAGCAGCTCTTGTAAGGCGTCGCATGGCACATGCGTGGCAGGAATGAAGGCCAGAGAACCAGGCTTGGTTCAATTTCAGTGGCTCTACTCATAATCACTCCCCTAGGCATTTGTTGTATGAAACATCACCAGCCAGAACTTGGGCCATACTACCTTCCAGCTTCCAAACTCGTCACCCAGCATCAGTAACCCACAATCCCTAGAAATGCATACCTGCTGGGAGGCAACACAGAGAGCGAATGAATTGCCCAGAATTTCTGTCAAGCATGCGTCTTTAATTGGCCAAGAGGCCTCACTTCATTTGCAAACTATCTGCTCACATCTCAGATGGGTGTTCCAGATGTCAGGAATATAGCATCCTGTTGGTGACTGGGTAGTTGTGCCGAACATAATTTGCTGGATGCAACCCAAGGAATTGACTTCACACTGCCACAATGGGCTGGTTGGCCAGCAGTAGTGTCGAGATTGTGACTCAGTTTGTGCTGTGCTAACAAATCTCTCAGTCCAGTAACTTCATCAGGCTCCACTGAAGCACAGCTTGTACTGTGCCAACAAATTTGATTCAGTCATACAGACTGCAAGAATGTGATTGAGGGCTGGGGAAATGGCTTAGCGGTTAAGGTGTTTGCCTGCGAAGCCTAAGGACCCTAGTTCGATTCTCCAGGACCCATGTGAGGCAGATGTGCAAGGGGGCACATGCATCTGAAGTTTGTTTGCAGTGGCTAGAGGCCCTGGCGTGCCCATCTCTCTTCTCTCTATCTGCCTCTTCCTCTTTCTCTTTCTCTCTCTCACAAATAAATAAAATAAATAAAAAACAAAAAAGAATGTGATTGAAATTTTGTTCCTCTCAAGCAATGGGGCCTCTTATCTGCCCTTCTGCCTCATTCTGAATTGTTTAAATCCTGCCATAATAAACGAACCCACTGAGAGACAAGGGGTCATGTCCACTCAAAATCTACAGCAAGATCATTTATTTACTTAATCCGTCAGTGAGGAAACAAAACCCGTTAATTGAGCAAATCAGCATTGATTTTACTTAAATGGGTAGCTTTCAGCCCTGATGTCAACGTAGAACTGCTTATGGAGTTTTATAAATTGTTAATGCCCAAGACAACTCTCGCAACAAGTGAGAAAGGATTTATGGGAATTTGGGGAGATGGCTCAGTGGGTAAAGGCTTGTCATACAAACAGGAGGCTCTGAGTTCGGATCCCTAGTGCCCATGGAAATGCGGGGTGGGTGTGGCATCTGCCTGTGGTCATAGCACACAGAAGCAAGAATCCAGGAATCCTTGAGGCACACTGGGCTGACCACTTACGCTCTGGGCTCAAGTGAGAGACCCTGCCTCAGTAAAATAAAAAGCAGCATGATCAAGGGAGATACCTGACATCAACCTCTGGCCTCTCCATGCATGTGCACATACACAAACACACGTGTGTACCTGCATACAAGTACACACCCCACATATACACAAGCAAAAGAAAGAAAGAAAAAAAGAAAGAAAGACAGAAAGAAAGAAGAAAGAAAGAAAGAAAGAAAGAAAGAAAGAAAGAAAGAAAGAAAGAAAGAAAAAAAAGAAAGAAGGAAGGGAGGGAGGGAGGGAGGGAGGGAGGGAGGGAAGAAGGAGATAGAATCCAGCAATCAGGATTTCTTTTATTTTCATTTATTTATTTGCAAGGAAACAGAGATTGAGACAGAGAGAGAGAGAAGAATGAAAATGGTGTGTTGGGGCTGGAGAAATGGCTTAGCGGTTAAGGCGCATGCCTGTGAAGCTTAAGACCCAGGTTCAATTCTCCAGGTTCCACATAAGCCAGATGCACATGCACATGCATCTGGAGTTCGTTTGAAAGTGGCTAGAGGCCCTGGAGGGCCCATTCTCTCTCTCCCTCCCTCCCTCCTCTCTGTTTCTAATAAATAAAAATAAATCTTTAAAAAAAAAAAGAAAGAAAATGGTGTGTCAGGGCTACCTACCAGTATAAACAAACTCCAGATGCACGCGACACTTTGTGTACCTGGCTTTACCTGGGTACTGGGAACTGAACTTGGGTCGTTAGGCTTTGCAGGCAAGTGCCTTAAGTACTGAACCATCTCCCCAGCCCAGGACTCAGTATTTTTAATGTTCTCTTGCCTGTGTTTCTGAGCCTCTCTCTTTCTGTCTAGCTGTAACAAATGCTTCAGGTGTCTTGGTCTATACAGATAACCTGAGCTTTATCACCAGGAGAGGAGGCAGGAGGGAAGGAGAGAACAAACAAGACTCACTTTGGGCTGTTGCCATAGGCTCATTATTCTTGGAAGGGGGGATTTCCTTTACATCTACCTTCCTCTCTGTTAGCCACAAAGAAATCGCTACTCAGTTATCTTGTGTAGCAATCCGAAAGGGAAAGTATCTTGCCCAGTTTGTGCAATCAGGAAATTCCTTGACATTTCAGACCAGAGAATGTCACCAGTGCCGGCATGGGCTATTTTCTGATACACCCATTTGTCCATGACAAGAAACACGTTCCACGAGAGCCATCTGCATGGTTGCATGGGAAAAGGACCGTCTCTTAATTTCATGTCAATCCGTCTATGGAAGCACCAGTGACTTGCATGCATTTATGCAGCCTGAAACACAGGTTTTGGCCCTGTGAGGGCCTCTTGTCCCCTGGGGTCAGAAGATCCAATAGACTCCACATGACTCCCCAATCTCGGCTTGCACCAAAGCAATGGTGTGCTTCCTTTCTGTCTGGCACCAGGAGCTGGTCTCTAGCAATTTAGCCTCTCTGCAAGAACTAGACTTGAAACTTTGTAAATTCCACCCAAGAGCTATGTTTTTATAAGCTTAGGTCTCTAGTATAATCCATTTCCTGAAATTAATGAGCAGCTGGAGAGAAGGGTGTCTGGTGTCTACAAGCTTATAGGCCCTCTAGCAAGCCAGGGCCTAGATCCTCTCTTCCTGGGAGTGGTTCCTTCTTAGCTTCTGAGAGAGCGCATCAGAAAAGTTGTCCATGGGCTGGAGAGATAGCTTAGTGGTTAAGGTGCATGCCTGCGAAACCTAAGGACCCAGGTTCGATTCTCCAGATCCCACATAAGCCAGATGCACACAGTGTGGTGTGCCCATTCTCACTTTCTTTTATTTATTTTTTCTTTTTCTTTTTCTTTTTTTTTATTTTTATTTATTTAACAGAGAGAAAGAGGACAGAGAGGGAGAGAGAGAGAGAATGGGTGTGCCAGGGCCTCCAGCCACTGCAAACGAACTCCAGACACATGCGCCCCCTTGGGTGCATCTCGCTAATGTGGGTCCTGGGGAATTGAATCTGGGTCGTTTGGCTTTGCAGGCAAACGCCTTAACCTCGAAGCCATCCCTCCAGGCCCCATTCTCATTTTCTCGCTGTGTCTCTCTCTCCCTGTCTCTCATAAATAAATAAAAATTAATCTTTAAAAAAGAAGAAAAGTTGTCCCTGAATAACTCGCTGTCATTCCATACAAACAGAGAAACATCTGACACCATTTCATTCTTGGTGGACAGGTGATGCGGGGCTGATGTGGGAAAGGTGGGCAGGAAGTCCACTTGGCAGAGATCTTCCTCCCTAGAAAGCTTCATTTTCACACTTTTTTTTTTTTTTTCGAGGTAGGGTTTCACTCTAGTTCAGGCTGACCTTGAATTCAATCTGTAGTCTCAGGGTGGCCTTGAACTCATGGTGATCCTTGTACCTCTGCCTCCCGAGTACTGGAATTAAAGGCACGCGCCACCACGCCCGGTGATTTTCACACTCTTAATTCTAGTGCCAAGTCTCAGGCTTACATCAGAGAGGTAGAAAGATGGTTGGGAAGACTCAAAGAAGATGCTCTGGATTTCACTTTCCTGCCTCCGTCAAAGTCCCCAGATTTTGTACTGTACTGTGAGTTAGTACTTTCACAAATCTTGAATCTCATCAATAGAATTATTAGACTACATTGCTTTTTCATGGGCTAAACACGTCAATGTGTTTAATGTAAACATGTAAAATGTACTTCTTTAAAATGTGGGAGTTAACTGGAGGTTGCTCAGTGGTTAAGCATGCTTCCTGCACAAGCACGAAGGCATGAGGGGCCCTGAGACTGGATGAGTTCGAATCACTGGAACCCACGTGAACAATCACACAGCAAGCATTGATCAGAGAATCACTGGCGCTTACAACTTGTAAGCTTCAGTCGGTAAGAGACTGTCACAAAATAAAACAGGCTACTTAGTGATGGAAGGGGACACCTGAGGTTCTCTTCTGGTCACCACAGGCAAATACATATGAGCATATATCAGCACATATTTGTGCATATGCTGTACCATATGCACACGCACATGCATGCACACACACCACATAGCACACCACACATACTATGCACATACAAAGAAATGTTGAAGTTTAGATGTCTGCTGATTTTTATTTTTCATTAATAACCACATAATATTTATGGGATGCAGTCTGACATTTAAATAGTTGTATAATATGTATCATGCTCAAAGAAAGGTAAATAACATTTCTATCTCCTTAAGCATTATCATTCTTACCTGTTGGGAACCTTTGGATTTTTCTAACTATTTTGAAAACTTTCAAAGTGCTTAAAGTCTCTCAAGGCAGTTCTGGGAGGCCAAGATAAAAGGGCAGAAGATGGTCATCATAGCCCTTGTAGAAGGAGAAAGGAACTCATGGACCTTGCCCCCAATTCTTCAAAGCTGCTTTGCTGGGGATGGAGTGCGCTGAATTTTTGATCTAGCGCCTTGTTCAGAAAGCCACACCTGGGCCTGGAGAGATGGCTCAGTGGTTAAGGTGCTTGCCTATGAAGCCTAAGGACCCATGTTCGACTCTCCAGATCCTATGTAAGTCAGACACACAAAGGTGAGGCAAGCACAAGGTCACACATGCCCACTAGGTGGCACAAGCGTCTGTAGTTTGAGTGCAGTGGCTGAGACCCTGGTGCACCAATTCTCTCTCTCTCTCTCTCTCTCTCTCTCTCTCTTACTTGCTCTCTCCACACACAAAATAAATAAAAAATAAAAAAGCAAAACCAAAACCAGAGAGCCACACTTGGTCTCCTTAGAGCTGGCATAGAAGCCAGGCAATCGGACCTCTGAGGGGTTCCTGCCAAACAGAATGCCCTTAGAGCTGGCATAGAAGCCAGGCCATCGGACCTCTGAGGGGTTCCTGCCAAACAGAATGCAGACAGATGGGGCTGCTGTAAGAGACAGAATTCTGGCCGAACTCTGCTTCTTCACACCTCCCCGTGATGTGCAGAGGTCCAGTTCAAAGGTTCCCCAGAAACAAGGCCTCGTCCCACTGCAGATGCCATGTCCTGAGCAGCTGCCATAGACTCCCAGTTGGAGATTTTAAGCATGTATCTATGAGGTCATTCTCAGCTCCTAACTGTCCACTTTCTCATGCCCTGATACTGGGATAGAGCAGTACTGACAGAGAATGAGGCGGTTAGGCTAAATAATGAAGAGGAGCTAGTTCTAATCCAGTTGGATGGTGGAGTCCTGCATGGAGTGTTGGCTTCCTTGGACCTTAGTGGGTTGAAACAACACAAATTTATTACCGTAGCACTCTGAAGGGCAGAATTCCAAACTGGGTCTTGGCTGAGTTAAGAATCAAGGTGTGGGCAAAGCTAAGTGCTTCTGGAAGTTCCAAGGAGTCTCTGTTTCCTTGCCAAGGAAGACACCCCGATTCCTTGGCTTCCCTGGCTCCTGGCACCCTTGCTCTGTCTTCAAAGCTAAAACTATCAGGCCCAGCCTTTCTCATGCAGCTGGCTCTGATCCCCTCTCTCAAATGTAAGGACCTTCATGATCATATCAGGGCTACCCAGATATCCAACATCACCTGTTAGCAACTTTTACTCCCCCCACCATGTAACCTAACACGTTTAGAGACCCCAAGGATTAGGATGTGGTCATCCTTGGGAGGCCACTCAGCTGCCAACCACAGGAGACATGCATAAAGTATCACTGGAGATCAAGCTGTCCTTTATCAATGACTTTTGTTGAACACAAATCTCACCAGGGATATGGAGAAGAGACGTAAGTGAAGAAGGTGGTGTGATAAGAAACGTGACTGAGGCAAATGTGCCCAGGGCAAGTGACTCGTCCCACTTGATGAGGACAGGGAACGCCTCATGCTCAAGGTGCTGCTTGACCAAGGATCTCACTTGTTTTCACCACTTCCTGAACAATCGTGTCAGAGCAGCAATAAAAAGTGGACAAATGGGCAAATATAAACACAGTCCTCATCGTAGTTAAACAAATTAAGCTCCTACTGTGTTCCGTCACTGTTCTGAGAAGATTTATTTACACCAGTTCAGCTACCCCTTCAAGTACTCCAGTGAGTCAGGGATATGGGCATGTCCACTTGGCACAGTGGGCATTGGGCTTAGAATTTGCACAACTTGCCTAGAGTCTCATGTTCCTTCTAGCGGCTATAACATCAGTGGGGTAAAAAGGACAGGAAACGGAATAGTTAAAGTGCCAGGAACTGATTACTGAACATTTTCTCTTTGGTGTGTTGTATAAGGTGGTTAACATGCATTAACTCAGCAAATCCCAATGAAAATAATGACAACGAAGGCTCAAAACCATGGTCATTTAATCAAAGGTGTCAAAGCCTGTGCTTAAAAAGAAGAGACAAAAAAAACAAACAAAAAGAAGAGAGAAGGAAGGAAGGAAGGAAGGGAGGGAGGGAGGAAGGGAAGGAGGGAGGGAGGAAGAGAGGGAAAAGTAAGAAAGAAACAGGAAGATGAAGCATGGAATAGTGAAATGCTCCTTAACCTGCAGGGCTTGTTAGAAGCCATCTTGATGGAATCAATCCAGGGTTTTGACACAGCAAGTCTAGGGTGGACCCGGAAAGATGCATTTCTAACTAGCTCCAGGTGACATGGATCGATCTTGCTTTGAACTTCACTAGCATAGGGCAACTGACTAAGGCTCTAGGGTCACAGGTGGCTTTGAATCTGGCTGTGTCACTTACCAGCCAGTGACCTCAAGCACAATCTTAGTCACTGTGAAAATTGAATTCCAATTCTGGACAGTCGAATTGTTGTGAGGAATTGAGGAGAAACACACATGCAGCGAACAATCCTAAGTCGGACTCTCTGTAAATTCTGTTTTCCCTTCTGCACCAGTCTTCACCCTGGAGAAAGGATGAAGCTGAGGTAATGCCTGCTGGAGGCTCTGAGCTTCCTAGTTGATCATTTGATTTTGGAGCCCTAAACATTGGCTGTAAAAATCACCTGTGGTGACAAGCCCTGGGTGGCTGGTGAGACCCAAGGAGGGCGCTTGGTGAGATGAGCACGTGGATGGTTTTGATGGTTATTTCTCATCTTCTCCTTTCCTAAGCTCCGGTCTCTCAAGTGCCTCTGTTTTCAGGGTGCAGTGGAAGGTTCGCCTCATTTTCTCAGGAGTCCAGCATTCTGCTGTCCCTAGATTCTCATCTCCTTTCCAAAGCCCTTGCCACTCAAGTGCCTGTACTTCTAGGGGATGGTAGAAGCTTAGTCTCATTTCTTCCGGAGTCTGTCATTCTGCCATCCCTAGGGGCTCCCAAGGTGACTTTCAAAAGAAGTCACAGCCTCTCCACACTTTCTGCTTTAAAACACTAAGATCACCAAGGACAGCCACCAACATTTGGAGAAATTTGGTTGCTGAGATGTAACAACAAAATTGTCTTCTTGAATATTGTTAACATCATCTCTTTGGACACAGAAGAGCTCCCCAGTCTCTGTTTAAAATAAAGACGAGAAGCCAATGTTATGCCTCCAGTGGAAAGACAATTCTTGTGGAAGTCACACCCAGCCCGCTGAGTAAGGGCTGACAGCACTTGGCAGACAGGCTCCTGAGCATCAGGAAAGCCTTCAATCTTTTGTGCATGGCTGTGGGAAAGTTGGAGCTTAAGAAAAGTCCAAAGTTGTATATCCTAAACATTGCAGACTTGTGTATACTTGCATGAAAACGCACCAGCACACATGTATATAGAGTACAATGGGGGTGATGTGATCAGATAGAGAATGGCTTGGAGTGAGATAGTGGCTGATGGATTCAAATCTGGATAGGAAAGTCCTTTAGAAGTTAGCAAACTTGGCCTGGGAAGATTGCTCAGTGGTTAAAGATGCTTGCTTGCAAAGCATGATGGCTCGGGTAAAGCCAGATGCACAAAGTAGCACATGTGTTTGAAGTTTGTTTGCGGGAGGTCCTGGTGCACCCATATTTTCTACTCTCTTTCCTCTTTCTCTCTCTCTGTGTGTATGTGCATGTCTGTCTGTCTCTCAAATCAATAAAAATAAAGAAGTTAATAAACTCAGAGAAGGTAGTCCTACAGTATTGGCAGGATTCCAAGAGTCCAGTCAGAATACAGAAGACAGAGAGCTATGATGAATATAATCATGTGCTTTCATGCGTGCGTGCACACACACATACACACGTGCATGCATGCACACACACAGCCCTATTGTCAGAGCTTGGGAATTTTGCAGCAGAATAACACACCCTAGACAGCTGTTCGGTTTCTAGAGTGTTCTGTGTTTCTTCAGTAGCCCCTTTGTTGGCAGTTTACACACCCACTCTCCTTTCCTCTGAAAGTGGCTGTCTCCATAGCACATATGGTGGCTGCTGGCGTGTTTCTATCACCTGTGCAGCGGTGGGTGGGGAGGGGCGGGCAGGAGCACAGCTTGTCAAGTTCTTCCTGGATCTGCCTCAGCCTGGAGAGAACAAGCCATCTGCAATTGGCACAGGTCTGACAGTAGTAACCAAAGCTTGGAAGATGGATGAGAATGCTGATGGAGTGCTTCCTCAAACCATCCCTTTGAGCAGCTGTGAACAGCTTAGCTGACAGGTTTGTAGGTCTTCAAGAGACTGAGGGAGTTTCGGTCTATGTTTACCCAGCCTTCATGTGGCGGTTTTGAATGTCATGTCCCCATAGCCTCGGGCATTTATAATTAAGTCTCCTACTTAGTCCCCACCTAATAAAGAGTTTGGGAAGCACTGCTGGAGTAAGTGGGTCCCCAGGGGCTGACTTTGGGGTTGAGTCAAGCTCTGAGTGTGTTCAGAGAGTCAGCTCACGTTTGCTGGTGCTGGCTGTTGTCTCTCTGCTATGGATGTATGATGAAATGAGCCCGTTTCTTTCACTAGGATGAAGCTTCACCCTTGAAACCGTAAGCGCAGAAATAAACCCTTTCCTCCCGTAAGCTGCTTCTCGTCGTAGCATTGTCCCAACAATGTCCTTCCAGTGTACTCAGTCCTCACTCCTCCTACCACTGCCACCACCAAGGTGGATGTCAGACGAAAGTCAGGCCCATCCAAGGGTCGCGTTCTCCTGGGGTCTCATTGTTCTGGTCACCTGGACTGTCAACCATCCCTTGTTCATCCTTGGGATGCCTCCATTGGCACTTTTGGTGCACAGAGCTGGAATTATGCAAAGGAATACTCCTTGAGTGGTTCTTTGGCATCAGGCCCAGACAAAGCACTTTACAGAAGGCATCCCTTCTAACTGGATCTCCACAGCACCCTATAAGGTAAGTGCTACCATCTTGTCTTTTAAGCCAGAGGAAACTCAGGCATGGGCCAGCGGAGGCCTGTGTTCATGGTCATGGGCTCGTGAGTGGTGGGGCCAAGATGCTACCTCAGTGCAATCTGACTCCTGAGTCCCACTTCTCATGACTGTGTATGTTCTCTGGCATTGCTGGCAGCCGCGCTCCCTGCTGCTGAGGGAAAGATGAGCTACAGCAGAGGAGAATCCACTGTTTCCATCAGGACTTACTGGCAGCTGATTAATTCCTACCTGATTTAGAAGGCTGCTTTTCCTCTTCCATGCCATGAAGTGCAGACATGGGTAGCCCGTGGCTACAGTCTAGGCTCTCCATGGTATTGAGGAGGTGGGCTCTGCCCATCCTTTGGCTCTTCCACTCATTGGATTTGCTTTCTGTCTTCAAGGTTGCTTCATCTTTCAAGGTGGCGGCTGCTAGAACCACAATCATCAGGCTTACATGGAAAACATGAGGAAATAGTGATTCTTCCAGTAAAGACGTCATCCCACAACTTTTGCTTAGGTCTTACTGACAACTCTAGACTGAAGAGAACTTCAAAATAGAGTCTCAGGGCTGGACTAGTGGTTAAGGCGTTTGCCTGCGAAGCCTAAGGACCCATGTTCAACTCTCCAGATCCCTCATAAGCCAGACGCACAAAGGAGAGGCAAGCACAAGGTCGCACATGCCCACTAGGTGGTACAAGCATCTGGTGTTCGATTGCAGTGGCTGACACACTGGGTGCCAATTCTCTCTCCCTCTGTGTGTTTCTTTCTCTCTCTCTCTCTCTCTCTCTCTCTCTCTCTGTCTCTAAAAGAAAAATAGAGTCTCAGGGTGCTAATAAATAGCAGGTAGGTGTCTATAGCCATGCCACCATGAACATGCCTGACCTTGGAAGCTAAGCAGGGTTGAGCCTGGTTAGTACTTGGATGGGAGATTCCTGGTGGGCTCACTTTTCTTTTTTCTTCTTTTTAAAGATTTATTTATTTATTTATTTGAGACAGAGAGAGGGAGAGAGAGAATGTGTGAGTGAGAATGGGCACGCCAGGACCTCTAGCCACTGCAAACGAACTCCAGACGCATGTGTCACCATGTGCATCTGGCTTACGTGGGGCCTGGAGAAGTGAACCTGGATCCTCAGGCTTTGCAGGCAAGCACCTTTAACCACTAAGCAATCTCTCCAGCCCTAGGCTCACTTTTCTAACATAATTAACAAAAATTAACAAAAATCTAACAAAATTAAAAGCCTACCAAGTATGATGGTACACACACCTTTAATCCCAGCACTCAGGAGGAATTTGTGAGTTCAAGGCCCACCTGGGGCTACAGAATGAGTTCCAGGTCAGCCTGGGCTAGAGTGAGAATTTACCTTGAAAAACAACAATAACAACAACAACAAAATAAAAGCCAAATAAATAGAAACAGATAATGACTAGCAATGCCCAGTCTCTGCCAACCACACATAGGTCCTGACAAGGACATTAACACATGAACTTCCATTTGCCCAATTCGCTAGCTCACTGCGGCACACTGGAGAAGGGACTCCAGTGTTCTGATGGCCAGCCCAGGGAGTTATCACCCCACAGGATGCTCACCTCTTAGGAACAGCAGCCAGCGCTGAATTTAGCATCCCTTTAGCCTCAGGGGAAGCTGGCCAAGTCTAGCAGAATCCTCTCTCATCTCGCATTCATCAGGCCACAGGAAGCCTGCTGCAAAAGAACTTGATTGTTGGCAAGGAGATTTGCAGCCAATGCTCGGCAGGGCCTGCCAGACAGCACTGGCATCTGTCCTAGGCGGGACTCACAGCTGGCTTTGAAGTTCTATTGCATATCCCAACCCTCCCAAGGACTCAGACCACCAAATCTATTCCATAAGACCCTAATAATGCAGTTATAAAGAGGCCCCCAGAGCAATTAAGAATGCCTTGTTCACTAAGTCAAAGAGCCAGGTCCCAAGGCTTGGGCCACTCTCTAAATTCATGACAGTAGTGAATTTCTGCTATTTCACATATCAAATAAAAATGGACAGCACCGAGACATTTAGAAAACCCTTTGCCTCCTGTGTTATTCTTTCCTTAACATATGGTCTTATGCACATGGCATTGTTAGACTTGACTCATTCTTTAGGGACAAGATTAAGAATGCAAGGGGAAAACATTGTTGGCAATGAACCCCGGTCACCTCTCTGTGGCTGTGAGATGGAAGACAGTGATTCCTCACAGATGTATATACACCCTATATGTGCAATCAGATGGTCCTTAACCACCTTCACTTGACCTCTATACACCCCATGGTGTGTGTGTGTTTTTATGTGTTTGTTCTGTTTTCCATCCCCACCCAAGACTGCATAAGTACCATCCTTCGAGAAACTTCACTTTTTAGTAAGAGAAACCATTTGTCTTTCAAAACCCTATTTTAAAGCCCTAGGGGTTTCTCGGATTTCTCAACAAAAATTCATTGCCTTTTATCCTATCCTGTTCAGATATTTCATGCTAGCAAGCTCATTCTGATAAACGGTGACCCGCGTGTTCTCATGTCTGCTAGACTGGTTCAGTATGGACTGAGCGGCAGGAGACACATGCCTTATTTATCTCCATGTACAGTGGTAGATTGAGAAGAAAGATTCTGGTCATGACTGAATTTCAAAATGAATTGAGTTGAGGGGGTTGGAGAGATGGCTTAGCAGTTAAGGTGTTTGTTTGCAAAGCCAAAGGATCCCAGATCGATTTTCCAGGACCCACGTAAGCCAGATGCACAAGGGGGGCTCATGTATCTGGAGTTCATTTGCAGTGGCTGGAGGCCCTGGCGCACCCATTCTCTCTCTCTCTGACTCTTTTTCTCTCACAAATAAGTAAATAAAATATATTTTTAAAAATGAATTGAATTGAATTGGATCTTAGATCCTGTCATATTGGAGTTGTCCTGGCACTTCTAGCCCTGTTTGAATTTTTATCTAATTTTACTTTTGCTTTCAAGGAATTATCTTAAACCTTATGATGTTCAAGTTTCTCCAGTTGTCCGAGCACTTGGGACCAAAAGTCTGAAAGGTTCAAACTCCGAGGCAGGAAGTCCTCGTTCCTCTTGCACCTGCTTGTTTTGATTAGATTCTCTGGTTCTTCCAGGACAACCAAGCCTGGGAACACTGAAATGGTGTTTTCTTTTATTGATTTTATTGTGTGTGTGTGTGTTCATGTATATAAGGTGGCAACATGCACATGTGTGAATGTCAGAGGACAACTTTAAAAAATATATATTCATTTTTTAGCCAGATGTGGTGTCATACTCAGGAGGCAGAGGTAGGAGGATCATTCTGGGTTCTAGGCCAGCCTGGGACTACAGAGTGAATTCCACATCAACCTGGGCTACAGTGAGATAATATTTTTAAATAATATTTTTAATGTATTTATTTAGAGGAGAGAGTAGAAAACAGAAGGGGGGATGAGTATGAGCATACCAGGGCCTCTTGCAACCACAAACAAACTGTAGACACAGTGTTACTCTGTGCATCTGGCTTTTTGTGGGTACTGGGGAATCAAACCCAGGCCATCAAGCTTTTTAAGCTAGTGCCTTTTATGGTTGCACCGTCTCTCCAGCCAGAGGACAACTTTTGAGTGTTGATTCTAGCCTTCCACTTCGTCTTGAGGCAGGGTCTCTCATTCTCATTGCTGTTGTTCACTGCTGTGGAAAATAGTGTCCTTGGGGCTGGAGAGACGGCTCCATGGTTAAGGCACTTGCCTGCAAAGCCTAATGACCCGAGTTTGATTCCCCAGTGCCCATGTAAAAGCCAAATGCACAAAGTGGCACATGCATCAAGAGTCTATTTGCAGTGGCTGGAGGCCCTGGTGTGCCCATTCTCTCTGGCTGCCTCTCTTCTCTCTCTCTCTCTCTGCTTGCAAATAAATAAATAAAAATAAAGAAAATAGTGTCCTTTACCTGAGCAGTGAGAAGTGAAAATACTAGGCAAAACTCACTGTCTATCTCAGGAAAACAAAGGGACATTATAGATGAGAAAATGTATGGGAGAGTGACCTGATCAAAGCCACACCGGTAAATGGAGATCTGCTGGACACACTGGGCTGTGGTGGCCGAGCTCCGGTGAAAGAGGAGACCCGTGTGTCACGTACAGGCAAAGGACACTGAAGGAAGTTGGGTTGGGTGCTTGGATCAGCTGGGGTTCATTGACAAGGTGACTGGAGGCCCAGCTTGGGAGCGAGACAGAGGAAGGCTTGAGCTATGGATATGCCCGTTGCTAAAATGAGTGCGTATAGACACCTTTCTCACTGGACCTCAGTTTTCTCTTCTGTAAATGAAGGTGATGACGTGTAAGGCACATGCCACACACAATGAGCTTGTCCTTGTAGAGTCTAGTGGCACGTGACTAGATGATCTCAAGCTGGCATCAGTGTTCTTCCCATTTGAAAGGTTTGGGTCAAGAAAGGCATACGTCATTATCCCTGTCTGCCCTTCCACTCTGCCCTTCGCCTCCCCACCTCTGGAAGAAAGAGAGTTTGCCATCTCCTAGAGCCAGTGAAGGCACTTTTGCTCTTTCAACAAGTGTTCAATAAGTAATTAATTAAGAATTGAACTCAGGGCTGGAGAATGACTTAGCAGTTAAGGTGCTTGCCTATAAAGCCAAAGCACTCAGGATAGATTCCCCAGGACCCACATAAGCCAGATGCATAAGGTGGTGCATGTGTCTGGGGTTCATTTGCAGCAGCTGAAGGCTCTGGAATGCCTATTCTCTCTGTCTCTGTCTCTCTCTGTGTCTCTCTCTCTCTCTCTCTCTCTCTGCCTCTTTCTCTTTGTGTCAAATAAATGAAATACATAAAAAAATTTTAAAGAGACTTGAACTCAGGCTGGAGAGATGGCTCAGCAGTTAAAGGTACTTGCTTGCAAAGCCTAATGGCCCGGGATTGATTTTCCAGGACCTGCTTAAAGCCAGATGCACCAAGTGTGCAAGCATTTGGAGTTCATTTGTAGTGGCAGGAGTTCCTGGTGCATCCATTCTCTCTATATATCTCTCCTTCTCTCTCTAAATAAATAATTAAAATATAGCTATGTTTAAAAAAAAGATTTGCAGGCTGGAGAGATGGCTTAATGGTTAAGGCACTTGCCTGCAAAGCCAAAGGATCCTGGTTCGACTCTCCAGGATCCACGTAAGACAGATGCACACGGGGGCATCTGGAGTTCATTTGCAGTGGCTGGAGGCCCTGGTGCATCCATTCTCTCTCATTTTCTCTCCATCTCTTTCTCTCAAGTAAATAAATAAAATACATTTTAAAAAATAATAAATAAAATATTTTTTAAAAAAATTGACCTACAACCTGCCTCTCACAGTCTAGAGAGCAAGGCCACTAGAGAGGTAAGATTTGTACCTGTTGTCAATGGAGAGCCAGTGAGGAGAGTCTCAGGCAGACAGTCATGTGTGTAATGCAGGTGGCAGATATATGTGACCTTGGGGAAGGAGTGGGAGCAGAGAATAATTGGTTGGAAAATAGTTAAATCACGGATGCTGATCTAAGACTTTGTAAAGAGGTAGAATTGATAAAAATTGAGAGAATAGATGCAAGGAGATGAGCAAAAAAGAAAGAAGCAGTTTTTCTCACGTGGGGAGAAGCAGGCCTGGTTAAACTCTGAGTTTCAGATACGTAGGGGGCTGCCCCATGGAGCCATGAGGAGGCAAACACATGACCAGATGTTAACCAGCAGAGAAGTGCAAGCTAGAGGCTGGGACTTGAGATCCAAATATAGACGGCAGATGACATGGTCTAAGCCTTTGATCAGGAGACACACAAACATTTCTTTATGAGTTTTAATTCTAAAGTTGAATTATCTCCGGTGCTTACGGTTTATGGGGACCTCTGCTTTATAATCTTTTTAAAATTTAAAATATGTTTTTTAATCATTTGCAAGCAGAGAGATACAGAGAGAGAGAGAATGGGCATGCCAGGGCCTCTAGCCACTTGCAAACGAACTCCAGACACATGCACCACCTTGTGCATCTGACTTACATGGGACCTGGGGAATCAAATCTGGGTCCTTTGGTTTTACAGTCAAGCACTTTAACTGCTAATCCATCTATCCAGCCCATGCTTTATAATCTTTAAGATAGAAATAATAATAGGACTGGGGACATTGCTCAGTGGTAGAGCTCCTGCCTACTGTGCACAAAGCCCTAGGTTTGATCCCCAGCACCATTCACACAGTTGATAAAATGAAAAGAATATCCCTACCTAACCACCTCATTTGGTTATTGTGATTAAGTATATGAAGGTTTACAGTACCTGGTACATAGCAAAGGTGTGATAAATGTAAAAATTGGGGCTGGAGAGATGGATCAGCAGTTAAAGGCATTTGCTTGCAAAGCCTGGTAACCAGAGTCCAATTCCCCAGTACCCACATAAAGACAGAGGCACAAAGTGACACAGACATCTGGAGTTTGTTTGCAGTGGCAGGAGGCCTTTGCACACCCACACTTCCCCCATCCCCGTTTGCCTCTTTCTCTCAATTAAATGAATTAAAAATATTTCTTAAAATGTTAGGAATTAGAGCTGGAGAGATGGCTTAGGAGTTAAGGCATTTGTCTGCAGAGCCTAATGACCCCAGTTCACTTCCCTAGTGCCCGTTGTAAAGCTAGATGCTCCACGTGATTCACGCGTTTGTACTTCATTTGCAGCAGCTGGAGGCCATGGCATGCCCCTTCATTCTCTCTCTGTTTATCTCTTTCTGTTTGCAAGACAATATATTTTTTTAATATTAAAAATTGGACTGGAGGGATGGCTTAGCAGCTAAGATGTTTGCCTACAAAGCCAAGGGGACCCAGGTTCAATTCCCCAGGACCCATGTTAGCCAGATGCATAAGGGGGCACACGCATCTGGAGTTCGTTTGCAGTGGCTGGAGGCCCTTCTCTCTCTCTCTCTCTCTCTCTTTCTTTGTCAAATAATTAAATTTTAAAAAATAAAATATTTTAAGAATTACCATTTCCCAATCCTTTTTAAAAGGATGGTGTAGTCAAGCTTGTCTCAATCTCACACTGTCATCCAAGGAAGACAGAATCACAAACATGAATGTGGATTTAATTAAGAAAAGGTACGTGGAAGTATGTCACAGCTCAGCCTAGAACGGGGAGAGCTGGAGAGTTCATGCACACAATCTGGCTGGCCGGTGATGACTTGCAGAAGCTAAGATCATCGCTGTGTTATGAAAAGGCCCAGCGCACCACACACAGTCCAGTTATTCCTGACCAACCACATTGCAATGACCTGGGCGCAAATGAGTCAAACACACATGGACTAGATTTCCTTTCAAATACACATGGGTTTAACAATTAAGGGGAATGGGTGTTTGCCAAAATGCATTTTGTAATAAGTCCTGAAATAATAAATGGCTCGCTAAGCCGGAAACATCAGTGGGTCATCTGTGATGCTTGTTAGACTCAAGAGACAGCAGGTTGAAATACTCAGGAAATGCTTAGAAAGACAACAAAGAAGATTTTTCCCAACAGCCATTGTATGTTGGAACAAGAATAGAATCGGGAGGGAGAAGGTGCTTCTCATGTCTGGTGTGGAGCTTCTTTAAGAGAGGAAGAGGGCTGGAGAGATGGCTTAGCAGTGAAGGACCCATGTTCGACTCTCCAGATCCCACAGAAGCCAGACACACAAAGGTGAGGCAACCACAAGGTCGCACATGCCTACTAGGTGGCACAAACATCTGGAATTCCGTTACAGTGGCTGAGGTCCTGGCACCCCAATTCCAACCCCCTCTCTCCCTCTCTCTCTCTAAAATAAAAAAAACAAGTTTTAAAAAAGAGAGGAAGGGAAAGGTGAGAAGGTGACAACCTTGCTTCCCGCGTCCAAGTGCAATGGTCCACACTGTGACTCAACCTCAGATGCGCCTTTCACTGCCCAGGCCTGATTCCTTTTCTGCAAAACCAAGGAATCTCTATCTGATGTCATCGAAGGTCCCTTGCAATGCTGAACATCCATAGACAACTCTTAGCAGAGAATGAGGTGTCTTATGTTTAGTGAACAAACATTGCATCTCAATGAAAATAGCACCATCACAATCTGGAAGAGACCATTCAAGAAGCAAAGAGCTTCGTGACGATAGATTTCTGCTCTGTCAACTGAAGGCCTTGCCAACAAACACACCGGGGCTGGAATGTTTTAGTCAGGCACTTTTGGCCCAAACCTCTGCTGTGACAGTCCACAGCAGCTTTTCCTAACGGGCTTTGACAGCATCAAAAAAAAAAAAAAAAATTAAAGTAAATGAAGGATATGCCAATTCATATTTGAATGAATTCCAAATGTCAGGATGGAAAAAAAATCAATATTCATCCAAAGTCAAATATCCCCTTCGGAGAACATATTTCTGGAATAGCAATAACCAACATAAATTTTCATGGCTACCATTAATACAACTTTATTAAACCTTATATCAGCTAAATTTACTAATTTTCTATTACGATACTGAAGTGACAATTTCTAAGCTGTCAGCTGATCCTGGCGTCACCTGACTGCATGCTGGCTGCACTGAAAAGTTGCTCAGTAAACTGATGGCAGGTGTAGAGGGAGAATTCTTGCAGATGTTTTTTTTTTTTTTTTTTTCTAGAACTTTCTTGTTTGCTGGATCGACGATTAACTATGAGCGCTAATGTATGTGATTCATAAAGGTGTCCTTCTTGGAAAGTCTTGACACAAGAAAGTTGGCATCCTGCTTTTAATCCTTTCCCTAAAATTCTGAAGGTCTTAAAAAAAAAAAAAGTCCTCGCCTCAAAAGTCACTCAACATCAAATAGTTTACTTAAGGTTAGTTTGTTTCAGGTCAGTAATGCTAATATCCAGAACGAGTCCAAAAAGGTATGAATTAGGACCAAACCCTGATCTCTAAGATTCTGCCTGGTTTATCATTGTAATTCTTAAATGAGTTTTTTGGCCAGAAAAAGATAACACTTTTCCTAAAGCTGTGTAGCTAATGCAGCCTCTTAATGTTTGCATGAACAATGAATCAACTTACATATTTAACAGTTTGAAATTCTTGTTGTACATTAGAACATTTAAATGGCTTATTATTCATAATGTTAACAGCTGTTAAAAAAAAAAAAAGCAATTATTGCCAAGGCCCTTGGTTTCCCTTGAGAAACAGATGGTAAGACCCTATTGCTGAAGACTCACTTGCCTGAGCAGCAAGGTCACTGAGAAAGCAAGCTGGTGCTGAGCAGAAAACCTTCTTCCTGTAGACCAGACAACTGAAAGCTGGAAAAAGCTGCATTGCATGCAGCTGTATGGGAGACAGAAGTCATCAGCAGTAAAAACAGTGGACAGTGGAAAATTCAAGTTTGGCCAGACAAGGCCCAATGACCGAATGGGTACAATAGTGGCATGTCTGCTCTTGGGGAAACCAACTGCTCCCTAATTGGACTGAAGGCCCGCTCTATGGGAGGGAATACATGCCTGGTACTGAAAAAAATAATCAGGGCTGGAGAGATGGCTTAGCAGTTAAGGCGTCTGCCTGCTAAGCCTAAGAACGCTGGTTCCAATCTCCAGGTCCCACGTTTAGCCAAATGCAAAGTGACACAAGGGCGCAATGCCGCACTTGGCCACAAGGGATTTCATTTGCAGCAGCTGAGAGGCTGCTGGCCCGCCCATCTCTATCTGTCTTCCTCTCTCTCTCTCTCTCTGTGTCTCTCTCCAAAAATAAAAAATAAAAAATAAATTTTAAAAAAATCAAAAGTCTATGGCAGGGGAGGTCATGAGCCTTAGGGGTATAAAGCCTGCTCTTGTCTGGCTAAATGTGTATATTATTCCCACCAAACTGCCCTGAAAGCACTATACTTAATGTTCATATTCACATATTAATGCTACTCTCACTTCTGGTTAGAGAAGCTTCTCTTTGCAGATGGCGATGACCACTGGGATGACCCAAAAGGCAACATAGTGCTGAGAAGAAGGGTCAGAGGAGTGTCCAACACTGAAACATCTCTATCATACCCTCCAAGGCTCAGGGTCCATTGTGGAAGAGGGGGCGGAAAGAATGTAGGAGCCAAAGGAAGGATATGACTCCTTATAATGCAACTGTCCAGACAGAAATTGGCCTCAATATCCATGACCTCACAGTGCCTAGCAATACCTTCACAAGACCCTCAAAATAGGAGAAAAAGATGATGACATCAAATTAAAAGAGAGACTAATGGAGAGAGGGAGGGGATATGATGGAGAGTGGAGTTGTGAAGGGGAATGGGGGGAGGGAAATATCATGGTTTATTGTCTGTAAGTTTAGAAATTGTCAATAAAAAATTTTTAAAAATAGCAATTATACCATATCCTCATAAAGAACAAGCAGACTTTAAATGAATAATAGAATTTCCACATATAAAACACATATAGAGTTTTTTTTTACTCTAAATTGCATCAAGAATGCTCTCCTCCATTTAGAAGTGAGTGTTCAAACATTAATAAATTTGACTTGGCAATTCTTTGTTTATTCCATCAATGTTGTTTTTATGACATGTGATGGATGGGATCATGACATGTCCAGTCAGAATCCTTGAGCTCAGGGAGGCGGCCTGAAGCTGAAGGAAACATGTGCAGTGCCACCTCCACAAGCGCTGCCTTGCAGCAGCTCACACAAACCAGAGCCGGCATGGAGGGCATCCAGGCCAGGTCAGATGCTCAGGCCTCCCAAAGGGAGTTCTCTGCACCATCCATTCCGGAGCCCTCATCCCAGAAAATCAGGAAATGAAAGTTAAAGAGTTTGACGTAGACCTGAACCTGGAAGGCAGAGGCCCAAGGTGAGAGGGGTCAGCTGAGTTTGAGAGAAAGGCGGGGGGATGAGGTATTTGGGGGAGAAACAGCTGCTACCGAGCTGTCCCTCTGAGGGGGGGAGAGAGGCTCGAAGAGGCTTCTAGAAATGGCATTGTAAGGCAGAAGCCTCCAACCACGGCCTCTTCGACACAGCTGTCGTAGATGCTCTTACAAGACGTTGATGTGACTTTTCTTCTCCCCTCCCCCGTTGAATGGCACGCATCATCTTATTTTGGGGACTCGCGTGGAAAGGAAAAGGCCAGCACTTCCCTGTCACGCAGCGTAGCCACCTCTAAATACCTCCAAAGGTCTCTTAACCAGAAACGACAGGTGGAAACGGGGCTCGAGCACGTTAGAAATGTTCATTTTGACTCGGCAATTCCACTGCTTGCGATCCAGGCTAAGTAGGAACACCAGCAGAGAGCTCTGGGCACAGGTCTTCGTCTCACCATTATTTATAGGAACAAAAACACTGGAAATTTCCAAACGGGAAATAGTGCAATAAATTACAGGGGAAAATGTTAGGTGACTATTAAGATGATGTTTACAAAGAGCCATTTATTGGTTTGGAAACATCTCATATGTCGTGTAAGAGCTTTTAGCTGCATAAAACTTTATGAATCTGTGATTTTTTTTTTTAACCAATAGAAAAAACTATATACATGTCTGACATGATTGGTTTACATCTTCCTGAAAGTTTTGGTTTTCTAGTCTAAAACTGCCTCAGCCAGGCTAACAAAATAGAAGTCACGGTTTTGATCACTTCCTAGCTCGCACTTTGCAGCTCTTTGAAGCTCTTTGGATAAGCCTGCGGGGTTCAGACACGTCTTCATCTGTAAATGGAGGCCGGTGAGATTTGGCCACTCACCCTCCCTCAACCCTCATCATAGCCACCACATAGTGTCTTTTAAGTCCCAGGCATCAGTCACCACAGACACCCCAGGCTATCCCTTAAGGCCCGTAGGTCTATACCAGTGGCTGCTAAGGATTATTCCTCGGACTGGAGAGATGGCTCAGTGGTTAAGGCAACGCTTGCCTGCAAAGCCTAAGGACCTGGGTTCCATTCCCCAGTACCTACATAAAGTCAGATGCACAAGGTGGCTCATGCATCTGAAGTTTGTTTGCAGTGTTGGGAGGCCCCAGTGCACCCATTCTCTCTCTCTCTCTCTCTCTTTTTTCTCTCTCTCTCTCTCTCTCTCTCTGCCTCTCCATAATAAACAAATAAATTTTTGTAAAGAAAAGAATTATCTCTTAAGCAGCCACATCATCACCTGGGAACCTGTCAGAAATGCAAGTTCTAAGCCTCCTCTCTCCCGCACAGCTGACCTTTCCTGGATTCTCCTTGGTGGAAACGGGATGGGTCTTTCTTGAGGGATGCTGTAAGATGCAAGCTCACAGAAGGACTCAAGGGGTGTTCCTGAAATGCGCCTCCTCCACTCCCACATTCGAAAGCCTCTCCTCTAACCTGAAACGAATGGATGTACCTTCTTACCGTTTCTTCCTCTACAATGCAAGATCCCTAACACACACACATACAAAGTGATCCGTGTACTGCTAGCCCCAGTGCGGTGCCTGAGGCCTCGATGAATCACAATAACCAGGGTGGAGGGGACAAATTACAGCAGGCCTCAGTAAGATTACTTCCACCCACTCTGATCAAGACCAAATTTCTATGGATCCTTCAATCTTATTTTTCAGATCTTTTTGTTTATTTGCAAACAGAGAGAGAAGGGAGATAGACGGAGAGAATCGGTGCGCCAGGGCCTCCAGCTGCTGCAAACAAACTCCAGGTGTGTGCTCCACTTTGTGTGCCTGGCTTTATGTGGATACTGGGGAATGGAACCTGCATCATTCGTTAGGCTTTGCAGGCAGATGCCTTAACCACTAAGCCATTTCTCCCCCAGCCCCATTTGACCTTTTGTTTTTTATTTGAGAGAGAGAGGAAGAGGCAGAGAAAGAATAGGCATGTCAGGACTTCTCAGCCGCTGTGAACGAACTCCAGATGTGTGCACCCCCTTATGGGCATGTGTGACATTGTGCCCTTGCATCACTGTTGCGTATGGCTAAACATGGTACCTGGAGATTCAAATGAGCGTTCTTAGGCTTCGCAGGCAGGCGCCTTAACTGTTAAGCCATCTCTCTAGCTCTTGATCTTATTTTTAAGCCCAGTCAGAGTTTGATTAAAGATATTTTATTTTATACTGTATTCATGAAAGTTAAGAAAAAGAAATGTCCTTGGAAGGAAAGTGAGACACACTGTGGAGCATGGATATGGGATTCCCAAAGAGTCATGGAAAGAGAGACGCACCCAAGTAAACGGGCTTTTCAAGAGAGAGATCCCTGATAAGATTGTAAACTATCTTTATTTATGTATTTATTAGAGAGAGAAAGAATAGGCATGGCAGGGCTTTCTGCCACTGCAACTGAACTCCAGACACGTGAACCACTCTGTGCATCTGGCTTTATGTGGGTGCTGGGGAATTGAACCCAGATCATCAGGCCTCACAATCGAGTACCCTTAACCACTAAAACATCTCTCCAGCCCTGATATAATTTTTAAATCTCACTAAACATTTTGTAATTGACTGGCTTCCCTCTGGAAGTGGTGATGTACAAATTCAGACTAAATTTTGAGAGCAACAGCTGTTTTTTTTTAAAAAAAAATTATTTATTTACTTGAGAGAGAGAGAAAGAGGCAGATAGAGAAAGAGAGAGAGAGAGAATGGGTGATCCAGGGCTTTCAGCCACTGCAAATGAACTCCAGGTCCAGGCACCACCATGTGCATCTGGCTTTACATGGGCCCTGGAGAATCAAACCTGGGTCCTTTGGCTTTGCAGGCAGACGCCTTAACCACTAAGCCATCTCTCCAGCCCAAGAGCAACAGTTTTTATTGAGAACTTATATTCCATTCCCAAATCTGTGAGGGCCTCACCTTGGATTTTCCCATGTGCCTTTCCTGTTCCTGTGCTCAGCTAAAGTCCAGTCACTGTTTTGTGCCTCATGAGGTCACTGCTTTAGCACAGTGTTCAAAACTTGTTCCTATCCTCCTTGCCTCGCTGCCAGCCCGAGGCTCATATGTAATGAAGATGGTGCGACAGTCTACTGAGAATAACACCAAGCCTCACCAAGGACTCAGTGAAGGGTTTAGCAGCTGGAGTGTCGTGGGGATTTTAACAGAAACCATACATAAGCATAGAGACATAAAAAAATATATTCAAGTGTTTACAGCATCTAGCTCTAGAGGAAAGGGGTTGTACAGCCATTATTCTCTTCTTATACTTTCTGTTTTTGGAACCTTAAACAAAGAGCTTATAAAGTTAAAAAAAAAAAAAAAAGTGGCACATGGAGCCCTGGACTTTTGTAGCTGAATTTAAAGAGTATGACAGGAGGATTTACTTTAGGCCAGTCCCTAAAGAGCAATATACAGATGTGCCAGAAAAACCCAGGCCCCCTATTTTATCCTAGGCAAGGCAGATGGCGCATCCAACAGTGAGAGAGATGGAGAGATGATTCAATCACACATGGACGGACGACATCAGAATGTTTCCCCCAAGAATTCCGCACATCTGCATGTGGACATGAAGGAAGTTAGCAATGGTCTTATAGTTCTCTTATGTGTTTTTAACCGCAGTAAATGGTGCTATTTTGGGGTTTTACTGCTATTTTTAAACCTCTACCTATTTATTTTTTTCTACGTAGCCTAATTTTAAATTTAAAAATCATATGAGGGGCTGGGAAGTTGGGTAAGGCACTTGCTTATAAAGCTTGCCTGCCCAGGTTTGATTCCCTCATTGCCCACATAAGCAGATGCAAAAAAAAAAAAAAAAAAAAAAGTGGTGCAAGAATGTGGTATTTGTTTGCAGAAGTAAAAGGCTCTAGTATACGAATAAATAAATAAAATTTAAGAAACATCATTAAATAAAATAACATAAATAGCAAATGATCAAAACACTGTTGTAATACATCCTACTTAAGCAATGCCTCAGACATCATTTAGGAAGAAGGCAGGGCAGGGCACCAGGTCAGTTCTCCTTGCTCTTTCGCCTTTGACCTTGAGCTGCAACCTAGGAAGTGGAGCTCTACAGACGGCATGAGCTGGACTCCTTGACCCTCAGGTTTGTCTGTTCTGACTGGTGGGTATTCCCAGTAGGTGATGAAAGGGAAGGGGGGAGGACATAGGGGTGTTTGATCCAGACTTTTCCCTGCCCAGCTTTGGGTTGGCAGTGACTTCGGTGCTCCACCCAGCTCCTCCCAGACAACCCTCTGACAGCTACCAGCTCCTTCCATACCCTAGCACCTGTCC
Organism: Orientallactaga sibirica; assembly: GCA_036365145.1. Taxonomy (NCBI): domain Eukaryota; kingdom Metazoa; phylum Chordata; class Mammalia; order Rodentia; family Dipodidae; genus Orientallactaga; species Orientallactaga sibirica. The sequence continues at coordinate 16,306,966 of JAEOAD010000040.1, forward strand.
TTCCTTCCTTCCCTCCTTCCTTCCTCCCTTCCCCTGTCTTTCTTTCTTTCTTTCTTTCTTTTCTTTCTTTCTTTCTTTCTTTCTTTCTTTCTTTCTTTCCTTCCTTCCTTCCTTCCTCTCTCCCTCCTTCCCTCCCTCCCTCCCTCCCCCTTCCCCTTCCTTCCTTCCTTCCTTCCTCTCTCCCTCCTTCCTTCCTCCCTTCCCCTGTCTTTCTTTCTTTCTTTCTTTCTTTCTTTCTTTCTTTCTTTCCTTCCTTCCTTCCTTCCTTCCTTCCTTCCTTCCTTCCTTCCTTCCTCCTTCCTTCCTTCCTTCCTCTCTCTCTCTTTCTCTTTCTTTCTCTTTCCCTCTTTCTTTCTTCTTTCTTTCTTTCTTTCTTTCTTTCTTTCTTTCCTTCTTTCTTTCCTTCCTTCTTTCCCAGATCCTGGCTGAAATGGCTTTAGCTAGTCCCAGGATGTTTCAACAAAGTATGTTCATTTACCTTTGTCTCCACTTTCTTTGAAATCTCCCTACAGTGACCTTGTTTAAGGGGCCATTTCCCTCCAATTAAACATTCAGCTAGGACCCTGAGTGGCACAGTAGGGATGGCACCAGAAGAGCCACATCAAAGGACCCCCAACTGGATGGGTACATCAAACAGTTCTGAGCCTTCTAACAGGCAAGTAAAAACAATCAAACAAAAAGCATATCAGGCAGCAGAATAAGAGGTGGGTATGTTGTTGTTGTTTAACCTGGAACTCTGACTCCGACTTTTCACTCGTTTCCTCACGCAGTAGAAGATGTATTGGTATTCACGCATCCTGCTGTTAGGATGTACGAACCCTCAGGTCAGAAGAGGTTGGCCAGCACAAAGGGCTGATGGAGAAGTGGTACAAGGATGAGGAAAAAGAATCAACATCAGGAGGGAAGGTCACCACGTCCAGCCGGACAGAAGGAGCCAATGGGGTAACCAGATGGTCAGCGAAATAAAGATGAAGACCATCTTGTACGAATTCAATAAAAAATATGTTGGTAAAGATTCTTGGTAGATTCTGAAACACCCCGTCATTATCAACATGCGCATGAGATGGGTCAGCATCTTAGCAGGGTCTTGTCGGAACCCGTTCAGCACAGAAAACTCTCCCTTGGGTCAGACTTTAAAGCCCCGACAACAGTTTATGTTTGATGCACACAGTCCTCTTGAGATGCTGATGGACAATCCCAAGTCATCATCTGTCACGTGAAAGATAGATCATATCCGGGTTGGAGAGGTGACTCAGCAGTTAAGACACTCACCTGCAAAGCCTAATGACTCAGGTTCAATTCCCCAGTAACCATATGAAGCCAGATGCACAAAGTGGCCCATGGATCTACAATTCATTTGCAGTGGCTGGAGGTCCTGGGACACCCATGCACTCTCTCTCTCTCTGTGTGTGTGTATCTCTCTGCTTGCAAATAAATAAATAATATTTTTAAAGATATGTGTTATTCGACTTGCAGCTGAGAGCTCAGTGTTTGGAAAGGAAGGATGTTTGACCAAACTTGAGGAGCCTGGTTTATGAAAAAAATGCTCAGAATGTGAGTTTCCGTGGTCATGTGGTCACATGAGCATTTAATTTTAAACCTGGTCATGGCAGAAAGCCTGACTGTGGCCCAGGATAGCTGGAGTCGACCCCAGCATTGTTCCCCTCCCCTGCAGGTGTACAGCCCACATTGATGATCATTATCTCAATCCCCTGGCCTTCCAGAATCCAGCACTGGCTTCCTCCTGTTATTTATTCTTCCTTTTAGTAAGTGTGATTGTAGAGATTACATTCCTTTCCTTTCTCAAAACCTCAATAGATATGCAGAAGAATTCCGTTCCAAAAAAAAAAAAAAAAAAAAAAAAAAAAAACAGCTAGTGTCCCATGTTCCACAAGTAGAATTCACTTTAAATCTAGTGAAATATTCTGAAACCTTCTTCGGGCTATAGTAAAATTCAAACAATGGGGGTTGATAGAATGCAAACTGCCTTCTGTTCATCTCAAGAAAGCTGTTTTTCTTCAAAAGTATTTAATGCATATATTTTTTATTTTTTTCATTTTTTGAGGTAGGGTCTTGTTCTAGCCCAGGCTAACCTGGAACTCACTCTGTGCTCCCATGCTGCCCTCAAACTCACAGAGATCTTCCTACCTCTGCCTCTTCTGTGCTGGGATAAAGGCGTGTGCCACCACGCCAGGCTCCAAAGTATTCAATGTTCAGAGCTCATTTAATTTCTAAATGAAGGTGTATAGGGAAAGTAAAAACTAGACTTTTCCATCTAAACTATTTAAGATCTGCTAATTGCCATTAAATATATATTTCATAATATCATTAATCTTTTTTTCAGAGGGAGAGTGAGCGAGAGAGACAGAGAAAGAGAAAGAGAGGAAGAGTCTTGGCATGCCAGGGCCTCGAACTCCAGATGCTTGCACCACCTAGTGGGCATGTGCGACCTTGCACTTGCCTCACCTTTGTGTGTGTGGCTCACGTGGAATCTGAGGAGTCAAACATGGGTCCTTAGGCTTCACAGGCAAGTGCTTTAAATGCTAAGCCATCTCTCCAGCCCATACCATTAATCTTAATTATCATATGACAGCCCATTTCTAGAGCAAAAAGGAAATCTTTGTAAGTCTGCAAGTGTTGTCACTCAAGCCCAGCTCCATAGCTCAAGAACTGGGATTACAAGTGAGCGCCACCACCCCCAGTTTATGTAGCAGTGGGGCTCACCCCATGCTCAACAAGCACTTATCAAATGAGCTAGACCCTCGGCTCTACAGTTACAGATGTAAGCAATGTCTTTGAGATAAGATAGTAGAACTTAAACATCACATTTTCTGGTAGTTTCCAGAAAGCAGTTCACTTCGCTGGTAGTCTTTATTTCCCACGTTCTAGTGTCCTTTTGTTTCAGCGTGAGCATTTCCCTTCAGTATTTCTTTAAGGGAACGTCTGACAATGATGAGTTATCCTAACATCCGCTTATGTTGTTCTCCTAACATCTTGGAAAATGTCTTAACTTCCATCAAAATTAGACTTCACTTTTGAAACTCTTTCACATTTACAGAAAAAAACAAAAATCCCTCAGGGACAGAAAGTTCAGTATGTTTCACCAGCACCTTACATGCGTACCTTTGTTACCATGGAAGAACCAGTGCTGGTTCACTGTCAACTGCAGTGCGCTCTTGACTCAGATTTCCTTAGTCTTTGCTTCGTGTCTCTGTTCTCTTCCAGGAAGGCCTCTAGGACACCACGGTGTGTCTAATTGTCTTGTCTCCTTAGGATCCTCTTGGCCTTAATTTTGGCTGAGTCAGCTTTGATTCTACACTCTTTCTCTCTGACTCAGACTTTCCTTGTTTGGGATGATGTTTTGAGTTTCCTAATGAAATTACTGGTCAAGTATTTTTATTTCCTTTCTGCTGGAGTTGATCCAGTATTTATTTCATGGTGAGACTGGGGTTATGGGTTTTGGAGGGGTTCCATAGAAGTACCATTGATCTGGAATTTAATCTCATGATAACACCGGGGTTACGGATTTTTTGGGGGGGTTCCACAGAAGTACCATTTTCATGGCATTAGATCCAAGGTATGCACAATCCACCTGACGTCGCTGTAGATGTTTACCTGGGTCATCGGCTGACTTAGTGTTTTTTTTTCAAGTTTCCCCGCAATAAATTGTCTTCCTTCCTTTCCATACTAGACTCTTCGGAAAGAAGACCTGTGAGCAGGATTTATGTTCCCTCTCCTTGAAGGCAAAATATTCACATAAATTACATAGAACTCTTCTGCAAGGGAAATCCCTTCTCATTTTTTATTTGTTCAATTACTTCTTCGTGTCAGTACAGACTTATGGATGTTGATTTCATACTTTGGGAATACATTCAATACTTCTTTATTAGTTACTCACATTGCTCCTATCCTGGCTATTGTAACACCTTTAGTCAGCTCCTGTGTCCTTCTGACATAGCCCACGTTGGATTGAGCACACACACACAGCATGCATACATAATGAGCATCTCTTTATCTCCTTGCACTCTGACATGCTCCTCTTAGACTATTTTTCCTGCTCAAGTCTTATAATAATCATTTATGTAAGGACCTTGGATTCATTCCATTGCAGAATGGCATTAGAAACCAAGGTACTGGGCTGGAGAGGTGGCTTAGCAGTTAAGGCGCTTGCCTGTGAAGACCAAGGACCCATGTTCAATCTCTCTCCAGATCCCACTTAAGCCAGATGGACAAAGGGACAAAGGTGAGGCAAGCGCAAGGTCACACATGCCCACTAGGTGGCATAAGCATCTGGAGTTCAATTGCAGTAGCTGAGGCCCTAGCACGCCAGTTCTCTCTATGTGTCTCACTCTCTCTCTAAAAATATAAAATAAAATAAAGGTATCTCCATGGCCACTAGGGACCCTCATGGTCCCTGTGTCATTGTTACTTCCAGCACTTTCAGCAGATAAAGCAAATAAATTTAGCAAATAAAGTCAAATCCTTGCACTTCCAGGTATTAAGTTGACAGGAGTTCATACGGTGGTGGATCACTCCAGCCTTCTCCACTTGCTGGTCTGATAATTCTCAGTTCAACAGTCTGCCACTCACTTCCATTATTTCCCATACCTAAAGAACTTGCTTAGCCTATAAGCTCATGTTAAATGTCTATTGCTTTTTGTCTTACTTCATTTTAAAGTTACTTCATTTTAAAGCTAGCAACTTGTCCTAGAGCACCTTCCTGGAAATTGTTTCACATGTGTGTAATACAGCAGATTCTCTCTCAGCCATGTCTCCATTTCTTCCTTGGATCCCATGACCCCTTCAGTTGGTTTCTCATCTGCATACATTAGGGTTCAGTCTTTGTTCTCATAAATTCTCATGACTTCTGACAATGAATAACGTCAGGTGCCCCTTGTTAGAGTATGATGCATAACCGTTTTACTGTCCTACTCCTCCCCCTCTGCCCCGTGAATGCCTGGCAATCACAAATCTGGTTTTTTTGTTTGTTTGTTTGTTTTTTTGCCAACCTAGTTTTGCCTTTGCAAACATGTACTATCACTGGAATCATTTAATATATAGACTACTTTGCCTGACTGATCTTTTTCACTTGGTAATTTGCATTTAAGGTTTATGCCTATATTTTCGAGGCTTTTCTCTTATCTTTTAATCATTTAGCAATATTCCATTGTAATGATGTACAGTTTGTTTATCCATTCTCCTTTGAAGGGAATATTGATTTATTCCAGTTTCTGGTGAATAGGAATAAGAGTTACATGTATAAACAGTTACATGAAGGCTCTTCATGGACATATATTTCTCAAACAAGTGGGGTACAATTGCTTAATTGTAGGCCAAGACTTTTTCTAGCATCCTCAGAAGCTGTCTGTCTTCAGGAGCCATTGTTCTTCCTGACGTGTTAAAGATGCTCTCACTGAAGACACGGTTCTCAATTCCATCTCTTTCCACCAGGCTCTGTGACTGTGTTATCCCATTGCTTCCCAGTCTAGGTAGTTTTGATGGCATATCAGTTGACACTTTTATGCCTCACATATGATGAGCCATTCTCTCACTGCTTTCCAGAACCTTCTCCCTTTCTTTTGGCTTCAAGAATTTGATGACAATGTGTCTAAGTATGGATCTCCTTGAATTTTTTTGAACATAGAAAAATTCAATCGGTTAAACGCCTGGAGTGTATTTTTGAATATTTTATTGTTATTTATTGGAGGGGGAGAGAGAAAGAATGAATGAGAATGGGCACACCAGGGCCTCCAACCACTGCAAACAAACTCCAGACATATGCTCCACCATGTGCATCTGACTTACGTGAGTCCTGGGAATTGAACCTGGGTCCTTTGGCTTTGCTGGCAGGTATATTAACCACTAAGCCATCTCTCAGCCCTGTTTGTTTTTAATTATTGGATGTTTCAACTTCAGAATTTCTATATGGTTCTTTTTAATAATTTCCTTCTCTCTATTAAGTGATCCATTGCATTCTTGCCTTCCTTTAATGTTACAGATATGCTTCCTTTAATTCTTGGCATGGATGTATTAGAGCCAACTAGGTAAGTCTTTGGCTAGTAAGTCCATTGACTAGAAACCTATTGACTGTCTCCTATTTATGAGCCATAGTGACCCATTTCTTTGCCAGGTCTCATAACTTTTGTTGGAAACTAGATATTTTAAATAAAATCATATGACAATCTCAGAAATCAGATTGTCTCTTCTCCGGGTTTACTGTGGTTCCTGTTTTGCTGGTGTTTGCTTAATGACTTTCCTGGCTTATTCGACATTTCATTTTATCTTATTTGTAGTAACTGAATAGCTAGAGCCATTTCAGAGTGTGGTAAATTTATTTATGAAAGAGAGATGGCTGAGTGAAAGCTGCCTCTAAAATTTCAGTCTACGTTGGGATTTTCTGAAAAGGAAATGGAGAAAGACGAAGAAGGGAGGGCTGACTAAGCAATGACCCCGAGGAGAACACCCCTTAGTCGTGTAATACTCTAGGGTGCAAGTGTAGCAGCTGCTCCTGACCTGATGCTATGATCCCTTAGCCCAGCTCCAAGTTTACCTTCTGTTACAGAGACCAGTTCCTAGCACCCCAGGAGCTGCTTGCCTCAGGCACCAGCTGGCTCCAGAGCAGCTCCAGAAACAAGGATGAAGGTCATGGGTACACCCAATAGCGTGGGTTTCTTCTCACACCAAATGTGACATATCTACTGGCCCAGCTGACTGTCTGGCCTATCAGTAGCCCAAGCTGACGGACAGAGTCCTCGTGCGTCTCAGCCTCCGAGGAGGCCAACCTCCCTCTTGATGTCAAGTTCATGCAACGGACCCCTGCAATGGTTCAAGCTTGCTGGAATGTAAATTTATTTCGGACATAGATTTATCTCCTCACGTCCAGTGCCAGAGCACATTTGAATTAATGATGCAGGATCCTGCATAGCATCCATCAGATGAACGGACACGAATCTGGAACTCACGGCCCCTACCATACAGCACACCACGCAGAAGCTTGACTGGGAGTGTCCTTATGCAACTTTGAAATCATCCATATGGCTTAGCTGAGGCTCTAGCTGCACAAAAATGTGCCATGGAGTTGGGAAGCAGTGTTCTAGAATCCAGCCTGTATGTTGAACAGATAGTAATCCATGGTGCTGGGTCACCAGCAGCTGGAAAGCACGTGGTAGGCACCAGAGGGGGGAGGGGCTGCCAGCACTCTTAGTCACCTTCTTTGGCAACTTGTATTTCCATTTCTGCAATTTTAACTTTTCAGGATCATGATCCCCAAAAAGAAGTGGTACACGCTTCCATCAAGAGATACAGCACAGGGCCACTCAAAGAAATAATTAAAAAAAGAAAAGAAAGGGTTTATTTTTGGCTTACAGGTTCAAGGGGAAGTCTACCATGCAGAGGAAAAGATGGCAAAAGGAAGGAGTAAGAGGCACGTTGTCATACCTACAGGGAGGAAGAAGAGAGACCAGTAAAGCCAGCTGGACTACAAAATAAGGCCCACCCCCAGTGACATACTTCCTCCAGCAAGGCTCTTTTATTCCTTTTTAAAAAAATTTTATTTTTAATTATTTATTTGACAGAGAGAAAGAGGGAGAGTGAGAACAAGCACACCAGAGCCTCCAGCCACTGCAAACGAACTCCACCTTGTGCACCACCTTGTGCATCTGGCTAACCTGGGTCCTGGGGAATCGAACCTGGGTCCTTAGGCTTTACAGGCAAACGCCTTAACCACTAAGCTATCCCTCCATCCCCAAGGCTCTATCCCTTAACACTTCTGCTACCTTCCCAAACAGTGCCACCATCTGGGGATTAAGTATTCAAACACATGAGTCTACGGGGGACATTTTTACATTCAAAGCACCACACCACTCTATTACTAAGGATTCACAAACCTGTGCTATGCTTACCCTACTTCTCTGTCAGCAGCAATACACATCCAAAAAAAAAAAAAAAAAAACAGCATTTTGTTTTCTATGAGAAATAGGCAAATGTGATGTGATTTCTGAATTCACAATCTTATTATTAGATATTTAGATCAGATAAAATTAGATATTTACATCTAATATTGTTCAACATTAAAAGTAAGAACGATTTCAGAGCCCTCGTTTGATAAACTTTGGGATATAAATATACTAGTTAGTTTTTCTGAACTTGACATACTATACTTAGTGTAGCTGAACATCCATTCTCATTAAAGTTTGACCGGCAAACACTGGCTTGAAGACCAGTGGGCCTGTCAGAAGGAATCAGCCACGAGCCCGCCTTAGCTCCCTTCTGTTTGCTTTCCCAAAGAGCCTTGGATCAATGCTATGATTTATGTGTAGGTGTACTTTTAATTTGCCATTACCTCATTAGCTCTTTTACTGAGTCATTTTGCCTGGATTTCAAAGTATTTTGCAAGAGGAAATAACAGCTAAGCTTCCCCATATTTGGGCCAGGACTGGCCAGCAGGAGACTTGGGCTTCCATCCCAGTTTGCCACTAAACAGCTGCATGACCTTGGCCAACCCACTTCACCTCTCTAGGCCTCAATTTCCTGTAGCTGATCTCTGAATTTCCTTTCGGCTTAAAAAAAATTATTTTGACAGCGTAATTTAATTATATCATAAAATCTCTGCAGTGTCGTTCATCTTTCTTTGTGCTCAAGGGTGGAGAAGGCAGACACATGCTCTCGTTCATTCACCAGTACTCACTGGGTTTATACCATGTACCAGGTAGGCTAGGAGGAGGTTTTACTCATGTACAAACGTGAGTACCAAACAGGCATCACGTCAAAAAAAATCTTGCAGTCTTTTGGGGAGGTTGTGGTGCACATCCAAAGACATCAACACCCCCACGTAACCCGGTGTTCATGCTATGCTTAAGGGGAACTTAGGGAAGGTCACGCAACTTATGGGAAGATTCAAGGAATCCATGGAGGAAGAGACGCTTGAGAGAGAAACAACAGCCCATGCAAAAGAATAAAGAAAAGAATGGCCTGGAAAGTGTGTGGGACTCAGGGAATGACCAGTAATGATTCACTCGATGGGCAGGAGAGAAGCGGCAACCTGCTATTCTCTGCTCTCGTCAGACACGCCTCCTTCCCTGACCTTGGGCAGCACCTGCGCCTGCGCCTTGCTCCCCTGCCGCCTCCAGGGTTTCAGTTCCTCGGCAGAGATGTGCCCTGCTCCGTGATGAAGGGTATGTTGAGAAGCATCCCATCATCAAAGGATGGAGGCAAAGACAACTGACCTGGGTTCCAGTCTGTCCATGCCCATGCCAGGGACCAAGTTCAAGTTCATGCAGCAGACACAAAGACAATAACTCAAGCATCAGACACAGAATTCCTATACAAATATGGCATAGATGTGGTATATAAAATAACACATGTTCTACACATATATACATACATATGTGCACACTTGTATGCATGTGTGTATGTATTATGCATACACATAACTATATCTGCTGTATCTATATCTATATAAATGATTCAGATTTTCCAACTGAACCTTGACTGATTCAGTATTTAAGAGTGGGGTTCCAGATTCTCCCCAGGACATGCAGCATTTCCAGGTCACATTAATTTATACCCAGATCGTTATCAGCAAACCATTTTACATTGTTCTCTGCCAAGAGAAATAAAAAGCCAGACTCCAGCCATTTCTAAGCAATTTATATTCTGTCTCATTCCAAACGGAGAAAGTTACTTATTCTTACAATAATAGTGACATTTTTTTTCTTTTTATTATATATCTGCAATCAGAGAGAGAGAGTGAGAGAGAGAGAATGGGTGACTCATCAGGGCCTCTAGCCACTAGATGCATGTGCCACTTTGTGCATCTGGCTTTACATGGGTAGTGTGGAATCAAATCTGGCTCATTAAAGCTTTGTAGGCAAGTGCCTTAACTGCTGAGCCATCTCTCCAGCCCATGTTATTTGTTTTTTAATCTCCCTATATAGTGAAAAGCTACTGATCAGCTGTGCTCATTGGTGATCCATTTCTTCATCTGTAAAATGGAGCTACAGTGACATTACTGTTAATGATGATGAATAAAAGAAATGCAAGCAGAGGGGCTAGAGAGATGGCTCAGCAGCTAAGGCGCCAAAGGACCCAGGTTCAATTCCCCAGGAACCATGTAAGGTATCTGCACAAGGTGGCACATGTGTCTGGAGTTCGTTTTCAGTGGCTGATGGCCCTGCTGTGCCCATTCTCTCTATCTCTATCTGCCTCTCTTTCTCTCTCTCTCTGTCAAATACATAACTAAATAGTTTTTAAAAGGAAACGCACACTGAGAGGTTGTACATTGCTTGGCACATGGGAATTACTGAAGCACGGGAAGAAAATCTTGATTTTTCATGAAGGAGGAAGCATGACCACGTCAATAAGAACCTGGAATCTAGGCTGGAGAGATGGTTTAGCAGTTAAGGCATCTGCCTGCAAAGCCAAAGGACCCAAGTTTGAGTCCCCAGAACCCACGTAAGCCAGATACACAAGGGGATGCATGCGTTTGGAGTTCATTTGCAGTGGCTGGAGGCCCTGGCGTGCGTGCTCTCTCTTTCTTTCTTTCTTTCTCAAATAAATAAATAAATAATATTTTTTTAAAAAAAGAACCTGGAATCTAAAGCTCAGGAGCAGGAGCAGTCCCCCACTCTGGTGTTTGGGTTAAATAAAATTCAATAGCACTTTGTTGAAGAGGAGAAACAGAGAAATAGTCACCTCTGAATGACTTTTATGACTGCATTTGTGCAACACGGGCATCTGCTTCTAGAGAGCCCAGGACAAATCTCAGAACTCCAAGGTAGTGAAAGAGAGCCTGGTAAAATGGACCAGTGGGTAAGAGGGCTTGCCCCACAAGAATGAGGGCCTGAGAGGGTCTGCGTTTGATCCCAGCACCCATGCAAAAAGTGGGGCCTGACTACACACACACCTCTAACCCCAGTCTTTGGACAGTGGGCAGAGATAGGAAAATCACTGGTGCTTTCTGGACAGCCAGTCTGCCTAAAAATGGCAGCTTTGGGCTGAGTGAGAGACTTCATCTCAAGGAAATGACATGGAAGAGAACAGTGTTCTCCTCTGGTCTGCTCTGTCTCAAGAAAACAACACACGGGCTGGAGAGATGGCTTAGCAGTTAAGGCATTTGCCTGTGAAGCCTAAGGACCCAGGTTCAATTCTCCAGGATCCACACAGGCCAGATGCACAAGGTGGCACATGCATCTGGAGTTAGTTTGCAGTGTCTGGAGGCCCTGGTGTGCTCATTCTCTCTCTCTCTCTAATAAATAAATTAAAATTTTAAAAAATTTTAAAGAAAACAACACAGAAGAGTGATAAAGGACAGCACATTGTCCTCCCGCCTCCATACCTGTGCTCATGGGGCATGCACATCTGCATACACATGTGTATTCACTATACATACATGTACCACACACACCACACCACACTTACTGCTTACTGGGTGGTTGGTCTTTCTTGTACCCAACTATTAGGAATATTTGTTAGATTAAAAAAGTTCTAGGGGTTGGAGAGATGGTCAGTGGTTAAAGGGGCTTGCTTCCAAAGCTTGCTGGGCCAGGTTCAATTTCCCAGCAGCCCATGTAAAGTCAGACCCATGTAAAGTCAGACAGACATTCATTTGTGACAGAAAGAGACCTAGTGCATGTGTATACACACACACACACACACACACACTCACTCACTCACATATGAAAATAATAAATAAATACATAAATAATGTATAAATGATGTGAATTGCAAATACTGTTTTTCTTGTGTCTGACTTTGTTAATAGTGGCTCAAACTTCCCAAATAATATATATTTAATTGAAATGTCACTTACATCTAACTCAATCTTGAAATCATAAAGGAACAAATTTTTCCAAAAGTGAGTGTATATATAGGTATGCATTTTAAAAAAGAGGATGAAGGGCTGGAGAAATGGCTTAGCGGTTAAACACTTGCTTGTGAAGCCTAAGGACCCTGGTTCAAGGCTCCCCAGGACCCACGTAAGCCAGATGCACAAGGTGGCACATGCATCTGGAGTTCGTTTGCAGTGGCTGGAGGCCCTAGTGCACCCATTTTCTCTCTCTCTCTCTCTCTCTCTGCCTCTTTCTCTCTGTCTGTTGCTCTTAAATAAATAAATAAATAAATAAATAAATAAATAAAAGGATGAAATGTCTAGTTTGCAACCCAAAATTCTTATGAAGCATACTTTTGCTTCAGATATTGTATCTTAGCATAACTGTGCTAAATATTGGATCTAAAGAAAGTATTAATGTATAATAATAGGATTGTTGTTGGCATAAAATAATTAACCATAGAAGAGTCCCAAGCTATAAAACACACTGATAGCAGTGTGATTATGACACATTGTATACATGTATCAAATTACCATAATGGGTCCCATAAGGATGTACAAATATTATGGTACAATAAAGACAAAAAAAAAACAAAAACAAATAACAGCCAGGCATGGTGGCGTATGCCTTTAATCCCAGCACTTGGGAGGTAGAGGTAGGAGGATTGGTATGAATATGAGGCCACCCTGAGACTACAAAGTTAATTCCAGGGCCAGAGTGGTGAGACCCTACCTTGAAAAACCAAAAAAAAAAAAAAAAAAAAAAAAAAAAAACCTAAAACACACTGATATCTCACAGGAAGAAAACTTAGAAATGCAAGCAGAGGGGCTAGAGAGATGGCTCAGCAGCTAAGGCGCCAAAGGACCCAGGTTCAATTCCCCAGGAACCATGTAAGGTATCTGCACAAGGTGGCACATGTGTCTGGAGTTCGTTTTCAGTGGCTGATGGCCCTGCTGTGCCCATTCTCTCTATCTCTATCTGCCTCTCTTTCTCTCTCTCTCTGTCAAATACATAACTAAATAGTTTTTAAAAGGAAACGCACACTGAGAGGTTGTACATTGCTTGGCACATGGGAATTACTGAAGCACGGGAAGAAAATCTTGATTTTTCATGAAGGAGGAAGCATGACCACGTCAATAAGAACCTGGAATCTAGGCTGGGGAGATGGTTTAGCAGTTAAGGCATCTGCCTGCAAAGCCAAAGGACCCAAGTTTGAGTCCCCAGAACCCACGTAAGCCAGATACACAAGGGGATGCATGCGTTTGGAGTTCATTTGCAGTGGCTGGAGGCCCTGGCGTGCGTGCTCTCTCTTTCTTTCTTTCTTTCTCAAATAAATAAATAAATAATATTTTTTTAAAAAAGAACCTGGAATCTAAAGCTCAGGAGCAGGAGCAGTCCCCCACTCTGGTGTTTGGGTTAAATAAAATTCAATAGCACTTTGTTGAAGAGGAGAAACAGAGAAATAGTCACCTCTGAATGACTTTTATGACTGCATTTGTGCAACACGGGCATCTGCTTCTAGAGAGCCCAGGACAAATCTCAGAACTCCAAGGTAGTGAAAGAGAGCCTGGTAAAATGGACCAGTGGGTAAGAGGGCTTGCCCCACAAGAATGAGGGCCTGAGAGGGTCTGCGTTTGATCCCAGCACCCATGCAAAAAGTGGGGCCTGACTACACACACACCTCTAACCCCAGTCTTTGGACAGTGGGCAGAGATAGGAAAATCACTGGTGCTTTCTGGACAGCCAGTCTGCCTAAAAATGGCAGCTTTGGGCTGAGTGAGAGACTTCATCTCAAGGAAATGACATGGAAGAGAACAGTGTTCTCCTCTGGTCTGCTCTGTCTCAAGAAAAACAAACACGGGCTGGAGAGATGGCTTAGCAGTTAAGGCATTTGCCTGTGAAGCCTAAGGACCCAGGTTCAATTCTCCAGGATCCACACAGGCCAGATGCACAAGGTGGCACATGCATCTGGAGTTAGTTTGCAGTGTCTGGAGGCCCTGGTGTGCTCATTCTCTCTCTCTCTCTAATAAATAAATTAAAATTTTAAAAAATTTTAAAGAAAACAACACAGAAGAGTGATAAAGGACAGCACATTGTCCTCCCGCCTCCATACCTGTGCTCATGGGGCATGCACATCTGCATACACATGTGTATTCACTATACATACATGTACCACACACACCACACCACACTTACTGCTTACTGGGTGGTTGGTCTTTCTTGTACCCAACTATTAGGAATATTTGTTAGATTAAAAAAGTTCTAGGGGTTGGAGAGATGGTCAGTGGTTAAAGGGGCTTGCTTCCAAAGCTTGCTGGGCCAGGTTCAATTTCCCAGCAGCCCATGTAAAGTCAGACCCATGTAAAGTCAGACAGACATTCATTTGTGACAGAAAGAGACCCTAGTGCATGTGTATACACACACACACACACACACACACTCACTCACTCACATATGAAAATAATAAATAAATACATAAATAATGTATAAATGATGTGAATTGCAAATACTGTTTTTCTTGTGTCTGACTTTGTTAATAGTGGCTCAAACTTCCCAAATAATATATATTTAACGAAATGTCACTTACATCTAACTCAATCTTGAAATCATAAAGGAACAAATTTTTCCAAAAGTGAGTGTATATATAGGTATGCATTTTAAAAAAGAGGATGAAGGGCTGGAGAAATGGCTTAGCGGTTAAACACTTGCTTGTGAAGCCTAAGGACCCTGGTTCAAGGCTCCCCCAGGACCCACGTAAGCCAGATGCACAAGGTGGCACATGCATCTGGAGTTCGTTTGCAGTGGCTGGAGGCCCTAGTGCACCCATTTTCTCTCTCTCTCTCTCTCTCTCTGCCTCTTTCTCTCTGTCTGTTGCTCTTAAATAAATAAATAAATAAATAAATAAATAAATAAAGGATGAAATGTCTAGTTTGCAACCCAAAATTCTTATGAAGCATACTTTTGCTTCAGATATTGTATCTTAGCATAACTGTGCTAAATATTGGATCTAAAGAAAGTATTAATGTATAATAATAGGATTGTTGTTGGCATAAAATAATTAACCATAGAAGAGTCCCAAGCTATAAAACACACTGATAGCAGTGTGATTATGACACATTGTATACATGTATCAAATTACCATAATGGGTCCCATAAGGATGTACAAATATTATGGTACAATAAAGACAAAAAAAAAACAAAAACAAATAACAGCCAGGCATGGTGGCGTATGCCTTTAATCCCAGCACTTGGGAGGTAGAGGTAGGAGGATTGGTATGAATATGAGGCCACCCTGAGACTACAAAGTTAATTCCAGGGCCAGAGTGGTGAGACCCTACCTTGAAAAACCAAAAAAAAAAAAAAAAAAAAAAAAAAAAAAAAAAAAACCTAAAACACACTGATATCTCACAGGAAGAAAACTTCAAGACCAAGACCTCTGAGCCTGCAAGAACGGCCTCGGACATTTCCCAGGGCTAGCTGGAGTGTCCCCCACAGCTGCTCGGCGACGCTTTTGCTGACCAGCGCAAGGAAAACCATCTCCAGAAACCAGAGCCTTCACCAAGGAGCCTGGATGATTCCTGGATGATTCTTGTCCCCTGACACAGAGGCACACAGAGTCTTTCTCCCCCTCCAGTCGTAATGTCATGTGCTGTCCCCGAGCCAAAACCAGGGGAGGAACACAGGAAGAACGGTATAAGGAATCCCTCCACAGGAAGAGCGAGGGGGTCTTCAGACGCAAGTGGACACAAGATGGACCCAGCAGGCAGTCAGGGGCCCGTGGGGACCAGGCTGCATTACTGTCCTGGGACGACAGCCGTCATCCTCCAAACCTGCCTGCCCTGGGGCACGTCAGAGTCCCCTGAATGTGACCTCGACGTCCAAGGACTGCTTCTTTGTGTAGCTGAGATGATCAGCTTTCTGTCCCTTGTTGACTGGCTTCAGAGCCCATGTTGAGTACTCCTTGTTGACTACCCTTCGGATCCCTTTCTAGTTTCTCTCAGTTCCGGTTCCCCGTCAACCTTCTTCCGGTTTGTGGTCCTCCTCTTCCTTCCTGAAGGAGACACGCTCAGGAGGTGCAAGGAAATGACATGATAAAGAGAGCTACCGTGGTCTCTGCTCCACCAAGAAGCCCAAGAAAGCAGTATGTTCTTTTTATTGGTTTGCTGTGGGCCAGTGTCTCCAAGGTGGCTTAGAAGGAAGGCAGCTGGCAGCCCGGGGAACTCCTGTCTAGGATGGGGAAGTTCTAAAATCAGCTTGACTGCCTCCCATCACCAACTCACACTTCCAGTCTCTTGCTTTGATTTTTGTATTTTGTTATTTGTTTTTATTTGTTTGTTTGGTTTGTTGGTTGAGACAACATCTCACTATGCAGCTTAAGCCATCCTCAAACTCTCTATGTAATCTAGGCTGGCCTTGAGCTTACAATTCTCTTCAGCTTCCCATGTACTGGGATCATACATTTAATCTTTTTAAAAAATTCTTCTTAAATTTATTTATTAGCAACAGACAGAAAGAGAAAGAGGCAGAGAGAGAGAGAATGGGTACGCCAGGGCCTCCAGCCACTGCAAACGAACTCCAGATGCATGCGCCACCTCGTGTATCTGGCTTACTTGAGTACTGGGGAACTGAGCCTTGAACTGGAGTCCTTAGGCTTCACAGGCAAGTGCTTAACCACTAAGCCATCTCTCCAGCCCCCATACATTTAATCTTCTATCGGGCTTTCTGCCTATCTTCCTTTCTTCTTTCCTTCCTTCTCTTCTTCCTTCCTTTTTAAAAATATTTATTTTTTGCAAACAGAGAGAGAGAGAGAGATTGAGAATGCATGCACCAGGGCCTCTAGCCACCGTAAACAAACTCCAGATGCATGTGCCACTTTGTGCATCTGGCTTTATGTGAGTACTGGGGAATCGAACCCAGGCTGTCAGGCTTTGCAAGCAAGTGCCCAAGTCACTAATCCATCTCTTTAACCCCTTTCTTTTTTTTCTTCCTTCTTTTCTTCTTTCTTCCTCTGTTTCTCTTTGTGTGTCTCTTTCCTGTCTTTGCTTTCCCAGCAATGGGCTTACAGGTATGCACCACCACGCACAGCCTATAGGTGGGTGCTGGGGATCACATTCAGGTGCCCACTAAGCCATCTCCCCAGCCCCCAGAGCTCTTGTCTTTAGGGCAGCATCGTAGCAGCCTCTGCTCCTTTCTCATCTGCCTTACCTTGAAAGCCCTTCAGACTTCACAGAGCACCCGCGCATCTGAGAAATCTTGGAGCTCAAGGAAGTGGTAAATTATGCAGATGTTGTTGATAAACTGAATCTCTAAAACCAGCTGTCTGAAGACATGCCAAAGTCTTAATTAAAACAAATGGCCATTGTTAGAGCCAGCCCGGACCCTGGAGACCAGTGAGTACAGAATACCTTCTTTCAGATGACGCAAAGAGACCAGGAGAAGTTAAGTGTCCTTTCCGGGGTCAGTCAGCTGCAAGTGGCTGACCTGGGATTCTGGTCCTGGTATCTTAATTTTGCCAGTATGATTTCCATGGTGCCCACGTACAATGACCGTGTAAATACAATGGGCTTGCCAGAGCCAAAGCACCTGAGCATCCAAACTGTGATTCTGGAAGAGAATTATGGGGCTGGAGAGATGGCTCAGTGGTTACAGCACTTGCCTGCAAAGCCTAATGACCCAGGTTCAGTTCCCCAGTACCCACATAAAGCCAGATGCACAAAGTGGCTCATGCGTCTGGGGTTCATTTGCAGTGCCTAGAGGCTTTGACACACCCATTTCTCTCTCTTCCTCTCTCTCTCTCTTCTCTCTGCTTGTAAATAAATAAAAATATTTTTTAGGAAAAGAGAATTGCTATGCTAGCTAGACTCAGCAAGAGAAATTTTGTCACACACACACATACACACACGTGCACACACACACACACATTTGTATATACACATATGCACACACACAGAGACATCAATAAACTGTTTCAGTTTGGGAGTTAGATAGCAAAGCCTTAAGCAGGGACTTATAGAAAATTGTGTCTATAATCCTTTATAGCCAGATAATTGGGATGATTTCTATAAAATCAAACCACACCCTGTTTATTCATCCAAGTCTGTGAAAACCACAAACCAATCCAAAGAAGGTCATTTCACAAATATATCTGGCCTGCATGGATACTGGGGAGTAGAACCTGGGTCCTTAAGCTTCATGGGCATGTGCCATAACTACTTAGCCATATCTCCATCCCAACTATAAACTTTTAACTATGAAAAATGGAGATATTGCTCAGTGGTTAAAGGTGCTTGCTTACAAAACTTGCTGGCCCCAGTACCCATGTAAAGGCAGATGCACAAAGTGGTGCATGCATCTGGAGTTTCTTTGCAATAGCACAAGGCCCTGGTTCACCCATACTCACGTGTGTGTGTGTGTGTGTGTGTGTGTGTGTGTGATAAATGAATAAAAATATTTTTAAAACAAAAAAAATGGACTTAAACTCTTATTTGTTTCACATCATTTTCCACCCTTGGAAGCAATAATTTTCCCTTAATTATCCTACCATTAAATGTTTGATTCACCTTTGTACACACCACATACCAAATATTTCATCTTTTCACTAAAATGTCCAAGGTGTTCAGAGTAATCTGACTGGTGCTGGCCAGCCTCCCTCCACACAGTGAGAGTAGACAGTCAGCAGGCTTTCCTATTAATGGAAAGTAGATGTCAATGGTGGGGCCTTCCTCCCAGTAGCAGTTTACCATTCCTGATCTTCCCTGCTGATGACCCATTCAGAGAAAAGAAAGGTCACATGCCTCAAAGGAATCATGCTGTGTGACCCACTGCAGGAGAGCCTTTTGCTTTCCCTTCGTACTGGGACCATAGTTTGGGTATAAAGGTGAGTGGGTCAGTGGCTGGAGGTGATAGGGAAGGCCAGGTCAGTGTCCATGCTGCTAACACACAACCTTCTCTCAGCACTGTCACGGGGTCTCCAGCCTGGGAGGGTCAGAACCTCCCTACCTCACAAAAGAGGACCCCTGTGTCTCCTCTCTCCTCAACACATCTCTGTTAGACAAACAAATCTATATCCAGTCAATCTACAGCTGATCTACAGCTCATCTTCTCTAAAATGCACATTGTCTAAAAACTGTCATGATGTGGGCTGGAGGGATGGCTTAGTGGTTAAGGCGCTTGCCTGAAAAGCCAAAGGACCCAGGTAAGCCAGATGCACAAGGGGGCACATGCATCTGGAGTTCGCTTGCAGTGGCTGGAGGCCCTAGAACACTCATTCTCTCTCTGTCTATCTCCTGTCTATCTCTTTCTCTCTCTGCTTGCAAATAAATAAAATAAAATTAAAAAAAAACTGTCATGATGTCTCATTTCTCTGAATCTTAATAAATTTTAATCTTCATTACACATAGACAGTGGATATTATCCATAAAGTACAGTTGTTCTTCGCATTACAATGGGTTATGCCCTGATCAACACACCATGAGTTGAAAATATATGAAGTTGGGCCTCCTGAACCTCCTAGCTGAGCCACGCCTACCTTAAGTGTGGTCTGAACACTTACATTAGCCTCCGACTTGACAAAGTCATCAAACACAAAGCCTATTCTATCCCAACGTGTTGAATATCTCCCTTAAGCTATTGAATTGTAGCAGAAGTGAAAAAAGAATGCTCCTCAACATTCCTGTGCTTAACATACATTGAAACATGACTTCTAGGGCTGGAGAGATGGCTTAGCAGTTAAGGCGTTTGCCTGTGAAGCTTAAGTTGAACCCATGTTCGACTCTCCAGGTCCCACATAAGCCAGATGCACAAGGTGGTGCAAGCATGCAAGGTTGCACATGCACACAAAGGGGTGCACGTGCCTGGAGTTCTATTGCAGTGGCTGAGACCCTGGTGTGCCAATTCTCTCTCTCCCTCTCGCTCTCTCTAAAAAAATAACTTACACATAAATGTTTATAGCAGCACTCTTCACCATAGTTTAAGGTGGAAATGATCCACCTGCCATCAACATATGAATAGATCAGCAAATTGTGGTCCATCTCCCCCCCCCACTGGAGCCAGTATCCATTACTCATCCAGGGAAAGGAAGAAGGCACCGGTAAATGTGACAACCACCGAGGAACTCGGGCACATGGTGATCAGTGAAAGAAGCTGGACACGGCAGGGCACCTGTGGCTGATGGTCATATTCTCATACAATATCCAGAAGACATGAACCCATGGGCACAGAAAGCACATGAGAGGTGCCCAAGCTTTGAGGGATGCAAACGAGAGTGCTTAATGGGTACAGGGACAATATCTCTGGGGTGATAAAATGTTCTGGAACTAGAATAGAGGTGACAGCTATGCATTATAAATATACTAAATGACGCTGAGTTATATAGCTATATGAACTTTAGGTCCCAATAATCCACACATCCTGACACACACATGACACACATTCACACTGTATGCACGTGCAAGCATGGGTGACATATCTGGCCCAGGGTTTCCTTAGCAGAAGTTCTGTCTTCCCAGAGTCCCCTGCCCCTTTCTCTAGTAGCCATTGGCCTCTCACAGCCTTAGCAGCACTGTGAACGACGTGTGATCTTCTTTGTCTCCCTACCCAGAATGAATTCTACTCTTCTCCCCTATGATGGGGACTGCCAGAGTCAGCTTTGATGGGTCGTTTGGAACGTTGCTCGGAGGAGATGCAGAGGCCACGTTGCGCCAGTCACTGCTTCATGAGAAAGAACAGAGAGGAGAGTTGCACGTCCCTCGAGTGAGGCACATCATTTATTCCAGTAGCACAGATGGGCTCTGTCTGGAGAACATGTTGAACTCACCAATTGTTTCTTCAGGAATGTAGATGTTATAAGCTAAGCCCTGTCACTGTTCTACATGTTATCAACACTGCAGTGTCTAAAACTGCTCTCAGGATGCAAAGGCCTCAACAATCTTCAATAGAGGCTTGCAGATGTTCCCTCAAAGGGAACAGAAAGATCCCCAATGGGACAGCTGGGTTCTGAACCAAAGTTTCTCCCGCCCTTATCTCTGCAAGCCCCACACAAGGCAGATCCAGCCCTGGGAGGCCCTCGTGAGCCGTGGTAAGCCCACGGGAGGAGGACTGAAACTAACAGAAAGCAAATGTCTACTTTGGCAGAGCCCAAAGCTGATGTCAGTTGATTTTCCTCTCCATTGTTAATGGAAAAAAGGTTACAAGACAGCTCAGTGGAAACGCTGAATGCAAACAGTTCTGTTTGCCTTTGATGGTTCAAACTGTCTGTGATAAGCAACACAGGGCAGAACCTTCCCTTGTGGCAGCAGTAAATTACCAATTCAAATACCTTTTCCACACACACACACACACACAAAAAAAACTTACCTGCTGGGGAAGAAAACGTCAAAAGATTGAGATGAAAAAGAAGAGCTGCTCCAGCGAAGCCATGAAACATGCTTCACTTTACATATCATAATGAACTCCATTCCACGTGTAATCCTTGTGTCTCCCCAAACCCATATGTCTCTGGTTCATCCCTTAGTATCCAGATGAAACAGTTTGAACGCCCATGGTTGCTTACCCCCGATTCCCACGGGACTGTAGGGGAGGGGGTGGACATCTCATATTTGTGACCAGGCTGGGCTACAGCTTTCTCTTTGCTGATCACATAGTTCTGCACACATGACCTCCTCTCACTGACCACCACATGGCCATATTGCTTACATACGTCTCAGTCCCCAGTTCTATTCCCCAGTACCCATGTAAATGCAGCTGCACAAAGTAGCGGCTCGTGCATCCGGAGTTCTTTTGCAGTGTCTACAGATTCTGGGTCGCCTATTCTCTCTCTCCCTTTCTCTCTCTCTCTCTCCTTGCAAACAAATAAATGAATAAAATATTTTAAAGAGAGAGAGAGAGAAGGAAGAAATACAGAGGTAATGCTCAAGAGGCATGAGCCAGCTTCCCAGAAACAGGGAAGCCCAGAGTTCAAGAGAAGCAAAGGAGAATGGAGAGATCCCCTGCCCATGAGAAGGCAGGAGTGGGGAAAGCCCAGATGACAGAGATCTCTTGCCCATGGGAAGGTAGGATGGGGTAAAGCCCATCCTGAGACCCAAATTAGGGTCATTTACAGGTTTTAAATGGGGCTTGAGGGGGCTGAGCTAACCAGTTACAATACTAGGTTAAGTTTTAATCTTTCCAGGGGTCTTAATTCTAAGAAAAAAAAAAACTCTTTCCTATGGAGGGATTCAGTGAGTTGATGGGCAAAAAAAGATCTAGGCAAAAAAGATTTAGGCAACAAGAGTTAAGAAGAAACTAGATATTTCTCCAGCAGAGTGGAGACGGCCAGGGCAGGCCCAGGGACGTTCCCTGGGGCTGGCTGCCTCCTCATGTGCCAGGGATTCCTTGTTATTCTCTTGACTGCGTCAGTTGACATAAAAAAGAAGTTTTGAAATTTGGTGACGCACACGCTATCTGCATTTTTTTTGTTGTCTTGGGATTCTAGTATCATCCATGAAATCATTGCCAACACTCCCTATGTTTTCTTCTGTGCGTTTCATGATTTTCACTGTAACATGCAAGTCTATGGTTCAATTTGGGTTAATTTTGTCCGTCATGTAAAGTGAGGGCCTAACTTCATTCTTCTGCACATGGAAAGCCAGCATTCCCAGTGCTAATTTTTTTAAGACCGTCCTTTTCCTCTTTGCGTGGTCTTGGCACTCGTGTTAAAGACTTAGAGGTTAAGGCACTTGCCTGCGAAGCCTAAGAACTCATGTTTGAATCTCCAGATCCCATGTAAGCCAGATGCAGTGACACAAGTGTGCAATGTAGCACATACGCACAAGGGGGCACACATGTCTGGAGTTTGTTTGCAGCCACTGAAGGCCCTGGCATGCCCATTTTCTCTCTCTCTCTCTCTCAAATAAATAAAATAATCAATCATAATTTGAGGGCTGGAGAGATGGTTTAGCAGTTAAGGCGTTTGCCTGTGAAGCCTAAGTACTCTGGTTCAACTCCCCAGTACCAACATAAGCCAGATGCACAAGGTGGCACATGCATCTGGAGTTCATTTGCAGTGGCTAGAGGACCTGGCATGCCCATTCTCTCTCCCGCTCTCTCCCTTTCTCTCTCTCTCTGCCTCTTTCTCTGACATGCTCTCAATTAAAAAAATGTTTTAAAATAATAATTTGAAATACAAGTATGTACGTACATGCATACATACATACATGCATACGTACGTACATACATACATACATACATACATACATACATATTGGAATTTATGTCTGGAGCCTCCAATTCATTACATTGGTAAAGATTTTGTAGATAAATGATGGAAACACTTCAGGACCATACTGTTCTGACTGCTATAGCTTGGTGGTGAGCTTTCAAATCAAAACTTGTGAACCTTTCAGCTTTACTCTTATTGCAAAGTTATTGTGACTATTCAGAGCCTCTTGGGAGTCTATATGAAGTTTAGGATGGGCTTTTCAATTTCTGGAATAAAAACTCAAACTCCATTGAAGTTTTCGTAGGGGTTTCTATGAATCTGCGGATGTACAGGCGGTCATATCCTTTTGTAAGTTAACATGCTTGCAGTGCAAGAGTCCCTGCTCTAGTTCACCAGGCAGGGCAGACTCAGATATGGGTCAATCTGCTCTTGCTCTAGAACTCTCTTTGCTGGAGACTTCGGTAGCAAGCTCAATCCCACTCCAAAATACTTCAGGCTGCCGCTGGAGAGATGGTTTAGCGGTTAAGGCGTTTGCCTGCAAAGCCAAAGGATCCCAGTTCAATTCTCCAGGACCCACATAAGCCAGATGTACAAGGGGGTACATGCACCTGAAGTTCGTTTGCAGTGGCTAGGGGTCCTGGTGCATCCATTCTCTCTCTCTCTCTCTCTCCCTCCCTTCTTCCCTCTCTCTGTCTCACTGCCTCTTCCTCTCTCTCAAATAAATAAATAAATAATATATAAAAAATACCTCAGGCTATGGGGACATATATTTGCATTCAAAGCACCACACAATGAATGGATGGACAAATGAGGGACATGGCCAAGGGAGTTTGTCTCGTATCTGAGCTTATACAGAGCTGCCTGCCTGGTGAACTCAAGGTGAGGAATGGGAGGAGCTGCAGCCCTGGTTATATGGAAGGAACTTCATCGGGTGTCGGGTAGAACCCCCAAATTGGACCCAACCCTCAAAGAATGGAGAGGGTCAGACAGGATGGGGAACATAGTAATCTATCTGCCAAGGCAACGGAGGCAGGTATAACTGGGAAGGAAGAGTGGATGTGTGAAGGACGGAAGCTTGCATTCTCTGTAGCAGATGGGGAAGTGTGGGGCAGATGCCGAGACAAGGCAGGCTGCCACCACCTGTTTTTTTTTATTTATTTATTTATTTATTTATTTATTTATTTATTTATTTGACAGACAGACAGAAAGAGGCAGAGAGAGAGAATAGGCACACCAGGGCCTCCAGCCACTGCAAACGAACTCCAGATGCAGGCACCACCTTGTGCATCCGGCTTACATGGGTCCTGGGGGAATACAAGCCTCAAACCAGGGTCCTTAGGCTTCACAGACAAGCGCTTAACCGCTAAGCCATCTCTCCAGCACCCACCACCTGTTTTTTAAGCGCCAAGGCATCCATTTGACCATCCCCTATCTTGCTGCCACTGTCGATGTTGCGTGTTGGCCAAGGTACCCAGGTGTTTCTCAATGTCAAAGCAGGGAAGCTTAGGAGGCGAGAACAGCTGACCTCAACCCCACAGCAGCTACAACAGCAGGGGAGGATGGCAGCCGACCTGTGTGCACCCTTTTTATTTGCGGAGCCTGTGAACAACATGGGTGGGTGGAGCCCAGCTCTCTGTGAGCCCACCTGGGGTTTTTCACTCTGAAGCTTACGTGATCCCAGGGACAGCTGCAGAGCCTGGCTGATGGCATAGAGGCAGCTCTCTCCTGGACACCTTCTCAGTCCATGTGGAGAAGTGTGGGGCCCCCTGGGGTTGGGGGGACAGTGCATCCTCACCAGAATACCCAGGCATCAGGAAGCTCCTGGAAGGCGGTGCCCAGCATGAGGTCTCACAGAGATGAGCTCCATGGAAAGATGGAAAGATGGAAAGATGAAACCTTTTTCTTCTTGGCTATTTTCTGCCAAGAACACCACCACCTCTTCTTCCTCTTCCCCCCCCTCCTCCTCCTCTTCCTGTTCTTTCCCTCCCTCCCTCCCTCCCTGCCCCCTCCTATTTTTTCCAGGTCTTTTCTGGCCATTACCTGTCTCTTTTTTGCAAGGAAGATGGAAGTGACCCGATCTCGTGGCTCCACCCTCTGTGCCCAGCACACTGGTAGGGCAGGCGGGAAAGTGTCCTTTCTCCAGGAAGGCAGGATCCTCACTGTTCTGGGACACCTAGACAGTCAAGTGAGTGTCTAGGTGTGAGTGGAGACCACAGGCATTTCTGGCCTGTTGGAACAGGTTCTGCCTCCTGGGGGCGCTGTAGAGGACAGCCAGCCAGGATGCTGGAGACATGCAGCATGATTCATGCAGAAACAAACAGGTGGTTTGGGCCAAGCAAGCATGGCTGGAGAGACAGGGGACATGGCGAGGGATATAGCCCAGCATGGCTGGCAACTGGATGGATAGGCACCCTGCCTCAGAAAACAGTCCATATTGGGCCTGGAGAGATGGCTTAGTGGTTAAGCGCTTGCCTGTGAAGCATAAGGATCTTGGTTCAAATCTCGATTCCCCAGGACCTATGTAAGCCAGGTACACAAGGTGGCACATACATCTGGAGTTCGTTTGCAACAGCTGGAGGCCCTGGAGAAACCATTCTGTATCTATCTCTCTGCCTCTCTCTGTCTGTCACTCTCAAATAAATAAATAAATAAATAAATAAATAAATAAATAAATAAAATAAACAAAATAAATTAAAAAAAAAAAGAAAACTGTCCATATCAATATCAAGTTGTTTGGGCAGGAAGTAAGGACCCTCAAGTGAACCTCCAGATTGAGGGAGCCCTCTCCTATTCTATCGCCTGTGGGTCCAGGCAAGCTCTCACCCTTGTGAACTTTGGCCTGCTAGAGCCTGTGACATGAGGCAGGTAGGTCGGGGGTGGGGGGGACGGCACACAGGAAGGTTGGGGAGGAGTACATAGGATGCAAAGGGAGGGGTCAAAATGTGGCACCAGTGCACAAAGGGTGATGCCAGGTGGGCTTCTTGCTCCTGGGCTTCCTGGTGCTCCTGCAAGTCTTGACCCACAATGGGCCCCTGTTTGGGGTATGTGGGGCCACAGTAAAATCCAGAAAACCTCACATCCAGGCCAGGGCCTAGCAAGCCAAAAACCCAGCACACAGTCAACTCAGATCATGCCAGACCTCCAGAGGCCTCTCCAGGGTTTCTGTGCAGCCTTGAATTCAGGCCACTGTGACCTCTCTGGTGACACCTGTTCATCTGCAATTTCCAGAGTCTAGACAAGGTCATTAAGCTCTGGGATGACTGCATGCTGCAATGCAACATCTCCTCTCCTAGAAGGCTATTTCTGTACATTTCCTTTTTTCTTTTTTAAGAGAGAGAGAGAAAAGAATTAGTGTGCCAGGGCCTCAGCCACTACAATTAAACTCTAGACGCTTGCACCACCTAGTGGTGATGTGCAACCTTGGGCTTGCCTCACCTTTGTGCATCTGACTTACGTGGGATCTGGAGAGTCAAACATGGGTCCTTAGGCTTCACAAGCAAGCACCTTAACAACTAAGCCATCTCTCCAGGCAACACTTCCGTTTATACAGTTGGTAAAACCACAGTGAAGGGTTAGGGATGTAGCTCCATTGATAGGGAATGTGCCCAGCATGAACCACTGACCACAACGGGCATGTCAGTGTCAGTCTGCCATCCTTACACTTGGGAGGTGGAGACAGGCAGGAGGATCATTAGTTCAAGGTCATCCTTAGCTCTTTAATGAATCTGAGGCCAACCTTAGATATTTGGGACTATTAAAAACACTGAAATGCAACACCCTTTCTTGGGTCACATGGCTAGTGGCACCCCAGACAGGCTTTACACCCAGGCTGAACCACTCCACAGCTCTTGCTCTGTACCCTGGCACCTCCTTGTGAGCAAGTTAATATTTCTACCAAAGAAGGCCATTTTGACACCGATTCATGCATCACTACTGAAGACTAGAAGTCTGTTTCTCTAATAATTCCAAAGACAGAGACCGCTGTGGGTAGATTTCAGTCAGGCAGAAAGTTTTCCAGCTTGGGTTTCATTATGATGATCTGCTTGCTTCCCGTCGATGTTTGATTTATTACTGTTGTCAAGAAAACACCTCAGTTTCCAAATAGAGGAAGAAAGGCCCACCCACCATCCAGCTGGCTAAGGTTCCAGCCACACGGAATCTGAAAATACAAGTGAAAACATTCTGGTTTCCAATCCCCAGCTCAGTTGTAACTGAGAAAAATCAAGCTTTCAATTTTGCCCATTCATGTAGAGGTTATCTTCATTTTGAGCATGAAATTATAAAGTCACAAGTGTAAGAGTAGTATAATGAGCGCATTAAATAAATTTAAAAATACAAATGTGTTAATAAAATTAGTATTTTTTCAAACGTTATTCCACAAAGGTAAAATTCCTCCTAAATTCATACAAGGTGGGCTTAGTAAAACAATTCAGATCACAAGGCCTCAAGAAATAAATATCTTTGGTCCTGATGAGTTGAGACATATCTACCAAGAAAAAAAAAAATCTACATTCAAAAATTTTAGCTGGGCACAATGGCACAGCCTGTAAACCCAGCCACTTCAGATAAAGGCTCAAACAGGCAGATCACAAGTTTCAGGTCTTTCTGGGCTACAGAGTGAGTTCAAGGACAGATTGAAAAACTTAATGAGACCATATCTCCAGAGAAAAACTACAAAAATCCAACTAACTATATAACTCAGTGGAAAGGTGCTTGCCTCACTTGTGAATAAGACTCTGGGTTCAAACCCTAGTATTGCCAAAAAGCAAGATAAGAAAAATGCACAGAAATTTTTTAATCTGACAAATTCTGGCTAAAGCAAGCCCTGGGGACTTACTCAGATGACCAGGCATTTATTCATCCTGACCACCAAGTTTCCAAAAGCTCTGAAAGGTTTTATTTTGTCTGAAAAATTTCAGGGTTGAATTTATGCTTGGGAATGCTGAGGCTCAATCTTACTTTGGGAAGATCGTGGTTGGAGAACGATAAATATGAACACTAGCGACTTTCACAGGTGGTCCTAGAATGTCCAAGTGTGTGACGTTAGCTGCTGGCGTCCTACACAGAACTCTCTCCCCTTCCTCCTGCCGACTTTGGAGGAGCTCCTCCAATAGCAGACGCTGGGGTAAGGATTTGGGCGCAAGCAGCTTGTTTGAAAAGCAATGCCAGGGCATGCTGCAGCCATGTAAGGAAGTGTGGGTCCTCCCTGTTCCTGGGGGTTGTTGGCCACTGATGTCCCGGGAGCAGGAGGAGCTGGGGAAGCAGGGTCTTGGAGCGGGTGAGTGAGGCGGGCAATGAACCACCTGGGATACAGTCTGATGGATAGTGCGCTCTTGTTTATTCAAAAGGGGAGTGGGTTTATAAACATTTGAGAAAGGTTGAGAAGACACATACAGACTATAAGGTGATTGGATACATAGGTTTATGGGTTGCTAGCTAATTGTTTGGAAGGCAGACGTCTCGAGGGAGAAGCTGCAAGGGAGATAACAGAAGTGACTTCAGCCACATATTGGATGGCTACAGCTGCAGGGAGGCTGTTTATAAGGGTCTCTTGGGCAGCCACAAGGTCAGGAACTGTGGGGGGGGCAAAGCCTGACTATGGAATGGTCAGGTGCTTTGGGGATAAGGGGGCTAGGGCCCCCCAGTTCTGCCCACTCTGGGTGAAGATGAGGAACACTACAGCCTTGAGGAGGGAGGGCCAGTTCTGTCGCCAGAGTGGGTTCCCCACGATAAGGCCGGCTGCAACCCCACAGCCCAAGGTCCCCAGCTATGTCCAACAGCCCAGGCCAGCTTCCTCACAGTCCCAGCCCGTGTTTAGCAATGCCCAACAAGGAAGTGACCCAGAAAAGGAGGAAGCTAATGCAGTGTGAATGGGCAGATTGTCGATGCAACGAGGGCTCAATACCACTGGAGAGATGGAGGAGAATAAACCTCAGAGTTTCCCCACCAGAGGCCAAGGGAGCTGGGCACCTTCCTTCAACTCTCACCCATCACTGGCTGAGGGTTGACGGGGAACATCGGTTCCTGCCCCACTGTTGACTAAGCAAGCTCTGGTGGTCAGAGAATTCCTTAGACAAAAAGCATACACTGGGGGGGGGGGGCACTGAGCTGGGGGCAGGCACTGAACTCGCCTGCTATTGGAGAAGCTCCACCACAGTTGGCAGGAGGAAGCGGAGAGAGTTCTGTGTAGGATACCAGAAACAGTCCATATGGTGAAGCCAAGAGCGGGCTTCCAAGAGCCTCAGCAACACTGAATAAAGCCAAGCTTACCCTCCCCCTTCCCTCAAAAAGAGTCAGGCATGGCGATGCATACCTTTAATCCCATGTCTCTGGAAGCCAAGATAGGGTGATTGCTATGAGTTCCAGGCCAGTGTGGGACTACAAAGAGAGTTCCAGGAAACAACCCAATAAACCCATTGATTCACCAAGCTAGACTTGGGTGCAATAATTTTTTTTTTGGTCTGTTGACAATGCCCTTTGTGGGATAAACAGACATTTGTACATATCTCTCCAGGAAAATTCAGACAATAGTGGTGCACATCTCTAATCCCAGTATTTGGGAAATCGAGGGGGGAAGACTGAAAGTTCAAGGCCAGCCCGGCCTGCATAGTAAGACCTGAGCTGGGGAGTGTAGCACAGTGGTGGAGCACATGCCCTCCTATGCACAAGGAACCAGGGTTCTATTCCCAGCACCACAGCAAAAAATAAAACACCCAAATAGAACCTGCAACACACATGTATTTGTCTAGACGCGTTCTAGTAAGCAGCGGTGCTGTTAAAAGGCTGCTTTGAGGAACACTGTAGTGTCCAACAACACACTTGCTTCCTGCAAGTTGGATATGGAGAGGAAATTTTCATGAAATTCTCAGATAAACAAAAAGCTTAAAGAGGGGATCTTCTCTTTTACTGAAACTCACCTTGGGTTTACACTTCGGTACTGTTTTGTCATAGTTTCTGTGTTGGTTACTCTTCTCGTGGCTACAACCAAATATCTGACAAGAAGCAGCTTAAGGGAGGAAGGATTTATTTCGATTTGGGGTTTGAACAGACAAAGTCCATCACAGTAGGGGAAGGCACGGAAGAATTCATGGTGGTGGGAGTATGAAACTGGGACTCTTCCAGGGATCAGGAAGCAGAGAGAGAGAGAGAGAGAGAGAGAGGCAGAGAGATCAAAACTGGTATTTGTGGTAGTTTGAATAGATGGCCCCCAATATATTCAGTGTTTTATTAGTTTATAGTTTACATCTGCAGCCACCTGGCTGGAGGCAGTGTCACTGGGCGGATCTTAAGGTATGGTGGTGGGTTTAGGATTTCAATCTAAAGATATGCAAAGTGTGCCTAGCTGGAGTTCCCGAGGTGTGCTGTGGCTTTTGGCTGTGGCTTTGCTCTCTGTGTCTGGTCGTGTGAAAGCAGGCCAGCTTCTTCTGTCATTATGGAACTTCCCCTGGATCTGTAAGTTTTAATAAATATCTCTTTCTTCATAACTTTGCCTGGTCTGGAAGTTCATCTCAGCGAACCTAAAGCTGTCTATTACAGTATTCATCAGGCTTCCTTAGTTTCCCTCTTTAATTCAGTCTGTACCCCCAATCCATAGCACCACGCCACCCACATTTAGAGTGGAGCTTTTCTTTTCAAGGAAACCTCTCTGAACATGGCATTACAGACATGCCCCAAAGTGGGTCTCCTAGTACAGTCTAAATCCAATCATGCTGACAATGACAATTAACTATCATAATACCACT
Organism: Orientallactaga sibirica; assembly: GCA_036365145.1. NCBI lineage: Eukaryota > Metazoa > Chordata > Mammalia > Rodentia > Dipodidae > Orientallactaga > Orientallactaga sibirica. The sequence goes on from JAEOAD010000040.1 coordinate 16,337,733, forward strand.
TAGTTTTATTTTCATTGTAGGATTTAAAAAGTAATATATGCTTGAAAGTGTATGCTTAAAGAGTAATATAGGCTGAAAACTCACAGCTTGGAAATTACTTAGCAACAATGTATTTTCTCATCTTTAAAATGCTTAGAAGAGGGCTGGATTAATGGCTCAGCAGTTAAGACACTTGGCTACAATGCTTAGTGACCCAGGTTCAATTCCCCAATACCCGTGTAAAGCCAGATGCAGAACATGGTGCATGCATCTGGAGCTCATTTGCTGTGGCTGTAGGCCCCTGTGCACTCATTCATATTCCCATTATCTCTCTCTCTCTCTCTCTCTCTCTCTCTCCTTGCAAATAAATAAAATATTTTTAATGCTTAGAATAATACAACAGAAGACATGCATAAAAGAAATCACCCAACCTGTCCCCGGGGGAAAAATAATATTGCTGTGAAGTCAATTCTTAAATGAATATATACATTTAATGTGATTCTCACTGAAACCTCAACAGAAATTGTTTTTGCCAAAAATCAATTCTAAAGTTTACATGTATCAGGATTGAGCCCTGAGTAGTGGAAAAAATCAGATTGATTTTTTTTTTTTTTTTTTTTGCCACAGTGGTGGCTAAAGCCTTATTTCCAAGTTGGGAGGAGAGCTCAGTCCATTAAGGGCCTTGTCTCATAAACATGTGGTCCTGTAATGCATCCCCAGGGCACGTGTAAAAATGCCAGTGTGGTGGCCTGTGCTTGCAGTCCCAGGGCCCGTGAGGTGGAGAAGCTTCCAAACGAGGGGGCTCACTAGCTAGCAAACCAAGCCTAACTGGCAATTTCCGGGCCAGTGAGACCTAGTCTCAAAAAGAAGGTGAACGGGGCTGGAGAAATGGCTTAGCAGTTAAGCGCTTGCCTGTGAAGCCTAAGGACCCCGGTTCGAGGCTTGATTCCCCAGTACCCACATAAGCCAGATGCACAAGGTGGTGCATGCATCTGGAGTTCGTTTGCAGTGGCTGGAGGCCCTGGTGCACCCATTCTCTCTCTCTCTCTCTCTCTCTCTCTCTCTCTACCTCTTTCTCTCTCTGTAACTCTCAAATAAATAAAAATAAACCAATTTAAAAAAAAAGAAGGTGAACACACCAATCATAGGTTTTGGACTTCATTGTCCTACCTATAAAATATAAATAATACTGCTGGGCTGGGGAGATGGCTCAGCAGTTAAAGATACTTGCTTGCAACACCTGCCAGCCTTGGTCTATTCCCCAGCACTCATGTGAAGCCAGACACAAAAAGTGGTATTCATTTGCAGTACACAAGAGATTTTTTTGGTGCATTTATTTTATTTTATTTTATTTTATTTTATTTTATTTTATTTTATTTTATTTTATTTTATTTTATTTTATTTTATTTTATTTTATTTTTGGAGAGAGACACAGAGAGAGACAGACAGAGAGAGAGGGAGAGGGTGACAGATAGAGAATGGGTACTCCAGCAGTCTCTCAGCTGCTGTGAACAAAATCCAGATGTGTGTGCCCCCTTGTGGGCAAGTGTGGCATTGTGCCCTTGCGTCACTTTGCATCTGGCTAAACGTGGGACCTGGAGATTGGAACCGGGTTCTTAGGCTTAGCAGGCAGGCACCTTAACCGCTAAGCCATCTCTCCAGCCCAAGTAATTTAATTTTAAAAATTAAAAAAAAATAAGGCCAGAGAGATGGCTCAGCAGTTTAAGGCAGTTCCTCAGTTCCCACATAAAGCCAGATGCACAAAGTCACGTATGCATCTGGAGTTTGTTTGCAGTGGCTGGAGGCCGTGGTGCGCCCATTCTCTCTGTGTGTGTCTTTCTCTGTGGATATCTCTTTGCTTGAAAATGAATAAATAATTTTTTTAAAATTAAAAAAATAAGGAGGGCTGGAGAGATGGCTTAGTGGTTAAGACGCCTGCCTGCTAAGCCTAAGAACACTGGTTCCAATCTCCAGGTCCCACGTTTAGCCAGGTGCAAAGTGATGCAAGGGTGCAATGCCGCACTTGACCACAAGGGGCGGACACATCTGGAATTTGTTCACAGCAGCTAACAGGCTGCTTGTGCACCCATTCTCTCTCTCTGCCTTTCCCTCTCTCTCTGTCTCTCTCTGTGTCTCTCCAAATAATAATAATAATAATAATAATAATAATAATAAGGAATATTAAAAATACTACTGCTCTCTGCTTCTCCTACCTAGCTCATTTGTTGAAGAAACAAAGAAAATGGCATATGTAAAACCAGCCCTAAGCTCTGCATGGTCACACTGATTTACTTTTCATCTCTTTGGGAGACCTTGATGCCTTTGCCATTGTTATGTAAGTGCATGACAGACATGTTGAGTTGATAAATTAGGGCATTTCTCTTCCAGATTTGTGGAACCCGTACCAACCCAGTGTTCTTGAAAAATGATTCTACCTTTCTTGATTTGGGCTTGTAAAATCTGCACCCTTTGGGAAGACCCGGCTTTACTGTGTGCAAAGAAAGTAAGGCATGGGGGTGGGGCGGGGGAGGTTATCAGGTTAAATCCTGCTGGAAAGCCTTGAGACTTGGTTTCCCTTTGCAGCCTCAATGCCTGCCAAGAGGGCCGGTGTGAGGATCCCCCGAGGCCCAGAATAGCCTGAGAGTCCAGGAGAAGAGACGCAGAAGCAGTGGGGAACATGAACCCCGATGGATCCCCGCTGGGAAATAAAGTGGGTCAAACCACAGGACCTGCTCACTCACAAATCAAAGGGAAGCCCAGTAGGGAAGTTGTCAGGAGTAACCTGGACGCTGGCCAGAGGATTACAGATTTCCATGACCACAGATCCACAGAAGTGCGCAGAGCCCACTGTCCCCAGTGACAAGATGGGGCAGCAGGGCAGCCTCTGTCCCTTCAGGGTCATCCCACTCCGTCCTCCCGGCAGAGTTCATGAGACATTAGCCTCTCCTCATACATGTGCCTCGCAGAACGGAGGGTAAGCTCACTGCCTCGTCAGTGAATCAAAACACAGAGAAGGGCTGGAGAGATGGCTTAGCGTTTAAGCGCTTGTCTGTGAAGCCTAAGGACCCTGGTTCAAGGCTTGATTCCCCAGGAGCCACGTAAGTCAGATGCATGAGGTGGCACATGCATCTGGAGTTCATTTGCAGTGGCTGGAGGCCCTAGCATGTCCATTATTTTTCTCTCTGTCTCTCTCCTTCCCTGACTGTTTCTGTATCTCTCTTGAAAATAAATGAATAAAAGAAATTAGAAAAAAATTAAAAAAAAAAAAACACAGAGAAACGTGCATGAAACTCGTTTCTGGGTACAATCGCGCCATGCACAGTGAATTCTGCTGAGCATGGACCAGGGTTTGATTCTGAAGCAAAGAGGCTGATGTCCTCGTGTAAATGGTAAGAACAGACAAGTTGCTGTAGTTGGATTTCACACTTCGTCCACAGCAAGAACTGGGAATCTCATGGGTTATGCACCTAAGACATGTCTTTCGGCCAGAGAACTCCATCCAAGCCGATCTGAACACACGGGGTGATGCGCTGACCTTCATGAGGAGATAGCAGGGTGCCTATGGAGACGGGAAGATCTATTCAGGCAAGTGATAGGCTCTAGGAAGGACTTTCTAATGACCCACTTTCCATGGGCTCTGTGATGGTTTGAATGTAAATGTCCCCATAGCCTCAGGTGTTTTTTATTAGAGAGAGGGAGAGAAAGAGGGAGAGAGAGAGAGAGAGAGAGAGAGCGCACGCATGTGAACTTGCACCAGGGCCTTTTAGCCACTGCAGACGAACTCCAGATGCATGCGCCACCTTGTGCATCTGCCTAAGGACCCCAGTTCAATTCTCCAGGTCCCATGTAAGCCAGATGAACAAGGGGACACATGCGTCTGGAGTTTGTTTTCAGTGGCTAGAGGCCCTGGCATGCCCACTCTCACTCTCCCTCTCTCTCTTTCCCTCTCTGTCTCAATAAATAAATACATAAGTAAATAAGTAAGTAAATAAATAAAATCTTAAAAGCAATAGGAACAATAAACTTCCTTTTTCACAGAAAAGATAATTTCATGCTTCCTTTCATTTTTAAAAATATTTTTAAAAATTTTTTTAATTTATTTGACAGAGAAAGAGGGGAGAGAGAGGGAGAGAATGGGTGCACCAGGGCCTCCAGCCACTGCAAACAAACTCCAGACATGTGTGCTCCCTTGTGCATCTGGCTAACGTGGGTCCTAGGGAATGGAACCTGGGTCCTTTGGCTTTCCAGGCAAATGCATTAACCACTAAGCCATCCTTCCAGCCCTAAAAATATTTTATTTATTGTTTGAGAGAGGAGAGAGACAAAGAGAGGGAATGGGCACACCAGGGCATCTATCCACTGCAAATGAACTCTAGATGCATGCGCCATATTGTGCATCTGGCTACACGTAGGTACTGAGGAATCAAACCCAGGTTCTTAGGCTTTATGGACAAGCACCTTAACCACTGAGCCATCTCTTCAGCCCCCTTTCATTTTTAACCATCTTCAGTGCTGGTGATCCCATTTATATATTATTTTTCCTTGAATAGTCTGGTCTAACATCTTGCCATACATGTGTGGAAGCAGTTCATTCAAACTGAGGGGAGTGGGAATTTGCCTTTATTTGACCAGATTCTCTTTTCTGTGGCTCTTCATCTCCACTTGGCCCTCTGGGGACTAAGGCTGAGTATGTGATCTTGGCTTCACCATGAACCCATTCCTGCTGGGCAGATGGACAGAGGTGAATTCATGCTGTTGGTGGTGGGCAGTGCTGTGACTTGGATATGGTCCAAGTGTGTCTCTCAGGGGTTCGTGTGCTAGAAGCTTGGTTCTCAGTGTGGCAATGTGGGACCTTTAAGAGGAGAGGCCTTGTGGAAGGTGGACGGCCATTCAGGGCTCCAATGAACGCATTAATGCAGTTCTCCCAAAAGATCAAGACCGGTCCCTGTCTGGTCTTCCTGTCTCACCATGTGATCTCTTCTGTTCGTGTTACTGCTGTGACATCTCCCTCCATGTTATGACACAGCTGGGAGGGCAGGGGTGAGAAGCTGGCTCAACACAGCCAACACCATGATGTCTGGACTTTCAGCTTCGAAGACTCTGGGATAAATAAACCTCTTCTCTTTTTAAAGATATTTTTATTTAGTTATTTGAGAGAAAATGGGTGCATCAGGGCCTCTAGCCACTGCAAACAAACTCCAGACCCATATGCCCCCTTGTGCATCTGGCTCACATGGATCCTAGGGAATCAAACGAAGGTCCTTAGACTTTCCAGGCAAACGTCTTAACCACTAAGCCATTTCCCCAGCCCTAAACCTCTTTTCTTTATACAGTATTCATCTCCAGACATTTGGTTACAGTGGGAGTAAACAAGGACAGCAGTCATATGCAATTCAGCATCATGGCAGACCCGGCATTGGCAGTGTAGGGCTTTGGTTCAGATAAGGGGAACCCCTCTGAGGCCACACTTTAAGGCTTCTGCCTCTCTGTCCTTTCCTGTGCCCCTCATTATGGAACAAGAAATTGACATGTCCAACAAGGCATAACTCTTAAACCCTGATCTCCACACCTGTTTCTTTTTATTAATTTTTCCCCAATTTTTATTTATTTATTTGCAAGCAGAGGGAGAGAGATAGAAGAGAGGTAGGCAGAGTGAGAATGGGTTCGCCAGGGCCTCCAGCCACTGCAAAGGAACTCCATATGCATGTGCCCCCTTGTGCATCCGGTTTATGTGGGTCCTAGAGAATCAAACTGGGATCCTTTGGCTTCGCAGGCAAATGCCTTCACCGCTAAGCCACTTCTCCAGCCCCCACACCTGTTTCTTGTATTGACTACATTCCAAAGAGTCCGGTACCCCCAACTCCCCGCCCTAGGTGAGCCCGAGGTCATTTTGGGAACTTGGGTGGTCCTCACTCCTATGTATTTCCTCCTGGGAGCAGACCATTCACACTGCTAGACCCAAAGGAAGGTCAAGAGATGACCTGTGCAGGAGATGACGTAGACGGAAAAGATGGAGGTGCTCAGGGCTGGGGCAGGAACAGGGGCTGGATTTCATCCTTCAAAGCCTGAGGAGTCACAACTCTAAGTTTGAACCTGACTTTTTTGGCTGATAATGAAAGTATGTTTGTATATATATATACACAAAAGAGGACATGATGTTTTATTTAATGGATTATTTATGTGATTTTTATCATTTATTTATACTCATGCACATTTGGAACTATAGTTCTGTGCCTCCATTATACTCCTGAACACAGGGTCTGTAGTGGTTGGATTAGCGGGCTCACCTTTCATGCCAGAGGCAAGAAAACAGTCAGCTCATATCTGATCATTCCAGTTTCGTTGGCCTGCCGAGGCTCAGCTTGCATCTCGATAGCAATGGTCTGCTTTGTTAACGTAAACTTGACTTCTTTGCATATAGCTCAGTACACCAAGTTAAAGGAAGAGAAAAACTTCAAGTCGCTGTGAATTACCTCAGTGACATGCACTCCTAAGACACCCTTCTTTTCCGCTAACTGCCTCCATCTAGCTAGGCTTTTTACATGGGTCATGTTCGAGTCATGGAAGAGCCAGCCTTCCTAGTGCTCACGTGATCCAGGGAGAGGGAGCTGTTCTCTGTAATCACAGCCCCCATTAGAGGACCTCCAGGGACTGTAACCTGCACAGCTGCAGGTTTGGGAAATACTGTTCTGACTGCTTCCAGGCCAGGCCTAAGCCCGAGCCACCGTGGGGACTTTCCTGTAAACGATCACTCTTCAATCATAGGTCTATGCATCCCACCTCTGAGGGGTGCTCAAAAGACAGAAGTTGGGAGGATTTAGATAAAAAATAGAAAACTGGGCTGGAGAGATGGATTAGCGGTTAAGGCGCCTGCCTGCCAAGCCTAAGAACGTCCATTCAATTCTCCAGGTCCCACATTTAGTCAGACGCAAAGTGATGCAAAGGTGCAATGCTGCACTTGCCACAAAGGGCACACACATCTGGAATTTGTTCACAGCAGCTGAAAGGATGCTAGTGTGCCCATTCTCTCTCTCTCTCTCTCTCTCTCTCTCTCTCTCTCTCTCTCTCTCTCAAAAAAAAAAAAAAAAAAAAAAAAAAAAAAAAAGAATAGAAAACTATTTCTACCAGTGCCTCAGGTTTTGGTAAATCCTTCCAACCCAGATTGAACTAAGGGACTGAGCCTGTCCTTATCTTCTTCCACAATGCCAAGTGTATTAGGGATCTCTGTCTTGTGCATTTTAAAATGATGTATTAGTTACACATCTCTCTCTCTCTCTCTCTCTCTCTCTCTCTTGATCTCTCTTTTTCTCACTTAAATTTTTTTCTATTATTTATTTTTGAGAGAGAGAGAGAAAGAGGCAATGGGTGTGCCAGGGCTTTCAGCTGCTGCAAACAAATTCCAGACGTGTGTGTCCCCTTGCATGCATTGCGACATTGCATGCTTATGTCACTGTGCATCTGGCTACGTGGAACCTGGAGATTCAAACATGTGTTCTTAGGCTTCACAAGCAAACACCTTAACCACTAAGCCATCTCTCCAGCCCTTTCTCACTTTTATTTATTTTTTTATTTTAGAGAGAGCAAGAGTGAGAGAGACAGAGAGAGACAGAGAGAATGGGCATGCCAGGCCCTCAGCCACTGCAATCAAACTCCAGATGCTTGTGCCACATAGTGGGCATGTGCGACCTTGCAGTTGCATCACTTTTGTGTGTCTGGCTTATCTGGGATGTGAAGAGAGATTGAACATCAGTCCTTAGCCTTCTCAGGCAAGATCCTTAGCTGCTAAACCATCTCTCTAGCTCAATCTCTCTCTCTCTCTCTCTCTCTCTCTCTCTCTCGATCTCTTTCTTTTTCCACACACACTCACATACATACATTATGTAAGGAGGGAGATAAAGACCACCTATATGTTCATTATGATTATTTTAAAAATATTTTATTTACTTAGTTAGTTATTTGAGAGAAAAGAGAGAGAGAGAGGGAGAATGGGCACACCAGGGCCTCTAGCCACTGAAAATGAACTCCAGATACATGCACTGCCTTGTGCATCTGACTTTACATGGGTCCTAGGGATTTGAACCTGGGTCTTTTGGCTTTGCCAGCAAGTGCCTTAACTGCTGAGCCATCTCTCCAGCCCTCATTATGATTATTGATTGGCAGTTAGATTGCAGGTGATTGTTTTCTTGCTACTTGTTTTCATGTTCTACTTTTCAACAAGAAATAGATTTTACTTATGTAAATAAATTACAGCAAGCATGTAAAAAGAAAGGGAGACTTGGAATCAAGTTTGCACCCCAACACTGACAGTTTAATATTTGTCCTTAAATTCTGGATTAAGGTTCATGAGTCTCCAGCCATGTTAGAACTCGCCCAAAAGTCTCACTCATTTCAATTGGTTGCGAACATTAGAATTATAACATACTCAAATTTGTCCCTGGGTCACTCTTCTGTGTGTGCGACTATTCCCCTCAAAAAGATTTGTAACAAGCTCGTTGCTGTTTTTGTGTAAGTTGTATTGGCTCTGGTGTCTTTGACCTTGGTGAAGTTTGCTTGAGATTGGGAATCACTATGAACACATACCAGTTGATGTTGTCGCAAAAAAGCCTTCTTACCTTTCACACACAAGTTGGCAGCAGACCTGAAAGTTGGGCCTCATTTTCCCTTTGCTTCAAATTTTAGGGATATCCTCATAGCTCTCAAAGACAACCTTTTTTCTTCTTCTTCTTCTTCTTCTTTTTCTTCTGCTTCCTTTCTTATTTTAAAGCTGTAGCAGTTGTTTGGCTGAAGTTAGTATGTTTGTGATGGAAGCTTATTATGTAAATTCTCAGCATAAAATTTTCCCCAGTATGTACAGGAAGAAAGAGCTAGGATCTCAAGTAAACTAATATGTGTGAAAACGGAACCTGGAAAATTCAGCTCTAATATCCTGGTCCCTGTAGAGTTCTCCATTTGACCCTCCTTGGATATAAGACAAGGCAAGTCATTTTCCCCTTTAAAAAGTCAGAGCTAGGGCTGGAGAGATGGCTTAGTGGTTAAGGCACTTGCCTGCAAAGCCAAAGGACCTAAGTTCAATTCCCCAGGACCCATTTAAGCCAGATGCATCTGAAGTTCCTTTGCAGCAGCTGGAGGCCCTGGTATGCCCATTCTCTCTCTCTTTCTTTCTTTCTTTCTTTCTTTCTTTCTTTCTTTCTTTCTTTCTTTCTTTCTTCCTTCCTTCCTTCCTTCCTTCCTTCCTTTTTTTCTTTCTCTCTCTCTCTTTCATAAATAAATAAGCCAGAACTAGACATAACAGTGACCGGAAAAGCCTAGTTAAGAACAAGGCTTTGGCAGCACACACACCTGGATGCAAACCCACCTCCCACTGCCAGATGCTGCCGACACCCCTTCATCTCTCTGCATTCCGGTTTCCTCATTTACAAAATGAGAATTATGATAGCATCTTTTTATAGTTCTACTGTGCTTTGTGTATGCTTTTCTGGTTTGGGGTTTGTTGGGGTTTTTTTTTTTTTTTTTTTTTTTTCTTCTTCTTTAGAGGATTACAATGTTGCATTACATGAAGCAACGTCTACATGTTTCTGAAGAAACCCCGGTCTTTGAAAGGATCTGAGAGACATCAACCTCCTGCCAACATGGAACAGGAGCCAGATCCACTCTCCTGCAGGGGGGGGGGGGGACTCACAAACCAGATGAAATACATGAAGCAATGTTCTTCAAGATAGCACCCCTCAGACAACCAGGCACAGTGATCCTGTGAGGTGAGGGAAAACGAGGTGGCTGCCGGGCTCACTAACTACTACGTTGTCAAGCACAAAGCAGGAGAGGGCCCTGCCCAACGAGGAGTTCTCTTTGTATGGAGGAGGCAGAGTTGAGAATCTGGGGAGACTAAAGAGGCTGGAGCTTCAGGGCAAGTGAACTAGAGAGGTGCGTGCACATGTCAGCTCGTGCATGTGAGCAAAGAACTGCCTGGAAGAGATAGCAAGGACAGACGGTGAACATCATGCCGGGCACAAACAAACAAGAAAATAAGTTCTGGCTCCTTCCAGCCAGAATGGGAAAGCTCATGGTTGATGGGCATTGGTGGAACACTCCAAAAGATTTTACCTCAACAATTAGCCCGGAACTAGCTTCGTTATCACCTAAAGCCCCACAGAATCAAGCCATTTACCATGTGAGTTAATATTTTAGCTAATTACACGACAGACACATCTAAAGGAAATTAAACAGAGGGAAGAAGGAGGGCTGGAGACATGGCTTAGTGGTTAAGACATTTGCCTGCAAAGCCAAAGGACCTAGGTTCGATTCCCAGGGACCCACGTAAGCCAGATGCATAAAGTGGCGCATGTGTCTGGAGTTCATTTGCAGTGGCTGGAGGCTCTGGTGTGCCCATTTTTCTCCCCCCCCCTTTCTCGCTCTTAAATAAATAAATAAAATAAGATAAAAAAGAATATGAAGGAAAATGATGATGTCACTCAAGATTTTTAAGTTTATTAAAAGGATAATAAGGGAATTTTCTTAACAATTTATGCCAGTTCAACAATGAAATATAATAGACAAATTCCTTAGTAGAAGCAAAACCTATCAGGGCTGCACAGGAGGAAATAAGATAAATTACCCTTTACCTATTCTTAATTTTTTTTTTGTTTATTTTTTCAAAGGAGGGTCTCACTCTAGCTCAGGCTGACCTGGAGTTCACAATATAGTCTCAGGGTGACTTTGAACTCACAGAGATCCTCCTACCTCTGCCTCCCGAGTGCTGGGATTAAAAGCGTGTGCCACCATGCCCTGCCTTCTATTTTTAAGTTTTTATTTGGAATTTCAATACATTCTCAAAAGAAAGTCCTAGGGCCAAATGGCATCAATCCCTTTGTTTATCCCACATGTTTATGGAAGAAATAAAATCAATTACATAAAGTTATCCAAGAAATTCTAAGCAGAGAAAACAATTCATAATTCTATGAGGCCAGCAATAGTAATAGAGATGTTACTAAAAATCAAAGATGTGGTAAGAATAAAATAAAATAACTTACAGAGATGGGGAGATAGGTCAGTCAATTCAGTGCTTATTTCACAAACATGAGGACCTGACTCCTGATCCCCAGTTCCCACATAAAATGTCAGGCATGGCAGCACACACCTGTAATTGTAATGCTGGTAAAGTGGAGACATGAGGATCTCTGGAACTCACTGGCCAGCTAATCTAACCTAACTGGTAAGCTCCAGACCAATGAGAGACCCTGTCTTAAAAAAGATGCGGGGCTGAAGAGATGGCTTAGCATTTAAGGTGCTTGCCAGTGAAGCCTAAGGATCCAGGTTCAATTCCCTAGGACCCATGTAAGCCAGATGCACAAGATGACACAGATGTCTGGAGTTTGTTTACAGTGGCTAGAAGCCCTAGTGATCCCATTCTCTCTCTCTCTCATAAATAAATAAATAATGTAGATGACTTGCCTGAAGAATAACACTCTAGCCTATACACACCGCATACTCAAAAGCTAAAAAAAAAAAATAAATAAAAGAAAGAAAAAGAACCACAAATGACTAACCTTCATGGACATAGCTGTGAAAATTTTGATCAATACTTCAAGTAATCTAAACTATATGTAAAAAAAAAAAAAAAAATAGCATTGCATGACCAAATGAGATTTATTCCAGGAATGAAGATTGGTTTGCCATTCAAACCATAATTCTCTGTTTTTATAAACAGGAAAAAAAAAAAAAAAAGAGCAGCATAGGTTCTTCTCAATTGATGAAGAAAATGTACTTGATCCAACATCCACACTGATTCTTAACAGAAACTATCAGTAAACTAGAAAGTCACGTGAATTTCCTCAGCTTCCTGAAAGTACTTACAGACGCCTACAGCTAACATCAGACTATGAGGTTGAATAGTAGTGCTTTCCCTACGAGAGCAGCAGCAAAGCTGTTTACTATCAGTACGCTCATTCAGACACGGAGCCCACTTACCCGAGCCAAGAAAATAAATAGCATCTAGATGGAAAATGAAGCTGTTTGTAGAGGATATGAACACGATGTTCCTGGTAGAAAGGAAGGAATGAAGGAAGGAAGGAAGGAAGGAAGGAAGGAAGGAAGGAAGGAAGGAAGGAAGGAAGGAAGGAAGGAAGGAAGGAAGGAAGGAAGGAAGGAAGGAAGGAAGGAAGGAAGGAAGGAAGGAGAAGAAGAAGAGGAGGAGGAGGAAGGGAAGGAAGGAAGGAAGGAAGGAAGGAAGGAAGGAAGGAAGGAAGGAAGGAAGGAAGGAAGGAAGGAGAAGGAAGGAAGGAAGGAAGGAGAAGGAAGGAAGGAAGGAAGGAAGGAAGGAAGGAAGGAAGGAAGGAAGGAAGACACAAAAATGAGAAAGACTGACAATACCAAATGTTGACAAGAATTTGGAGCAACTGGAACTCTCATACACCACTCAGAGGAATGAATTTATAATGGAACAACATTTCAGGAAAAGAGCTCTTAAAATATTAGCCATCTCCCTACTACCACAAAACCCTCAAATAGTCTAAGCTGTCCATCAAAAATCAAAATGCAGGGCTGGAGAGATGGCTGTTAATGTGCTTGCCTGCAAAGCCTAAGGACCTATGTTTGGCTCTCCAAATCCCATGTAAGCCAGACGCACAAAGGTGAGTCAAGTGCAAGGTCGCACATGCCCACTAGGTGGCGCAAGTGTCTGGAGTTCGATTGCAGTGGCTGAAGCCCTGGTGAGCCAATTCTCTCTCTCTCTCTAAAAATAAAATAAAATTTAAAAAATCAAAATGCAATATCTCCACACAATGGAAAGCTCTCCAGCAATCAAGTGAATTGTCTTATTGATACACATGATAAGTTGACTAGACCACAAAAGAACATAGTATATAATTCTGTTTATACAGAGAGCATGCAAATGCATTTACTATGACCACAATTGGATGATAAAGGATGGAGAGGGCTATGATGGAAGGATGCGGTTATGTATAAGGATGTTCTGGAGAGACACATGAAGTGGGAAAACACAGGAAGAGAAATGGGCAGAAAGGTTCAAGTACAACAGAGAGCACCTGAAAATCAGTTGATAATACATACTGAAAACTTTCATAAGCTCTAAAAAGTTTTGAAAATCTCTCAGAGGGCCAAGGAAAAAGAGAATTTCTGCTGGCAATGTTGAAAAAAAATGTATTTATTCAGGAATCTGGAAGCAAGACTGTATGTCAAACCTTGCAGCTTCCTCAACTAAGGGCAAAAGAAAGTAGTGAAAAAGATAAACTTAAAGATTTTTTTTTTTTTCTGAAACATTTCCTCTAATTTCGTAGAGATGTTGCTGAACTGCAAAGTTTATTTCAGTTCCGGTTTTCCAATTTATTCTGCTGAATTTTCAGCCTTATAAGTTCCCTTATGATCTACATTTAAAGCACTAATACTTTCAGACAGCAGATTAAATTCTTTTGGTGCCTAATGGATAATGACTAAGTTCTCAAGGCATCTGAAAGACACGCATTTCTCCCCCACCACCACTGATTTTCTCCTTCATTACTGTTCTTTATTCTAGCACAAACATTTAACAGTGAATGTCAGAAGTCTCTGACAGAAAAAGAAATTAAAGCTGTCTCTTTTTTCAAACAATAATTGCTTCACTCAAGTGAAAACAAGTGATTAACTGTGCTTGGACTTACTAAATGAAAACAGAAAGGATATTGAAAGCATCACACACAAAAAGGGATTATTAAATCTCATTTATAGTGCAATAAAACCTATATAGTCTATCTAAAAAACATTTGCCCATGCTCGGCTGCCTCACTGTGAGCAGTTGAGCCTTCAAAGAATTTTAGACAATAGTAGACCAAGAGCTTTCCAAATGCAATTTACAACATATATTTATGTACATTTATATTCATATTTTACCCAATGGACCTATGGCCTAGATCCATTTTTATCTGGGATTCAATTTCCTCTTGATTGCCTTGATCTGTCTAATAAATCTCAAGCAATTGCGGCCTGCACTCTATCCCCAAACTGAGTAGATTTGGCAAGAAATAAATAGAACTTTGATTTCCCTCGTCATCCACTCATCCGGGTTATTATTCGCTATTTCGTTCCTTATCCCTCTGGCTCACAGAGCGATTTTATTGGAAAACCATGTATGATTTGGAGAAATTTAATCCCGGATTATCTCCTGGCAATCAGCAAACAAAACTGAAAAACAAATTTGTTGGCTATTGTTGTTTTAGGAGAATGGTGTTTCTTTGTTCTACTTCATTTGCAACAGAAACTTAAGAGGAACCTTGGGGGAGTCCTCTCCTTATTGCCACTCGTGTTTTTGCTTTCTCTGTGGATCTAGCCAAAACTGCGACATTTCACCTGAAATGCCCCCAAATTGAGTTTTCTTTTTCTTTTTATTTTTTTTATTATTTTTTTGGAGAGAGACAGAGACAGAGAGAGAGAGAGAGAGAGAGAGAGAGAGACGAAGACAGAGATGGGTGCGCCAGCAGTGTCTCAGCTGCTGTGAACAAAATCCAGATGTGTGCGCCCTCTTGTGGTCAAGTGCGGCATTGCGCCCTTGTGTCACTTTGCTTCTGGCTAAACGTGGGACCTGGAGATTGGAACCGCTGGAGATTGGAACCAGCGTTCTTAGGCTTAGGAGGCAGGCGCCTTAACCCCTAAGCCATCTCTCCAGCCCCCCAAATTGAGTTTTATAAAGGCCCATCCCGATGTTATGTTCTTGGGTGGGTTTCTTCTTTGTGACCAGTTCATGCTCTGCCTTCTTGAGCAAGCAGATCCCATTAACTTTGACAGATGCAAAACAAACAAACAAACAAACAAAAACTATACTAACTTATTTTGGGCAGGCATTCTTTGGAAAACCTTCCCGTTTCTGTAAGTCAGCTCCAGGACTAGGTGCCTAGGCGTGTGTTCAGTGGAGCACATGGGAACTCCCATTCGAAAGGGCCCCATGCTTGGCTTGCTGCTCTGTGCTTGCTATCAGCCTGCCTATAATATTGAAACCGTCAACAGTATGACACGGATGTTCCATGAGGACAAAAAGAAGGAGACATCAAAATGGAAGGGTTGTGAGGAAAGAAGGGGGACTCGGTGGAATAGAAGTGTGGGAGGAGGGACAAAAGAGGGCTCGGGAGACGGGCGTGCTGGCGCACGCCTTTAATCCCAGCACTCGGGAGGCAGAGGTAGGAGGATCGCCGAGAGTTCGAGGCCACCCTGAGTCTACATAGTTAATTCCAGGTCAGCCTGGACCAGAGTGAGACCCTACCTTGCAAAACCAAAAAAAAAAAAAAAAAAAAAAAAAAAAAAAAAAAAAAGAGGGCGGGGGCTGGAGAGATGGCTCAATGGTTAAGCACTTGCCTGAGAAACCTAAGGACCCCAGTTCGAGGCTTGATTCTCCAAGACCCACGTAAGCCAGATGCACAGGGCGCATGCATCTGGAGTTCGTTTACAGCAGCTAGAGGTCCTGGCGTGCCCATTCTCTCTCTCTCTCTCTCTCTCTGCCTCCTCTTTCCCTCTCTGTCTAATAAAAAATGTTGCTAATAAATAAATAAACAAAACAAATTAAAAAGAAAAGAGGGCTCCGGGAGTTGGAGAGATGGCTTAGCAGTTAAGGTACTTGCCTGAGAAGCCTAAGAAACCACGTTCAACTCCCCAGGTCCCACAGAAGCCAGACACACAAGGGAACGCATGCGCAAGGTCACACATGGGCACAAAGTGGCGCATACATCTGGAGTTCAGTTACAGTGGCTGGAGGCCCAGTTTGCTCCCTCTCTCTCATAAAAAAGGCCTTTGGACTTGCCTCAAAAAATAAATTAAATAAATAAATAAATAAAAGAGGGATAGAGGAGGGAATTTTCATCCAATTAAAGTATGTTCACATATTAAAATTATCAATATTTTTGACTATTTAGAGGGATAGGGAGATGTGGTAGAGGAGGAAGGAAGGATAAAAGTACATGAATTTATAAAGGTTTAAACAAATTCATATATATATATATAATTTATTTGCTTATGAGAGAGGCAGAGAGAGAGAGAGAATGGGTATGCCAGGGCCCCTAGCCACTGCAAATGAACTCCAGATGCACATGACACCTTGCACATCTGGTTTTACATGGATACTTGGTGAATTGAACTTGGGTTCTTTGGCTTTGTTGGCAAGTGCCTTAACCACTAAGCCATCTCTCTGGTCCTCAACAATTTGTTTTTGGAGAGAACATTTTATTTATTTATTTATTTATTTATTTATTTACTTATTTATTTAAGACAGAGAGATGGAGAGAGAGAGTAAGAATGGGCACACCAGGGCCTCTAGCCACTGTAAATGAACTCCAGACATATGCACCACCATGTGCATCTGGCTTACATGGGACCTGGAGAATCGAACCGGGATCCTCAGGCTTCACAGGCATGTGCCTTAACTGCTAAGCCATCTCTCCGGCCCTCAACAAATTCTTGATTATTGCACAAGGTGGCCTGAATTGTCATTTGTACATCCCCTTCCAAGTTATGTAACAAAACATGCTTAATTCATGTGATCAGTCACTCAAGTTCAAATAAAAGATGATGTGAGCCCAACAGGGAATAATAATAGAAAATTTGGGGGTATTACACATTAGTCATTAAGAACTGCATGGGTATGAATTGATTTGAACCTTGAATAAAACGGCTACACGGTAAATGTTCGGATAAGCCCATTTGAGAAATGCATGGAAATGTGACGAGGGTCATGCAATTGCCTGGAATTACTATGAATTATGAAGCTGGAACTAGATCACAAACAGCCTGACTTTTTTTATTTTTACTTATTTGAGAGAGAGGCACACAGAGAGAGAATGGGCACTCCAGGGCCTCCAACCACTGCAAACGAACTTCAGAACACATGCGCCACCTTGTGCATCTGGCTTATGTGGGTCCTGGGGAATTGAACCTACTTCTTTTGGCTTCCCAGGCAAGTTCCTAACTGCTAAGCCATCTCCCCAGCCCTCATTATTATTTTATTTATTTATTTGCAAGGAGAGAGACAATGTGCACACCAGGGCCTCCAGCCCCTGCAAACGGACTCCAGATGCAAGTGCCACTCTGTTCTGGTTCCATGTGGGTACTGGGGACTTGAACTCAGGTCCTTAGGCTCTGCAGGAGCCTTAATGGCTGAGCCATCTCTCTAGTCCTGGAGCCTGTTATTCTAATTGGTGAGCAGCTCCACAGAAAACTTCAGTGTCCCTGACTTCAACACGGCTCCTATCCTCACCCCACAAACTTAGAAGACTAAGGTTGTTTCAGTGCCTCTGTTTCCCCTATTAGACCCCTAAGTTTCAGGTTTTAAACAATAGCTAACACTGTGGCTATCTCAGCAAAATTTATCTGGTGCCCCATGTCTTTGATCTATGAAGTAAAGTCTACCACCTGCAGCGTGTCAGTGGACCAGAAGATGATGGCTGAACTCTTTTGGGAGCGTCCATATTACCTTGAATGCCTTTGGGGGGAATCCGGTTGATTTCCTAACTCATATATTTGCTAACCCAAGAGACGCCGTTACCTTTTACTTCTTATTTAAGGCAGGCTCAGTTCCTTCGCGGCCCTAAAAAATGCGTTTTGCCCCATAAAACTTGCTCTAGCCGGCTTCTAATTAGTTTGCCTTCTGTCTGGAATGGGAAAGGGTTTCGATAACTCAAGACTAAGACGTCTATGCACCAAGCGATTTCTTCGAAGTGTTTCTACAGGCAAGAAGGTACAGTATAACTACTTCACTGGAAGCGACTTAAAGGAAGGTGCTGGAAGGGATTTCCAATATAGCTCCAATAAAAGCAGCCTGGGGGATATGCGCTCTGGGAAACTGGGCTTGAAACTCTGCCTCAAGCACACAGTTGCAGGGTGAGGGGGGTGGTTATGCCTGCCTGGGGGTGATTCATGGTGTCAATCAGAAGCCGGACAGGTTTTCACGCTGCAGTGTCACTGTTAGCCAGATTCTTGGGGAAGAGTTACTGTGGCCCACAATGACATTTAAATGCACATTCACGTCTGTTTGTCCAGGCCTCTGGGATGTTGATCCTAACGCAAGCAAGCAGCAAGGGGAAGT
The DNA here is from genome assembly GCA_036365145.1 of Orientallactaga sibirica. Classification (NCBI taxonomy): domain Eukaryota; kingdom Metazoa; phylum Chordata; class Mammalia; order Rodentia; family Dipodidae; genus Orientallactaga; species Orientallactaga sibirica. Next base: position 16,355,767 of record JAEOAD010000040.1, read on the forward strand.
CTAACAATGGAGATCCAGCTGTTGGAGAAATGGAAGGCCGCTCTCAATTAGGTAGAATTCTCTGGCATAACGGGGAGGCGTGCTATAGTGGGCAGCATACCTCCATCCTCCAGGAGAGGGACCAGGCTTCAGCTTCTGCTGAGGCATGTTCCAGACACTGGGGTCACGTGGTGTCTGGGGCAGAGGTAAGGTCGACATTCACGTACACTGTGTTTGGGGTTCTCCCCTTGGAACATCTGAAGTCCCACAGTGAGCCAATGGAGAGAGGACTCCAACTATTTTCCAAGGGCTAAGAATATAAATTCATGTACAAAACTGGAACGTTCTCAACCATATTTCTTCATAATTGCGTGTTTGGGTTTTTCTGTTTGTCTGTTTCCCAATACTTTTCCAGTAAAATTGTCCAGTGCTTCTACACAGACCTACACAGCCGCCCAAGGGCAGATGGTGAAAACCGTGGCAATCATACCACGAGATGTAGGGACGTTTCTCCCCCAGACGTCAATGGAATTTCTGCAACCAAGTTAAGCACATGTGTGCCATACCAATTCCCAAGGTGGCTATGACTCCAATTCTCACCACCAAAGGTTATGTCTGAGCATCTTGGGCTTCATAAATTGTGGTAAATGGAGTCAAATTTTTCTTTTTTCCAATGTCATTGAGCAACAAAACTCACTACTTTTGATAACATGAAATGAAACTTTTGACATGCGTTTACGGGGCCTGTGACAGGTTTAAAGGCCCCTTTCACAAGAGCTTGTCTGCTGTAAGGTCCATGATTTTCCATCGCAGACTTGAGACCAGAGCAACTTTTCAGTTCCTTCAGCTCCCTGATTTAAAATCCTAGACTCTGGCAAAGTTCAAGTTTAAAAAAATAAAACCCTCTAACTTGATACAAGAAAAAGTTCCAGGAATGAAACAGAAGGTCTCTGCTCTTCTCGGTTTATTTGAACAAAGATGACTGCAGCCGCACCATGGGGCCTTTGTACACTAATACGGCGCCTCCTGTTATCATGAGCTCTAGTCTGTTTCTCTAATTAATTAATTTCTTATTTATTTATTTATGAGAGAAAGACAAAGAGTGTTGCATTCAGGTTCGCATTGCTGGCAGAAAACATCCAACCAAGATTAGCTTGTGAAAAAAATAAAAAGGTTTATTTTGGCTTACAGGTTCGAGGGGAAGCTCCATGATGGCAGGAGAAAAGGATGGCATGAGCAGAGGGTGGACATCACCTCCTGGGCAACATCAGATGGACAACAGCAACAGGAGAGTATGCCAAACACCGGCAAGAGGAAGCTGGCTATAACACCCATAAGCCTTTCCCCAACAATACACTGCCTCCAGGAGGTGTTAATTCCCAAATCTCCATCAGCTGGGGACATGAAATTCAGAACACCTAAGTTTATGGGGGACACCTGAATCAACCACCATAGAGAGAGAGAAAGAGAGAGAGAGAATGGAGCGCCCAGGCCTCCAGCCACTGCAAACAAACTCCAGATGCATGTGCCACCCTGTGCATCTGCCTTTACATGGCTGCTAGGGAATCGAACCTGGGTCCTTTGGCTTTGCAGACAAGTACCTTAGCCACTATGCCATCTCCCCAGCCATCTTCAATCCTTATAGATGAGGACTGGACTTGTTATTTCTTAGGCAATGGAATTTAGGAGACGTGACAGTGTGCCAGGCCCTTCACACTTTCCATCTTTGACCCTCATGAGTAACTCAAGCCAGCTGCTAGAGAATACAGAACAATATGGGTCTCAGTTGATCAACCCTATTGTACCAGCTGAGACCTCGTCTTGTGTATCCGGTACACGTATGACATGAGCAACATGACCCCCCGCATGTGACAAAGTTCAGCCAACATAAGCTGGATGCAGGAACATTCCCCACTAAGGTCATCGATGTCTGCCCAAATTGTCAGAACCACCTGTGATGTGTTGAATCAGGTGTCCCCCATAAATCCATGTGTTCTGAATGCTTGGTCCTTGGCTGGTGGAAATTTGGGAGGTGGAGCCTTGCTGGAGGAGGTGTGTTGCTTGGGTGGACTTCGATGGTTTTTAGCCCTAGCTAGTCAGTGTTAGTTTGGCTCCCTCTCCCACTGGTGTTTTCTACCTACTGTGACGTCCAGCCTCTGCCCATGCCACGTTTTCCCCCGCGATCATGAAGCATCCCCTCGAGACTATAAGCCAAAATCAAAACTTTCCTCCCATCAGTTGTCTTTGGTCAGGTTTTTTTAAAAAAATTTATTTATTAGAGAGAAAGAGAGGAGGAGGAAGGAAGAGAATGGGGATAACAGGGCCTTCAGCTACTGCAAACGAACTCCAGATGCATGCACCACCTTGTGCATCTGGCTTTACATGGGTCCTGGGGAATCGAACCTGAACTTTTTTGGCTTTTCCAGCAAGCATTTTAACCACTAAGCTATCCCTTCATCCCTGGCCAGGTGCTTTATCTCAGCGATGAGAAGGCAATTACAATGCCACCCAATAATACTTACTTACTATCTTAAACCACTAAGATTTGGCTAGGCTGGGTAAGCAGCAATCACTGACTGACAGACGCGTAATCATTGTAATTGTTGTCATTACCAATGCTATTACTCATAAATAACATTTTTCCCATTAATCCCCTTGTTTGTTCACCATTTATGGGATACCCTTGGTCCCAGTGTTGATGTAATAGTGACACGTTATTATTAACTAATGTCCATAACTACATTCAGCACGCTGTTATACATTCCATGGGTTTTTGACAAATGCAGGATGACATCACCCCGACATCACATGTAACTGTGCCGCTGCCCTGCAAAGTCCGTGTGCTCTGCATATCCATCCTTGCTGTCCTCCCGAACTCCTAGCAGCCACTGACCCTTTGACTGTGTCCATGGCTTTTGTCATTTCCATGATGTCATGTCACTGGAATGAATCTTTGGTGCCGTGTGTGGCCGCTATGGATTGATTCATTTTAACACGTTCCTCATGTCTAGCCCTATGCTTCTTCTGGCCCCAGGGATATCACATTGAACGCCATGGGATAATGTGTTTATGCTCATAGAGTTGACGAGAGCACTGATATCAGAGAAGATAATTAATTGAAGGACACATCCTTAGTATTAGAGCTCAGGAAATTCGAGCCTTACTTACTTGAGAACCCAAACTCTTAACTGCCATCAAAAAGGTTTGGTGGAAGCTGGGCGTGGTGGTGCACGCCTTTAATCCCAGCACCCGGGAGGCACAGTTAGGAGGATCGCCGTGAGTTCAAGGCCAGCCTGAGACACCATAGTGAATTCCAAGTCGGCCTGGACCAGAGTGAAACCCTATCTTGAAAAAAAAGGTTTGGTAGAAAGTCACATGCAGCCTGTAGCTTTATTTGCTTTGGCTCTCCTAGAGTTTTTTGTTTTTATCTTATTTTATTATTATTATTATTTTTTTTTTTTTTTTTTGGCTTTTCAAGATAGAGTCTCACTCTAGCTCAGGCTGACCTGGAAATCACTATGTAGTTTCAGGGTGGCCTCAAACTCATGGCGATCCTCCTATCTCTACCTCCCAAGTGCTGGAATTAAAGGTGTGCGGCACCACACCTGGCTTTTTATCTTTTATTTTTTTTTTTTTTTTTTTTTTTATAGAGAAAGCAAGAGAGAGATAGAGAATTGGCATGCAAGGGCCTCAGCCACTGCTATCAAACGCCAGATGCTTGCGCCACCTAGTGGGCATATGTGGCCTTGCGCTCATGTCACCTTTATGCATCTGGCTTACATGGGATCTGGAGAGAGACTGAACATGGGTCCTTAGGCTTTGCAGGCAAGTGCCTTAACAGCTAAGCCATCTCTCCAGCCCTCCTAGAGTTTTAAATACCATACAATTTCAGTTTTATTTAAAAAGTGTGGTAGCTGTGGGTCCTGCATTCTCCCAGGGGAACTGCCTCTGTCAGGTTGGACACCTCCAAGAGAGACGACAGGCTGGGTAGTTTCCACAACAAACACTGATTTCTTGTATTCCTGAAGGCTCCAGGTCCAAGGTCAAGGGAGTGGCATTGACCAGCATAGCCATGTTCTGGCCTCTGAGAAGAGACACATCTTCCTGCCCTTACACCACTCCTGATCACAAAGCCTTTTCTTTTTTCTTTTTTCTTTTTTTTCCAAAGCAGGATCTCACTCTAGCCCAAGTTGGCCTGGGACTCTATAGTCTCAGGCTGGCCTCCAACTCACAGTGATCTTTCTATTACTGATATTAAAGGCATCCACCACCAAGCCCAGCTTACAAACTTCTTAAAACTTCCTGGAGAACAATTTTTTCCTGAGCTTTCCTTAATAATCTGCCTGATGTTCAGGAGCTCTGCCTCTTTAAATGCTGAGCCCTCTCTTCAGCCCTTGTTCTGTCTCCTCCATCGCTTCTGCTGCTAGTGCGTATGCTCAGTGGCCAGGTGGGTTATATCTTTGCTGAAGTTGCTAATTGCTCTGGGCTTTGAACATGAAAACACTAATTGGCTTTATCCCCGGTTCTTTTACAAATGACTTTCAGTTGTAGATAAACCGGATGAAAGAAATTCTTTCTTAAAGATTCCACTGCCAGGCAGGAGAGATGGTTCAGTGGGTAAAGCACTCACTTCACAAGCGTGAGGACTTGGGTTCATATCCCCAGAGCGCATGCCAAAGCCGGACGCCATGTTGTGTGTCTGTAATTTCTGCATTCCCTCTGCAAGATGAGCGGTACACACGGGAGAATCCCCGGTCGTTCACAGGCCAGCTAGCCTGGCAGGTACAGTAGAGAACAACCAGAGATCCTGCCTCAAAACAACGTGCAAGGCGAGGAGCGACATCTGACGTTGTTCTCTGACCTCTACCTGAGCATCAGGGCATGCACACACAAACACACACACGTACACATAAATAAGTAAAAATATTTTTAATAAGACTTCAAGGGGAAAGGGCATAGAACTGGAGGAGACAGTGAATGTCAGAATTTAGATTTGGGGTGGGCATTTATTTTTTCTTTTTGGTTTTTCGAAGTAGGGTTTCGCTCTAACCTAGGCTGATGTGAAATTTATTATGTTGTCTCAGGGTGGCCTTGAACTCATGCTGATCCTCCTAGCTCTGCCTCCCTAGTGCTGGGATTAAAGGCATGCTCCACCACGTCTGGCTGGCATTAGTCTTTACTTAGGGTCTTGGCCAGCCACTCTTATCTACATTATGAGTTCAGGAAACCCCACATTCAAATTACACAGCCATTGGGTTTAATCAAGAATTTTCCACTGAGATCTCCCAGCTGGTTCTGTTCGACCTGCCCCAAGCAAATGCAAACAAACCACAGATATTTGACCCCCCGGGGTTGCCAGGACAGGGTGTCCAGACAGAATGACTATGTAAGCCTTCCCAGAAGCCTCTGCAATTAGAGAAGTTTGTAACTCAAGATTAGCGTAGAAGTTATATAAGAGAAAATGAAATCCACCTGTGGTTTCTCTGTGGCGTATGAGTATCATAAATCCTCCATTCGCACTGCGCTGTTTACTTTCATAAGCATATCTTCAGACTACAGAGCACTGTGCCCTCTTGGTAAAAATGTTAATTCCAAACTTTTGGCATGAAGGACTATTCTGGCATACATTTTTGTCAGAATTGTGTCAATATTTATATTTCTTCATAATTCGGTTTTCAAAGCAAGTGCAATTAGGCTAAGAGTTAGGAATTATATTCAACTGTGAATATCAAAGATGTAGGGGGGAGAATATATTGATCACATAAGCATTTATTCTCTCAGGTAACAGTGTGGACATGGACTCTCCAGGGATGCTGACATGACCCCAGGAAGTACCTCCTCTGTATCTCGTTCCATCTATTCACAGCTGCGGCCTCCATCTTTAATAGCCCCATTCTTTTCTAGAGGCTGCTGGAAATTCAGGCAGGACCAGAGGAAGATGGAGGGAAAGGAAAAGGGAAAGCCTTTTTCCTCCTCTTACTGGCCTCTTCAGAAACCCTACTTCCAATGGTTAGGTATCCTTGGCCAGAGCACAGACTACCAGGCTACACGTCCAGGAAGGAAGACCCTCATGGGCAGCTTGTCAGCGAGGCTGCTGGCCCGGGGTTCTGCAGAAAAAGTGAGGAAAGCTGTGTGTAAGACAGCCACCTTCTCATCACACTATTGTGATTGCTGAACTCAAGTTCTTTTTAAAAAACTATTTTACTCATTTATTTACTTGCAACCAGAGAGGGACAGAGAAAGAGAAAGAGAACGGGCATGCCAGGGCCTCTAGTCACTACAAATGAACTCCAGATGCATGAGCCACTTTGTGCATCTGACTTCACGTGGGTACTGAGTACTCAAACACAGGTCTGTTAGCCTTTGCAGGCAAGTGCCATAACCACTGAGCCAGCTCTCGAACCCTCAGTTTCTTTCTGGTGTGGTAAAAGTTGCTGGGGCCTTTTCCATTTTTCATTTTACTATAACTTATTTAATGAGTATTAATTCCTTTGCATTTAAAATTTACAAGGAAGATTTAATCATTCCTGCATTTTAGACCATCAAAGTTGACAAGCATACAGCTTAAGCTATTGTGAGTTTTTTTTAGCACATTATTTCTATTAAAGTTGAATTTTATAATATCAAGTAAAGAATTCTACACTTGCCACAATGATACTCCACTTTATTCTAGCCATATGGTTTGGGTGTTCACTATCCAGCAAAAGTCTATGTGTTAAATGGCTGGTCCACAGAGTAGTTCTACAGGGAAGTACTATAGAGCTTTAGGGACGCGGATGTTGGGAAAGGTCCTCAGGTCACTGGAGAGTACGCTCAAAGTGAACAACTCAACTTCCAATCCCTTCCTGGCCATGAGGTGAGCCCGTTGCTCTGCCACGTTCACTCTGCCATCGCCATCCAGTGTCTCACTAGAGACTCAAACAATGGACCTGCCCTATCTTAGGCTAAAGCTTCCAAAACTATGAGCCAAATCTTCTATTTATAGGATAATTCCCTCCAGTATTCTATTACAGCGATGGAAAGCAGACTAACATCAAAATAATATTTCACATGATCAAAAACATTTTTTTTATTTTTTGTTTATTTTTTATTTATTTGAGAGAACAGACAAACAGAGAGAGAAAGAGGCAAAGAGAGAATGGGTGCGCCAGGGCCTCCAGCCACTGCAAACAAACTCCAGATGCATGCACCACCTTGTGCATCTGGCTTACGTGGATCCTGGGGAATCAAGCCTCGAACCGGGGTCCTTAGGCTTCAAGGCAAGCGCTTAATCACTAAGCCATCTCTAGGCCCCTTTTTTTTTTTTTAATTTTTTTGATCAAAAACATTTAAACAGGCCGGGCATGGTGGCACAGCCCTTTAATCCCAGCACTCTGGAGGCAGAGGTAGGAGATTGCTGTGAGTTTGAGGCCACCCTGAGACTACATAGTGAATTCCAGGTCAGCCTGAGCTACAAAAGCAAAAACAAAAACAAAAACAAAAAAATTTAAATAGCTCAGAGTATGTAAGTTGGAATAAAACTTACAGTTTTCCCAGGTGTGATTACAGTTAAACACTTCTTATTGTGTCCTTCAAGAAATAAGCTCAATGTATATCATTCCTATTTCTTAGCTAATTCATGAAGCAATAGAGTAATGCAGAAAGAGGAAACATGACAGGAACAGGGAGGAAAAGACTGGGGCGGGGGAGGGCTAGAGATGTGGTTCATTGATAGAACACTGGCCTAGCCTGTGAACGGCCCTGGACTGCAGGAGTGAGCTACAAGATTTGACCTAAGGAATCCCATGTCATAAGGAAGTACACAGGAAGAAAAGCCCAGCTGGGAGAGATGGCTTAGTGGTTAAAGCACTTGACTGCAAAGCCTAAGGACCCAGGTTCAATTCCCCAGAACCCACATAAGCCAGATTCACAAAGTGGTGCATGCGTCTGGAGTCCATTTGCAGTGGCTGGAGGCCCTGACACACCCTTTTTCTTTCTTTATATAGATCTTCCTCTCTTTCTGTCTCTTTCTCTTACAAATAAATAAATGAATAAAGTATTTAAAATATATATATATTAAAAAAGAAAAGAAAAGAAAAGCTGGGCCTGGTGGCGCACACCTTTAATCCCAGCACTCAGGAGACAGAGGTAGGAGGATCACTGAGAGTTTGAGGCCACCAAGAGACTACATAGTGAATTCCAGGTCAGCCTGAACAAGAATGAGACGCTACCTTGAAAAACCAGAAAGAAAAAGAAAAAGAGAGAAAAGAAAAGAAAAGAAAAGAAAAGAAAAGAAAAGCCCACCCACCTACCATAGAAGGATTATAGAGTGAGAGTGAGACAGGCAAGAAACAGTGGTTGGAGAGGTCAGATATGTGCTCACTTCCCTGTAAATAAATGGCTAAAGTAAATTCAGAACATCTATATTGCAAAAAGAATTGCTAAGATGACCCTGTGAGGAAAACTGGAAGATAGCAGGGAGACTGCTTGGGCCCCAGCACTCAGGAGACAGAGTCCTCTTGTTGGAGGATCACTGAATGCTTTGAGTTGACCTGCAAGACACCCATGTTTTTGAATTCCAGGTCCAGCCTGAACAAGGGTGGACAGCTGGGTGGGAACTGGAAAAACCAGAAAGAAAAGAGAAAAGAGAGTGGAAGCTGGGTGAAAACTGGATAAGGAAAAGAGGAGGTGTGGAAAGCCCACCCATATACTCATAGAAGGAACCCAGAGGTGAGTGTGGACAAGCAAGAAACAGTGATTGGAGAGTGTGGACAGCTGGGTGGGAACTGGATCCCTGTCCGGCAGGGGAAAAGGTGTGGACAGCTGGGTGGGAACTGGAAGGAGCCTTCCAGGAACCCAGAGGAGGTGTGGACAGCTGGGAGGAAAACTGGATGGACAGCAGGAACCCAGAGGCTTGGGCCTCTGAGGCTCCAGCTAGGAACTGGATGGACTGTTGTGAAGGTTTCATGAATGAGGTGTGGGAGCTGGGTGCAAACTGGATGTTTTTGAGGAAAAAAGGATATATCCCCAGAGGAGGTGTGGACAGCTGGGTAGGAACTGGATGGACTCACAGAAGGAACCCAGAGGAGGTGTGGACAGCTGGGTGGGAACTGGATGGACTCACGGCAGGAACCCAGAGGAGGTGTGGACAGCTGGATGAGAACTGGAAGGACTCACAGCAGGAACCCAGAGGAGGTGTGGACAGCTGGGTGGGAACTGGATGGACTCACGGCAGGAACCCAGAGGAGGTGTGGACAGCTGGGTGGGAACTGGATGGACTCACGGCAGGAACCCAGAGGAGGTGTGGACAGCTGGGTGGGAACTGGATGGACTCACGGCAGGAACCCAGAGGAGGTGTGGACAGCTGGGTGGGAACTGGATGGACTCACAGAAGGAACCCAGAGGAGGTGTGGACAGCTGGGTGGGAACTGGATGGACTCACAGAAGGAACCCAGAGGAGGTGTGGACAGCTGGGTGGGAACTGGATAGACTCACAGCAGGAACCCAGAGGAGGTGTGGACAGCTGGGTGGGAACTGGATGGACTCACAGCAGGAACCCAGAGGAGGTGTGGACAGCTGAGTGGGAACTGGATGGACTCACAGCAGGAACCCAGAGGAGGTGTGGACAGCTGGGTGGGAACTGGATGGACTCACAGCAGGAACCCAGAGGAGGTGTGGACAGCTGGGTGGGAACTGGATGGACTCACGGCAGGAACCCAGAGGAGGTGTGGACAGCTGGGTGGGAACTGGATGGACTCACGGCAGGAACCCAGAGGAGGTGTGGACAGCTGGGTGGGAACTGGATGGACTCACAGCAGGAACCCAGAGGAGGTGTGGACAGCTGGGTGGGAACTGGATGGACTCACGGCAGGAACCCAGAGGAGGTGTGGACAGCTGGGTGGGAACTGGATGGACTCACGGCAGGAACCCAGAGGAGGTGTGGACAGCTGGGTGGGAACTGGATGGACGGCAGGAACTCAGAGGAGATGTGGAACCCAGAACCCAGAGGAGGTGTGGACAGCTGGGTGGGAACTGGATGGACTCACGGCAGGAACCCAGAGGAGGTGTGGAAGAAGGCAGGGAGGACCCTTTCGACCCTGGCCTATCACACCTCAGTGACTCACAAATACAGCTGAGATGCCGCACGCCCACTCAGAAGTCAGTCAAACCTGGGCTTCCTGGGCTATGCAGCCCAAAGGACCAGCACCCAGGCTCAAGATGCCCACCCCTACTCACTTGACTGCCATCTCGGAGAAGAATTGAGGAAAGAAGGAAGAAGCTGAACATACTAAGAAATTAACCCCTTGGGCAGTACCTGAAAGGTAAACAACTTTAAATCATGGGGGGAATTAGATTGGGGTGAATCCACCACACTTCCCAAAGCATTCAGAATTAGGAGAACTGGAGACCAGCTTTTCAGTGCTATGGAAATATACACATTTTAAAAAAATATTATATTTATTTATTTATTTATTTGCAAGGAGGGGGCACAGAGAGAGAGATAATAAGCATACCAGGGCCTGTTGCCACTGCAAACAAACTCCAGATGTATCCACCACTTTGAGTCCTGTATTTATGTGGGTACTGGGAAATTGAACCTGAGCTGGCAGGCTTTGCTAGCACATGCCTTTAACCACTTAGAGATCCTCCAGCCCATGTTCTTGTATTTTTCTTTAATTTTACAGAGAAAGTGCATGCGAGAGAGACAGAGAGACAGAGAGTGGGCTCACCATTCCAGACACATGAGCCCCCTTGTGCATCTGGCTAACGTGGGTCCTTGGGAATTGAACTTGGGTCCTTTTGGACGCATAACCACTAAGCCATCCCTCCAGCCCTGTTCTTGTATTTTTTTAATGTTTATTTTTATTTATTTATTTATTTATTTGACAGAGAAAGAGGGAGGGAGAGAGAATGGGCGTGCCAGCATCTTCAGCCACTGCAAATGAACTCCAGATATGTGCACCCTCTTGTGCATCTGGCTAACATGGGTCCTGGGGAATCAAACCTGGGTCCTTTGGCTTTGCAGGCAAACACCTTAACCACTAAGCCATCCCTCCAGCCCCCGTTCTTGTATTTTTGACATAAGGTCTCACTGTATCCCAGGCTGACCTGGAACTCAACTCTGTAGCCTAGGCTGGCCATGAGCTCACAACAATCCTCTCAGATACTTTTTTTTTTTTTTTTAAATATGGTTGATTTGGGAGAAGACATTTATAGCTTCGCCAGATCAGCTGAAGTCTAATAAGCTCAGGAGTCCACGTGTCCTGCTTCCTTCCATAACGTGTCTCTTGGGAGTTTCCCATGAAGGAGATCTGGGTGAGCTCTCTGTCTTCTTTGCACAAATACTGAATGAAGGGACATGGGTCATAAACTAGTCACAGGGCTGGAAGAAAGGACTTGCTGACTCCTGCTATGTCTCTTTGCACTAATCCAGTAAATACGAAGGGCAGAAAAACCAGCCTGTGCCAGGCAACGGGCACTGGTCTCTAGGCATGATGGTGTTCCTCAGTCTGAGCAAAGAATCAACTTTGGGCAGAGGTGTCCCCCCACACCAAGCCCAGCTGTCTACAGTCCAGTGTCCTGTTCTCCCCAAGTATCCGTGAAGGCCTATTAAAACTCCAGACCCAATTTCTCATTTTATTTGGTGCCAAAGACACTTTATTTGAACTTTTCTCAATCTCATAAGGCCTCCCTATGGCTGTCTTGGTCTGATTTAATTAAAATCAACTCCTGAAAAGATTCACAGACTTGACCAGTAACAATGTCCATTTCTTTTTATTTATTTATTTATCTATTGTTGCTGGTACTGGAAAACCCCACACAAACACTCACTGAACCCGAAAGACTACATACCCAACCCTGTCATCATCTGAAAAAGTCATCTGTCACTTTAGACTAGTTGTAAACCAAGTTCAGGTACACAGGAAGCCCCACAAGTTCAAGCAATGTTTCTAAGATCCCAAGATTTGAGCCATGTTCCCTTTAAGATGGGCTGGAAATCTAGAATGGAAATGATGTTTCTAAATCTGTTTCTGTCCATCTGTGAGCTCCAGCTGCTCGCATTTCATTAGGGTGACTTCTCGGGCCTTTAGATCTCATTTCAGATCAGGCTAGGCCTGGTCTTGATTAAAGCTGTAGCAAGAACAGCATATGGCCATCAGGGAGGCAGAGGCTCCGTCACAAGCCCCTGCAGGTTCATGCTGGAAAGAAAAAAAAAATACCCATGAACAGTCTGCTCTCTTCTAGTTGGGCTGGAAATGAAACCCAAGCTTGCACACTGCCTGTATGCATGTGTTTGAGTTAATTGAATTTCTAATTATTAAAAGTGAGGACAGCAGACAGAGGGCTTGGCCAGCTCAGTATTTAATTTTTTTAATTTAGTTTTCTTTTATTTATTTATTTGCAAGCAGAGAGAGAAAGGAGATAGACAGAGAGAGACTGGGAATGTCAAGGCCTCCAGCCACAGCAAACAAACTCCAGGTGCATGTGCCCCCTTGTGCATCTGGCTTACGTGGGTCCTGAAGAAGTGAACCTGGGTCCTTTGGCTTTGCAGGCAAGTTCTTAACTGCTAAGCCATCTCTCCAGCCCCCAGCTCAGTATTTAAATAGCACATCATCGAGGCAAACTTCTTCCAAAGTTCCCTTGACATGGCTGGTATTGGGACTCTCACTGTTGTGAGGTCAGGACAGGCTCCCAAGATGGAGTCACCAAGGTCAGCAGAATGGTGACACAGGCATAAGGAAGTGGATTATCCACAGTCTTCAAGAAACTACCCCAGTCATTATGCCCTCCTTGCCTAACAGCTGTCACCTATTTTAAGAGGAAAATAAGAAGGGTGGGGCTGTGACCATTCATATTTAGGCAAGTTTTTGCATCTGCTTTGGCTTTTAAGTGCCATTAGATGAATCAAAACACTTGGGTTAGAAAATACTTCTATTTGATGTCAGAACTAGCCACACAAGGAAGAAATGGGGCCATGTTCCTGTCCTCAGAGATCCAGCCTAGAGTAGATCAGAAACAATACCAGTTACTTTCTATACAGGATGGAAAGTGTCTTTGCAGAGCGGTCTCATAACTGAAGGAACTGATGATGCATGGGCTTTGTCCAGAGTTTTCTCAACTTCTTTCCAAAAATAAAAGATGATTTAAATTTTATTTATAGCCTTTAGTTGCAAAGTCACTTTTTAAAAATTATTATTTTTTTTTTACTTTGAGAGAGACAAAGAGATAGAGACAGAGAGAGAGGCAGAGAGAGAATGGGTGTGCCAGGGCCTTTTAGCCACTGTGAAAGCACTCCAGACTCGTGCGCCCCCCTGTGGGCATGTGCGACATTGAGTGCTTACATCACGTTTGTTTGTTTGTTTGTTTGTTTGTTTGTTTGTTTGTTTGTTTGTTTGTTTGTGGTAGGATCTCACTCTAGCCCAGGCTGACCTGAAACTCACTATACAGTCTCAGGGTGGCCTCGAACTCATGGTGATCCACCTACCTCTGCCTCCCAAGTGCTGGGATTAAAAGCGTGTGCCACCACGCCTGGCTTCCTTGCATCACTTTTGCATCTGGCTATACGTGGGACCTGAAGATTCGAACAGCATTCTTATGTGTTGCAGGCAAGTGCCTTAACCACTAAGCCATCTCTCCAGCCCACAAAGTCACTTTTTAATTTTTTAAAAATATTATTTTCAAGCAGCAAGAGAAAGAGGAGTGGTGAATGGACATGCCAGGGCTTCTTGCCATTGCAAATGAACTCAGACACATGCACCTCCTGTGCATCTGGTTTTACGTGGTACTAGGTAATTGAGCCCAGGCCATCAAACTTTGCAAGCAAGTGCCTTTAACTGCTGAGCCATCTCTCCGGCCCCCACTTTTTTTTTTTTTTTTGTTGTTGTTGTTGAGGTAGGGTCTCACTCTAGCTCAGGCTGACCTGGAATCCACTCTGTAGTCTCAGGGTGGCCTCAAACTCACAGCAATCCTCCTATCTCTACTTGCCCTCCCGAGTGCTGGGATTAAAGGCATGTGCCACCAAGCCTGGCCCCACTCTTTAATTTTTGACAAATCCATATATGTATATAATTCATTCTGATCTTATTCACCCGCCATTGCAGTCTCTCCTCCCTCTCTCATGCCTACTGACACCCTTCTTCAGCTAATCCCCCTCCTGCCTGCCCTTTGTGTGTGTGACTCATGGAGTTAAGTCGTGGTTGATTGCATGAGCATTGGGGGCGTTATTTACTCAAGTATGTGCAACTTACCAATTGCTACACCATGGAGGAACACTATTCTCTCCCCCAGCAGCCATTAACTGCACATAGCTGGGCTGGGAGGAGGGGAGTCTTATTGAGCCCCTTCCTCATCCACAATGGAATGTTGACAAAGTCAGTCTCATGCAGGAAGCTACAACTGCTGTGTTTGCTCTTGAGTTTTTGATGGGAAAGCAATAGAGGCGAAGGTTCCTTACTTCATCCGTTCTCATTTTTTTCCCCTTATAACCAGGCAAAAAATACAACAAGATAATCTTACATGGCTCTCATGAATTTGTAAAGCTTTATTTTATCTTCAATTGACATGTAATGTACAACATAATGTTTCAATGCATTTCTATGTTGCGTGATCAAGTCAAAACATAAGGAAGAAACATCACATCAAGCATTTACAACTGCTTTGTGATGAGTCAAACTCCTGTCTTCTATTTTGAGGGTACTTCTTAAAATGTCTGCTTCCGTTCCTTTTAAAAATATGTCATTTAGTCTTATACACAATTGATAATTATTGCTCTTCAAAAAATGTTAATTCTGGGCTGGAGAGATGGCTTAACGGTTAAGGTACTTACCTGCGAAGCCTAAGGACCCATGTTCAACTCTCCAGATCCCTCACAAGCCAGACACACAAAGGTGAGGCTAGAGCATGTCCACTAAGTGGCACAAGTGTCTGGAGTTAGATTGTAGTGGCTGAGGCCCTGGAGCACCAATTTCTCTCTCTCTCTCTCTCTCTCTCTCTCTCTAAAAATAAAATTTTAAAAAACTGTTTTTTTTAAAGGACCAAAGGAAACACAAGAGATCTAGGTAGGTATCTGAGTTTGCCCAAGCTTCTGGTAATAAAAAGCTGCCCGGACCTATGGGAAATCCTGGAGAAATGCATGCCGAGGAGGCTGTGGGAAGAACAGAGATTGGCAACTTACTGCAAAAGCTTCATTTGACAGGCTGCCTTCATGCTTGGCTCCCATCATGTTATTCTGCCTCTGAAGGAAGTAAGGTACCCCACCCCCAACCCCACCTCACACACTCATCTCAGTAAGGCTGAGTGTGCCCTCATTGTTACTGTTGTGGTTTTTACTGTCTAAAAGTCTGAGCAAGTATAACAAAATTCTGATTTTTCCTAAAGCTACTCAATTTCCTTTTTAAAATATTTTTTATTTTTATTTATTTGAGAGAGAGAGAGAATGGGCACACCAGGGCCTCCAGCCACTACAATCAAACTCCAGACGTGTGTGCCACCTTGCGTGCATGCATGACTCCTTGTGTGCTTGTGCAACACCTTGTGTATCTGGCTTACATGGGACCTGGAGCATCAAATATGGGTCCTCAGCCTTCACAAGCAAGTGCCTTAACCACTAAGCCATCTCTACAGCCCTCATATATAGCAAATAGCAAATATTAAGTTAATTTATTTAGCAGGGCAACTTTGGCTTGCTATTACCCCAGTTCATTAAAGTCTCATTAAGAGGAAACTGAGATAGTTTGAATGGATGGCCCCCGCCAACATATTCAGGATTTTATTATTAAAGTTTATAGCTGGGCGTGGTGGCACATGCCTTTAATCCCAGCACTCGGGAGGCAGAGGTAGGAGGATCACTGTGAGTTCAAGGCCACCCTGAGACTACATAGTGAATTCCAGGTCAGCCTAGGCTAGAGTGAGATAATACCTTGAAAAACCAAAAAACAAAAAAGTTTGTAATTTAGATCTGCAGCCACCTGGCTGGAAGCAGTGTCATTGGGCAGATCCTAGGGTCCAGATGTAAGGTGTGGGGGTGGATTTAGAATTACAGTCTAAAGATCTGCAGAGTGCTGAGCTTAGCCTGGAATTCCAAAAGTGTGCTTGAGTGTACTGGCATTGGTGGCTTGTGGCTTCTGTCTCTGCTTGCACCTGTGAAAGCGAGCCAGCTTCTTCTGCCGTTACGGAACTTCCCCTGGATCTGTGAGCTTCAAATACATTTCCTTCCTTCATAACTGTGCCCGGTTTGAAGGTTCATTTCAATGACCTAAGGCTGTCTAGTACAGCAACCCAAGACTGGTCCTGGTCATTGTGATGGTTTGATTCAGGTGTCCCCATAAACTTAGGTGTTCCGAATGCTAGGTCCCTCACCAGTGGCAATTTGGGAGCTGGAGCCTCCTGCAGGCAGTGTACTCTCCTGCTGCTGTTGTCCACCTGATGTCGGCCAGGGGGAGATGTCCACTCTCTGCTCATGCCATCATTCTCCCCCGCCATCATGGAGCTTCCCCTCAAGTCTGTAAACCAAAATAAACCCTTTCCTCCCCACAAGCTACTCTTGGTTGGTTGTTTTCTGACAGCAACGCGAACCTGACGGCAACACTCTTCTTCTTCCTACTTTCCAAACTGGAAGCAGAGCCTCGCTGCTGGTGCTCCAGGTTAAAAGCATCAGCGGGGGCTGGAGAGATGGCTTAGCGGGTAAGGCGCCTGCCTCCTAAGCCTAAGAACGCTGGTTCCAATCTCCAGCGGTTCCATTCTCCAGGTCCCACGTTTTGCCAGATGCAAAGTGACGCAAGGGTGCAATGCCGCACTTGACCACAAGGGGGCGCACACATCTGGATTTCGTTCTCAGCAGCTGAGATGCTGCTGGTGCCCATATCTATCTGTCTCTCTGTCTCTCTCCAGAAAAAAAAAAAAAGCATCAGCGGATCTCAGGTGAGTGGGAAGGAGGGAAAGAGCCTGCTTTGATTCCAATGCCTAGCATCTTTCATCTAGGAAAAGGGGGTGTTCCCAAAGCAGTGGCTTAGCAGGACATCTCTAAACAGAATGTGTTTCCCATGTCTCTTTATAAAAGGCATGCTGTTTTTCTGAACAGAGATTACGTGAACGCTAGTATTAGGTTAATTCTGCTTAAGGCAACTCTCCAGGACAGACACACTAATGCCAAGTAAGATCCATATTCCAGAAAATTCTGCCAAAGTATGTACAGCTGCCAGCAGGCCTCCGCTATCTTATGCTTTCCCAAGGAAATGTTTATCTTCCCGACACAAGATGTTCCCTTTCAATATGAATAATGGAGATAATATTTTGCTCAAATAAAACTGTCTCTGTGCTGGTGAAGTTCTTTACAGTTTGACTCACTGTTCCCTGGGAAGACGAGGCATGCTACACAGGGCAGATAATCAGGATGGCTGCAGACCACACTGGCCATTCACTGCCATGGTCCAGCGTGGAGCCTGAAAGACTCCTATAGCCCAGTGTAAGTGTATTGACCGGATGCATGTAACACAGCTCAACAGGACCTGAAGTTGGACGAGTTCATTATCTCTTATAGACATCACTCTTCATTTCTAAATATTTTATTATTGATTTATTTGAGAGAGAGGCAGAGAGAGAATGGGCATGCCAGGGCCTCCAGCCCCTGCAAACGAACTCCAGACACATGCACCACCCTGTGCATCTCTAGCTTATGCGGGTACTTAGGGAATGCATATGGGTCCTTAGGTTTTGCAGTAAAATGCCTTAACTGCTAAGCCATCACTCCAGCCCCCCTTCCTTCCTTCCTTCCTTTCTTTCTTTCTTCCTTTTTTTTTGAGAGAGACAGAGAGAGAGAGAGAGAGAATGGGCGCACCAGTTGCCTCTCAGCTGCTGTGAACAAACTCCAAATGCGTGCGCCCCTTTGTGGGCAAGTGCAGCATTGCGCCCTTGCATCACTTTTTGTGTCTGGCTAACCATGGGACCTGGAGAATCAAACGGGCATTCCTAGGCTTCTCAGGCAGGTGCCTTAACCGCTAAGCCATCTCTCCAGCCCTCACCCTGCCTTTCTTAATAACATGTTTTACATCTGTGAAACTTTTCCTTTCCCTGATTGGCCCCAAGACAAAGACAAAGGTTCACTAAACACTAAGCTGGTTGAGAGAAGCCACTACCTTTCCCAGGCATGACATTGTATTGCTAACACCATGCACAATGTGTGTTTGTTAAAATGCTCACAGTGCTAAACACTGCAGTTCTAGACATGCCAGTGGCTTCTGACATCACTTACCAGCTTCATTCTGTTGATAAGCCCATACTGAGGAAGTGTGCTTTCTTTCAGTCACCAGTGATACAAGATGTCCCTTAAATCATTACATCAGGGAAGATCTGCTAAAAAAAGATTGAGGTTTCCTCCCCCAAATTCTGAGATGGTTGCGGGCCTAACAAGCTAGGGATGGAGCCTAGATAAAGAAAGAGGGGACAGAAAGTCCTTTGAAAACGTTGCAGGAAGATTATTTTAACTTATTCATAAATGTGTAGACACTGGTAGAAGATTAGCTTTAGCTGATCATTTCACTAAATGAAAGACAGATTTAAGATGAATGTCCTCTGAATAATCAGCTTGCTTTAAAGCAAACAAAGCACATTAAAGTAGGCCTAGAGAAGCCAACTTGGAAATCTATATTTTAATAGGAAACATTTCTACTTCTGCAAAGATGATTTTAAAAAAGAGTTATTAATGCTATCAACTTTTCTTGTTTTCATACAGTATGGAAGCATTTTCAAGCACTCTAAACTCACTCTGATGAGTCTGGAATTTCTTTGAGAGTTTCTTAACCACTGTCCACATGAAAATGAAAAGCTTTGCTTGAAATAACTTTAAAGGTTTCTGACATGAAGCTTCCTTCTCAGGATCTGGGGAGATATGGGCTGCATCAAACACTAATCATTAGAAAACTCATAGAAATCTTAAGGTCATGAAAGAAAGCTTCAATTTCTATCCAATGTTTAATAGCAAGAAAAAAAGCTATGTCCCCAAAACATTAGTTAAGTCCAGTATGAACATTTAATTGACATGATGATGGTGATGTTAGCTTGAATTCTTTGAAAAACAAATACAAGGGCTGGAGGGATGGTTTAGCGGTTAAGGCACTTGCCTGCAAAGCCAAAGGACCCAGATTTGATTCCCCAGGACCCACGTAAGCCAGATGCACAAGGTGGTGCATGCATCTGAAGTTCGTTTGCAGTGGCTAGAGGCCCTGGTGTGCCCATTCTCTTCCTCCTTTTCTTCCTCCTCCTTCTCCTCTTCTTCTTCTTTCTCTCTCTCTCTTTCTCCCTCTGTCTCTCTGATAAATAAATAAATAAATGATATTTTTAAAAACATACAAAAAGGTGTTTTTTTTTTTTTTTTTTTTTTTCATCTTGTAAGCATAGAAATTGCTTTCAGAGACTTGAGAGGATTAAATGCATAAATCTGTTATCAGGTATTAATGACATGGTTATTCATCATACCACATTTTATATCACATTGTTAGTATTTTTATGCTTAGCATTCCCTGCCAATTTATTCTCAAGATTTATAGAGAATAGTGAAGCCAGTAATTACAGTTATCTGGCCGGTTGTATGAATCTTGACCTCCGTTGAGTAGCCTCATTTCCTATACAATACTGCCATCTAGTGGCAGCCTCTATGCATTTCCCAGGGAAAGGCCAGGTTTCTACCAACCAGATCCCACACCCTGCTCAAGCACTGAAAGTCAGGATTGATTTATGTCCCTAGAATGTCTCAAATTGATCAGAGAGGGAAAAGGTCATCCCGAGGAATGTTACAACTTTCTAAAAATCAATGCCACACCATTATACTACCAGAAAGATTGTTCAGTGGTTAAAATGCTTGCCTGCAAAGTCTAACAACCTAGGTTCAATTCTCCAGTACCCACATAAAGCCAGATACACAAAGCGGGGCATGCATCTGGAGTTCTTTTGCAGTGGATGGAGACCCTGGCTCACCCATTCTCTCTCTGCCTCCCTATCTCTCCTTGCTTCCAAATAAATAAATTTTAAAAGAAGTTTTTTGTTTTGTTTTGTTTTTCAAGGCAGGGTCTCGCTCTAGCCCAGACTGACCTGGAATTCACTATGTAGTCTCAGGGTGGCCTTGAACTCACAGTGATCCTCCTACCTCTGCCTCCAAATGCTGGGATTAGAGGTGTGCACCACCACGCCCAGCTTAAGAAAATTTTTTTAAGTTGAATTCCACTAAGGAAACATTGAAGAAGTTGCCATTTCCACCAAATATTTCTTTTAGAACTAGTAGCCCACTTGTGTATTTCAAATGTTCTCACACTCAAATTGAAAAAACACCTCACTCTTTCCAGAAGCTTTATTTTATTTATTTTGGTTTTTCAAGGTAGAGTCTCATTCTAGCCCAGGCTGACCTGGAATTCACTATATACTCTCAGGGTGGCCTTGAACTCATAGCGATCCTCCTACCTCTGCTTCCCAAGTACTGGGATTAACAGAGTGCACCATCACACCTGGCCTCCAGAAGCTTTTAAAATTCTACCTTTGAACATTTAAGGTGCTTTGATGGTGAGAAATTATATTGGGCTCTAAAATAAGTGAAAAAAAGCTATTTTTGTGTTTGCACATGGAAATGGAAAGAAGTTCGTTTCCCATTTTCTCTTTGGGATATTTGCTATTTTGCGTAGTAAACAGAAAATTCAGATTTCTCTGCACAATGTTTGGGGATGTTCCGGAGGAGGTAAGCCACCTTTGAGGTCTGCTATTTGGATGTCTCATTCACTCATTTTGGATTCTCCTTCACACATGAATAGGAATGATCTTGGAGCTGCTCCCAAGTCTGGGCCACCCAGGTCACCTCCAGTTCCCCGTGGCACAGGGCCATCACTCTTCAGACCCACGGGAACTCATCAGTCTACGATGTCAACTTTCAGTTACCCAGGATGAACACAGATCTTTATGACGGAAGAAAATGACTTGTGATTTCAGTAAAAATACACATTCTGACAGCTAACAAAAAAAGCTGCCCAAATACTAAAAACAAGACGGGGAAAGTTTTGATCTCTAGGGAGTAGAGGTAAAACTTATATTCTTTCTCATCCATCTTCTTTATTGAAAATTTAAATGTATGACCTATAACTTGCCATATAAACATGTATATGCAGATAAAGGACAAATGCACTCAATTATCAGCAATTTACCTATTTCTGGATGGAAGCAAATATTTTAATACACACAGGTTCTTAAGTAACCACAGCATTCTGCATTTAGAAAGTTAGAGGCGGCATAGTACATACGTTATTCCTGTACTACTCTGCTTGAGGGTTTATTCAAGCTGGTCCCCGAGTATTATGTTCAGTCTGCTGATGTAAAGATACAGATGCCCTCAAGATTCTTACTGAGCTTAGGGGGAAAATCCAATCAAGTTCCGGAGAGATGGCTTAGTGGTTAAGGCGTTTGCCTGTGAAGCCCAAGGACCCCGGTTCAATTCCCCAGGACCCACATAAGCCAGATGCACAAGAGGGCGCACAGGTCTGGAGTTTGTCTGCAGTGGCTGGAGGCCCTGGGGTGCCCATTCTCTCTTTCTCTCTGCCTCTTCGTCTCTCTCTCTCTCTCTCAAATAAATAAACTATTTTTTAATCCAATTTTAAATGTTGAGACTCATTTGAAATGTTTAATAATGTATTATATGAAGCGGGACATGTGTAAATCTTCTCATTGTTCTCTCCAAGTATATGTTGATCTCTTTCACTGACTTGTAATTTCATTGACGGTTAGGTATCTGTATCTAAGTGCAAATGGGTTTGTTTAAAAGCGATTAGGACCACTGAAGCCCCCAGAAAGGGAGGAATTAGAAAGGAACCAAGGAAGACTGGCAAGATGGCTCAGCGGTTAAGGTGTTTGCCTGTGAAGCCTAAGGACTCAAGTTCGATTCCCCAGGACCCACGTAAGCCAGATGCACAAAGGTGGCGCATGTGTCTGGAGTTTGTTTGCAGTAGCTGGAGGCCCTAGCAGGCCCATTCTTGCTCTCTCACCCTCAATAAATAAATATTTTTAAGAAGGAAAGGAACCAAGGAGAGGGATTGGAAGTGTAGATGAGAAAAACTAACAAGGTAAGAGATTTAAGGGGAAACACAAATGCTGGATCAGCAATATTAGCATAAAAATTGGTGATCGGGGAAATTTTATGATACACTTGACAGAAGCCTATAAAATTGAATGGGATGATAAGCGTGTACACCAAACAAATATGAGATTTCGGGCTTGAGTCTTTTATTCAGTAGCTAATTATATTAGTATCTCTTTCACTACTATAAAGAAATGCCAAAAGCAGGCTACTTGAGAAGAAGTTGGGGGCCGTGGAGATGGCTCAACAAGAGTGCTTGTCACGTCCAGACTTCAGAGTTCCACAGTGCTCTTTTCCCATCGTCTGGCACTTAGATTCTGTCTCCTCCTCCACTGCGTCCCCTGAGCCCTGCAGGGGATCATGCATGTGTCCTGCATAGGACTGAGCACTTTCGGTCACTTATTTTTCAGCTCTTCAGACCCATCAGCTCAGATCTCAGCCCTGGTCAGAAAAATCTTTCATCTTCTTTTTGGCACCAGGAGTCAGTTAATGCCAAGAAACACCACCACTGGTTAAGGGCTGAAAATAAGGGGTTGATCAGGGTTGCCTAGTTTTGATGGACAATTGTCAAAAGCAATAGGGTTCACGCTGACTCATAGTGGACAAGGCTTAAAGTGTGGACTATTGCATTTAATTTCAAAATGAGAAAATCAGTTCCTGTCTCCTTTTCAAGGCACACTTACTGTAATAAGGCCAACACACTTCACTGCTCTGGCATTTAAAAGGCGTTCTATTAAATGTCACTTGCCCATGTGGCTCCTGGGCTCACATTTCAATGACCTAATGCACTTTGTAATGCTAGTTTCTGAAAAGTCCCACAACACCTCACCCTTAACTATAGGCATGGAATTATTGAAAGCAGTACTATAATTAGTCTTGTACCAGCTCTGGCTTTATAGGATGCTATTGGCTGTGATCAGCCTCACTCATAATGATTTGTGGGGTGCCTAAAAGCAAGTTAGAATGGTTGTAAAGTCACTTAGGAATATAGACTTAGGAACACACTGCTGTATTCATAGGTGGTGTTAAAATTGATCTCCTATGAACCACTGCAAGGTCTCTCTATATTTAAAGTTGAACAAGGCTGGAGAGATGGCTTAGTGGTTAAGGCGTTTGCCTGCAAAGACAAAGGATCCAGGTTTGATTCTCCAGGGCCCACGTAAGCCAGATGCACAAGGGGGTGGTATGTGTCTGGAGTTTGTTTGCAGTGGCTGGAGGCCCTGGCGCACCCATTCTCTCTTTCCCTCTTTCTCTCTGTGTCAAATAAGTAAATAAATAAATAAAATATTTAAAGTTGAACATACACCTTTCTGTTTGGGGAACATCTGAAATGATGACTCCATGGAAATGGTCAATCTTAGCTCGGAAAGAGCGAACTAACAATGACAAGATGAGCTGCGAGTGTGGCAGAGCAGCGACTGAGCTACTCTGTGGAGCCGTGGCACTGCCAGGGTCAGTCTGGAAGCAGGGTGCAACCTGGGTTTCCCGGATAAATGTGTGTGCATGGCTCAACCTCAGAGACTAGACAGGAGTGAAGGATGTCACCAAACCTGGGAATGGGCACGAAAGCCTTTCAACGCAAGGAACTCAGTTACAGACACTTTTCCTGGATTTTATTATCAGACACTCAACCAATCCCATCGACAGTTAACATTTACCCAGGGTGCATAGCAAGAGCTGTTCGCTCTTCAGTATCTCAAAGGTTAAGGTGCGTGCCCGGATGAAATGAGTGCCAGCCAGCATTTGTTGGTGTCTGGATCCTTTCCAAAAGTCAGTCTGGACTGTTTGGCTTTCCCTGTGTAGCTAGCTCAGATCAGAAACTTGAGAAATGGCGAGGGGCCCAACAGGATTGAGAGAAAACCACTGAGCTCTGTTTCCAAATTAGATTATACATTTGGCTCGGGAGAGTGGAGATTGATATGAAGGCATTCTCATTATTTAGAGAGATTTGAGGCAAGACCTTTCAACATACCACATAAGTTAACTACTTTTGCTTGTACTATACACCCAACTGTCCAGGAATGCAATTGCTATGTAAATCAGGCAAGGTTGGTTCTTTTTGTTCAAAGCATGACCAAAAGTTGTCTATTAGGTCAGAAAGTCATCTCCAGTGACATTATTGCCAATCACATGCATCCTGAGCTTGCAGGAATGTCAGGTGATCCTACCAGTAGCTACTTTATGAAATTAAACACTTAATATCGAAATTTTACCTCCTGGCATGGTGGTAACCCATTCTTTTTGTTTGTTTCTTTTTGAGGCAAGCCCAACAGACAGGCCATTTTTTATGTGTGTGTGTGGGGGGGGGCAGAGATAGAACTGGTGTACCAGGGCCTCCACCCACTGCAATCAAACTCCAGACGCACGTGCCTCTTTGTGCACATGTGTGACAGTGCGTGCTTGCATCACTGTGTGTCTGGCTTACGTGGGACCTGGAAAGTCAACTATGAATCCTTAGGCTTCCCAGGCAAGTTGCCTTAACCACTAAGCCATCTCCCTAGCCTGTAACTATTCTTTACTGAAATACATTTTTATTAAAATTGTTTTAGTTAGGCTATATCTATTGTTAATACTACATGTTTGTGTATTGTATTAACCCTAAATTTTATTTCAGAATATCCAGAATAAAATCTTTGGTATCTAAGAGGCACAGAGTATAATAGGGTTAAGAAAACTATTCATTTCATCCAACTTGCTCATTCTACAGTGAAACTGCAATTCGGAAATGAAAAGTAACTTGCTCAAGGTCACAAAGCGAGCTAACGACCAGGGGTAACCAGAAGGGACCTGGACATGTAGTATTCCTTACAAAGCATGGCCCGACTTCAAAAAGGCACTGACAAGATACACAAAGATGGAGAAACTCACACCTCACCATGAGCTGAGGATCACGGGACTCAAGGAGTGGGCACAGAGAGGAGTCTTTCCACCTCTCCCCCAAGCACAAAGGGGCAAGATGCATAGAGAAGTGGGTTTTTGTTTTATCCACTTGGAAAGCCTCAGATGGTGACCAGGACACTGAGTTTAAATAAATGGAGCTGCGACCAAATTCAAAAGTGCTTCTCCAAAAGAAACATGGCAAAGACAGTCAATGGTGTGGGCCACGTGTAAGGCTGGCTTGAGAGTGAGAAAAGAAAAGAAAATGAGAAGGAACATTATCTTGAGAAATCCACAGGCCACCCTTCCCACGACTGTGCACTCTCAACAGCACTTCCCAGTACAGCAGTCATGGACATCATTAGCTCCATTTCAATGTGGCCCTAAGTTCGGGTGGGACTTTACCCAGATGGAGTTCATAGGAGGTCTGCATTTACAAGGCACCGGATGAGTAGGTGAAGGGAGGGTCTCAGGTAAGTTTTGTATTTAGCACACACTGAACCAGTCTGAAACCTTCCTAGCTATGAGATAAACATGAGGTAATTAACACAGACCCCCAAAGCTGATCAGATCACTGCTCTACAGAAAACCCTCCCCACTCCATAGCGTTGACATTCAGTACTCCACTAACCCAAAGTGGGCACCCAGGAAGCAGAAACAGACAAGCAAACCAACTCATTCTATTCTTTTAAATTCTCTTCTGCGCTTAGCCTGAAGTCAGGGCCATCTTTGAAACCTTCACAGACCTTTAAAATGCCCAACTTTGATTTCAGACAGCTGAACGCTATTGCTAAGGATCAAGGCGTTCACGGTCAGTCTGTAAACTAAAAGGAGCCATTCTTCCTTTGGGATTCAGCACCTAGAGCTGCTGTCAAGGAGTCTAGGGCATCAGAACTGAAGTCCTGGACCTTTGTGCAAATGAATATGATCCTAAATGCCTATGCAATTGTTTTTATGAAATTAAGGGAATTTGTGCCTATAAAATAAAATAAAACTGCAGTGTACCTAGAGTTACAAATGCACTAAGCCAAAGCATTTAACTCTGTGTGTGTAGGGGGTGGGGATACACAGAATGGTCTTTTCACGGCATCTTAAGTGAGATCGAAGGTAGGCACCGAAGTAGATGGCTGTTTCGATGGACCACGGCTAACGAACGTGACTGGTGGTTTTAAAACCCTGGGGAGAAAAAGACATAGTTCATTACAATGGTCACTTGCTTAGATTTTCTTTGGAAGTGTGTACATGGAAAAGGGGTGACCCTTTTGGGTGTACAGCAGTTGGACATCTCCACTGGAGACACCTCCTACCTCACCCAGGAGACCCCCCGTGGGTACCCTCAGTGAGAGGGGTCACCCATGAATGGAGTGAGGTGGAGGGGAAAGTTAGGTACTCCCCGAGAAGGCACACAACACTAAAGAGGATATCTCAACAGAGAAAACTCGCTGCGTCTTAATGGTCCCACTTACTTGGCAATGAACATCTTATTGGGGAAGGACTTCGACTCCGAGATATCTGGAAGCACAAGAGAGCAGCAACGTGAAGGGCACGGTAGCCGGAGCTCAAAGGAGGAGCTTTTGACATGTTTCTTAAAACCAGCTGGTTAGAGCCGGGCATGGTGGCGCACGCCTTTAATCCCGGCACTCAGGGGGCAGAGGTAGGAGGAATACGGTGAGTTCGAGGCCAGCCTGAGACTACACAGTGAATTCCAGGTCAGCCTGGGCTAGAGCGAGACCCTACCTCAAAAAAAATAAATAAATAATAAATAAACTAGCTTGTTAGTGCTCTCAGACACTTTACAACTATGATGATTTCTACCCCCACACACCAAGGGTGAACGATGTCACTCTTCTGATTCCTTTTGAAGTAGATGGGTACTTGATTTGGTTTAAACAACATTATTATTTGGGAGTTTAATCCAATGGCCTAAGAGCAGCTATACTGAACCCAAAGCTTTCCAGAAAATACTATTTTAATGGAGTTAACTAATAACCCCTAAAATAACTATATGAGCTCTGGAAAACCCTTTATAAAAGTTCCCATGCATCTGGGCTGGAGAGATGGCTTAGCGGTTAAGGCGCCTGCCTCCTAAGCCTAAGAACGCTGGTTCCAATCTCCAGGTCCCACCTTTAGCCAGATGCAAAGTGACACAAGGGCGCAATGGCACACTTGACCACAAGGGGGCGCACACATCTGGATTTCGTTCACAGCAGCTGAGAGGCTGCTGGCGCACCCATCTCCATCTGTCTTCCTCTCCCTCTCTCTCTGTCTCTCTCTGTGTCTCTCTCCAAAAAAAAAATAAAAATAAATAAAAGTTCCCATGCATCCAAAACCTTGCCCTATTAAGGGAAGGTCTTGATCAGCCAGAAAAAGAGTCATTTTTCAAATCTCATCTTGATCACACTGTGACCTCCAATCTGATGCCAGCTACAAAGCCCCATTCCTATCCTGAGCTTTCTAACGTGTTAGATAAACAGATACTAAGTCAAGATCTGTGTGGATGAATCAAGGCCTTAAACAAGCCAAAAAGACAGACCAACTGAAAATAATTACATTTCATTTTGCAGGTGCCCAGCGTTGTTGTAAGGAGAGAGGCTGACAGAGTGAGGGGGAAGCTGGTGCAGTGTTGTCTT
Organism: Orientallactaga sibirica; assembly: GCA_036365145.1. Lineage (NCBI taxonomy): Eukaryota > Metazoa > Chordata > Mammalia > Rodentia > Dipodidae > Orientallactaga > Orientallactaga sibirica. Next base: position 16,383,340 of record JAEOAD010000040.1, read on the forward strand.
TGAGAATGTATTTCAGGTCTCTGTCTAAAGTTTAAGTTACTTTGTTCTCCCCAAGCACAGAGGATGAAAATAAGAAGGGGTGGGGGTGTTCAGATGTGTCTCAGGGCTCATCACAGGGGACAGTGACTTTGGATAAAGCTTCTGACGACAGTCCAGTGTGTGAGTCTGCCACAGCTGGAGAGTGGGAAATGTCCGACTTTTTCATATGATAGACCATCTCGTCTTGGCATAGGGAGACCCATGGTTCCTCCAGCCTAATGCACCCAACATTCCCGATGTACTCACCAGTCCTTTGGCTTGTCCCTACTGGAAATACTTATTCATGAATATGGATAATCAAGTTGATTAAAACCCCAAGGGGAAAAAAAAAAAGTTTTTGGTAGGCGTGGTGGCGCACGCCTTTAATCCCAGCACTCGGGAGGCAGAGGTAGAAGGACCGCCATGAGTTCGAGGCCACCCTGAGACTACATAGTGAATTCCAGGTCAGCCTGGGCTACAGTGAGACCCTACCTCGAAAAACAAACAACAAAAATACTCCAAGAGCAAACAGACTGTGTCCAATGTGTGCCTTTTCCCACTTCCCCACATTTCTCAGGCTGTTAAAATTCCATCCATTCTAAAAGGCCACCGGGCCTCTGTCAGTGGCTTTGTCACCTACATGGCTTTGACCTTTTATTGGCTATATCATACTGTATCATATTTTGGACATTGTGCCTTACAGACTGCATCGTGATCATCCAATTAATTTGTTCAAATGACACTAATCTTCCTATATGGAGACCGTTAGAACACATGTGGTCACTTTACAAGCCCCTCCCCCCAGCTGCCCAAGACCAAGGCCAAGTGGACAAGTCTAGACCCTCTACTGCCCGAGCTGAGGCAACTTGAACTTTACTCTCTTATCTGTGTGTCTTCCTTGCCTCACACCAACCCCCCTGCTTGGGGCAACAGCAGAACAGCCCCATGGCCAGTGAAACTCAGGGCCACATGGAATCTTATGTAGCGGCTTTGTCATATGGAATAGAACTTCACCCCTACCCCCAAAAACAATTGTTTAAAAAGCAAGACATTTCCTTTGTTCTTTGAAAGTCAAAGCCCCTCTCTTGCTTTGGTGACCCTGTCACGCTCTTCCACGACAACCTAACCACCCTTCTCTAATAAGCCTTGTCCCCAAAAAGGAAATCGATTTCAGTGCTTCTACCAAAATGGCTTTTTAAAGTTTTTTTCTTTTTTTGTTTATTTTTATTTATTTATTTGAGAGTGACAGATACAGAAAAATGTAGAGAGAGAGAGAAAGAGAGAAAGAGAATGGGTGCACTAGGGCCTCCAGCCACTACAAATGAACTCCAGATGCATGCAGCACCTTGTGCTTACGTGGGTACTGGGGAATTGAGCCTTGAACCGGGGTCCTTAGGCTTCACAGACAAGCACTTAACCACTAAACAATCTCTCCAGCCCCCAAATGGCCTTTTAAGTCAATCTTAGTATGATTACTTTTACAGGGACCCATTTTAGGGAAAAGACTATGCTTATTTTTGTGTCCCTCCCCATATGTGACATTTACCCCATTCAGAAGAAAGTATGTTTGAGAGAGGAGCCTGCTGGAGAAACAGTGGGTGCTAGCTAAGTTCATGAGGAAGGTGGGTCTCATCACCTGCAGGGCTGTTTTGTTTAGTTTATCTATTATTTATTTATTTATTATTTATCTATTATTTAGTTTATCATCGATTTATCTATCTATCTATCTATCTATCTATCTATCTATCTATCTATCTATCTATCTACCTATCTATCAATGAGACTGACAGAGTGAGTCTGGGTGCATTAGGGCCTCCTGCCACTGCAAACGAACTCCAGATGCATGTGCCACTTTGTGCATCTGGCTTTACATGGGTACTGGGGAAATCAAACCCCAGGTTGTCAGGTTTTGAACGCAAGCGTCTTTAACCACTGAGCAATCTCTCCACTCCCTAGGCTCCGTTTAGTAGAGGAGGCCCTGGCCCTTCAGGACCACAATGCACTTGCCACAGACTACCTGGGAAAATGGGAACATCCCCAGATGTGTTTCTCCTTCACTTCAAACACATGAAGACTGTAACAGCCTCCGGGTGGGTAGAACTAGCCTGAGGTCCCATTCCCCCGCAAAGAAACTGACTGAGGCCTTAGGACCCCACCGTGAATTCTAGTAGCCACACTGAGGAGAATGGGGGTGGGGCGATGGGCTATAAGAGTACATTTTATAATAAATAAATTTTTTTAAAAAGACTTTTCATTTGAAGAAATAAAAGATTGATAGCCTGTCTTAGTCCAGCCCCAAATTCAATAGGCACTCATTAAATGTTGTTCACTAAATGGACCATGGCCAGTTGTCGTGATGTTTTCAGGGTTACAATCTCCAGTTTACAGAAAGTGGTTTTTGGTTTTTTTTTTGGGGGGGGCGGTTAAGATAGGGTCTCACTCTAGCCCAAGCTGACCTGGAATTCACTATGTACTCTCAGGGTAGCCTCAAACTCATGGCGATCCTCCTACCTCTGCTGAGTGCTGGGGTGAAAGGCGTGTGCCACCATACCAGGCTAAAAAGTGTTGTTATTTTTTCATTTGAATTTAAGGTTAGTAATCTTTCCAAGAACTAACACACAAAGAAACTAATCTTATTTTTCCTCCTTGGAAGTTTAACATCTTGATTGGCCTTTGTAAAGTATTTGAACCAGACCATTTATACAACTTCTCCAAACTCATACAGTAAGGAACCAGGGATTTGTGCCCTGATCAGGTGACTAAATACCCCATTATGTAAGCATCGGATCTCTAAACCCTGCTTCATCCAAAATAAAAATAGAACTATGATGTAAGTCATATTATTCATTGAAATAACTGAGTAGAAAACTTTAAAGAAAGCCACATCTGTTTCCCACTTTCTAGAAGGGTGAACTTCTTAGCCCATGGTAGTATAAAAATCACTTTGGGATTCATGTCTAGAAATATGTTTTCTCTCTCTAACTTTAGACTTATACGTATGCTCTTTATAAATGACTGCTAAACCAAAGAAAGGATCAATCATGGGAGATTTTATGTAAAAATAATCAAACAGATACATACCGTACTTATCCCAATGCGGCCACGGGGGCAAATTGGACTTAAACTCCTGCTGCGACAGCGAGCTACAGGCCGCATCGTATTCCACTTAAAAAGAAAAAAGAAAAGAAAATGAAACAGTAAAGGGTGAGTGAAACATGACATAGATTAAGTCAACATGCACAGCCCATCAGACGAGAGGTTCTACTGATCAGATTACACTTTCCCCTGAATGGTCACCAGCGTTAATTACACTCCCTTGCTCCCTGTAGCCACCTACAATTTGGTAATGACGTCTCAGGTAAAATCCCATTATAGTGAGCATGGGTATATGCAAATTCGGGTGTTAGTAGAATTTATGAGTAAGGTGTAAGAAATCACATTTGAGTTTGCAAATGTTCTCTGTAAGCTCCCTATGGGCAGTGACTCATGACGTGTAGTCACTATTAAATCTTCCAACACCTGAGCGCAGTGCAAGGTTACAGATAACTGTAAAATAAAGATGATTGAATGCGATGAAATGTGACCTCTGCCGACCTCTAAGAAGAGTATATGTCAAAGCCATAAACGACATACGTGGTGCATGCTGTTTTATCACGTATCAATATCTCGATGAAACAGTCTGATAAAAGAAAATTAGATTCACTGAAAGGAGATTTTATAAGTAAAATACTGGTTGAAAGTCAACCCCCCAATCAACTTGTCTTTTCCAAATTCTTCTCAGAGCATTATCATTTTGATTTGGGGCTTAATCTTGGGCAAAGGTTGGTGTTTGATGGGAGACAAGTCCTCTCCCACCTTCTGAACAGCACTGCATTAGGGACAGTTGCTTAAGGGAGAGTAATTATTGTAGAGCAAGAGGCATGTGTTGTTTGTCTGTTTGTTTTGTTTTGTCTTGTTTGTTCCAAGCAGGGGTCTCACTCTAGGCCAGGCTGACCTCAAACTCATGGCAATCCACCTACCTCAGTCTCCCAAGCGCTGCGATTAAAGGCGTGCGCCACCATGCCCAGCAGCATACATGTTTTGATAAGAATATGCATTATAGAGCACATAATTGTTGTCTGATGGGCAAAATCCAATTTCAACGGGCTCAACTTTCATAGCATAAAGCATTGTATGGAGATGGTATTCATTATAATGGGATTTTTGAAGCTACAAAACTGAATATCCTAGGCTCTGTGAGAACAAATGACTCCTCCACTAAACATGGCCACAAAACACTTCCCTCCTTGTCCAGTTCAAAGAGAACAAGGACAAAAAAAAACAAAAAACGGCATCTCGGCTTTGCTCTGTGGAACCAAGGGGTTTCCTTCAGGCCTCACCCCACCTCTGTCTAGGAAGAACAGAGGTCACATATTATAGCAGAGCAACTATGCATATCCAAGCACCTGGGGCCTCCAACCCCATCATGGAAACCCACTATAATCTCTCTCTCTCTCTCTCTCTCTCTCTCTCATATATATATATATATATCTTCCCCCTCCCTCCCTCTTGTCCTCTTCCTCTCTCTCCCTTCCCCTCTCCATCCCTTCTTCTTCTTCTTCTTCTTTCTTCTTCTTCTTCTTCTTCTTCTTCTTCTTCTTCTTCTTCTCTCTTACCATATATATATCTTCTTCTTTCCCTCTCTCTCTCTCACTCTCTTCCTATATATCCCTTCCCCTCTTTCCCCTCCCTCCTCCTCTTCCTCCTCTCCTCCTCCTCTCCTCCCCTTCCCTTTCCTTCTCTCTCTCTTATTCTTCTTCTTCTTCTTCTTCTTCTTCTTCTTCTTCTTCTTCTTCTTCGTCCTTCTTCTTCTCCCTTCTTCTCTCTTCTCTTCTCTTCTTCTTCTCTCTTCTCTCTCTCTCTCTTCTCTCTCTTCCTCTCTCCTTCCTCTCTTTTCTCTCTCCCCTCTCTCATAGTGAAGCCTCCCTTGGAAACTGTTAAACTACTCAACATGGTTAAAACCATCTATCACCTACAGATACAGGAGGGCGACCTTCTAAAACCTAATGGCTCCTTCTTCCCTACCTCCTCTACCCCATTTTCTCCATCCCTCCCCTTCCCTGCACATCATACGAAGGAGAGAAAAACAGAACATATATGTAGGTTCCCAAAATGGATAGTTATCAGGAAAACACGGGTAAACTATTTCCTGAAAGTTCATCAGTCCCTTTGCAATGTTTCAAGCCATAGAAAGTCTCCAACAAGCTTCAAAGGTTATACCCTGGAAATATCAAATTATCTTTCAGATAGAGAAGATAACTGTGTCCAGCTCCATCATACAGACAGAGCAACAGACAAAGAAATTGCTGCTGGTAAATTACAAAACAATTTTTTTTTTAAAGCTGTGTTTATCGGACATGGTGGCACACGCCTTTAATCCCAGCACTTGGGAGGCAGAAGTAGAGGATCGCTGTGAGTTTGAGGCCACCCTGAGATTACATAGTGAATTCCAGGTCAGTCTGGGCTACAGTGAGACTGTGCCTCAAAAAAAAAAAAAAATGCTGTTTTTCCTTCTCCTTTGCATGAAATCTTATCAACTTTTTTTTTAAGTCAATTTTCTTTTATAGTATCTTTGGGTTTATAAATGTTCTCGAACTTGTGAATCAAACACTGGGGATGAATTGTCACTATGCAAGGCCACCGTACAAAAGCCCCTCTCTTGGTGACAGCTTCTCCCTTCATAATGACACAGTCATTCTCCATAAGAGCAGGCCACACGTGATACAAGACCAAGGGAGCAGTGAAATCCGAGTCATAGCTGCGGCGGTACCTGGAGGGAATGCACAACACAAGAAAAAGAAGGTGAGTGCTCTGTTTTTTCAGGGCTGGCATCCATACCCAGAACCTAGGTGCTTAGGTAAGTACTCCCTGCTGAGCTACATCCTTAGTCTGATAAACACTAAGGTAGCATAGCTAGGGGAAGCCCGCTTCACTTATTCTTTTCAAGGTAGGGTCTCACTCTAGCCCAGGCTGATCTGGAATTCACTCTGTAGTCTCAGGGTGGCCTCGAACTCACAGCAATCCTCCTACCTCTGTCACCCGAGTGCTGGGATTAAAGGCATGCACCACCATGCTCGGCTTGATTATTCTTAAGTCTAAATAGAAATAGATCCTCACTCCATTGTTAAAGAGTTGAGTGTGGATTCTTAGAACAGGAACCAGTGACAACTAGGGCCCACCGACTAGGACTCGTCACAGACTCCCTGAGGCCATCATATTCAACTAATCTCATTCCATCTCTTGTCTTCTCAGAATTATAAGACTTTCAAGTCAGGAAAATGCCGGCGACATAGCCTCTCTAAAGTCCCTGGAAGCTTTGTCTAATGTTTCTCGTGTTGTCTGTGGACAAAATAAAAGAAATTTGGGCGGATGGGCAATTTAGGAAGTCGATCTGAAAGAAACTAGGAACACAACAACGGTGTGCTCCAAGGCAACCAGAAAGCCCATCCCTGTTGTCATCGGCCTAAGTGAAAAAATGATAATAAAAATAAAAACGTACGGCTTCCCTCATTAATTACCTTGCAGGAATGCTGCTGGGCAGCCACCTATCCATGAAAATGGCTTGAACAGAAACTGGGAGCTAATATTTCTTGAACACATGCTGTGGTAGTTGGAATGTATGTCACCCAATAGACCCAGGTGTTTTATTAAAACTTGGATTTCAGGGCCTGGAGAGATGGCTTAACAGTTAGGCACCTGCCTGCAAAGCCTAAGAATGCTTGTTCAAATCTCCAAGTCCTTCATATAGCCAGATGCATAAGACCCAAGAGTGCTGTGCACACAAGGGGGCGCACACATCTGGAGTTCATTCACAGCAGCCGAAAGGCCCTGGCATGCCCATTCTCTCTCTGCCTCTTCCCCTCTCTCTATCTCTCTCAAATAAAAAAAAAATTTAAAAACAACTTGGATTTCCAGCCGCCTAGCTGGAGGAGGTGTCACTGGAGGCGGACTGGATGTCTAACCCAAAGGTATGCATAGTGAGTGTGGGTCCTGCCTGGGTCCCTGCTGCTGGCTGTCGGGTCCCAGTTTGCTGTGCTGTCCCTTTGTGTTTGCTTATGGTGCTGGCCGTTTTGAAAGTGGCATCTCTCTCTGCTTGGATCTGTGAGAGGGAGCCAGCTTCTTCCTCTATTCATGGAACTTCCCTTGGATCTCTCTGTAAGCTGAAATAAACCTTTTCTCCTCTCAGCTATGTCTGTTTGGAACTTCATCCTAGCAACGTGCAGCTGAGTGTGACACTGGTTCCTGCTTGAAGTCATTCTAACTGCCTCACCTGCATTATCTCAACTCATCTTCTACACTCAGTCCTGACGGGTGGGCATAATTCTCTACCCCTCTAGAGGGCAAACTATGGAACAGAAAATGAAAACATCCTGCTTATGTTTGCACAGTTAATAGGTAGTAGAGCCGGGATTTGAACTCAGGCAGTTTGAGGCTGGGGCTAGTGTTCTTAAGCACTAGCCTGCCCTCCTTCTAGGCAACCTCCAGCTTTAGCTAAGACCTTGTTGAATCTCAATGACTGTTTTCCTATTATTTTAATTTCTCCCAAATTGTGAGGGGAATATTCACATAAAACTCGACAGAAATCTAACGGTTCCCGACAAGAGACCAGAGTGGTCATTTGCAACCCTGAGTGTGCGTAAAGGCCTGCCTGGTTATGAAACTTCACCTTTCTGAGTTCTACTTAGATCAACCGCATACAATGTCACGGGATGTGGTACGGATGTGTGCATTTTTAACAAGCCCCTAGAGTGGTTCTGATGGGGATGGTGTACACACCACACTTAGTGAAAGCTGGCCTAAATTATGCAATCAAAAATCAGCATTGGCATGTGTAGAGCAAGCACCTCTCTTTTCACATGTTCCAACCAGGCTCCAGGTTCCAGGTGGGGATCCTGGAATCTGGCAGGACCGAGAAGTGTGCAACAGGGCCTGGAAAGTAGGTTGTGACTGTCATTCCCCCACCCAGGAATCCTTCCTCTTAATGTTCACAGGGAGCAGAGAAGTGGGGCATTCCTGAGTGTGGGGGTTTGATTCAGGTGTCCCCTATAAACTTAGGCGTTCTGACTGCTAGGTTCCCAGCTGATGGAGATTTGGGAATTAACACCTCCAGAAGGTAATGTATTGTTGAGGGTGGGCTTATGGGTGTTATAGCCAGTGTCCCCTTGCCAGTGTTTGTCATACACTCCTGTTGCTATTGTCCACCTTATGTTGACCAGGGGGTGATGTCTACCCTCTGCTCATGCCATCATTTCCCTGCCATTATGGAGCTTCCCCTCGAGTCTGTAAGCCAAAATAAACCCTCCCCCCCCCCCAAAAAAAAAGCTGCTCTTGGTCAGGCGATTTCTGCCAGAAATGCAAACCTGACTGCAACCCGTAGTATGGTTCCCACATCTTACTTGCATTCATTAAAGACCTCTCCGTCTGCCCCAAATGCAACGTCAAGTGGTGGCTCTAAGGACTGCATCGCAAAGGCAATGCAGCAGATCTCCTGGATGAAGTTGCTGAGGAGGCAAAAGTCCACTTCAGGAGGGAAGGAGATCTTGGGGTTCACGTTCATGGCACGGATCACATCCTGGAAAAAAAAAAAAAGAAAAAAGATGCCATCACTTCGATGCCAAGCTGTGAGAAGAAACACCCCGAGGATTCTGATATCATTTGTGACTGACAGAAGGTAGGGAAAGAGGGTAGCGAAAATAAGTCAATCCAGAAAAACACATGTGCTACAGGAGAAGGATGCTGTCACACATAGCAGGGAAGGAGGAAAGAAGACAGAGCGGAAATGACATGCTAATGACAGGGAAAATCCTTGGCGGGGGGGGGGTGCTGGAGAGATGGCTCTGTGGGTAAGAATACTTGCTGGACAAGCATGAGGGCCTGAAATGTCCCGATTTGCCAAGTTCAATTCCCCAGCACCCATATAAACAACTGAACATGGCCACACATGCCTGTAACCCCAGTCCTGAGGGGCGCAGAGATCAGAGAATCCCCAAGGCTCACTGATCAGCCAGTCTGACCGAAACTGGCAGCTCCAGGTTCAGTGCAAGACTCACATCTCCAGGACACATGCGGAGGGGCGCTGTCAGGGGACATCCAACCTTCTTCTCTGGCCTCGACACATGAATGCATGGAGCACACGCACACCCAACATGCATGCACCACACACACCATACCACACATAGTACGTACAAGACACATGCAAATAAAAGGGGCTAAACAACAACAACAACAAAAAAAAAAACTAAAAAAAATATAGTTCATGATTTTTTTTTATTTATTACTTATTTTTCTATTGTGGGTTAGCATGAGATGCCAATCTAGAATTCTGACTTGTTTTAGTGCATAAGAAAATTGAAATAGCTTGCTTTTATTGCATTGTGTTATGCGCCATGACTTGTGCTAAACAAACAGCCTGCTTTCTTTCTTTCTTTAATAATTCTGTGGGCTGATATTCATGTGCACCCATTTAAAGATTAGAAAAATCAAAGCACAGGAAGATGAAATAAACCTGGAATGCCATATAGCTGTGGAGGTACAAATCCACACTTATGTACCAAATCCTTTGCTCTTAAGAATGAAAATATTCCATCTCTGAATCTTTATTTTTATTTATTTATTAGAGACAGAGAAAGGGAGAGAGAATGGGTGTGCCAGGGCCTCCAGCCACTGCAAACGAACTCCAGACGCATGCGCCACCTTCTGCATCTGGCTTACTTGGGACCTGGAGAATTGAACTGGGGTCCTTAGGCTTCGCAAGCATGTGCCTTAACCACTAAGCCATCTCTCCAGCCCCCATCTCCCAATCTTAAGGGTCCATCTAAAGGGTGTAACTATAATGGTCAGAACAATTTCCTCATAACATGTCTAAGAAAGAGACAGCCACTAGGGACCAGAGCTAGAGGGTAAACTGAATGCTGCACACACACAAGCAGTTCTACACACTGGATGGATTCCTACATGACCTATGTCCACTGTGGACATGCCCAGCCACAGACTAGGCCTAAGAAGAAACGCAGCACTTACATTAACACTGCTCTGGGAGTCATATAGATCAAGATGGCAAATGATATAATCGGAGACGGCACCCTCAAAGTCACTCGACCCCACAAAGGATGACGTCAGCATCTTCCGCACCCGGATCTTGAAATGTCTGAATGCCATTTTGGCTACGTGGAATGCCTCCTGCACATGAAACACAGCAATTTTATGTGGCGAGGGGAAGAGGTAACGTGGTCCAAAGAAAGGAATTAAGAAGAATTTTAAAATGCCACATTATATCAGTCTTTGAATAACTAAACACTGTTGGTCCAAAGTAGTTGTTGGGGGCTGGAGAGATGGCTTAGCAGTTAAGGCACTTGCTTGTGAAGCCTAAGGACCCAGGTTCAATTCCCCAATGCCCTTTAAGCCAGATGCACAAAGTGGGGCACGCATCTGGAGTTCGTTTGCAGTGCTGGAGGCTCTGACGTGCCTGTTCTCTCTGCCTCTCTCTCCCGCTCTCTCAAATAAATAAATATTTTTGTTAAAATGTGGTTGTTGGGCTGGAGAGATGATGTAGTCATTAAGGTACTTGTCTGCAAAGCCAAAGGACCCAGGTTTGATTCCCCAAGACCCACGTAAACCAGATGCACAAGGTGTCACATGCACCTGGAGTTTGTTTGCAGTGCCTGGCACACCCATTATACACACACACACACACACACACACACATATGTGTATATATATATATATATATATATATATACACACATATATATGTATGTATATATGTGTGTATATATGTATATGTGTATATATATATACATATATATGTATGTATAAAGAATATTTTAAGGTTGTTTTCTTGTGTGTGTGTGTGTGTGTGTGTGTGTGTGTGTGTAAGCTAGAGTACAACCTGGAGTGTTGTTTCTCAGGAACATTGCCTGCCTTTTTTGAGTTGGCCTGGCACTCACCAATTTAGGCTAGACTGGTTGCCCAGTGAGTTCCAGGGATCCACCTCTGTCTGCCTCCCAGTGTTGGGAAGACACGCCCATGCTATTATGCACTGCAGTTTTTACAAGTGTTCTGGGGATCAAAGTCAGGCCCCCAGGCTTGCAAGACAAGCACTTTACTGACTGAGCTTCTCCCCCCTAGCTCAGAAGTGGTTGTAACCTGGGGGAGACTGCATCTTCTCACAGTTCGGGAAAGTATGTCAACACATCCATGACAACCCATAATTACCCATATCAAGAGATGCGACCGCTGGGCTGGCATGGCTGAGCGCAGCAAACGGACAGTGCAGCCTCGGGGACATAAATCCTCTTCTAGGGACCCACAGCCATGCCATGTTACTGGCCAAGATGTAAGAGAAAGCCCTCGTCGTCAAGTTTATACTAGGCATAGTTTCAGTAAATATTTACCACGTGCCTATAAAATTCAGTTTTGCAAGAAAGACGTGGCCTCTATGCTTACAGTCTTAACCATGTGGGTAAGTGATTTTTTTTTTTAATTATATAAACCAGGGCTTGGCAAGCCTTTTTCTATAAGGAGCCCAATAGTAAATATTTCAGGCTTTACAAGGCACAGTCCCTATTGTGGGACTTTTTTCACACCCCTTAATAAAAAATAAAAAAAGTCATCCATTCTTAGCAATTAGGGAATGTCTTAGAAACAAGCCAAGTCCAGCTGTGGCCCGTCTGTCATAACTTGCTGAGTTTCTGATAAATAGATAAATCCAGGATTTCTGAAAAGTCTCATATTCACATTTCTTTTTGCCTTGGTTTTTTTTTTTTTTCATGAACGTCCTCATGGCGGGCTGTTAAGTGCCTCAGGGTGGCACCTCCCCATGGAACAAACGTGTTTGCTTTGGATAGCAAGGATTACACTTTGTGTATGCATTTAATTCACCGGAAGTTAATACCTATGGCTGCCTACGACTTGCAGAACGCCAATCAAAACGATAGCCATTCAAAGGAATATACCTCCCATGTGCTCATATATGACAAAAGATACAGTAAGAGTAGCTGTGGACCCGTTGCATGTAGTCCTGCCTTCTCCAGCAAAGGTCTGGTCAATGTGTGTATATATACATAACGTATATCCACACATATATATTCTATATATAATATAATAATATATATGATATAAAATGAACAGCTGTTGCCTGTGAAAATTAAGCCACCCCTACATGTTTGTAATGGAAAGAGAAAGAAGGGAGGGAAAGGACGGAGGAAGGGCACAGGCTGGGGAAGGCTGGGATCCCTCACTCAGTGACCTCAGGATGCACCAACCTTTACGGTTGTCCTGCTAAGTGCTATCTCCCACGGGCCGCGGGGTCCCAGGAAGTCTGCGGCGTCACACTCACCACGGTGGCAATGTAGATGATCCTCTGCACGGTTTCCGCCTTGTCGATGCAGGGTCGCAGCAAGCACTGCGCATCCAGGCGGGCCTGGGAATAGGCATCGCCGAACCGCGACAGGAGGGCGGCCTTGCGGGCCGCGCTGGACAGCTTGCTGCGGTTGGGGGACGGGCTTCTGATCTTGGCCACCGCCGTGGAAGGACTCACTGACCTGCTGCGGCTTTGACTGCGGTTGCGGCTTTGACCGCGACTAAGACTACGACTACGACTGGGGCTGCGGCTGCGGCTGCGGCTGGGGCTGGGGCTGCGGCTGCGGCTGCGGCTGCGGCTGCTCAGGTGGCCAGGGCTTGGAGTCCGGCTCCTGTCTGCTGACCTGTGGGGTGAGCCAGAACCAGGAAGACCACACACTGTGAAACCACTCTTCTCTGTCCTTCCTAGACTTCCCTAAACTCTAGTTTTCGCCCCCGCCCCCAAACAGTCCACAAATGACACACAAGAGCCTTTGGAACTCCCGCCTTATGGAGAGCGGGCTGCCTCCCCACTTGCCTACCCACTAAATCCTATAGGCAAGGATGTCGTCCCCCAGTGGCCATCTATCCCGCATAAGCCAGAAACAGATCCCATGTGTGTCTCTAAATTAGAATGCACAAAGCACTTTCATTCCTTCATGGGCACCTAAATGTATCCTTGGGCTGGAGACGTGGCTTAGCAGTTAATGGCCTTGCCTTTAGGAGCTTGTGAATCCTAAGGACCCCGTCGATTCCCCAGTACCCACTTAAGCCAGATGCACAAAGAGGCTCATGTATCTGGAGTTTGTTTGCAGTGGCTCGAGGCCCTGGCATACCCATTCTCTCTCTCTCTCTCTACCTCTTTCTCCCCCACTTAAATAAATAAACAAACTGTATCCTTTATTGCCACCTTATGCGGCTAGTTGGCCATTTGTACAGAGAAGAACCCCAATGCTGAAAGATCAGTAGGACTGTCCTAGAGCACCACCAGCTAGAGTCAGACTTCTTAGCCTGCCCTTGAAGTACTAACCCACCTCCCACCCAGGTGCCTCACCTAACCATGTGGGTTAAGCTGGATGGCTACCAAGAGTTAAGAACAGCCTACTAGGCTAGCCAGCCCAAAGGAAATAGATTCTCCAAAAGCCACGTCTGACAGGAAGAAACCACAGGGAAAACTAGACCCCCAAACAGCACAGCTGATAGGCAGGCTCTGGGGAGGCATGGAGTACCCTTCCTGTGTGCTGGTGTCCATTCCTTCAGTGTAAATATTCTACCCCCTCCCCATGCTAGGGAGGCACAAAGCCCTTGGGAGCTGGTGTCTCAACCAGGACAACACAGTCAGAGGGGAGCCCCATAAGTGGAGAACAGGAGTTCGTTTGCTCGAGACCCTAGTGTGCCCATGCTTTCTCTCTCTATCTACTTCTCTATCTCACACACACAAATAAATAAATAAATATTTTTAAAAATTGAGGCCAGCCGGGCGTGGTGGCACACACCTTTAATTCCAGTGCTCAGGAGGCAGAGGTAGGAGGATCACCATGAGTTCAAGGTCACCCTGAGATTACATAGTGAATTCCAGGTCAGCCTGGGCTAGAATGAGATCCTACCTCAAGAAACAAAAAAAAAAAAAAAAAAAAAAAGAAGAAGACAGAAAGAAAGAAGAGAGAAGAGAAAAGAGAAAAGAAAAGAAAAGAAAAGAAAAGAAAAGAAAAAGAATAATTGAGGCCAACTGAGCCTACATAGTGAATTCCAGGACTGCCTTGGGCTACAAACTGAAACTGTCTCGAAAGAAAGAAAGAAAGAAAGAAAGAAAGAAAGAAAGAAAGAAAGAAAGAAAGAAGAGAAGAGAAAAGAAAAGAAAGAAAGATGGCATGTAGCAAAATGGACAATTATTTCCAAAGAAGAGGATTTCTGGGCCTCAGAGAAAAAGACCCTTATTTTGTGGAACATTCTGTTCAGCATGGGCACCACCTCAGATGGCCAGCTCACATCAGACCAGTCTCAAGGCCAAGATGCTTCCTTCCACATCTCTCAGCCAGCCAGAGTAGCAATCAGGAGTTGTTCTCTAGAAAGTTCTATAAAAGTATAATTGAAGAAATGAACTCTTTTCCAAGTCCAAGCTTCCCACACCCTTGGGGTTTCACTTTGTCATCCTTCCCCCATCATCCAGCCCTAACTCAGGAAAGAAAGTGAAGAGGCGGAAAAAAGAAAGAAAACAGCTTAGTGAAAAGATCTGCGAGAACCTGTCAATCCTTCCTTGTAGACTTGGTTTTCCAGAAGACAGGACAGCTATCTCGTCCTTCAGGTTCCGGAGCTGTTTCTCATAGTCAGACTTCACCTCTACATTTTTCTGGTCCGAGGTTCGCTTTATGCTCGCCCGCTGTTCCAATTTAGGACGATCAGAGCGCTCCAAGCGTCTAGAATCACTGTTCTTGTGGCGGGCATCCTCCTGAGCTTGAAGGCATTTAAGCCTGAACAGCAATGAAAGAAGAGATGGAGGTGAGGAGGAAAAAAGGAAGGAAAAAAAGGGGAAATGGTAAGGTAAGGTAAGGTAAGGATAGGAAAAGGAATGGAAAAGAAAGAGGAAGGAGAGGAGAGAAGGGGAAAGAAAGGAAGGGAGGGGAAAAGAAAAAGGAAGGAAGAAAGAAGAAAAGAGAAATAGAAAGAAAGAAAGAAAGAAAGAAAGAAAGAAAGAAAGAAAGAAAGAAAGAAAGGGGAGGGAGGGAGGAAGGGAGGAAGGGAGGAGGAGGAAGGAAGGAAGGAAGGAAGGAAGGAAGGAAGGAAGAAAGGAAGAAGAGAAGGAAAAAAGGAAGGGGGAGGGAAGGGGGAGGGAGGGAGGAAGGAAGGAAGGAAGGAAAGAAGGATAGAAGGAAGGAAGGAAGAGAGGGAGGGAGAGTGCGTGATAAGCAACAGCTGACACTCTTACCATCAGGGGCTATTCAACATGCTATGACATGTCACATGAGGAAACACTAATGGAAATACACGTGAACAAACAAAAATTAGCATGTGCAGAATGACCAGTGATGGGGGCCAGCACTCATCTGCAGGAGGAAAAGCTCCCAGTGAAAGATATTTGTGTAATACCTCGAAGAAACATAGAGTGGACCTATATAGTGTTCTATGCTAGACTCGCCTTGACTGCAGAGAGCTCTGAGGACATTTGACTTCCAAAACTTAAAAAGCTGATCTAGGGCTGGAGGGATGGCTTAGCGGTTAAGGTATTTGCCTGCAAAGCCAAAGGACACAGGTTCGATTCCCCAGGACCCATGTTAGCCAGATGAACAAGGGGGCGCATGCATCTGGAGTTCATTTGCAGTGGCTGGAGGCCCTAGTGCACCCATTCTCTCTTTCTCTCTCCATTTCTCTGTCAAATAAATAAATATAAAGTATTTTTTTAAAAAGCTGATCTATCTGGGCATGATGGTGCATGCCTTTAATCCCAGCATTTGAGAGACAGAGGTAGGAGGATCACGGTGTCTTCAAGGACACCCTGAGACTAATAATGAATTCCAGGTCAGCCTGGGCTAGAGTGAAACCCTACTTCAAAAAACCAAAAAAATTAAAATAATAAAAATATAGAAAGCTGATCTAAAATATAATTCCCTCTCCTCAGTAGCTCTTCAGTTCTGTAAGCAGATGACATGTGGAAAGAAATGGGTTCATGTGTACCTATGACAATAATGTAGCAAAAAAAAAGGAATTAAAAAAAATAAACTTTAGAGATAACACTGGCTTCCCCTCATTGAAATCCAAAGATAAATTGTTACCATAAAACAAAAGCAGGGCTGGAGAGATGGCTTAGAGGTTAAGGCACCCACCTGCCAAGCCTAAGAATGCCCGTTCAGTTCTCCAGGTCCCACATTTAGCCAGATGTAAAGTGACACAAGTACACAATGCCGTGCTTTCCCACAAGGGGGTGCACACATCTGGAAATCGTTCACAGCAGCTGAAATGGCCCTGGCATGCCCATTCTCTCTCTCTCTCTGCCTCTTCCTCTCTCTCTGTGTTTCTCTCTGTCTCTCAAAAAAAAAAAAAAAAAAAAAAAAAAAAAAAAAAAAAAAAAAAAGGCCTAAGAACACTGATTTGAGGTGAAAGGTAAGAGGAAAGATCAAGAAGGGCGCAGAGAAGTTCACAATGGGGAATGGCAGACAACAGGACCGAGGCTCTGGGAAATCTGCAGATGATATCCTCAATGAATTTGGTGGACCAGAATGTAAATAAAAGATGAAAATGAGGAAGGGGAAGAGAGAAGCAGAAAACAGAAGAGGATTCTCAGGTAAGATCTGAGTGTTCCTAAAAAAATTAAACTACAACATGTGTGCAAACTTTCAAAGGTATTTCTCTTTATTTGTGTGCATACACAGGTGTGTATAAAATATACTATCTCCTTTGATGGGGAAGAGGGAGCCTATATTAAGATCAAAAAAAGCAAGACCTTAAAGGGCCTATGTTCATTTCTGCCTTCTAAAATTGATCTTTAGGAAATAACCTGAAATCTAAATCCAACATTTACCACAAAATTATCTCAGTTATGTTTCCAGTAAATATTCAATATGAATATTAAGTTATAATATCTATATTATATAATATAAATATTTATATCATATTTATTGTATAAATATATCTAATTTATTTAATAGCTACTCAGATATTATATATATTTAATATTTATATAACCAATTATATATGATATATTCATATAAATATATTATAAAAATATATTTTATAAATCGCATAAAATACTTTTCTGAGCTTGTGATGGTTAATTTTGATTGTCAACATAATTGGATTATTTATTATAATATAATAATTTAAATACTAAAAGCAGTGGTAAATGATGAAAACATTTGAAACTAAGTTATTCGGTATTTTTTTTATCAGTGATAAAGGGGAAAAAAATATAAACTGAAAAGGTAGGGCCTGAAACCTTACATATTTTATTCAGTATTCTTCACCATGTTTAATACATTGACTGGAAGAAATAACAAATGCTGACAGTAACTTGCACTAGAATTATGCAAGTGTTTTTAGTTTCCTGTGTACTGTGGTATATTTTAGAAAGGTTCTATAGTGAGAAAATATATAAATCATTCCTGAAAACACCACTGCCCTTTCTCTGTAATTAGGAACGCTCTTGTCCTGTCATAAAACACCAACAAGTTTGACTCCGAGATTCGCCAGGTGATGCAATAATCCTGTCACTTTTTTTTTCCTTACTGCTTTTTCAGCTGATTTATTTCCTCCTCTGCAGCCAAGAGGGATATTGTTGATCTGTTCCCGGTTCCTTCAGGACTCTGTCCACTTCCAGTCCGACTGTAAGAGAGATCAGTAACTGAAACCTGACTTTGCACATGGGCAGACTTTCCGAATCAAGACATAGGTTCTCTGGGGGAGCTTTTGACATAGGATATAAATCCAACATAAGCAAGATCAAACTGTAAGACATCTGCACTCAGTCAGCTAATATGGCAAATTAGTGCGGTGGATTTATAGACCAAAAACACATGCTGGCATCGTTCGCTCAGTCCAATGTTAAGAAAGTACAGAGCTACTGCCCATGAAATACTCTGTGGTAACTATTAACATTAGAACACAAAGAACAAAGAAACTATTTACTGCCTTCTGTTCAAACCTTCCAATTCATCCACTGTTAACACCCAATATCCACAGGTACCCTCTCTATATAAGACCTCCATGTCTGTGTGATACGTCAATCCTATTCTCACCACTTGTTTATCCCCTAGGAGTCCTTAATATAGAAATATTACTTGCAGGCTAGAGAGATGGCTTAGTGATCAAGGCGTTTGCCTGCAAAGCCAAAGGACCCAGGTTCAATTCCCCAGCACCCACGTAAGCCAGATGCACAAGGTGGCGCATGCATCTGGAGTTCATTTACAGTGGCTGGAGGCCCTGGTGCACCCATCCTTTCTCTCTCTCTTCTCTCTCTGTCTCTCTTTCTCTCTCCCTCTGCCTCGTTCTCTCTCATAAATAAATAAATAAATAAATAAATAAATAAATAAATAAATATAAAATATATTGAAAAATGATGAATAATTTTTGTTTTGGAGAGAGACAGAGAGAAACAGAGAGAGGAGAGGGAGAGGAAGACAGATAGAGATGGGCGCGTCAGCAGTCTCTCAGCTGCTGCGAACGAAATCCAGATGCGTGCGCCCCCTTGTGGTCAAGTGAGGCATTCCGCCCTTGCGTCACTTTGCATCTAGCTAAACGTGGGACCTGGAGATTGGAACCACTGGAGATTGGAACCCAAGTTCTTAGGCTTAGAAGGCAGGCGCCTTAACCGCTAAGCCATCTCTCCAGCCCATGAATAATTTTTAAATATCAACTTGATTGAATTAAGAACCACCTAGGGCATTTGTGAAGCACACCTTTGAGGGTATTGTTTGTGATGTATTTCCAAAGAAGATTAACCAAGTACAGGGGGGAAGACCTGCTTTAAGGGAAAAAGGAGAAAGCCAGTCGAACACTTGTCTTCCCCTTTTTCCGTTTCCTGACCTGTGGGAGATATGAGCAAGTAGCCTCCAAGAGCCATGGACAGAAGCTAATCCCACCACTCTGTCTTCCCTCTCTGGTGGGCGTATATGAACCAGAGTGGGCTGTGCATAAAACTATGAAGGCGAAGTCTAGGTTGCGATGGAGATTCCAAGAGACTGGAAATAGCAGAAACAGATGCAATTTGCCCAGCTTCCTTATCCTCCTGGTGCCAAGAATAGGAGCCGGTTCCACAGACGGGCATTTCCCACCCTGATGGAGTGTGACCTCCAGATTGTGAGCCAAGAGAAGCCTCTCCTCCCTTCTGCCTCTGTTGGGAATTTTGTTACAGTGGTGAGGAAAGTAACTGGCATGGCCCTTTTCTGCTGGAATTTGCACATTTGGACCTGAGGAAGCATAGAACTGGTCTCCTCCACAGAGTTAGATAAGAGGAGGGAACCTTTTGGAGTAGGCCATTCATTCGATAATAGGCAACACCCTGGCCTTAATGTACATGCTGGTAAAATAAGACTCCTTACCTTAAATACCTTAAATTTAAAAAAAAAAAAAAAAAAGGTATAAGGGGGCTGGAGAGGTGGCTAAGCAGTTAAGGTGCTTCCCTGTGAAGCCTAAGGGCCCAGGTTCAATTCCCCAGTACCCACATAAGCCAGATGTACAAGGTGGCACATGCGTCTGGAGTTCATTTCCAGTTGCTGGAGGACCTGGCATGCCCATTGTCTCTCTCTATATATATCTGCCTCTTCCTCTCTCACTCTTTCAAATAAAAAATAAATAAATAAAATAATTTATTAAAAACGAATAAGAGGGCTGGAGAGATGGCTTAGCGGTTAAGGCACCTGCCTGCGAAGCCTAAGAATGCCTGTTCGATTCTCCAGGTCCCACGTTTAGCCAGGCTCAAAGTGATGCAAGGGCACAATGCTGCACTTGCCCACAAGAGGGAGCACAAGTCTGGCTGAGAGGCAACTAGTAAGCCCATTCTCTCTCTCTTTCTCTCTCTCTCTCTCTCTCCCTCTCTCTTTCTCTCTCTCTCTCTTTCTCTCTGTCTCTATCTCTCACTCACTGTGTGTGTGTGTGTCTCTGTCAAACAATAAACAAAATTAATTTTTAAAAAAATAAAATAAAGGAATAAGAACCTCAGGCAGGTTAAACAGAATAAAACTGAGAAATCCAGAGAAATTAGCAACTGTCATCATGTACATAATTCTCAAATGATTCTGGGAAGACAGAAAGTGTGCAGAGAGAGAACACACTCAGAAATGAGAAAGCAAATAGGTCAAAAGTTCTATGAAAGGGTACATGGGTATTCTGGCACTACTGTTACAAATTTTCTATGCTTCAATAAAGTTTTCTTTTGTTTTTTGTTTGTTTGTTTGGTTTTTGAGGTAAGGTCTCGCTCTAGCCCAGGCTGACCTGGAATTCACTCTGTAGTCTCAGGGTGGCCTCAAACTCACGGTGATCCTCCTACCTCTGCCTCCCAAGTGCTGGGATTAAAAGCATGTGCCACCACGCCTGGCTGAGGCTCTGGCAAG
Organism: Orientallactaga sibirica; assembly: GCA_036365145.1. NCBI lineage: Eukaryota > Metazoa > Chordata > Mammalia > Rodentia > Dipodidae > Orientallactaga > Orientallactaga sibirica. The sequence goes on from JAEOAD010000040.1 coordinate 16,403,778, forward strand.
TTTTTTAATTATTATTATGTGTGTGTGTGTGTGTGCATGTTCAGGTGCATGTGTGAGGGGATGGGGTGCAAGTGCATGTGCTTGCATGTGATGTGAGAGGTCAACCTTAGGCGTCAACCATAGGAATGTCACCCACATTCTCCTTCAGACAAGGTCTCTCATTGGCCTGGAGCTTACCAGTGAGGCTAGATCAGCTGACCAGCAAGCTCCACGGATCCTCCCGCCTCTGGGATTACAGGTTTATGCCACCATGCCCTGTGTTTCCGTGGGTCCTGGGAGGGAAACTTGGGTCCTCATGCTTGCAAGGCAAGCACTTTATAAACTGATCTATCTCTCCAGCCCAAAAAGTTTTTTTTTTTTTTTTTGAGAGACAGAGAGAGAGAGAGAATGGGCACACCAGCTGCCTCTCAGCTGCTGTGAATGAATTCCAGACTCGTGCGCCACCTTGTGGGCAAGTGTGGCATTGTGCCCTGCCGTCACTTTTTGCTTATGGCTAAACGTGGGACCTAGAGATTGGAACCAGCGTCCTTAGGCTTGGCAGGCAGGCGCCCTTGTTTCTTTTTTTTTTTAATGTGTATATTCACTAAGTTTCCTGGTCCCTGTTGCCCCTTATGGATAACCTTGGAGCCATGTAACACAACAGGGAAGGGGGGAAATCCTGGCTCCTATCTGTGCTGACACACATTAAGAACCAGCACATTCTCACAGCCCTGCCTCATAACTGTAGGCAATGCAGCCCCCTTGTCACCTGCAGCAGCTGCCAGCTGATGTGCCAGGAGACCTAACTAGACAAGGCTCAGCCCAGAACCTTTAGCGACTGAGCAACACCGGCACCCTCAGAGGCAGACCAGCATCAGTGCTCCTTCCAAGTACCCGTTCCTTTAGTTCCAGCTAAACCTTCATGGTACAAGGTGAACATGCCCAGAAGCATTTCTGTCCATCACTTTAACCTTTTACATATGTACTCCATGACTTTGAGAGAAGCACACCTAACTTTTTCTTTTTTTTTTTTTTTTTTTTTTTTTGCCTTTTCTTATTAAATTATAACCTTCCACTAAGCATGCTCTGGAATGTACTCCCAAATGAGCATATTTAAAGATGGGCTGACCCCTCTACGAACATGCATAGGCTCTCTGAAGAAAATCTCCGTGCTCCTTTTGTGCAAGGTGGGTATTGCTTTGGGAATGACTCCCGTGTTCTCTTTTATTTTTCTTTATTTTATTTGATTTTTCTTTATTTGAGAAATAGGCAGGCAGGGAGAGAGAGAGAGAGAATGGGCACGCCAGAGCCTCTCACCACTGCTAACAAACTCCAGATGCGTGCACCCCCTTGTGCATCTGGCTTACATAGGTCCTGGAGAGTTGAACCGCGATCCTTTGGCTTTGCAGGTAAGCGCCTTAACCACTAAACCATCTCTCCAGCCCTCTCCACTCTTTTATCTCTCGTCTGTGCTTATTTTTAGTTTAGCTTTGCACACACCGAGATGTGCATGGCGTTCAGTCACAAACTTGTTGCATGTGACATGAGAGCCCGGCTGGAACCAAAGCGGACAAAGAAAGACTAAGACAGTGATACAAGCCCCCAAAGGTTTCATCAGCAGCAGCAACAGGCGTCCCAACCCTAGATGCCCAAAGAAGGAAGGAAGGGCAAGGGAGAATGAGCCCCTGGGAGAAAGCCAACCAGCTCAGAAGAAAGGTGTGGCCTTGGAATTACAGCATGCTTTACACAAAGGGCTGCAACAAAACCAGAAAGGGCCGTGCTATCTACAGGTAGCAAATTAAAGGATTGGTTGACATGGGTTTGAAACACATTGGAGAACTTCAGAGGAATTCTATTTTTCATGTGTTCTAGCTGTCCTTTATTTTTCTGAGGCAAGCCCAACAAACTGGCCTTTATATATATATATATATATATGAGAGATCAAGAGAGCGCAAGAGAGAAAGAGAGAAGGAGAATTGTCACACCAGGGCCTTCAGCTACTACAATCGAACTCCAGATAAGTGTCCCCCGTGTGCACGTGCCACCTTGCACGCTTGCATCACGGTGCATCCGGCTTAGGTGGGACCTGGAGAGTTGAACATGGGTCCTTAGGCTTTGCAGGCAGGCGCTTTAACTGCTGGGCCGTCTCTCCAGCCCCTGCTGTACATTTTGACTGCTGCATGTTTACAGTCATTCCAATTAGAAAACTGAATAGCTGTCATGCCCTCCAAGGCTCAGGTGGCATTGCAGAAAACAAGATGGAAAGAATGTATGAGCTGCAGAGGCTGGAGAGGTGGCTTAGCGGTTAAGGCATTTGCCTGCAAAGCCAAAGGATCCCGGTTCGACTCTCCAGGACCCACGTAAGCCATATGCACAAGGTGGTGCATGCATCTGGAGTTTGTTTACAGTGGCTGGAGGCCCTGGCATGCCCATTCTCTCCCTCTCTCTCTGTCTCTTTCTCTCTCTCAAATAAACAAATAAAATATATTTTTAAAAGGTTTAAAGAATGTAAGAGCCACAGGATGGGGAGGGGTGCCTTGAAATGCTGTCTTCCAGACAAGAAGTGGCTGTTCCATTTATGATCTCACAGCAACTGACATCACCTGAGCAAGACCTATCTACTAGAGTCCATTGGCATGTCATGGATGATGGATGGGCACAAATTAAAAAAACAAACAAAAAAAGATGTTCAAATAGAAGAGGGACTAGTTGGAAAGGTGAAAGGATGCATTGGGAGGGGGACGAGGGAAGGGGGCAAAAGAAATGCATTATGTATGTGTATGAACATTGTCAGGAGAAAATTTTTTTTTTCAAATATCAAAAATACAAATAGACAAAACAAAATTTCAAAACACAAAAATGGTTGGCCGTGTGTGTGTGTGTATGTGATGCTTGCCTTACATTTAATTTGTTATACACATTTGAGAAGGAAATTTGGACCATTTTTATGATCAAGCAAAACTAAATAAGTTTTTTTTTTTCCTGGGGGGAAGAAAGAAAATCTCATCAGAGGACAAGGCAGAGAGCCACACACTCTTGTATCACAGGCCTTAACTAGTAAACATGGTCTTTGGTCTTCTGCTCATGTCAGGGACGTGCCATTGGCACTGTAGATTGATGGGTTCTTACTACACAGGATGAATGTCATTTCATGCCCATGTGTCTGTCTTCCTCAAGTTCAAATCCAATGTCTGAAACTTCTGTGCAATGATTCCTAAAGCCTAAACTGACTCTGTTGGAATCGTGCATCTGTTGTTGCCTGGCATTACCTAACTTAAAAATATTTTTTAGAGGGGCTGGAGAGATGGCTTAGCAGTTAAGGCACTTGCTTGTAAAACTGATGGCCCAGGTTCGACTCCCCAGTACCCACATAAAGCTAGATGCACAAAGTGGAATAAGTGTCAAGAGTTTGTTTGCAGTGGCAGGAGGCCCTGGCATATCCATTCTCTCCCTCGCTCTCTTTCTCTCTTCTTCTCCTTACAAATAAATAGAAATATGAAATATATATACATATACATTATACCTAATTATTTCATCATCTTGTCTAGTTTATTCTTTTTTTTTTTTTTTTTTAGAGAGAGAGAGAAAGACAGAGATAATGGGCGTGCCAGTGACCTCTCAGGCACTGTGAACCAACTCCAGATGTGTGTGCCCCCTTGTGGGCAAGTGTGGCATTGCACCCTTGCATCACTTTTACATCTGGCTAAATGAGGGACCTGGAGATTCAAATGGGTGTTCTTAGGCTTGGCAGGCTGCCGCCTTACCCGCTAAGCCATCTCTCCAGCCCTAGTTTATTCTTTTTTACAATGCTCTCTGTCGGGCACACATGGTCCCCTAAGAGGAAAAGAAATTGAGGACAGAAGACAGTGCTAACCTTTCATCTTTTTCTCAAATTTCCCCTCCACCTCATCTTTCACCCTCTTCAGTCTTTTCCATTCTAATTATTTTCTCCCAACTGATAAATTCTTTTCACCTAACCATCTTTGCGTGTTTATAGCTATGGGCTGATGGGCACGTGGGGAAGAAGGTTTCTCCACAGAGCTAGCCCAGGAACCTAAAATTGTACATATCCTGTCCCCAATCTCAAATGATGACTCTCAACTCTCCCCTCCATCTCTCTCTCAAACATATAACTTATTGCATATGCCATTATTTTACATTAACCGTTATTCTCTTTCTAAAGGGAAAACCTAATTAAATTGAAAACCATTCTCTTTGAAGACAGATAACTTGCATTCCTCTTACTCGACTTGACCCTGGCTGTGTGAGGAATAGGCTTCCTTCAAGTCACTGTCGTTTTGCGGCTGTTGCTCCCAATCCCGAGGTCCAGGCTCCTTGTATCTCTCCCTGTCAAACGTGTTCTGCAAAGATGCAAAAATCAGAAATAAAAACCTGGACGCATACAATGGCATGAGCGAGGGATGGAGAGATGGCTTAGAGGTTAAGGTGTTTGCCTGCGAAGCCTAAAGACCCGGGATTCAATTCCCCAGGACCCAGGTAAGCCAGAGGCCCAAGGGGGCACAAGTATCTGGAGTTTGTTTGCAATGGTTAAAGGCCCTGGCATGCCCATTCTCTCTCTCTCTCTCTCTTTGCCTCTTTGCCTCTTTCCTCTCAAACTCTCTCTCTCTCTCTCTCTCAAATAAGTAAAAGAAATTTAAAAAGAGTTTAAAAATGGCATGAACAAATGACAAAAACACATTATGCTGAGCCAAAGACGCCTCACACACAAGAGGGTGTGAAGTGCAGGTTCCATTGGCCTGAAGTTCTAGAGCCGTCGCTGGCTGGGGGAGGGGAGCATGAGGAAGGCTCTGGAGTGATGGAGATGTTTTCTCTCTCAGTAAGGTATAAGTTCCATGGGTTTATTCACTTGTCAAAACTCATCAGCCAGTGGGTTTGACTGTATATAAATTTATACTTTGGTGTTTATTTTTTACTTTTTTTTTTTTCTACTTGAAAGACAGGGCGGTGAAGGGGGCAGGAATATTATGAGCATTTCAGGGTCTCGTGCTGCTACAAATGAACTTCAGACACATGCACCACTTTGTGTGTCTGGCTTTATGTGGGTCCTGGGGCATCAAACCCAGTCTGGTGGGCCTTTAATCTACCCAGTCCTATACCTTGATTCTTTTTTTTTTTTTCAGAAAAACTCTAACACATCATCATATATTTTAAAACCCATAGAGAGTAAAAATCTCAGAACCATCAAAAAACTGTTGGTGGGGGAGAATGAACAATGACACGTGGCCCCTCTATGATTCCTAACATGTGCCAGACCCTTTGCAAGATTTTTTTAAAAAATAATTTATTCCTTATTTACAAAAAGAGAAAGAGAGAACTGGCACACCAGGGCCTCTTGCCACTGCAAACAAACTGCAGACACATACACCACTTTGTGTCTCTGGCTTCACGTGGGTAGTGGGGAATTGAACCTGGGCCATCAGGCTCTGTAAGCAAGTGTCTTCAACCAATAAGCCATCTCTCCAGTCCCCAATTTTTTTAATGCTTATAACATTTATTTATCACAATGACCATATGATTAAGTCAGCAAAATTATTGTCCCCATTTGGCCAATAAGGAAAGAAGACATAAAAGCTTAGACCCTCTCCAGGTATGTGGGAGAGGGTCTGAGTTTTGCCTACTTTGGTTGCAGCTGAAGCAGGAGCCCTTTGGCCAGTGTTTCATAAGACCCTCCTGCTCAGGACAGTCTGATCTAAGTACTTCAGCTCTAGAAAGGAACCTCCGAGAGTCCATTTAAACATTTGGAAGTAACATTACTAATTTGTTCTCCAGGGTTCACGTATTGGAAGCGTTGGTGTGTCGCATGGCTAGGTGAAGGTGGCGGGGAACCTTTAAGAGGTGGGGTCTACTGGGGAAAGAGACTAGGTCATTAAAGACCCTGTCCTTAAAAGGAAATGATGAAGTGCTCACAGGACTCTAGCTGGATCTCAAGGGAGCTGCTGTACATGAACAAGCCTGGTTCCTTCCACACTCTAGCTTCCTGCTTCACCGTGTGGGTCACCCCTACCCACCTGCCAATGTGATGTTGTCCCCCGTGGTGTCCTCACTAGACCCCACACCATGCTGTTTGGACTTCCAGCCTCCAAACCTATGAGCTAAATAAACCTCTTTCCTGTCTATGTCGCCCAGCCTCTGATACTTTGCTGTGACAACAGAAAACAGTATGCTTTACCCAGACAGAATGATGCAACTTCCTTAGCAAAAGTACAGATCATTATCTTTTCAACACAACACCACATTCAAAACCCAACACTTTCCTATGGAAATCACTGCTGTCAATCCTAAATTGTGACCCTCTTTGCTTAGTTTTCTCCTTGTCTTAAGAAGTTCCCATCGTATTGCACTGTTTCAGAAAGTCCTACCTGTAGAGAGGGGACCTTGCTGTCGATAGGGTTCCCCAGGGAAGCAGAGGTAAAAGAAGCTTCCAGCCATGGCAAGAGGCGAGACTTGAGGGTTTCCACACCCTCGTTAAGTCCTCCTAAGAGAATGCACGCAGCATGTGAGATCGGGTGTACCAGTATGGTCAGAAGACACAAGTAAGCACACAGGAAAGGGAGAGATGGCTGGAGGGGGGACATGGAGCAAGGCCAGCTTACCTTCTTGGGCTGTTACTGTGAGAATCCCGAAGAGTTGCCCCTGCACTTTGGCTACTTGTTCAATGAGTTCAAGACAACAAGTTAGATTTTCATCACAAGAGTTTGTCTGCAAAGCCAAAACATCAGACGTCATGGGCACAATTCTAGGTTCCTGGACCGGCTACCTGGTCATGGCATGTTCACATAGCAGAGACGGCAGAGTGTCACCAAAACCCGTCCCCTTTCCCCTGGACACTCAGTTCCCTGGGAGTGAGCTGTATAGCCCACGTGGCCATCGGTTCGAAGCCAGTTGATGGCCTGGGGTGGGATGTGTGCCGTGACCAAGCCTGACAAGGAAGACATTCTTTTTTTTTTTTTTTAACATTTTTTAAAGATTTATTTTTATTTATTTATTAGAGACAGACAGAGAGAGAGAGAGAGAATGGGTATGCAAGACCTCTGGCCACTGCAAACAAACTCCAGACACATGCGCCACCTTGTGCATCTGGCTTATGTGGGACCTGGAGAATTGAACCTGGGTCCTTAGCCTTCACAGACAAGTACCTTAACCGTTAAGCTTTCTCTCCAGCCCATCCTGAGCAATTAATTCTTTTGCTTTTTCTGCTTCTGCAAGGTCAATGCAGAGGAGCCAACAGCAAGCCCCAGGGGCAGAGGGGAGGTGATCATGGGATCTGGTAAGGTGCTCACCTTCAGAACACTGACACCTTTATAAATGTACTCCCCATAAGCCAGGCACTATGAGTGCATGACATACACCCTCAATCCTTGCACTATATCTATATGGTGTGTGTGTGTGTGTGTGTGTGTGTGTGTGTTCATGTTCATGTGTGTGAGTATGGAAACACACACATCAAAAAGAGTTACTGTTAGTTATACATTGAGAGCATTTCACGACAGCGAGGGCAGGTCATTTCTTCTCCACACAAGTAGGCAGCACCTGATGGCTGGCTTTGTTGCAGCCCTGACTTGTCTTACGGCCATTTAGCTTTTATCTCCAGCTCATTCTTCTATCCTCTCCTCCCTCAAAGACTGAGCTGTTTTTTTTTTTAATGACTTTGATCTCTTTCATATTTGTATCTATAGCTGCTAGAATCCTCGGAAGAATGTTTGATAAATAATTTGGAACCCAGAGCATAAATAGCTATGTTGGCTACTTCCTCACACAACCAGTTGCACCTTGCCCTGGCCAATTTCTACCTCACCTAGTACTCTGAACTTCAAGTACTTACCATGAAGCCTTTAGTGTGAACGGAGAATGCCCGGTGTGGGGCGGGGGTCACATTGCCTCACCTCAAGTAAATTTCTCACTCAGTTTCACCAGCCCGCCACAGTGGCACAAGTTACCTAATCTCTCCGAGCCCATTTCCTGTCCCATACACTGGGGGATAATTATGCCTTGCAGTGTTCAGAGTGTTAATTAAAACAACTCATGGCCAGCCCCTCAGAGAGAGAGAGATGGGGTTCCACAGCTGGTAACTCAGAGGTGGTACGAAGCACGGAAAAGAATCAGGGAGACCTGGGTTCAAATCCAGGTCTCACTAATGGGCTTCATATCCTTAAAAACAACATTTAGTATTTTTCTTTTTATTTATTTATTTGCAAGGAGAGAGAGAGAGAGAGAATAAGAGAATGGGCATGCCAGGGCCTCTAGCCACTGCCAAAAACTCCAGATGCATTCGCCACTTTGTGCATTTGACTTACGTGGGTACTGGGGAACTGAACCTGGGTTTTTAGGCTTTGCAGGCAAGCACCTTAACAGCTGAACCATCTCTCCAGCCCAAAATAGACATTTAAATAGGAGGTTCTGTGTCCTTAGACTTAGGAGGTAGTTGTCTTGTTAGCTAACTAAAGCAGAAGCTAGCATAAAGGAGGTACACTGATAATTATGGACTAGAAGCCAAAGGAAGGGTAGGACTGCTTACAATACACTCTTCCAGACTCAAAATGGCCTGGATATCCGTGACCTTGCAATTCTTGGCACTACCTACACAGGACCCTCATAATAGGAGGAAAAGATGATGACATCAAAATAAAAGAGAGTCTACTTGAAAGGGGAGGGATATGATGGAGAGTGGAGTCGTGAAAGGGGAAGTGGGAGAAGGGAGGGAATTATCATAGTTTATTGTCTATAATTATGGAAGATGTCAATAAAAAATGTTTTACAAAAAAGAATTATGGACTAGAGAGAGAGCTCAGCAGTTAAAGGTGCTTTCTTGCAAAGCCTGATAGCCTGGGTTTGATTCCACCTCCACCCACAAACAGTCAGATGTACAAAGCAGCACATGCATCTGAAGTTTATTTGCAATGGCAAGAGGCCCTGATAAACCCATTCCCCCCTCTCTCTCCCCTATCTCTTTCTCTCTCTGCTTGCAAATAAATAAAAATATTTTTATATTTTATTTTTATTTATTTATTTGACACAGAGAGACAGAGAGAGAGAGAGAGACAATGGGTGTGCCAGGGCCTTCAGCCACTGCAAACAGCATCTGGCTTATGTGGGTCCTAGGGAATCAATCCTGGGTCCTTTGGCTTTGCAGTGAAGCACCTTAACCATTAAACAATCCCTCCAGCCCATGAAAATATCTTTAAAAGAAGCATAGCCGGGTGTGGTGGTGCATACCTTTAATACCAGCACTCAGGAGGCAGGGGTAGGAGGATTGTCCAGAGTTCAAAGCCATCCTGAGACTATATAGTGAATTCCAGGTCAGTCTGGGCTAGAGTGAGACCCTACCTCAAAAAAAAAAAAAAAAAAAGGTTGGAGGTATGGAGGGATGATGGGATGGCTTAGCGGTTAAGGTGTTTGCCTGCAAAACTAAAGGACCCTGGTTCAATTCCCCAGGACCCACGTAAGCCACATGCACAAGGTGGTACATGTGTCTAGAGTTTGTTTGCAATAGCTGGAGGCCGTGGCACACCCATTCTCTCTGTCTCTCTCACAGATAAATAAAAAACTTTAAAAAATTAAAAAAATTTAAAAAGTATGATTGCTGTTTCATGACTCTCTATCTGCTCCTACACTTGTCCAGGGGCCAAAGGACGTTTGACTATCTGAATAGAAGATCCCATGTCACACTGTCCCCATTGTCAAGACACGTTACAACATGCCCACCTTCTCCACAAAGCATTGCACAAGACAGTCTAGTTACAATAGGGTTGTCACAGGATCCTACTAAACACACGTCCACACAAGCCAGAGCAAAGATTCAAAATAAATGTTGTCTGTCCAAAGCACAAACTCTGCAGAGTCACTCATTCATAAATCAAGGATTTCCTCTTCCATCTGGAATAAAGTCCATTATTGCTGAGACTACACAGTGAATTCCAGGTCAGCCTGGGTCAAACAGAAAAAAAAAAAAAAAGAGAGAGAGAGAGATGAAAAAATTAAAAATAAATAAAGCACATTGCCTGCTATGGATGAACTTGAGGGAGAAATAGGAGCAAGGTAGGGGTTTTTTTTTGTTTGTTTGTTTTTTTTTTTGGTTTTTACTCTAGCCTAGGTTTAGCTGGAATTCACTATGGTAGTCTCAGGGTGGCCTCGAACTCATGGCATCATCCTACCTCTGCCTCCCAAATGCTGGGATTAAAGGAGTGCGCGACCATGCCCAGCAGTTCTTTTTAAATAGGTAGTCAGGGACAAAGGCCCAAAGAAAGAGAACAAGGAGATGCCACCTCAATTGTCCTGGCAAAGCTGGAACCAAATGCCTGAGACAGTCTGATCTGTCAGTGACAGCGTCCCCTATTTACCTAGTGTGACACACTCAGGTATGATGGCCACTCTTGGCCAGCCCCGTGTGTCTAAAAAAAAAAGCCCATCCCAATAAGCTGTAAAAATGCCAGCCATGTGGGCATGGGGGGCATCTTGGTCTTGCTTGTTCCTTCTCCTCCTGACACCTGAACCTCTGGCCCCTTGTTCCCTCCCACCTCCCCTGCAGCCCAGCTGGGAAGAGAGGGAAGGTAAGCACTCTGCTTTCTCCTTTTGCTGCGTCTTGTAAAGGGAACTTTCCTATCTGATCCTTGAGCTTTTCTTCTAATGTGAAGTGAAGGGCTCACACCCTCATGCTCCACTGCCCACGTGGGTGTGTGTGTGCTCCTTTAAGATGAGGAAAGGAGGCTGGAGAGATGGCTTAGAGGCTAAGGCACACATCTGCAAAGCCTAAGAACGCCAGCCCGTTCAATTCTCCGGGTCCCACGTTTAGCCAGACGCAAAAAGTGACGCAAGCATGCAATGCCACGCATGCCCACAAGGGGGTGCATGTGTCTGGAGTTTGTTCACAGCGCCTGAAAAGACCCTGGTGTGCCCATTCTCTCTGCCTCTTCTCTCTCTCTCTCTCAAATAAAAATAAATGAGATAAGGGAAGGAGCATTTCTTCCCTCTCGTTTACACATCCTCCTCTACGATCTGGCCCTTTTAAATCTCCCTTTCACATCTCCTCTTTACTTCCATGTTTAGCTTCCCACACAGGCTCTCAGATCCTGCTTTTCGTGTGTGTGTGTGTGTGTGTGTGTGTGTGTGTGTGTGTGTGTGTTAATCATTCCAGCCTTACCCTGAATACTAATTTTCCCCCAATAGACCTTATAATTTCACCTTTTTGGAATCTATTTCCTCAATTCTTTGTTGGAATGGACAAGAATCTGAAAGTTGATGTGGTAGTTTGAATAGATGGCCCCCAATATATTGAGCATTTTATTAGGTTGTCGTTTGCATCTGCAGCCACGTGGCTGGGAGCAGTGTCACTGGGTGGATGGATCTTAAGGTATGGTGGTGGTTTGAGATTTCAGTCTAAAGATATGCAATGTGTGTCTAGCTGGAGTTCCTGAAGTGTGCTGTGCTCTGTGGTTTTGGCTTTTTCTCTCTTTGTCTGGTCTTTTTAGAGGAGGCCAATTTCTTCTACCATTATGGAACTTCCCCTGGATCTGTAAGCTTCAAGAAATCCCTTCCTCCATAACTGTGCCTGGTCTGAAAGTTTATCTCAGTGAACCTGAAGGTGTCTGCTACAGGTGGGATTCACAGGCCGGTGGGGTTGGGGGGGACTCCATATTCACCTAAATCCTGTAACAAACTCACCAGCTGGGGAAACAGGAGGGAACAGGAGAAGCACACAGGGACTACATGATCATCCCTGGGTGTATTCAGTGGTCTTTGTGGACAGGAACTGAACACTGAACAAAAGAGGCTCCAGGGAGCACGATGGGTAAGCGGGAAGCGCTTTTCAAGAGAAGAAATGGCACGAAACAAGGACAAGAAGCGGGCATGCCAGGGCACTGCTTCCCCTTACCCACAGACAGAATTTGAAAGCCTGGAGCTTCCACATGGAGACGTCTGGGCTTTATTCCAGTATGACAGAGCTAGCAAGGCCAGCAAGAGAGGGTGACGGTCACACTGTCAGAGATCAGCAACCTGTGCAGACAGACAACATGGGCTTTTCACTACAGGTGGGTCAGGAGAGGTAGACCAGGTTGCCATCAGGCTGAAGGACGTTGAAGGATACAGACATACCAAAGGCCCTCCAGCCCTTCATACTTTCATCAGACAAGGTCCCACAGACACCCAGCAGTGCCTGAGAAAGGGTGTCAGGAAATGGACGGAGGTGTGAAAGGCAGGATACAAAGGTAGGAAGAACTACTCTGACGTGGGAAGAAAAGCATGGAAGAGGAAAATGGCCAATCATTCTGCGGGTTTGGCTTGCCCTTTCTGCTAATTAAGGCAGGAAACTTAATATGCCATTCATTACAAGAGCAGGCGGCTCATGTTGGCTATAATAGATGATTTCCTAAAGACATCTTGTCAAAGACAGTAAATGAATTGTGATAACTTAGGGGAAAAGTGATTGATAACTTTAAGTCCCTAGCACTCCCCTCTCCTAGACCTGAGCAATTTATCCTTCATATACCCTTCATAAATCCACCTTACATTTTGTTTACTAAGAAAAATGCTATATCTTTTAATCTTGCTTCAGATTTCACTTGTTAAGCAATGTTAAGGGAAAGGGAGGGGCTAGTCTCCTAGCAACTGTTCAGGATGTAAGGGAGCCACATACTTAATAACATCATATATATATATGTGTGTATATATATATATATATATATATATATATATATATATGATATAATATATACATTTACATACATATACATATATGCATATATGCATACACATACATATATACAGTATATAATATACATGCATATAATATAATATAAATGAAATATATATACATAATATATCATATATATACCCAACACAAAGAAAATTAATTGGGACCCTCCCTGTATTCACTCAAGGTTCCATGTGTCTTTGTCTTTCCCTCATTGATTCTAACTCTACAGAAGTCTACACCTATGTGTCCCTCTCCTTTTTCTCTCTCAGAGCACCTTTTTCCTTTTCCAGCTTTTAATAAAGTTCTCAGCCCTGCTCCATCAATCAGATCTACCTGGGATTCATTATAGCTTCAAAAACCAGGATCCTTGGAGCTCTGCCTGGGTAGAGGTCTCTCAGAGGAACTCCCCAAGCCACTGAGAGAGGAATGAGCGGATTCAGAAAAGGTGACTGAGTAAAAAATTTCCATCTGCTCCTTACCACTGACAGGCTGGTTCTGAGCTCGGCCTTGGGTAGTTCAGGAGGCCTATGGGATCCACCGATGGAAATGGACATGTCTAGCAGGAGTAACTTACAATTACTGAGTTCTGCCCCTATCAGTCCAGCACTGTGTTAAGAGCATTCAAAGCAACTCTAGCCTTCCCCCACTTCAAATACAACAACAACAAAAAGCTAACTAATTAGGTCATTTGAAAAGATGATGAAGGACCTGGGCCCTATCCCCATTCCTTGTAGCCTCTGGCACGAGAGACTAGCTTCTCCACTCAAAAAAGCAAATGGAAAAATCAATCTGAGATTCAAAGAGAGGTTGGTTTGGAGCTGTGATTTTGAATGGGAGTGAGTGAAAGTCCACAGAGGTGAGAGCACCCAGAGATACAGAGTGAGGGGAGACTGCCAAGGCCTCAGGTCCTGGAGCTATGTTAGCAGTAAGGTGAATAAAATACAACAGCCTGAAAGAGAACCATGAAGGCAAAGCAGGGGACGAGAGCAAAAAGAGAAAGGCGGTGAATAGGCCGCCTCACCCACACTTGGGCTCTCAGCCTATCTCAGACCATCTGACAATGCTACTGGAAGCACAGCCTGTGGCGATATCTGCATAATGATGTTTCAGTTACCAACAAGCCACATCGATGCAAGACAGTGATCCCGTCACATCATGTCCCCACGTGACGTCACGGTCACCTAAGTTTATGAAAGTGCATGCTGTGATGTTCACACAACCACAACACCAGCTATGGATGGATGTCTTTCTCGGAACATGCGCCCCTCATGTGAGTGATGCACGGCTGCTTCTGGTGAAGGGACAACGGACGAGAATGGCCTGCTGTTTAATTAAGGGGAGCACAATTATCTTTACTCCTCCTGCGCCTTTCCTGGTCACAGGATAGGACAGCAGCATCACTCCACTGAGGCGCAGCTGAGCCAGTGATGAGGGCAAGAGCAGTTGGCAGACTCTGTGGGCAATGTCTTCTATGGAGACCCAGAGATTAGGGACATGTGCATTAATTACTGTGGCTGGAGCTGGCCAGTAAAGAGATAAAGGTCCTACGAGGAAGGTAAACATTCTCTAGAGATTTACTAATTAGATTGAATTCTCAAGAATGTAAAAGTCTATTGACTGAGGAGGGTAAGGGTGGGCAGGGAGTCTGTTTGAACACACCATAGCAACGCCAACGCTTTATACTAGGGATCAGTCACACTTTGACAGTGACCTCTATCTCAACTGCAAAGATTATTCTAGACCAAACAGAAGACACACCTTTTAGGAGGCTCTACTTAGTACATTGTTTTCAACTATTAATTCACACACCTATAACACAAAAGAAGGAGGTGGAAATGTAGGAAGAAATCTTCTTGCATTACCAGCCCTGCGCCCAGCAGCCTCACTCACATGTTAAGTAGCCAAAACTTTCTAAATGATAGCTGTTATTTTACTGTTAAGACATGTCATCTCTAGCGGGACATGATGGTGCATGCCTATAATCTTGTGGTGGTGCATGCATTCAGTCTTAGGAGGATGGCAAGTTCAAAGCCAGCCTGAGCTACATACCAAGACCCTGTCTCAGAAGAAAAAACGTCACTGACATTCCTATCTTGCTAATATAATTATGGAACACACATTTTTTAAAACAAATCTCAGCTAATGAACCCAGCCAGGCAGGAGTCTCTGTTCTTGGGAGTCTACATTCTAGTGGAGATAGTGAGAATACTGACAGGAAAGGAGCAAGAAGAAACTAGAAGTTGTGGGAGACATGAAACATGTGGGGAGGGAGGCAGGGGGTGGCCAGGTGTGAGGGTAGGCGATTGCAGTTGTAAACATGATGGTCAAGCCTCTCTGAAAAGGTGACATTAAGCAAAGATTTTTTTTTTTTGGAGAGAGTCAGAGAGAGAGAGAGAGACAAAGACAGAGACAGAGACAGAGACAGACAGACAGATAGAGAATGAGTGCGCCAGCAGCCTCTCAGCCACTATGAATGAACTCCAGACTCATGCGCCCCCTTGTGGGCAAGTGTGGCATTGTGCCCTTGCATCACTTTACATCTGGCTAAATATGGGACCTGGAGAATCAAATGTGCATTCTTAGGCTTAGGAGGCAGGTGCCTTAGCCCTTAAGCCATCTCTCCAGCCCATTAAAAGAAGACTTGAAGGAAGAGAGTGGGTGTAGCTGTCTCACACAAGCCTAAATGCTTCCCAGGCAGAGGAAGTAGCAAATGCAAAAGACCTGGGAGCAGGAGTGTGTTTGACTTGCTAGTCAGAGACAGAGAGAGAACAAATGGGCAGTTGAGGGCCTCTTACCATGCAAACAAATTCCAAATGCATATACACTTTGTGTGTTTGACTTTATTTGGGTCCTGGGGAATTGAATGTAGGCCATGAAGTTTTGCAAGCACATGCCTTTAACCACTGAGCCATCTTTCCAGCCTGTGACTTTGAATTTAAACTGAACTTAGGTGAAATTAAAGATTCAGTTCCTCTGTGTGTCCTTGCCATATTTTAAGTACCCGACAGCCACCACGGGGGACAGTACAAACATAGACCCTGTCCGTCATCATGAAAAGTTCTGCTTGCACAGTGTTGCAAGGGAGCCAGTACTTCAGGAGTAGACGGAGCAAGAGGGACAGGCATCAATGTGGTCAGTGAGGCCAGTTACGTAGGACTTCGAAAGCCACCATAGAAACTTTGGGTTTTGTTGGGTGTGAAACAGGAAGCCTGGAGGGTCTTGCCACAGGAGTGGTTTGATCTGACTTGACATTTAGAAGAAGCTTTAAGGATTATTTCTGCAGTAAAACAGGTGAAAGATGAAAGCTGGGCAATGGGACAGTAGCAGGTGCTATACGAATTGAGCTTGGAACAAGCGGATAATGCTGGTAAAAGAATGTGGAGGGGCTGGAGAAATGGCTTAGCATTTAAGGCACTTGCCTGCAAAGCCAAAGGACCCAGGTTCAACTCCAAGGACCCATGTAAGCCAGATGCACAAGGGGGCACACACATCTGGAGTTTGTTTGCAGTGGCTGGAGGCCCTGGCGCACCCATTCTCTCTCTCTCTCTCCCCCTGCCTATTTCTTTTCTCTCTCAAATAAAGAAAAATAAAATACTTTTTAAAAAAACAATGTGGAGCTTGTCATGGTGAACACGGTCTGGAAAGGAGGTCTGGAGGTATGGTGTGAGAGAAGCCACATTCAGTTTTATACTGTTTTGACTTGGCAATGACAATATACATATGAGCTGTTAAAAGTGGTCACTGGAGGTGGGGCTGGGGAGATTGGCATGCAAGCAAGAGGACCTGAGTTTGTATCCCCAGCACCCATAGAAAATGCTAGGCAAGGGCTGGAGAGATGGCTTAGCAGTTAAGGCACTTGCCTGCCAAGCCTAAGGACCCAGGTCAGTTCCCCAGTACTCACATAAGCCTGGTGCATATGTCTGGAGTTCCTTTGCAGTGGCTAGAGACCCTGGTCAGCCCATTCTCTCTCTCTCTCTCTGATAGATGACAGATAGATAGATAGATAGATAGATAGATAGATAGATAGATAGATAGATAGGAAAAAAGAAAGAAAATGTTAGACATGGTGGTATGTGCCTATAATCCCAGCTCTGAGGAGACAGGGATAGGAAGCTCCTGGGGGGCTTGCTGGCTGGCTTCTCTAGGTGAATCAGTGAGTTTCAGGTTCAGTGAGAGAATCTGTGTCATGAAAATAAAGTGTTAATGTTATAGAGGAAGATAGCCAACAGCAACCTCTGGCCTCCACACATATGCATATAAACTTGTATACGCCCATTTTCACATACACATGACATGTGCCCATACATATAAGTATTCATACACACATGGATGCACAACACACACACACACAAGAAAATGTTCAATCATAGAGCAAGGAAGATAGCCCAGCCAGCAAAGTGCTTGCCTTGGCAGCAAGAGGACTTGAGTACAATCCCTAGAAAGAGACAAAACAACAAAACAAAACAAAACAAAAAGCCAGGCATGGTGGCACATGCTTGTAAACTTAGCAGAAGGAACATGGAGACAGTAGAGTCAGTCTAGCCACTGGTAAGCTCCAGGCAATTGTGAGACACTGTCTCAAAAAAATATGGAAAGCACCTGAGAAACAACTATGAGGTTAATCCTCTGGCCTCCACATGTATGTGTGCATATGCGCAGGCACTTTCACGTATACACATGCATGCACACACGCGTGCACAAATGCTCAGTGTACACTCTGAGAAGTGAGAGCTCAGATGAGAACAGACCCTGGATATGCAGATAAGCCACGTCAGGTATAAGAGATGAGGCAGGAGGGTGTCACCGTTCGAATCTGAGAATAAAGAGAAATGATGGAGCCCGAGAAACAGCCACAAGGTGAAAAAGCCCGGCAGACTATGGATACAGTCTCTTGTGCATCCTGGCCAAGGACAAAGCGAGGCTGAAGGGTTTTATTTTAAATATTTTTTATATTTTATTTATTTATTTGTTTATTTATTTATTTATTTATTTGAGAGAGAAAGAAAGAGGCAGATGGAAAGAGAGAATGGGCTTGCCAGGCCTCTAGCCACTGCAAACAAACTCCTGAGCATGTGCCATCTTGTACATCTGACTTAGGTGGGTACTGGAGAATCGAACCTGGGTCCTTGGGCTTTGCAGGCAAGTGTCTTAACTGCTAAGCCATCTCTCTAGCCCATTGCTTAATTCTTGATGGAGAAGAGATGGCCCATGCGGACTCTTTACAAGACCGCACAGGACCAAACCACTGGAACAGGAACAGAGAGCTCACCTATCCACTGTTTGTGGGGTGAGTGGGGAAACGTTTTATATGGCTAGTTCTGAGCAGATACAGGCCTAAAACCCAGGTCCAGGCTCGGAATTGAGGGGTGTAGGAGAGGGGTAGGTGTGAATTCCCAGGTCTGCTCTCTTTCCACTTGCTGCGCCAAAGCCTGAGCCTCTTTGAAGGAACACGGACCCAGCGTGAGACAAACGTATGGTGTGAGAGAAGCCACATTCAGTTTTATACTGTTTTGACTTGGCAATGACAATATACATATGAGCTGTTAAAAGTGGTCACTGGAGGTGGGGCTGGGGAGATTGGCATGCAAGCAAGAGGACCTGAGTTTGTATCCCCAGCACCCATAGAAAATGCTAGGCAAGGGCTGGAGAGATGGCTTAGCAGTTAAGGCACTTGCCTGCCAAGCCTAAGGACCCAGGTCAGTTCCCCAGTACTCACATAAGCCTGGTGCATATGTCTGGAGTTCCTTTGCAGTGGCTAGAGACCCTGGTCAGCCCATTTCTCTCTCTCTCTCTCTGATAGATGACAGATAGATAGATAGATAGATAGAGATAGATAGATAGATAGATAGATAGGAAAAAAGAAAGAAAGTGTTAGACATGGTGGTATGTGCCTATAATCCCAGCTCTGAGGAGACAGGGATAGGAAGCTCCTGGGGGGCTTGCTGGCTGGCTTCTCTAGGTGAATCAGTGAGTTTCAGGTTCAGTGAGAGAATCTGTGTCATGAAAATAAAGTGTTAATGTTATAGAGGAAGATAGCCAACAGCAACCTCTGGCCTCCACACATATGCATATAAACTTGTATACGCCCATTTTCACATACACATGACATGTGCCCATACATATAAGTATTTATACACACATGGATGCACAACACACACACACACAAGAAAATGTTCAATCATAGAGCAAGGAAGATAGCCCAGCCAGCAAAGTGCTTGCCTTGGCAGCAAGAGGACTTGAGTACAATCCCTAGAAAGAGACAAAACAAAACAAAACAAAACAAAAAGCCAGGCATGGTGGCACATGCTTGTAAACTTAGCAGAAGGGACATGGAGACAGTAGAGTCAGTCTAGCCACTGGTAAGCTCCAGGCAATTGTGAGACACTGTCTCAAAAAAATACGGAAAGCACCTGAGAAACAACTATGAGGATAATCCTCTGGCCTCCACATGTATGTGTGCATATGCACAGGCACTTTCACGTATACACATGCACGCACACACGCGTGCACAAATGCTCAGTGTACACTCTGAGAAGTGAGAGCTCAGATGAGAACAGACCCTGGATATGCAGATAAGCCACGTCAGGTATAAGAGATGAGGCAGGAGGGTGTCACCGTTCGAATCTGAGAATAAAGAGAAATGATGGAGCCCGAGAAACAGCCACAAGGTGAAAAAGCCCGGCAGACTATGGATACAGTCTCTTGTGCATCCTGGCCAAGGACAAAGCGAGGCTGAAGGGTTTTATTTTAAATATTTTTTATATTTTATTTATTTATTTGTTTGTTTATTTATTTATTTATTTGAGAGAGAAAGAAAGAGGCAGTTGGAAAGAGAGAATGGGCTCGCCAGGCCTCTAGCCACTGCAAACTCCTGAGCATGTGCCATCTTGTACATCTGACTTAGGTGGGTACTGGAGAATCGAACCTGGGTCCTTGGGCTTTGCAGGCAAGTGTCTAAACTGCTAAGCCATCTCTCTAGCCCATTGCTTAATACTTGACGGAGAAGAGATGGCCCATGCGGACTCTTTGCAAGACCGCACAGGACCAAACCACTGGAACGGGAACAGAGAGCTCACCTATCCACTGTTTGTGGGGTGAGTGGGGAAACGTTTTATATGGCTAGTTCTGAGCAGATACAGGCCTAAAACCCAGGTCCAGGCTCGGAATTGAGGGGTGTAGGAGAGGGGTAGGTGTGAATTCCCAGGTCTGCTCTCTTTCCACTTGCTGCGCCAAAGCCTGAGCCTCTTTGAAGGAACACGGACCCAGCGTGAGACAAACCCAACGTGTAGCTATCACGGGGAGCCAGGGGAGGGGCGGGGAGCGATTCAGGAGATTTTAGAGCGTGCTTCGGGGCGTGCCAGAATGTTGGTGACCGAATAATTTCTTCTAGAGCCTTGGCAACGGGCCGCCTCGGAAATGTGCTCTCAAAATGCCTTCCTTGCTATGCTGAGCTGGCCACCAGCACGATGTAATGGTTGCAGTGTGTTCAGTGTAATGACTCCTGTATGAAAGTTTATACAAACCCATTCTGTTCCAACCCCTGTGTACCTGTTCAAGAGGGAGCCTTGGGGGAGGGGAGGGGTGTAGTTAAAAAAAAAAAACCCGGCTGGAGAGATGGCTTAGCGGTTAAGACGTTTGCCTGCAAAGCCAAAGGATCCCCGATTTGATTCTCCAGGACCCACGTAAGCCAGATGCACAAGGAGACACATGCATCTGGAGTTCGTTTGCAGTGGCTAGAGGCCCTGGTGCACTGATTCTCTTCCCTCCCCCTCTCTGCCTCTTTCTCTCTCATAAATATGTATGTATGTATATATATATATATATTTTTTTTTAAATCCGGAGGCAAGTGGATAGGGATTGAACCTGTTGTTGAATGAAGTGGCAGCCCCCCCTTCCCGTTGCTACGGCCGTGGCGTCCTTGGTTACGATGCTTCAGCAAAGGGCTCCAAAGGACCTGCGCTTTGTTTCCAACGGAGTGGGGGGAGGAATGGTCCTACTCGGTGGCTGTGGTCTCTCCGCCCCAGTTAGGGTCACAAGCTCGGGGTGGGAGGGGTGGGAGGGGAGTCTTTGCAAAGAGACCTCCCCCCCCCCATGGAAGCTCCCGAGCCATTAGAGGAGCCGAATCCCTGTGAAAAGGGTTTGAGGGGGTCTCCCCCACACACACACTGACTCACATGGTACTGTCTGTACCAGGAGTTGAGTCTGTCCTGCAGCGATCGTAAGGAGTCGGAGGAGACCAGCCTCTTCAAGATTTCCGCCATGGTTCGATTTTCCGCACGCCTGGTTCTGGGAGACGGAGACGTGGCGAAGACGACGCGGTTGGGGCGCTGGCGCTGCTGGTGCTGGTGGTACTGGTGGTGCGGGTGGTACTGGTGGTGCGAGTGGCCTGGGCAGGACGGCGGGATGATATGGCTGGAAGGGTGTTACCTTGCAGAGGGGGGATGCTCAGAGCTTGGCTGGACTTGCCATCCTCCGTCTCGCGGCGTGGGGACCCGGGGCAGGCTTAGGGAAGCCGGGGCGGGAGGCGCCCTGAGCCGCAGCCACCACCGCCCCTCATCCGCTGCCCTGCGCCCTCTCCTAGCTCTGCCCCGCCGCCGCCGCGAGCCCGGGGAGGGGGCGGGGGGCATAAATACCCTCCCCCTCCCCCCTCCCCCGTGATTGTTCAACAAACCTTGACGTGGCGAACGGCTGCCAGGGACGCACGGGGCAACGCCGGGCACCCCGCCCCCGCCCGGCCTCCTGCGGTCCCAGCGCTCTGCGCGCGCCATGGCCCTGGCTGATGCGCCCAGGGCATCGAAGCCACCCGCGAGGGAGCTGGGCGCTGGACACCCCGTCGGGGAGGAGGTGGGGGGTGGGTGCTGTAGTCAGGGCGACCAGGGCAGCCGGAGGAGGCCTAGAACCTTCGTCCTCACCCAGGCGCTCGGTGACAGTGGGTGCCTGGAAAAGTCCAGGTTAACTCCTGGGACGTGGAGAGGAAGTTTCCATTGGGTTCCTTGGAAATCACCTGCTGGGCTCCCCGGGGGGGGGGGGGCTTGATTATCCCTTCACCTCTCATGCCTTAAATTCTTCCCTTTGGATGAGCCCAAGATTTGAGCTGCGTGTGAAACTCACTGGGACTAAAAGTTTGGTTTTCAGTATTTCTATCTTTGACTTTGTCCCTGGCCCACCACAGTGGGTGTCTTAATCATTAGATTTTTAGCTCCTAGGTGTTCACAAGATTGGTTAATATTCAGTGTCATTCATACATAGATAGATAGATATAGATATATATAGCTATATCATTTAGATATGTAATGTAAATTTTCATTTAATTCTCAGTTCTTTGAGACTATGTGAAAACTCTCACCCGGTTTTGACTCTAGTGTAAGAGTGCTTTCCAGCCAGGCATGGTGGCACACACCTTTAATCCCAGCACTGGAGAAACAGAGGTAGGAGAATCGCTGTGAGTTCAAGGCCAGACTGAGACTACATAGTGAATTCCAGGTCAGCATGGACTAGAGTAAGACCCTACCTCGAAAAACTTAAAAAAAAAAAAAAAGTAGTAATGGTTTTAACTAGTTATGAAACCATATCACACATCACTCAGAATGTTAGAAACAATGGTCCCTTTTGTATACCATCAAATGCTGTTTGCCAAACATCTTTTCATTAAAACAGTGGAGGCAGAGCTAGTCAATTTAACTCACACTCATTTGCTTAGGTATCTGAAAAAATATGAACATTTCTTATCACCATAAAACTCAGCATTTGTGCCAATTCTTGTTTATCTCTTTAAATTACAGTTGTTTTCTGTCCACTTATGAATATCAAAGACATTTTTGATGCATGAATTCCTGTTATTTTCTAGAGACCATAAAATAGGGATTCTATAGGCAGAAAATACCATTTATTAGATTAGAAACTATTTTTAAAGGAAAAAATATGCCCTAAGTTTATGCCTAAATACTAAGTTTGGGCCACATTTTACATTTATTTGTGGGCTTTGTGGAAACTGAGATGGAAAGGAAAATGGGTTTTTATTCAATTTTCAAAAGTTTACATGCTGAGCGGGGCGTGGTGGCGCATGCCTTTAATCCCAGCACTCCAGAGGCAGAGGTAGGAGGATTGCCATGAAAATATAGAGCGAATTCCAGGTTATCCTGGGCTAGAGTGAGACCCTATTTCGAAAAAAAAAAAAAAAAAAAAAAAGGTTTACATGCTTTTTTTGAATGGAAACACATTTTCCTATTACAATGCTAAATATCTGTCCTTTTTTAAAACTGTGGAACAACATAGAGGAAAGGTGCCTTTACTTTGTTTGAAGAACATATAGGAACAATCAACATGATTTTTCTTGAAGCTGCCTTTTTTAAAAATACTTTTAATTTTTTATTTTATTTATTTGGAAGCAGAGAGAGATGGGAAGGAGAGAAAGCACACCAGAGCCTCTAGCCACTGCAAATGAACTCCAGATGCATGCACCACTTCATGCACCTGGCTTTACATGCATACTGGGGACTCAAACTTGGGTCTTTAGGCTTTGCAGGCAGGTGCCTTAAGCGCTAAGCCATCTCTGTAGCCCAAAGCTGCCTTTCTCTGATAAAATGCCAAGGGAAAACACTAGAACCCATGTCATCAAAGTGCAAGGCAAGCAACTTACACCTCGTCTTTTAGCTCTCAAACAGTGCGACTCCCCACAAGCTTAAAGCTTCTATACCTATAGAATTAGGTGGACATCATGGGAACTGCCCTTTAAGTCTTTCTTCATAGCCTTCCACAAGTGCTAAATAGCTATCTGTTTAAGAGAGTGTGAGAACCCAGGGTGCAAATAGCTTATGTTTCTGATCAAAGAAGGATCCCTGTGCTTTAAATTGCTTAGTTGAGAGTCTGTTTGAAACCTTGCTAGGCCTGCTTGTTTCATTTATCTGAAAGAAAAATACCACCTAAGTGAGATGCTACTTGGAAATGTCTTACTGCTCCCATTTTGTCCTGGCATGATGATTTTAGGGTATTACCCAGTAGGCAAATCTTTGGAGATGCTGTAAGAATAGCAAACTTGGGGCAGGGAAGCTATTGCTGTGCCTCACATTCTGAGAGGGAATTCAAATGACTCTATGTAAATCTTCAATCAGTCACACTATTTTTATTTTAGACAAAGCGAGTGGGAGAGAGAGA
The DNA here is from genome assembly GCA_036365145.1 of Orientallactaga sibirica. Classification (NCBI taxonomy): domain Eukaryota; kingdom Metazoa; phylum Chordata; class Mammalia; order Rodentia; family Dipodidae; genus Orientallactaga; species Orientallactaga sibirica. Next base: position 16,427,623 of record JAEOAD010000040.1, read on the forward strand.
GAGAATTGGAGTGCCAGGGCCTCAGCCACTACAGTCAAACTCCAGATGCTTGTGCCACCTAGTGGGAATGTGCAACCTTGAGCTTGCCTTACCTTTGTGCGTCTGGCTAACATGGGATCTGGAGAGTAGAACCTAGGTCCTTTGGCTTCAACAGGCCAGTGCCTTAACCACGAAGCCATCTCTCCAGCCCTAGTCACACTTTTGTTCATCTATACAATGAAAAGTCTGAACTAGGGGAGCTATCATGCTTGCAGTCTGCCATTTTGGAATGTTCTTCTGACATATTTGGTGCAGGATTGAGGAATCTTGCATTCTGGGCCACACTTATTCAGAGAATATTAACAGTCCTTTTTTTAAAAAAAAATTTGCCAAGCTTTCTGGGACACCTAATACTCCTAGCCAGGCTGAGGAGATGGCTCAGCAGCTACAGTGCTTGCTTGCAAAGGTTCAGTGGCCCAGGTTCAATTCCCCAGTACCCATATAAAGCCAGATGCATAAAGTGGTCCATGCATCTGGAGTTCATTTGAAAGTGGCAAAAGACACAGGTATACCCATTCTTTCTCTCTTGCCCTCTCTCAAATAATAAATAAATATAAAATTTAAAAATAATACTCCTAGCCTCCAGTGAACAAAGAATTTCTCTACAGTGGTACTTTAAATAAATTTAAGCCCAGATCAAATGAACATGCTTCCTAATTTCCACCCTTCCCCCAGAGCTCATCACTCTCCTTTATTCTTTCTCTATAACTTTTCGACACACAAGTAAGACCACTGACTCACGGAATGTGAGGCAAAGTTTTATTGGGTAAAAAAGGAAGAAAAAGAAGAAAGGCTGGTGCACCAGGTCTGCACCCCAGAGGTCGGGATCTCAGGATGCAGCCCTGAACTGTTTGGAGGGTCAGCTTTTATTACAAGAAGTCACAAGGTAGTCATTACATAGGCCACATAGGCAGAACTGAGGCAGGAAACAGTGTAGGCTATGTAATCACAAAGATATTTAGAGACAAAGAGATACAGGAAGGTTATGGTACATTGCATAGAGGGATCATCCCATTCCTTAGGTAATAGAAAACACCTGCATTTTGCAATAAGGCCTGTGATAATGATTCCTGGGACTTCTCTTTTATCTGTCAGGAAGGTCAACTTGGGTGGTGGCCTCCATTATGTGTGCCTAAAAGCAAGGGCTGCACAGGAGGCTGTTTAACCAGGTCTGTTGTGTCCCTTTACATCCCATTTTCCAATTTCAATCATCACATAAGAAGAAATAAGACAAATAAGGCAAATTTGTCACTTCCTACAAACCTGTGAGATTCGTCAAGAAAACGGCAGGGGGCTAGAGAGATGGCTTAGTGGTTAAGGCACTTGCCTATGAATCCTAAGAACCCAGGTTTGATTCCCCAGAACCTACATAAGCCAGATGCTCAAGGTGGCACATGCGTCTGGAGTTTGTTTGCAATGGCTGGAGGCCCTGGCATGTCTATTCTCTCTCTGTGTGTGTCTCTGTCTCTCTATCTCTCTAAAATAAATAAAGAAAATTAAAAAGATAAAAATGTCCAAAGGCTGGAGAGATGGCTTAGCAGTTAAGGCGTTTGCCTGCAAAGCCAAAGGATCCTGGTTCGATTCCCCAGGACCCACATAAGCCAGATGCACAAGAGGTGCATGCATCTGAAGTTCATTTTCAGTGGCTGGGGGCCCTTGTGTGCCCATTCTCTCTCTCTCAAATAAATAAATAAATAAATAATATTTTTAAAAAAAGAATATGCAGTTTAGCTGGAGAGATTACTCAGTGGATAAACCAAGGCTTAGAGAAGTTATGTGGCTGATCATATTATCACTTAACCAAGTCAGAGTTGTGGTCATCTGCTACACAACACGGCCTTGATGTGGTAGTTTGAATAGATGGCCCCAATATATTCAGTGTTTTATTAGCTTGTAGTTTGGATCTGCAGCCACCTGGCTGGAGGGGATGTAGCTGGGTAGATCTTAGGGTCCAGCCCTAAGGTGTGGCGGTGGGTGTGAGATTCCAATCTAAAGATATGCAAAGTGTGCCTAGTTGGAGTTCCTGAAGTGTGCTGTACTGTGTGGGTTTTGGCTTTTAGCTTTTGGCTTGTGGCTTCTCTCTTTCTGCTTGGCCCTTCTTCTGCCATTAGGGAACTCCCCCTGGATCTTTAAGCTTCAATAAATATCCCTTCCTCCATAACCGTGCCTGGTCTGGAAGTTCATCTCAGCGAACCTGAAGCTGTCTGCTACACTTGACTTCTGTTTTTTTTCCCTTTTGTTACTTGCCTATTACACACTTGGAAACCCAGAGCAGAGCTCCTCCAGGCTGGGGGATGAATCGGTTTGTGAAGACCTTTATCCTTTCACTCACTTTGTGGGGTTCTGCCAAAACTTACACGAAAATCACATCGACTGACTCTGGATGTGGAAATAAAGTCTTTCCAATCTGCTATATGTAGGTTGAATGTATCTCTTTCATATATATATATATATATATATATATATATATATATATATATATACATACCCTCGTGGGAAAAGATTAGGAGGTGATCAGGCCTTCGGAGGGGGGTGTCTTGATCTGTGTTATCCTGTAGTAACACTATTTGCTAGTAATTTATAAAGACGTAATTCATGCAATTCTGGAGGCGGGGACGTCCAAGGTCAAGGGTGCCTTCCTGTTGCATCATCACATGATAGAAGTTGGAATAGTAAGAGAGATCAAGAGGGAACCTCTTGTAGGGACCACAAAAGTTCCACTTTTTCTCAGGAACATATTCTCAAGATAAGCAGCCCAGTCCCTCAAGCGAAGATGACAGAGCACGCATGACCCGATCACTTCTTAAAGGTCACATCTTTCAACACTGTCACCTTGAAGGTTCATTTTCCAACACACAAATCTCCCTCATTGGCAGTCCTCAGTTCTGTCCACAGTGTCAGCATCCCACTCTCTGGATGTCACTCCCTTCCCATCCCAGACCTGGTGTCCCTGGACCTGTGAAGCCAGAAAGGCGTTCCCAGCTCAGAATGGTCCCAGTCTTCCACCATGGGGCAGGAGATGGAAGGCGAGAGTCCTGGCCAGACAGCCGAGGAGCAGTCCCTTGCCATGTCCTTGGTCGCCCCAACACAGGGAGCAACAGTGGCGTCGCTCAGTCTCAGATTGAGGTAAGTGCTAGGACCCTAGGACCCAGCGGAATCCAAGCCTCCTTCTGGGGGGCAGTGGGCGTGGCGTGGGCCTGGAGAGGCGGGGCTAAAGTGCGATTTCTCCCGCCCACCCGTGCCAGCGCGCAGGCGCGGGGTGCGGCGGGGGGGCGGGGCGGGGCGGGGCGGTGGCATCCGAGGGCGCGGGAAGATGGCGGCAGCGGCGGCGGCGGCAGCGGCCGAGCAGGTCTGTGAGCCCCGCCGCGTCTGGCCGACGGCTGGAGGAGCTGGGGCGGGGATCCTGGCTCGTGCCGGTGGGGCCGGGGGTGGGCGGCGGGGACCGAGGCGTCAGGGCCGGCGAGGGGCCGGGCTCCGTGCGCCGGGGCGGAGCTGGGCGGGGCCGGGCGGCGGGAGCTGTCAGCTGCTGGGATGCTGCTGGCTAAGGCCGGGCCGGGCCGGGAGAGGGGCAGGGGGCAGCGGCCCCTCATTCTGATCTGGACAGGGTCACTGTCCTGAGGGACCGGCCCGGGACCGTGCCAGCCGGAACCTACGTCGGGACGTGCCCGGGCTCCGTGGCCAGCCAAGATGCGGATAAAAATAACCGCAGCCCCAGCGGGGAGGTTCCCCTGACCACCTGCCAAGAAATGGTCAGCTGTTGCCTGGCTTGTGGCCATGTCTTTTCCCCACATGTGGACATCCCCAGATTCCCAACCTTCCCCCCCCCGCTTTGGTGTGCAGAGATTTAGTCACCAGTATAAAACTCACTCTTGTTCAGTGGATTTAAAAAGCACTTTAAGGGCTGGAGAGATGAAGCGGTGAAGGCATTTGCCTGCAAAGCTAAGGATCCCGGCTCGATTTTCCAGGACCCACGTAAGCCAAATGCACAAGGGGGCGCATGCATCTGGAGTTCGTTTGCAGTGACTGGAGGCCCTGGCGCGCCCATTCTCTCTCTCTCTCTCTCTCTCTCTCTCTCTGCTTCTCTCCCTCACAAATAAATAAATAAAATATTTAAAAAGCAAAATAAAAAAGCACTTTAAAATGCATTATCAACTATATTTTCTGGTGTGCATTGTGAATATGTCAACTTAGAATACTTTAAAAGGCTCCCCCCACAGCCCCCCACATACAGATCAAGCTAAACTTCAACATACACATACAGATGTGAACATGGCTGAATGCATGTCCATAGATATAGTTGCTAGGATAATTTATTATAATAAAAATAATGTCTGTGATCATTTAACAGTGGTTTCCCTTAAACAAATAATTGGATGTAATCATTTCTCTTGAGAAAGTTTCATTCTTCAACATGGATAAACATTAAGTGAGCCAGGTTGCCAACATGCTATTTGAACTTTGGAAGGCTTTTGTAAGAGGATGACTTTTTTAGAGATCTATTAGGTATATGTTCTTGGAGGACGCCATCTAAGGGACAGGGGAAAGTAGACATGAAATCTGCCTTCCCGTTGCTTAGTCAAACTGGTGAGAATTCAGAACAATCAGCTGAAGACCACAGGCAAAGAGCGGATTGTCCATATTGTGTCTCTGTTTTCCTAGCTCACTTCAGAATCCGAGTTGGACGAGTTATTTATTTCAAGAGTTTTATTTTTTTTGTGTGTGTATTATATTTATTTGAGAGAGGGGGAGGATGGCCAGAGCCTTCAATCACTGTAAACAAATTCCAGAGGCCTGTGACAGCTTGTGTATCTGGCTTGTGGGGGTCCTGGGGAATCGAGCCTGAGTCCTTTGGCTTTACAAGCAAGTGCCTTAACCACTAAGCCATCTCTCCAGCCCTGGACGAGTTTTATTTTATCTTTTATGCTATGCCTGTTGGCAGTGCTCTTGGTTTATACATAAGCTGGGTGATGTGATCCAGTCTGCAGTCTCCAAATGCATGCCTTGAACTTAACCAAGTTTTCCAGTGGGGCCTCAACCTCAAACATGTTAAAAAATGGATGTATCCTGGTTACTTTTAAACGGTCTGCAACCATCTTGCTGACCCCAACCAGGGCAGGAGTGGTTTGAAACCCACATTGAACTTAATGATCTGCTATACTGAGCTCTGGATTTCAACAAGCAGCCCTACTTTTTGTGTGTGTGTTCCAACAGATTGTGTCACCCATTCTGTTCGGAAGTTATCTTGAACCCCTCTGTGTCCCACTCATATCCACTCAGTCACCTGGTCCTGACAGCTCTACCTCTTACAAGTCTTCAGTCTCCAAGGGAGAGAAACATGTTGATCTGTTTATCTCTAGCCTCTTGGTCTCATTTGATCTATGGCTTCAGTGCAGATCTCTTTTGTATTACTAACTTGTAAACAATCTTAGTAGTTCCCCTCCCCACTATCCTTAATATAAAATCCATCACTCTTGTAGAGTGGAGTAGGTCATTTACTGGTCTCTGACCATGTGTCTTGCTTCACATTTGATACATTCTTATTATTTATTCTCTCCACCCACAAAAAAAGCTACTCAACCAGGGGCTGGAGTGATGGCTTAGCAATTAAAGGCCCTTGGTCACAAAGCCTGACAGCTTGGGTTCAGTTCCCCAGCACTCACATAAAGCCAGATGCACAAAAGGTTGCATCCATCTGGACTTTGTTTGCAGTGACAAGAAACCCTGGAGTGCTCATTCTTATTCATTCATATCAGCCCACTCTCTGTCTCTCTCTCTCCAAATAAATAAGTAAAAACATATTTTTAAATTTATTTTTATTTATTTGTGTGTGTGTGTGTGTGAGAGAGAGAGAGAGAGAGAGAAAGACAGAGAGAGAAGCAGAAAGAGAATGGGTGCACCAGGGCCTGCAGCTGCTGCAAACGAATTCCAGGTGCATGTGCCACCTTGTGCATCTGCTTACGTGGGTACTGGGGAATTGAACCTGGGTTCTGCACTTGGGAGACAGAGGTGGGAGGATCACTATGAATTCAAGGCCATCCTGAGACTACATAGTGGATTCCAGGTCAGCCTGGGCTAGAACAACACCTTACCTCAAAAAAAAAAAAAAAAAGCTAGTTCAACCAGATGCTACTTAAATTTATTTTCCATGCAGTTTTCTTGGTCTAGAATGCCCTTGGCTGCTTTTCTTTTTTCCTGGTTAATTTCTGTTCATCTTTTCAGTATTGAACTCAAACCTCAGCTTTTCTTAGAAACCTTCACTGAAGCCCTGGTTTTCTAAATGAGGTTGCATCCGTCCCCTGTAATCTTTCAGTGTTGTGTGCACTGCTAGGCTGCAGCTCTGTTGCAGTGCACTTGCTAGCGACTTTGTCTGTCATTAACGTGAGCCTACATTGAGACTTTGCCTAAGATATTTGTAGAGACAGGTTCACAGTGTAACCAGACTGGCCTCACACTCAGCAGCCTGCCTGTGTCAGACTCGAATGCAATTACAGGCAGAAGCCACCAGTTACTGCTGCCCAAGTTGCCTACTTGTTAAAGCTGTCACAAGCCCATACTATATCCGTACTAATTAGAAGAACATGCCTTTTTTTTTTTTTTTTTTTTTTTTTTTTTTTTTTTTTTTTGAGGCAAGGCCAACCAACTGGCCTTTTTTTTTTTTTAATGTGTGAGAGCGAGAGTGAGAGAAAGAGAATTGGTGCACCAGGGCCTCCAGCCACTGTTAACAAACTACAGACGCATGCTCCTCCTTGTGTGCATGTGTGAACTTGTGTGTTTGTGTCACTTTGTGCGTCTGGCTTACCTGAGAACTGGAGAGTCAAACATGAGTCCTTAAGCTTTGCAGGCAAGCACCTTAACCACTAAGCCATCTCTCCAGCCCTGTGCCCTTCCTTTAAAGTATATTATGCAGTGACTGGAAAACATCATAACCATATTCTCTTTAATGACCTGCATCAACATGCACACCTTCTTACATATTGCAACCTCGTGTACTCATTACATGCCCTACCCAGCTATTCAACCACCTGCTTGTGAGACCATCTTTGGAGTATATTGTGTTCTCCTCTACAGGCCCTTCCTTACCACTTTGTGAAACTCTGCATTTTGAAAATTTATTTTAATTTTACATTCATGTTGGTGCCTCCGGTAGCCTCCTCCCTGTCCTCCCCCCTCCAAAGGGATCCTCCTCATTGGGGAATGTGGGTCATGGCTTCATGTGGGTAGCCAACAGTTATGGGGGAAAGGCAAAGTCTCTGTGCATAAAAACTTTGCATTTTTATCTGCCACATCGCTCTAGATGTAATCCCATACCTTTTCTGTTTTCCATAAGCTTTCTGTGAGCTTGCTACCACATTAAGGTTACAGCTGCTTCTCAAGTAGCCTCCCTTTTATAGTGCTAGGAGGAAGAATGGTTTCTCTTCTTGTGATAAACCTTTCCATCAAATTTCAGATGAAATGGGACCCTACCCTACAAGCAAGTTCCAGGAAAACATGACTTCAAAGTGAGACCCTATCTCAAAACCCAAGTGCTGAAATGGAGAGATAACTTAGTGGTTAAGGTGCTTGCCTGCAAAGCCTAAGGACCCAGGTTTGATTCGCCAGTACCCATGTAAGCCAGATGCACAAGGTAGCAAGCACATGCATCTGGAGTTAGTTTGCAGTGGCTAGGGGACCTGGCACACCCATTCTTCCTCTCAAATAGCTAACTAACTAAATAAATAAATAAGCAAGTGCTAATTATGTAGTTTAGTGCTCGTGAACTTGTACAGTATGTACAAAGCCCTGAGTTGGAGCCATAGCAAAGCAAACACACACATGCACAAACACACACATGCACAAATACACACAATTCTTTTTGCTTATTCATTCCCTACTGGCTACTATCCATAAATATATATATGAAGGATTTTTCAAACTGGCTACAAATTCTATCATCTTCTCATAAAGTATCTTTTTCTTATATCCTTTTTCTTTATTTTCTGTACTTCTTAAATTAAAAAAATTATTGACAACTTCCATTATTATAGACAGTAAACCATGCTATTTCCCTTCCTGCCTCTTTCCCCTTTATAACTCCACTCTCCATTATATCTCCTCCCCTCTCAATTAGTCTCTCTTTTATTTTGATGTCATCATCTTTTCCTTTTATTATGAGGGTCATGTGTAGGTAGTGCCAGGCACTGTGAAGTTATGGATATCCAGACCATTTTGTGCCTGGAAGACTTCATTGTAACCAGTCCTACCCTTTCTCTGGTGCTCTCCTGATGGGTTTGCCTTTATATGTGACTTGATTTTTCTTTCTAACTGCTTTTAATATGTTTCCTGTATTTTGTAGTTTAATTATAATATGGTGGTGAGAGGTTATTTCCTGATTTTGTCTATTTGACGTTCTAAAGGCTTCCTGTATCTGTATTGGCATTGCTTTCCCCATTTGGTAATAATTTTCTTCTTTTATTTTGAAAATACCTACTATGCCTTTGGAGTAAATTTCTTCTCCTTTTACTGTGCCCTGAATTCTTATGTTTGATCTCTTCATAGTGTCCCAAATGTCTTGAAATTCCCATTCGTGCCTTCCTATTAGTTTGTCTTTCTCTTTGTTGGACTGTATTAGATCTGCCACCTGGTCTTCTAGTTTAGATATTCTGTCATCTTGTTGATCCATTCTACTGTTGATTCTTTCTACAGAGTTTTCTATTTAACTTACTCTGTTTTTCATTTCTAGTATTTCTGATTAGTATTATTTCTGTTTTTTTTTTTTTTTAACTCTTGGATTGACCTCCTTATTTTATTAACTTGGTATCCTATATTCTCTTAGGATTCCTTCAGGGATTTGATTTCTTCTTTGATTTCTTTGAGCATAGATATAATCAGTTTTTTTTTTGAAATCTTTGTCATTTCATCTAAAACAGTCTCACTGGATGTCATTGCTGATGGATTCATAATTTTTGGTGGAATTGTATTGTCTTGTTTTTTTGTGTTTCTTGTATTATAATGTAGAGGTTTTTGCATCTTGAGATAATTTGACGCCTGGGTTTTCTAATTATCTGCAATATTCTTAGCTGTGAAATTCCAACTTTATATATCTTCAGGGTAGGAGTTTAAGGTGCCAGGTGTGGTTCTTATACTCCAGAGTAATAGCAGAGGTCACCCTAGGTGTTGAGTCTCCCTGCTATTTAAGTATCCTAGTTGGCTAGATGGAGCAAATTACTGGCAAATTCTAAAATTCAACTGAGCAATATACACATTCAATCAAAACCAGCACAGGGTATTTATGCAAGAGTGGGGATTAAAACAGATAACCTAATAAAGTTCAAGTCCCTTAGGTTGCTTCACACCCTTAATCCTTTCAACTGGGAGACTGAGATTTCTGGTCTAGAATGGGTTCCAGGTCAGCCTGGGACAAGTGAGACCTTGCCCTCAATAATGACAGAAGTAAAAGAGAAAGGGCCTATAAATCAGGAAATGTCAAAGGCAACACTAGCCAACACCAAAATACAGCTTATTTGAGAATAGGAAAGCCAACCAAGAATACAGCAATCAAATCTACCGTATAACCTGCCCTGACATGCAAAGTGAGATTAGCACTTCCAGTGCAGACCTATGAACCTGGCTTTGTGAAAGTATGTCCTGTTATCTTTTGGAATGGCTTCTAATCTCCCCTATGCTGAGTGCCCTTTCTGGTGCACTGTGGATTTGGTTAGGCTGCTTGGGTCACTGGATCTGGTGATCTGATCCATTATGCTGGATGCTGTGTGGCTGGGGAGTGGGTGAGTTCTCTGGTGATTTGTGGCCCTGGTAGATGGGGGAAGTGGGGCTCTGCAGGATGCCTGGACTTGTACCAGATCTGCCCAGCTGGTCCAGTTTGTGGTCTCCTTCAGCAGCTGCTCAGCTGGTCTCTGCTGTCTTCCCCTTCAGGTTTCTTGACTTTGCATCAAGGCTGATGTGAGTGGAAAATCCCTTCCTGGCTTATCCTGTGGCTCTGTGCTGTACCAGGCCAGCAGGCACATGGATTGGGACCACTGGTACCACCACGGGAGCTGCTTTTGTGCTTCCTGCTTGCTAGAAGTTCTGGGTCTCTCCTGTTTCTCTGCTGGGGTCGACAATAACTTACATACCTTCACTTTTCAGTTGAAGAGTATACTGCTGTTTTTCTGCTTATTTCTTCCTCTACCCCACCATCTTACCCAGAAGTCGCTATATATCCTTTTTCATTCAACCCTAGTTGATTCCTTTGTTAACTCAAGCCTCCCTAATTACAGCATCCACAACAGTCTGCTTACCAGCATCTCTCTGTCCTATTTCCTGCAAATGTCCACCAAACGTTTAACACGCTTAAACATGTCACTCATGCCCAGAAACCCTCAGTGGGCTGGATGAGGTCTCTGGGGATTTGTGGCACTGGTGCATGCATCAACACTGGACGAGGTCTCTGGGGATTTGTGGCACTGGTGGATGCATCAACACTAGAGTCTGTCCTGCTACAAACTTTCTCCACCTGGCCCTACGTTTCCAGCTTCCTTCTCCCAGCAGCTCCAGATCTGACCCAGCTGCTCTTCCCATTTCCCTGGCATCTCCATGGCATCCTGACTTTCCATTTGGATTCTGCAGCATGAATTGCTTATGTGAACAGAGGACTTTATTGCAAGTACTTCAGACATAAGTCAGGATCATGTCCTCTATGCCTCTTGTGTTCCAATGCTTTGGTTTAAGCATTTAAGCATATAATGCGTAATACATGCCTATTCAGTGATACCATCTGTTTGAAAGGGATGTTATTTTTTTATTGATGTTATTTTTTTCCTCCAATAAATGAGGCTTTCAGAGCTCTGAAAAATATTTAAGTTGGGTAGTACCCATGTCTACCAATCCCTTTGTGTTTGTGTTATGTAAGAGGAATACCCACTGTGCTATTCAGCCATAGTCAAAGTCAGAAGTTCTGAAAATTTTTGGTCCCACGTTCTCTTTACACTCTTGAGAGCTACTGAGAGTATTTGTATTCACCATATTAAAAATTAAAAGTAAGAATCTTGAAACACAGGAATGCCCAAGCAAACATCCTGTTAGCTCCTAATTAGAGTAATAGTGTTAATCTCAAATGGTTATGTAGCATCTGGAAACCTCCATTGTACATTCAAGAGAGTAGGAGAGTTGAAAATAAAGAACACCTTGTGATTTTGAAAGTGTGTTTGTCATTTTAGGCCCTGAGAAGGGTTCAGTTGAACCTGCCCACCAAAGCACACACTTGGAATATTGTGGATCTAGGATAATGTTAGTTTTAATCAGTGGAGCTGTAAGCAGCATACTGTGTCAACCACTATATTTCTTTTCATGTAAATGAACATATGCATTTAATAAAACTCAGATTACATGCGCACAGATACATGTATCAGCTCTGCCTAGAAATGAGCTATTATTGACAGTAGGATTATTAAAAGCAGAGAAAATATGCTATCAAATAATAACCCTGAAGGTACTTATATACAATCTCTCAAATAAATTCCTTATTTGAATGAAGCCTGTAGTGTGTTAGTAGAGCATATATCAGCAGCCAGTTCAGCTTTGTTTAGTTATGAATTTAAACATCACTGGGGCATCAGAACGAGAATTACAGCCATTCTCCTGTGTTTCGTGTTTAGCAAAGTTCCAATGGGCCTGTGAAGAAATCCATGCGTGAGAAGGCTGTTGAGAGGAGGAACATCAACAAAGAGCACAACAGTAACTTTAAAGCTGGATATATTCCAATTGATGAAGACCGGCTCCACAAAACCGGGCTGAGGGGGAGGAAGGGCAACTTAGCCATCTGCGTGATTGTCCTCTTGTTTATACTGGCGGTCATCAATTTACTTGTAAGTATACAGCGCAGAAGATTCTCTTGATAAGTCCACAGAAAAGGTCTCATCTTTTCACTGTCATATCATGGGCGTTGCTTCTGAAGTCTGTGTTAGGATTATCTTGTTTTCTGCTTTTTTCTACATGTTTTATCTCCTATTGGATTTTAGTTAATAGTTCAATCATAAAAAAGAGTTTGGTAAGCTTCAATATCCCATACCACAAAAATAAATGGATAAAATGAAAACTGCAGAAACCTAGTAGGCTAATATGTTCATATATTAATCTCATGCTAAAAAATGTCATTGGAAGCTGGGTGTGGTGGCGCACGCCTTTAATCCCAGCACTCGGGAGGCAGAGGTAGGAGGATCACCATGGTTTCGATGCCACCCTGAGATTACATAGTGAATTCCAGGTCTGCCTGAGCTACAGTGAGACCCTACCTCGAAAAAACAGAAACAAAAACAAAACAAAGTCATTGGATTCTTCCCTTTTAGAATAAACTCAGTAGAAAAGAACTTTGCTATGACTATTGCCTATTTCTCTCCTAAAAAATACAGTCCTTTCTGTTTTTTGGTTCCCTGCACTCATACTGTCTCCTCAGCTGGGTTTTGAAACTGTAGACTCTTGGATAATTTAGCATTTTCTAGTCTTAAGTCCATGTTGTCAGGAAGAAAAGACTGACTCATACAAATGAGCTGAGGAACTAATATGCCTTCTCCCGTGCTGTTTATTTTAAGGAGGCTTTTACATCTGAGAGTGTGACTCTGAAGGTTAATTGTGGGACCCTCTGGCATGTGTACAGATTTCTCTTTCCAGACAATGATCGTTGATGTACCTAACACACTTGTGATATCATCTGTTCAAAAGGGATGTTTTTAATTGATGTTTTTTTTTCCTCCAATGCTTTTTAAAATTTTTTAAAAATATTTTGTTTATTTATTTATTAGAGAGAGAATGGGTACATCAGGGCCTCTTAGCCTTGGCAAATGAACTCCAGACACATGCGCCACCTTGTGCATCTGCCTTACATGGGTCCTGGGAAATTGAACTTGGAACCTTAGGTTTATCAGGCAAGCGCCTTAACCATTAAGCCATCTCTCCAGCCCCTGATTTTATTTTGCTTATAAATTTGTTTTAATGGAGATTCCGGATTAAGATAGCAGAACAAAGACATTTCTGTCTCTAAAAGTCTCATTCCAAAAAGACAATATCAAGAAATAGAAATATCTTTGAAGAGTTCAGAACAACCGAAATCCTAACCCATAGTGAGGATAGGAGAGGAGGAAGACTGGCAAAGTGCTTACCAGAGGAAGAGGGGTGTAAGGTGTGTTGGCGGGGGCGGGGGGTGCAGATGTGTTGGTGGCATGCCTTGAAGAACTCTGAGAAGCCTCAGGAGTTGGAAGGGCAGGGGCCTTGATACCCAGGAGTGATGCAGGAACTGAAACAGAAGGTTTGTGTGAAATATCTGTAGTGGAGTACCTGCGGAGCAGCAGCAACCCTGCCAGATCCAGACGTGTGTGGCCATGTCGGACCATTGCACAGAGGGGTGGAGAGTGGGTTTCTGTCCTGAAAGCAGGGCAGCCAAAGCGCTGGCCACTGGGGCTCCCTCTCTCACCCACCCTTTCACTCTCCACTTCCAACTACTGTGTAGCAAATAGAGATAGAGGTCCCCCTGGGACCTAGAGAAAGAATGTGTTGACAGTGACATTTAACACGTCCCAAAGGAAAGCCTTCCACTCTCCCTGCTATGAATCCTGTGTGTCACAAGCCTGCCCCACATAAAAAATTTTCTATGCACTATTTTTTACAACCTCTACTGTTAAGCATGTGTTCTGAGCCAGGGATCAATAGATTTTTTTTAATAGCTTCATAGGTTGCAAAATGATAGAGACCATGGTACTCAAGCCATTGTAAAGTAGAATCTCAAGGAGATAGAGAAAATGGAATAAGTGACAGAAAACTTTTAAAACCAAAACTGGACATAATGACACACATGTGTAATCCCAGCACTTGGAAGGTAGAGGGAAAAAGGTCAGGAGTTCAAGGCCAGTCTCTGCTACATAGCAAGTTAGAGGCCAGTCTAGACTGCATGAGACCATGTCTCAAAAAAAAAACAATTAACTGTCAGAGACGTAAAGTATAAGAAAGGAAGTGATGATAGTACAGCGTTTTGTTTAACAGTGAACCATGTTTGCATGGCCGTAATACTGGATGTAGATGTCACCAAACTTCAGATTGGAGTTGGTAGAAAAAAAGATGTAACAATGAGTTAAAATTCTTATTCATTAAGACAGGAAATGAATAGATAAAACCTTAAATTGGTAAGTTAAGAGAAGATGCATATATTATTTAGAAATATGGAGAAAAATTTTAGGCAAAAATACCTAAAATTGTTTAAAGTCATTTCCTGGAAACAAGATATTGTAAGGGTTGAAAAAATGTGACAGCCCTTTATTGTAGCCCTTTCAGCACTCTTTGGCCTTTAGGTAATTATATTTAATATGTTGGTCAAAGTAAACTTGTTTAGCTCACTGATTTATTTTATTTATTTATTTGAGAGAGAGAGGCAAATAGAGACAGAGAGAGAATGGGCACACCAGGGCCTCTTAGCCACTGCAGACTAACTCCAGACACATGCACCACCTTGTACATCTGGCTTACATGGGTCCTGGGGAATTGAACCTGGATCCTCAGGCTCTGCAGTCAAGCACCTTAACTGCTAAGCCATCTCTCCAGCCCTAAAAGTAAACTTGTTAAACACAGAGAACTAGCTGCTGTGTTCATGTCTGGGGTTCAGCATCTCAGAGGGCTCTAGTATTTTGGCAGTGGCCTCTCCTGCTTGCTTTCCAGGTGTCTGCTGTCTGCTGACCGTGGGCACATGCTGCTCTCTTGCAGATAACACTCGTCATCTGGGCAGTGATTCGTATTGGGCCGAATGGCTGCGACAGCCTGGAGTTCCACGAAAGTGGTCTGCTCCGCTTTAAGCAAGTATCCGACATGGGTGTGATCCACCCCCTGTATAAGAGCACAGTGGGAGGAAGGCGGAATGAAAACTTGGTCATCACTGGCAACAACCAGCCTGTAAGTTTCCCCACTGAATCAAGTGTGGAAATGGTGGAGGGCAAAAGATGACAGTTCTTTGCAAAAACCTACAATTGAATGCTGGAATTTAACATATTTTATATTCATAAATAGTCACCATTCAGTAATATTGTTAGCTTTATAATCTGTTAGGTACATACTATTCTAGATCATGCATGTCCAACCATGCAGCCAGGCAGCTGGGGATTGCTATGAATGCAGCCCAACACACATCATAAATTTGCTTCAAGGCTGGAGAGATGGCTTAGTGGTTAAGGCGCATACCTGTGACGCCTAAGGACCCCGATTCGATTCTCCAGGTCCCACGTAAGCCAGATGCACATGGTGGCCCATGCGTCTGGAGTTCATTTGCAGTGGCTAGAGGCCGTGGCATGCCCATTCTCACTTTATGTCTGTGTCTCTCTCTCCCTCTCTCTCTGTCTCTAATAAATGAATAAAAATAAGTTGGGCATGGTGGCGCACACCTTTAATCCCAGCACTTGGGAGGCAGAGGTAGGAGGATTGCCATGAGTTTGAGGCCACCCTGAGACTACATAGTTAATTCCAGGTCAGCCTGGACCAGAGTGAAACCTTACCTCGAAAAACCAAAAAAATAAAAAATAAATAAAAATAAATCTAAAAAATTTTTTTAAAAATTTCTTTAAAATTTGCTTCAGTCTGAGATTGTTTTCAATTTTTTCATCACTCAACTGTGCAGTTCTCAACTGTGAACTTTGTAGACAACAACTGTCTGTTATATGTCAGAAGGCTGGAATCTAGATTTTATCCAGTGTAGCACTGACTGACATCATTCATATAAGAAAGAGAGGAGTACTTTCGTGTGAGGAAACTAGTTTTCAAAAAGGAATATATTCTAGCTGGGCATGGTGGCATACACCTTTAATCCGAGCACTCGGGAGGCAGAGGTAGGAAGATTGCCATGAATTCGAGGCCGCCCTGAGAATACATAGTGAACTCCAGGTCAGCCTGGGCTAGAGTGAAATCCCATCTCAAAAAAACCAAGTATATCTGTATGTTTTCTCAGGTTAGAAATCACCACATCTGCTGGGAATCTGCAAGAGAAATGACAATGGCCAGACAGGCCAAGTAGTTGCTAAAATGCAGGCTATAGCAGTAATGCCTCAAGAAAGGCTTCTTGTCTCTTCCACTCTGGCATCTTAGGCCTTGAGCCATGACCTGTGTGACCCATGTTTTATGCAGTCAGTCACAGAGGCAAATGAATATACAAGCCTTTATTGTAAATAAATAAATAAATAAATAAACAAACCTCTTAAGGGACAGGTACATTGAAAAGTATGTGAAGTTGTTGTGGAGTGTCTTTTGTTGTGTGTGTGATGAAGTTGTTGTGGAGTGTCTTGTTGTGTGTGTGATGAAGTTGTTGTGGAGTGTCTTGTGTGTGTGATGAAGTTGTTGTGGAGTGTCTTGTTGTGTGTGTGATGTGTTGTTGTGGAGTGTCTTTGTTGTGGAGTGTCTTGTTGTGTGTGTGATGAAGTTGTTGTGGAGTGTCTTGTTGTGTGTGTGATGAAGTTGTTGTGGAGTGTCTTGTTGTGTGTGTGATGAAGTTGTTGTGGAGTGTCTTGTTGTGTGTGTGATGAAGTTGTTGTGGAGTGTCTTGTTGTGTGTGTGATGAAGTTGTTGTGGAGTGTCTTGTTGTGTGTGTGATGAAGTTGTTGTGGAGTGTCTTGTTGTGTGTGTGATGAGTGTCTTGTTGTGGAGTGTCTTGTTGTGTGTGTGATGAAGTTGTTGTGGAGTGTCTTGTGTGTGTGATGAAGTTGTTGTGGAGTGTCTTGTTGTGTGTGTGATGAAGTTGTTGTGGAGTGTCTTGTTGTGTGTGTGATGAAGTTGTTGTGGAGTGTCTTGTGTGTGTGATGAAGTTGTTGTGGAGTGTCTTGTTGTGTGTGTGATGAAGTTGTTGTGGAGTGCCTTGTTGTGTGTGTGATGAAGTTGTTGTGGAGTGTCTTGTTGTGTGTGTGATGAAGTTGTTGTGGAGTGTCTTGTTGTGTGTGTGATGAAGTTGTTGTGGAGTGTCTTGTTGTGTGTGTGATGAAGTTGTTGTGGAGTGTCTTGTTGTGTGTGTGATGAAGTTGTTGTGGAGTGTCTTGTTGTGTGTGTGATGAAGTTGTTGTGGAGTGTCTTGTTGTGTGTGTGATGTGATGTCACATAGGCTCACTGCATGTGGGCGTTCACTGGTGTCCCACTCCATCCCTCTTCTGCCTGCTTTTGTTTACTGTTTCCAGAGCTTTCAGGGCTCCAGTGATTCTCAAGTCTGCTTTCCTGTGGGACAGGTGTGCATGGCCACACTTAGCGGTTTTCATGGGATCTGGAGATTCGAACTAGTGATCTCAGGTCCCCTCGGGCCCTTATGCTTACATAGGAAGCACTCTCAAGCACTGAGCCATCTCACCAGCCCTTGTGATGGTTTTTATACATAGTGGGTTTTTTTGTAATATTTTTAAAAGTAAAGTTCTGCATCAGTTTGGCTTGTGATTTTTGAAAACAGATTCCCAATAAAGTGTTGTTCTGAAGATTGTCTTTCAGCAAGGAACAACAAAGCTCAGTGTGGAGAAGAACAAAACCTCTGTTACAAGTGACATCGGGATGCAGTTCTTCGATCCTAGGACACAGAGTATCTTATTCAGCACAGACTATGAAAATCATGAGTTTCATTTGCCAAGTGGAGTGAAAACTCTGAATGTTCAAAAAGCATCTACTGAAAGGGTATGATTTATTTTCTTCACATTACCAATAGGAGAGAATTATTGTCTAAAGTTATAAGTGGGAGAAAGGTTTTTCTGTTTACAGAGCTGTGCAGGAATGTCTCCCAGAACATTGGAAGGATTAGCTCTAGACTGTCATTAGCTTGTGGGAACATTATCAAGTCCTCTCTGTCAGTTTCCATGACTATAAAATGTCCTTTTATGTCTGTGATTGGAACTTTCATTTCTGTATCTATGATAATGATTCTCAATACTTTTTTAAATTCCTTAGATTACCAGCAACGCTACCAGCGATCTAAATATAAAAGTAGATGGGCGTGCCATTGTGCGTGGCAATGAAGGAGTATTCATCATGGGCAAAACCATTGAATTCCACATGGGTGGTAATATGGAGCTAAAGGCTGTGAGTAGTTTTAAGAATTTATGATAATAATTAGGTTCTTGAACACATAAAACCATAGGTGGAAATAGTATACAATTATTAAAATGACTTTTGTCATGGAGAGATACTCAGAATAGATTGTGAAGTGATAGAGTGAATATGGGCATGTCAGGGCCCTCAATTCTTGGGGAATTGAACCCAGGCTCGAGGCTTTGCAAGCAAGTGCCTTTAACTGCTGAGCCATCTCTCCAGTCCTCTACCCCATTTCTTTTAGAATGTTTATAAAACCTGGAAAGATACACTAAATGTCAGAAATATTTAGTTATAAGAAGCAGTGTAACAGATGATTTGTTTTGTTTTTATTTTTGCTACTTTGTATTTATCAGTTTTTGTGTTATTTTAAAAGATTGTTTGTTTGTTTGTTTTTTTAAAAAAAAAAAGCAAAACACAAACAAACCTTGTAAAGAGAATTCTAACCGGGCGTGGTGGCACATGCCTTTAATCCCAGCACTCAGGATGCAGAGGTAGGAGGATCACTGTGAGTTCGAGGCTACCCTGAGACTACATAGTGAATTCCAGGTCAGCCTAGGCTAGAGCAAGACCCTACCTCGAAAAACCAAAAAAGAAAAGGAAAAAAAAGAAAGAATTCTAGACAATCAATGTACCTATGGTCTGAAGGTAGTAGTTGTTTTAATTAAAGTTTCTTCATATCTTTTCCTTAGTTTCATATCCACTGATGTGAAAAAACGGTTAACAATTGTATAAAATATATCCTTATTTGAACATTTAGCTTTGGTTGTAAAGGAGAAAGATTTGTTTTTATTGAAGCTGTTGGAAGTGACATATTCCTTGGGCTTTACAGATCCTATCTGAATATCAGCTACTATCACGCCTCATCCAAGAGAGCCACAGTGCAAAACCTTCCAGCCAGCTCAGAGCTCTGCTCAGACACAGCTAGTCAATGTACTGTGGGCGCCTGCCATGTGCTCCTAGAGCTCATTGAATAGTCTACCAAGTGAACGTGACAAAATGACCTTAAGCCTAAAGACTTAGAAGTCACACATTCAGTTTCATAATTCTTAGGAAAAAAAGCTCTAGAGGATGAAGTAGTGGTTTCATTTCCTTCCTTCCTTCCTTCCTTCCTTCCTTCCTTCCTTCCTTCCTTCCTTCCTTCCTTCCTTTTTTCTTTTTTTTCTTTCTTTTTGCTAAAACACAGCTCCACCTCTGAATAATCAAGATGGATATAAATAAAATAGATTTCTAGCCAGAAACTCCATAGCAATGCTGTGGAAGCATTTTCACTCACATTGTGGCAAAAAGCCATTGCTGTGAGATGGTAACCCTCAACAGCCACGGCCAGGCTGCTGCTGTCAGCACAGTCAGCCAGAGAGAGGAGAGGTGTGGGCCATTTGTATACAGAGACCATGCGCAAGTTTCCGGAACCTTTCATTTCATCTGCCAGGAACTTCTTGCCCCTTTCTACCTTGTTGATAATCTGGCAAATGTTAAAATAGCTTGACATACACATACATATTATATTGGTTTCTTTCTTTTGCTAAAGGAAAAGAAGCCAATATTAAAAAGATTATTAGCATTATAATTAAATTAACATCAGTAGTTATTTTTAGAGTATATAAGCAAAATATTTGGAATGATTTTATCAAACTACTTTTTAGAATTTATTCTTTATTTTTAATTTTTATTGACATACATTTACATATTTGGGGGGTTACATTATGATGTTTTGATCCATCTGTACAAAGTGTAAATGATCAAGTTGAGTAATTAGCATGTTTTTCACCTAATGTAGAAACACTATTAACTTTAGTCACCTTGAACTACTGTGTATTGAAAACTGCTTAAGAAACAATTCAGATAACGTAAAATTAAATGACCACAAGGTGGCAGCATTGGAACAAAATTTGAAAAGCAGTCACTGAAACCTCACGTTTTCTCTGTGTGCCGGTCCAGCGTCCCTAGCCTGAAAACTTGAGTTAAGGATGCTCAGCCAGTAAAGTCTGTGCAGATGTTCCAAAATCCAAAACTGTCATCCAGCGACAGAGTTCTAGTTCCAAGCGTCTCAGATAAAGGCCGGCCTTCCTGTAGCCAGAGCAGACGCTCCATGCCCCTCGCTGCATTGCCGGCATCCTTGTTGCTCTTAGTGCCTCCGACTGGCACCCTTGGAACACCTGCCCCTTGACCTCTGTCCAGCTGCCGCTTCCCTTCCCCACTTCCATATCCTGCAGTCTCACAAGTTTAGGATCTTGACATCCTTAATCCTTGCCAAACCTGCACTTCTGTCATTGTTCCCGTCCTGCAAACCTTCAGTCCGCCAGCAAAGCCTGGCTGCCCCTCGGCATGGCCACCATCCCCACTGTGGCACCCTGTCACGATTCCTGCCTGGACTGTTGGACAGTGTCCTGTCTGTCCTTCAGGCCTGTCGTCATTTCTCTACCCAGAAGCCAGTGACTTTTTTGTGTGTGTGACCCAGGTTCTGCCTGTGTACTCCAGGTTGGCCTGAACTCACCAGCCTCATCCTCCAAGTGCTGGGATTCCAGGGGGGATAGGACTGTAGGCATGGCCGCCATGCCTGGCTCAGAGGGACCTATTACAAATATCATATCAGAGCTGGAGAAATGGCTCAGCAGTAAAACAACCCAGGTTCACTCCCCACTACCCACATCAAGCCAGACGCAATAAAGTGCCACATGTGCCTGGAGTTTGTTTGCAGTGGCTGGAGGCCCTGGCATGCTCATTCTTTCTCTCTCTCTGCTTGCAAATAAAATAACATATTTAAAAAAATCTTATCACCTCCAGTACCTTATTGCCCTCTAAATTAGTTTCTTTTCTGATTTCAAGTCAAATCCAAAGTCCAGCCTCCAGATATACAGGCCCCTAGTGATTTCTCAGTCTTGTGTTACACACAGTATCCTCCTCACCCTCCCTGCTTCGTTCACACTGGACTACTGTTCTAGAACATCAGGCACATCTTCAGCATGGGCCCCCTGCAGTTTACTCTGGTTGCAGTACCCTTCCCCAGTGTTGCAGTCAGGTTTGTATTTCTGGCAGAGATCACCTGACCAAGAGCAGCTTTTGGGGAAAAGGGGGTTTATTTTGGCTTACAGGCTTGAGGGGAAGTTCCATGATGGCAGGGAAAAATGATGGCATGAGCAAAGGATGGACATCACCTCCTCACCAACATCAGGAGAGTGTGCCAAACACTGGCAAGAGGAAGCTGGCTATAATACCCATAAGCCCACCCCAACAGTACATTGCCTCCAGGAGGCATTAGTTCCTAAGTCTCCATCAGCTGGGAACCTAACATTCAGAACGCCTAAGCTTATGGGGGACATCTGAATCAAACCCCCACACCCAGTGACCTCAAGTCTTCCCTCCCGTATCTGTCCACTTGTGTTGCAATGTACCCTTCTCAGAGACAATGCTCCTGACTACCCTGTGTAAGATACAGTTGCCACCCAGTCCTCGCCTACGTGCCCTGCTGTACTTTTCCTCATAGCATTTATCCCATCTTATGTCAGAGACTTTACCTGTTCACTGACTGACTGTCCTCATTCTGCTAAGCGTCATCCTGTGCGAACTTAGAGTATTCCCAGCTCCTAGAGTGGTGACCAGCACGCCATAGATGCTTAGTGATTATTTGTTGAAAGGAAATGGATGAGACTGGATGGGTGGTCCCTGAAAAGAAAGGATGCTGAGGGCCTATCGCAGAAGACTGTTCCCGGAGCTGAGAGCTGGAAGACCTCACACAGTTTCCTTTGAAAGTCTCGTCTTCTAAATTATATGGTTTTAATCTTTAGTCAATTAAGTGTCTATTAGTTAAATCCATTCCCCCTATGAGGGAATTCATCTCATTGTCACACATGTCAATCAGGAGTTGAGGAGTGAAAGCGACGTGAGGCTTGCTCAGCATCAGTTTAGTACCTGCAGGTTCCGCTGTAGCTCGTAGCGACAAGGTCTGTGGCAACTGTGTTGATGCCACACCGGGCTGAGCTGCACGGAGAGCAGCCAGCTGTGTCCTGTGTGCTTTGGTTTTGTTGCCAGGTAGTTTTCCTCATGGATTTAGTTACTATGGCTCACACAGCCTTCTTTTCTCGTTAGTAGGCCAGTACGTTTTGTTGAGTCTAGTAAACTTGCCCTGCACCCTGTGCGAGGTAAATAAACCGTATCATCGTCTTCTTAGGAAAGCAGCATCATCCTCAATGGCACAGTGGTGGTCAGCACAGCTCGTCTGCCCACTGCCTCCAGTGGGGACCAGCCCGGGAGTGACGACTGGGTGCGCTACAAGCTCTGCATGTGTGCTGATGGGACCCTCTTCAAAGTTCAAGTAACAAGCCACAACATGGGCTGCCAGGTCTCTGACAACCCTTGTGGAAACACATACTAGAAGAACCCTGGACATGGGAAGTCAGTATGTTCAGATCTTCACCTGACCTTTTTTACAATATGCATGTCAGTCATGTTTTTACAGAGTTTGTGAAAACGCATTGTAATTATTTTAACTGGAGGGAAATTACTGTATCTATTAATGCACTCTCCATACTTAAAAGACTTTTGAGTACCTAAATTCGAATATGTTTTCCTAAGTTGCACTGATCGTCATATGACAGTTCTCTAAGTAATTATGAGAAATAAATAAAATCAGGTAATCTTTGAAGTGTTTTTAACATTCTGCCATCTCTTGTCTAAATGGCAAGAGGCTAAAACAACTGTTTAGACTCACTGTAAGCTTCTGTCATTGCTCACGGGAATGCATCCACGACAGAAGGCATGGCATCACCGTTTCATGCTCTGTCTTTTGGCTTTTAAAAGGAAAGATACATTTTGAGTGTCCTATTTTCACATGCCAGTGAATCATTAGAGCACTGTACATAGGTGAGGCAGCAAGAAGCTGTGGCTCCTTAGTTTTGCACTGAAGAAAGTGTGCTGTAATAGAACGTTCTTTTGAAGGCTGAGAGACAGTAACTGCAATGCAGCAGGCATGAAAACAATGTCAGCTTGGGCTTTGGAGTGCTAACAGTAGCTGTCGTTCACCAGGCAGCTTCTGCCCTGGCGTTACTTCTGCGCCTCCAGGTAAGTGCTGCCTTCTCAGTTCCAGCCACTAAGAAACTGGTGATCAGAGAAGTCTAGAAACTGGCCCAGCATCACATGGAAATGAGCAGAGCTGGGATTGGAATTCGGGGGTGAGCCCAACCTAGATAGGCTGAATTTCAAGCACTGTGTTCTCTTTACTGTCTGCACTCAATTTTTGATTATTTAAACTCAAGAGAGATGGAATAGTTTCATTCAAACTTACCGAATCAATAAGAATCAAGCCAAGAGGTGTGCTACTCTAGCCAGAAGACAACCTCATGGTAGATTAAACAAACGACCAATCACTGTCAGGTTTTTACTATCTCAAGCCAATTCCAAGCTATGACTATACAGAGGTTGCTCGGCCTCTGAGTTACACCTACTTCCCACCCAGCAGGCCTTGGCACACTGGAGCAACTGAATGGGTTACAGAGATCAGGATGTATGTGCCCTTAGCCCTCGGACAGCTCAGTGCAAAGTGGGAGGCCATAGGCCCCAATGGGCCCTGCTTCTCTGCTATGTTTTCTCCACTATCCCATACCAATGTCACCCTCGTAAAGTGTGCTACACCTAGAAGCTAAGTTAGGATATGCGAGACTAAGGGTGTTAGGGTAGGAAATAGCACATGTCATTTTTAACTAAGTGTAAAAGTGAATTTCGGCTCCTTATGTCACTGTCTCATAATTATTTACAATCTTCAAACCAACTGATTTTTTAAGCACATTTTATACTCAATTTAAAAGGTATTCTCTGGTGTTACATAAGAGGCAGAGAGGGGCCTCAGAGTAAGGGCTAACCTGTAAAAAGTACATCCATACTTTGTCACGGTCACTTTGGACTGTGTAGATAAGAAAACCAATATAAAACAATTTGTATTCAGTATTGTCACAGCACTGATGGAAAAACCGACTATCTTAGAGATTGTGAAACCAGTAGTTCTACTGAAGTACAAAGTGACTTACTGTCTAACACCACATGCAGATTTTAGATCAAAAGGGAAGATTTATGACCTGTGGATGTGTTCAGTGTCACTTAATACCTAAATAATCCTCAGAAAAAAAATTGTTAGACTTTTCATTTATACCCAATATAATTTAAGTTATACATTTATTATCTGTCTGTTCTATTTAGATTTGTTTTGAAAGTTTCTTTAAAAAACATTTCTACTAAAACCACAGATCAATATATTTCAAAGTATTATTTATTGAATATAATTCATGAAATAATCTATTTTTCTCTTTGAGAAATTATTCTGTTTTTTATGCATCTCCATGAAAGGCTTTGACACGAGAATATATTTTGACACTTTTGTAGAAGTGGTTGTTTTCACGTACAGAATTCTAGGGTCCTTTGCAGAGAGTCCCTGCTTTTCCACTGAAATACACACCTGGAGCCATCTGAGAAGCCTAACGGGACAGGCCACTTACTTTCCTGTGACCGACTTTGAGTCACAATAAGGCTTCAGCTGCAAGATGGACATTTTGCCCCTTGCTGCTTACGTGTTCATCCCCCTGCACTGAGCACGGATGGACTGCCACAGCCTTGGGGGAGGTGGGTGACAGGCAGCACTCGGGGAGGAACACAGACACATGCTTACTTATATAGGACAGTGTTCTGGAGGCGGGTTGAAATGGCAAGGGGCATAAAAATGCAAGATTATATTTAGAGATTAGTCGGGAGATAGGAAAATGAGAACACAAAGCAGGGGATGCCTGTGCATAGTCTGCGGTACTTTAAGTATCCATGTTTGTAATCTTTCTGCATTGTTAAACAGGCCAAATAAATTTTGTGATAATTTTATGATGAAAGATGGAATGTCTTTGCATTTTGAATGAGTATTTTTAAGGGGGTTAGAATTACGGTGCTAAACTTGACAAAGAAGAGTGCTTTGAAATGCTAGTCATTCTAGTAAGTTTTTAATAGTGTCGACGAGCAAGGTTACAAATTTTGCCATACCAAAATAAACCTGTAAACGTGTTTCTGATTGCTAACTCGAGTTTGTTACTTTGGTTTGTAATTACTGTTGATGTCCCCTGTTTACAATAAAAACTGGGAAAACTTCACTGTCAGTTTCTTACTGGTTGTGCACTGACTGGTGTTTTTCTCCCCCGGTCTCAAACGCACAGTGGAGTCCAGTGCAGCTTGAGAATGGGCCACTGTGCTCTGTTCTGTAAACCTGTGTGCAGTGAGAGTTAGGAAGCTGTGCAGCTCCAGTCTGGACTCTCGAGTCCTGCCCTCTCTGCATGACCGAAGTTGCCCAGTGGCCTAGGGGAGTGAGCGTGCACACTGGCACCCTCCGCAGAGCCAGAGATGAATGGGTGGAGGGAACTGTAGGGCCAGTGCCAGAGCAGGATGGGCGGAGCCTCGAGGGCTCAGGTCTGAAATCCCCACCAGGGTAGATCCAGCCATAGACCCCTTGGAACGGCCTAAGCAGCTCAAGGTAAGTCCCTGTCCTGTCCTTCCTGCATCTCATCAACACCAGGAGACGCCTGCTTCCTCTCGTTTCTCCTCATGAGTTATGAGAGAATAGATTGTCTTTACTGCTTCAGGTTTCTCCACTGCCGTCTCCCCGCCTCACTCTTCTGCACATATGCCCCAATATTTCTAGCCACTTCCTCACACTATCAACTTCAATATGTCTCTTTAAAGCCTCCCATTTTACTTAGTTACTTCCTGTCTCCTCAGGAACTTTGTTCAGACTTCTCTGTGGTTCCTTACCTGTTGCATATATATTTGTATGCAATATTAATGATATTTCTTTACACATTTCTAGTTTTCACTTTGTTTTATGGATTTTTTGTGGGGAGTGGTTTGAGAGAGGGTCTTTCTCTAGTCTAGGCTGACCTGGAATTCACTATGTAGTCCCAGGCTGGCCTAGAACTCACAGTGATCCTCCTACCTGGCACCACCACGCCAGGCCAGTTTTCACTTTGAATATAAAATTATATTTGTTCTTCGCCGGGCGTGGTGGCGCACGCCTTTAATCTCAGCACTCGGGAGGCAGAGGTAGGAGGATCGCCGGGAGTTCAAGGCCACACTGAGACTACATAGTTAATTCCAGGTCAACCTGAGCTAGAGTGAAACCCTACCTCGCAAAACCAAAAAAAAAAAAAAAAAAAAATTATATTTGTTGAGCTGTTTTAAACTTGAATCTGTTGACATATCAATCTCTTCAAATTTTCCAAGGCAATTAAAAATTTTAGTCTATATCCTATTAAGAAAAAGTTGCTTTTCAACCACATCTTACATCTTTCTCTTCCTCATTGGAAAGCAATGCACATATTTATGATGGCTATATTTTTGGGCTAATGCTATATTAGCTCGGTGTACAGTTGTATACATAATGATTGCAGCTTTAATTCCAAAACATCACTCTGGGAAAATTAATTCAGTTTCCGGTATTGCATAAGGGGTACACTATAAATCACGCCTCCCTGCTGTAGGGCACCTTTGCAGTTCATGGCCACATGTGCCTAAATTTAGATGCCCTACAAGTTGACTTTGTTGAAACAAACATTTTAAAGTTAACCTTGAGAATGTAACTACCTGTATTCATTCATGAAAACAGCACAGTCCAGTGACAGACTAGACTGCTGGGACTGCAGAACGTGTGGTGGAGGGCCACGGTCCTCCGTTTTGCTTGAGTTTGAAGCAGACACGAAGCACTAACTGGAACGGTACTGACATTCTGTCTTGAAGGGTTCCCATACGTATCCGCTCAGTCCTGATGAAAGGTTAGTGAAGGCATGGAAGCAAAAAGGCTAGAGCAGGACCAGGCGTCCAGCTGTGGGAACGGGGAAGTCTGGGAAGAAGTGTAGGATTTAGACTGAGGAGGGAGAAGCATTGGTCTTGGAGTTAAGAATGAGGGAAAGCTCGCTCAGCGTGAGGTGCACAGAGAGAGTTCTTTCCCAAGCCACACCCTGACGTGGCTCCCATGAATGTATAGAGTTAGCTCATCAGGCTAGTCAGGTCCCTGGAGGATCTGGACCATAGGCAATTAAAAGAGCCCTTTAAAGGTCTGAATAAGAGCAATGTATAAGGAAATGACAGCATGGGAAACAATCTTAAAGTCACCTAGGATGAGTCAGCAAGAAGTGCTGAGGCAGGAGCAGTTGGTGGAAATTAGAAAGGTGGGGTATTTGATATGAACTTGCTTACTAAATAATGTCATTATTTGTATGTACTCTTCTTTTGACAGAATTAAGCTCAAAATATCATAAAATGCATTTACTTTCTCAATTACTTTTTTTTTTTTTTTTTTTTTTGGGTTTTCGAGGTAGGGTCTCACTCTATCCCAGGCTAACCTGGAATTTGCTATGTAGTCTCAGGGTGGCCTTGAACTCATGGTGATCCTCCTACCTCTGCCTCCCGAGTGCTGGGATTAAAGGCGTGTGCCACCACGCCCAGCTTTACTTTCTAAATTACTTTTGTGAATGTATTTACCCTTGGTAATTCGTATAAACATAGTTTAAAACTTTCAGTCACTTCTTATTCTGGTGATGTTTGATGTGCGTATATCCGATTAAATCTTCATGACTCTTGGCCAGCATTTTATTTTTTGTGCATATTTCAATGCTTTCAGAATGATTTGAAGAGTTCCAAAAGCCACGCTGACAAAGTTTATAATTCTAGTCATAAATGAATCAAATGTATCTTTAGTGAATTGAACTTGCATTCATATACGAGAGGTTCACGGTTTACTGGACCTGGATGTCACTTGTGTAATAAATAGCCTGGCTGGTTACAACGTTCTAGATAAGAGGAGCAGACTTTACCCTATCCTAATGACCAGCAAAGACACAGTGAAGTCTTTAAAGTGGTAAGTTTGACTCACTCCAAAGCAGACAGCAGAGGAGAACGATACTGGAAAGGCGGATGTAGAGGTGAAACTTTGGTGAATGTATATTTCCTGACAATCGAGAGACCTTTCTTTAAAATGTCACATACATATCATTTTGTTCTATAGCTGGTCCTTTTGGGTAGCAACCTTTCTAAGAAATCCAACATTCTCTTAAATTGATAGGTAAGGCAAGAATAGTGCCTAAATCTCAAAGTGAAAATTAAATTTTCTGTTTATTTGTTCTTACATGACTTATTTTGATATCACTTAATTTCCTTTTCTCTCCCTCCCCTCCAGGCATTATGAGAAAGCTCCATTTCAGAATTTTTACCATGGTTCTAGGTCTTTGCGTTACCGGAACAGCAGCAAACCCATCAAGGAAATGCAGCATTTTCCTCCGTGCTGAGTACCAGCGGAATGAGCATCCTCTGGCGTTTTGTTCTACCAAATACAAGGACGTGTCACAGAGAGCTAGGATGGACGTAAGCTTCCGTTCCTTTAGAGTTCTCATCCAGGCTCACATGAAGAAAGAACAGAACAGAAAACATCTGGACCTCAGCAACCATCTCATATCAAAAATGACCGTAAGCCCCCCTGCACGTTGGCACGCTGTAGAAATGCTTAACCTCAGCAACAACGGCATCGTCTCCATCTCGCTGGGTCTGCCTTCACTTCCCTCCTCGCAGCTGACACGCCAAAGCAGCAGCTTCGGAAATGGACTTCCATTTCTAAAAGTGCTAAATCTTCAAAGAAATGAACTTAGTGCCGCTCCCAGAGGTGAGTACACTTTTAAAAGATGGAGAAGACATTAAAAATGAGTATGTGGACAGCTAATGTTTGACTGTCAACAAGAATTCTGTATTTGCTTTCGCTTTCAAGGGAGCAGCTGCAAGTAATTTGATCAGAGCAACTAAAAGGAGCTTCTTAGTAGAACTGAAAGTTAAAATGTGTAGAACTTACAGACCGTATGGTTTACCTTCTCATTTGTGTAACTCACGTTACTGCTAGATGAATTTGTCAAGAGACATAAGTGTGGAAGTGATAAATAATAATGTATGATGTGAAGCTATTTTGTTGGTCTTACATGTGTTAATATGGGAAAATATGGAGAAATAACTAATTCAGGTGTTAATTAGTGTGTAATGCGATTCTAAGATGTGTGTCATCCTGACAATTTTTCTTCTTAGACTACATTTTGTTTTTTCTTATCTACCTGTCCTCCAAATGTAGACCTGAAATATGCCAATATTCTATATTGGTATGTAAACTTTCCTACTATCAAAATGAGAATTCCTTGTCACGGTTTAAGAAGCTGGGTCCTAGAGGTTTAACCTTCTATTGTCTGAAACAGTGTAAGTTCTGATCCGAGACCCTACGAGGTAGTTATTGGGTCTACACAACGGTCTGACATTGACTTTCCTGTGCCTTTTCCAAGATTAGTTTGGTTTTTTTTGTTTGTTTGTTTTTCTTGGAGCTAGGGTCTAACTGTAGCCCAGGCTGACCTGGCACTCACTCTGTACTCTCAAGCTGACCTTGAATCTCATGGTGATCCTCTTACCGCTGCCTCCCAAGTGCTGGAATTAAAAGTGTGTGCCACCACGCCTGGCTCCAAGATTTGGAGTCTTATGTACTGACAAGGCATCGAGGGGGGTGTGTGTATCCTTTACTCCCTGCTAGCCAGAGAATATTTCTTTTCAGTTTGGCGAAAATTCCTTCCCCTTTGTCTTTCTTCACAACCTTCTAGAAATGGAAAACACCCCTAGAAATTCCCTCTGTCTCAGCTTTGGCATGTGCCTGCTCTGGGACAGTGAGCCCAGAGCCTACTCTCTACTAGCATGGAGAGAAAAAGAAATTAAAATACAGGGAGGCAAGAGATTTATACATCAAAATATTAACTCATCACAGAGTCAGAGAAAATGCTGAGCATCTCCCCTTAGGGTGGCTGTGGTTTCAAGTGATTTGGAATAGTGGAGTAATGGCTTATGCTGTTCCACTTCAGGGCCATATACAGGTACAGGCTCATATTCCTATTATTTATTTATTTATTTATTTATTTATCCTTTTCTTTAAAAGAGAGGGAGGAAGGAAAAAATGGGTGTGCCAGGGCCTCTAGCCACTGTAAATGGACTCCAGACACATGTGCCATTTGGTACATCTGATGTTGAGTGGGTACTGGGGAATAAAACCCAGATCCTTAGGCTCTGCAGGCAAGCATCTTAACCACTGAGCCATCTCTCTAGCTCTCATCTTCCTTTTTGTAATTAAATTTCTGCCTTCCAGAATATCAGGGGAAAATGTTAGACTTGCAAAGGCAACAAAATTGGGGGTGGGGGAATTCTGTTAGAATTCTAGTAAATGAGACCATGAAGAGAGGCAGGAAGTAGACACTGGATGTCCAGTGTAAACCATGGAAAAACAAATAGTTGATGTTGTTGTTGATGGTGGTGTTTCAAGGTAGGGTCTCACTCTAGCCCAGGCTGACCTGAAATTCTGGAATTCACTATGTAGTTTCAAGGTGGCCTTGAACTCATGGCAATCCTCCTGCCTCTGCCTCCCAAGTGCTGGGATTAAAAGCATGCACCTCCACACCTAGCTAGAAACTATTTTTTTTTTTTTGAGGAGAGAGAAAGAGAGAGAATGGATGTACCAGGGCCTGTAGCACTGCAAATGAACCCCAGATGCATGTACCACTTTGTGCATCCAGCTTTATGTTGGTACTGGGGAATCAAACCCAGGTCATTAGGCGTTACAGGCAAGTACTTTAACAGCTGAGCCATCTTCCCAGCCCCTGCAGACCTATTTTTGTGATTTGTTTATTTCCTGCAATTGGTACACATGAAGCTTGTCCTAAGTTGAATCCCCTTCAACACCCTTTCCACTTTATGATTCTGTGCCTGGGGTGGGTGTCTAACCCTGCCATCCTAGAGAGGTGCTGACGGGCACCTGGGTACTGGTGGCCACCCCTTTTTTCTTCCTTGGTTTCTCTGCTCTAAGTGTGTTGACAGGTAACATCTAAATAAACAGATGCTCCTTGGCTTACTGTGGGTTACCTTGCCATAAACCATCATAAGCTGTCACAATTCATTTTTTAAATATTTATTTATTTAAGAGAGAGAAGAACAGAGAGAACAGGCATGCCAGGGCCTCCTGCTGTAAATGAACTCACACACATGTGCCACCTTACGCATCTGGTTTTATGTGGCTATTGGGTAATCAAACCCAGGCCATCAGGTTTTGCAGGCAATGCCTTGACCACTGAACCATCTCTCCCACTCCTCAGAATTCATTTAAGTACACATAACCCACCCAATATCTTAGCTCAGTCTAACCTCAGAATTCATTTAAGTACACATAATCCACCCAATATCTTCGCTCAGTCTAACCATCCTTTGACATTCTCTAAACATGTATCTTAGTAGACAGCTAGAAAAAATATCATATAACACAAAACTTGTTTGTGATGAAACATTAACTATCCCATGTAATTTGTGGGACACTGATGAAAGTGAAAACCTGGTTGTGTGTGCACTGTTTCACACCATTGTCAAGTCAACCAATCTTAAATTGACCCATTGCGCACCAAAGACTGCATACAAGATTTATTCATAAACTTGTGAGGATCTGATGAAAAGTGTATCTTAAGAACCCTCTATAACACAGCGTCTGGGATAATAAATGGTAGCAATTACAAAGATGTGATAAGTACATTGAAAACTTGAAAGTACTTTGCAAATAATAGTTACTACTCTCATGGCACAAATTGAGAATAACAAGATATTTAGAAGCAATTAATTTGTTTTTCTCCAAATCTCAAGTTATCTTTTACAATGTCAAATAACAATTGCCATGGATAAGATTCCTAGCCTCCGTAGTTCATCAGCAGACCCTGGATTTTTTTTTCTGGGTGTTTATTTATATGTTCTTGTACTCATCTAAAATAATGATAAATTAGAGACATCCCAGATGGTGGAACTCAATCACTTAGCCACGTAGCATATGCATTCCTATAACTCTTGTCTCAAGGGTCTTTAACCAGTGATAGTTTTATACAACACTCAGAAAAGCCCATTTCTGTAAAGCTGAAACCTTACATTGACTAATTCCTTGTCAGGTGACCTCCTGTGCTGAGTCAACTGTGATGTCACCCATAAACTTTGTTTTGGGGAAACACCCATGTGAGGTACTAACCAATGTAAGTAACAAAGAGAAGACTGACATGAATTTAACTTTAATGATAGTTCTTTGTCCCATAATTCCTGACTAAAATATTAATAACTAAAAACCAGTGTATTAGTTTTCTGCTATTGTAACATAATACCTGAAACAATCAACTTAAAAAGAGGAAAGGGTGGTCCTGGCTCTCAGTTTTGGAGAATTCCTCTAGAACAGAATATTTAGAGATGTGTCCGGACCAACATCTTACTGGGTGTGGTAGTTTGAATATATGTCCCCCAATATATTCAGTGTTTTACTAGTTATAGTTTGGATCTGCAATCACCTTGCTAGAGGCAATGTCACTGGGGGCTGGTCTTAAGGTGTTAATGGTGGGTTTGAGATTCCATTGTAAAGATATGCAAATGTGCCTAGCAGGAGTTCCTGAAGTGTGCTGTGTGACCTTTTGGCTGTAGTTTTGCTCTGCATGCTGTGTGCCTGGTTGGCTTCTCTCTCTCTGCTTGGCCCTGTGGAGAGCAGGCCAGCTTCTTCTGCCATTATGGAACTTCCCCTGGATCTGTAAGCTTCAATAAATAATATCCCTTCCTCCATAACTGTGCCTGGTCTGGAAGTTCATCTCAGCGAACCTGAAGCTGTCTGCTTCAGTAAAGTGGTACCAGAAGTGGGGTGAGATGAACCTGACCGTGTGGATATTCGTCTTTTGGAACCTTTGTTTTGGAGGAATGGGCATGGACTTGGTGCTTGCAACTGAAGATGCCTTCTGGAGTGGTAAACCAAGTTTTATGGACTATTCTGATGAGAGTTTGAGAATGCTAAGTGCAGACAGTATTGAACTTCGAGGCTTGGCTTATGAGCTTTCTAAGGGGAAGGAAAGACTGCAGAGGACTTTGTTGGAACTGGGCTACTGGCATAAGGGATGGCTACGTTCTGCTATCCAGGCCCAGAAAGTTTGATCAAGGTTAAATTTGTAATGGACTGATGTGCTTGGCTGAAGATATTGTACTGAGATTTTAAGTTTTAAGTTGGAAATCCTCAAGCAAGTTAAAAGCAGAGGCACTGAGACTGGTTTTAGGTTACTGGAGCGGCTATTGTCAATGCATTAGCAATCTTAAGGAAGGTGGAAGGAAGGTGGCCTGACTTGATTTACATTAGAACAAAGGAGAGGATGCCTGAGAAAAGGCTGTTAAAAATGCAAATGCTTGGAAAGAGCTGACTGGAGAAGGAACCTACTTTTCAAGGCTATGATTTATTTTGTCCCTGGATTAAGAATATGGTTGTGTCCTGCACACCTGGTATTGGTTTTGGAAGCATGAAAAATGCATAGAATGGTCATGAATTGCACACGGTTCCAGGAGCCGCTGCTGAGATGCGGCATGAGGCAGGGCATGAAGTCCCTGAGGAATAGGCTGGAAGAGCCTTTTGGAAGATGGACCGTGGTTTGCATGGAGACCTGAAGATGTTTTGGATATACCAGGACTGTGCAAAAGGGCTACCATGGAGGGCAGTGTTGGCATGGGATGAAAGTTTTCCCTGCCAACTCTGCCCAGCTGGAGGGGCAGGATTGGAAAACCTGGAGACTGTCAGTCTCTGGTTATATTGAACTTGAACTGTAGAAGTTTGATGATGGCTGATGGTTGAGTTTGCATTGTTCTAGTCTCTCCTTGTTATTCTTTATACAGTTAAAATGTTTACTCTGTGCCTTTACATGTTGAAAGTATTTAACTTGTTTGATTTTACAGGACTCACTATCTTAAGTTGATCAAGACTGTGAGAACCTTTGAAATTGGACTGAGTACAATTTACAATGTGTGATAGTTATAAATCTATTGGGGGCCAGGAGCTAAATATATTGGGGGCCAGGGGCGGAATGTGGTAGTTTGAATATATGTCCCCCAATATATTCAGTGTTTTACTAGTTATAGTTTGGATCTGCAATCACCTTGCTAGAGGCAATGTCACTGGGGGCTGGTCTTAAGGTGTTAATGGTGGGTTTGAGATTCCATTGTAAAGATATGCAAATGTGCCTAGCAGGAGTTCCTGAAGTGTGCTGTGTGACCTTTTGGCTGTAGTTTTGCTCTGCATGCTGTGTGCCTGGTTGGCTTCTCTCTCTCTGCTTGGCCCTGTGGAGAGCAGGCCAGCTTCTTCTGCCATTATGGAACTTCCCCTGGATCTGTAAGCTTCAGTAAATAATATCCCTTCCTCCATAACTGTGCCTGGTCTGGAAGTTCATCTCAGCGAACCTGAAGCTGTCTGCTACACTGGGGTTCCAAGTTGGGGTTATAGACCAGATTTGGCATCCTCACATTCACCTGCCGTGTTCCAGAGCTCAAGGGAGAGATGTGTTAGGAATTAACGATTCCATCCTGATTGTTATTAGATTATAGAAATACAATAATCATGTTCTTAAAACCAATTTTCTAAAGCCAGGGGTTCTGGTGCACACTTTTAATCCCAACACTCAGGAGATGGAAGTAGGAGGATGGCTGTGAATTCAAGGCCAGTGTGGTACTACATAGTGAATTTTAAGTCGGCCTGGGCTAGAGTGAGATCCTATCTCAAAAAAAAAAAAACAAAACTTTTTTTTAAAAGAAGTAAGATGTATGGAACACTTATTAAACAAAGGTCAAGACACTGACTAATCTGCCTAATTTGGCCATGACAAGGGTTGGCCTAATGAATAAAATACCTTATTTAGAACCATTCTAGACTGTATACCATCTCAATACTCTCTGAACTATAAATCATGACCCAAGCATGGCATTGTGCTACCTTATCGCCTTATCACACTTTGGAGCACTAGAAAGTTCATAGTCCAGAGGGAAGCTTACTAAGGCGTGTCATGTCTGGGCAACCACTCTTTGTTTTGGGATTTTTTTGTTTGTTTGTTTGCTTTAATCTTACTGACTTTAAGATAGATAATTTCCTAGAAATTATGGTCATTTAAATATTGGCTAATTAGAAAGTTGCCTTTTATGAGAACCCAATTGTTCCAGATCTATTTGCTGAAAAGATTATATTTTTCTCCACTGAAATTATTTTACTTCTGCCAAAGTCCAGTATCAGAGAGACTATTTCTAAACTCTGTTCTCTTCCAAACACCCCTTTGTGTATCTTGATCTCAATACCACAGTGTCTTGATTTCTGCAGATTTGTAATAAATAACTCAGAACCACGTCATGTAAGACCTGAAGCTTTGTTCTTCCTTCTCAATGTTGCTTTGACTATTCCAGGTTGTTTGCATTTTCGTATAAATCCAGAGTCAGCTTGTGTACAGAATTTTTGTTAGGACTGTATTAACTGTGCAGATCAATGTCTAAAGAAGTGATATCTTAACAGTCGTCTTCTGATAAACACAGAACACCTCTGCATTTATCTATGTGTCTTAATTTCTCTCACCAGCATCTCGTGGTTTTTCAGTTGACATGTTTCAGTTGCTCAGTATCCCTGAACACCTCATATGTTTATGCTGTTTCAAATGAAACATTTTCATTCTTAGAATATAAAAATTCAGTTGATGTTTATATATTTACCTTTTATCCTGAAACCTTGCCAGACTCACTTTTTTTTTTTTTTAAATTAGGAACATACTATGTATGGATACATCATGTGTTGGTACCATCTTTTCCCTCTTCCCTGCCCCCATTCCACTGGGGTTCTCCTCAGAAGGGTTGCTGGTATTCCCCATGGGGTTATGGGTTATGTATTGTAGAAGCAGCTGTTATTAGCACAGAGGCAATGTCTCTGAGCATGACATCCCAACCTTTGGCTCTTACAATCTTTCTGCCCCCTCTTCTGCAAAATTCCCTGAGCCTTGGTGGGTGTGTTTTAACTCTACTTCAGTGATGAACTCTTAGGAGCCTGTGGATTTCTGCTTTGGTAAATGTTGAGTATCCTCAGGGTCTGTCTCCTACACCCTGGCGCTAATTGTCAGGTTCACCATGAAAGCTGCACTCTTGCTCTTCTCCACAATTCTTCTATGGTTTCACCTGGGGCTTGGTGATGGGTAGTTTATCTCCTTGGGTCTTGCTACCATTCTGTGCGCACCCTTTGGTGCAGGGGATCTGGGAGTTGGGAACCAGACTCACTTTTTAATATAGTAATTTTTAAAAATTACATGGGGTTATCTACAAGGAAAATGTGACAGCTACAAATAAAAAGTTTACTTCTTTACCTTCTAAATGCCTTTTTCTTACCTTATTTCAGTGGTTAGACTCTCTCTTCCAGTGTTGAAGAGGTATGAGTAGGTAGCCTTGCCTTGCTCCTCATTGTAGAGGGAAAACATTCAGTCTCTCATCATTAAGTACAATGTTAGTTGTTGGATTTTATAGATGAGCAGTGTTAGGTTGATAAAATCCTCTCTACACTTAGTTTGCTAAGAGTTTTTAACAGGTACACATATGAAATACTGTCAAATGCTGTTTCTGGATTTATCTACATGATTACATTTTTTCTATTAATATGGAAAATCACATACATTTCCTTAAACTAAATGTATTAGTTACTTTCTCATTGCTAAGAAAAACACCCAACCAGAAGCAGCTTAAGGAAAGAAAAGGTTTATTTTTGGCTTAAATTTTAAGGGAAAGTCTACTGTGGCTGGGAAAGCATGAAAAGAACAGGAAGCTAGCTTGCACTGTCATTTCTCCAGGGAGCAAGTAGCCAGAGGGTGATAGATGCTAAATACTTGGCCAGTTTCCCCTCTGTACACTGCCCAGCATCCCAGTCCATGAAATGGTGCCACCCACAGTTAAAGTGTGTTTCCTCACCTCAATGAATGTATTCTAGAAAAATCTCTCATAAGACCAGAAGTTTGTTTCCATGATGATTCTAAATCCTGTTGAGTTGTCAAGAGATTAGCCATCAAAACACACTAACTACTTTCCTGGGATGAATTTCACTTAGTCATGATGTATTATGGCTTTACATGTTGTTGGGTTTAGTTGGATGAAATTTTATTTGAAAATATTGCATCTATATTCATGAGGAATATTAGATTATTACCTCTTTTTTTGTTTGTTTGTTTGTTTGGTTTTCCGAAGTAGGGTTTCAGTCTAGTCCAGGCTGACCTGGAATTCACTATGTAGTCTCAGAGTGGCCTCAAACTCACTGCGATCCTCCTTCCTCTGCCTCCCAAGTGCTGGGATTAAAGGCATGCGCCACCACACCCTGCAGATTATTACTTTTTTTATTATTTTATTTATTTTTGGAGAATGACACAGAGAGAGACAGATAGAGAGGGATAGGGAGCCAGATAGAGATGGGCCCGCCAGCAGTCTCTCAGCTGCTGTGAACGATATCCAGATGCATGCTCCCCTTGTGGTCAAGTGCGGCATTGCGCCCTTGCGTCACTTCGCATCTGGCTAAACGTGGGACCTGGAGATTGGAACCAGCATTCTTAGGCTTAGCAGGCAGGCGCCTTCACCGCTAAGCCATCTCTCCAGCCCAGATTATTACTTTTTTATAACATTATCTGGTCTGAGTGTAAGAGAATTGCACGACTTATAAAATTAGTTGGAAGATATTTTCTCCTCCATACTCTGAAAAGTCGGTTTGAAATTGATTTCGTTTCTCCCATAAACATTGCGTAGAATTCCTTAGTGAATTCTGCAAGTTTACTAAAAGCTTGTTTAATTTGTGAGAAGACATTCGACTCCAAGGACAGTTTTGTTTTGTTTTGTTTTGCATGTGTATGTTCATGGACACCAGGAGTTTTAAACAGGCTCTTCGCTGCACTTCGGGAGCTCTTCCTTTGCTGAACTCCTAGGAACTGACTCATTTCAGTGAAGCACAGAGATATTTTAGGAACCATGACTTCACATCCCTAAATAGGCCAGACAAGTGTCATGGAACAGGGAGCCCGTGGCTGTCTTGTGTTGCAGTTTTTCTCACAGAGCCCTATGTTTGCCTATGGAAACATGGACGGAATATTCTTCTACACACACTGGAAATGTATTTTCTCCAGGGGTTGTGTATTCAAAATACTTAACCACTGGCCTTCCTCCCGAGCCCCCATGTGAATTCCTTCTGGCTGAGATGTTGGAGCAGGGTCCAGCTGGCTTGGGAGAATTTGGAGGAGGACATACTGAAGTGGCCAGGACAACACGCAGGAACTCTGCACAGCTGGTCGCAAAACTATATTGGGAAGATTTCACACTAGCAGATGCCAGCTGGACATCAGCTCTGCCTCTCACCCTTTTTTTTTTTAAGCATATTGTCTTCTTGGCCTATCTGTTGTAGCCCTGGTTGTTGTTGTTTTTATAGGTACATGAGTGCAAAGAAATCATAGCTCTCTACCAGCTTGTGCCCCCATCTGAAGCATGCAACCCTCATTCACCTCCAGCCAAATGTTGTCTTACGCCAGTTGGCACAGCTAGTTTTCCAAGGGAAGCCAGAAATGCAAATTTTTATTGAATCGTTAATGTTGGCTCGATGATTGTTTTTTGTTTTTTTTTTTTGAATCTCTGTGTAGGCCAAATACTATAGCCTCAGGCATATTGAGTGAACACTGTATCCCAGGCATTGCAAGAGATCATAGAATGTGAATTTTGCCTCTGAAGGACCAGATAATTTGATGGACAGGCAAACAAACAAGTAACAGGTAGTGTTGTACAGGGCATGGTAGGCATGATGAGATGCTTTGCACAATATGTAACTGTTCTTGTCTGTGTTATCTTTTTTTTTTTTTTTTTGAGAGAGAGACAGAGAGACAGAGAGAGAGAGAGAGAGAGAAGGAGCGGAAGACAGATAGAGATGGGCGCGCCAGCAGCCTCTCAGCTGCTGCAAACGAAATCCAGATGCATGCGCCCCCTTGTGGTTAAGTGTGGCATTGCACCCTTGCATCACTTTGCATCTGGCTAAACGTGGGCCCTGGAGATTGGAACCAGCATTCTTAGACTTAGGAGGCAGGCGCCTTAACCCCTAAGCCATCTCTCCAGCCCTGTGTTATTTTTTTTAAAAAACTTTTTTGACAACTTCCATACATATAGATAATATACCATGATCATAGTCCCCTCCCACCACTCTCCTTTTCTCCTGCCCAACCCCCCTCCACAGAATCCCTTCTTCTTTCCAACTAGTTCCTGATCTAGCTTTCTCTTATTTATTTATTTTTTTATTTTAGAAAGAGAAAGAGAGAGAGAGACAGAGGGAGAGAGAGGGAATTGGCACACCAGGGCCTCAGCCACTGAAATCAAACTCCAGACACTTGCACCACCTAGTGGGCATGTGCAACCTTGGGCTTGCTTCACCTTTGTGCATCTGGCTTATGTGGGATCTGGAGAGTTGAACATGGGTCCTTAGGTTTCGCAGGCAAGCACCTCAATGACTAAGCCACCTCTCCAGCCTACCTGTTCTATTTTGATGTCCTCATTTCCCCCTTCTATCATGCCGGTCTTGTGTAGCTACTGTCAACCACTGTGAAGTCACAAACACCAAGGCCACTTTGTGCCTGGAGGACAGCATTATAAGCACTCCTCCCATCCTTTGTCTCTTACATTCTCTGTGCCACCTCTTCCTCAGTTGTTTGTCTGTGTGTCTTATTCAACCAGAGTAACGTTTAAGGCTCTACTGCCCTCACCGCCTATGCCTGGCTGGTAAAGTTTTGGTTTAATTGATTGATTGCCTTAAAGACCTCTTGATTAATCTGTATGGCTCCAGTGAACATATGACATCCTACATAGTGCAGCCATTTCAGTTAAGCCATCCTCTCTCTGCACAACCAGTCTTGCAATCATTGCCTTGCAGACAGTAGGCAAGGAATAAGCCCTTCTGGCGTTGAACCAGCTTGAGCTGTCATGCACGGGTTGGTTAAAGGCACAGCCCACAGGCAAGAGCAGAGCTGATGGTAATGCAAAAAATACAGGCGCTTGCCAGAGACCCATCTGCAAAATCACAGCTGGGATTCTGTTTGGACTAGCACCTCATTCTCAGCCTTTATTCTCAGTGCCAATAGGACCTTTTAAGGACTTCTTGGAACCATGTGAAATAAAGGCAAGAACCCAAAAATTGATATGACTGTTGTCCTGGGAAATGGAACCTACCTGTAATTTATTACCTGTGAGGAATATAAGAATACCTAAAACTAGTCATGATACCAAAAATAAGTAGTTACAGGACAGGATATGGCTATAAAATAAAAATGTATGTATATATGACATGAAAGAAAGGGAATGAAGGGAACAAAGGAGACTAATGGGGGAGCAGAGTGGTCGGAAACGGGGGGTGGGAAGAGGACAGGCTCAACGTACGGCATGCACGTGTATGACGATGTCCTTGTGTAACACAGTACCACGTGCGGTGAGCACGCCAGCAGCCTCTCGGCTGCTGTGAATGAACTCCAGATGCGTGCGCCCCCTTGTGGGAAAGTGTGGCATTGCGCCCTTGTGTCATTTTTTTTGTGTGTGTCTGGTTAAACGTGGGACCAGGAGATTGGAACCAGCGTTCTTAGGCTTGGCAGGTAGGCGCCTTAACTGCCAAGCCATCTCTCCAGCCCCACAATGACATTTTTTAAATACATCTGATGTTTCCCCTGTCCCTGCAGAGACTGACTAAAAGCGTCTTGGTCCCCATAATGAATATCAGTAACCCCACAGAAGTCGCTAAACAGAACTGGGGCAGGGGAGAAGGGTCTGTGTGTACTTTTCATAAAAATAGTCAATAAGTTAAAAAATACATTTGAAAGACAGAATAAGAAAACGTTAAAACTGGAAGAATTCATCCATGTAATATAGCATCAAAACAGCTTTTTACTGTGTGACAAGGTCATTCAGTTTAACTCAAAATTCAGTCACATGAGCAAATTCTTTTTTTTTAACCCATTCTTTTATTTAGAAATAGCACATGCTCACTGAAAGAAAGAATTTAAAAGTATATAAGGAGCTGGGTGTGGTGACACACACCTTTAATCCCAGCACTCAGGAGGCAGAGGTAGGAGGATCGCCATGAGTTCAAGGCCAGCCTGAGACTACACAGTGAATTCTGGGCCAGCCTAGGCTAGAGTGAGACCCTACCTGAACAAAACAAAACAAAAAGTATATAAAGGAAAGTTCTTTCCATTTCTTTCCTCCCTCCCCTCAACCATCCTATACTTACACATAATGACTACTAATAATTTATTTGGTCCATTTCCTTCTAGGTGTTTGATCTGCTAACTCAAAATACATGTATATGTTTGTATATGCCTCATTCCCCTCCCCAAAAAAAATTGGAATTATGCTCTCTATTTTTGTGTTCCATGATTTTTTCCTTCCTTTTCAGTACAGTCACATGATGGACCCTGTTCTCTTGAAGACTACCTACTCAGTAGCATCAGTATGATGTACCAGTGTCTCGTTTGAGAACCACTAATGTCTCCAGTGTGTCTCCACAAACAATGCGGCAGCGAATAGCAGGAAGTTAGGTTTTAATTTACTTTCTGATTCTGACAGGACTGTGGAGACTGAAGTCACTGCAGAGTTTGGATCTGTCATTCAATAGGATATTACAGCTCAGGCCGAAGGATTTTCATAACTGCCTGCGACTGGAGAACATCAATTTAAAGAGCAACAAGATATTCAAAATTCACCCCGAAGCCTTCAAGGACCTCAAAAACTTACAGGTTCTAGTCTTGTTTAAAATATTTTAATTAACTAATTTACAAGTGGGGGGATGGGCACAGCAGGGCCTCTAGTCACTGCAAACAAACTCCAGATGCATGCACCACTTTGTGCATCTGACTTTAAGTGCGTACTAGGGAATCAAACCTGGTGGTAATTAGATTAGATGACTACTTCCTTTGTAGAGCATCTCCATGTCTGATTGTATTGGGTCTCAATGAAAGCATGTAAGTCTACTTTAAAATCCCCTTCTTGTCTCAAAAATCAAATGCCACAATAATGGGCATGCATTTAAACATAATACTCTGCAGCAAGAAACGGCATATTGTTTTTCTAAATCAAATTCAATCTAACCCCAAGGTTCCACTTAGTGGTTGGCAGCCAGTGAAATGTGGTATTTGTGAGACCATCTCCCTAAGCTGGAAATCAGGCAGAGGTGCCAAGGGTCTTGTGCAAACCGGGTCCTAGAGCGGTCCTTCTGAGCCACTCTGGACAATGCTGACATGTGAACAACTCAGGGCCATATGGGCTGTGGCAGGCCAGTGACCCTTTGGCTTCCATTAGACCATGTGATGATAAAAATGCTCATGGAGGAGCCGGGCATTGTGGCGCACGCCTTTAATCCCGGCACTGGGGAGGCAGAGGTAGGAGGATTGTTATGAAATTGAGGACACCCTGAGACTATATAGTGAATTCTAGCCTGAGCACTTGCCTGTGAAGCCTAAGGACCCCCGTTCAAGGCTTGATTCCCCAGTACCCATATAAGCCAGATGCACAAGGGGGCGCACGCATCTGGAGTTCATTTGCAGTGGCTGGAGGCCCTGGCATGCCCTCTCCCTCTCTCTCTCTCTCTCTCTCTCTCTCTGTCTCAAATAAATAAATAAATAAACAATAAACAAATTTTTTTTTAAAGATCATAGAAGGCTAAAGAGATGGCTTAGCAGTTAAGGCACTTACCTGCAAAGCCTAAGGCCCCAGGTTTGATTCCCCAGAATCCACATAAGACAGATACACAAAGTGGTGCATGTGTCTGGAGTTTGTTTG
This sequence comes from Orientallactaga sibirica, assembly GCA_036365145.1. NCBI lineage: Eukaryota > Metazoa > Chordata > Mammalia > Rodentia > Dipodidae > Orientallactaga > Orientallactaga sibirica. The sequence continues at coordinate 16,470,433 of JAEOAD010000040.1, forward strand.
CAGTGGCTGGAGGCTCTCACACACCCATTCTCCCTCCCTCTCTCCCTCTCTCTCTCCTTCTCTCTCTGTGTCTCTCAAATAAATAAAATATAAAAAATGATCATGGTGATGGCGGTCATGCCTATGGTTCTTGCCATGTGCCTCATACAGTTTTAAACATCACCAATGTTCATTTAGAGCCATGCGACTTGCAGATACTCCAAGTCCTGATGGTGAAGCTGAGGAACCCGTGTCCCTGCTCCAGCCCCTTCCCCTCTTAGCACCTTTCTCCATGGACTCCCCCCCACCACCACCCATGAAGGCAGTGGGACATCTCCCTTCAGCAGTCCTTCACATACTCCAAAGGACCTCCAGTGACGTTTCCAGAAACAGGTTGAGAGAATCTTCAGCCCCCGTCTTCATAACCTCCACCACATACCCATTCATTTACAGGCTACTGTCATTTGCTAGAAAATACAATGTAAGTCCATATGCAGTGTCAAATGTTCTAAATGTTAGATTTAAAAATTAAAAAAAAGCAAGTGACTTTCACTTTAAAAGATATTATTTAATACAATATAGTACCTTTTAAATAGTTTATTTATTTGAGAGACAGAAAGAGGCGGCGGGGGGAGGGGTGGAGAGAGAATGGGCGTGCCAGGGCCACCAGCTACTGCAAACGAACTCCAAATGCATGCACCCCCTTGTGCATCTGGCTGACGTGGGTCCTGGGGAATCGAACCAAGGTCCTTTGGCTTTGCAGTCAAGTACCTTAACTGCTAAGACATCTCTCCAGCCCCCTATAGTACCTTTTTATACATGTAATCAATATAAAAGTTATTAAGGAGATATTTTACATACCCCTTTTCATACCAATTTCAACCTTTGTGTATTTTACAACACAGTGTAGCTTCCCCACATTGTCTTTTTTTTCCACTTTTTTTTTGTTGTCTTGTTTTTGTTTTTTGTTTTTCAAGGCAGGGGCTCACTCTAGTCCAGACTGACCTGGAACTCCCTATGTAGTCTCAGGGTGGCCTTGAACTCACAGGGATCCACCTACCTCTGTCTCCTGAGTGTTGGGATTAAAGGCATGGGCCACCATGCCCAGCTCTTTTTTCCACTTTTTAAAATATTTTATTTATTTATTTGAGAGAGAGAGAGAATGGGCATGCCAGTGCCTCTTCTAGCCAGTACAAGCAAACTCCAGACACATGCACCATCTTGTGCATGTGGCTTACGTGGGTACTTGGGAATCGAACCTGGGTCCTAAGCTTCTCAGGCAAGTGCCTTATCCGCTAAGCCATCTCTCCAGTTCCCCACATTTTAATTGGTCAATAGCCCTGTGTAGCTAATCATATTGGGCAGCATTGGACAGATGGCTGAGGTTTTAGCTGCCCTGTGTTATGTAAAGTGGCCTGAAAGTCACACCTCCCACTCCCTTGTAACCCAGATGGCTCCTTGAGACCTAACTCTGGAAAAGAAGGTATGGGAAGTGGTGGTGAGGTGAGGACCACAGCCCTCTCTACTTTCCAGCTCCCCCATGGCAAGCAAGTAACCAAATCTCTCTGTGCCCCAATTTTCTCATTCCTTTTTCATAGAGGTTTGTGAGAACTTAACATTTAAATGCATAGAACGTGCTTCAAACAGTACTTGGCTACAATAAAGCTTACTGTTTTAATACAGAAATCTAAGGTTGAAACCCTTCCAGGATTTCCGAGCCAGGGCCTGGGTCCTGCTCGCCTCTCCAGGCTCATGTCAAGCCACCATCTCCTGCCTGCTTTCCCTCGGGTCCTCCCCACTTGCTCATTCCTTACCTGTAAGAGCTCATCAGAGTGAATGCTTCCAGCTTTCCATGGAAGTGTACTTCCTCCAGGAGGCTTTCCCGGGCCTCGCGGCTGAATTAGTCTGCTTTCCTCACACACTCACAATGAGCTCTACAGTTGTCCCCGCCGCAGTCATGCCCGCAACAATCATTTTGGTTACTTGATCCTGCCTGGCCTCCTAACCTTCACGCTGGACGGCAATCAAGCTCTTTGAGGACACACACCGCGCCCATTTTGTTTTCCAGCTAGGACGTGTTTTAAATACGTGTTGTTGAATCAACAAGGGGATGGATAAGTAGGTGCTAGTGAATAATGACTAGTTACCTACTGCTGCATAGTCAGTTCACAGCTCAGCAGTTTAAAGCCACACAAACAATGCCTGTGGGCTGGAGGCATGGCTTAGTGGGGGCATCCATCCTCCTCAGACCACCTCAGAGTCTCTCAGGAAGCTACAGCAGTGTGGCCAAGGCTGAGTCTCACTGGAAAGCCCAGCTGAAGGAGGACAGCAGGACTCAGTTCCTTCCCAGCTATTGGTTTCAACCTTCCCTCGGGTTTCTGCACAACCTCCCCACAGGGTCATTCACCATGTAACCTCTTACTCCAGAGCCAGCAGGCCCTCTGGAGTTCTCTGCTCTGGCAAGAAGAGCGTTACTGTGTCATCCTGGAAGTGACATCCCGTTGCTGTGGTCCAAGTCAGTCAGCTGGAAAGAATCACGGTCCCGCCTACACTGGAGGGGAGGGGATCACTCAAGGGGTGAATACTCCAGGGCAGCATTGTTAGGGACCACTTGAGAGTCTGTCTGCCAGGGCAGTTATTAGAGCAGAAGAGGAAACCCACTTCTCTGGGCTGCGCCCCCGCTTCAACAGCAGTTGTCAGGGACCCTCAGCTAATGCAGATAGTAAGTATGGCTGTACGTGTAACTTGTCCTTATGTGCTTTCATTATACTTTATGATTCTGCCCTAGCTCACAAGTCACAGATGTCACAGGCAGTCTGAAACTCAGCTCTGAAGAGGGTTCTTTTTTTTTTTAAAGATATCTTATTTTGCCGGGAGTGGTGGCACACGCCTTTAATCCCAGCACTCGGGAGGCAGAGGTAGGAGGATCGCCATGAGTTCGAGGCCACCCTGAGACTACATAGTGAATTCCAGGTCAGCCTGAGCTAGAGTGAGACCCTACCTCGAAAAACCAAAAACCAAAAACCAAAAAAAAAAAAAAAGATATCTTATTTTTATTTATTTATTTGAGAGGGAGAGAGAAATAAAGAGTGGACACGCTAGGGCCTCCAGCTACTGCAAACAAATTCCAGATGCATGTGCCACCTTGTGCATGTGGCTTATGTGGGTCGTGGGGAATAGAACATAGGTCCTTCAGCTTGGCAGGCAGGCACCTTAACCGCTAAGCCATCTCTCTAGCCCTGAAGAGGTTTTAAATAACAGCTGTAATTCTCCATTCTCTAAAGAACCAGCAATCATACAATTCCCTTTCTCCACACTTGGCAGGAAATCTGAAACCTGCTGTTGGTACATGGTGAACAAATTTGGAACCAGAAAGCTGAATAGCACAGTGGATATTCCTGTTTAACACATGCATTATTGTATGTCTTCTCATGTGGAAATCTTTTCAGAAGCCAAATAGATGTTTAAAGCATAAATTCATCAGCATGGAATTCAATAGAATGAAATGTGCTTTATTGACATTTCTTTTAATATTTTATTTTTTTAAATTTATTGATGAGAGAGAGAAGAGGTGGTGGGGGGGGTGGGGTAGGAAGAAGGAGAGAATGGGTGTGCCAGGGCCTCCAACCTCTGCAAATGAACTTCAGACTTATGCGCCACCTTGTGCATCTGGCTTACATGGGTACTGGGGAATTGAACCTTGTTCCTTTGGTTTTGCAGGCAAACGCCTTAACCGCTAAGCCATCTCTCCAGCCCTTTACTGACATTTCGAATGAGCCTTTTTTGTGTGTGGGATGGGGTTTGAGGTAGTTGTCTTGCTCTAGCCCAGACTGACCTGGAATTTACCATGTGGTCTCAGGGTGGCCTTGAACTCCTGAACTCACGATGTCCTCCTACCTCAGCCTCCCAAGTGCTGGGATTAAAAGCGTGTGCCACCACGCCCAGTTAGCAAATGAGCCTTTCTTTCCTTGATTTTGTCTCCTTCTCTTTCTACATGTTGACTTGTGACATCTCCCTTCCTTTCATCAAGTACACCTTTTCACATGCTGGAGAACGGGTACTTCTCTATCCACGTTGGAGAAGTCTGTTTGCATCTTTTCTCAGAAATTCTTGAATCATTGCCTTAATTTTCTTTCCTCTAATTCTGCTGTCAGTTCCACAATTTGTGATATAATAAGCTGCTAAGATATAAAAATACACTGAAAAGAAAATAAAGAAAAGAAAATAAGGCGTCCATCCGAGGCTGAGGGTTTCTTCATAAGAAAGCTGCTGACCGTAGCCAAGGCTGATCAAGCCAAAGTGTCCTTCCCGCCCGGCCCCAGCCTCCTGCGGCCTATTTCTGGGAACTTTCCATTGAGACTCAAGACGGCACAGCAACATGACAGGGACAATTAGTCTTGCTGTCTAAATTCACAAAACATTTGAGTCCCCTCCTGGATTCTACTCGACAATAGGTTGTTAGTGAGGATACTTGATTCTTTGATTCAACTCTTAAGAATTTGTGTAATCTGATGTAAATAGTGACTTTTCTCTAACGTTCATTAAAAAATCTGGCCTTGAGCCGGGCATGGTGGCACACGCCTTTAATCCCAGCACTCAAGAGGCAGAGGTAGGTGGATCACCGTGAGTTCAAGGCCACTCGGAGAATACGTAGTGAATTCCAGGTCAGCCTGGGCTAGAGTGAGACCCTACCTCAAAAAACAACAACAACAAAAATAATCTGGCCCTGGTTGGGAAACTGAGGCAAGAGGAATTGCCACAAGTTTAAGGCCAGCCTGTACCACAGTGTAAGACCCTTACTAAAAATAAAGAAAGCAAGCTGGGGAGAGGTCTCAGTGGTTAAGAAAACTTGCTGCTTAAGCATGGGATACCCTGGGGGCTGGACGCTGCCAAGTTTGACTCCCAGAGGCCATGTAAAAAGCGGGGCCTGGCCACACCCATCTGTAACCCCTGTGTGCAGGGGTGGAGGCCAAAGAATTGCTGGGCCCCGCTGTCAGATAGCAGCTCTGGGGTGAAGGAGCGACCCAGTCTCAAGGAAAAATATGCAGGTGAATAATAAGAGAAGATATGCATGGGGCAGGCCTATCTGCAAGTACATGTGCACACACCACACATAACACCACACAAGTACTCTATGCCTGCACACACACATGTACGTGCACACACACATGCAAAAAGAAAAGAAATGTTAGCTGGGCATGATGGTGCACGCCTTTAATCCCAGCACTCGGGAGGCAGAGGTAGGAGGATTGCCGTGAGTTTGAGGCCACCCTGAGACTACATAGTGAATTCCAGGTCAGCCTGGGCCAGAATGAGAATCTACCTTGAAAAACCAAAAGAAAAAAGAAAAAAAGAAATGTTTTGGTAGCACTCAGCCTTTCTGGTTTTTATCCATGGGCTTTTTTTTGTTAAAGCAAGATTGTCCTTTTCTGCTTTCTGATTTTTTTTTCTCTTCTCTTATAACCACCTGACCATCCCCAAGTGCCTCCTTCTCTCTAGTGTGGTGGCTTAAAGGGGGAGTGTTCCACAGTTAAGATGCCGAGCTGGGAAGCCAGACCATACCGCGCCTCTGCTACTTTATCCTTCATTCATTCCTGTTCTTGCTGAACGCTGCTGTGGCCCAGGCCCTTGTACAGAGCTGTCTGTAGGATGCTCTGTGTGGCTTTGAACAGCTACCGCCTCTGTAAAAAGAGGGAGCGGGTGGAAGTTGTTCAGAGAATTGGGGGAAAATAACCCAGAAGCACCACTGGCGTACAGTACTGCTCTGCAAAGAGCTGCGGCCATACCTCACTGTCCTGTCACTGCTGCGCCCAGTGTCAGCACATTCTGGTTTTGTCATCAGAGCCACGGAGTCAGTTTTGTTCCCTGGTTTCTCTCTGCATTTTGGATCACACTAGAGACTGGTCATCCTGCCGGACTGGACAGCCATGGCGACAAAGACATGTCTCTCTTCTACTTCTGGGCAACCACCCTTCTCCCATGTACTCTGTCCTCATCCTTCAACAACCTCTGCTACTCTCATGATCACTGTGTTTCTAGAAATTCTAGACCGGGATCCAATTCTTGACTTTGATAGAAGAGAGTCCAGGTTTTACTTAGCAGTACAAATGACAACTTGTAGGAAAGGAGGATGGAAAAGAACGTAGACTCACATCACTTAGACTTAAAGCTGTCACATGCGTTTGATCAGCCACACGGGGAGGCGGGTTCAAGCTCCAGAAGATAAACACGTGCCAAGACACAGGCGCATTAGGGGCCAAGCAGAGATTTATACTTGGGATTCTCTGACTTTCAAACCAGTCCTGGATTTGTATTGCTTCCATAGGGATGTAAACAATATTGTTGTCACTTATTTATTTTTCCCCTTAATGCCTTTCTGTCCTAATTTTGTATTTTCTCAAGCAGGTCGTAGACCTCAGCAACAATGCTCTCACCACCATGCAACCATGGCTGACCATTGCTCTAGAATTTCCCCATCTGGAGGTAGACCTGGCTGATAACCAGTGGCAGTGTGAGGATGGCATTGTGGACTTCCAAAGTTTCCTTTCGGAATCCTGGCGGAACAAGTGGAATGAGATTTGTAACAAGTCTGTAGGTAAGTCAGTAGTGCCCCTTTTCTCTGAAAGGGTCCATTCCCTTTGAACAGGAAGATGCATATAAAATGGAGTCTCGGGTCAGAGAGATGGCTTGGCAGTTAAGGCATTTGCCTATGAAGCCAAAGGATCCCGGTCCATTCTCCAGGACCCACAAGGGGCACATGCATCTGGAGTTTGTTTGCAGTGGCTAGAGGCCCTGGCACACCCATTCTCTGTCTGCCTTTCCTATCTCTCTCTCTGCTTGCAAATAAATACATAAAAATTTAAAAAAATAAAATAATAAAATGAAGTCTCATTGGAAATGCCAATAGTGGTGCTCGTCTTGGGCATTGGTCAGCCTCAGGCTGTCTCTTGGGATAGTTAGTGGCAGTTTGCTGTTTCCCTCTGATCATGAATGGTCATCCTGCCCCCACCCTATGGTCAAAGAACCCTAATTCAGATTGCTCCAGGTCAGTTGGATTTAATCTAAAACAGATGTTTTACTAGAAGAGGATTTTGCCCTGTCAAATTTTCAGCCCAATTCTTAGCAACTGATTAAAGCAAGGACTTTTAAATAGAAACATTATTTTAAATGTGTGCTACCTCTCTGGAAGCGTGATCCTCGACATGCACAGAACACACACACACACACACACACACGCATGCACGCACGCACATTTCTGAAATGTCTTTCCCTTTGATTTGTAACTTGTCCCTCTTCAAAATGCCAGACTACACTACTGGGGTCAAACAATTGGGGGAAACGTTTTCCCTGTAATATCTTGAAAAGAAAGGTTTAGGGGAAAACATGAGTCCTGAACTGTGACCTATTCTGATCTGGCGCTGATGTGAGGACGTGGCCATCCTTCTTGGGTTCAGAAGGCGTTTGTGAAGAGAAGAGGAAGGTCTGAAGGTACTGGCCATATGTAGCATTCTGAGTACATAGGACAGAAGAGAAAAAGAAAGGTTTGGGGCCTGCAAAGATGGCTCAGCAGTTAAAGGCACTTGCTTATAAAGCCTGCTGGCCTAGGTTCAAGTCCCCGGCACCAACAAAAAGCCAGATGCAAAAAGTGGTGTATACATCTGCCATTTGTTTGTCATAGCAAGAGACCTTGGCACACCCACACACCCCACCCCCCCACACACATACAAATAAAAATAAATAAAATGCTTTTAAGAAGTGAAAAAAAAAAAAAAAAGGGCTGGAGAGATGGCTCAGCAGTTAAGTTAAGGCATTTCCCTGTGAAGCCTAAGGACCTATGTTCAATCCCCCAGTACCCACATAAGATGCGCAGTACCCTTGTGCATCTGCACAAGGTGGTACATGCGTCTGTAGTTCATTTGCAGTGGCTAGAGGCCCTGGTATACCCATTTTCTCTCTCTCTTTCTCTCTCAAATAAAAATATTTTTAAAAAAAACAAGTGAATGCTGTTTTTTTAGCACAGGGAAGAGTGAAGAAATGATACTACAGACTTGGGTAGGGGCAGAAGCAGGTTTTTGTGAGAAATTGATGGAATGTTCTAGCAAATGTGGAGCTGTTGAGGGTGTGGGAGAAGGAAAAGCAATGTGGCTGCCTTTCCAGTCTGTCCTTTTTCTCCTGTGGGCAGCAGTCTGTCAGGAAGCCCAAGAAACAGCCTCGTGGGCCTGTGAGCAACAGCCCTATGCCCAGAAGTCGTGTGTGAATGTGTATGACGTCACATACACACGGTAGGCAATAGACTGAATGAATGAATGAGTGAGTGAGTGAGTGAGTGGATCATTTGTCACCATGTAATGTGTACTTGAAAATACAGCTTAAGTCTGAGGAAGGACCCACGGAAACTTTGAGATGCCTCGAACTCTTGTCTAAACTTCCACTCATTGTGTGTTTTTCTTCTTCCACTTACAGGGAACAAGGGGGCATATTTGGAGAGTCTCAAAATCAGAATTTCCAGGGAGACACACCTTCCTCACTCTACTCGGAATCCTGTGGAAAGCCTCATCCTGAGTGCAGCAGTGAGGCCCCGGGAAGGAGCAAGCATGCGTCCTTCTACTGTGAGGAAGGAGGCAGCGGCTGGCTCTGCTCCCCAGAAGACACAGGCCCGGCAGCCCACAGGGGTCAGAACCCTCCGAGATGGAGAAGCTGCCAGCAGAAAGGAGGACGATCCCCCAGACCTCACCCTGGCCATCTGCCTGTCAGTATTGATCACATTCATGGTGGCTTTCTGCTTGGGGGCTTTTGCAAGGCCTTACATTGACAGACTGTGGCAGCAGAGGTGCCCGAACAAGAGCCCTGGTTCAGATCACGTCTTTTCAAATGAGGGCTTCTACGATGAGATCGAGGTTGCCAGGGGTATGCAACACCAACAGAGAGATCCGCACCGAGCTTCCCACCATCCACACCTCTACGAGAACCAGAGCCCTGCCTGGAGCACAGGGCCAAACCCACATGCCACTGCCAGTCCCGGCAGGCCTCAGAGTCCAGCAAAACCGGACAGCACTGGGACCAGAAACAGAGATGAAGACACGCTTCCAAATGGCCAGACCCCCCGTTCTACTCTCCACAGACCCCTAAATGCTGACACTCATGAACTGATGTCATCAGCGCAGGACCACATCTATTATAACAATATTCTCAGGGAATCACATTATGATGCTGTGGCCCGGGAACATTCTCTCCGTGAGGGCTCCATGGGTTCCATAACTAGCACAGGTCAGACTGTCTCCAGCTCAACCCACAGTGGGTGGAATGAATTAGACCTGTCACACGCAAGACAACCTGCAGCTTCCCTCCCAAAATTCTAGTTCACAGGAACACCCACGGGGCTGGAGAGAGTCAGGAAACAGGGAGCCCTGAGCAGTCACCTTTGGAAACTATGGGCTCCCAGATGGAATCTTATAAGGAAATGCAGGCGAGAAATTCTGTTAGCGCGCTGGGCACACATCCGCCAAAGCTCCAGGAGGCCAGTCCATATGACTCAGCCTTGTACAGTGAGGTCACACACAATGACACAGGACATGTAGACCCACTGGCCCTTCGGCCAAGGTGGGACCCCAATGCCACCCCTGCTCCTGAAAAGCCAGTGGAGAAAGAGTCTCCTCTTCACCCTCATTATGACGACATGGAGACCAACTACGAGTCTGATTCTGATGAGGGGTCTCTGTTTACCCTGAGCTCAGAGGGTTCCATGGACTCGGCGAGTGTGACTGAAGAACAGGCCCCTGGCAGGGACAGTGGTGGTGCCAGTCAGTCCCTGTCAGCTGGGAAGTCAGGGGAACACAAGGGCAGTGTGACATCAGTAGGAAGTCTTGAGGACAGCTTTCCCTTCCAAAGGACTCTGGAGGAATATAACACCCAGGAAGAGGATTCTGGAAATCCTTTCATTTCCGGTGCTGACTCTGGTCTATATGAGACTCACCTTCAAAGTGCTTTGAACACCAGTGAGTCTGAGGATTCATTAACCTGGTCCAGATTGCTGGACCAAAGATGGAGACTTTCACGTCATGAGACCCCAGGCACATTCATACGTGGTCATGACATAGCGCCCCAGTCCCAGGAAGTGGACTGGCATTGTTCACCGCGAGACCCACGGTTTTCCAATGTGGACATTCCTCCACCATCACCACCCTATTCTACCTCAGATGTGTAGATCCTGAGGAGTCTGCCACGAAGGACGTGCAGACGTTTGTAAATACAAACCTTTTATTCAGGGAACACACAGCTCAGCCTTGGAAGAGGGAAACACCAGAGACCCTTACAAGACTCTCAAGGGGGCCACATAGATTCCAACCTGATGTCAGCGAGGGGCTTGCACAGCCACTGCAAGACTGACTTCAGGACCATCGTAACCAAACGCAATTGTTAGAATCCCGTGGTGAAGCTGGGGAGATGGCCCAGGCCATTAAAGGAAAACACTTGCCTACAAAGTCTTCCAGCCTAGATTGATTCTCCAGCCACCCATGTAAAGCTGGATACACAGGAAGTGGTACATGCCTCTGGCACTGGTGTGCCCACATGCACACATGTTGCAAATAAGTAAAATAAAACAAAAATCATGTGGTGACCAGCCCACCCCTTCATGTGAAAAAGAAGGAGGCAGTATTTGATGTTGGGCTTAAGAACCAAGTACTATCATGACAGGAGTTCCCAGAGAAACTCAGTTCATTAAGAACATAGAGCTTTTCAGTGGTGGAGACCAGATTAAATATTCATGGGCAATCTGTTGCTGTGTGTGTGTGTGTGTGTGTGTGTGTGTGTGTGTGTGTGTGTAGAGAGGGAGGGAGAGAGAGAGAGAAAGAATCCTAACATTTATGCTCCGGTACAGACCCAGAGCAATCTGTCCACCTGAGGGGTGTTGGCCTCTATGTGAAGAAGACAAGGACATTCACCCTGAGAGTCGAAAGGAAGCCAGGTGACATTTTAAGGACACATTGAAGCAGTTATGTGAAAGCACTGAAGAGACATTAATGGGTTCTGCACAGAGACTAGAACTACTTGAAGTTGGTCATGGTGGTTTGAGTCAGGTGTCCCCCATAAACTGAGGCGTTCTGAATGCCAGGTTCCCAGATGATGGAGATTTGGGAATTAACACCTCCTGGAAGCAGTGTATTGTTGGGGGAGGGCTTATGCGCCCCCTTGCCATTATATGCCACAGTCTCCTGTTCCTGTTGTCCACCTTATGTGGGCCAGGGGGTGATGTCTACCCTCTGCTCATGTTGTCATTTCCCCTGCCATCATGGAGCTTCCCCTCGAGTCTGTAAGCCAAAATAAAACCTTTTTTTCCCCCAAAGCTGCTCTCAGTTGGGTGATTTCTGCCAGCAATGCGAACCTGACCGCAATGGTCATAAACTAACTACACAATCAGAAGGGTTCAGAACAATTCCAAATATTTTTTAATCGGGGTTAAAAGGAAGAGAAGAGAGAACCACTTTCTAGAACAAAATATAAGTGAAAAGTCCATTTTCAAGAAGAATGCTGTTTCCTGGGAAAGATTGTCTACCACAATCCTTGCAGGACCCTTCCTTACCTAGCGCGCCTCTCCAGGCTGGTCTCATTGACTGCTCTTCGGTTCATCCCCCTCTCTTCTCCTCCCGTGAGATGTTTTTTCCTTTCCTTCCAGTCTATCCCGTACCTGCTCTCCTATACAGCACTCCTTAAGAGTTTTCCCCAGTCTTTCTTTTCTTGATCCCTCTCCCAGCACCAGAAACTTGAGTAGAGGTGAGACAGGTTTTTCCAGAGGAGTGATGGAATGTTCTGGCAAACGTGCACCTCACTGCTCTGATGACCAGCTGGAGACAGACATGTCCGATCTGCACAGCAACGCCCAATCTCCCTCTCAAACTCCAGACTCCCATCCACAACCCAGTTGCCCAAATCCACCTGGATCACCCTGCTACCTAAGAGCTATCATTTTGCTTGAAAGACATGACTTCTCAAATTCCCTTTCTTGGGCAACAGAATCAGGACACCCGCCTGGGAAGCTGGGTTATAATTCCTGACAGTCCTGACTCTTTGATTTCCTTCCTACATCCGAGTAGCCTCTAAACAACAGTGCAGTGAAAGTTCCTGAATGTCTGGCTGAGGCCGACAGGGCAGTCTGGATGAGGGCTAGACAGTGTGCATTAGTTCAGGGTTTGCCCAGAAGATGGGAGGAAATGGAGCTTGGAGGGAGGACCCTAAGTGTCTTTCAGGGTCCCTCACGGCATTATTCCCAGTCCTGGGAGATCTAGATCCTCAACAACTCGTGACCGTTAAATCTGCTCTGAGTCGTCACGTAGGCACTGGGTCTTTTCCTTAGATTATTGTCTTTATTCTCTCCAATGCTTATCTTTGCCCCACTCACTCCCAAATAGACCTATGCAATACATCACTACACTGCTCAAATGTATGATGTTTGATGGCTCCTACTGTCTACATGAAAACCAAGTCCCATAATACTCAACCCAAATTCCATAATCCTTCCTTTCCAGTTCCATCTCAGAAGCTTACCACCTTCCCATACATTTTATTCTGGTTTATATCATTTACATTGATTACTTACTTATTTTAGCAAATTCCTGAACTGGCTACTGAGCCCCTGTTATTCTCCACTATGGACAACTGATATTTTAAACTTTCCCTGTCCTTGAACTTTTATTAAGAACTTTGAGGCTCTCAAGAATTCCCTCACTCTCCTCTTTCATAGCTATAAACATGTTTATATCCATACCCACCCTCATTCCTTTCCTCCAATCTCAGGACAAATCAATATTTTTTTGGCTACAGACAGTCTCTCCAGTCTGCTCTTGCTACAGTCCTGGCCACTGGTCCATTTGGTCATGTTTCCTATGGTTCTTTTAAGCTCTCCTGTCTAATGGCTCCGTCCATAGTCTGGAAGCACACTCAAGGCTCTTTGTTTGTTTGAGGTAGGATCTCATTTCTAGTTTAGGCTGACCTGGCACTCACTCTGTAGTCCCAGTCTGGCCTTGAACTCACAGTGATCCTCCTACCTCTGCCTCTTGAGTGCTGGGATTAAAAGCGTGCACTTGGGCTGAAGGGATGGCTTAGCGGTTAAGGCATTTGCCTGCAAAGCCAAAGGACACACATTCGATTCCCTAGGACCCACGTTAGCCAGGTGCACAAAAGGGCACAGGCATCTGGATTTTGCCCTGGCATGCCCTTCCCCCCCTTCTCTGTCAAATAAATAATAATTTTTTTTAAAAAAAAAACATGCACTTAGCAGGGCGTGGTGGTGCATGACTTTAATCTCAGTGCTTGGGAGGCAGAGGTAGGAGAATCACCCTGAGTTCAAGGCCACCCTGAGATTATATAGTGAATTCCAGGTCAGCCTGGGTTAGAGCAAAAGCCTACCTTGAAAAACTCCAAAAAAAAAAAAAAAAGTGCACGCCACAGTGTGTGTGTGTGTGTGTGTGTGTGTGTGTGTGTGTGTGTGTGTAGGGGTACCTTTTGACATTAAAATGAAAGAGAACACCACCATGCGGCTCTCTTAAAATCTCTCTCTCTCTCTCTCTCTCTGTCACAGTTGCATAGGCTCCTCAGTGCAATGATTAAAGAACTTTGTTGACTCTTCAGCAAACTGATCTGGTTTTAGCTTATTCTAACTTGCGCCTTTAGAGCTCACCAGCAACTTGCGGTCACCACAAACAGTGGAATCTCCCATCTTCATCAAGGAAAGCTTAGGCACTGTCAACAAGGCCCATCTGGAAACCGTTCTCTGTGGCTTCTGGATATGACTGTGAAAGGGAGGAGCAAGGGACACAGACAGCAACAGGAACGACTAGAGAGAGTTTAATGGCAGAATCATTTGCAAAGATCTAGGTGGGATTAAAGGAAGCTAGAAAGGAAAAGTGAAGGACTCAACGCCTGGCAACAAGGGAAAATCTTCCGCCTGGTCTTCACATGGGCATCAATGGTGCCCAAGTCATCATCCGCCTCTCTCTTCTACTCCTCCAATCGCCTGACAGTGTCTCCTAGTGCCAGGCTGCTGGAAAGCAAGAAGCACTGGTGTGACCACAGTGTTCAGTGTTCCGAGCCACAGAACAGACTGGCTTGGTGTAGAAAGCAGATTCTGCCCTGCCTGGCATGACGGCATGTGTCTTTAATCACAGCTCTTTGGAGGCAGAGGTAAGATGATTGCCAGGAGTTCAAGGCCAGCCTGGACTACAGAGTGAGCTCCAGGTCAGCATGCGCTACAGTGAGACCCTGCTTTTTTTGGGGGGGGGGAGGAGGGTTAAAAAAAAAAGCAGATTCTGGAAACTATCTGTTGGGCATTGCTAAACACGGGCTGGAACTGTGAGGAAGCTGGCCTGGGCTGTTGGGTATGGCCGGGGACCTTGGGCTATGGAGGTTGCAGCAGGCCTTATCGTCAGGAACCCACTGTGGTGCCAGGGATGGCTGCTCCCTCCCCGTGAGGCAGTAGCGTGCCTCACCCACGCCCACAGGCTCCTATGGAAAGTGGACTGATGGGCTTCTCCCCACCTCCCAGGGCACCTGCGCATTCAGATAGCCCTAAGGTTCTGCTTTCCCCACAGTCCCGTGACCTTGTGGTCAGCTGCCCAAGAGACCCTTATATGGTAGTAAACAGTCTCCCTGCAGCTGCAGCCATCCGAGATGTCACTCAAGTCACAGAGCTTTTCCCACCACTTCTGCTCTCTCCCTCACAACTCCTCCTTCACAACGTCTGCCTCCAACACCAGCCAATTCGATAGCGACCCAGGAACCTATGTATCCAATCATCTTATGATCTGTATGTGCCTTCTCAACCTTTCTCAAGTGTTTATAAACCCACTCCCCTTGTGAATAAATGAGTGCTGTCCATCAGATGGTCTCCCGGGGGTGTTCATTGCCCGCCACACTCAAGCGCCCCAAGACACTGCTCCCCTCAGCTCCTCCTGCGCCAGGGACGTGGGTGGCCAACGACCACGAGGAGTAGCAAGGACCCTCAACTATCTACCACACACTTGCTTTCACTCTACTTTTCTGTCCATTCTTTCTTGGGCTCCTTCTCGGCCTCCTCTTTCCATCCTTTCCGCAGCTGTGCCTTGACCTTCCTCTTCTCACTCCACCAACCTCCGTTTCACGGCTTTAACCACCGCCACATTGCCACCAGCTCCCGCGTCTTTAACCCTAGCTCTGAAGAGAGCTTTCTAGAACTTTATCCAATTGCCTGTTGGACATTTCCTAGGCATTTCAAGCTTAACTGTAAGTAGAATGAAGCCCATTTGTTCCCCTAATCCTCTCCACTAAACCTGCTTGGTCCTCTGTATCCTCACCTCACTGTTTACCCAAGTGCTCCACCTAGGAATCTCGGAGCCACTCCCGTGACATCTCTCCTTGCTTCACATACTTAGCTCGTTTTTCAGAAGACAAAAACAATCCTGTACCCTGAATACCTGTCAGATCTACTCTGTTCTCTGTTTTCACATTGTTTATGGTCAGAACTTTGTTGGTATCTGACCGTCACCCTGCCATAACTTTGGTTCTCACCTGGACACTGCCATCGGATCTGTTATCACAGCATACCAACTGTATTTTTTTTTTTTTCAAATCTCCTGTTAGCCAGGACTCTCCAAGAAAACAGAACTGGTAAGGACATGTACCGACATCTAAGAAAAGGTTGACAATGAGGAGTTGACTTACACAGTTATGAAGGCTGAGAAGTCTCATGATCTGCTGTCTCTAAGCTGGAGCCCAGGAAAGACAGTGGTATAGTTCCATCCAAATAAGAAAATGGAAGACCCAATGTTGTAAACCCCAGTCTGAGTCCAAGGGCTCAAGAACTGGCAGCCCTGATATCCAAGGCCAAGGATAAGGGCATGGAAGTTCCGATGCAGAAAGAGAGAGAAAACTCCTCCTTGTCTGCTGTTTTCAGACATAGTCAGACCCTCAGTGGACTGGACGCTGCTGCCCACATTGATGAGGGTGACACTCCTTACTAGGCCTGCTTAATCCAATGCTGATCTCTTCCAGAAAGACCCTTGGGATACACCCAACTATCTGGACATCATTTTGCCCAGTTGAGAAATAAAATGAACCAGCATCCCTCACACTATGTATCGGATGGTTGCTAAGCTGTAAAAACGATATATGCTGTTTCCTGTTTGGTCTATCCTGGCCAACAGGCCTGGCTGTTTCTGCAGAACTCCGGGCATTTGGCCATGTCACATCTTCCCAAATGCTCCTTCCAACACTCCACACACACACACACACACACACACACACACACACACACACACACGAGCCCTCAGCTAACACCACTGGGCTGGGACTGGACTGACTAGGAAGGAGGAGGTGAGCTGAACACCAGCATTCATTCATCCCTCTGCTTCCTGGCTGCAGATGCAATGTGACCAGCTGCCTCCCGCTCCTTGCCTTCCCCACCATGCTGGACTGCATCCCTGCAAGGTGCAGTAGACTTCTTTCCTTAGGTTGCCTTTAAAAATATATTTGTTTATTTGCAAGGGGGGAGAAAGAGAAGTATGGGTATGCTAGAATGAACTCCAGACATGTGCCATATTTGCGCATCTGGCTTGACGTGGAAACTGAGGAATCAAACTGGGGCTGTCAGGCTTTGCAAGCAAGCATATTTAACACCCTCAGTTGCTTTTTTTATTCAGGTTACAGTATCTGTACCCCTGAGAGATAGTATTTAGTGGGTTCTCAATATGTGCATTGACCGAATAAGAGAAAAGGCAAACTCTTGAATTAAAGACAATTACATCCATGATCCGGCTTAATTTCATGTCATTGTACCCCACCCAGTTCTGACATCCCAAGTCCAAGCCAGCCATTCAAAGCTGCTGGTTACAAACACCAGCCTGTTGCTCACTAGGCCTTGACTGTACTGAAACTGCTGTCTGGGTTGCTGGTCTGGTATCTCCCAGTCCTGGCAAATATCTGCTCTTCATTCAACACTCCATTTGAGGTGTACCACCTCTGAAAGCCTTCTCTCCTCATCCCACCAAGTAAACTTCATCACCTCCTTCCTCCTTTTGGGCCTCCACATTTACAAGCCCACTCCCCTGGCAAATAAACATGCTTTCCTCCCAGGTGTTTCTTCCCTTCGCACTCATGGCCACTCAAGACCCTGATCCCCAGCCACCTGGACATCTCTGGGGTGCTGGTGTGCAATGGCCCCCCAAGCAGCCAGGGACCCACAGAAGTGAACCGTCTTCTTCCACCATTATTGATGTTCTCCTGGAATTTGTTCACCTGAAATAAACCTTTTGTCCTATAAACTGCTTCAGTTTAGGCATTTGTCCCAGTCACAAGGAGCTGACTGCGACCCATGGGTACTGAGGATCAGAATCTGGTGTCACACTTGCATAGCAAACATTTTATCTACTAGCCATCAACCCAGTCCCTAGGGTTACTGAATTTTAAGGCATTGCAAACTGTCAAGAGTTTAGAAAGTGCTTAATGTTCCTTGGTGACCATAATAGGCAAATACATCCCAAGCTTAAGCATGAGCCCTTTTCAATCTTTGGTGTGTGTGTGTGTGTGTGTGTGTGTGTGTGTGTGCGTGCGTGCGTGTAATCCTGAAGCTAATTACAGGATTAAACATGAATCACATCTTTGCTCATTTGAATAAATACAACCCACATACAAAAGACATTATTTGAGAAGGAAATTCTCATTATTTGTCTTTGGAAATCATTATCAACTCTAGCTTTTTTTTTTTTTTTTTTTGGAGAGAGACAGACAGAGAGAGAGGGAGAGGGAGAGGGAGAGGGAGAGGGAGACAGAGATGGGCGTGCCAGCAGTCTCTCAGCTGCTGTGAACGAAATCCAGATACATGCACCCCCTTGTGGGCAAGTGCAGCATTGCACCCTTGCCTCACTTTGCATCTGGCTAAAGTTTGACCTGGAGATTGGAACCGGTGTTCTTAGGCTTAGCAGGCAGGCGCCTTAACTGCTAAGCCATCTCTCCAGCCCTCAACTCTAGCTTTTCACAACTCAACATAATTTTAGTTTGCTATAACTTTTATTTATCGATTTATTTTTATTTTTTATTTTTCAATTTTTTGAGGCAAGCCCAATAGACTGACCTTTTTTTATGTGAGAGAGTGAGAGTAAGAGAGAGAGAAAGAGAATGAGAGACAGAATTGGTACATCAGGGCATCCAGCCACTGCAATCAGACTCCAGACGCATGCACCCCACTGTGCGCATATGTGACCTTGCGAGCTTGCATCACTGCGCATCTGGCTTACATGGGACCTGGAGAGCTGAACATGAGTCCTTAGGCTTCACAGGCAAGTGCCTTAACCACCAAGCCATCTATCCAGCCCAATTTCTATTTTTAGATGGTCAAATGATCATAAACAGACTAATAAAAATCTCCCTTTTGGGCTGGAGAGATGGCTTAGCGGTTAAATGCTTGCCTATGAATCCTAAGGACCCTGGTTCGAGGTTTTAAGCCAGATGCACAAGGGGGTGCATGCATCTGAGTTTGTTTGCAGTGGCTGAGGCCCTGATTTCATTTTCTCTCCAGATTCTCTCTCTCTCTCTCTCCCTGCCTATTTCTGTATCTCTCTCTCAAATAAATAAATAAATAAATAAATAAATAAATATTTTAAAAAATTTAAAAAAAAAAAATCTCCCTTTAAAGCCGTTTTCTGTGTCTTTCTCCAGAATTTCTAAATCATCATGGCTTTCTCACAGTCAATGTTGCAAGACAGTCTTAGAGAAATATTGCCCCAGAATGGAAAGGAGGTTTCTCCAAGGAGCTCTTTCTTTAGTGAAGGCTAAAGCTTGGGGTTTTTCTGCTGTGGTGTAAAATTTGCATTACTGAAAAGACTCTATACTACACACTAAGAGCCAGGAAGCAGATCAAATTGAGATTACTGACAAGGTGAACATGTGTGCAGAGGGGTTAGTTTTCCTCCGTCTCTCACCATCTGATTTAGTGAGACGGGGCCTCTCACTTAGACCCAGAGCCTGAGGATTCAGCTGCTCCAGGTGGCCTGCTTATCCAGGGATCATTGCCTCTGCCTCATGAGCGCTGGGATTATAGGCAGATGGCCACTCCCACTCGATGTTGACATGGGTGCTGGGGATCCAAACTCAGGTCCTTATTCCTGCATGGCAAGCGCTTTATCATCTGAGCTGTCTCCCCAGCCCCAGTCATGCCCTTGATGGATGAAAACATGATGACATTATTAAGAAGAGGTGGCCGGGCGTGGTGGTGCACACCTTTACTCCCAGCACTCGGGAGGCAGAAGCAGGAGGATCGCAGTGAGTTCGAGGCCACCCTGAGACTACAGAGTGAATTCCAGGTTAGCCTGGGCTAGAGCGAGACCTTACCTCAAAAAAACAAAAACAAAAAAAAAGTGAAAGGTGGGAGGTGGCGTCTGGTGGAAGGCAGCAGGTCTCTGTGGTCATGTCTTGGGGCTATTTCCTTCTTCTGTTTCCTGGACGGGATGCTCAACCTCTTCCCACCATGACAGATGGACACTCTGAAATCATAAGCCAAAATAAAGTCCTCTTCTTTTTAGGTTGTTTCAAGTATTTTGTTATAGCAACAGGAAAAGTAAATAATACAAATATACTGTGCTCAGTATTGAAATTTGGCATGAGAAGCCATACTAGACTATAGGGCTTGAGCGTTTCGTGGGATCATTGCTGTCAGGCTGCAGCTGGAAGAGATCTCCTTTACATACATGGGTTCACATTAATGTTGACTAAAGTTTAGGTTTAGCTTTGCTTTATGATATATGCTTAGTAAAAAATGTAGTCCCTTAGCCAGGCATGGTGGCAACGCCTTTAATCCCAGCACTTGGAAGGCAGAGATAGGAGGATCGCCATGAGTTCAAGGCCACCCTGAAACTACATATTGAATTCAAGCTCAGCTTGGGCTAGAGTGAGACCCTACCTTGAAACCCCCCCAAAAAAAAAAAGAAAAAGAAAAGAAAGAAAGAAAAAGAAAAAAAGTAGTCCCGAGCTAAAGCCACCATCTTACTGCCTCTGCTCCTGACACACTAAACCAGCCCAGCAGCCCCATCCATGGCTCAAAATGATTTTCAGAACTTTGATGATAAGCTTTGTACCTGCTGAAGTGATCTTTCCACCTCCAATCTCCTCTTCTATTTCAAGATCCAGCTCAAAAACAAACAAACAAATAAATAAATAATCGTTTTTAAAGGCTGGAGAGATGGTTTAGTGGTTAAGGCACTTTTTCCTGCAAAGCCTAAGGACCCAGGTTCAATTCTCCAGATCCCACGTAAGCCAGATGCACATGGTAGTGCATGCATCTGGAGTTCATTTGCAGTGGCTGGAAGCCCTGGCATGCCCATTCTCTCTGGCTCTTTCTCTCTTTCTTCCTACCCCCTCTGTCTCTAATTAATAAATAAATATTTAAAAATGTTTTAAATGTAGTCCCCATTCCAGATATCTTACTTTAAGGAATCTTCAATAGATGATGTGGGGATTCACATGCATAAGAAGGAACCTGAGCTGGTCTCTCATATGTGAGACTCCAGCCTAAGTCCTGAAGTTTCTGAAGCCATGGGTGGGAAGATCTGTGAGAGCAGTAAGTACTAATTTCTTAGCTATTACCCCAAGGGCGCAGGCAACAAAAGCAAAAGAGGGCACATTTGAACTTCACGAAACTTCCACCCAGGAAAGGAAGCAACTGACCGACAGAGAGAAGAGACTGTAAAAGGTTGAGAGGAAAATACTTTTCAAACCATGCTGGTGACAGGCTACTACGCAGAACATCAAAGGAATCCGGCTCTATAAAAAGGAACAAAAACCTCAAATGAAAACGGGCAAAGACTCTGAAGAAACATTTCTCCAAATAAGAGATCTGACAGGGCCAAGGAATGTGTGAGAACTGTTCACCACCAGGGAAACACGAATTAGAACCACAGAGATGGCACACTGAAAAAAAAAAAAACAAAAAAAAACACTCATTACGGGAGGCTGCCGGGACGTCTCCGTTTAGATTTGCTGGGGTTGAAATATAAACCGTGCTTCCTGTTGGTTTTAGGTTTGCCAATTGTGGAAAAGCCCTGTTACAAACACCAGAAATCGGAGTACACTTTCTACAGTCCTTGGAGAGCCGAAACCACTTTCCAGAGGGAAAAGAGGAAATAGAATTTCCTGTAAGAGTACTTAATGCTGGGACCACTTAGACTTTATTACTGTCTGTAGTAGATAGCCACACATCCCTGGTATGAACTTCCAAACCAAGCACAGTTTTATGGGAGGAAGAAGGTATTTATTGAAGCTTACAGATCAAGGGGGAAGTTCCATAATGGCAGAAGAAGAAGCTGGCCCACTTTCACAGACCTAGGCAGAGAGAGAAAAGCAACCACCAACACCATAAGCAAAAGCTCAGCCACGTTGCGTATCTTTAGACTGGAATCCACCCCCGCACCTTAGGGCTGGACCCTGGGACCCACCTACAATGGCACCTCCAGCCAGACGACTGGAGATCCAAATTACAAGCTTTTAATAAACTCCTGAATCCGCCACCTCTTCTGCTATGGACCCTGAGCCTTGGAAGGTGTGTTAGAGATGTTTCAGTGCTGAGCATTCTTGTTGAAGACGACGTCAACCTAGCAGGCAGCGTCCCTTTCTAGCTTACCCAGGCTTCCTTCAGCCTCGCGTGGCTCACTCCATCCAGCAAGCCTCATTCCCCTTTCAGAGAAAGACTGGGCAGAGTTAAGAAAAACTCTCCCCATCAATCCCTCCCATTTCCTGAGGGGCAGACCCAGCCAGAAGTGCTGGCTAAAGCTAAGCTTCTCACCAGGGCTGCCAGATGCAGCAAAGAAAACTAGAGTGAAGGTCCCACTCAGATAAGCAACAAACATTGCTTAATATTTAAGAATATCCCATGCAATCTTTGGTATCTACTTATGCTATTATCTTTTTTTTTTTTTTGAGAGAGAGAGAGAGACAGAGAGAAAGAGGGAGAGAAAGACAGATAGAGATGAGCGCACCAGCAGCCTCTCAGGTGCTGCGAACAAAATCCAGATACATGCGCCCCCTTGTGGTCAAGTGTGGCACTGCACCCTTGCGTCACTGCATCTGGCTAAATGTGGGACCTGGAGATTGGAACCGCTGGAGATTGGAACCCGTGTTCTTAAGCTTAGGAGGCAGGCACCTTAACCACTAAGCCATCTCTCCAGGCCTCGGCTATTATCTTATACGTTGCTTATCTGAAATTCAGATTCAGTTAGTTGTCCTATATTTTACCTGGAATCCCTGTTTTAATATTCAAATAAGCTTAAAAAAATAAAACCTTCCATGAAATGTGTAGACAGACTCTGCAATCCAGCAAGAACAGAAGTAATTAAATTATTGCTGGGCTCCCCTCGCTGCAGCAAAGAACTTATGAGCTGTCTGGTATGGTCTGCATGAGGCATTCAGCTACAACCATGTCACCCAGCCCTGCGAGACGCCTCTGTCAGTCTGAGCAGCAGCGTACCAGTGGAAATTCACTCACATCCAGATCAAGAGAGGAGAAAACCCCAGAACATTCAGTCCTCCTGGCAGTTGCCAAGGTAAAACCAAAACGTGACAAAACAAAATATTCACAACAACGGTTCCTTGCCCAGAAGCAAAGTGTTGCTGGTAAGGAGAGTGGATTAGGGAAAGCTTGCACAGTTTCCAAAGGGAGAGCTTCCCTTAGAGCTTTCCAATGTAGGAAGCTCCCCTCCCAACCTCACAGCATATGCTGAACTTCCCCACGGGCTTCATGGTTTCAAAATGCATCAGCTGATTCAGCAGGCTGGAAGGAATTGCCTTCCTGTGTTAACTTTGTGGCGTGCTTAAAACCACACTAACCGGCTGGGGATGTAGCTCTTTGGGTAGAGAGCTTGCCTAGCATGTGCGAAGTCCTGGGTTGGATCTTCAACGCTCCATGAAACTAGGAGTGGGCTGGAAAGATGGCTTAGTGGTTAAGGCGCTTGCCTGTCAAGACTAAGGACCCATGTTCTACTCTCCAGGTCCTGCATAAGCCAGATGCACAAAGGTGATGCAAGTGTGCAAGGTGCACACTAGGTGGCACACACACACACACACGTATAGAGTTTGATTGCAGTGGCTGGAAGTCCTGGTGTGCCCATTCTATCTCTCTCTCTCTCTCTCTCTCTCTCTCTCTCATAAAAAAAAAAAAAAAAAAAGCTGGGAGTGGTGGTGTACCCCTGTAATCCCAGCACTTGCTTGGGAGGTCAGAAGTTCAAGGTCATCCTTGGTTACATATCTAGTTTAAAGCTAACCTGGAAAAAAAGCACTGCTCCAGCTTGCTAAATTGTATGCAACACACATATAGAAAAGGCTCTTAGGTTTGCCATTCAACTCAACCAAGCACTTCCGTTGTGCGCAATGCTGTGCCAAGCCCCAGGTTCAGAATGGGGCGTGAGGGAGGCTGGACCAAGACAGTCCCACCTTTGAAGAGCTTAATGAGAGAAACTCAACAAAAATATAGACATGAGCTGTCTAGAGAGAACAATTCCAAGTTAGGGAAGGAAAGGGTGAAGTAGAGGGAGTAGAAATGAGAGGCCAAGGATATGGGAAGGACGCATGCTCGAGTTTCTAATGTAATTTATGGATTTATGCAGAAGAAACACCCATGTATTGTTCAGACCACATATCTAAATAATAGCAAAACGGCATGCAAAATAAAATGGGCTACAGCCCTACATGGGTCAGTAAAGCAAAAAATCATTTTGCAAATTCGTGAACAAAATTCCATTTACATGCATTTATGGAGACCCAACCGCTTAGGATAATTTAGATCTACAAATGGCAGTATGTGGAATTTCTATCCGTGAGTAGGTAATATTATAAACCACAGCATGTGGGCAACATTCAACACAATGGAAGAAATGAAAATGTGCATTTATTTGTATATGAATAAGATTACCATTAAGCCAAAAATGAAATATTTACTTTAAGAAAATTGTGAATCTTGACCCAGAGGTGAAGGCACAAATTGTTTTCTTCTGATTCTCTGTTAAAACAGCAGGGACAAACACAATGTCACCGGCTAGCCAGGAGATGTCCCTGTCCTGTAGAAAACCTTCCAGCCCAGCTCCTTCTTTGGCCCACAATACCCTGTTCCGTATGCCCTGTCCACCTCCACCCTGACCTCATCACCTGCCCTTCGCCTTGCCATCCCACTTCTGACACGGTGGCTTCTCTCTTCTTCAGGAGTGCCACAGTTGGTGCCACTCTAAGGCTTTTCTGTTCATTGTTTCATCTGAATGAAATATGTCATATGTAGTTCCTACCATTGCTTTTAAAAATATTTTATTTATTTATCTTATTTG
The DNA here is from genome assembly GCA_036365145.1 of Orientallactaga sibirica. NCBI lineage: Eukaryota > Metazoa > Chordata > Mammalia > Rodentia > Dipodidae > Orientallactaga > Orientallactaga sibirica. Next base: position 16,494,741 of record JAEOAD010000040.1, read on the forward strand.
AGAGAGAGAAAGGAACACATAGAGAGAAAATGGGCATGCCAGTGCCTCGAGCCACTGCAAACAAGTTCCAGACAAATGTGCCACCTTGTGCATCTGGCTTACGTGGATACTGGGGAATCGAACCTGGGTCCTTAGGCTTTGCACATAAGTGCCTTAACCACTGAGCCATCTCTTCAGCCCTATTTCTTTATTGCAATGAAGATCTCAGCTCAGATCCTACCTTTCCACACAGGCCTTCCCACCCTACCTTGTATAGAATAACATACTTAATAAATTTTGTCTATCTCTGCAATAAACACAAAAACCTTACATTGTGGTGACTACAGGCCTGGCACTATGCCTGACACCCAGTGGGTACTCAGAAAACATTTATGGATTGAACGAATTTTGGCTCCAGATGAATCACATAGAAATAGCACTTTGCGGGCTGGAGAGATGGCTTAGCAGTTAAGCACTTGCCTTTGAAGCCTAAGGACCCCTGTTTGAGGCGATTCCCCAGGACCCACATAAGCCAGATGCACAAGGTGGCGTATGCATCTGGAGTTCATTTGCAGTGGCTAAAGGCCCTGGTGTGCCCATTCTCTTTTCTCTCTCTCTCTCTCTCTCTCTCTCTGCCTCTTTTTCTTTCTGTCTGTCACTCTCAAATAAATAAAAATAAAGAAATAGCACTTTTCAACTATTGTGCTAGAAAGGACACTCCTACTTGTGATGAGAACAAAGTCCCCAACTGGTCAATTTCAAAATAAATAAATAAATGAAGAAAAATGCAATCTCCCCTTTAACTTCATGTTTGTTGTTGTTGTTTTGTGGGGGTGGGGAAGCTGGGGGAACATTCCCATGTTCTAGCAAATTAGAAGACTATTTAGTACTCCAGACTCACAGTCTAGCTTTCTTGTTACTTAAAACTTTTTGGGCTGGAGAGATGGCTTAGCAGTTAAGGCGCTTGCCTGCAAAGCCAAAGGACCTTGGTTCAATTCCCCAGGACCCATGTAAGCCAAATGCACATGGCGGCACATGCATCTGGAGTTTATTTCCAGTGGCTGGAGGCCCTGGCGCACCCATTCTTTCCCTCTCTCTCTCTCTCTCTCTCTCTCTGTCTGTCTCTCAGTCTCTTTCCCTCTCTCAAATAAATAAGTAAAAATAAAAATATTTTAAAAAAAACTTTTCCACAAAATTTTCATGGAGAAGCATGGAAGCATGACACACCTGTTGATAGATTTCCTGAAAGAGCTGGGGAAGGGCTTCCAGCCTGTTCAGACCCCCCAGTTAGCAACACTTGCCCCTCACTTAACTTGCTCTCTTGAATCTGTACACCTTTCTTGGCTTTTTCCAGAACAACTTGGCTTCAAGCAAAGCCTGTACTTGTCTGGGCTTTTCACCCATGCTTGGACACCACCCTGATTTCTGCGTGGAGGCATGCCGCTGGGCTCACTCTGACATCAATGGAAGCTTTATTGTAATGTCTATGTCTCGACCAGTCTGCCTGTCTGGAGCTTAGCTCTCCTCAAGTGCAAAGAGCAAGCTCATATAGTTCTCTTGGTCCAGTGCCTCAGTCTATAGAACTGGCAGTGACGGTGGGCTCAGCCTGCCCACTGACAGCCTCCTTTGGTGTCATAGGTGGCATTTGTCTGCTTGCTTATGTTAAGGAACCTTTTCTAGAGAGTATGCATAATACGCAAACTTTAAAAGCGAGGAGAGGGCCTTGTTTTGTTTTCCTCCCACCCTCTATTGGGATTCATATCCAATCACAAATCAGAAGCTCCTGAGCCAGGAAGCCGATACCCAGCTGGTTGTCTTTGAAGTATGAACTATCTGACTTTGGGCACAGACCGTCAGACTCATCGCAGCCATGTCAAGCAGCCACAATGAGAAGAGTAGAAAATGCTGTAAGTCAGCCCCAGCCTCTGTTGTTATTTATTTAGTGTTAATTAGAAACTTGTGGGCTGGAGAGATGGCTTAGTGGTTAAGGCTCTTGCCTGCAAAGCCAAAGGACCTTGGTTCAATTCCCCAGGACCCACGTAAGCGCGATGCACATCTGGAGTTCGTTTGCAGTGGCCGGAGGCCCTGGAGCACCCATTCTCTCGCTCTTTCTCTTTCTCTCTCTCTTACTCTGCCTCTTTCCCTCTCTCAAATAAATGAAAATAAAATATTTTTTTTTAATTAGAAACTTGTATGGAAAAATCACATTTCCCATCCCCCTCATATTATTCTATTATATCCCCTTCCCCACTCCCATTCTACTGAGGACCCTCCTTAGTGGGGTTACTGGTTTTCACCAGGGGGTTATGGGTTATGAATGTAGCAGTCATTGGTGGGGGGAAATGCTACTGGATTTTCCTTCCCACCTTGTGGCTCTTACAATCTTTCTGTCCCCTCTGCTACAATGTTTCCTGAGCCTTGGCGGGTGTGTTCTAAGTCATCTTGAGTGTTGAGCTCACAGAAACTTCTGGATTTCTGCTTTGATATGTTTTGATTCCTCAGTGACTACCACCATCTTGGATTTTTTGGGGGGTGTGGGGGAGAATGAGAAAGGGAGAGAGAATTGTCACACCAGAGCCTCAGCCACTGCAATTGAACTCCAGACGCCTGTGCCACCTAGTGGGCATGTGTGACCTTGTGCTTGCCTCACCTTTGTGTGTCTGGCTTACATGAGATCTGGAGAGTCAAACATGGGTCCTTAGGCTTCACAGGCAAGTGCCTTAACCACTAAGCCATCTCTCCAGGCCCATCTTGTTTTTTTTTTTTTTTTTGAGGGGCAGGAAGAGAAGGGTCCCCATTACACCCAGGGACCCCTGAGATGCAGGAGTCTGCCTCCTCCACAGCAAGTTGCTCTCTGTGTGGAAAAGTTGTCATCTCATCCCTCAGGCTGTTTCCTGAGAAACGGCCTGGAATACAGATGAGAGACTGGTATTTGTGAGGACCTGTAGGGCATTGCAGGACGGACACCTCTCCCAACGAGGTCTCGGAGGACTCAACTTACAGAGCTTCTTCCATTGAACGAGAAGAAGATCCTTCTGTTTCCCATAATGCCCAGGCTACAGGCTGGCTGTGGAGGAAAGGACAGCATGGAATAATGAGATGAAAGGCTGACAGGCTGATCTGGTGAGATTATGGGAGGCGGGAAGAGAAGAGGAAGCCCGATCCAAGGACTGGGATGAGACGTGGGTGATACGGGTTAGAGGAGACCAGAAAAACACTGAAGGCCTCAGTGAAGACCTTGGACAGTGACCACCTCAGAGGCTCCCCACACACCAGCCTGGGCCAGCATAGCCCCCAGAACCACTGAGGAAACTTGGGGTTGCACATGATGAGGGGTGGTAGAGGGCCAGAAGCAAGGTGTCCAGAGCAGTGATACGCTCCATGGTGCAGAGGCTCAAACCCCAGGCCATCCTGCCATGACAACCGGCCAGTGGGTTAGTCAGGGGGACTTCCCAGCCCTTGACAAAGCCGAGACAAGTGACTGTGGATTTCAGCCAGAGCGTGACAATAAGGTGAGCAGCCGCAACAAATCTGAGGACCCCTCTCCCGACCCCCAAACCTCATGCAAAGGCTGACTGGGTGACAGTGCAATATTTCACTGAAGCATGTAGAAGAGGCTTTGCTGTGGGGCAAAATTAGACGCAAGGTTTCCTACAAACAGCCCCGGACAGAGAGAAAGCAGGTACACTGAGGCAGATATATTTTTTTAAATTTATTTGGGTTTTTCGAGGTAGGGTCTCGCTCAAGCCCAGGCTGACCTGGAATTCACTATGTAGTCTCAGGGTGGCCTCAAACTCACGGTGATCCTCCTACCTCTGCCTCCCGAGCACTGGGATTAAAGGCGTGCACCACCAAAGCCCAGTGGTTGATACTAACTCTGCGATGAGGTTAGTCTTAACCTTTGCCTGGGGCTGTTTGACCAGGTCTTAGAGGCAAGGCTTGCAAACCCCAAACGCCCTCAGGGACCAGGCAGGTAATATAAATGGACGAAGTGGATCGCATAAGAGACGTCGAGGTGTGCAGGGACGTTGCCTCATGTGAACAAGACAGCCAGTGTCTGGTTCTGGCAGATAGGAAAGCTGAAGTTTCCACAGTGGCTCATACCTAAGCACGTGTTAGGCTAGTAGATGATGTCATTCTCAGGTCGTAGTACTCCTAAGTGGGAGGTACTATAACGTCTCATTTCCAGTCCTGAGGCACCCACAGCCTAAGTAACTTGACTATGGTCTCCCAAGTAGAAAGTGGCAACGCTGGGATTCAGATTCGGGCAGTCTGGCACAAAAGCATGCTGGGTAATCATAGCACGCTTCTGCTGAGCACTCATGGTTACTCAGAAATAAATATTTTTTTTCTCTTAATTAAAATCTTCCAATTAAAAAAATCGCAAAATTAAAAAAAAAAAAACACCCTACAAACTTAGGAAAAGCAAAGTATGGGCCAGATATGGCCTGTGGGTTTGCAGCTTGTACTTTGTTCCAAGAGAATTATTATGAGGTATCCTTGGAAAGCAATACGTTTGTGGGTATTTTTTTTATTCCCTCCAAATATTCATAGCAGAGTTTAAATTTGCAGAGTTTCCTTTAGCCTAGCCAAGCTGTGAAACCTGAAAGCTTTTTCCAGATAAAGCTTCCATGGCTCAGAATATTGTTCAGAACACTTCTTTTGGAATTGCATTCAGAAAGGTTTACACATCACTTATATTATTTTGTAGACATATCGTGGTTTTTGATGAAACTGGCATTTCCCTGCGTGATTCCTATCATCTTCACCAGATGGGGCTCGGAGTTGCTTTTAGTTATTTTCAGAAATCGTATCTCTTCTCAATGCATGGTGTTTGACTGCCCAGGGAATCGTTCAAAGGAATGTGTTCCAAAATCATTAAGATTCACTTAGAGCCTTCAAGATAACAATGTTTACAGAAACGCATCAATTCATCTCCCCACATTTTTTTTTATTAGTGAAAATAACCCAAAAACCAGCCACTCCTGTAAGTCTTCGCCAGATTGATTTTACCTTACCTGAGCTGGATATTCTGAGTGGCACTTGTAAATTCTGTCACACGTAATCAATCCTATCGCTCGCTCTCTCTTTTTTTCTGGTGCTAAGGATGTCAACAAGTTACAAAAGCATGAATGGAATTGGGCCCATAATAGGACAGCATCTGAAATAATATCTGCAACCGTGGCAAGTGGAACAGTGGGCATTAGTTTTGGGTGTTTGAATTTATTTTTTTAAGACTTTTTGCTATGTAGGAGGTGGTGTTCTAGATGCACCTGCTTTACACACTTTCCCCTTAGTTCCTGTAACTTGGAACAAATACCAGCATAGTTAGTTACACACGAGGAAGACAAGGTTTTGTTTTTGTGGGGTATTTTTGTTTGTTTGTTTTGTTATGCTTTTGTTTTTCGGAGGCAAGGTTTTATGTGGTTCAGGCTGACTTCAGACTTGCTATGGAACCAGAGATGACCTTGAACTTCTAATTCTCCTGCCTCTTCCTCCTGAATGCTGGGATTACAGGCATGCATAACCATACCCAGTTTTATATGGTGCTGGGGATTGAACCCAGGACCTCATCTATGCTAGGCAAGCACTCTACCAACGTAGTTATATGTGCAGCTCCAGGAATGCGGTTGTCTGTAAGTCATTTAAGCAGGGGAGAAAAATCTAAAGAAGAACATAGGGTGAGGTCAGTTGGACAGATCACTCGGTTTGTTTTGCATCTAATCTAGACTCATGGCCTCACTGGAAATGGGGTGCAAACAACCCTAGAGCAGAGCTGTAGGAATTGGCTTTGAACCAGGCAGTCTTTTTAGTATTCAGTATCTTTATATCTATGATAGAATCAATTCATTTCTCTTTCCCTCTCTCACTCTCTCTTTCTCTAGCATTTAAAAAAATATTTTATTTATTTATTTATTTATTTGAAAGAGAGAGAGAGACAGAAATATGCAGGTAGAGAGAGAGAGAGAGAGAGAGAATGGGTGCGCCAGGGCCTCTAGCCACTGCAAACAAACTCCAGATGTGTGCGTCCCCTTGTGCATCTGGCTTACATGGGTCCTGGGGAGTCAAACCTGGGTCCTTTGGCTTTGCAGGCAAATGCCTTAACCGCTAAGCCATCTCTCTAGCCCCCAAATAAATATTTTAAAATGTAGAGTAGGGCCCAGGGAAATAACTCTGTGGATATAGTGCTTACAGTGCAAACCAGAGACCCTGAGCTCAGATCCCTGGAACCCAGCTGGACACTGTGGTTAGCGTCTGAAATCCCACTGCACCTAAGCTGAGCAGGGAGGCAGAGATGGTATACTTTGCAGGAAGCTTGTGGGGACAGCTAGCCTGACAAATGCACAATGAGAACCCCTGCCTCAAAACAAAACGGAAAGCCGGCATGGTGGCGCACACTTTTAATCCCAGCACTTGAGGGGCAGAGGCAGGAGGAGTACTGTGAGTTCAAGGCCAGCCTGGTGAGAATCCGCATCCAAAGTTGTCCTCTGACTATGGCACATGTGCGCACACACTCACATCCATGAACATATCATACACGAATGTGTCATACATGCACACACACCACTGAGCACTGAAAACAAAACTACTCCAGGAGTGTGATTTTCATAGAACTCACATCTCTGCAGGTTGACAAAACCTTCATCACAGCCACTAACTCAGTGCCTTTGTAACCTTTGGGTGGAAGGGCTTTGTGCCCATGATTTTGGCTTGCAACAGAAGCTCAGTGAAACAGTCCCAGACTTGAATAGAAAGGCGGTCGTTTGCGTTGGAGCAGTTCTGTGGAAGAGACCTGAGCATGTCTCCCAGGAAGGGGCAGCGTGCTGGTCCATGCCCATCCTCCACTCAAGAGAGGAATCTGAACACGGGAACATGTGATTTTATGGGACCAATGATTCTCACTATTTTATTTTATTTATTTGAGAGAGAGAGAGAGGAAGAGGCAGATAGAGAGAAAGAGAGAATGGAGCCAGGCGTGGTGGCGCACGCCTTTAATCCCAGCACTCGGGAGGCAGAGGTAGGAGGATCGCCGAGAGTCCGAGGTCACCCTGAGACTACATAGTTAATTCCAGGTCAGCCTGGACCAGAGTGAGACCCTACCTTGCAAAACCAAAAAAAAAAAAAAAAAAGAGAGAGAGAGAGAGAATGGGCACGCCGGGGCCTCCAGCCACTGCAAACGAACTCCAGACACATGTGTCCCCTTGTGCATCTGGCTTAAGTGGGTCATGGGGAATAGAACTGAGGCCCTTTGACTTTGCAGGCAAGCGCCTTAACTGCTAAGCCATTTCCCCAGCCCAATACTCAACTATTTTTTTTAAAAAATTTCTTTCCTTTTTTTTCCTTTCGCTCTCTTTTTCTTTCTTTATTCAATATATAGACAGAGAAAGAGACAAATAGAGAATAGGCACTCCAGGACCTCCAATCTCTGCAAACAAAATCCAGATGCAGGGGCAATCTTGTGCATCTGGCTTACATGGGTACTGGGGAATTAAACTTGGGTCCTTAGGCTTCACAGACAAGCACCTTAACCACTAAGGCATCTCTCAAGCCCACACTCAACTATTTTAAATATTTTTTATTTTTCTTATTTTGAGATAGGGTCTCACTGTAGCCCAGTCTGAACTGGAACTCACTCTGTAGTCGCAGGCTGGCCTTGAAGTCACAGCAATCCTCCTACATCTGCCTCTCGAGTACTGGGATCAAAGGTGTGCACCACTACGCCTCACATTTATTTTTAGTTGCAATAGAGAGAGAATGGGCATGCGGAAAAGGGACTCCAGACACATAAGCCACTTTGAGCATCTAGCTTTGGTGGGCCCTGGGGACTTGAACCTGGGCCATCAGGCTTTGCCAGCAAAGCCTTTACTCCCTGAGCCCTCTCCCTAGCACCGACACTCAACTATTTTAAAGACAAGACACTACTCAGTTGAATGGCATATCTGCGGAGGTCAGAGGACAATCTTGGGGTTGGCCTCACCTTTCAGCTCATTTGAGACAGTCTCCTATTATTCGCCACTGCACACACCAGGCTAATTGGCCTAGTGGGCAAGCTGGCCCAGGCATTTGTGGGACTTCTCCCATCTCTACCCTTCCCCCATCTCACTATAGGTTTGCTGGAATTCCAGACACTCACATTACTGCATCCAGCTTTTATGTGGATTCTGGGGAATCCAGGCTCAGATTGTCACACTTTTGCAGCAAGCACTTTTATCCACAGAGCCATCTCCCCAGCTCTTCCTTCTGGGTTCTTAATTAAGCTCTTCTGAAAATTTCCCAACCCTGCTGCACCAGACCAAGGGGAGAGGTTTATCTGTTCTAATAAGTTGGTTAAGGGAAGCGAAATGCCAGATTAGGTTTCAAGGGGAAGGAGGAAGGAAAGTCAGTATGCAGCTGGCCCAGCTGGAAAGTCCTGGAAGAAGCTATGGCAAGGTTGTGGGCAGATGGAAGGAATCGGGCAAAGTGATTGGAAGAAAAGAAAAAAAAAAAAAAAAACCTCTCCTCGCCCTCTTCTCAAGGGCACACACAAGCCTGGAATAAATAATTAACCTTGCAAACTTTAACAGGTAAGGACTGTTAATCCTTTCCTCCCACCGCTCTGTTGGAGCTGGTACCAGATTGCAAAGGAAATTCTCTGAAGCTGGCAAGCCAATAAAATAGTTACTTAATTCATGGGAAAATTAACATTTATTCAGCTCAACCATCCAGGACATGGCCTCAGTGTGACCAAGTCTCCCCTTCTTCCAGGGAGAGGTGAGAGTGGTAACAGACTGAAATCTGACTGGGGGAGTTCAGTAGTAGAAGACTTACCTAGCAGGCTTAAGGCCCTTGATTCAACCACAGCACCAAAATAATAATATCTATTAATATAAATGAGTGAGTGAATGAATGAATGAATGAATGAAGAAAGAAACAAAGAAGAAAGAAAAAGAAACAAAAGAGAATGAAGAAAGAGAAACAAAAAAGAAAGGAGAAAGAAAGAAAAAGAAGAAAAAGAAAGAAAGCAAGCAAGCAAGCTGAAAACCAAACAGGAAGCAGAAAGGCATAAGGAGCCTGTGATTAATCTACAAGAACCACGTGGCAGGCGCAGTACTTTGTAGGAGTGGCCCTGGCCTTCAAGGTTCAGACCCCAAATCCTACCACGAGGAGTGGGAGTGGGGAGCATGTGCCACGGGTCTAGCTGTCCGTGTTTGGCTGATGGATGGAACTGTGTAGAACACATCACATCCACAGGACAGTGAAGCATTAATCCGTGGAAGGGCCGGGAATGAAAATCAGTCTCGTGCAATGGAGCAGAAGTTTCTTGTGGACACGCTGACTTGGTGTTTCCCTTCCTCTCGCGCCTGATCCCTCTCCTTCCTTGCCTCATTCATAAAATCCAAGATGCCCAATAGGGCTTGTGCTATAGATAGGATTGGGAAACTCGTCATAGGCAGTAAGAAGGCGGGGCAAGGGGGGACCGGATGTCAGGTTTACCTGGAGCACAGTAGGGCCACTTATGTTTCCTGAGTGAAGGAGTGATGAGTTTGAGCAAGAATAGCAGAGAAATTGCCTTGGGTTGTTTGGGTTATTATAACAAAATATCTAAGACAGAGTGACGTAGAAACAATAAAACATCACTCACGGTTCTGGAGGCTAGGCAGTCTCGGGTCAAGATTCTGGCAGATGTTGTATTTGCTGGATCTCTGTTTTGTAGATATGACACCTTCTGTGTGTCTTCACAATGCTGAAAGGCATTGATCCCACTCAGGAGAGGACAACTCTGACTTAAACACCTCCCCAGTGCCCCACCTATTAATTATATCACAATGGGGGGCTGGAGAGATGGCTTAGCAGATAAGCGCTTGCCTGTGAAGCCTAAGGACCCTGGTTCAAGGCTCAATTCCCCAGGACCCACGTAAGCCAGATGCAAAAGGTGGCGCATGCATCTGGAGTTTGTTTGCAGTGGCTGGAGGCCCTGGCGCACCCATTCTCTCTCTATCTGCCTCTTTCTCTCTCTGTTGGTCTGTTGCTCTCAAATAAATAAATAAACATAAGTAAAAAGTATATCACATTGGGATTAATTTTCATCATAGGAATGTGGGCAGGACAGACATCCGGAGCACCGCAGACATGGGTGGTACAGTGTCAATATGGAACACTCTAAGCTGGGTGCTTCCTGGATAACGTACATCATCTTATGTAACACTCACAGCAGCCAGATGGGGTAGGTACTGACCCCTTTCCCATTCTACGGATGTGTAAGTTATAATGGTAATAGAATGCTGGTAAGAATTTGATAGGCACCCTGGGAAATGAAGCAATTCTGACTAACAGTGCTGCTAATTTTGTGTGTGTGTGTGTGTGGCAGGGTGGTATTTTACATGCTCGCCTGTGGTGTGGAGCACTCACAGTGGCTTGGGTGGAATGATGGGTGTTCAACTTGTGTGTGGGGGGAGAGGGTGTTACCTCACACGCTCACCTACAGTGATTTGGGTGGACGGTTAGGTGTCCAGCCCCATTGCTTTTCTGCCTGGTCCTGGTTTTTGAGCCAGAGTCCCTTCGCTGATTCTGGAGCTTGTGAGGTGCCATTGAGTCTCAGTTCTCTGGTCCCCTATAGAACTGGGGTTAGAGGCATCCATGGCCATGTCCAGCTGTGTACATGGCATCTGGAGATTTGAACTCTGAGGGTCTCAGCCCCACTCAGGTCTTGATGCTTAACGCAGAAAGCACACTTGGACCACTGAGTCATCTCTCCAGCCCTGGTGTTGCGGTTGCCTTCTCGTTACTGGCTCAAAGCACCCAGCCAAAAACAGATTGTAGAAAGAAAGGGTTTATTTTGGCTTACAGACCCAAAGGGAAACTCCATGATGGCAGGGGAAAATGTGGCACGTGCAGAGGTTGGACAGCACCTCCTGGCGGACAACCGCAACAGGACAGTGTGCCAAACACCAGCAAGGGGAAGCTGGCTATAACACCCACAAGCCCACCCCCAACCACACACCTCCTCCAGCAAGGCTCCAGTTTCCAAATTGCTATCAGCTTGGAGCCAAGCACACAAAACCCATGAATATATGGGGGACACCTGATTCAAACCCATCCCACCTGTGTTGATAATTTCCATGGTGAGGATATCAGTGCTATGATCTGTCAGGTGAGATACTTCTGTGCAGGTATTGTAATCAGGTGTGACACGGGGACGAGCCTTTCGGCCTGAATGGAGGGGATAACAGTATGAGTAGAAAGGTCCATGAGTAGAAGGAAAGAACTTGTAGAAAATGTGCTATCAGCCAGTAGGTGAGGAACAGGAGAGTTTAAAGGGGAGATCTATGGGCTGAAGCTTTTATTGAAGGCCAAGGAACTGCCTGGTGTGTTCCAAGGTGGGGCTAGATTGGTTAATATGTTTTGATAAGCAAAGCTAAGCTTGGAAAGTCAGGAGTTCAACTGAACTCATGGAGCTAAGGACAGTCAGCTGGCCCAGCACAATAGGCTGTAAGACATGAGAGACCAAGAACTGGATAGACTGTCCCAAGCCATGCAGATCAGGGGGACCAGCCAGAGACAGGACAAGGAGATGGGTATGGGACAGCATGCAAATCAAAGTGAGTGATGGCAGTCACCACTGTGGTGGGGACAGCCAGCTCTGGTTCCTGTCTGCTCAGGTAAGTGACTTCCCCAAAGCACCTCCCTGCACATTAGGGGCAGAACCAGGGCCCAGGGCCCAAACTGAGAGCTTATCTCCAACCCACTTTGTTCTTCTCCTCCCCCTCCTCCTTCTTCTTTTTCTTGAGGCAAGCCCAACAGACTGGCCTTTTTTTTTTTTTTAATGTGAGAGAGGGAGAGAGAAAGAGAGAGAGGGAAGGACGGAGAGAATTGGCATACCAGGGCCTCCAGCCACTAAAATTGAACTCCAGAGGCATGTGCCCCCTTGTGCGCATGTGCAACAGTGTACGCTTGCAGCACTGTGCGTCTGGCTTACATGGGACCTGGAGAGTCGACGTGAGTCCTTTAGGCTTTGCAGGCAAGTGCCTTAACTGCTAAGCCAACTCTCCAGCTGCCAACCCACCTTCTTAACCATGCATTCTAGCACCCAAGATGTTAAAACAGTTCCCCTGGGTGAAGTTGCTATGGAAAGGGAAGGGTAAAGGGGTTTGGCTTGGGGTGGAGTCAGAAGGTTTTTTTTGTTGGTTTTCTTCTTCTTTTTTTAATAGAAAGGCTCTAGAGGACAAATACTTTTCATTTTTCTCACCCCAGCAATCTGAAGGCTCACAGTTCAAAGGTCAATGGCCAATTATCCAGCTGCCAAAAGGAAATAGCAGCTCTGAGCACAGCAGGAGACAAAAACTCTTCCTGCAGGAGGCTGCCTGGGGACCAGTCCGAGTCCTGACAGGAAGAACGGGAAGGACCTTCGGGTCATTCATGGAATTCCACCTAAGCCATGGACAGCAGGGGACCGTATGACATCTCGACATTATGGGGTGAGGTAATCAAGCCAATTCTAGAAGACTTCCAAAGCCAAACACAGTGGGGTGGTAGGAGCATTGAGGTAATTTCTAGATCCTTCCACAGGCTTGACATGACTGGAGCCTAAGTGTCATACAACACATGACAGTCAGCTGTGGATTGGACACTAGTCACAGCCCTGACCACTGGCATGGCTGACCTTGGGTCTGATCTTGTTTTTGTTATTTAGAATGCAAAAGTACTGGACTAAATTGTTGACCAAAAAAATTCCTTCTCGCTTTAAAAGGCCGTGATCCTGTGACCGTTCCGTAGTTTCATTTTCTAAGTAAGTGATAAGCTTCAAGCAGAAGTGGAGGAAGTGAAACTAACTTGAAATAAAATATTAGTAACAAGCACTGCTTACACGGTGCTCATTAGTGCTAGACTCTGCTCTAAGTGTGATCTATGCACAGTGGAGATGAGGGCCCGATCTGAGTGAGTCTAAATTGTACTGTGCCTTGCCCTGAGAAACTCCATTTTATAAGGCAGCAGTGTGCTCCATTTTGAGTGCAAATGCCAGGGTGGAATGACTCGGTAATCTTGTTTGTGCAAGTAGACAACAACCATCTGTCCAACACAAGCCAGGAAGCATAGACTGATAAATAACTGATTTATGCAAATAAAATATTACCACCTATGAGCCTATCAGATTAAATCATGAATGTAACAAAATTATATCAGAAAAAAATAGGCCTCTGCTTACCAGAGCAACAAATGTCACAAAAACTTCAGCTGTGACTAGAAAAGGAGGGACAACCCAAGCAGATGTGACACAAACACTGACCATCATCCTGGAAAATTGTCACAGTAAAGCATCTCTGCCTATGTCCCCAAGGTCTAGCCCAAGTACAGTTTCTCCTGCTTGTGACGTGCAGCCCACTTCAAAGTGATGCTTGAAATGTCCTTCCTGCCACCCACACCTGCATTTGACCACCGTGCCCTTTCAGAGACTTTGTGTCTGTATCAGCTCGCCGCCTCCATCTTTAATGCAGCCTTGTTAAGTCTTTCTTATTCTGTAATCTACATACATGAGTGTGTGAACTGTAATGTGTAATGTGTGAGACCTGAGAGAGAATAAGATTGGAGCCAGGTGTGGTGGTGCACACCTTGAATCCCAGCACTTGGGAGACAGAGGTAGGAGGATCGCCATGAGTTGGAGGCCAGCCTGAAACTATATAGGGAATTCCAGGTCAGCCTGGGCTAGAGTGAGATCCTACCTTGGGGAAAAAAAAGATTGGCATGAAAGAATCCTGGTTGCCAATGGCCATGCCTGCCAGGAGGAGTCAGTTGTACTTGGGGAATTGAAGCCAAAAAAGCTGACATCACTTGTGAATTTATTGCTACTCGATACAACTGATGCTGTTGAAAACACAAACATTTATGTGTTTCATTTGTTTCTTTCTTTCTTTGCAAGGAGAGAGAATATAGGCCCACCAGGTCTCTTGCCAATGCAAACGGACTCCAAATGCATGCACCACTTTGTGCATCTGGTTTTACTGGGAAGTTGAACCCAGGCCAAATCAGGTTTTGCAAGCAAATCTCTTTAACCACTGAACCATCTCTCCAGGCAACCATTTACCTTTCTAATGTAGCTCACTCATGACACATACTTTGAATTGTCCAATCTTTTTTTTAAGATTTCTTTTTATTTATTTATTTACTTATTGAAAAGAGAGGGGAAGAGAGAGAGAGTGGGCACACCAGGGCCTCCAGCCACTGCAAAAGAACTCCAGACGCATGCGCCACCTGGTACATCTTGGCTTACACGGGACCTGGAGAATCGAACCGGCAGAAGTCCTGCTTTCCCTGTATGGAGAGTTAACTATTTACCTTGCAACCTGGGCATTCTGACAGGCTCAACTGTGGAGGCTGGGGAGATTGCCCAGTGGTGAAAGATGCTTGCTTGCAAAGCCTCCCTGCCTGGGTTCGATTCCCCAGGACCCACATAAAGCCAGATGCACAAAGTGGCACATGTATCTGGAGTTCATTGGCACCAGCAAAAAGGCCCTGGTGTGCCCATATTTTCTCTCTTTCTCCCTCTCTCTCAAGTAAGTAAGTAAATGTGTGTGTGTGTGTGTGTGTGTGTGTGTGTGTGTGTGTGTGTCTATGAATTTGCAGATTATTATGGAAGCTCATCACTAATGAATTTTTCTCTTTAAGAACAAGCTCATAGGCTGGGTGTGGTGGCGCACGCCTTTAATCCCAGCACTGGGGAGGCAGAGGTAGGAGGATTGCTGTGAGTTAGAGGCCACCCTGAGACTACATAGTGAATTCCAGGTCAGCCTGAGCTAGAGTGAGACCCTACCTCGAAAAACAAAACAAAACAAAACAAAACAACAACAACAACAACAAAAAGAACAAACTCATAATAAAACCAACCAAGAGAAAATAATTCAAAAGCAAGCAGGTAAGTTCAAGAACAGATCAAAGCATATCAAGGGTAAATTCCTGGATACAGGCTGGACATGGGTGGTGCAGACAGCAGTGAGTTTTCATTAAAAGCCTTTTGTACGTCACTCAGTGCATGGAACCAAATTCACATTATCATGATAGAAAGATTTTCAAGTTATGGGAGGGGCAGAAAGTCATGTTCATCTCTAAATCATGAGTAACTAGGGACTCGGTAGGTCGCTGCTGCTCTCGGGAGATGCAGTGTTGGCCATTCAGTGAGGCAAGCACCTTCAGGGTAGACTCCCGCGTTAATGCACCTCCAAAACCTCCTGTGATTCATCTGGAACTAAAACGTAATGACGCAAGCTGAGCAGGTCCAGAAGCATTCCTGTCCATCACTTTAATTCCCGTGACCTTAAACCGAGCATGCTCAGGAATGGACCAACCCCTGTACGTGTGGGTTTCCTAATAAAATCCCCAGGCCTCCTCTGTTGGAGGATGGCATTGTTTTTGGAAATGACTCCCGGGCTCCGCTTGCCTGCTGTGGGTAGTAAATCTTTCCCCAAGCCTTTTGCTCATTGACTGTGTTTATTTCAATTTTGCACTCACCAAGATGTGAATCCACCGTGTTCGGCAGAAACAGCATTAGCACAACAGAACCCAAATTGAGACAATTTCAGTCCATTGAGACAGTTTGAGTCAGTGTCCATCCAAGAAACAGATATTATAAGTCAAGGAAGGGCTGGATTTTGTAAACTTGGCCGTTTTAAGCCTTAAAAATATTTTATTTATTGCCGGGTATGGTGGCGCACGCCTTTAATCCCAGCACTTGGGAGGCAGAGGTAGGAGGATTGCCATGAGTTCGAGGCCATCCTGAGACTACAGAGTGAATTCCAGGTCAGCCTGGGCTTGAGTGAGACCCTACCTCGAAAAACCAAAAAATATATATATATATTATTTATTTATTTATTCATTTATTTAAGAGAGAGAGAGAGAGTAGGAGGGAGGGAGGGAGGAAGAAAAAAAGGCAGGTAGAGAGAGAATGGGCATGCCAGGGCCTCCAGCCACTGCAAACAAACTCCAGACACATGCACCACCTTGTGCATCTGGCTTGCATAGGTGTCCTTAGGCTTCGCAGGCAAGTGCCTTAACGGGTATGCCATCTCTCCAGCCTAGCCTTTTCTTTTTTTAATCTTTTTTTTTTTTGGTTTTTCAAGGTAGGGTTTCATTCTAGCCCAGGCTGACCTGGAATTCACTATGTAGTCTCAGGGTGGCCTTGAACTCCTGGCAATCCTCCTACCTCTGCCTCCCGGAGTGCTGGGATTAAAGGCGTGCACCAGCACGCCTGGCTTCTTTTTCTTTTTTTAATCAATTTGATAATTGGGAAAAAATTGGACTTGGTTGTGGTACCAATCAGCAAAAATAAATAAATAAATAAATAAATAAATAAATAAATAAATAATAAAGATTAGTAGTCATATAAGTAAATTGCATGAGAGGAACCCTTCGTATCAGGATTTACATGTTGAGATCACTCCCGGGCAAGTAGGAACATTGCAGTGTTTATAAGAATCCATGCCGGCTTCCTTCAGGCTTTATTCCAGCAAACAAATGCTTGGCAATCTGCTGACACCCTACTGTTCCCTGGTTTGGAAGCAGACCGTTCCCAGACAGCCTGGCACCCCAAGCCGTCTGAGCCAGGCCAAGGTTCTGGCTATCTTCTCACACAGTACTTTCCAGTCAGCATTTCTAGAAACACAGGTTCACAGAAAACAGTGAGTCAAAACGATAGGAGATGGGAATATTTTCAGTGGTGGCAAATTCTCTGGAGAACCATTCAGTTTCTTAGAACTTAATTTGCAGAAATCACCAGCTTTCGCTCACAGTAAGATGAAGTCATGTGAACCTTTGCGGATGTGGAATTTTCTTAATGCCCTGCATGGGGAAAAGAAGTATCTGAATATAGATCATTTGTTCCCATGTTGCCACACTGTCTCAGTGCCTCATGAGAGAAACAAAAGTCAACAGCATACATCCACTTAATGTCATGTATGTAAGTAAACAGAACGATAGAAACTAAGAAAAAATTCACAAAAAAGAACCCAAACAGGGGCTGCCTCAGAAGAAACCCTGATGTTACAAAATCTCCTTTCTTGGCCTGTAGAGATGGCTTAGCGGTTAAGTCGCCTGCCTGTGAAGCCTAAGAACTCTTGTTCAAACCTCCAGGTCCCACGTATAGCCAGATGCAAAAGTGACGCAAGCACGCCATGTCACACATGCGCACAATGAGGCACACGCATCTGGAGTTTGTTCACAGCAGCCAAAAAGGCCCTGGAACACCCATTCTCTAACTCTTCCTCTCTCTCTCTCTCTGTCTCTCTCAAATTAAAAAAAAAAAAAACAAAAAAAAAAAACTCCTTTCTTCTCAGATGTATTATGGTCTTAAACAGCAACAGTGCTTTTCAAAGAGAGGGCTTGCTACCATTTGATTTGGAGCGTCTCCCCAAAGCCCACATGTCAAAGACTTGGTGCCTGGCCCATGATACCACTGGCAGGTGGTGACACTTTTGAGAGTTGGGTCCTAGGAAAAGACCTTAGGTCACTAGGGGCTTAACTCTGCTGCATTGCCCACTGTCATATACCCCTCTCCACAAGCCCCAAAGCAGCAAAGCCAGCAGGTCATAGACCGACAGCTCTGAAAGCATATGGCAAACGAACCTTTTTTCTTTTTAAGTTGCTCACCTCAGGTGTTTGTTACAGTAAAGGAAAGCTGACTGCCACAGGCTCCGGCTGCTTTCTTTTGAATTCCTAGTTTTGAGTTTTATGGGCGTACAGAGATTTAGGTGTCATTCATTCTGGCACTTTCAAATACCATTTGTTTTAGTTGATTCTCATCCTCCCTCCTCTGCCCAGATTCCCTCGCTCCCTCTCCACTTCTGCTTCCCTCCCTCCACTAATATCTTCCTTTCTTTTAATTCCATATTACATGCATCTTTTTGCCCTTTCCTCATCCTTCTTCCTATTCATCTCTATAAACTTGCTCTTGGTGACTGTTCTGGCTTAATAGGTTTGACCCACGTTTGCCTCTTATATACACAATTACAGATACTGCAAGTTAGAATCCACATATCAGAGACCACATGGGGTTTTGTTCTTTCTGAGCCTGGGTCATTTCACTGAATATAATTCTTTCCAGGTCCTCCCATTTTCCTGCATTTTCCATTTTTATCCTTTTATTTTTCCATAGAGTTCCATTGCATATATGCACTACATTTTCATTATCCACTCATCTGTCAATGGGCATCTGGACTGATCCCAATTCTTAGCTTTTGTGCATAGAGAAGCAATAAACGTGGAAGTGCAAGTATGTCTGTAGTAGAGTGTGGAGTCTTCGGCTATGTGCCAACAAGTGGTATACTGGTTCTTATGAGAGTTCTAGTCCTAACCTTTTTTTTTAGAGAGAGAGAGAGAGAGAGAATTGGTGCACCAGGGCCTCAGCCACTTCAATCAAACCCCAGTGGGGCATGTGCGACCTTGCGCTTGCCTCACCTCTGTGCATCTGGCTTATGTGGGATCTGGAGAATCGAACATGGGTCCTTAGGCTTCGCAGGCAAGAGCCTTAACCGCTAAGCCATCTCTCCAGCCCTATTTCTAATATTTTAAAGATACTTCTAGACTGATTTCCATAAGGGCTGTACTAGCCTGTCCTCCCATCAGTGGTGCATAATTGATCCTCTTTCTTTGCAACCTCGCTAGTATTTGTTGTCAGTATTCTTTTTTTTTTTTTTTTTTTTTTTTTTTTTTGCGAGGTATGGTCTCACTCTGGTCCAGGCTGACCTGGAATTAACTATGTAGTCTCACAGCGATCCTCCTACCTCTGCCTCCCGAGTGCTGGGATTAAAGGCATGCGCCACCACGCCCGGCTTGTTGTCAGTATTCTTAATGGTAGCTATTCTGGCTGGGGTAAGATGGTAGGTCAGAGTGGTTTTGATTCGCATTTCCCTGAGGGTTAGAGATGTTGAACAGTCTGCAAATAAAACACAGATGACTAATAAATACTCTTGCTGCTTTTAAGAACTGACAGTTGCTCACGGTGTCTCCCAAGCTCTCAGGAGGTGAGTCGGCAGTCTCCTGGGACTCCAAGCCTTGCCCCTGATGAGGCTAGAGGGAGGGTTTTCTGTTGCAAAGCCACTGAAGCAGAGGTTTCCACACAGATGAGCTTGAAATCACACCAGCAGATAGAAAATAATATTCTCTCTGGACAGGAATTTTTATAAATCCTGTATCATCACTGAACATCTACGCAAGAGAGGTGCTGATTAGCCTAGAAGAGTTACATGCATAGAAGCTAAGAGCAGGGTCTCCACAGCCAGACAGCCTGAACACAAATCTTGCCTCTTCCCTTATTAGTGTGACTTCAGAACGGCTTAACCAGTCTGTGGTCCCATCATCTGTGTAATGACAGGAATAAAGGCAACCTTACTGTGTAAGGAGAAACATTTCTTGGGCCTGGAGAGCCAGTTATTTTGGTGGCAAAAAATTTCCCTCAATTGTTTGTGATCTTTGCATGCCCTGTATGGATGAGAGAAAGCATATTTTAGAGTTCCAGGGGTCAGGCATGGTGGCTCACGCCTTTAATCCCAGCACTTGGGAGGCAGAGGTAGGAGGAGTGAGGAGCATTGTGAGTTCAAGGCCCACCTGGGACTACACAGTGAATTCTAGGTCAGCCTGAGCTACATAGAGTGAGACCCTACCTTGAAAAACTAAAACAAACAAGCAAACAAAAAATGAGAGTTCCACAGGCTGTTTGTTAACTGAGCCTTCATCAAAGGCCCGGCCCACGAAGGACTTTTCTAAACTGCCTTCTGCCGGTTTTGTGGAGTCCTTGGCGGCTCTGTGATCCCACTGTGGCAGTGTGGACCCATTTAGATGCTTGCCACGTGTCCACAGTTGTATATTGTACCTGCTGTCCCAATTCTAGAGCTATATCATACAATCAAAGGGACAAGTCACTGTTACCTTTAAGAATCGTTATAGGGGCTGGAGAGATGGCTTAGTGGTTAAGTGCTTGGCTGTGAAGCCTAAGGATCCCAGTTCGAGGCTTGATTCCTCAGGACCCACGTAAGCCAGATGCATAAGGTGGCACATGCATCTGGAGTTCATTTGCAGTGGCTGGAGGCCCTGGTGCACCCATTCTCTCTCTCTCTCTCTCTCTATCTCTCTCTCTGTCTCTCTCTGTCTGTGTCACTTTCAAATACATAAATGAATAAAAATTTAAAAAACATTTTAAGTACTTAAAAAAAGAATTGTCATAAATAGTGTCTATACACTGGTTCAAGGATTTTAGAAGTTCAGAAAATGACAATTTCATATCCTTATCATTGCCAATATAAACCGTTTTATGGTGGTAGAATACACATACCAAAAGAGCACAAACTTTAAGTGTGTATAGTTATCACATGGTAAGGAACCTGTATAATAAATTTTTATATTCTTAGAAAATCTTACTTTATATTCTACTTTATATTCTGCTTACTTTGAGTTGATAATATTTTGCTTAGGATTTTTGCATCTAGATTCAAAAAAGAAATTTGGCCACACCACTCTTTCATATAAAGTTCTTAGGTGACACTGACATTCTTTTACTCCTTACGATGCAACTGTCCAGACAGAAATTGGCCTTGATATCCTTGGCCTTGCAGTGCCTAGCGATACCTTCTCAAGACCCTCATAATAGAAGAAAAAGCTGATGACATCAAATTAAAAGAGAGACTAATGGAGAGAGGGAGGAGATATGATGGAGATTGGAGTTCTAAAGGGGTATGGGGGCAGGGGAGGGAAATATGCATTTTTTGTATGTAAATAAAGACGTTGTCAATAAAAAAATTAAAAAAAAACTTAAAACAATATTTTAGAAGTCAGGCGTGGTGGCACACGTCTTTAATCCCAGCATGTGGGAGGCAGAGGTAGGAGAATCATTGTGAGTTCAAGGCCACCCTGAGACTACATAGTGAATTCAGAGTCAGTCTGGGCTAAAGTGAAAACCTATGTTAAAAAAAACAAAACAAAAAAAAAAAAATCATAGAATGATAGTGTTAGCTCTTCCTCAAATGTTTGAAAGAGTTCATTGCTGAGGCCCTCAGGGTTTAAAGGTTTTTTTTATTTTTAATAATTTTATTTATTTATTTGAGACACACACACACACAGAGAGTGAGTATGGGCACTCCAGGGCCTCTTGCTACTGCAAATGAACTCCAGATGCATGTGCCACTTTGTACATCTGTCTTTACATGGGTACTAGGGTATCAAACCCAGGTCTGCAGGCTTTACAAAGCAACTGACTTTAACTGCTGAGCCATCTCTCTCCAGCCCCTGGGATTAAAGTTTTGCTTTAATTTGTTTTGCAGAAAGATTTCAGTATTATCATCTTATTGAGCACAATAGACAGGAAAAGGCACCCAAATTGTCCAGTGCAATACATTCTTTTTGTTTATTTATTTGAGAGCAACAGACAGAGAGAGAAAGAGGCAGATAGATAGAGAGAATGAGGGTGCCAGGGCCTCCAGCCACTGAAAACGAACTCCAGATGTATGTGCCACCTTGTGCATCTGGCTTACATAGGTCCTGGGGAATCGAGCCTCGAACCGGGGTCCTTAGGCTTCACAGGCAAGTGCTTAACTGCTAAGCCATCTCTCCAGGCCTAGTGTAATACATTTCTGACAAACTGAATATAGTTGTGTGGCTAGCACCCAGAAGAAGAGAATATTATTGCCCCCCCCCAGATGCTTGCACCTTAGCTTCTTTTAATCGTGACTTCTCTTGCCAAATCCTGGCTTCCCAGCTCATGAGTTATTTTTGCTTATTTTATATATTATATAATATATATATATATAATATTACTGTAAAAGTGTTGATACTTGTTTTTGACCCAATACACAGTCAGTTTTAGTGTATACTTGAAAAGATGGTCTATCCTGAAGTTATTGAAAGCAACATGCCGTATAGGTTAACAGGGCCACGTTTCATAATTGTGTTGTTACATAGGTTGAATTTCCTTAATGTCTATCAGTCTACTTGTTCATTACATATTGAGGAAGAGCTGTTGATAGTCCACCTGTGATTGTAGGCTTGTCTGCTCTCCTCTTACTTATGTTCTCCTCTTATTTGTTTTGGGGAGGGGGCTTTTAATTCTGGTATTTTAGGGGAGTGGGGGAGGTTGTTTGAAGACAGATTCTCATTGTATAGCACAGGCTTTCCTTAAACTGTCTGCACAAATCAGGTTGGCCTCCAACTCTGTTCAGCAATCTTCCTGCTTCTGTTCACCACCACACCTACTTAGCCGTTTTTATTCCACGGTCATGCTATTAGTTGTATAAAAGTTAGAACTGTTATATTTTCCAGATGGAGTGAATATTACCCTGTTATGAAATTATGTGCTATGGCTTGGTCAGTTATGTTTAATATTGCCAGTTGTCTCAAAATCTACTTTGGCTGTGTGTGGTGGTGCCCACCTTTAATCCTGGTACTCAAAGGCAGAGGTAAGACGATCGCTGTAAGTTTAAGGCCAGCCTGAGACTACATAGTGAATTCCAAGTCAGCCTGGGCTAGAGTGAAACCCTACCTCAAAATATATATTAAAAAAATCTACTTTGACATTATAATTCCATTACCAGCCTTTGTTAGTATTTGCAGTGATGTTTCTTTATCTACATCATTATTTTGGTATTTAAGATTTGTCTTTTGTAAACAGCAGACAGGTGGGATGACATGACTCTAAAGAGTGATGTGTTTGAAATGGAATAACTCATTTGTAGTTAACATAACTGGGTATAAAGCCTCTGTCTTACTATTGACATTCGGCTTGCATCGTGTGTTCTATCTACTTTCATTTCCTTTTCTACCCTCATTCTGATCTTTTTTTTATTATTATTACCACTGCTTCTCTTCTATTAACTTGTCGTATATTTATGTGTGGCTTTATTTTACTTCAGCTTAAGAATTTCCTTTAGTGAAAGACTACTGAGAGGCTGGAGAGATGGCTAAGTGGTTAAGGTGCTTGCCTGCAAGGCCTAACGACCCCGGTTCAGTTCCCCAGTGCCCACATAAGGCCAGATGCACAGAGTAGCACATGCATCTGGAGTTTGCTTGCAGCAGCTAGAGGCCCTGACAACCCATTAGCTCTTTCTCTCTCCTTGCAAATTAATAAATAAAAATAAGATTAAAAAAGAAAGACTGTCAAGAACACTTTCTTTTGACTTTCAGTTGGCTGAAATTGTCTTTAACTTTCCTCAAACCCTCCCTCCATTCCTTTCTTCCTCACATTGTGGGGGGTTAAACCTAAGGCCTCGCAGCAGACAAGCAGTGGACTAGAGAGCTACACAGCCACCCTCTCTAACTTACCTTTATTCTTTGTTCAAAAATTCTTTTAATTTTGTTGAGGTAGGGTCTCACTCTAGCCCAGGCTGACCTAGAATTCACTATGTAGTCTCAGGGTGGCCTCAAACTCACAGTGATCCTCCTACCTCTGCCTCCAGAACACTGGGATTAAAGGTATGAGCCACCACACCCGGTTTTTTAAATTTTTAAATTTTATTTTTAGAGAAAGCAAGAGAGGGAGAGAGAGACAAAAAAGAGAGAGAATTGAATTGCCCTATCCCCTCCCTCCCTCCCTCCCTCCCTCCCTCCCTCCCCCTTCCTTCCTTCCTTCCTTCCTTCCTTCCTTCCTTCCTTCCTTCTTCTTTTTTTCCTTCCTTCCTTCCTTCCTTCCTTCCTTCCTTCCTTCCTTCCTTCCTTCTTTCCTCCCTCCCCCTCCCTCCCTCCCTCCCTTCCTCCCTTCCTTCCTTCCTTTCTTTTTTCTGTTTTGGTTCTTGCTCTAGCCCAGGCTGACCTGGAGTTCGCTAGGTGGTCTCAGTGCTAGGATTAAAGGTGAGTGCCACCACACCCAGCTTGTCTTTTTTTTTTTTTAGATACAAACATGTTTTACTTGTATGTGCCAAAGTTTGATTTATGTATTTTATCCTACTTGGAGCTGTGTAGCAATCTTAAATTGGGGGGTTGTTGTCTTTTATCACTATTGAAAACACTTGGGACATTCGCCCTCAATATTGCTTCTCTGCTTTCCCACTTCCTTATTCCTGAGATTTCAGTAACACATATTTTAGAGTTTTACCAGGCGCCCATGAATCTCTTGTCTCTTCTCTGCATTTTCTATTATTTTAAACTCTCTGTGCTTTAGAGTCAGTCTTTTTTCCTGACCTACTTTCTGTCCATTAATTCTATTTTGTGTCTAAATCCAGTGAGTTCCAGTCCATTTGGGCTATTAATTTCATGCATTGATTTTTTTTTCAGTTCTACAATGTCCATTTGACTCTTTTTATAGTCTCCAGATCTTTATTGAAATTCTGTCTTATAAATTCTTTTAAATATTGATTCATACATATTTAAGCTCCCTTTTAGGACTGTTAAACTTTCAGCAGTTAAAGGCACTTGCTTGCAAAGCCTGAAGGCCTGGGTTCAATTCACCACACCTGCGTGAAGCCAGATGCACAAAGTGATGCACAATCTGGAGCTCATTTGTAGTGGCAGGAGGGCCTGGCGTGCCCATTTTCTTTCTTCTTACCTTCCCTCTTCACTTTCTCGCCCCATTGCCTCTCAAATAAATGAATATTAAACTCTCTTTTAGTTAAGATTAATATAGTTCTTTCCTTTTGTGGGTCTGGTTATTTTTTATTGATTCTAATGTCGTATTTGATAAGATGTAGATATAATGTGAGGTTTATTTGATAGTTTTAAAATTACAAGAGGTTTATTCCAAAACTTTAATATATTCTTACACATATCAAAAATATGACATCAGAAAACAGAGCAAGGACAGGCTGGAAAGTGAGTTTTGGATCTGACACCTTGGAGACTGAAACCACCCCGTGTTGGGCATTGCTAAAAATGGGCTGGGACCGTGAGGAAGCTGTCCTGAACTGTTGGACATGGCCAGGGACCTTGGGCTGTGGGGGTTGCAGCTGGCCTTATCGTCAGGAACCCACCCTGGCGATGGTGACTGGGCCTCCCTGCCCTCAGGCAAGGTTGTAGTGTGCCCTGTCATCGCCCAGAGTGGGCAAAACTGGCAATGCCCTCCCCCCTTTTGATCCCAAAAGCACCTGACCATTCCATAAGTCAGGCTTTGCCCCCTGCAGTTCTTGACCTTGTGGTTAGCTGCCCAAGACACCCTTATGTGGCTGAAGTCCCGTAGCTTTTCCCTCCATTTCTGTTATCTCTCTCTTGCAGCTCCTCTCTCACAGCTCTGAAGTCACATAGCTTTTCTCGACACTATCTCCCTTACACTTCTGCCTTTCAACCAATTAGATAGCAACCCATAAGCTATGTACCCAATTGCCATATAGTCTGTATGTGCCTTCTCAACCTTTCTCAAGTGTTTATAAACCCACTCCCCTGTTGAATAAACAAAAGCGTGCTATCCATCAGACTGCCTCCCGGTGTTCACTGTCCGTCATTGCACTCACCCACTGCTCCAGGACCCTGCTTCCCCCCAGCTCTTCCTGCGCCCAGGACATCGGTGGCCAGTGACCCCTGGGAACAGCAAGGACCCACAACCCCACCAGCCTGTCAGGGAATTCCACATAAACTCATACTGATTTCTCTCCACTAATCACATTTGCTTTCCACTCACTGACATATAAACAAGGTAAAAATGGGTATCTATTCCAAATCTTCATGGCATGATGGATCCAGTAACACCTGACTGATTAACTGTATCTAAGTTCAAATTCCTGAGAGAGCATTTAAGTTTCAGTGACACCTATGTAAAAATGCTCCTTGACTTACAGTGGGGAATTCCCAATACACCCATCATAAATTGAAAAATTACTCAGTGAAAAATGCACAAACAGGGCTGGAGAGATGGCTCTGTGGTTTAGGAGCTTGCCCGCAAAGCCTAACAACCCGGGTTGGATTCCCCAGTACCCTTGTAAAGCTAGATGCACAAAGTGACGCAGGCATCTGGAGTTCATTTGCCACACCTAGAGATCCTGGCATGCCCATCCTCTCTGTCTGTCTCTCTTCTTTCTATCTCTCTCTCTGCTTGCAAATAAATAAATAAAAGTATTTTTTTAGAAAAAAAATGCAAAAATACACCTGACTCACCAAACGCCATCTCTTAGCAACGTAGTACACTGCAGAAGCTTGGTGTTTCATCCTGGCATTGGTGTGGCTAACTAGAAACTGTGGTTCTCTGCCCTGCACCTCAGAAGTGGTACTGCACATACCACGAGCCTAAGGAAAGATCAATACTTAAAATGTGAAGTGGTGTTTCTACTGAATTCCTGTTAGTTCCGCACTATTCTAAAATTTGAAAAAAAAAAAAAAAGTCAAACCACCATAAGTTAGGGATCATGTGTATTAGTTCTTCTTAAAAAAGAAATATGTACCCTGGGTTAGTCATCCATAGGTGGGAAGGTATGTGTTGCAGTTACCTTGTCATTGCTGGGACAAACATCTGACCAGAAGCAGCTTCAAGGAGGAAAGGATTTATTTCAGGCTTATAGCCTCCAGGGAAAGCCCCATCAGGGCGGAAGAAGCTGGCTCACCTCAGATCCACAGCAGAGAGAGAAAAAGCTAACAGTAGCAAGCACAGCCAGAGCTCACACTAGCTCTCGACACACCCAGTAGGGCTGGACTCAAGATCCGCCCCCAGTAACATAGCCTGCCGGAGACTTAAGTGGGCAGTCTAGAACAAAAATACCTGCAACGCCTAAGGACCCAGGTTCATTTCCCCAGAAGCCATGTAAGCCAGATGCACAAGGTGGGGCATGCGTCTGGAGTGGTGAGAGGCCCTGTGTGCCCATTCTCTCTCTATCTGCCTCTTCCTCTCCCCTCCTTTCTCAAATAAATAAATAAGATACTTAAAAATACCCGAGTCTGGGCTGGAGAGATGGCTTAGCAGTTAAGGCGCCTGCCTGCTAAGCCTAAGAATGCCAGTTCCAATCTCCAGGTCCCACGTTTAACCAGATGCAAAGTGATGCAAGAGTGCAATGCTGCACTTGCCCACAAGGGGGCGCACGCGTCTGGAGTTCGTTCATCCTCTGTCTTTCTTTCCCTCTCTCTCTGTCTCTCTCTGTGTCTCTCTCCCCCCCCCAAAAAAACACCTGAGTCTATGGGAACATATATTCACATTCAAAACACCACAGTATGTGATCAAATAGTTAAAAGAGGCACATGATAAAGCTTAGGAGTGAATCTGATCAAGAAAATCTTGTTTTCGTATTATATGAGAAGAGTTGTGTCAGTGTCACTAAACTTTCCATTGTTTTCTTTATCGATTAGCTTTGCTGAAGGTTAATTACCTCTCACTGTTTTAAATTTGAATTTCGTTGTATTAGCATGTATACATATTTATATATACACATATATTTATAGTGTGCATATATTTTCATATAAGTATTACTCATAGATGATATATTTTTTAATCAAGAACTTTAATATATGAACATACTGTAGTTTGATCATATCCCCCTTCCCATTAGCCTCTTTTTCCTTTTTTCCCAGAAAGAATTTATTTCTGGTTCTGGCAGACAGGCTAGGGACAACCACTTTAATCCCATTAGGGACTGAATTGATTTAGGGCTGAGCTTTAGTCTTAAGTACAGACCTATTTCTTGCTCATCCTTACACACAGATCCCTCTGGGTTTGCAGCATTCTAGCCAGAAGTCTGCAGTTCTACCAAACCCCAACTGCTCTGGCAGACTGAATTCTAGCTTTTGTCACTCCATCCCAGTGACATTCTCCAAAGTTCTGAGATCCCTGCCTTCTGTGTTCACTTTCAGAATTCTGCCTGTAGGAGGAAAAGTGACCTTGCATAAATAAAAGCCAAGCTCATCTCTCTTGGCTTCTATTTTCTAGATCTTTATCCCACAAATGTTTAATTTTATTTGTGTGTGTGTGGTATGTCTATGTACAGTGTGTGTGTGTGTGTGTGTGTGTGTGTGGTATGTCTATGTACAGTGTGTGTGTGTGTGTGTGGTATGTCTATGTACAGTGTGTGTGTGTGTGTGTGGTATATCTATGTACCGTGTGTGTGTGTGTGTGTGTGTGTGTGTGTGGTATGTCTATGTACAGTGTGTGTGTGTGCACAGATGCACATGTCCTGAGCCCACAAGGAGGCCAACAGAGACAGAGTCCCAGTGATGCTCCTATCCCGTCCCCCTCAGGGCTAGGACTAGTTACACATGGATGTGCCCAGCTTTTGACATGGGCACTGGAGATCAAACTCAGATGCCCTTGTGTATGCAACAAATGTTTTACCTGCTCAGCCATCACCCCAGCCCAACATCTCATCCCTTAATAGTATTTTCAACTTCTAACAGATTTGTAAAAATATTTTCCTTAAGATTTCAAAGTATTCTTAGCAAAAGGTAGTCCAAGACATCTTAGAGTCTTTGGGAAGCAAAACCTTGTATGTCATTGACATTATTCAAACAAAAATCATCATTTTAAAAGATAAGAATTGGTCTTTGGGCTAGAGAGTTGGCCCAGTGGTTAAAGGCTTGAAGAGCCTGACGTCTTGGGTTCAGTGCCCCAGTGCCCACATAAAGCCAGACGAACAAAGTGGTGCATGTATCTGGAGTTCATTTGCAGTGGCTGCTTGGGGGCACCAGCGCCGGGAAACGTCCAGGCGGCTGGGATCAGGGTCTTGAGTGGTTGTGATCACAATGGGAAGAAACACCCAGAAGACTGCATGGGAGGATGGCTCATTTATTTGCTAGGGGAGTGGGCTTATAAGTGTTCATGTAGTGGCGGGAAGAGGTATGGGGTTACAGGGGGATTGGCTGTGTGAAGGCTGCTGGCTGATACCTCACTAACATATAGGGACCTGCCAGGTGAGTGGTAAAAAGGTCACATGGCCACGAGGAAACTGAAACCTAAGTCTTATCAGGACATCCAGGTGCTCCAGGCGAGGGGAGGGGGGCCTCACTCCTGCTGGTCTCCAGGCGAGGACATCGGGATCTGGGCCTGCTGCAACCTCCTGTGGCCTGGGGCCCTTAGTCGTACCTGACAGCTCAGGCCTGCTTAAACCTCTGGTGGCCGGGGCTCCTCAACTGTGCCTGGCAGTGGCAGAAGGCCCTGGCTCATCCTTTCTCCAGGAAACATGTGTAGAAATGGATATAAAAGGTGTAGGCGGAAGAGACTGAAAGTTAGACCAGGCTGAGTTTTGCATAGCCTTGCTAGGCACTTAATACTGCAACTCTGAGAACCAGAAAGGGCTCCTATCTGTTTAGTTAGCTGTGTGAAATATGGACCAAAAGGTAGCCCACAGTGAGTGAGCTGAAAATATCCTAGCTACCTTGATTTAATAGAGAGAAAGGACTCAGAGGCTTAAGGAGGTTGGAATGTTCGTGTGAGACTATCTCTTAAGAACTACCTTCCCCACATCAGAAGTGTCCAAATGATACAGCTTTCACCGATACTATGAGAAATAAATAAATTTGTGAAGGAAGTCTGGGGATCCCTGAACAACTCTATCCCTGCCCCTTGCTGTGCGTCAGACCTTACAATGGAAACTACACTCCCTGGGTTGAGAAACCTAAACGCAATGGGAGGAACTGGCTTCCAAGGTGGCAGAAGTCAAGTGATGTCACTCGGCCACCACAGGCAGGTGAGTCTGTTTACCACTGTGGACAAGTTGGAGTAACAACCAGTGCAGACTCACTCTTCTTGGCCTCTCTTGGTATGGCTCTCTGCTTGCAAATAAATAAATAAATTAAATATTTAAAAAGTAAGCTGACAAAAAAAAATAAGCTGGATTGTGATTGAGAAATACACCTGATATCAAACTCTGGCCTTCATGTGCTTGCACATACATGTGCACCCATATACATATAAACATGCCCACATACATACTACACACACACACACACACACACACACACACACACACACACAAAGTGGACCAAATGCCCATGGGTCCTCCTGCTGCACTACCTCTTCTGTCACAGTTGTCCCAATGGCTCCATGGGAATTCCTGACCACCAGGTGGCAATGGAAGAGAAGGTGCAGGCTTGGCTTCTAGATGTTTCTGGGTGACATGCAGGGACCACCTCAAAGAGGACAGCTGTAGCACGACCACCATTTTCTGGAACATCTCTGAAGGACAGTGGTGAAGGAAAGATCCTCCCAATGGGAAGAACGTCAAACAGCCCGCCTAATTATTGCTTTGTTTGGAAGGAGAAATGGCCAAACACGTCATTAGCTAGGGGTCTGTAGACGGTGACCAGTAGCTTTAGCTGGATGATCAGGGACTTGGAAGAAGTGTGATTGTAAATGAACAAAGAAGTAGGGGAAGGAGGGATGTGGCTGGACCTCCAAGGAGGCAAACGCTGAAGTTATTCGTGTCTCGTGGGAATTGCTCACTTTGCAAAGGGCAGCCTCACCAGAGAGGTCCCACCCATCAAGCGGAAGGATAACCTGGTCTGTGGGCAGCAGTGCGATGGATTGACTATAAATTGTTCTCCATAGACTCATATTTGACTGCTTGATCCCCAGTTGGTGGCGCTGTTTTGGCAAGTTACAGAACCTTTGGGAGGTGGAGTCTTGCTGGAGGAAGTGTGTCACTGGGGGAGGGCCTTGAGGTGATCCAGCTCAGCCCACTTCCTCCCTGCTGGTGTGATGCTGGGTGAGGCCTGCCGTAATGGACGCTTCCACTCAAAACGGAAAGCTGAGGATGAGCCCTTTCCTTCCTTAAGCTGCTTCTGGTCAGATATTTTCTCCCAGCATGAGAACTGATGTGACCCGTTTCCTGTCCTGTCATTGTGAGACTGGTGAATGAGCAAATGTCTGTGCTGTCAGACATGGACTGTGGGTCCTCACTGTTCCCAAGGTTGTTGGCCACCGACATTCCGGGCGCAGGAGGAATTGGGGGAAGAAGCAGGGTCCTGGAGAGGGTGAGTGCGACGGACAATGAACATTCGGGAGACCATCTGATGGACAGCACTTGTTTATTCAACAGGGGAGTGGGTTTATAAACACTTCAGAAAGGTTGAGAAGGCACATACAGACTATATGGCGATTGAATACATAGTTTATGGGTGGCTATCTAATTGGTTGAAAGGCAGAAGTGTAAGAGAGATCGTAGCGGGAAAAGCTAAGTGACTTCAGAGCTGTGAGGGAGGAGCTATGAGAGAGATAACAGGAATGGCGGAAAAGCTACGGGACTTCAGCCACATAAGGGTGTCTTGGGCAGCTAGCCACAAGGTCAGGAATCGTGGGGGAAGGGCAAAGCCTGACTTATGGAATGGTCAGAGCTTTTGGGATCAAGAAGTGGGGAGGGCATCGCCAGTTTTGCCCACTCAGGCAATGACAGGGCACACTACTACCTTGCCTGAGGGCAGGGAGGCCAGTCACCATTGCCAGGGTGGGTTCCCAACAATAAGGTCAGCTGCAACCCCCACAGCCAAGGTCCCCGGCCATGTCCAATAGTTCAGGCCAGCTTCCTCACAGTTCCAGCCCGTTTTTAGCAATGCCCAACAATGGATGTTATGCATAGGCTTAATAGCAAGGCTGACTTGGTGAGGGCCACTGCCAAATGGCCTGTCTACCAGCAGCCAAGACCACTGAGTCCTCAATGTGAATCATTCCTTTGGGGTGACAAGCCAGCGTCCTGTGGCATTGGATGGCTTCCTTTGTGGTCAGGGCCATCTTTTATCTTTAATGGGATACATACTTTCCTGGATATGAACATGCCCTTCCAGCAAGTGGTGCTTCTACCCAAACTACCATCTGTGTACTTAGAGGGTGCCTTAGTGGTATTCCACATAGCACTGCTTCCAATCAGGGAACTTACTTCCCCGTCCTAAAATAACCGGCTGGATCACAAAAGGTAGCAATTCCTCACAGGTCTGTGGCAAGGGTTATCCATACACCAGGCTGTATCTACTCTGAGTCAACATCAAATAAGTGGTGCTATTTTCTCACAGGCAGGAACTCGTGGGTTCAGGAGTCAAAGGGTAGCCACAGGAGTGGCACCATTCACTCTCACCTCCAGTGACTCACCTGGAAAATTGGCTTCCTCTGCTCATGACCTTTGCTTCTGCTGGCCAAGAAATTTTTGTGTCAAAGGGAAGAATGTGTCCACCAGAAGACAGAGCAAGGATCCCACTGAGCTGGAAGTTAAAGCCTGCTGCTGGCCCTTCGGGACCCCTCATGGTTCTGAATGGACAAGTGGAGTGACCATGTGGACTGGGGTAGTTGATCCTGTCAAGTAGGAACGGCGTCCTACTTAGCAATGGAGGAGAGGAATGGTGCATCTGGAGGACAGGAGATCCTTCAGGCAATACAGAGTAATATGTGCTGTGACTAAGGTCAATAGAAAACTACAGTAGCCCAATCTAGAAAAGACTAATAGCCAAGATGTTTCAGGAATGAAGGCTTGAAGGTGCTTACAAACAACAGCTGCAACCACATGATGGGTGACTGAGACGCAAACTACAAATGTCGTGCATTTCCTCCTAATTTGTGGCATATAAGTGTGTGCTTGTATAACAAAGCACATTTGACTGGGTGCCTTATAAATAATCTTAAGGAAAAGAGATAGAGACAGAGAATAATTAGAATCTGATGGCCAAACATGAGTGTAAGGCCTTATTTACCACGAAATTTCTCTGGGTAGTCGCCAATGATTACAGTGTAGTTTCTGAATGGTGTCACAGTGGAGGGAGGCACATCTCAAATACTCGACTGCTATCTTCCAAAGCAACAGAGTCTACGTAATCTTGTGCCAGGAAACGTAAGTGACCACAGACCTCACAAAGGGTGTCTGCGGGATTCTATGTATTCATGTCATTTGTAAGAAACATGTGTTATAGGAAACTGAATTTGCTCAAGCTGCAAATGAATTCACTAGCCTTGGGTTATTTCATATACCATTATACATTTGATGTGCTGTGCAAGTAGAAAGCATGTAATACATACCTGTTAGGATGGATAAACGTTTTTATTTTATTTTTTAGAGAGAGAATTGGCACGGTAGGGCCTCAGCCACTGAAATTGAGCACCAGACGCTTTCGCCACCTAGTGGCCATGTGCGACCTTGCACTTGCCTCACCTTTGTGCGTCTGGCTTATGTGGGATCGGAGAGAGATCAAGCATGGGTC
Organism: Orientallactaga sibirica; assembly: GCA_036365145.1. Lineage (NCBI taxonomy): Eukaryota > Metazoa > Chordata > Mammalia > Rodentia > Dipodidae > Orientallactaga > Orientallactaga sibirica. The sequence continues at coordinate 16,527,750 of JAEOAD010000040.1, forward strand.
CTTTGGCTTTGCAGGCAAGCGCCTTAACCACTAAGCCATCTCCCCAGCCTGGCTAAACTTTTTAAACTGAAATTAAAAAAAAATTGACAAGGCTATGTGCCGATGAGCATAAAGGGAGGCACTGGAACGCTCACATTGCTGGTGAGAATGTTAACTCGTGTGATGACTGGAAACAGTTTTACAATGTCTTCTGAAGTTCAATATACTCTTTCCATATGGCTCTGCAATTCTGCTAAATCCAAAGATACCCAAGAGAAATAAACACACATATCCACAAAAGATCTGTAGATGACAGTTCACAAAAGCTCTACTCATAATTACCCGGAACTGGAAACCATCCCATGTCTCTCAGCACTTTGTGGCACATCCATGCAAGGAAACACTGCTCAGCATGTGAAGGAAGGAGTCAAGGAAGCATAGCTATGCCAACAGCTCTGGGTATGAGCGAAGTAAAAATATAAATGTCTACATACTCCAGGATTCCACTTACATGAAGCTCTGACAACGGAGAGGAAGGAGTGAGTGATGGAGGATCAGCAGAAGAAAAGGGAACATAGCAGAGGGAAACCTTATGATCCTTGGATGAGTCAAGCAGCTCATAGAGCTTACATGTCTCAACCTTCCTAGCTCCTGGTAGACTTCTGAATTGTCTTGTGGTCTCCCACCAAATTGCTAAAGTAGAGACAGATCTAGGTTTAAAGCTCAGCTTCCCACCAAATTCTAGCTAAGGAAATTAAAAAAAAAAAATTTAAGTTGGCCGGGCGTGGTAGCGTACATCTTTAATCCCAGCACTCGGGAGGCACAGGCAGGAGGATTGCCGTGAGTTCAAGGCCACCCTGAGACATAGTGAATTCCAAGTCAGCCTGGGCCACAGTGAGACCCTACCTTGAAAAACCAAAAAAATAAAAATTAATATTAAATTCTTCTCTCCTTCCATCTGCCTCTTTCTCTCTCTCAAGTAAATAAATAAATAAAAATAAGATATTAACAAATGGGCTGGAGAGATGGTTTAGTGGTTAAGACACTTGCCTGCAAAGCCAAAGGACCCAGGTTCAATTCCCCAGGACTCACGTAAGCCAGATGCACAAGGTTGGACATGCATCTGGAGTTCATTTGCAGTGACTGAAGGCCTTGGAATGCCCGTTCTCTCCCTCCCTCTGTCCCTCTCCCATCTGCCTCTTTCTCTCTCTCTCAAATAAATAAAAATTTTATATATGTAGAAAGGTATGGCGGAACATGCTTGTAATCCCAGCACTCAGGAGGAAGACATAGGAGGATCACTATGAGTTCAAGGCCACCCTGAGGCCACATAGTGAATTCCAGGTCAGCCTGGGCTAGAGTGAGACCCTACCTGGAACAAAACCAAACAAGAGTTTTTAAAACTCTTCACTGGGGAAAACAAACCAGCTACAGATTCAGTTTCTCCTGCTGTATACTCACAGGACAAAGCACTTCTGATTTGAGATGGGTGGGCTTTTCCCCCACCAGCAAGCTATGAATTCTGAAGCAGCCAAACTAGCTGGCAGGTCTTGGAATTTGGTTCTGACACCATCTCCTCGACACGGAGTCACTGAGGACTTGGCTCCCAGCGCTTCCCTCTGCCCCTCCAGGTGTCAGGCATCCAGGGGCAGGTGTTTTTCAAACAGATGATTTCACTGGCTGGCTAGAAAACTGCAGTTTCCACATCTCCTTCTTGGATTAATTTGCTCAAGCAGCTCACAGAGCTTGGATACTTACCATTCATTGTAAAGGATGCTATGAAGGACACGGCTGAAGAAACTGCAGAAGGGGTACAGAGCCCCCAGGCCCTCTCTAGGCATGCCGCCTTCCAAGAGCTGCCACATGTTCAGCTATTTGGAAGTTCTCTGGACCTTATCATTCAGGTGTGCCTGGGCATAACTGTTGAAATGTGAAGGGCAAAAGGGACGTGAGGGCTGGAGAGACGGCTTAGTGGTTGAGACTCTTGCCTGCAAACCCTAAGGACTCATGTTTGATTCTCCAGGTCCCATGTAAGCCAGACACACAAAGGTGAGGCACAAGGTTGCACATGTGCACAAGGTCGTGCACATGTCTAGAGTTCGATTGCAGTGGCTGGAGGCCTGGTGCCAATTCTCTTTCTCTTGCATAAAAAAGGCCAGTCTGTTGGGCTTGCCTCAAAAAAAAAAAAAAAAAAATTAAGATATGGACATGACTTAAGGCTAATAGACTCGGTTGGCAATCCAGGCCTGTGCAGAGTCTTCCTGGTGTCAGGACAAAAGTCTTACCCCCAGAGGTATGAGGAAGGGCTAAGGAGGTCTCTGACTTACTATCAAATAAGTATAATAAGGAGAAATAATTTGTGGCCAAGTTTTAATGACATGCTTTGGGGAAGTGTTGTAGTTACCTTCTCATTGCTGGTCCTAAGCACCTGACAAAAAGCAACTGATGGGGGGAAATGCTTTTATTTTGGCTTACAGTCTCGAGGGGAAGCTTCACGGATGCAGGAGAAAGCATGGCATGAGCAGAGGCTGCACATCGATTCTGCTACAGCAGGTGGAAAACAGCAGCAAGAGACTGAGCCAGGTTGTGACAAGGGGGAGCTGCGCTAACACCGCTAAGCCCACTCCCAATGCCAGACCTCCTCCAGTGAGGCTCCGCTTTCCAAACTGCCACCAGCTGAGGATCAAGCAGTCCAAGTGCATGAGTTTATGGTGGATTAAAACCAGGTTGTATGGCCTGCTTTGGAGAAGGAATGAATGAAAATCAAAAATCATTGCACATCACAGCCACTTTCGGTTTCCATTTCTGCATTATCCTCTTCACATGAATGTTGAAGGGTGTTCAGCGAGATCAGTGTAAAAGGACACAACCTGGCTGACCACCTTCTCTTCTAGAAGGAACGACATTGCTCCTGTAACTACCAGCTAGTCTTGGCTACTTCCAGGCTGCAGAGTGCCAACTCTCAAAGCGAGAACCATGAGCTTTCGCATGACCTCCAAGAATTCAATGTGGATTCTCCTTTATCCCTACAAAACTCTATGCTCCAGAAGGAACTTGCAGCTTCAGGCCAGTCAGCGTTTTTCCGCTGTAGGTGGAAGTGGCTGATGCGCACAGACTTCAGACTTCCCGTTCAGAGGTCCCTCCTCATTCTTCAATTTCTAGTTCCCCTGTCTCTTCTATGCACTATTATGAACTTAAACACCTATTACCAATTTCACACAGGAATTCTGCCAAACACACAATTAATCTATTGATGTGTTGATTACACTGAGACTCTAGAAATCTGTGGGTGGACTTCTAGGGTTTATTAGCACTTTGAGACATGCAGAACAGGTTACTAAAGGGCAAGCATTAATTCACTCTCATCTAGGGAATATCTGCTACAGCATAGACTACAACCTTACCCAAACCTTATTCTCAGGAGCAAACATCAGGTGGAGAGAAGGAAAATGTGGGGGCCTTCATATGTAATGGGAGATTGGTCCCTCATATGCAACGAGAAGTCGGTCCTTCATATACAATGGGAGGTCAGTCCCTCGTATGCAGTGGGAAGTCGGTTGTTCATATGCAGTAGGTCAGTCCCTCATATGCAGTGGGACATGTTTATAATTGTAGATATTCAAATTGAAGCAATTCTGAGATCCCTCTGGTATAACATTATCAAGGGGAAATAAAACAAAGCCTCTTGAGCTTGACTCTTCCACAAACTGTTTATTTTCAGTTTATTTTCAATGGAAAATGAATTTCTCTTAAGTATTGAACACATTTTTGGGGGGAGCAGAGTTGCATGTGAAATGCTTTTTGGAATTTTCCATGTAATGACTATTGTCAAGTTTGTTTTGCAGTTTCCAAGCCTCTGAGAGCCTACTTGAAGTCTAAGCAGGTACTTCTATTCATGCAATCATTTTATTTTTTCTTTTTTCCCTTGATTTTCTTTGTTAAGATATAGAGATAGTATGCCAGGAATAAAATCAGGCTAAGGAAAAAGTGAAATTTTTAAATTTTTTTTATTTTAGAGAGAGAGAGAAAGAGAAAAAGAGAGAGAATTGGCATGCTAGGGCCTCAGCCCCTGCAATCGAACTCAATGCTTGTGCCACCTAGTGAGCATATGCAACCTTGCGCTTGCCTCACTTTTGTGTGTCTGGGTTATGTGGGATCTGGAGAGTCGAACATGGGTCCTTAGCCTTTCGTCCAATTTACAGTTAAAGAACCACCAGCATCACTAGTATAAATGATATGCACCAGGACTCTAACTTCTGCTTTGCAGAAATCTTCCTTTCTATTACTTTCTTTCTTAAAAAGCTTACGAGCTTCAAAACAAATTTTAATTAATTTGACAATTTTTATGTATACATTTTGATCACATTCACCCCATTTTATCTTCTCTTGTCCCTTCTCCCACTGAACGTCCCCTTTTTTAGACATTTATTTGCGATAAGAGATAAAGGGGCAGAAAGAGAGTGAGGTGCACCAGGGCCTCCTGCCACTGCTACATAGTGCATCTGGCTTCACATGGGTACTGGGACTTGAACCCAGGCCGTCAGGCTTTGAAACAGGTACCTTTGCCGGGCGTGGTAGCACACGCCTTTAATCTCAGTACTCAGGAGGCAGAGGTAGGAGAATCACCAAGAGTTCGAGGCCACTCTGAGACAACATAGTGAATTCCAGGTCAGCCTGGGCTAGAGTGAGACCCTACCTCGAAAAACCAAACCAAACCAAACAAACAAACTACAACGACAAACCCAGGCACCTTTAACCACTGAGCCATCTCTTAAGGCTCTGAATCTCCTTTTCAACTTGTCCCACTTCGACTTTTGATGTTTTATTGTGTGACCTTACTGAGTTTAATCAGGGTTGCTTGCATGAACATCAGGGTAGGAATCTGCTAGAGTACAGGCAACTACCAGAGGCTCCATCACTGAGGAAAAGGCCCTGTTCCCCAGCATCCGTTAACTGACAATAACTCCTTATGGAGGAGTGGAGGCCTCATGAGCCCCATTCGGCAATGTTCCCTGAGCACGAGCTCACACCTCCACAAGCCCTTCTCTCCTTCCACTGCGCAAGCAGCCGTGCCCAAGGACATTCTCTCTCTCATACACACACACACACACACACACGTGCGCGCGCGCTTGATTTTCTGGCCGTTTCCCGAAGGTGTGTTTCTCTATACTGTCTCCCTCTCTCTCTCTCTCACACACACACACACACACACACACACACACACACACACACGTGCATGCGCGCTTGATTTTCTGGCCGTTTCCTGAAGGTGTGTTTCTCTATACTGTCTCCCTCTCTCTCTCTCATACACACACACACACACACACACACACACACACACACACACACGTGCGTGCGTGCGCGCTTGATTTTCTGGCCGTTTCCTGAAGGTGTGTTTCTCTATACTGTCTCTCTCTCTCTCTCTCTGATCTGTGTGTGTCCATCTGTCTCTCATCTGCTTTCCTTTCTGCACACCTTTCCTCCCTTTCTTTCTCTCTCTCTGTCTCTCTCGGCTTCTCTTCCCTTCCCCTTCTCTCTTCCCTTGCTTCCTGGCTCATACCTAGCTCCCCTCCCCTGCTAACCCACTATAGACTGTTGCTTGCAGGCAGGGAGTGTTGCAATCCATCACCAATTCTCCCACCTCCTGGCCCCTTCTCCTTGCCTAAAACTCCAGCTGTGAGCCACCAACAAACTCCCTATTCCCGAAGGTGCAGTCTCAGCCTCTCATCTTCTAACCCTAATGTGCTGACAAACCGAATAGCAAACATTATTATCAACATTGAATTTCCTAAGTATGAGCATCATATCATCTGATTATTGTATAGGTAATTTCTTTTAAAAAAGTATCTGAAAGACAAGTTTTTAAAATATTATTTATGACGGGCATGGTGGCACACGCCTTTAATCCCAGCACTCGGGAGGCAAAGGTAGGAGGATCGCCGAGGGTTCGAGGCCACCCTGAGACTACATAGTTAATTCCAGGTCAGCCTGGACCAGAGTGAGACCCTACCTCGCAAAACCAAAAAAAAAAAAAAAAAATTATTTATTTATTTATTTGAGAGAAAGAGGCAGAGAGAAAGAGAGAGAGAATGGGCATGCCAGGGCATTGCAAACGAACTCCAGATGCATGCGCCCCCTTGTGCATCCGGCTTACGTGGGTCCTGGAGAGTCGAACCGAGATCCTTTGGCTTCGCAGGCAAGCGCCTTAACCACTAAGCCATCTCTTCAGCTCCTGTATAGATCATTTCTCATTCAGGACTGGGAAGATGACTCTGTCAGGTGTTTGCTGTGCAAGCCTGAGGACCTGAGTTGGATCTCTTATACTCGAAAAAAGCAGCATGGTGGTGGAGGTGGGAAGATCCCTGGGCCATGCTGGACAGCGAGTCTAGCCTAACTGGTAAGCTCGGTGAGAGATCTTTTCTCAAAAAACTAAGGTGGAGAGCAACAGAGAATACTGAAAGTCAACATCTGGCCTGCATGTATGTACACACTTGTACCTACACACGTGAAGACACAAACACACACAGAGGATGTCTTATTTCAAAATGTCAAGTGTGATGTGACAATGTAGTTTACCCTCACGTGATTCAGTAAGAAGTATACATGTGGGCCTACGTATATAAAATTCCCTCCAAAATATCTATGGCCATCCCATCTATCTAGTACTAACTTCTCTCTCCATTGGAGAATTTGCATATCTTTTTCAGATGGACAACGAACCTGAAGGGAGGATCAGCCAATCACACCTCACCAGGGCCCCAGCTGAAACCATAGAGTAATGCGGGGGAAGGGCAAGAGTACAGTGTCCTTGGGGATCACGACACCAGAAAAAGGCTGAAGGAGATAAATACAGAAAACATCCAACTCCTACAAAGCCAGATATCCAGAGACACAGGGGCTCCCAAAACCTCATCACTGAAGTAGACCTAAAATGACCCCAATGTGGCTCAGGGAAATTCACGGTAAAGGGGGAGGAAAGAATGTTAGAGCCACAAGTTGGGGCATTATGCAGAGATTTGGCCTATCCCCCATAACTCTTGACTACCCCCACAATGCATGACCCACATTCCCCATTGAGGAGGGTCCCTTTGGAAAAGGGAGGACAGGGAGGAGGATAATGGAGTCACCATTATGAATGTAAAATCAGAATAATATAAATAAAAAATAAAAAAAGAAGTATATGTGTGTATCTACAGAGAAAGAGCATAACACACAAGCACATAGTGGAACAGGAAGTGCAATAAGTCATCCTTAGAGAGGACAACAGCACTTCATTCTACTAGTCTTATATTTTGTTTTGTACAGCGATGAAAGTTTTTAATAGAAAAGATTTAGAGGAAAAAAAAACAGGATAAAAAATAAACTACTTTGGGCTGTGGAGATGGCTCCGTGGTTAAAGGCACTCGCTTACAGGGCCTGTCAGCCTGGGTTCAATCCCCCGAGATGCACAACATAGCATATGTGTCTGGAGTGCATCTGCTGTGTCGAGAGCTTGGGAGTGCCCATTCACGTTCCATCTCTCCTCACAAATAAAGTCCTTGAAAACTGCCTCTGAATTGGTTTTTGCAGAGAAGGCTTAGAGGGGAAAGAGTTCACAAATCACCTCTGAAACCAAACACAAATACGTCTTTATTTATGAGATATCATTTTACATCCGTTCCTTTAAAACCTAAAACCAGTTTGCTGTACTTGTTAGGTGGCATACAGTATTTCAGTTAGGCTGGGAGTCACAGGACTTGCACACTTTTGTGAATGTAATGCAAATACTGGCGACATGAAGCATTCACAGTTACAGGTTAGCTACTGTTTCGTAACAGCAACCCCCCATAGAAATTATTTTATGAAAAAAAAATAAAAATAAAAGCAACCCACATTTTGGTCTCATTTACAGATAACCCAACATTTTAGTTGGTCAATTACTTCTATACATTTATTATACAACATAGGAAAGGATAAAGGATAAGGCTTACAGAGGTATTTTAGCAGTTTGTAAGAATAAAAATCAAGGGCGCCAACTAACTTTTAAAGCTTTCTGTATAAACTTCAAAAGTACTGTTAGAATGGAGACCATGAGGCAACAGAAATGTGTTATTAAACCAGAATCTAGAGGTTTGTCTAGTCAGACTTGTACTTCATTGGAGTTCATGCTTAAGAGAAGTACCTAACGCTACAGTGGGTACTTACGGCAAATCAAATGACATTTCTGACCTACCACAGCAGTCAACGCTTAAGATGTTTCCCCTAATGACGGAGTACTGCAATGTGGCGTTCAAAACACAAGGGAAGAGAGGAAGGTCGTGGGCTGGGGTGCTGAAAACTCAGGAGAAGGCACCCTAACTTCTTTAACATCAGCCATGGATAAGTGCTCAGAGGTGGGAGTTCAATTTGTATTAACTTGGAATATTTTTACGAAAAGGTGTCTGATAACTCTGTCAGGCTCCTTTCTCTCCCCTTAAACTGTGGAAAATAAAAATAAAACAGGGGCAGCCAGTAGTCACAATGGTTTATTTTTCAAGGCAGTTAAAGAAATTATGTAGAGGTTTTCTAAATATGCTAGCTCATCCCTCTGGAGTACTTACTCTCATATCACACATCACAACGGCTCTTATTCAAGTAAAATGTGCACTGAGGACAAAATGGAGCCTCCCCTTGTAACAATCCTTTGTTCTAAGATTAACTGTGCTTAATGTTTGAAAAGTCCTCCAGATTCTCACATCATCCTTACCAACACGAACCTATGAGGCAATCAAGAGTTGGTCTCGTGTGATTCTTGAACTTCACTGGGGTACACCTGAAAAGGAGTCAGTTCTCCACATCTCGGAACTTGTCGGTAGCCAATCTCCCCTGAAAACCCGCATGCATGCACTGGAGCCCTTTCAACACACCAGTCTCAATAGCTGTGGCTTTCCCACTTTTCCCATATGAATCTGGGTGACTGCAAAGGAGGAATGATGACGTATGCTTAATCACTGGTGGATTGCTTTGAAACTTCTGGTTTATTTCACAGCAAACCAAATCTCATTATTTGGTAGAAAAAGGGAAGTAGTTGCATTCTACCATACCATGATTCTGTACATGGACACACACTGTACAAACATACAAAATTTCTGTCTTTGGTGGTTCGATTAGGGAAAAAAAAATAATATGGAAATCTGAACACTTTGAAAAGAAAACTGTTAAAACAGTGGTCGAGAGTAGCATTGTCTGTGCTTTACCCACGTAATGGCGTGAAGTGGTTCACATTTAATCTAGAAGACTCTTTGGCCAGCAATCCACACATCTTCACAAGCTCCAGCAGGTTCTTAAAACCACCGCATTCGCTTGTTCAAGTGCCCCATCAGCTCTTGACTAGGTTGAATCCTTAGACTTTTGTGTTTTCACAAACTTTAGGGACTGAGTCATTCAATAGCACCAGAGAGTTGGGGTAAAAATCTCTTATCTACACATTTCCTCCAAGAGGGCAAGGCAAAAATTTCAAAGTCAGACGTAAAATACAGATGTAAAAATGACCAGCATGTTTGCTCTGGTTCTCTTGTCCACGTTAAGTAGTGGCTCCCCACCCTCTGCACCAATGACTGGGGAATGAAAGTGGCCCCTCGGGGAGGGTCCTGGGGACAGGGTCAGCTCAGTGCTGGTGGTTCACGTCCACTGCCTGCAATGGACATGCTGCCGGGAGAAGCCCAGCAAGGAAGAAACAGAGACAGAAAACAAAACACCTCTCACTGAAGTTCTTTTCTCAAAAATCCTGGCAAATGACAGATACATGAAAGACTGAGTGACAATTCAAGCCACAACTATAAAAGTGCTCTGTGGTTACACACCATCAGAAAACCAGTAGGTTTTCACAGGCGTGGCAAAGTACATTTTACTCAGAGTGGCACAAAAAAGCATCTGCAGATCAAACAAAGGCCAGAAAAATGCACGGAGGGGGGGGGATTAAAAAATTCATGAGAATTCAAACTTCACTTTGAAGTAAGGTGTAAATTTAATCTGCTCACGTGTACCTATATTCAAGCTACAATAGTTTTCACATTAAAAATGTTTGAAAAACTGAAAAACCATACACCTTGCATGTTGGAAATGTCCTGTGGCATGTTACATGTCTGTGTGGTCAAATAACCAAACTCCATTTAAAATGCTAGTATTGTCAAGTGAACCAAATGCTATTTGGCATATGCCATTGTGAGTCATGACTCCTGCCTCCCTCTGCAAGTTGGCCTCTTGAGCAGGAAGGGTAGTCCTAGCCATGTTACCATGTTTGCTCATGGTAACAGCTGTGTTGTCTTGTGTTCTGAAATGCTACATTTGAGACCAAAGAAAGTATAACTAGTTCATTGGAAAAGGGGACTAGAAATATGCCACAAAATTATTTTTACAATACATTTTTGCAGAAATAATCTCTAGGTGAAGCATTTCTTTTTATACACATGTACAAAATTTAAACAGCAATATACACATAATCACAGTGAGGACGTTGGCAAATTCACCAATCTGTAGTGTGAATACAAACCGCAAAGCAGCCTTCGAGGAGGACCATGTCACACAGCAAGCAGAGCCGGCCCATTCAACAGCGACACCAGAACATCCCGCGGACGGGAGACAGGGCAAGGAAAGCAGCATGCGCTTTGACACAGACAGCAATTTATGGCTAATGGGTGATGTGACTGTGCTAGCAGTGACTCTCTCGCTGCTATGCATGAAGTCCTAGGACATCTGCTTGTCTTTATACCATTCCACAAACTCGTCCAACAAAACTGGCCCTGGGGAGACAGAGGAAAAGACAACGTGAGGGCTGGCTATATAGCTCGGTGGTAGAGAGCCTGCTTAGTGTGTGCGGAGAGAAGGGGAAGAAAGGAAGGGAAGGGAAGGGGAGGGGCGGGAAGGACAGGCAGAGGAGGGAAGGAAAAGTAAAGAGAGAGGAGGGAGAAAGGGAAGGGAGGGAGGGAGAGAAAGGGAAGGGCTGGAGAGATGGCTTAGAGTTAAATGCTTGAAAGGACAAGCTCGCTCTCCAGGAGTGGGAGAAAGGGGGGATGGGGCAGTGGCTGGAGGCCCTGGTGCACCCATTCTCTCTCTCTCTCTCTCCTTTAATCAAATAAATAAATAAATAATAAAATATAAAAAAAAAAAAAAAAACTTGGGAGACAAGAAAGTGGGAGAAAGGATGGGGGAGCTGCAGTTTGAGGCCTTTAACCCAGCACTTGACTAGGAGGATCACCGTGAGTTTGAGGCCACCCTTCATAGTGAATTCCAGTTCAGCTTGAGCTGGAGTGAGACCCTATCTCAGAAAACCAAAAAAAAAAAAAAAAAAAAAAGGGAGGGGGAGGGAAGGAAGGAAGGAAAGGAAGAAAGGAGGAAGGGAGGGAAGGGGAGGGAGGCAGGGGGAAGGGAAGAAGGAAGGGGAAAGGAAGACAAAGCCAGGATACAAAGCAGCTTGCAGGCTTTTCTGGAAGGAAGATGTGTCAAGTACAAGGGCAGGAGAAGGAGGCGCTTACATGCTCCGTCTTCGTCGTAGTTGCTGAGGTCAAGACTAATCGTTCTGCTGAACTCGAGCACATTGCACCACTGGTCTTTGTTAATCACTTTATATTTTGATTGCTGGCAGAGGGAACAGTGGATATGGGTTACTGACACACACAGTGGACAACGAGATGATTGCAATTCCTATGTGAACCATTAATAAAGCTCATAGAAGTTAATTCCACTGAGGCACCACTCTAGGAGGATGGTGTGAAAGAGAGAGGGAAGGAGGGAGGGAGAGAGGGGCAGGGAGAGAGAGAGAGAGAACACAAGTATAGAACGTAAGATGACAATTTTCATTACAAAATACTGTATGGACTCAACTGAAGATGACAAGTGTATCAAAGCAACAAATGTCTTGTCCTCAAAAGAGAAAATGTTTAAACTAGAAGCAGTGCCTACTTCTTAGCAATGCCAGGAAGCAAAGCTAGGAATGAGAACCAAACAACAGATCTACAACACATCTAGAGCAGCTCTCTAGTACTTGACAAGAAGTAGGTACTAAGTGAAGAGAGGTGAGCATGCTCAGCGGCAAGCTGCTGGCTTGAAACACACACGGTGGGGGTCATTTGCTAAGAACCAGCACTTCCAGGGACCATAGTGTTGCGCTTTTGCCACTCAAGAAAACTGTCCTCCTAACAACTCAAAACTGGAATCTTACCATAAAAAAACTAGAATGGGGCTGGAGAGATGGCTCAGTGGTTAAGGTGCTTGCCTGCAAAGCCTAAAGACTTGGGTTCAATCCCTAGTATCCATGTAAAGCCAGATGCACAAAGTGGCACATGCATCTGGAGTTCATCTGCAGCGGCTGGAGGCCCTGGCATCCACTTGCTCTCTCTCTCTGCTTGAAAATAAATAAATAAAAATATTTTAAAAAGGGCTGGAGAGATGGCTTAGCTGCACTTGCCCACAAGGGGGCGCACACATCTGGATTTCGTTCACAGCAGCTGAGAGACTGCTGGCGCGCCCATCTCTATCTGTCTCCCTCTCCCTCTCTGTCTGTCTCTCTCTAAAAATAAAAAATAAATAAAAATTTAAAAAAATTAAAATATATTTTAAAAACCTAGAATGGCCATCAAGTAGTTGTTCTATTCTGCTGCAGGTAATCTTAAAAATGCAGAATCCCACCCCTTCAAAAAAAATCCACAACAAGCACTTTTTAAAAACCCTTACAACTAAAATCAGGAAAATAGTAAAATAAACAAATACATTTTTTAACAGCAAAGAGAGTCATTCAAGCCTTCTCAGAATGCAAATAGAGGAGTGCATGGGAGGGTTACTGCCTCCTTATAAAAGAAAGATGCAAACTCAGTAAGAGTGAAGAAGCAGCAACTATAAGTTGAATTTTCTAAGTACCCAAAGCAAAAACCAGCCTTGACAGAGCCATTGATGCCCCTGGAATTGTGTAAGGTTCAATTCACTCGCAGCCAGGTCTTTGAATGAAAAGCCCCTTTACACACAGGCTCAGATCCTGCTAAGCTCTTTGATGGCAAGGACCCACTTCCATTTCTCTTCCAGAGCTCATCATGTGGGCTTGCCAGAGAAAGGAGGGCGGATCATAGGTAGGCTGGAGCATCATGTCAATGAATACATTAACAACTCGTTTTTACCACCCCTCTCATGGAGTCCCGGTTAGGACCGTTACAAGCATGTTTTCATTACAGTCCTCGAAGACGTGCGTCAGTTAAGTTTTCTGGACCGCTGTCACATAAAGCAAGTTGTAAGGAAGACTGATTCAAGAGGTAAGCTTCCGGCACAGTAAGACCTGAGACTTTCTCCAAGGCCCAACTCTCATTCGTGACAGCAAAGGCCATTTTTCAAAGGCACTGGGGGTAAGGAGGGCAAGGAGGAGGACACACGTGACCATCCACGTAACTCAAACACAGATCAGACTCCGTGGGTTTCTGCAAGACGACACCTCAATGTGAGCAGCTCCTACAGTAGGCAGCTCAAAAACTCTGCTCAGTACTTAAAGCAAATGGTAATTACTCACAAAAATACGGGGTGACGTCACAGAACAGAAGAAAGTGGAAAGCCACAGGAGAGACTGTTTGCCTAAAATAGTACTTCCATGCTCTTGGCACTCCCCAAACTACTTGGAGGTGAGTTGATAAAACTAGAAATGCAAACTAGTTTAGCAAGAAGGCTGGTATTTTTTTTTTTTTTTTTTTTTTTGGAGAGAGAGAGGGAGACGGATAGAGATGGGTGGATGGGTGCGCCAGCAGCCTCTCTGCTGCTGCGAACGAAATCTAGATGCGCGCCCCCTTGTGCTCAAGTGTGGCATTGCGCCCTTGCGTCACTTTGCATCTGGCTAAACGTGGGACCTGGAGACTGGAACTGCTGGGAGATTGGAACCGGCATTCTTAGGCTTAGGAGGCAGCTGCCTTAACCGCTAAGCCATCTCTCCAGCCCAAAAGGCTGGGTTTTTAATTGTAGCTTAATAAAAGTAGAATTATTTTGCCAATAAAAAAAAGCAAACCTTGTTTTTCCACTGGCATAAAAAGTGAAAAATCTGAACAGCAGAGACGCTTCTAAATGGGGCTGAGAGACAGGGCTGTGGCTGTTGTGATGCACAGTCACATGGATGGTGCACATGACATGACATGCACATACAGATGCAGTCCAGGAAAACAGGGAGCTGCTGACTGACAGCAACTCTAGCACTACGATTCCTGTGAGTAGACAAGTATACAACATAGAGAAACTACATGCAATGGTTAGGTAAAGTATGTGCTACCTCTGAGCAAGCAAACATAAAGGTCATAAAGTAAATTGGTACCTCTAAGAATTGATGAAAAACTGGAAAAAGAGGCCAGATTTTTCCTAGTAACAGTCCCAACATGCACTTGGCAGTGTTGATGTCTAGGCTGCGCTGGTCCTTTTCCTGTTTAACAGACAAAAACACAGATAAGCCAGACCATTCTCAAGCAACGGCTTTGGAAATCCAAATGTGTACTTCTCTTCCACACGGAATTTTTAAGTCATTCATTAATCCCATATCATAAAAACTATGACTGGGAGCTATGTGCACAGGGGCGTAAAACACAACGGAAAAATCTGATCATTTGGGATAATATACATAAATGTCTCTTGAGAAAGATTCGTGCGAATTGAATAACACTACTGTGATACAAAATCAATTATACAGTCGTAGTATCAACAGGCATTTCATGGGATAAATAAAAATCTACAGTTCAATAACATGACTATTTAACATTTACAGTAAATATCAGAATCATAATTATAGTTCTTAACTAAACAGAGTTTAGGCATTTCGTGCTTAGTAATTGGGTTGCCTTAATGAAACTTATTTTTCTATTAAGTTTTATTTCATGGGATAAATTTTAGTTTTCATGTGCCTAATCATGCTGGAACCAACTGCAGCTCATATCAAGTGTGGGAGCTTTGCAGTTCTTTCCCAGTCAGAGGATGAGACCATCTCCTGCTCATCCACTCTGGGTTGTTTGCATGTAAGTGTCCCTGGTGACCTCATGGGTTTGTGAAGAAGCCTCATACTTAATCCGCATCTGGTAGAGCCTTTGGGAGGTGGAGGAGGCGTGCCACTGGGGGTGGACCTTGGGGTGTGACAGCCCAGCCCTGCTAGCTACACTGAGCTTTTTCTTGCCCCTTTCCACCCAATGATGTGTGAAGAAGTGATGCCTGGCTGTCTGCTCCTGCTGTGCTTTTCCTGCCACAATGAAACTTCCCCTTGAATTTGAAAGCTAGACACAAACCCTGTCCTTCAGTAAGCTGCTTCAAGGAGAAGGTAACGGACACACGATCCCCGTGGTCCTCCTTATCTGGCATGTCTCACACATGACACTTAGCAGAATAGGGACCAAGTGGAGGGCAATCTCGTAGGGAAACCAGAAAACAGAACAGATACATACAGATCACGCTCATCCCACTTTTGTTTGTAATGAAAAATCCTAATTTTTCATTCCACTTCGCTTCTGTGTGTCCATTTTAGAACTACACGCAGTTTTTACAGAAAGGTTTAGGGGGTCTGAGACCACCACAAGGTAATCTTACACACCTAAAGCTAGCCTTCATGTTGTATGTCAAGTGGAATGAAAATGTGCCAAAAGGACTTCTTCAAAGGCAAAGGTACTTGGCTCTCCACTAGAACAGAACAAGTGTCCCCCAAATAGCAGGAGGATGCTGTGACCACCCTTGTCAGCCACATACACCTTCAGACACTTAACCATGAAGTGCTGTTTGATACGCAAAACATTTCTTTCCACAATACTGATTTTCAAGGAGGAGGACGTAAACAATATAGCCATGGAGGGCCTCAACAGCAGCAAACAAGGGATACAGGATACAGAAACCTGCCATTTCAGGAAGATGCACAAGGTCTTTTGGTCCCCGTTGTAAAGTATAGTGGCTGTGCACTGCACCACCCTTAGCTGCTGAAGGACATTCAGCTGAAGTCTGACGATGGAGGGACTCCTCAATTCCATAGTTCTTTGAACACGGGGGGAGGGGGGGTCACCTGCTCAGTGCTCTCTACCTGTCCTTTGGACACAAAGATGGTCCTGGCAGGTCTTGGAAGCCCCACAGGGCAAGAGGACAGAAGTGGTCATCTAATCTATGTGGCTGTGTTTCCAGGGCTTCTGCGTGGGTATGGTGGACGGAAACAACACACCACACCACACCATGAAACAATGCACAAGAGAAATGAGTCAAGTGTGGAGAAACACACACGGCACCACAAGACCAGGCCAAAGTCTGTTTGTCAAAATACAGCTCACAGGGCACTGGCTGGCCACGCTGGCCCTCCGAAGTGTCTTCGTTTACCATCTGTGACCATTCGTGAACCCCCACATCTCCAGTCTGGCTTTCGCTCTTCATCAATGTGAATGCCCCCACTGTCTTTGACATACACTACAGTGACAGAAAAGTTTTAGAAGGTACAGAAGACCCGGACAGACTCTGCAACAATGTCACCATCTGATACAACGCGTGCTTGGCAGCCATGCCAGGACATGAAGGAAAGGGATGAGACTCACAGGACCGGAGAGCTGAACAGCGCTCACTCATTCCTGCTCTGCAGGGCGCAGCCCGCGGCTGGCAATCACTACCACCATCTTCTGCCTAGCGAATAAGAGAGAGATATTATGGACGCACTCACCATCTTAACAGTGGTATCTCACTGACAACCAACAGTGCGTGTGGGTGGCCTGTGGCCCAGTGCAATGACCAAAACTGGAAACATGCAAAAGTCTCGGGAACAACACAGTGGAGAGAAAGCCCATGGCACATGCCTTCTCAGCATTGAGACGTAGACACTCCCGGAGTCCTCTGACCACAATGATCTCTATGAGCGTGCTCTGCAAAGGAGCTCCCAATTAGAAATGAAATGTTTCTCCCATGATGCTATCAGGCAGCCATCAATGCAACGGGCATTAAGGAAAAAAAAAATCACTTTCATTAAATTCAAGTACAACAAGATATCCAAAAGCTCTTTTCAAGAAATTAAAATAGTAAGCAGTCACCTCCAACTCATAGCTCTACCAAGAGCAAAGGGCAGATCAATACGACTTCTGCAACCCCAGGTCTGGATCTAAGCCGAAGAGCCTGGAGAGAGCCAGCCATCAGCATCCCCACAGGCCCATCTCGGGTGAAGGAGAAGGAAACAAACTCTTCTCTTTCCCTACCTACCTCTTGACCCCCAAATGCACTTCATCAACTGATTTTCTAATAGAAAGAGAACAATTTCCGGCCATTTTACAAACCATATCAGAAACTGAGCAGGATAGGGTACACTGATCGTCTGCAGGTAGGCACGACCTCATCTTCCTGAAGTACAGATTTAAAAAGCAGCTGTGGAGGATCAGACCTCTGAGAATAAAATAGCTGCAAAACCAAAGACTCCTCTTTGAAACAGTCTAAGACACTATGCTGGGCGTACGGGAAGAAGGCACTTCTGATGCTAAACACTGACCGAGCGCTAACATGGGGAATAATCCCATGTCAGTCAGGTCAGGTTTTAGAGTTCGAGTATCTTTTGAGTATCTCTGTTCATGTAAGACTATTCCAGTGTAGGTGCTCCTGTAAGATGTGGCACAAATTAAACCTCAAAGAAAAGCGTCATGAAGATGAAGCATGCTACTACAAAAATGAATCTGAACACGCACATCTGTCTCTATATGCGCTCTGTCAGAAACCCCCAACTCTCCACATGACCTATTTCCAAGTTGCACTAAGTTTTAATGGTGTGAGACTCTCATGGAAAAAACAAAACCTTCAACTGAAAAAAAATCCCAAAAGCTCTTTTTAAAAATTATCTGTTTGCAAGGAGTAAGAGAGAAAGAGAGAGAAAGAAAGAAAGAGCACGCCAGGGCCTGTTGTTACTGCAAACTCCAGATGCATGTGCCACCTTGTGCTTCTGGCTTTATGTAGGTACTGGGGAATGAAACCCAGGCCATTAGGCTTTGCAAGCAGGTGCTTTAACTGCTGAGCCATCTCTCCAGCCCCAAATCCATTTTTGGAATGTGTGTATGTGTGCATGGGTGTGTGTGTGCCATGGCGCACATGTGGAGGTCAGAGGACAACCTCATGGTGTCAGTCCCCACCATCCATCTTGTGTGAGACAGAGTCTCTCTTGTTTTTGCTGCTGTGAATCCCAGGCTAGCTGGCCCGCAAGCCTGCGGACCTCCTGGTGCTGCTTCTCAGTGCTGTAGGTGTGTGGGGATGACAGGCAGCTTTACATGGGTTTTAGGCATCTGAACTCCGGTCATCAGGCTTGTGCAACAAGTGCTTTAAACTACTGGGAACTCTGTGTGTGTGTGTGTGTGTGTGTGTGTGTGTGTGTGTGTGTGTGTGAGAGAGAGAGAGAGAGAGAGAGAGAGAGAGAGAGAGAGGTATTATTTGAGAGTGAGAAAGAGGAAAATGCAGATAGAGACACACAGAATGGACATGCCAGGGCCTGCAGCCACTGCAAACCAACTCCAGACACATGCACCACCATGTGCATCTAGTTTATGTGGGTTCTGGGGAATCAAATCTGGGTCCTTAGGCTTCATAGGCAAGTGCCTTAACCACTAAGCTATCTGTCCAGCCCAGTTTTTTTTTTAATGTAAATTATAAACCCAAGAATACACATCCTGTTATTGGAAAAAATAAATTTAAATCAATTATGCTCTTAGAATTGTGCCAATATTAGTGTGTGTGTGCATAAAACAATGTTTACTAGCCAAGTTCAACTTTCAACCCTTCCTTTAAAAATATAAAAAACAAAATTACCAGCAGGCACAATCTTTCCTTATTTTGTTTGACACACCATATTGTATTACTCTGAGAACTACTCTTAGAAAATAAGTCATTATTTCAAATGAGGAAAGAAAGGAAAGGAAAGGAAAGGAAGGGGAGGGAAGGGGAGGAAGGACGAACAAACAAACAATGGAAAGCAGGGCATGGTGGTACATGTCTATAATACCAGCATTCAAGAGGCTAAGATAAGAGGATGGTTGAGTCTCGGGCCAGCCTGCACCATATAGCAAAAACTTGTCTTTAGGGGCTGGAGGGATGGCTTAGCAGTTAAGGTGCTTGCTGGCAAAGCCAAAGGACTCAGGTTTGATTCCCCAGTACCCATGTAAACCAAATGCGCAGGGTGGTGCAGGCATCTAGAGCTCATTTGCAATATTCAGAGGTTCTAGCACATCTATTCTCTCCCTCTGTCTCTCAGATAAATCAATAAATAATTTTTTATAAATACTTGTCTTAAAAATATATCACAGTGGGAACTAAAAAATATTTCTAACTGAATGCAAATGAATCCCAGCACTCAGGAAGCAGAGGTAGGAGGATCGCTATGAGTTCAAGGCCACCCTGAGACTATATACTCCAGGTCAGCCTGTGCTATAGTAAGACCTCAAAAAAAAGAAAGAAAGAAAGAAAGAAAGAAAGAAAGAAAGAAAGAAAGAAAGAAAGAAAGAAAATACAACATTTCAGAACTTGTGGCATGCAGCTAAATGAAACAAATATTCATTACTAAGTTCATCTTGAGTATATGTAAGCTGAACTGAGTCACTCTGGCAATTAATTGTGATTAAATGAGTTGTTACTCACTGCTACATAAAAAGGATCAAGGCACCAGCATTTACCAAGATGCTCCTTAAAAGCAAAGAACTGTATAGGACAGATGAAGAAATAAAAATCACAGTCCCTCAGTCTAAGTGGACTACCCAGGCCTGTGTACAAATTCTGAAACCAAACAGAGCAAGTCCAGGGCTAAGTAAGCAAGCAGGGCTGCGGGGAGGCAGAAGCGTGTGGCTGGGCCCAGAGCTTGGAGACGGAGAGAGCCGTGGGAATACAAGAAACGGGGTTCGAGCAGCAGCCTGGCGTGACCGGAGGCAGAAAGCACAGGCTGAAAGGTCAGGCATCAGTCTCGGTGAGCAACAGCCAATGCATTCTCCCCACACAAGTGATGTGAATTTCAGCAGCTCAGAACTCAGCTGGGAGGGCCTGGAGTAAGCTACAGCCTGGACTTGGAGTCCCAAGACCCTGGTTTAAGTGCTGGACCTACAGTTTATTAACAAGGTGGCTATGGTCAAGTTTCCACTTTCTTCCGGTGGGAAGTGGGTGAAGCCATTCTCTGTCCCCGAGAGCTGCTGTGGGGAACCTGGATCACCCACACCAGGAAGCGTGGTGCTAGCACAAAGATCGTGGGAAGGCACTGAAGGCTTTGGGGTGCTGAAGGAACACAGATGGCACCCTACAAATGTGGATGCTGGTTGAGGAGTGAAGGAACATGAAAATCAGGCTAATATACACATATAAGAAAGAGGCTGGAGAGATGGCTCAGCAGTTAAGGCGCTTGCCTGCAGAGCCTAACCTCCTGAGTTTGATTCCCCAGTGCCCATGTAAAGCCAGATGCACAGGGTAGCACATGTATTTGGAGTTTGGCTGCAGGAGCTGGAGGACCTGATGCAATCTTTTTTTTGCTCTCTTGCATGCTCTCGCCCCAGCAAATAAATAAAATTTTTTTTAAGGTGTAAGATGATGGGAGTGGTGGCACACACCTTTAATCCCAACACTCAGGAGGCAGAGGTAGGAGGATCACTGTGAGTTTGAGGCCAGCCTAAGACTACATAGTGAATTTCAGGTCAGTTTAGGCTAGAGCGAAACCCTATCTTGAAAGAAAAACAGGCTAAGAAAGGAGTAACAAGGGCCTTGTTTGTTGAGGCTGTGGTACAGTGGAGACACTAAGAAAGAGGACGCTGAGGGGCAGTGACGGCCCAGAATGGATGGAAGCCAGGGCGGGGGAAACGGGAAACTGGCATCTAAATCTCAAGCACTGGAAAGGGGACCGAGTAAGGCGTCGGGAAAGAGCTGACCTGGATGGATAAAGTTATGACCCTTTCAAGCCGGGCGTGGTGGCGCACGCCTCTAATCCCAGCACTTGGGAGGGAGAGGTAGGAGGATCGCCGAGAGTTCAGGGCCACCCTGAGACTATACAGTGAATTCCAGGTCAGCCTGAGCTAGAGTGAGACCCTACCTCAGAAACACCCCCACCAAAAAAAAGTTATGACCCTTTCTTCTTTTAAAATTTATCAGCATATTAAAAGTCAGGTTTCATTGTGGTGTTTTCAAACAAATTTTGTGCTGTTTTCCTTCCCCACCCCTCCCTCCCCCCTGAACTTAAGCCTCCTTCCTGCTTTCTTAATACATGTGTCCTTTTGTCCTTCCCACCTTTACGTCATCCTTGCTCCCCTGTCCTGGTCTCTGATCTTCACTCCCAGCCTGCTCCGCATCTCACCTCCCCTTATTCACATACATACAAACATTAAAAGCTAGGATCCACATACGAGAGAAAAAAATGGGATTTTTGCCTTTCTGGGCTGGGGTTAACTCACTTAGTATTTTTCCTTCCACTTCCATGCATTTCCCTGTTCACTTCATAGTTTCATTTTTCTCCACAGCTGAGCAAAACACCATTGTGCTACATTGCCCCATATTGTCATTGTCCAGTCATGAGTTGATGGACATGTAGGTTGATTCCATTTCCTAGCTTCTGTGTCAAAAATGGCCCACAGATTTAAAAAAAAAAAAATGTTTGACATCCTCAGTTATCAGAGAAATGCAAATTAAGACTATTTTGGGATTTCATCGTATCCCATTAAGAATGGCTATCAAGAATACTAATGGCGCCGGGCATGGTGACGCACGCCTTTAATCCCAGCACTTGGGAAGCAGAGGTAGGAGGACTGCCGTGAGTTAGAGGCCACCCGGAGACTACGTAGTGAATTCCAGGTCAGCCTGGGCCAGAGTGAGACCCTACCTCGAAAAACAAAAAAAAAAAAAGAATACTAATGGCAACAAATGATGGTGAGGCTGTAGGGAATGATTCCCTGTAGGTGGAGTATACACTGGTACAGCCACTGTGGAAACTACTTACACTTCTAAAGAGACTGCTACCCGTACTATATAGGAAATAGCAGACTTTGACAAAAAGAAAAGAAAAATCTTACGTAATAAAACTACTTAATCCTAGAAGCTAGTGCCTATTTGAGAAGTATCTGAGGGCCATGGAAAGAGCTCAGCAGCTCTAAGTGCTTGCTTGCAAAGCACTATGGCCCAGGTTGATTTCCTAGTACCCATGTAAAAGTCAGACACATGTGTTTGGCACATGTGTCTGGTGTTCGTTTACAGTGGCCAGACACACACCCTCTTTCTAAAAAAATGCCATTTAGTTTCATACTGTATCGGAAGTTTTCTTTGTCATTTCTAACATCAATACATTCCACGCACGCTGTGATTTTAATGGAAGGTGGCGGTAACAGGACGACATACAAATGAGGGTGCCACCGAGGAGCACTAATGTGTTACTGCAGATGCATTAGAATTTGCTGTGCAGTCAATTTTTGGTGGGAAACTGACAGAGTCAGAGGTAATCAAGACAAACCTAGTCACTGGAATCCATGAAACACACAAACGTACAGACGATACCATTCTGGAAGACAGAACAGTGACAAGGGTTGTAAATTACACCTGGATGAACACAACACCGAACGTGTTTTGGAATTCACTACCTGTGGTGACCAGGCTACAGGGAAGGTTTCATCTCGTGCCCTCAAAGAACCACTGCTATGTATGCGGACTGGAGTCACCATGCAACAAACAGGAAATTAGCCTAGATTTGAAGTTCACACGCTTTCCAAATTTAATACTAGTGCCCAAAGTGAAACTGGACTAGACAGGATGATTCTCATACCTTGAAGGAAGGAGGTTTGTTATTATCTGAGAAGGAAGTGGTTCAAGTTTATCAGAGAGACATTTGAAACTATTACACACGTATGTGCACGTTACTCTGAAGCCAGTAACAAGAACCGGTAAATGTCAGCAGCTGCATAAAGTTTTTGCCCGGAATCAGTTAGTTTCTAAAGGGACCAAAAACCCTAACTACCATCCTGGGAGTAACATTTCCAAGGTCTTTGCTGTGGTGTATCAAAACAAACCTCAAAGGGCAATAAAAGTGGGGGAGGGGAGGGACGGACTCTAGAGAACTCACCCGTGCAAAGTCAAATGCGTATCTGTAAATGAGCTTAAAATTCGTAGTGTCATTTAATAATGATCGTAAGTAATCCAAAGTAGTTCTGAGTTTTTCTGTTGTATCACATCTAAGGAAACAGAAGAAAGGTAAATTATAATCTGACTTTGTTTTATAAATTGGAATAATATAAAACCAAAGGTTTTTTTAAAAAAAAAAAAAAAAAAAACAACTGAATGTAAAACCACAAGAAAGAATAAAAAGCCTGAGGTAGGATGTGTCCGTAATGATCCATTACTTTCTGTATATTCTAATACATTTCAGAAAAGTAGATAGAAGAGTAAATGAGCACATACTGAGCCATCCCCCAGCTCCCACAGGGAACACTGTCACACTGACACACTTCTTCCCTGCATGTCTTTAAAAAAAAAAATTATTGGGCTGGAGAGATGGTCTAGCAGTCAAGGTGCTTGCCTGTGAAGGCTAAGAACCCACGTTCAACTCCCCAGGTCCCACGTATGCCAGACACACAAGGTGATGCATGTGCAAGGTCGCACATATGCACAAGGTAGTGCATATGCACAAGGTAGTGCATATGCACAAGGTAGTGCATATGCACAAGGTGGCACATCCATCTGGAGTTTCATTGCAGTGGCTGGAGGAGCTGGCACACCCATTCTCCCTCCCTCTGTCTGTCTCTTCTCTCTCATTAAAAACTATTTTATTTATTTATTGGAGAGAGAATGGGCATACCAGAGCCTCCAGCCATTGCAACTGAACTCCAGGTGTATGTGTGCCACCTTGTGCATCTGGCTTATGTGGGTACTGGGGAATCAAACCTGGGTCCTTAGGTTTTGCAAGAAAGTGCCCTAACCGCTGAGCCATCCCTTCAGCCCTGCACATGCTTTTTGCTGTGCTGTGAGGGTGTCATCGATGCGTTGCCCATGGACGCTCTGATGCCCTCTCAACAGGAAGTGAAGGATACAATCTGCAGACACCTCCCCATTGTTCTCCTGATTTTCTTCCTAGCGCATCATGGTTGAAGAGACCAGACCAGCTGTTTCTTCAGCATGCCAGTCTGTCAGCTAATTTCCCCATGATTATGTAGGTTTGACACTTCAGACAGGAACACGTGACACTGTGTCATTCAGGGCATACCGGGAGGAGGCTTGTCATGACAGGCAGCAATCAGTTTGTAATGTTATGGTGGGACCCACCAGACTCTGTTTAAAGTAGTTTCATCCCTCTGATGCGTGGTTTGATGACACCTTGAGACTACCTAGCAGGCTGACATTCTGCTCAATGTACACAATCACTTTTTCATTCCACATTTCCCTAATGCCTCAACATCCCTCAAGAGACGGGCTGTGAAGAAACTGCCCAGGAGACCAGATAAAACACTGTGACAAAGCTGGTCTCAACCACAGTGCAGTGACATTCACATGCACCAATGAGATCTTCTTGTCTTTTTTGGGGGGGGTGGGGGGCATTGAGAGAGACAGAGAAAGAAAGAGGCAGACAGAGAGATTGACAGAGACAATGGGCACGCCAGGGCCTCCAGCCACTGCAAACGAACTCCTTGTGCATCTGGCTTTGTGGGTCCTGGAAAATTGAACCTGGATCCTTAGACTTTGCAGCTTTACATCTCTCTCTCCAGCAACCCCCCCGCCTTTTTTTTTTTTTTTTTTTTTTTTTTTTTGGTTTTTCAAGGTAGGGTCTCACTCCAGCCCAGGCTGACCTGAAATTCACCATGAAGTCTCAGGCCTCAAACTCATGGTGATCTTCCTACCTCTGCTTCCTGAGTGCTAGGATTAACAGCATGCACCACCATACCCAGCTCTGTTTTTGGGTCTTTTTTTTTTTTTTTTTTTTTTTTTTTTTTTTTTTGGCTTTTTGAGGTAGGGTCTCACTCTAGCTCAGGCTGACCTGGAATTCATTATGTCATCTCACAGTGGTCTCAAACTCATGGTGATCCTCCTACCTCTGCCTCCCGAGTGCTGGGATTAAAGGCGTGAGCCACCATGCCCAGCTGTTCTTTGATTTTTGTGGTAGGGTCTCACTCTAGGCCAGACTAACCTGTAATTTCTATGTAGTCTCACTCTGGCCTCAAATTCACAGTGATCCTCCTACCTCTCTGCCTCCCGAGTGCTGGGTTTATACAGGTGTGCGCCACCACACCTGGAGTGGGAAAGGGGAGGGTGGGAGAGAATGTAGATGCCAGCACCTCCAGATGCTGCAAGCAAACTCTAAATACATGTGCCACACCTTGTACAACTGGTTCTATGTGATTACTGGGGAACTGAACTCACCTCCTTAGGCTGTGCAGACAAGCACCTTGATCACTGGGCCATCTCTCCGGCACCCTGTATTTTGCTTGTTGTTGCTAATACGGGTGTGCCTAAGGGCCTTAGACACTCCCAGGGTATCTCCCATGAGGCCACTGTGCTGTGCCCTCCTTCCCTCTGTCATCTCACAGGCCTCTCCTGATACAGCCTTCTATAGCAGTATTGGGTGAGCCTTAAACACCTCCATTTACACAGTCATTTGATCCACATGGGAGCGTGCAGCATGAAGATTCTCTGATCCCGTCACCCTCCCAAGAAGAAGGGATCTCTGCCGCACCTTGCTGACTTTCTGCAGTCTGCCTTCTCTTCAATCTGTGTGTCCAATACACACACCATCACAGGGACCCTTTAAGGCTGGCTCTGTGTTCTGACACACCCCCCTACCCATCTCTGAGCACTTCCATGTTGTCTGGCACAGGCTGTTCCAGCCCACCCTACTTGTTCTTTCCCCGCTCAGGATTGGAAACCTGTGATTCCTCTAGGGAGTCCTGGTGATGACAGCCTCTTTTTACCACTCAGTAACATGATGTTTACTCTTCATAAGGAAGCATACTAATTGGTCACTTTTACAAATTAATACATAGCTTTTAGAAATGAGGACCAATATTCTCCATTTCCCTAGCAACATCAGAGCTTTTCAGTGCTGGGTAGGATTCCTTGTGCCTCTGTGTGTAGCTTTTCTCTATGCATAAGTATAGATAATAACACAATATTGCCGACTTCATAAACTAAAACACGGTCCACACTACAGTGCACTGATTTATTTTTAGCAATTAATTTGTAAAAGCTCCTTTTTGGTAGCCAGGTACAAATAAGGCCTTGTGGTCTCTCCACTATCATGATAAACCATCTAAAAGCCAAAACCTCGAGTAAATATTTACTTTTTTGGCAGGCAATAATTAAGAATGTCCTGGGCTGGAGAGATGGCTTAGCAGTTAAGGCGTTTGCCTGCAAAGCCAAAAAAACCCAGGTTTGATTCCCCAGGACCCACGTTAGCCAGATGCACAAGGTGGCACATGTGTCTGGAGTTCGTTTGCAATAGCTGGAGGCCCTGGTGTACCTGTATTCTCTCTCTCTGCTTGCAAATAAATAAGTAAAAATTTTTTAAAGTCCTTCTTGGTGTTAGAAAATAAAAAATTAAAATGAGACTATTCCAGAAGCTAGGAGAGATTTCTTTTGTGGACTAACATGCCAAGAGATTAGTGAGAACTGTACAAGAATCTGAAGGGCTCTCCAGGTGTTAGGAACAGAATGTGCTTTGGGCCAGTGGCAGAACAGGGCAGAGCAAGTCCAAAGGGTAGGGGCACACCATACAGGGTTCTGTGGTCCACTGTAGACAGATCCTAGAAACAAGAGAGGTGGTCCCACCACGGGAGAGACGGAGCCTGCATGTTGACAAGCTCATGCTGGACGTCTCAGAGGGATGTAGGGGAAGAAAGGTGATGCTGAGTGCCTCGTCAGGAGACCTAGTTTGACAGCCCCAATGACAAGCAATGAGGACTAGAAACATACGGGAAGGGGGTATGACTGTGAGGGTGGTAGTGGCACTGGCTGTGTGACTGCAGAAGCAGGTGTCTTTTGATTAGAGAAATAATTAACAACTTATTATTAATAATGTAGGAGGGTCAAAGAGGAAGAACCATTCAACACCAAATGAAGTCAGGCCAGATCCTTGCTCCTCTCTGAAGAGGAAAGCCAAGGTCCAATGCCACAGGCACTGGCAAGATTGGGGCTGAACAATGAGGGAGAAGAGCAGTGGTTTGTTCTCCAAGGTGGGGCGCAGGAAGCAGGGTGGAGAACTCCAGCACTGCTAAAGGAAAAGAAAGCAGAAGGCAGTGCTGAGCAGAGCGCCCAAGTGATACACCAGGTCTATCCACACCAGGCCTGGGGAAGGACCCTGCCACCCTGCAGAAAGATGCCCCTATGCCTGAAAGACACCCACAGCCAAGTGGGAAATGAACAAGGTTTCTTGTGCTAAATGCAAAATCACAACGCAAAGCTCCTCCGCATGTATATATCTGTCAATGGAGTTTAACCTGCTTTTCAGGCCTCATTCCCCAGAGACTCAGGATTCACGCTCATCAGGGAGACAGCCCCCACCCCCAGTGGCCCAGAACCGTGGGTTGCCATCTAGTGGCCACTCAACAAGGACGCGTTTAGAAGGGTGTGGTTCTAGCAAAGGAATAGTGAGGACACAGGTTTGGAACGTGTGTAAGTGCAGACCTGAGGCTTTCTAAAAACAGTCATAAGGGTGACAGTGGCAGTGCCACCTTTGGAAGAAGCACCGTTTTTTCAAAACAGACACACCCAAGGTGGGGGTCACTGAGCCCCACCGTCCACAGATGTGACACCATCAGAGCCTGCCATCCTTCGCTTGGCCTGAGGCTACTATTCTAACCCACTTGCACACAATGCTGGCTACTGTTCTAAACCCTTGGTTTGGAAAAGAATGACAGAACCCGTTCCAAACTGTAGTTCCAAAGTCTAAGTCCTTTCTATTTCTACCACACTCTCAGTGTAAAGAAACAATCTTTTTTAAGAAAAAAAAAAAACCTGACCATATTTTTGCCAAATGTACTGTTATAGTCTGAATCCATGTCTCCCCCAACCCTAGCTACATAGCACTAATTTGAATTTCAGAATCTCCTAACCTCCAAGCTGATGATATTAGGAAATGATTGGGCCAATAAAGAAGATGGAACCTTTACAAATGGGGTTATAGAAGTGGCTGGAAGGAGCTTGTTGTTCTGGCTAACACACACACACGCACGCACGCACGCACGCACGCACGCAGACAAGCAGGCCCTCCCGAGACACCAAAGCTGCTGGTACCTTAACCTAGGATTCCCCTCTAGAACAGTAAGAAATAAAATTCTGTTGTTTATAAGCCATCCTGTCTATGGCTCTTTGTTATAGCAATCCAAATAGATAAAGATATATGCCAGTGCATATAAATATGGGTCTTATCATATGAGCATTAATTTCAGCTTGAATCCAACCATTTTATGGAACAGATTTAAGACAATGAAAATGGACAAAAACCGGGGGTCCTCTAAAATGTAAAACAAAACAGGTAATTCAAAAGATGGACTATTTTCCACTTGGTGCCTATAAAGAACCATGATTAACTTTTCCTATGTACAAAATAAGCTATGTATAAATTCAGGACTTAGTTGATTCAACTAGCATAAAGAAAATTCCTAATTACTTCTGAATTTTTTATCTGAGTGTTCTAAGCCTCTCCTGGACTTTGTCTTGAGGGTAGTTAGTCTGTACTGTCAACCTGACTGGATTTAGAATCACCCCACAGAAATACCTCTGGGGTTTTAAATCCCTGAGGGTATTTTCAGAGAGTATTAACTAAGGAGGGATGATGGACCACCCTGAAAACGGGCAATAACACCCCATGGGCTGGGTCCTGGACTGAAAAAAGAGAAGGAGAAACCATCTGAGTGTAAGCATTCCCCTTTCGCTGCCTCCTCATCTGCCCATGTGTGAGCAGGTGCCTCATTCTCCCATCACCATGCTTTGATCACCACCATGGGCTGGACCCTCAGAACTATGACTCCAGTAAGTCACTTGTTCCTTAAGCTCCTTCTGGTCAGGTGTGACAGTTTCCTGCTCGTTGCTGGGACAAAACACCTGACCAGAAGCATCTTACTGGAGGAAAAGGTTTATTTCAGGCTTACAGGCTCAAGGGTAAGTTTCATCATAGGGAAAGCATGGCAGAGTGGGCAACCAGCTCATGTCTTTATATTTCAGCCGTGCAGTGGGAGCAGCAAGAGTGAGCAAGTTCTGAACACCCAGTGGGCTGACTAGTAAATCCCAAGGTCTGGCACTCAGTGATATACCTTCAGCAAGGCTTCACCTCTCGAAGGGCTCACAACTTCCCCAAATTTTCTACCAGATGCAGACCAAGTATTCAAAACATATGAGACCACAGGGAATATTTCATTCAAAACACCACCTCAGGTATTTGGCCACAGCAATGAGAAAACTATTTGAAAACCTGGTACCAGGAGTGGGGTGGTTGCTGTGATAAGTCCGACCTTGAGGTTCATAGGTTTCAGGAATTATTTTACAGGAGGACTAAGGAAAAGTATGGTGCTTCAGGCTAACAAAGCCCTAGAATACTATAAGCAGAACTGAATGTATAGTTCTGGTGGGAGAATGCTGACAGAAATGCCCACATCAAAGACTGTACTCACAAACTTTCAGAGGGGGAAACAGGGAATGTATCAGGAACTGGACTAGAGACCATTTGTCTTCTAGTTTGGCAAGTAACTGGCTGCATTCTGCCCATGTACCAAAAACATGAGTGAAGCTGAATTGAAATGCATAATTTGGGGTTGGAGAGATGGCTCAATGGTTAAGGTGTTGGCCTGCAAAGCATAAGGACCCAGGTTTGATTCCCCAGAACCCATGTACAGCCAGATGCACAAGATGGTGCATACATCTGGAGTTTGTCTGCAGTGGCTAAAGGTCCTGGCATGCCCATTCTCTCCCCTCTCAAATAAATGAAATATTTTTAAAACTTTTTTTTTTTTTTTTTTTTGGTTTTCCAAGGTAAGGTCTCACTCTAGCTCAGGCTGATCTGGAATTCATTATTTCACTATGTAGTCTCAGGGTGGCCACAAACTCTCAGCAATCCTCCTACCTCTGTCACCTGAGTGCTGGGATTAAAGGTGTGCACCACCACACCTGGCTTCTAAAAACTATTTTTTTTTAAAAAGTTTAATTTACCTGACAGAGGAAGTTTCAAGACAGCATAACGTCAAGCTGTGACATGGTTATTGCCCACTGCCTTTACCCATATTTACAGAAACAGAGTGAACATAATCTGGATTATGAAGTGAACATGAGCCTATAGCAGCCAGAAGCAGAATGTTATGGTCTGAACATGAAATGTTTCTCATAGGCATATGTATTTGAAAACTCGATTTTCTGCTGGGGAGAAGCTGGGGAGCCTTTAAGAGGTGGAGCCTTACTGGAGGAAAGGAATCCTACATGTTCCTGCTACAACTGAGTCACCTGCTGTCATGCCTTCTCCAATACTGGACTCCACCCCCTGAAACACTGAACCAAAATAACCCTCCCTTAGCCTGCTTCTTGTCAGGTATTTTGTCACAGTGATGAGAAAATTAATGAATATAGTCTTGTTCATTGGCTTTGTTTCCTAGGATGTGGCCCTTGTCATAGCACTGTCATTCAAATATTCACTGAACAGATGACATTTCTAGGAAGGCTGGAGCATATGTCTTAACACTTAAGGTTACAATGTCTGAACTACAAAAACCCTTACAGACTATTCTGCACCATTATTCCCATCTCCATTTTGAAAAGGAAACCAGTCTCTGAGGTTCACAACAAAAAAACAAATCCGGGCTGGAGAGTTGGCTTAGCAGTTAAGATGCTTGCCTGCAAAGCCTAAGGACCCATATTTGATGCTCCAGTACCCACATAAGCCAGATGCGCAAGGTGGCACATGCATCTGGAGTTCATTTGCAGTGGCTAGAACCCCTGGTGTGCCCATTTTCACTCTCTTAAATAAAATCCTCTTGTAGCTTTAGAGTGGGTCACAAATATCACTGGGCCCTGAAATTTCAAGAACCAGGTGGCAGCTTCCTGTGAAACCCATCTGTACTATACCAGGAGACAGAGTTTCCAATAGAGAGCTTAAAACAGAAACCTCTTCCATGAAGTGTAGCCTGAAACACATGGCAAGCCCTGGCACTGGATAAGAGTCTTCTGTAAAGACAAATGCCCAAAAGAATCTATACAAGAATGGGTACCATACACTCTCAATACAAAGGATAATGAAAGATGATGGGGCCTCCTCTGAAACCTTGAGGTACATCTTGATATGGCCACATCACCATCACCATAAAGACACTTCAGACAGAGCAGCCATCAGGTGCTCTTCTCAGGAAGCAACAAGAGCAGCGTCAACAGGCTTAAAACTCATAAGGCAACATTCTCCAGATGAAATTACCCAGAGATTTCAGAAAACTTCCCCATAAAATTCTAGAGCATGTGAATAGGAATGCATATCTATTAAAAACAACAACAATCAGAAGCATTGGGTTTTCTTCCACCCCTGCTACCTTCACAAGTCACACAGACCCTGGAAGCCCCCGTTTCCTCATCTGTGAAGTGTTCAGGATAAAGCCTGTGGGTGTCCCCCATAAACTCATGTGTTCTGAAGGCCTGATCCCCAGCTGGTAGCAATTTGGGAGGTGGAGTCTTGCTAGAGGAGGTGTGTTGTTGGAGATGGGCTCAGTGGGTGTCATAGTCAGCTTCCCCTTGCCAGAATCAGGTCACGCTCCTGTTGTTGCCTTTTTCCTGCTGTGGCAGAGGTGATGTCCAGCCTCTGCTTGTGCCATGATTTTCTCTGCCACCATGGAGCTTCCTCTCGAGACTGTGAGCCACAATAAAACCTTTCTTCCCATCAGCTGCTTTTGGTTGGGTGCTTTGTCCCTGCACTGCAAAGCCATCTACAACAAAGCCTGACCTGTCCTTTTCACAAGGTAGCTGTAAGGCTCCGATGGGAAAACAGCAAACGAGATTTCATAAAAGTACAATGACGACAAAAACGCTTTCACAGCCACAGATGGACAATGGTATTAAACGCTGATAGAGGGCTGGAGAGATGGCTTAGCAGTTAAGGTGCTTCTTGTAAAGGACCCATGTTCAACTCTCCCAGGTTCCACGTAAGCCAGACACACAAAGTGACACAAGCATGCAAGGTCGTACATGTGCACAAGGTGGTACACACATCTAGAATTTGTCTTCAGTGACTAGAGGCTCTAGCACACCAATTCTCTCTCTTTTTCCATTTAAAAAAAAAAAAAAGACCAATCTGTTGGGCTTGCCTCAAAAAAAAAAAGCTGACAGATTTCTCAACTTCAATACAGTACAAACTCACCTATTGTTCCTAGGTAAGGGGAAAAGAAAAGATACGTCATTTTGAGTCATTTCAGGTACTTTAGGTCAAAATCATTTGTGTTAAAAATTAGCCCTTCATCTTCAACACCATCTTAATGTTACATGTGGCTCACAGGTATGGAAAAGTATTTCTATTAGACAGAGCGTCTCCAGAAAAATACCAGTCCTCATCCTCACACACAGACCACATATCAACACCCAATCTGTAAGTCACCCCCACTGTCATCAAAACGAGGCCTTAGTCTTTCCATCTCTGCCCACAGGGAAGCTCGTCTAAACCACTCAACCTATATCCACTCAGTCCACCATGCCCTACAGTCCCAGGGGAGAAGGGACCCCCCCCCAGGCGACGGCAGGTCAACACCCTCTCCCACCATCCCACCCACCCCTGACAGAACTCCCCATTTCTCTCACCCTTCTGTGCAGCCCCAGGACTTACTGTAGAGACGTCATTCCTTTCAGCCATTCCTGTAAAGTAAAATATCCCATGTTTTGTGCATCCAATTTCCAAGCTAGGACAAGCATAACTACCTGTTAGAAAAACAAAATTATAAAGATAAATTTGATCTTGGCAATTAAATACGTCACCAGACTGCCAAATACTTCTGTTCCCACGAGTTTAGTCACTGAACTATGAATAGAGTCATTTCAAAACTGCTTTAGCTGTGATTTGGCAAGTACTTTTAAAGTTTGAAACTATAATACTTTGTGATTTTTCTTAAAAATTATTTTTTCAAATCACTAGAGTTTTTGGTT
Organism: Orientallactaga sibirica; assembly: GCA_036365145.1. NCBI lineage: Eukaryota > Metazoa > Chordata > Mammalia > Rodentia > Dipodidae > Orientallactaga > Orientallactaga sibirica. The sequence goes on from JAEOAD010000040.1 coordinate 16,560,786, forward strand.
CCAAAGAGATTAAAACATGATTGTTAAATAAGTGTGCAAAATGACTTTGAGACCAACAGGCTACTAAGAAAACTTCCCCCAAAGGAAGGCATGGCATGTTCTTCAGACTATTCACAGTGGTAGATTTTCTCCTCAGCCCTTGGGTTTCTTGTGAATCTGATACCTATCCATCAATTTACTTAGCTGACCTACATTGGCTTATATAAACGACACATTTTCAAGTGGTATCACTACTTAGCCTCCATTAGAAAGATTAAAAAATATTCTTAAGTGCTGGAGAGATGGCTTAGGGGTTAAGGCATTTGCCTGCAAAGCCTAAGGACCCAGCCTCTATTCCACAGTACCCACGTAAAGCTAGCTGCACAAGGTGGCACGTGTGTCTGGAGTTCATTTACAGTGGCTAGAGGCCCTGGTGCACCCATTCTCTTTCTCTCTCTAGAATGAATGTACAAATAAATAAATATATGTTTTTTAAATCTCTGCATAAAAAAAACTAACCTAAAGAAAGATGAGGGTGGAGTAACACAGGCACTTGTGAGTGCATGCATGCCCACACATGCAGAGTTGCATGCAGTAGGGCTAACCAGGCTTAGTGGATATTCACACTAGGAAACAAGCTAACACAAAATGGACTTTCTTGTGTTAAACTAATAAAAAGAAGCTAAGGACGACCTAAAGGATTGTGCCCTTAGCTGGGTCAATGAAGGTAAACCTGAATGTTATAGGCCAGCGAAAATTCACGAAGCTGTGACTAATCAGGGGAGGTGAGGGGCTACAATAGCTTTCAAATAAGTGTCTGTCTGTTCATAGTGGCAGACAGGTTTTAAAGACCTTGGATTTAGCTACTTGTGTTTCAAATGTTTAAAATTGGGGTGCATCCACAACTGGCTGACAGCATCACGTAAGAATTTATTTAGCAACACTTTTTCTTTCTTAGGGATGATACAAAATAATCCAGCTTCTATGGGTGGTGCCTTAGAATTGAGGTACAATGATACACACTTGGAACAAATTCTGAATTTGGTCTTTTAGTCTGCAACATGATTTCACATTTCAAGACTATTTCTATTCTTGCAGAAAGAAGAGTTCTTAAGGACTCCTAACTGCCAAAAAAAAAAAAAAAAAAAAAAAAACAGGGAAATGCCAGCAATAGCTATCTTTTCTGAGTGCTGACTGGTACAGAGTGAGGAACTGGATGGAGTTGTGTCTCCTTCCTTCCCCATTCTGTCAGAACCAACATCAGCACTTCCCATACCCAGGCAGGCTTTCCTGCTACATCTGAGGTACCTGCTCAGCTCACCCCTTGCATTCCTGCGGCCAGAGCCTGGGTCAATCCCATCTGACCCAGAGCCTAGGCCCCACTGCCATTACTCTCACCAAACACCCAAGTGGGCCCTCAGACAGAACCTCTAGAACCCTGTCAAGTAACACTTAGAAACACTGCCACGCTGGCCCAGCGCCCAGCACAAAACTGCCTTCAGAACTCAATGAGACATAATGATGAGGAAATACTAACGACCTGGTTGTTCCCAAACCTTTATGCCAAGGTGAGTCATTTTTATCAAGATATCTGACTGGAACACCTTAAAATAGCAGTCATTCAAAAGCAAGATGAAAATCCATGGAATAAATCAAAGAAAGGCATCTGCAAATGTGTTTTAGGAAATTTAACTGTTATTCGGGCGAAATGGGAACCAGGGAACAGAGAGGCATACAAAGGGTAAGTGTAATTAAAATATGTACAAGGTCTTGATTTCCAGTTTTTTGTTTTGTTTTTTAGATTGTTTTAAATTTGCATTTATTTGTTTGAGAGAGGGACAGAGGGAAAGGGACAGACACACAGAGAGAGAATGGGCACATCAGGGCCTCCAGTCAATGCAAACGAACTCCAGATGCATATACCACCATGTATATCATCTGGTTTATATGGGTACTGAGGACTCAAACCTGGGTCCTTAGGCTTCACAGGCAAGTGCCTTAACCGCTAAGCCATATTCAGCCCAGTTCCTAGTTTGTTTGCTTGTTTTTTGAGGTAAGGACTCACTCTAGTCCAGGCTGACCTAGAATTCACTATGTAGTCTCAAGTTGGCCTCAAATTCACAGTGATCCTTCTACCTCTGCCTCCTGAGGGATTAAAGGTATATGCCACCATGCCTCATAAACTCATGTAGGACTTACGATACATTTGCTAAATTGGTAGCTAGTGTAAAATGAAACTGCATCATTTATGAACCATGACATGGGTATGAACATAATTTTTCATTTTAGTCCAAGAGACAGTATGTGGGAACATGAAAGAATATTCAATAATAACATGATGCTGAGAATTAAGCAAAAATAATTAAACATATAAAATAAGCAAAAATTCTAAAGGACCTATTTAGTGCTTTTACATTAAAAATCACACACTTTGAAGCTACATTCACCTATTCAAAATCTTTGTGAGTAATTCCAAGTTTAAAAGGACCACTATAGAAAGCTGAATCAACTACTGAGGGGGACAAAGTCACACAGCACACAGTGACTCAGCCCCAGTTCACCTGTACCACTTCTTACGTGTCTCATTTAATCCCTTAATTACTATGCCTTTTGGACAGGAGACATTAAACCAGAAGGAGGGCAGTGACCACAGGTACACTATGGGGACCACTTACACACCAAACCCGAGATGAATTTACTTCTTAGGTGGCCTCATAATGCTTTGTTTGTAAAGGCACAAAAGGTTTAAGTGAAACCAATTCATACTACTCAGTAAGCTAGACTTACATTTTCTGGTTCAACACCAATATCTTCACAAAATTTCTCCATGCCTTCAGGACCCACGACATCATCAGTACCTGCAAGGAAATGCAACCTTAAATCAAATGGGACTGTGCCCACTGGTGCCACAGCAGGAGTACTGAGCCCAATGACAGGCCTTTATCACTTTTGGAAGAAAAAAATATCAAGTGTAAAGTGAAGGATGTTCAATCAAATCCTTAAGGAATATGTCCGTTAAATCTTCGGGGACTCTGCTCTTTATCAGCATTTGAACTGGTTCGTCTGCTACATCCTTCAACCTTTGGGATATGGTATTGCTGTTTAAAGTATCGTAAGGGCTAGGGAGATTGCTCAGTGGTTAGAGGCACATGCTTACAAAGCCTGAAAGCCTGGGTTTGATTCCCCAGTACCCATGTAAAGCCAGTTGTACAAAGTGGTGCCTGCGTCTGGAGTTTATCTACAGGGGCGGGAAGCTCTGGTTCTCATACTCATCTTTCTTTTTTCTCTCTAAAAAACTAAAAATATTTTAAAAAATAAAGCATCTTTGGGGCTAGAGAGGTGGCTTAGTGGTTAAGGTGCTTGCCTGTAAAGCCTAATGAGGCAGGTTCGATGCCCCAGTACCCACGATAAAGTGGCACATATGTATGGAGTGCGTTTGTAGAGGTTAGAGGCCCTGGCAACACCCATTCTCTCTCTCTCTCTCTCTCTCTCTCTCTCTCTGATAAATAGATAAAATAAAGCATCTTAAAAAGCCCTCTTCTTAGTTTTGGGAATACTACAATAGTCTTAAGGAGCATAGCAAAGAACTAAATACCAGCCTCTGTAAAGTTAACTGGGAAATAACAGAAAGGTTTCTTTTAAATAGAAAAACATTAAGTAAATATAGTTGACCCTCCGTATCTGCAGATTCAACCAATTAGGGATCAATAATATTTGAAAAACTGCATTTATACTAATATCTGATGTAGCAGACAGCTTCAGGTTCGCTGAGATGAACTTCCAGACCAGGCACGGTTATGGAGGAAGGGATATTTATTATTGAAGCTTACAGATCCAGGGGAAGTTCCATAATGGCAGAAGAAGCTGGCCTGCTCTTACAAGACCAGGCAAGAAAGAGCAAAAGCCACAAGCCACACAGCACAGCACACCTCAGGAACTCCAGGATAGGCACACTTTGCATATCTTTACAATGGAATCGCAAACCCACCACCACACCTGAAGATCTGCCCAGTGACACTGCCTCCAGCCACGTGGCTGCAGAAGCAAACTACAAACTAATAAAACACTGAATATATTGGGGGCCATCTATTCAAACTACCACATTCTGCCCCTGGCCCCCAATAGATTTATAACTATCACATATTGTAAATTGTACTGAGTCCATTCAAAGGTCCCCATGGTCTTGACCAACTTAAGGGAGTGAGTCCTATAAAATCAAACAAGTTAAATACTTTCAACATATAAAGGCACAGAGTAAACATTTTTAACTGGTATAAGGCATAGGAAGGACAGACTAGAACAATGCAAACTCAACCACCATCAGCAATCATCAAACTTCTGCAGTTCAAGTTCAATATAACCCGAGACTGACAGTCTCCAGGTTTTCCAATTCCACCCCTCCAGCTGCACAGAGTAGCCAGGGAAAACTTCCATCCCAAGCCAACACTGCACTCCATGGTAGCCCTTGCACAGTCCTGTTATATCCAAAACATCTTCAGGTCTCCATGCAAACCATGGTCCATCTTCCAAAGGCTCTTCCAGCCTGTAAGGGCCTCACGCCCTACCTCATTCTGCATCTCAGCAGCAGCTCCTGGAACCGTGTGCAATTCATGACCACTCCATGCATTTTTCATATTTCCAAAACTAATACCAGGTGTGCAGGACACAGCCATATTCTTAATCCAGGGACGAAATAAATCATAGCCTTGAAAAGAAGGTTCCTTCTCTAGTCAACTCTTTCCAAAAGAGTTTGCATTTCTAACAGTCTTTCCTCAGTCATCCTCTCCATTGTTTTAATGTAAAGCAGTCGGGCCACCTTCCTTCCACCTTCCTTAAGATTGCTACTATGTTTGACAATAGCAGCTCCAGTAACCTAAAACCAGTCTCAGTGCCTCTAATTTTAACTTGCTTGAGGTTGTTTTCCAACTTAAAATCTTAAGTCTCTCAGTCCAATATCTTTAGCCAAGCACATTAGTCCATTCCAAATTTAACCTTGATCAAACTCTCTGGGCCTGGGTTGCAGAACGCAGCCATCCCTTATGCCAGTAGCCCAGTTCCAGCAAAGTCCTCTGCAGTCTTTCCTTCCCCTTAGAAAGCTCATAAGCCAAGCCTCGAAGTTCAATACTTAGCATTCCCAAACTCTCATCAGAATAGTCCATAAAACTTGGCTTACCACACTCCAGAAGGCATCTTCAGTTGCAAGCACCAAGTCCATACCTGTTCCTCCAAAACAAAGTTCCAAAAGACAAACATCCACATAGTTAGGTTCATCTCACCCCACACTCCTTGGTACTACTTCTGTAGCAGACAGCTTCAGGTTCACTGAGATGAACTTCCAGACCAGGCACGGTTATGGAGGAAGGGATATTATTTATCGAAGCTTACAGATCCAGGGGAAGTTCCATAATGGCAGAAGAAGCTGGCCTGCTCTTACAAGACCAGGCAAGAAAGAGAAAAAGCCACAAGCCACACAGCACAGCACACTTCAGGAACTCCAGGCTAGGTACACTTTGCATATCTTTACAATGGAATCGCAAACCCACCACCACACCTTAAGATCTGCCCAGTGACACTGCCTCCTGCCAGGTGGCTGCAGAAGCAAACTACAAACTAATAAAACACTGAATATATTGGGGGCCATCTATTCAAACTACCACATGTGTAGACTGTCTTCTTGCCATTATTTCTAAATGCAGCAAAACATCTACTTTCATAGCACTCATAGTGTATTGGGTATAATAAGCACTCTAACAATGATTTAAAATAAGCAGGAGGATCGTATCCTTTTACATGAGAGACTTGAATATTACGGATGTGGATATCCCTGCAGGTTCCAGAACCAATCCACAACAGGTATCAAAGGACAGCTGCATGGTTTTGCTCTTTATCAAAGGAGAGACTGTGTTCACTTCAGCTTAGCTCTTTCTTCCCGAAAGAACCCCTGCCTCCACCTCACCTCTCACTTGTTCTGCAACAACTGATATTTCTTTCCACAAAAACTCTTCTTGTCAAGGTCACCCATAACTCTCTAGTTATTGAATTGAATGGGCACATTCCCATCTTGGCCATTTGGTGACCTCTGGAATTTGAAGCAATTTTTTATCCGCAGAACTGTCTCTTCCCATGGCTCCAAGAGACATTCTCGAGTCCGCTTTTCCTCCTTCCACTCTTCTCTTGGTTTCTTTTGCTTGTTAAAGTGGATGTACAGAGTTCTATCCTCAAACTTCTAGTCTGTACCAGGTGTGCCCAATCTGCAGGCCCCATGCAACCCAGGACAGCTATGATTGTGCCCTGACACATTTGTAAATCACAACAGCACATCACAGTATCAGAAGGTTGGCACGCCTGCTAGACTCTCCCTACAACACCTCTCACCACCACCCAGCTCTCATTGTAGCTCACACTGGTCTCTTTACTTCTGGACTGTTGACATGCACCTGACTGGCCCACTCTGTTTCACCTCCATGAACGGACTTAATTTCCCTGCCAAGCCCACTCCTGCTGCATTTTACTCTCTCCACCACCACCTCCAGAAACAGCTCTAGCCTATCCATGCCAAGCCCGCTCATCCCAAAAAGAAAGCCTGGGGATGGCCCTTCCTTTTCCTTCTCTCCCACCAACTTATCTTCTCAATGTGACTTAATGGTACCCTCCTGTACTGCCCTCGTTCAGGCTGCATTTTCTCACTAAAACACCTGACCCATCCTGCACAAGGGACCCACCTCAAACACAAATCCCATGCTAGCTTAAAAATTATCCAGTGACTCTCTGCTGCCTCAATTACACGTTTAAGTCTTTGGCGTATCAAGTAAGGTTATGATTTATTTATTATCGCCTCTACATCATGAGGTTCGTAACTTCCTACTGCAAAGAAATTGTCTCAGGAATAAACCAGTAACTACTGCTAAAAGAGTAACAAGGGAACTGGAATGTAGCTCAGAGGCAGAATACTTGCCTAGCATGTTCAAGGCCCTAGTTTCAATCTCCTTGGTGGATGGAAGAAAAAAGGAAAGAAAGGGAGAGAAGCAAGGAGCGAGAGAAAGAAGGAAGGAAGAAGGGAGGGAGGCAGGAGAAAGGGGGAAAGAAAGGAGAAAAAGAAAAGAAATATAAGTGAAGAAAGGAAGAAAGAAAAAGAGAGCTGGGCATGGTGGTGCATGCCTTTAATCCCAGCACTTGGGGGCAGAGGTAGAAAGATCACCATGACTTTGAGACCACCCTGAGACTACAAGTGAATTCTAGGTCACTCTGGGCTAGAGTGAGAGCCTACCTCAAAGAAAAAGATAGAGAGAGAGAACAAACCTGAGTCCTATATCAGCCAATAATCCCAGGGGAGTGGAGGCAGGAAGATCAGCAGCTCAAGGTGCTGTCCAACTAAGTCGCAAGTAGGAGGCCAACACAGGCTGTGTAAGATCATGTCACAAATTAGCTACTGACCTGTGTGTGCCCCACACTGTGGTCATTTGAATGTGTGTCCCCATCGACTCACAGAGACTTATAACTTGGATCATCCATCCACAAGAGGATGGATCCTAGTGTCCAGCCCTAGATATGTTTGGGGGTGGATCTGATTTCCAGCCAGAAGGAATGCAGATCAGTCTGAGCTCTGTCAGGGTCCCTGCTGCTTGCTGCCAGTTTTGTGTTGGTTGCTTTTGCTTTTGATGTTTGCTAGCTGGTGTCGGTGTCTCTCTGCTTGGATGGATGGAAAGCAGCTTCCTTCACCATTGACGGGACTTCCCCTCCTGGTCCTGTAGGCTTGCAAGAAATTCCTTCCTCCCATAAATGGGGTCTGTCTGGAAATTCATCCCAGTAACGTGTGGCTGACTACGACACACATATACCCAATACCACACTGTGCTTCCTCACGCCTTACTCTACTGCACCCCGGACAACTCACTCAACCTTTAAGACAAACCAGACAGACAGAAGGCAATTCCTTGTCCCTCAGTCTGCTGTAACACCACAAAGGCTGTGAATAGTTTTCTCCCACTCGGCACACCACTTCCAAAAGTGCCACCATCTGCATTTCCACAAAGGCACCTCAGGGGCAAGCTGTTTTACTCTAACTATAGCCTCAGTATAGCGCCTGGTGCTGTCCCTGCTTGGCAAATTCACTGAATGAGTGAAGCCAAGAGCTCTTCACTCTAACTACAGCCCCAGCATGCCACAGCCTGACATCACTCCGTAAGTTCACTGAATGAGGGAAGCCAACATTTTGGAGTCACTTTTCAATCTTCCCGAAGCCTCCACATCCAGCAAGTCCCCAAGTCCAGCAGAATCTACCGTCTTCCTCTGTCTCATTCAGTGACATTTACTGTGGTGTGTGTGCGTGTGTTCCATATTTGGGTGTTTGGTTGTGTGTGTGTGCGCAAGTGCACATGTGACACAGGACTTGTGTGGAGGTTGGAGAGCAACTTTTGGGTTGTCCTTGCCTCATTCTGAGACATCTCCCCCACCACACCCCTGAGCAAGCTCTAGTTTTTTGCTGTGCTCCCCTTAAGCTTCCAGGAAATTCTGTCTCCACCTCCCATCTCACATTCAGCATTCTGGGATTACGGAAGCCCCTGGCTTCCGACTTTTTTTTTTTTTTTTTTTTTTTTGGAGAGATACAGAGAGAGAGAGGGAGGGAGAAGGAGAGAGAGAGGGAGACAGATAAAGAATGGGAGCGCCAGCAGCCTCTCAGCCACTGTGAACGAACTCCAGATGCGTGCGCCTCTTGTGGGCAAGTGCAGCATTGTGCCCTTGCGTCACTTTGCATCTGGCTAAATGTGGGACCTGGAGATTGGAGCAGGCATTCTTATGCTTAGCAGGCAGGCGCCTAAACCGCTAAGCCATCTCTCCAGCCCCTTCCAACCTTTTATGTGGGATCTGGGGATCAAACTTAGGTCTGCATGTTTGAGTAGCTAGTGCTTTATCCACTGAGCCATCTCCTTATACCTTTCATCTCATCTTCCTAAATCAAAAAATAAATTTTATAAAACTTAATCCAAAATAGAGGCTAAGGGCTTACCTACGGTCATTGCCTACAGAACTTACGTGGCCATAGGAGCTTTAGTGTAACATTGTAAAATTAATGTTGGCACCTGTGTATTTTGCCTTAACTTCTTATTCTTGAATCTATTTCAGAGATTAGAAGGTATTTGAAAGACTATATACATAAAGCTGATTCTTTCAACTTAGTGAAAAGACATCAGGTTTCATTTTCAGATGGAAATGAAGCTAAACACTGCCCCTGCCCCAACCCAATTTTATTTCAAATTAGGAAACTGCACATCAAAGTCGAAAGAGAGGAAGCCCGGACCCAGAGATGAGAAAAAGTCCCAGTGGAAGGGGCTTATTCACCGACCTTCTGGGAATCAACAATTGCATTTTACAAATTTTGCAAGGTGGACACGTTCTAGAATATGTGAAGTGAGGCTGGGCTCGGGTTGTAGGACCCATGGAGAGGGACAGAACGGAGAACTTTGGAAACAACTCCAGTCTACTCAGGTATGTCAACCAGACTCAAGGACCTCACCAGACCCCTTCACTGCAGGTTAAAAGGCAGAATGCAGGGTCCATTCTCAGCCCAAGCCACCTAGCTTCCTCCTAGGGAAGCCCTGCTGGGGCAGCACAGCCTGCGCCCCCACACATGCTACATTACTCCCTGTGGGTCACCCAGGGACCTACACTGTCAATTCACAGATGGATATTCAAAGTGAAAGCAGGTACCAATTGGAGCATTAAGTTTTTCCCAGTATGAAGCCATCTTTTTCCTGCTGTTAAGACACGCATACAAAACAAAAACAAAGACATATGATAAAAAAGGAAAACAATTAAAAACTGCAAGGGTAACAGGTAGGGGAGGATAAAGAGCAAGGCACTAGAATTACCACAGGGATGGTCTAGGAAGAACTGCCCAGCAGGGGCCCCTCCTCACAAGAAATGTAAATATGGCGGCTTCATTTTTACTTCCAAAATATCACCCTGCAGTAGTCCAAAGAACAGCAAACAACAAGGCAATAGCGGCCTGCTCTCTTTTTAAAGAAAACAGCTTTCATCTGCTTATAAAACAGCTTTCATCTACTTATAAAGAAAGACATACAAATATTCAAAATATCTGTGCTATGACCTGGGGGGCCTTCTCTGTTTAGAATTTTGGTTTTTTTGAACCCACATTCATGAAACATGAATGTGAATTGATACAGAAAATCAAAATATATTCATAATCAAAGTAGCAAGAATTGGGGAGACACTCTTCATTCATTCAGCTCCCATTTCCTGAGCCCTTGGCAAAGAGTCAACCGTGTTTACTGCGATTACAAAATGTCTTCAAAGATCCCTGCTCTAATAAAGTAAGCAAGGAAGCGATAAATTCCAGCATCATGTAAACGCCTGCTTGTGCGGGACTCCAGGCCTGCAGAGGAAACCCAGCTGGGACTAATGAATGCATAGAAACCACTAGAAAGGTAACTGGGCTGGCTCACCAAAATTCACTGAAGCAGTGAGAGCTGTATCCTTTCACACCACCAGCAGAGGAGAAAGGTACTTTTCTCCCAGCTTATATTGGAAAATTTTGTCTCCCTGGACCAAGCTTGGCAGCTAACAGGCCAAGGATCTATCAGAAAAAGGGGAGAATGAGGGCAGGGGAAAAGGCCACATCAGGCCACAGGGGAAAAATCGTAACTTTCACACTCAAACTGGACCAAAACCAGTTATGAACAAGGTCTTAAGGACCTATACAAAGAAGGCTAGTGAGCTTCTAAAGGGCATCAAGAGAGAGAGAGTCATAAGGAAAACAAGCCTTAATGTAGAATTAATTAAGTGGAAAGCCCTTAATACAGGTTTTTTTTTTAAAACTGATGAACACATGACCAGTTAAGAACCACACCAAAAGAATGTGAAAAACTGGGAGTGGGAGAGTGTTATGGAGTACTGTCAGAAGGAAGGGTGGGACAAGCATTTCAGCAGAGAACAGTGACTTGTCTCTTGTCCTGTAAGCAGGAGGCAGGAGGTATGGTCAGGGAATGACAGACAGCATGTGCTTAGAAGGCTGACAGAGACGCACGAACCCAGGCTGGAGTGGAGACTCAGCACAAGAAAACTGGCCTAACCCTGTTGGAAGAGCCTGAAATACAGTGAGGGAGAAGACAGGCCAAAGACCCAGAGCCCAAACTTTATCTGATTATTTTTCCCTCTTTTTATACCATCCACACTGACCAACCAACAAGCCCAAGATTGCAGTATTATGTCATCCAGCCAATTATAGCAAAGGGCTCGAATGCGATGATCTAAGACATTTTTAAATGACAAAACAAACATTTTTTTTCTGCCAAATGATCTTTCAAAATAGAGACACAACATAAAGAAATTCCACTGTACTACACTAGGGTTCAAAGTAGCAAGGTTTATTTTAACATCAGCGCTCACACCAAATAATTATCAGCATTCTAAATAGGTTTCCTAGCAATTCACAGTGTTTCTCCAAGTGCATTTCATCTCCTCAATTCCCTTCTAGTGTTCTGAATTCTTGGGCTTAGCAGTTGGCTATAAATAGGGCATTCAGTGACTGGCTCAACTACATCCCCCCCTCCTTTGCCCTCCCTCTCTAACATATGCACACACATATACCCCCCAGGCACACGTTTTAAGAATCTTGAATCTCCTCTGAGGTATATGACTTACTTTCCCAAAGACAGTCTCACATGGCACGAGAGATGACCTACCTGCATATTCATAGAACCACTCTAAGCACCTCTTACTCGAGAAGGCTTCGTCTTCTGTTTTTATTCTAGTTGACTCGTATTTCCTATACATGCTACAAGTGGAAAAGGCAGTTGTGAGTTATTTAAAGACACCGAGTTCTTTTCAGTAGCAAGCATTTTTTTTTTTACTTTTACCAAAACCAGACATCAGTATTTCAAATATATTTTCAACATTTTTACCTCTTGAATCTGCAAGCCTTAGCTATCTTTTAATGGTTGAGATGCAACCATACTTTAAAACAGAACTAAATGGCAAGGACTTAATGCAAGGGTGTCAGCAAGAATTAAACAGAACAGCCATCTGATAAACTATCTTCTACCTGCCTAACCAGATGAAAAGGCAGTAAGTAAAATATTGGGGGGGGGGGAAATCAATAAATAAGGTGTGAATGGTCCTTAAAAAAAATATCACTCGTGCAGGGCGTGGTGGCGCATGCCTTTAATCCCAGCACTTGGGAGGCAGAGGTAGGATGATTGCCATGAGTTTGAGACCACCCTGAGACTACACAGTGAATTCCAGGTCAGGCTGAGCCAAAATGAGACCCTACCTTGAAAAAAAAAATCACTTGTATCTAAGTTATCCTGATTTCTGTGGGTAGCTAAGCACAGAGCACAAGCAAATAACTTGTCAACAGCAAGCAAATCAAGAAAACATTAAACAAATTACAAAAAATAAAGACCAGTCTGTGGGTAAGTTTCAGGATAAAAACGAATTCAGATGTAAGGTTGAAAAGAAAAGTTCCCCTGGACGGTTCGTCAGTTTGTCAGTTATTATAACCCTGGGACCTCAGGAGAGAGAACAGACAACCCCAGCTCCTGGGGCTCTGGTATTTCACACTGGGCAGGTGCCAGCCGTGGCTGGAAAACGGAAGCAGAAAGCCTCCTCCTTCAACATGGCAGGAAGTCCTTATCTCATAACCAGGGGCTGAGGACACGGCTCCCTACATGGAGTGGGACAGGAAGCAGAATCCTTAAAATTATGATTGACATATAAAACTTAGGAGTATACACACTATAGTCCATTATGTATATGAGTTACCAAGTCATGTATATAAAGATTTGAGGCTGGAGAGATGGCTTAGTGGTTAAGGCACTTGCCTGCAAAGCCCAAGGACCCAGGTTTGATTCCCCAGTACCCATGTAAGTCAGATGCACAAGATGGCGCAGGCAGCTGGAGTTCATTTTCAGTAGAGGCCCTCATGTGCCCATCCTCTCTCTCTGCCTCTTCCTCTCTCTCTCGCTCTCTCTTTTTTACTCCCTTTCTCTCTCAAATTAGTAATAAGAACATTAAAAAATATTTTATTGTAGTTTTTATTTACACAAAAATTGAATATGAAAATTGTATATAATTCTACATATTAGTGAAAATTTACTCATGACCCAGACAATCACTAGATTATCTTTGTATACCTTTGATTAGAGATTCTAATTCGAGATTAGAGATTAGGGATGGATATATATATTTATATATATCAATTGGTAAAGCATAAGCACCTGAGTTCAACCCCAAGAATCCATACAAAAATGCCAGGCCTGGGCTGGAGAGATGGTTTAGTGGTTAAGGCACATGCCTGTGAAGTCTAAGGACCCAGGTTCGATTCTCAAGGTCCCACGTAAGCCAGATGCACATGGTGGCACATGCATCTGGAGTTCGTTTGCAGTGGCTAGAGGCCCTGGCATGCCCATTATCTCTCCCCCTGCCCCACCATCTCAAGATTGAAAATAAAATCAAAAAATGTTTTAAAAAATGCCAGGACTGGCTGTCCTGACTTCCCCGTGCATATATGCACGCACGCGCGCACACACACACACACACACACACACACACACAGATTCTTGGTTTTTGTAATCTAAAAATAGAGTATAGTATAGGGTGTTAAGTTATTGAAAGTGCAAAGCACCAGTCTTATATTTCTCCAGTGAGAAGTAGTGGGCATACTGGGTATAGAGAGAAGGTTCGGTGGTTAAAAGCACCTGCTCCATGGCCTGTTGGCATGGACCTCTTGCACCCATGTAGTCAGACAGATGCAAAGTGGCACATGTGTCTGTAATCCTCCACCTGTGTGCACAGGGGGCACATGCATCTGCACATACATGTGCATACACTACTGTGGTGGCTTGGATCAGATATCCCCCATACACTAATATCTCCTGAATGCTTGGTCCCCCAGCTGGTGGCAGTTTGAGGGGGTGAAGCCTGCTGAAGGAGGTGTACTGCTGTGGAAGTGCTTTGGGCTGTTCTAACCAGCTCCCGCTTGCCAGAGCTCAGCTCACTCTTACTGCTATCTTCCACCTGCTGTCACAAGGAGGCGAGGTCCAGCCTCTGTTCGTGCCATCCTTTCCCTGCCACCAGGAAGCTTCTCCTCAAGACTGTAAACCAGGCTAAACCCTTTCCTCTGATTAGCTGCTTTTGACCAGGTGTTTTGTCCCAGCAACAAGAAGGTGACTATAACAACTATATATATTCTATATGCACCATACTATATATATGCTCCATACACACACTACATGCACCATACCATATATATGCTCCATACACACACTACATGCACCATACCATATATATGCTACATACATACACTACATGCACCATACCATATATATGCTACATACATACACACACTACATGCACCATACCATATATATGCTACATACACACACACACTACATGCACCATACCATATATATGCTACATACACACACACACTACACGCACCATACCATATATATGCTACATACATACACACACTACATGTACCATTCCATACATATACTACATACACACACAGTACACACACCATACCATATATATGCTACATACACACACACACATGCACCATACCACTACACACACTACATGCACCATACCATATATATGTTACATACATACACATACATGCACCATACCATATACATGTACCATACACACATACATATACATATATATGCTACATACATACACACACAGTACACACACCATACCATATATATGCTAAAACTATATACACCATATCATATATATGCCACATATATACTACATACATACACAATTATACACTTAAAATGTAAAAAATTTATATCATGTAAACAAAGTTTGGTTGTTTTTATTATGTATTTATTTGCAAGCAGACAAAGAGGGGGAGGAGGGAATATGAACTTGTCAAGGACTCTTGCCACTGCACAGGAACTCCAGATGCAAAGGAACTGCATGCGCCACTTTGTGCATCTGGCTTATGTGAGTACTGGGGAATTGAACCCAGGTTTTTGCAAGCAAGCACCTTTAACCACTGAGCCATCTCTCCAGCCCCTGGCTGATTTTTACTTAAGGCCAAGACTAAAATTCAGAAATTTCAACCGAACTGCCAGTTTTTAATCTGGCTTTATGATACTAAATTATACTGGAAAAAAGGACTGCACAAAATGCTATGTGGTTATGAAAATTTAACGATTCCCTGGTAACAGTATCCACATGGGCAGAAAGCAACATGGCTTCTGAAAGCGGACGTCACCGGCTGGGGAGCATCTTCACCTTCTAGATTCACTACTGTCTTTCCACTCTGAGGTGCTGTGACAGGATATTCACATCGTTGGTCTGTCTGTCTAGTCCTCCAACTGAGTTTATAGCAAAGAAAGTATTATATAGCAAGAAAGCAGCAGGAGCCTTATTTAAAGCTCCTTGATTGACAAATACGGAACATCCCATCAATAAAGTAACCCACGGAACCAGAAATGGGAAAGTGAAGGAAGAAGAAGAAAAAAGATTGGACTTTGATTCCTTCTCATTGTTAAGGAAGAAAAGATGACTTATTAAAATCAGAGTAAAACCATAAAGATCCGAAAATAAACACTTAACAGTCCTTTGACTTGTCTGGAAGAGACGCAGTTTTAAGCAGCCTTGTTTTCCACCATCTTTCTCAGCTTCTCACCCATCTGAGAACCAACTTCTGTGGCTGACACTGAGGATGGACATCCTTGTGGGCTGCCTTCAGTGAGCGACACTCTCAAAAGCACAGATGCCAGTTCTTCACACAGCAAGGCTTCAGAGAAAAGAAACTAACGCCAGCCCACTTTCAGGGGATCCATGCATCAAGATGCAACTGATTTCTAAAAACTCAAACTTGTTTTTTACATCCTATAAACCCAGACATAAAAATAAGTATCCTTAAATAACTGTACCTTGAAACACCCACCCCCCAGAACCCAAACAGTACTGCCAGCAGCACGTGCACGCTAAGACAACCCAAAGGGAGGCCCGGGTGTGCATTGGGTCTACAGCCCTGCACCATACCTATCATGTCTACTTTTCTTGGCAGATAAGTCATCTCCAGAGGCAGGTCTTCTCTTTTTCCTTGGTGGCATCACTTTACTAAAGCAGTCTGAAGAACTGCAAGACCGCAGGCTTCCTACAAAACAGTCATGTGGAGAACACAAAGTTAAGGCACGCCATAGGGTGACTCACAAACAGCATCGCGCTGAGTAAACTCCCTGGCCTGTGTTGGGAAGGGCTTAGATGTAATCAATAAATACTACCATGGGAGAAGATGGGGCTTCAGTCCTCTTTGGGAAAATGTTATAGTCAAGAAATAGAAAGCCGGGTGTGATGGTGCACGCCTTTAATCCCAGCACTCGGTAGGCAGAAGTAGGAGGACCGCCATGAGTTCGAGGCCACCCTGAGATGGCATAGTGAATTCCAGGTCAACCTGGGCTACAGTGAGACCCTACCTTGAAAAACTAAAAAGAAAAAAGAAATCATCATAGCAATGACACAAGTGAATATACTTCTTCCCACTGCCCCAAAGCACAACAGAAATAGAAGTGATCTCCATTTCAACTTACTCTCTAAAGATGTTCATGGGCATCACCTAAATCTTCTTCTCTCACTTCAGTGCTCCTTCAAGACATGGGCCTGTACTCACAGTTATTGAGGCAAAAATGGCCCCACCAGTGAGTGCCCTGACTCTGAAGTACGCACAAGCACACACAGTCCTACCGCGTGCTTCAAGGAACGCCTGGTCAGGATGGGGTGGGGGGAGGGGGATTTGCATTGCCGGTGGGGAGGGCACAAGAAAACCTTCAAACAAAATGCTCACAACTTTTCTTGTTTCTGAAGTACTTGCAAGTGCCTCTATCACCTTCAGGCAGGGCTTACGTCGGGAAGGATAACTTTCCTGTGGAAAAGGAATTGATACTGACTAACATACAACAACAGTGAATGCTTAGCCTGGTGCCAGGGCCTGTTCTTAAACCTTCCATGCTGTGGCAGTTTGGAGGAAAACTACCCCACAGACTCGTGTGTTCTGAAAACTTGGTCCTCTGCTGGTGACAATCTGGAGAACTTAGGGGGCTTTAGAGAGTTGGAGAAGGGGTGTCCCTGGGGGTGAATCTTGGGGTTTGCTACTAGACCCCACTGGGTTCTTAGAGCTGGTTCATTCTTTTTGCTTCCTCCCAGCTGATGGGACAAGATGTGAGACCTTGCTATCTGCTCTGCGAGGCTTTCTCTGCCATGACGCTTCACCTTCAAACTGTACGCCAAAATAAACCCTTTCCTCCCATAAGCTGCTATCGTTCAGGTGTTTTGTCCCAGCAAAGAGAAGATGGTACCATAAACACAAGCATTAACTCAGTTAAGCACCAAACAAGAAGGGTTATGAAGAAAGAGCTACTGGTTTCTCTTGTAGACAAAAAAAAAAAAAATTTTAAAAAAAGGAGGCCCAGTCAGACGTGGTAGCACACACCTTTAATCCCAGCGCTTGGGAGGCAGAGGTAGGAGGACTGCTATGAGTTCGAGGCCAGCCTAAGACTACATAGATAATTCCAGGTTAACCAAGACATTACCTTGGAAAAAAAAAAAAATGGAGGCCCAGAAAGGAGGTAAGTGGAAAAATGGGACTCAAACCTGGGCAGATCTCCTTGAGACTGTCTTGACCCACGATAAATTACAAGATGATAAAATAATTAGATTCGTGTGACCTTTCAAGGTCTCTAAGTGAAAAGAAGTGGTGAGCTCCAGACTCCACACCACTCTTTCCTTCTGAGCCCTGAGTTAAAACGGCCATGGATTCTCGGTGAGCTATGTGGGCAGTGCAGTGTGGAAGCACGCAGGGGTGGAGTGCCCTTCACTCATCAAGCAAACTCCAGCTCTCCAACTGACTCTGTGGTTTGGGCAACTGTTACCCCATTCTGGGCCTCTTATTCATTCTTCATTGGAGTAATTGGAACAGTGCTCCCCACCCCGTGGATTTTCATGTAGAAAAACATCCACCGAGTGAGTGCTCAGGTGCCACACACTGTGTTTAAGTGCATACAGCCAAGGCATGAGGGAACCTGGGTAACCAGCAGCACTGCCAGGTCTCATTGCTGCCACCTCCAGAATGTGGATATTCAAGAGACTGGGGAAAAGGTGGTGGCAAACTGGCCAAAGAGGACATCCAGGCTCTGCACTCCTGCTGTGTCCCAGAAGCCACAGATCTGAGTTTAAAGGGAAGCTTCCCCAGCCACAGAGAGGTCCGTCAGATAAGGAATAAAGGCACACGCTGCATTCGGCCTGCATTCAGCACTGAGGTGCAGGGAGTATGGCTGGGGAGAGGAGGCCAGGCCACGGTGGGCTGGAGGTAAGGTGAGGGTTGTCAGTAGCTAAAGTCACCTCTCTGCTAAAGGCACTGATAAGAGCAATCCCAGGTCACTTCTAGCCCTCTACCATCAGGCTACATTCCCCACCTCTGGGTCTCCCAAACAGGCACCTTAGACAGATCCTGGGCTCCAGGAGTCTGCTTGCTCCCTCACTCAGCAAGCAGGCCTCCCCAGACTACTTCCAGCCCCTTGCCTGCGTCCCAACTAGACCTGTCTTCCAAAGATGGAAGGCTCTTCAGAGACAAAGCCTCTCTCTTTCCCCCCACAGCAGCAGTGAGACAGGATGACAGCCAGACAGAGGGCTGCCCACAACCCCATCCACCGCACTCATCTTCCCTGAAAAGCACTTGTGCCTTGCTGAAGCCATACTGTTGCACACTCCAGATTCAAAATCCTGCAGTGACCCAAGCTTGCAAAGACTGTCACCACAGAACACAACTTATCCTTGCTCGTCACTGTTCCGGTGGGAACTGCGGAAGGAAAGCGTCCGCCCCATCCAGCTGGGAAGCCTGCAATGGTGGCCAGAAATACAAGTGGGCTCTCCACCAGCAGGTGAGCCTCCCCCTCCCTGGATGTGCACAGGGAAGGGAAGACGGCTTCTTCCAAGGGCCTGTGGTCTGGCGACAGCGGACAAGCAGCTTAGAGGACATGAATGTGTAAAATCTCACATCTTCTCTAAGAAAGCTTAATTCACTAGTTTGTGAAAACTAGCACAATGTCTGCTTTTCCTAAACGCCATGCAGTAGTGTGGTTTTGATAGACACATAGACACACACACACACACACACACACACATGAAGTTAACTTTTTTTTTTTTTTTTTTTTTTTTTTTTGGTTTTGCGAGGTAGGGTCTCACTCTGGTCCAGGCTGACCTGAAATTAACTATGTAGTCTCAGGGTGGCCTCGAACTCTCAGCAATCCTCCTACCTCTGCCTCCCAAGTGCTGGGATTAAAGGCATGCGCCACCACGCCCGGCCCAACTTCTTAAAATATATTTTTCTTCTTGATGAATTCTTTCTGCTAAAAGTTTCACAATTCAGTTTTTCTTGTATCTGTGTAAACCTTACTCATATGTGAGACCCAAACCACCCCAAATTTGGGACCTTATTTTATTTAAAACCTTCCTTGCTAAGAGACATGACTTCCAGATTTTTTATGGGGCTGTTTTTTTTTTTTTTTTTTTTTTCCCACACAGAAACCATGTGTAGTCATTTCCCCAATGACCACCACAGCCCAAGCTCTCTCTGCAGTCACTTCAAAGGGGGACAAGGCAAACTCAGACCCCGGACGTCTCCAAGGAAAACTGCTCAGTTCTGTCAGGCACCACCACACTGGGTCCCAGAATAACACTGAAGTCAAAGTTTCTGGCTACAGAAAAAGCAATGATTTATAAGATAATGGTAATGATAACAATAACAACTACAAAGCAACAAAATACACAGCACACACCTAAGATGGTTTGCCCCAAACCCGTTTCCTGCAAGTATGCCTCCCTTTGTGGGTTTCAGGTCAGGTAGAGAGAACACCAGCACTCAGGAGGTTAAAACAAAGAGACTGCAAGTTCCAGGCCAGCCTTGGCTACATAAATATGTTCCAGACCAACCTAAGTTGATCAGTAAGATCTCTCCTCAAAAAAAAAAAAAAAAAAAAAAATCAAAAAAAAATAATACATCTTGGTTCATGGGATTTTTTTTTTTTCTTTTTCTTTTTCTTTTTTGAGATAGGGTCTCACTCTGGCCCAGGCTGACCTGGAATTCACTATATAGTCTCAGGGTGGCCTTGAACTCACAGCAATCCTCCTACCTCTGCCTCCTGAGTGCTGGGATTAAAGGCATGCGCCACAACACCCGGCTGGATTCCATTTTGTTAACTTGTGCATATACAGCAGCTAATAACTCTTTTTTCATTTATGGTAAAAAGATGAGGGCTGGGAAGATGGCTCCGCAGTTAAAGTATAACATAAACCAGGTGTAAAAAGTGACACAAGTGTCTGGCACATGTTCACAATGGCAAGAGGCCATTATGTGTCCATGCACTGCATACACACACACACACACAACAATAATAATAATAATAATAATGAGGAGGAGGAGGAGGAATAGAAGAATTTTTTTTCCAAAAGATGTAATTGCATCATTTGGTAGATAACATTTGTTGAATGTATTCCTAAAATCTGTTCAAATAAAGTTTTGCTTCCAAGCAATACATCTCCAGATACTTAAAATCCCCACCAGTAGAAAATATGCCATCATTTCTGATTTATTCCCCATTCGTCAGCAAAACAACCAACTTTACCAGCAGGTAGAATTGTTTAAAGATACAAATATTAAAGAAGTGTTTGCTTCCTGAAGTTACTCTGGGAGAAGTCTTTTTTTACAGTATAAATTCTGCAAATGAGTAATTTTGGGCAATTATTTTATTCTTATTTCTTTTTTTTTTTTTTTGGTTTTTCGAGGTAGGGTCTCACTCTAGCTCAGGCTGACCTGGAATTCACTATGTAGTCTCAGGGTGGCCTTGAACTCTTGGCGATCCTCCTACCTCTGCCTCCCAAGTGCTGGGATTAAAGGCATGCGCCACCACGCGCAGCTTTGTGCAATTATATATTCATTTGTACCATTAAATTTAGGCTTCACTCAGACCTTGAGTAGATAATCTGCTTTCAATTAAACTTTACAGAAAAAAATCAAAAGCAAATCATCTGAAACAAACCATCTGATGATTGAGTGGAGGTGAACTCTCAAGACCAATGTTTTGACACATTAGTAATTATAAAGCACTTTTTTTTCTTGCAAAGTGCAAACCAGGACCTCACACATGCTAGATAATTGCTATATCCCCAACCCTTAGTTTCTGGAGACAGGATCTCACTATATAGTTTAAATTGGCCTCAAACTCTCAATGTAGCCCAGCTGGCCTTGAACTCTCAAACCTCCTGTCTCAGCCTGAGTAACAGGATTACAAGCATGCTCCATTAGGCTTGACCCAGAAACTCCTTCTTAATGTCATGGTGTTCAAATAATCCTTAGGGAGGCAATAAAAATTGTTTATGGTTTTTATCTGAAAGTTGGAATTCATGCTCATTTCTTTTTGGTTTAATATTACAAGGGAGCAATTTTCATCTTTTCAAATAAATATGCCAGTTAATGTAGTTTTCCATATTAAGTAGTTGGGAATACTGCTGATACTTTGAAGTAATCCATCTTAGTATTTGTGCCAGAGAAACCAAGTTTAAAAGGCAGTTTGAGGTCACCTGGATCAGACTAAAGGCCCTTTAATTTAGCCTATCTAGCTTGCTGTTTTGATAATAATGTAAATCAACATGTTGGTCTAAAGAATCCCAAAGTAGGTACTAGTCTGTCTATAATTTATAGATTTTTTTACACACACATATATGATCATATGTGTATGTTTATATATACATATATATGATCATTTTGCTTTATGAGCCCCAGTAAAATGAATCATTGTCAGACCTTATTTTTCATAAAGCATATATCAACTATATGCCCAATTTCTAGTCAGCCCCAAACAAGAGGTAAAGGGTGTTTCTCCCTTTTCCAAATTTAAACGCATGCTCCAATATGAAGATCTGTTCTGGGTTTTTATTTCTGTATGCCTGTTCTCTCCCAGCTTTATTTCATAACATTTCACGTGGCTCAACCTGCCATGCCTGTGATTGCATATAGCTAGTTCACCTCTCTCCTCACTGTAACAAAAGTTAATAATTTAGGCTGTAATACACTGCATTCTAAGACATTTTGCCAGTACATATTACTTTATTTCATTTTCTTGAACTATTTGCTTGTGTGAAATCAATACTTTTTTAAAAAATGAACAATTTTTTATTATACTATTTAAGACAGAAGAGATTTCCTTTCTTTCTAAATAACATTTCTTAACATTTCTGTTATATATAACATTTTGACTTCTATCACCATTTTCTTGGCTCTTTTTTTCAACTCATTCCCTTTAATTTGGGACTACTTCTCTCCCTGTAGTCATCTTTACTCCCTCCATCCCTCATGGAAGACTGGGAGCACCAGGGAAAAGTTTTAGAGAACAGAGTGTGGGACACTGAACCTTCAGACATGGGCCTGGCTCCTGCACATGTGTGCTGGTTTGAGTCAGGTGTCCCCCATAAACTTAGGTGTTCTGAATGCTGGCTTCCCAGCTGATGGAGATTTGGGAATTAACACCTCCTGGAGGCAATGTATTGCTGGGGGCAGGCTTGTGGGTATTATAGCCAGTGTTTAGCACACTCTCCTGTTGCTCTTGTCCACCTTATGTTGGCCAGGGGGTGATGTCCACCCTCTGCTCATGCCATCGTTTCCCCCTGTCATCGTGGAGCTTCCCCTTGAGTCTGTAAGCCAAAATAAACCCTTTTTTCCCCAAAAGCTGCTCTTGACCAGTGATTTCTGACAGCAGTGCGAACCTGACTGCAACAACAGTCAAATGTTGATAGATAATGTTCAGAACCCTGCCAGGCCAACACCATCAAAGAGTCACGTTAAGGACCACCCTTGCACCACGGTTGAGCTTTTACAGTACACCTTCCGGATTGGGGATCACAAGCTATTGCAGCCAGACGGGGAGCTGGGATGAAGGACTACCATAAGAAACCCTAACCACTAGCTGGCACTGGCTGGGCACTGACCAAACCTCAGACCTAGTTGCTAACCCAGGACAAAAGGGGAGGCATGGGGCCAAACACACGGTCCTCTTTCACATTCCTTGTCACTAACTTACACTCAGTATTATTGCTGATTTTCAGGTTAAACAGATGTGAAATTGTTATTAACAAGTACTCATTTAAATCAAAAACCCCAGAATTAGATAGATAATGCATGCAATTTAGAACTGAGGAGTTACTATTGTAGCTTAAAGAAAGACAACCTTGGGCTTTCACTAACACAAATTTAGTTTGAAATATTAAAACTACACCAACCCTTAAGTTAAAAAAAATCCACAGCCCACCCAGAGACAGAAATGTGTTTTTCCTTTTAACTGTTAAAACTGATCCTGGAAATTTTATTACAGCACTACTGGAAACAGCTGAAAGTTAAGCATACAGCTGTGTGTCATCAAGGGGGAAGACATAGGATGCAACCAGGAATTAGCAGGCCTTTTCTAAGTGTGCTGCTAAGAAAAGGCCCTCCGTGTCCCTGACCTACTAGGACATGCCAGGCATGGTCCTGGAGAGGAGGTCTGTCTGGTCTGAATGGTGTCCAGAGAAAAGCTGAGCAGAGAGTCCAGCACCTCTGAGCAGGTGTGGAGTACTCAGCAAGTATGTGGCCTGGACGGACTGGACTTAGAGGGTCACGGTACTGACTCCAGTAGGATACTGACAAGACTCTGTGTTCTTCACACATCTAACGTGTGTTCCAAGA
This sequence comes from Orientallactaga sibirica, assembly GCA_036365145.1. NCBI lineage: Eukaryota > Metazoa > Chordata > Mammalia > Rodentia > Dipodidae > Orientallactaga > Orientallactaga sibirica. Next base: position 16,584,523 of record JAEOAD010000040.1, read on the forward strand.
GACCATTAACTTTAAGGCCCACCTGATGCTTAATTTTCGATTGATTCTGAATCAATTTGGAAGAGAGGGGAGGAGATCTAAGTTCCCTCAATAATCTTCAAGATGTGCCATTGAATGAAAAATGTATCATGGAGGCTAATAAAATAGCAAGTGTGCACAAGCACACGTATGCACACGCGTATCTGACAGAACCAACATTCAGCAGAAGGCTGGGAAGGAAGCTGGAATTGAGAGCTGTAAAGGGCGACCTTCACTTTCACTTCGTTTACCTTGTGCTATTCAACACTCCCCGACGAGCATTGCAATGGCCGGAATGTGTCCTCCAAAATTCCTGTGTTGAAACGTAATCCCCAAGCGGATGAAGAAGTGGGCCTTTGGGAGTGATTAGGTCATGAGGGCGGAACCCTTGTGACTGGGATTAGTGTCCTTATGGAAGACTCCTCCCCTCCCTGCTCCCAGCAGGAGAAGGTAGCAAGAGGCTATGAATGAGAACCCATCCCTCACCACATCTGCTGCCACCTGCATCTTGAACGCCCCAGGCTCCAGAACTGAAGAATACATGACTGGTTATGTGAGAGTAGCCTGACCAGACCCAGACAAGCATCTGTTAACACAGGACTACAGTCATTTCCAAATGTCGTAATCTTTTTAAATAATTTTTGTCACAAGTTCAAATCAAATGCAAGTTTCTGAACTTTGTAATCGTGAGTTTCAAGTTTATAGTGAGCAAGAGTTTGGAGCAGTTGGTTCTCAAGTGCTATCTGCAGCCCAGCTGCTTGAGGAGATGCAAGCCCAGAGGGCCCTCCTGGGACCTGCACACCTGGGAACCGGGGGGTAGGGCCTAGCAATCTGTTTTAAATGAGCTCTCTCGGGAGACTATGCTACATACACCTTGAGAATAAGCAATTTTCAATTCTCCCCCTCACATGACCTCAGGACCCACACAAAGTACATATACAAACACCTTCGTACCTAGCAAATCACGTTTCAGCTCAATTGAACAAACATTTATAGAACGCTGCTTCACATTGTGCTACTGTACCACCTTTTTAGTATGAACTAAAATACTGCATTAAAGGAAAAAAAATGTTATCTAAAACTTACTAGAGAGGCATCGGGCCCTTTAAAAGAATGAAGCTGGGGGGATGGAGAGATGGCTTAGCAGTTAAGGCATTTGCCTGCAAAGCCAAAGGGTCCCAGTTCAACTCTCCAGGACCCACATAAGCCAGATGCACAAGGGGACACATGCATCTGGAGTTCGTTTGCAGGGGTTGGAGGCCCTGGTGTGCCTATTTTCTCCCCCCTCCCCCCGTGCCTCTTTCTCTCTCTCAAATAAATAAATAAATAAAATATATTTTAAAAAAATGAATGAAGCTGGAGCCCAGAATGGAGTTCCTGTTAGGAACCAGCTATAACATGGCTGCCTTCATCTCACCCTGGAAGACATTTGAACCAAGCAACAACTCCAGTGGAGGGCATTATGACAACACGCTAACTGTGACCAGGGCTTCCCTGGCATGATTTTATCTTAGCACACTTATTTAAAGTTAAGTCATGTCAGCAGTTACCTGTTTGGTGATCGTCTTGGCCGACGTCTTCTGTTAGATTCTGTAAGAAATACCATCATCAGTACAAGGAATCACATACCCTACAGCAAGTTTTAAAATGTGGTATTTTCTAAGCAATTTACAAGCGTAGCTTAAATTCTGAAGATCAAATACAGTTGCCCGAAATGGCTACTTTGACATTGGAGGCTGTATATTTAAGAGAGAGACTTACGAGCTTGTTAAGGGTATGGTAGATTTTATGAATATTTGCCAGTGTTGAGGGATGAGAGTTCAGCTGGAAGTCTTTAAAGGAAAAGGAGAAAAACTCAGTGTTATTTCCCAGGCAGTAAAAAGAAAATAAAATAAAAACAAAAAGTGAAGATAAGCATTTGTTTTTAGCATCTCAAAATTTGATACTTATAAATAAACAACTTGTACTACCTGACCTATCTCCCAGGGGAAAAAAAAAAAAGATCTGAAACTAAAGTGTTTTCTCCAACCAGACGCTAACACTTATGAAATGTTCACGTGAATTCTACGGTAAAATGAAAATACTACAGTAGCTATGCAACCTGCCAGCAGTGAACTGGAATTGAATAGAAAGATGTAAGTAATGTTAGCAAATTAAACAAGTCACACAAGTAGAAGACAGACCAGACTCTCAAAGGCAATGTGTTCTGTTGTCCCTGCCCTTTCCTAGAATTTCTGGTACAATAAGCAGGCTCCTGGAAAGAAAATGACAGAAAAGCATCCCGACATTCAGCACTTCTTACACGGTGTTTACACTGTGGCTGATTATACAGCAGGGAATTAAAGGGGAGTCTATGCCCCTCTCCATTTCCCTAACCATCCTGTGAGCTCCCAGCCCAGAGCCACGGGCAGCACGTGGTTCCTTGCAGGCCCTACCACAGTAAATAAAGTAAGAAGCAGAACTCCCTCTCCTGAAGAACCGGGATCAGAATGGAGTGAATGCACAGAAGGGCTCTACTCATTCAGAATTGCACACCAAGCCGGGGACACAGACCGACGAAGCCCTCTCCTAGACTCTTGCACAACTAAAGCTGTAAGAAGGAGCTGGGAGTTGGCTCCAGGGATAAAGTGCTTGCTGTACACTTCTGGAGCACCTGAGATTGGATCCCCAGCTGGAAGCTGTGGTGGGCTCCTGTAATCCAAGTGCACTTACGGTGAGAAGGGAGATAGAGGCGGGGGAATTTCCCAAAAGCTTGTGAACAGTGGTGAACAAGAGACCCTTGGTTCAAATGACATGGAGGGTGAGGACCAAACCAAAAGTTGTCTTATGACCACACACACATCACAGTATGCATGCATACACACCCACATTGAAACAAACACATATGCATGCACATGCACACACACACACTCGAAAATAAATAAACTGTAACAAGCTATCAGGCTTTTCAATGTCTCATTCCAAATGTTTTATTAAGTATATGCCCACATACAGGCTATGCCAATGAGTTCAAGCTTTATGAATTCTTCATATTTGGAAAGCATCAATAGAACTGTTTTGATAAATATCAGGATTTATATCAGCTCTGTCTCTCTCCTTCATAAGTATTAGTCTAAAAGTTGCCTTGAAAACACACTAACTCAAGGCTCTCCCATAGTAGGACACTGGAATACCATATGGAACAAGGGTCAGCTACCGCATAAGGTATCTGTTTGCAGGGAGGGTGGACCCCTAGACTCTGCTCCAACTCGAGGGAGCAACTGGCTCTCCTGCAACCAGACAGAAAGGCTCACTTTCTCCTTACAGCTTGCAGGAATTCAGTTGGGGCAGGTCTGCAGGGCACAGGTGCTCACCAAGAGGCCTCTTGTCATAGGTGGGCAGTGGGAGCAGTGGCCACACGTGGGCACACACACTGCTCTGCCAAGGATATTTGGCAGACAGATAGCCATCTGCACAGTGTCTGAGAAACAGCAGAGCAGGACCCTGCTAAACAGCCCCAAAGATAAAGACTTCTGGCAGGGTGTGGTGGCCCACACCTCTAATGCCAGCATTGAAAGGTAGAGGCAGGAAGATCAGGGGCTTAGGGCCAGCCTGGGCTACATGAGACCCTGTCTCAAAAAACCAAACAGGGGCTAGGGAGAGGGCTCAGTAGTTAAAGGCACTTGCATGCAAGCCTGCCAACCAAGTTGGATCATCCGCAGCGCCCATGTAAAGCCGACCTCACCATGGTACAAATAAATATCTGTAATCCCAACGCATGTACATACCTACAGCAGTGGGAGGTGGAGCCAGAAGAATCAGAAGCTCATAAGCAGATGTGGCAAAATGAGAGACTCTGTGTCAAAACTAGGTGGAGGGCTGGAGAGACAGCTTAGGCACTTGCCTGCGAGGCCTAAAGATCCAGGTTCCATTCCCCAGTACCAACATAAGCCGGATGCACAAGGTGGCACATGCATCTGGAGTTCACTTGCAGTGGCTAGAGGCCCTGACACACCTGTCCTCTCTCTGTCTGCCTCTTTCTCTCTCTCAAATGAAAGGAGGAGGGAGGGAGGGAAGGAGGGAGGGAGGAAGGAGGGAAGGGAAGAAGATAGGAAGAAAGAAGGAAGGAACAAAAGAAGGAAGGAAGGATGATAGGAAGGAAGGAAGGAAGGAAGGAAGGAAGGAAGGAAGGAAGGAAGGAAGGAAGGAAGGAAGGAAGGAAGGAAGGGGGAGGAGGGAAGGAAGGAAGGAAAGAAGGAAAGCCAACACATTCCATTACTACTTTGAGCCCCTCAAGACCCCAAATGAGAGGCTTAGGAAGGAAGAAAAGAAGCTTGTCAAAGAAAGCAAGTCCTTGTGACCCCACACTACGCTCTGTCGCCATACCTCCCTACTGTTCATTCAACTGTCAGACTTCACAGGTGTATCTAAACAACCGGTGTGAACCTTCTTCTTCCTGTTAGCGAACATGGAAGAAGTGTGAAAGATAAAGACGTCATCCCAAACTGGAATTCCACAAATCCTGGGACTTGCAGGTCTTCCACCACATGACCCCACAAACCTTCTCCTTCCAGCTCCACATTCAAGCCCACCAACCTCCCCACACGCCCAACACAGTTGACAGATGCACTGTGCCAGAAACACCACTGTGCTTTAAAACCTGAAGTTTCCTTGTTACCTCCATTTCTTTATCCATACCATGAGAAATGAGAAATTATCCTGCACAGTGCTATAACAATGAAAATAACGCAATCAAGCCGGGTGTGGGGGCGCACGCCTTTAATCCCAGCACTCGGGAGGCAGAGGCAGGAGGATCGCTGTGAGTTCAGGGCCACCCTGAGACTACCTAGTGAATTCCAGGTCAGCCTGGGCTAGAGTGAGACCCTACCTTGAAAAAAAAGAAAGAGAAAGGAAAAGAAAAAGAAAATCAGACACCCACAACAAAAACTAGATGTGCCAGGCCATCACAATGCCTACAACAGATGAAGTGCTCAATAAAATCTCCCTATTATCACTCCATTTGCCTAAAGAACTCTGCACACCAGACAACCATCTATAGCACTTTCTATTCACACAGGTCCAACACTGGCCCTCTATCAAAGACTCCGAAGTTAAAGCTGCTCTGTGACAGAGACAAGTGGCCTGATAACTACTGCCTCTGACAGCACCGCGACGTTTATTAACCTACTGATGGGTTAGGCCGGTGGTGGCAAGAAATCTCAGCTCAATGGAAAAAGCAGAGGGTTTAAAACTGGGTTCTGTAGTGAAGTTTCATTTCACTAATGACAACAAAAAGAAAACAGTTCATTTTGCAAACTACGTGGTGTGTCATCTGTTGTCCACTTCTATACCCAATTCCTACCACCAGCAGCACCCCATGCTCCCTGCACTCAAGAAGAGGGAGACAGAAAAGGAAGTGCAACCAGGGGCAGGAATAAGTCTTTCTCTGGGTTCACCAACATAAGAAGTTAAGATGTGAATTCAGCAGGGAAAAAAAAAGACAAAAATAGCAATAAAAGGGTAATTCACAAAGGTTAACAGACGCTGGGTTTATGGTTCATCTGCTCAGCGCTCTGGGCAAGTAATAACCTTGAGATCAAAATAGATTTCACATCCTTCAGGCAGAAATGGGGGGGGGGGTAAAGATCAAATGCTTTCCAGAGAATACATTTAGGAAAGCACTGATTCATAAAAAATCTCCTTCTGCTCGTATTTCACTTCCAAAGGATAAACGCAAGGTTAAGTCAACTGTATTCCATGAGTGAACGGCTTCCCAGGGAGTGGGGGCGGGTGTGACTGCCGAGTGACAGGCACACCCTCCATATTCCACGTTGAAAGCAACAGTTGGCTTTGCAGAAAGGCACAGCCTATGTGATAGCGTGCAAATTATCATCTGGATGGTCTTAAAACTATCAACAAATGACTGGGCATTAAAACGTCTACTTTTTCATGTTCATTGTTTGACAGCTCCATGTGTGTATATAATGCATGATTATAGTCACCCACTATCTTCTGGAACCCTCTCATGTCTGCTGAACCCCATTTTCCCAACCAGCCCCCTCCTACTCTATCTTTTTAATGTCTAATGTGATTAAGTTACTAAGGCCTGCACAATAGGAAAGCAAAAAGCGAACATCACCGACGTCAAGGCCTATTGCCCTAAGCTACTGTGGTTACAGAACCCACAAAACACAAACACACATAAATATTAGACACCAAGCGGCTATGAGTAAGTTCAGCTAATGACTATAAACCAAGAAAACAATCAAATTTGAAAGTTTTAATATTTTGTTTTTATTTTATCTATTAGAGAGGGGAAAAAATGGACACACCAGGGCCTCGAGCCACTGCAAACAAACTGCAGATACATGCGCCACCATGCGCATCTGGCTTACGTGGGTTCTGGGAAGTCAAACATGGGTCCTTAGGCTTTGCAGGCAAGCGCCTTAACCACTAAGCCATCTCTCCAGCCTTCAAATTTGAAAGTTTATTCCCACAAGGGCTAAAAACTATTTAAATACATAAGAAGCAAAAGCTTTCCTGTATTCCCATCATAATCATTTGTAAGATGTAGCTGGAGAAGATCTCAAAGTTAATAGCAACAAAAGGCGATGCTGCCTAAGGACAAACCCTGATGTGTAAGATTCAACCAGAGAAGCTCAGTGAAAGACAAGCCTGGAGATATTACCTAGTTGAAATGGAAAGACCTACACTGTAAAGCGACTGCCTCTCCCTCGCCCAACTACAAATTATAAGCAATCCAATTCCCATTCAGCCCACCCAAAAAACAGGAAAAAATGGTCCGCAGACAAGCTTAGCAGGTTGATTCTAAAACTCACGGAGAGAACAGACATGCCAGACGTGCCAAGCAGTTGTTGGGAGGAAGGACAAGGAAGAACATATTCTATCATGTACTGGCACACAGGACAAAGCAGCGGCCACTTAAGGGTGCAATCCTGAATACTTGAGACTTGCTGGTTGGCCACTGTAGTCCAAATGCAGCCACAAACAACAGAGAAGCAAGTGAGTGTGGCTGTTTTCCAACACCATGAGATTTGTAAACACTAGGTGGAGGGTGGGATCTGGCCTCTGGGCTATCATTGGCTAATGGCTGGTATAAAGGTACAGCCATTACAACAGCAGACCTTGGGTAAAGAAGGTTAATCAAAGAAAGGGACTGATAAATATGTCCATCTGTATGCGTAAATATATGCATACTTGACATGACGAAAGGGCAGCTCAAATCAAGAGGCAGTGATCGCTGAGCAGGAAAGGAACTGCCGAGCATGAGGAGCAAAGTAAAACGACTCCAACCTCATTCAGCAGGTGGAGAGAAGGCATGCCAGGCAAGAGGAAACTCTGTCATGGGCTCAGAGCCCTGCAGTCCACTTCTACTCTCTCGTCTTCCCCTCTCCATCCTTTTGTTTTGTGAGCATGCCATGTACACGTTTACCTATGGGGGAGAGCCTTCATGAAAAGTTCTCTCTGCCTGGGGTTCTCTCCCCCAAGAACAACATAGCTGGCTTGTCATACATCACCAAGGTGCCCTCTAAGTACCACCTCCAGGAGTGCCCAGCTAGCTCAGTCGGCAGAGCACGAGACTCTTAAATGCCACCTTCCACAGAATCTTGGAGGCTACCAAATAAGCCTCTTAGCTGCTCTCCTTTCCTCTAGGGCCTTGGCACCACCTGACATGGCGTCATGTTTGTAAGCTGTGTCTCTGGATGTGGGTGGCACACAGGGTCAGGGCCTCAGCCTTGTCCGCTGCTGTTACCCCTCATCCCCAGAACAGTACATGCCCCACCTCAGGGACAAAGGACCCAAAGCTTGAAACCGGTATGTTCAGAGCATTTCCAAGGATCTTCAGATGCAACAAGTGTCGTGATCAACATGGTGAATGAAGAGAAGAGTAACTTGTTGATCGTGCTTGAGGGCTGAGAGCACTTTCACCTGGGCCACCCGAGGGTATACAAATGGACCAGATAAACACAGCACACACATTTGGCCAGCACAAACTACCAGACTGTACTTTATGGACTACCACTTGACACACAAATGTGGTACACACCTACGAAGAGGTTCCAGCACTTTGTTGCATGGGGCTGCAGGCCGCTCCACAGGGCCACAGGTCTGAGCCATGCGTACTCCTGCCAGAGACTGTGTGCCAACTGGGGGTTTCTTAGAAGCACTGCTCTAGGACAGAACAAGTGTGGAGCATGGAGGACAGGTGACCTAGACTTTAGGTGACCATTTACAGAGACAAGTGCAAGTGATTCAAGTGGAAAATAAATGACCAGGTTCTCACATTAGCCAGTGATTGGGAGAGAGCATCTGTGCACTGAATTCACAAAAAATGGTCACTTAATGCCACCAGATTCAACTTGTTAAACAAAAGGAGAAAAAGAAATTTTTTTTGCCCATAGCTGCCTTCTCATACTTAATGTTCCAGAGACTGACACGTGCATAGTCAGGTTCAGTTTTCACCAGCCAATCACAGTCTCTGTATCATAGCATGATGTCTCTTTCATAAAACATAGTCCCTACAGCACGCTATCTACTTCAACTGGTAGGCCAGTGATCTGTCCAAATGCTGCAGGACACTGATGGCTGGGCTGGGAGTAATCTGGGACACTCTCCAATTGTGGGAACCTTCTGCAATTACTTCAGGTGGGTTTTTTTTTTTTTTTTTAGTCTATTATGCTTTTGTTTTAATTAAAAATCAGCATACAGAGCCAGGCATGGTGGTTCATGCCTTTAATTTCAGCACTCGGGAGGCAGAGGTAGGAAGATTGCAGTGAGTTTGAGGCCACCCTGAGAAAACATAGTGAATTACAAATCAGCCTGGGCTAGAATGAGACCCTACCTCGAAAAAAAAAAAAAAAAAAAAAAAAAAAAAAAAAAAAAAAAAAAATCAGCATACAATATGAAGAAGAGATTTAGAAAATATAGGGATCTTTGCTAATTAATAAGTTAGCTAATTATAAAGGTTAACATGTTATCATGTAAACAATTATATAAATACACACAGACATGTAATTCATACATGCACAGGCTATCGGGGTAAAGTTAATATACAGTGTGCGTGTATATACACAGTCTGAACAAGTTCTAAGGAAAGTCTTATTTAAGTTTCCTCTTTTTTGTCCAAAAATTTCCCAAGAACCTCTACTCTGGTTGGTATGTCTACTAAGTGATAAGCTTGGCATTTTAAGCCAGCAATGACAGGTGCTGCAATTATCAATTTGCTTAACACATCAGGTGATGTTTTTAATACAAATGATTTTTACCTTAACTGGAATATACTGAACAATTTCTATATAAATTTTGATTGTGAACTCTAAATTCCAATGGCAAATTCCTTTGGAAGGAAAAGGCCTGAAGGCTGAAGTCATTCCCTGCTCTCCAAGATCAACTGACAGCAGGCTTTATCCTAAGCTCCACGGAGTATGAAAAAGGGAGTTGAGGGGGCCATGGAGCACTGCATTGTGGTTCCAGAGAGCCACTGAGTCCAAACAATGTATAGCAGGGTTTTAATCCTTGCAAGAATGCTGAAAGGCCACTGTGTGAAGGTGTAAGGGTGAACCCTAAGTTCTGATGGAGACCCCAGGATTTCAGAGATAGCAGGACCATGGGATGTCTGATAAGAAAAGCTATAGGTATGGACTGGATCTCACTGAACAGAAAGGCTGTGAGTGCTACAGGCAACAGAGCTGGGAGTGGAGTTTCCCAAGCCTTTTAGAGCCAGACAATTACATCCTGAGTCCCAGATACTGGACACAGATCCGCACAGTTTGTTTTCTCCGTTAGGTCTCTGTTTTCCTACAGTCCAATCTGGCCTTGCTTTGCTCCCATTCCTCCTTTTGGGAATGGGAATTTTTTTTCTGTGACAGTATATGCCAGAAGTATGTAACTTGAGTTTTCATTTTACAGAGTTCATAATTAAGAGAGAGCCTTGGGTCTCAGATGAGACTTTGGACTTTTGAACAATACTGGGACTTTTAAAGAGTAGGGGACTTTTGAAGTCTTGAAATGTATCATGAATCATGAGATGACCATGGAGCCCACAGGAGTCATCATGTTGTGATTTGAACATGAAATGTTTGAACACTTGTGCCCCTGCTAGTGGCACTATTTGGGAAGGTTGTGGAAACTGCAGGAGGCAGAGAGCTGTGCTGGAGAAAGTGCATCCCCGGAAGCAGGCTTTGAGGTGTGGCAGCCCAGGCCCCGTGGCTGTATCAGCTGTGCTGTATCAGCTTTGTTCTTGTTGCTGTGAACAAATACCTGACAAGAAGCAGCTTGTGGAAGCAAACAGTTTATTTTATTGGGTTATAACACCACATGATTCAGCAATCTTACTACTGGGTATGTATCCAAGGGAAACCAGTATCTCATTGTGGTGGTTTGACTCTGATGTCCCCAATAAACTCATGTGTTCTGAATGCTTGGTCCCCACATGATGAAAATTCAGGAGGTGGAGCCTTGTTGGAGGAGGTGTGTTTCTGAGAGAGGGATTAGGTGGCTGCAGCCATCTTGCCCTTGCCAGAACTTGGCTCACTCTCCTGCTGCTGTTTTCCACCTGCTGAGGCAAGGAGGTGCTGCCCAGCCTCGGCTCTACCGTCTTTCACCTGCCATGGTGCAGCTTTCCCACAAGGCTGTAAGCCAAAATAAACAACTTCCCTCTCATCGGCTGCTTTTGGTCTGGTGTTTTGTGCTAGCAACAAGAAGGCAACTACAACACTCATAGTATTTATTGAAGCATTTTTTATTTTGTTTTTGGGTTTTTTTTTTTTTTTTTTTTTTTTTTTGGTTTTCAAGGAAGGGTTTCACTCTAGCCCAGACTGACCTGGAATTCACTATGTAGTCTCAGGGTGGCCTTGAACTCAAGGCAATCCTCCTACCTCTGCCTCTCAAGGACTGGTTTTTTTTTTTTTTTTTTTTTTTTTTTTTTTTTTTTTTTTTTTGAGGTAGGGTCTCACTCTGGTCCAGGCTGACCTAGAATTAACTATGTAACTATGTAGTCTCAGGCTGGCCTCAAACTCACAGTGATCCTCCTACTTCTGCCTCCTGAGTGCTGGGGTTAAAGGTGTGCACCACCATGTCCATCTTGAAGCATTCTTTAAAAAATATTGGTGATTTCAGCAATTCCTTTTTATTTATTTGGGAGAGAGAGGCAGACATATAGAGAGAGAACAGGCACACCAGGGTCTGTAACCACTGCAAATGAACTCCAGAACATGCGCCACCTTGTGCATCTGGCTTATGTGTGTACCGGAGAATCAAACCTGGGTCCTTAGGCTTCTCAGGTAAACATCTAAAGCACTAAGCCATCTCTCCAGCCCTACTGAAGCATTCTTTACAACAACTAGTGATGGAGTCAACTTTGGAGTCCATCAACAGATGAATGAATAAAGAAAATATGATACATATATGCGTGAGTGTGCACACACACACACACACACACACACACACACACATGCACAGAGAATATCACACAGCCCTAAAAAGAGAGAGGTATTAGCCAACAGTGGCAATGTGAAGGGAACTGGAGAACATTTATTTTAAGTGAAATAAAGTACAAAAAAAGACACTGCCTATTTTCACTTACATGCAGAAGGTAAGATGTTCATCTCAAAGAAGTACAGAACAGGCCAGGCATGGCAGGCAGCTCACGCCCACCAGCCCAGCATGCGGGAGGCTGAGGAGGAAGACTGAGCTTGAAGCAAGCCTGCTCTAGAACAGCCTGGTGCAGAAATTAAGAAGTCTGTCTCACACATACCAAGAAAGTACAATATCAGAACAGTGGTTACCAGAGCCTGAGTGGGCCCTAAGGAGGGAAGTATGGCTGTTAAGGTAAACGGAGTATGGGAGGAATATGGAGAATGAAAGGAATTTCTAATGTGACCCAGTAGAAGAGGCTAAACATGGTTGACAACCATTAGCTGCATTGCTAATAAAGCTATGGAAATATTATACTATATGGAAATATTATATCTGAGATGACAGATATGCCGATTACCCTAATGTGATCATTGTGCACTATAAGCATGTGTGGAAGTGTCACTGCACCCCAAAGTCGTGTAAATTACTACATGTCAGTTAAAAATATACTTTTAATTTAAAAAACTTATTTGAAAATAATGTTTACCCGGACATGGTGGCAGACTCCTTTACTCCCAGCACTCAGGAGGCTGAGGTAGAAGGATCGCTGTGAGTTCGAGGCCAGCCTGAGACTGCATAATGAATTCTAGGTTAGCCTGGGCTAGAGTGAGATCCTACCTCAAAAAAAAAAAAACAGTAATAATAATATAGTTTATTGTTTCCTGTTTGAAGTGCTTTCATATAGGACTGCAGTGGCTGGAGGCCCTGGTGTGCCCATTCTCTCTATCTGTCTGTCTGTCTCTCTCCAATAAATAAATAAACAAAATTTTTAAAACTATAAAAAAATTTTAAATGCTTTCATTCATTACTTCCACACCAAACAGCTCAAGCTCTCTAGTAGTCACAGCATTTTACAGGAAGGACAATGGTGTGGAACACATATGACCACTGCTACTTCGATGTCACGTGCACTGCATTCCTCTGGTCACTGAGGACTGAAGCAAATATTTGATTATTATCTAAACTCCAGCTACAAATCAGTAAGCAATGTTGCCAGGCTTAAATAATGCTGCTCCTATGTATGCAATGAATGCTTTTCGATGGAAATGATGAAATAACCCTGTTTAGGCTGGGGGGAGGGGAAAAAGGAGGGGGAGGTCAGGAGGTTGGGAGCAAGGGCAGAATCATGACCATGCCACTGGCAACAGATCCAAACTGAAGGTTATCAACATCGTCCTGAAGGTCTCTGGGACCGAGCACCAAGACCATCCAGCTGTGCGCAGCTATACTCCACTGACAGGTACACTCCAAACCCAGCCTGCGTTTTCCTAAGTGTTATGGAAAAAGAAAAATTTTGCTGCCAAGGCAAGGGTGTGCCAGGGACAGCCTCCTGTGAGGCTGCCGGGCTTCTTTCCTCAGAAACACAAGTCCTCGTTCCTTTGGGTCCAGGCACCCAGGGAATGATTGTCTCCGATGGGGAGCAGTGACCCCCGCCAGCCCACAAAGGACAGGTACTGACCTGACTTCAATCACTAGTTCTGCATTTCTGACTGCAGCACTGCAGAAAAACGTCCAAGTCCAGACAGTCCCTGCAAGGTCCCATCAGATCCGCCCCACACCCTCTTTGCTCACCCCGTCATCCCAATCTTCTCTGAAGACTCAAGTGAATTCCTACCTCAGGGCCTCTCGATTTATTATGCCTTCTGCCTCACTGATACCTGATACCTGAAATTCACAAGGCCCAACAGCCGTCTTGCTAAATCATTCTAAGTGCCACCTTATCAGGTCTACTAGAGACTTGCCCATCCACTTTCTTGCCTAGAGCCTTGCCTACCACTTTCTGGTATTAGATTTGTAATGGCTTTTTTGAGATAAAATTCACATACCATAGCTCTCACCCATTTAAAATAAATATCCTGGGGCTGGGGAAATGGGCCTTAGAAATGGTTTGCCTGTGAAACCTAAGGACCCTGGTTTGATTCCCCTGGACCCAGGTAAGCCAGATGCAAAAAGGGGGTGCATGCATCTGGAGTTTGTTTGCAGTGGCTGGAGGCCCTGGTGCATCAATTCTCTCTCTTCTCTCTCTCTCTCTCTCTCTCTCTCTCTGCCTCTTCTCCAGCTCTCTTTCTCTCAAATAAATAAATAACATAAAATAAATATCCCAGTGGCTGTAGAATATTCAGGGAGTCAGACGACCACCAGCATGCTCTAACACAGAACCATCTCCATTACCACACTGGCCATCAGTCCTCATTTGACCTGCCCCCACTCAACATGAGGCAACTGTCGGTCCTACAGATTTTGCCTATTCTGGGTGTCTTCATCTACAGAATCATGCAGTATGAGGTCTCTCACCTCTGGACCTGGTACATTACATACATTTACATCTCCATCCATCAGAGTCCAAACTTGATACAGGGACCGATCACCCTATCCCAACACTTACAGGGGCACATTTGGTGAGTGTGGATAAACACACAGGAGAGCTCAAGCTGTGAGAACCATCGCTAGCCTCAGCAACACAGAGGTTAGTGGAAGACCTCCGTGAGGACAGCAATGAGAGCTGAGGGGACACAGTGGTAGGAGGGCAGAGTGGGTATGAGTGAACACACTTGTTCAAAGAAGTATGGCTTTAAAGGGGACACCAGAAAAACACACAGTATGATTGTGTGCAGTGGGTGGGGCTTGAAGATGTTTAAAATGCTGATGACTTGGGCTGGAGAGATGGCTTAGCAGTTAAGGGGTTTGCCTCAAAAACCAAGGAATCCCGGTTCAACTCTCCAGGACCCACGTAAGCCAGATGCACAAGGGGGCGCATGCATCTGGAGTTCGTTTGTAGTGCCTGGAGGCCCTGGCATGCCCATTCTCTTTCTCTCTCTCTCTCTCAAATAAATAAATAAATAAATAATAAAATATATTTAAAATGCTGATGACTTCCCAGCACTCAGAAGAAAGCTGAGGCAGGAGGATCCCAAGGTGGTTTTGCTTCATAGCCTAGAAGGTTGCTATGGAGTATAAAAGGACAGGCCACTGCAGATTTATTGTGAGCTAGAAAATATAGAGGATATGGGATTTAAGAAGTACAAGATTGTGTTTTGTTTTGTTCTTCCACAGCAAGGTCTCATTCTAGTCCAGGCTGACTTAGAACTCACTCTGTAGTCCCAGGCTGGCCTCAAAATCATGGTGATCCTTCTACCTCTGCCTCCTGAGTGCTGGGATTAAAAGGCGTGCACCACTATGCCTGGACAAATTGTCATTTTAAATTTAAAAAAATTACACTGCATTCCACCTCAAACTGACTTGGAATATAGTATCATATTATATAAATAGCTACCATAAAGTGAAGCTTACTTTCTGTTGAAAGCATAAAAAGTAATGTTTTAAAATAATCTACAATACCAACTTACAACTTTCCATACCAATTAATAGTCATGAGCTATGTGAGATGGCACAGGTCTTACTTTCATTTATAAATACAAGCATTTTCACTTTAAGGTTAAATTATTTCAACACACTGATGGAAAACAGCTATTCCATACTGAAAGACTCAGGAAAAACCAAAGCTGGGTTCATAGCCAGTCAGTCTCATACCATGTGCCCTTCACTGCCAGCAGGAGGACTTTTTTCCTGCCTTGTAAGGATACTACAGGGACGAAAATCATGTGCAAATCAGTGCCTGGAGTATTACAGGCACCACCTAGGTGTTGGCCTTTACACCAGAAGATGGACAACTTGAACCCTTACCCCTTCACAGCTCAACCCAAACTTAGCCGCTGGCCCCAAGAGACATAACCAGGGAGCTTACAGAACCACAAATACACTGGACTGGATCAAGTGGGATTGCTTGGAAATGGGTGCTTTAGTCTTTCCTTGAGTGTAGAGCACCCTCAACTCACTGTTGTGCAGCCACTCAAAAAACCAGGCAGGACTAACCAGGGAAGGGTACCCTACAGCGAGGGAAGGAAGGGGCAAGAGCAGGGCTGGGAAAGCAGGCAAATGGGAAGGAGAGACAGGGAGGGAGGTGTTAACTTCTTTCGCCTCATCAATGACTATATGCTACCTGACGGGCATAAGAGCCTAAATGGATTGCCAAAGACAAGGGAAAACTGATAAGGGAAGCAGGTCACTGTGACCCAGCATTTTCATAGAGTAAAAGATGCAAGTTAAAGCTGTCCCAGTGCGTGGTACTGGCCATTTCCCCCAACGCACAGGACCCATGAAGAGGCTGGGAGAAGACACTAGACACCCAAGAGAGGTGGCGTATCACCCAGCACCCAGTACATGCTGGTGCCATCTCTAAGGACCTGGTCACCTCATGTCACACGGGTTGGCTGCATTCCCAATGGGACAAGGTACAAATGGCTCCAGATCCCTTCTACTCAACACACATGCCCAAGATGTCTTCCATAGTAACAGTCAACCCTCACACACAGAAGTCATATCCCAGATTTAAGGGGAAGAATGCCAGCTCAATGCCAGGAAGCTCTGGATTGGAGTCCCCAACTCTGGGGTCTTCTAGCTGAGTGTCCCCTGTGCATAACAAACCTCCTATGCATAACTAATCTAACTCACTGTGCCTCAGTGCGCCCATCTGTAGAGCCAGAGTAATGGGATCCTCTCTACAGGCTATGGAGGACTGAATGAAACTGTACGCATCATACGTAAGGGAGCGCCAGCCTGCGCCACACACCAGTCCAGGTTAATTGTCCCAACCCCATCGTCACGTAATGCAAAAGGCAGGCAGCCTGGCCCCAGCAAATGTGAAAGCCAAGTCAGGAGGAACAAGATGGTGTGTCTTTAAAGCTATTAACTGAAGAAGCCTTGGACTTCACTTACAGCAATTCTGTTTCCTGTTGAATTGATTAGAACAAGGAGTCTGTGGTCTAATTTTACCAGTGACATCTATATAACTGGCATCCCGAACAAGAAGGGGTCCCTTTGGGGGGGGGACAGGGATGAGGGTAAGGATGGTACCAACATGACTGTTTACACACTGAGTATGTTCATAACACTTAACCTTATGCCAGGGCTACAAAAACAGGGAAGAAAATAGCCTCGAAAATACTACACAAAAGCTGTTAGCAGCTCTATGTGAAAAGTTTGGTTTTCTAGTTTTTCAGCAATATTGTTAAAGATCTCTTTTTTTTTAATATTTTTATTTATTTGCAAGCAGAGAGAGAGACAGAACAGTCATGCCAGGGCCTCCAGCCACTGCAAATGAACTCCAAATGCATGCACCACTATGCGACTGGCTTTATGTGAGTACGGGGAATCGAAAGCAGATCCTTAGGCTTTGCCAGCAAGCATCTTAACCACTGAGCCATCTCTCCAGGTCTAGAGATCTCTTATATTTAAAAAGTTCTTAGTATCACAATACACATATATTTAAGATAAAGTCTAGCATTTAAACAGTTCCATCGATGAATAAAGCAAATACAGAACGGAGATATAGTTCAGCTGGTAGAGTGCTTGCCTGGCATTCAAGAAGCTCTGGGTCCCTCCCCAGCACCCCATAAAACTGGGCAAGCCTGGAATCCCAGGACTCATGAAGATCAGACGTTCAAGCTCATAATGCTAGTCAGGGCTACATGAGAATCTGTCCAAAGAAAAAGAAAAAGGAGGGAGGGTAAGGAAGAGTAGAGAAGAACTTTTAAGTATTTTCTTTGTCATAATTCTCAGGCAGCATTAAATGTCTGCTATCCTCACAAGTGAGGCTATGCAGGATAGCTACACAGACTCTGCAGGGAGGCAAGATGGAAGGCCTCTGACATCCCAGAAGGAAGAGTTCAAAGCAAAGGGGAGGCCATGTATGGATGGACCAGCTCTGAGAAGACATTCACGGGGCAGGACCATGCTCACAGGGTGACCCCAGGGATGAAATGAACAAGTGACATGCTGAGAATTGTTCTGCTGGCAGTGGAGGGCCACCCAGATTCTGCGATGGGAATGCCTAAAAGCTGCCTGAATATGAGAAGGTCACCCGTCTACCTGTGAGCTGTGTAACGTGGGTGTACTAGGGGTGACAGGGTGGACATCAAGGAGTTAAGGGAACAAGGCAGTTACATATGAGCCTAAGTCCCACCACATGTCCCTCTGTGCCTTTCTCCGTATGTGCGCACCTACCTCCCCTTCCCTGTTCTTGCTTCCTTTCCTCTCCTGTGCCTCGCAGTCTGTCTCACCAGCCCTGACCACTGCAACTCATTCCACCCTACACACCCCCATAGGGATGACTCGGGACTTCCATCCACACAGGTGGTCCCTCAACCACCCATGTGCTCATAAACTCAATCTTTTCTTTCTCACAGTGAAACTCTAAAAGCTAAACTCACTCATAACTCCTAACTCTCTGAAATCTAGCTGTAAGCGCTTCCCACAGGTTCAAAATCAACCTGAGCATCCATCTAATCCAGCAGCCACCATCCCTCCCACACCTCCCCTGGACATTCCTCTAACCCAGCCCCACCATCCTTCCCACGCCTCCCCTGGACGTCCATCTAACCCAGCCCCACCATCCTTCCCACACCTCCCCTGCCCACTTCTGTCCATACCGTGGGCCTCACTGGAAGGCTCCTGAAACAAAGGAGCCGTGGATCTTGTTTGCTAGAGCAGGGCCTTACAACAAAACCCTCAGATGTTTGCAGGATGGCTGAGGGAGGGAGTTTCTCCTTTCCTCAAATGCTCCTCGTAAGACCAAAGGCCATTACATGAAAATCAAGAGCTGTTTTATCTCCTACAACCCTCTCAGAATCACTTCTGATCTCACCTACTGCTTCTCCACCTCTACTCACCCTAATTCTCCTCCCCACATTCCAGGCTCCTTGATGTTCTTCAGGTCAGAGCCGCTCCCTGGTCAGAGCCTCTGTCTGGAATGGCCCCTTGCTCATCAGGTCCTCAGTGAAGCCTTCTCCACCATGTTATGAAAACCCCACATCCAGACCCCCACGTGTAGGGCACCTGAGCTGACCCCTTCTCTGCTTTGTTTGTCTCTACACAACTTACCACCATGTGACACCCAGAGCAGAATGAAAACGTCAAGACCAAATGGAGAACCAGGCCCAGGACATAGCAGGTGCTCAATTTTAACACTTAGTGACAGATAGCTCCATGTTACACCAGAGACAGCTTTATACATGACAACTGTTCATGTGTGTGTATGTGAGAGAGAGAGCAAACTGGACTGCCAAGGCCTCCAGCCACTGCTTTTGAACTCCAGGTGCGTGTGCCACCTTGTGCCCATGCATGACCTTGCGCATGCATCACCTGGCACATCTGGCTTATGTGGGATCGGGGAGTCAAACATGGGTCCTTAGGATTCGCAGGCAAGCGCCTTAACTGCTAAGCCATCTCTCCAGCCCCATGAAGACTTACACGTAGAGTAGATGAGAAATTCACCCAGTCACTGGGCTTACAAGTGCCGCAGCAAGGATGTGAATTCAGACGTTCTTACTCCAGGCCCCATGCATACCTAATGACTATGCTTTCTTGCCTCCCAACTGACCCACAGAGCAATTAAGAGACATTACCACCTTCATGGAGCAAATGCTAGCAAGGCTTGTCCCTGGGTCATGGAAAAGTCACCCATGTGACAACTTTCAATAGAGAAGATCATGGAAGTCAAGACAGCTTCGTGTGAGAAGGTGCCAATTACCAGATGCATAATTCACACTGCACTGAAGGGTTTTCCTCTCAAGCTTAAGGGTTCACTGTGAGAGAGAGAAAGAGCAAAGGAGAGGAGACATCTGTCACACTTTTATACATAGAAAGCCCCAGGACCAGGAAAAGGGCAAGCCATCAACTCACATGGAAGAGACTTACGATGATACGTCTCACAAGCCAAGTGTGTGAAAGCAAATTGGGGGGAAAGTACTGCCTCACGGGGGCACAGAGACCTCTGGGAGCAATGAAAACGTTCTTTATCATCTTAGCAGTTGTTACACCAACCAGCGCACTGATTTACCAACACCTATGCAACTAGACACCTAGAATGAGTATCATTTGCAGGGTGCAGGGACTCATGCACTTGGGAGGCTGAGAAGGGAAGATCTCCTTGACTTTGCAGCCAGACCCCATCCAAATAACAACAACAACAACAACAAAGTTTTACAATACGTAAATTATACCTCAATAAAGCCAACGAGAAATAGAAGATACAATTTTTTAATATTTATTTATTTGAGAGAGAAAGAAGCAGAGAGAGAGAGAGAGAGAGAATGGGCACGCCTGGGACTCCAGCAGTTATAAACAAATTCCAGACACATACACCACCTTGTGCATCTGGCTTTACATGGATACTAGGGAATTGAACCTGGGTCTTTTGGATTTGCTGGCAAGTGCTGCTAAGCCATCGCTTCAGTCCCACCCCCCACCCCACCCCCGATATAGTTTTGGGCTAAACAAAATAAATATGTCACCCAGGAAAAATCCATTTCCACAGTTAATATTCCTAAATCAGGAAATGTGTAGGAAGTTACGTGCCTTACATTCCTGAATATCCTGGCGCCTGAAGCAGGTTTCTCACAGATAAGAGGAAGGCTGTGGTACAGAGTTCCGTGGGATCCAGGGGGCTGGTCCACTCGTGGCTCCGAGTCCCCAACATCTGCAATGACTACTCCCACTATCAAGTGTCCTGCAAGTGATGTCACTTGGACCCTCCCTCAGTCTCTGGGCCACCTCTCAACAGAGTCCCTGGCAGCAACAATGAAGACAGAAATGGCTGCTCTTCCCCACCAGGCTTCTGGCTGGGCATGTGACAGGTGACAGGGCTACGTCTGAGTTCTCAAGAAGCCAGCTTTGGAAATCCACGGGAAACCAACTATAGATGAGTTCACACAGAAAAGTGGCTACCGTTGTTTTGAACGAGCATTGGACTCAAGAGCAAAACCAGAAGGCCAAACTTATAACCACACAACCACATACCTGCAGGTGCATGCAGGGTCCCTCCCAGGCTGGGTCAGGACTACACCCAGCGTCTAGCACAGCTGCCTCAGCTACATGCTCCCCAACATGGCCTTCCCAAATTCCAGCCTTCTTCCCTTCACATGCCTCCATCTTCAGGTGCAAGAAAACAGAGCTCCCGAGCAGCTCCCTACCCCCTTCCCCCGTTGGGAAGAGCCAGGGCCCCGGCAGATGGACAATGCCTCTGCAAACACAGGTTACTCCCTGCTCTGCAAACCCTACTGATCTAGGCCAGCAGGTAAAGTACGAAAAGTGTTTTCAAAACATTCATAAGAGGGGGGAAAAATTCCTCAAAGATACAACTTTAAAAAAAAAAAAGCAAATGGAGAGGTGAGGCTACTATGGGGCCGCAAGTCTTTCTCAAATCATTTAGTATTTTATTTGGGATATTCATTAGTTCCCAAAACTACAAGCCTGCCTTTCTGGATTGAAAATAACTCATTAAGAATATTTTCTAAGCTAGGTGTGGTGGCGCATGCCTTTAATCCCAGCACTCGGGTGGCAGAGGTAGGAGATCACCCTGAGACTACATACAGAATTCCAAGTCAGCCTGGGCTATAATAAGACCCTTCCTCAAAAACAAACAAACAAACAAAAAAGAGTATTTTTTAATTAGAGGAAAAGCAATTGAAACCTCAAGTGGCAGACACTGCTAGAATCCTGGACACTCTGAAAAAAGATCCTTAGGTCTAAAATTGTCCTGTAGTAATGACTAAAATACATAATCCTATTGAAAGTGGGTTTCAGTGTTTTTCTTCCTAAAACACATTTTTAAATGTATGTTCTGGTTAAAAGAGTAATTCTCAAGAGGCACTTCTCCTAACCTGAATTTCAAAACAAGAGCAAGCTATGGGAAGCGATTAACACCAATTCAGGCTGGCCGACCCACCCGTGTGATTAGCATTCATGTCGGATTCACTCCACATCATTTTCTCTGTGAATTTTACCTTTAGCATACACACTTCATTTTATGAGTGGAAAAAAAAGTCTTTCAGCCATCTCAACATACTATTAAAAAATAAATCCTTAGGACAAAGGTCATTAAAACAGAAATAGAGAAAAGTAGAAACACTGCAATACTATTAACCACCCCCGCAACAAAAAATAAGACTTGTCAACCTGCTGTTGACAAGTTCTGCACCCAGGACTCTGTGATGACATCAGAAAAGGACACAGCACATGCACAAATGGAACTCTTCCTGGTCCCTTGCACAACCCAACATTTTTGAAAATATTTTATTTATTTGGGGGGGGGGAGAAGCAGATAGAGAGAGAGAGAGAATGAGTGTACCAGGGCCTCTAGCCACCAAAAACAAACTCCAGATGCATGCACCACCTTGTGCATCTGGTTTACATGGGTACTGGGGAACTGAAACTGGATCCTTAGGCTTTGCAGGCAAGCGCCCTCAACCTAACATTTTAATCTCTCCACATCAGACATTCTTCAATTAAAACTAATACCTGCGTATGTATTTTTAAATATTATTTATTTGTTTGTTTGTTTGAGAGCGGCAGATAAGAGAGGATGGGTGTACCAGAGTCTCTAGCCACTGCAAATGAACTCCAGGTGCATAGGTCACCTTGTGCATCTGGCTTTATGTGGGTACTGGGAAATCGAACCTGGGTCCTTTGGCTTTGGGAGCAAGCACCTTAACTGCTAAGTCATCTCTCTAGCCCCTTGCATGTATTTTTAAAAACAAGTATTTAAATTACTTTACATACAGCTGTGCCACAGTCCAAATCTGAAAGGTCACCCACACAGTCATATTTTAAATGCTTGTTCCCCAGAAAGAAGACTGAAAACTGTGCTGGGTGAACCCGACTGGAAGAATCAGGTCACTGGGACGGGTCATGGGGAACACATTATCCCAGGACCCTTTCTGTCCTGCACTCTGCTTCCTGTCCACCTGAATGTGAACAGCTAGCTGTCTTCTGCCTCAACACTCCCACTGCCATGATGTTTTGCCTTAGTTAAGGGGCCAATGAAGTAAACTCTGACTGAACCCTCTGAAGTCATGAGCCAAAATAAATGTCAAGTATTTTGGTCACAATGATGCAAAAGTAACTGATACAGGCTGGAAAGAAAAAAAAAAACTTTAAAGGCAAAATAATGAAAAAGTGCCAAGTTTGCATTCCTTGGAAAGAAAAAAAATTAAAGACAAGGACAAAAGATACCAAAGCATGCTGGGTAGCAACAGGAACAATATTTTGTAGAAAATTTCACTGACAGTTCAACTAAATACACATGAGCAGCATGCTAGATGATGGAGTGGATACTAAGACATGTCCCTGGTCTTGGGGGAATAACAAGCTAATTGGGAACAGGAGGAATAAGTAAACAAGTGGCCACTGTTACATAAGGTGAAAGAGCAACAGAAGCCGGCAGAACTTCAGAGAGTCTGTGTCGGGAGAGCCACCAGCGTGGGTCACAGCAACTGAGTCCTGGCTACAGAAAACACTCGCACCCGGCTGGGCTCTTGTTCTGGTGAGTCTCGACTGCAAGGAGCACCTCAGAACCCTCCAGGTTCTTGGGTAGGGAAGGCAGTAAGGGAACCCAATGAACCAAGCTCATTCAACTGGTGGTAAGACAAAGGTAGCTGAACCCGACACAGGATGGCTGTTATCACACCAGAAGCCTGGGCCAGACCCAAGGTGGTGGTCGTGAGTGGGGGAGGGAGCGCAGGTATGGGAACAGGTGCTTCATCTTGGATATTTAACCTTATCCACTTGGTGAAATTTAGAATCACCTAAGAGACACCTCTGGGCATGCCTGTGAGAGGACTTCCATGGGGAGGTCCTACAGGCTTGGATCATGGACTGAATAAAGGGACAGTGAGGACTGGAGAGATGGCTCAGTGGTTAAGGAGCTTGCCTCTGAAGTCTAAGGACCCAAGTTTGATTCCCCAATGCCCACTAAAGGCAGATGCACAAGGTAGTGCATGCGTCTGAAGTTGGTTTGCAGTGGCTAGAGGCCCTGGCATGCCCATTCTCTCTCTCACACACAAATAAATAAATAAACAAAAATAAAGGGACAGTGAGATGGGCTCCAGCACTCTCCTTTCTCCAACATATGTCTGCTTCCCAACAACACATGCAACACATGAGGCTGTCAGCCTCACACACAGCAGCCAGGCCTTCCCCACCATAACGGGACTACCTCCTCAAACTGGGCCCAAATGAACCCTTCCTTCCTTAAGTTGTTCTTGTTGGGTATTTGGTTACAGGAGTGAGAAAAGTCACTACTCCACAGCCTCTCACTCCCACTAGCAAACAGGGAAAAAGAGGGTTAGAAACATCTAAGGTTCCAGTGATGGTTGCAAAAATTATTGCTGAGTCTTTCACTTTGTTTGAATGAATAAAATTAATTGGTCTTGCTCTCCTCTTTGCTTTAAGTACCACAAAGCTAGGAAATACATAGCTATTTCCAGCACACCGCAAGCACTTTCACGTACACTGAGGTCCCTGTGTACTTTTTATTTGTCTTCTTGGTGGTCCTGGTGATGAAACTCAGGGCCTTGAGCATGCTAGGCAAGTGCTCTACCACTAACCTATGACCTGAACCCCTATTTTCCTTCTCTTGATGGGATGTTATCTGTATTTAGTAAGCCATCTTTAATTTTTAGTATAAAGCCCCCTCAAAAATCAACAAATTAAAAAAAAAAAATGAAACCAAGACAGAGATAGTGTACAAAGGGAGCTGGTTGATGTATATAACCTGTGGACGGCCAATCCGAAAAGGTCTCCTCACCCTTCAATCATACCAAAGGTTCCATCAGAGGTTGGAAAATGTGAGGCTTGGGAAGCTGCTTGGTGAAACCGTGAACGTGAAGCCCAAGTTGTGATGGGGACCACAGGATGCTCCAGACACCAGGACTCCAGGACATGAGCTGCGGAAACTTGCCTGTATGGCGTGAAGCCAGGCCTAAGAGAGGCTATGTGGACTGCAGGCAGCAGAGCTGGAGGGGTGCAGATACCCAAGCCCTCTGGGGCCTAACAGATTCCATCATGCACCCCAGGTGTGCGGTATGCGGCTGCAGGATTTGGTGGTGGCCCCAGTGGGTTTTGGTCTTTCTCTGGTCTGGTCTTTCCGTGCTATGTCCCCATTACTCCCTTTTAGAATGGAATGTTTATTCTACCATTGTATGTTAGAAGTATGCAACTTTTCGTAATTTTATAGGGGCTCTTAGGAGAAAGTACACTTTCAAACAGTGTTGGGATTGCAACTTTTGAAGTTGGACTGGATGCGTTTGGCATTATGAGATGGTCATGAACCCTAAAGGGACAAGGGGTGGAAGGTTATGACTTGAAAGTGATGTTTAGGTGTCAAGTTGACCAGATGGATAACACTGATTGTCAACCTGACAGGATTTAAGATCACCATGAAAACAGATCTGGCCATTTCTGTGTGTGAGTTCCTAATTTAGGGTAGCTGAAGGGAGAAGACCCACCTGAACTGCGGGCAGAACCATTACACAGGCCGGGGTCCTGGGCTGAATCAAAAGGAAAAAGAAAACAATAAAAGTTGGGAAATGCCTCTCGCGTTGTTAGCCTTTCTTACAACCACAAGTGGCATGAGGTCAGGTCTCCCTGAGGAAACTGAAGATTCTAAGGTGAGTCTGTGGGCAAGAGCCCACTCTTCAGGAGTTATAAGGAAATAGCCTTCTCTACTGTGTGCTTCCTTATGTAGGTGTGACATCCAGCACTGTGACAACTACATTGCAAGCATGAGGCAATGGGCCTTGGGCTCCAGTGTCAGAATAGAAAGACAAGGATGCAGAAAGCCAAGTTCCTTGATGACATCATCATTAAGCCACTGCACCAGGCCTGGAACCATCTCGCACTAGTCTTCTTGTTGTCGGACAATACACCCTACTGTTTAAGCCATTTTTAGTTGAGTATCATTAACTTACCAAGACACCTGAAGTGACAGAATTATCAGGAAAGAAGTTTCTGACAGACTAGAAATGTTTTACACCGCTGAGTTCACAGGATTCTCGGCCACAAAGTATTAGCTACGATTAGCAGGATGGTCAGGATGTTGATTATGATGAAAATAATGCAAACATCAAAACAGGAAGAAGGAAATACAGCTAGCAAGAGTTGGTGTACGCAGTAAAAGATAAAAGTAGAAAAGGAGATAATGAGAATGTTTGAGGAAAAAGATATTGTGGCAGAGGTCTCCTCAGAGCCTGAAGAGAATGGAGAGGGTAAATGTGCAGTGTCACTAAGGTGAAGAGATGAGCAAGTTTTCTTCTCCAGCAAAATTTTTAGGTACAAGATTTATAGAAATGATTACCTAAAAATCCTTCCCAGTAGAGTCAAAATGGCTAGGTTGGGGCTGGAGAGATGGCTCAGAGGTTAAAGGTGCTTGCTTGCAAACCTTGACAGCCCAATTCTATTCCCCAATATCCACAAAAAGCCAGATGCACAAAGTGGCCCAAGCTTCTGGAGTTTGTTTACAGTGATAGGTGGCCCTGGGGTATCCACTCTGTCTCTGTCCCTGTCCCCCCTCCCTCTCTCTCTGCCTTTTTCTGTCTCTCTCTGCCTCACATAAATAAATGAAAAATAAAAAATAAACAGCTAGGTAAAATATAAGGAACACCTATTTAAATGCATAGCTAAATCCATAAGAAAAATAAAGAACTTCCCAAGGGCCAAAAATAAACTAAAAACCAGAGCAAAAAGCAAACACTAATACAGTACAGCAGCTTGAGGACTTGAGGGAGTGGAGGAAGATGGAGGATTATGTGTGTGGAAAGGACACTTGTCCTTTGGGACATAATGAAACAAAAGAAAAATGGAGAGATATGATTTACCTAATAACTTCTAAAATACTGGAGACAATTACAGCTCTTCAGCATTTCTGAACCTCATTACATAGTTAAGAGCAAATCCCAAGATTAAATAAAGCTGTTTGGGAAAATGTCTGTGTTATGCATTATAAGGGATTTCTTAGATATTTCAAACATGATGGATAGACATAAATTATTTCTCACACGGTATGGTGGTGCATGCCTTTAATCCCAGCCCTCTGGAGGCAGAGATAGGAGGACCGCCATGAGTTCAAGCCCACCCTGAGACTACATAGTGAATTCCAGGTGAGGCCCTAACTCAAAAACCAAAAAAAAATAAGCCGGGCGTGGTGGCGCACGCCTTTAATCCCAGCACTCGGGAGGCAGAGGTAGGAGGATCGCCATGAGTTCGAGGCCACCCTGAGACTACATAGTGAATTCCAGGTCAGCCTGAGCTAGAGTGAGACCCTACCTCGAAAAACCAAAAAAAAAAAAAAAAAAAAAAAAAAAAAAAAAAAAAAAAAAAAATGAAATAAATTGTTTCTCAAAAACATTACACACTGACCTTTTTCAGACCTTTTAAAAAGAACTATCATAGGCTGGAGAGATGGCTTAGCAGTTAAGGCACTTGCCTATGAAGCCTAAAGACCTAGGTTTGATTCCCCAGTACCCACGTAAGCCAGATGTACAAGGTGGCACATGTGTCCCAAGTTCATTTGCAGTAGCTAAAGGCCCTAGCACGGCCATTCTCTCTTTCTGCCTCTTCCTCTGTCTCTCAAATAAATAAATTAATTTAATTAAAACTTTTTTTAAAGAACCATCATGTAATAAGTATACAAGTTCAGTGTAGCTATAACCACACCAAAGGTTTCCAATCGTAAGATTCCTTGGCAAGATTTTCATTAGGATCATTAAAACATCCTTCTAGTAAATACATTACTAATTTCATAATATCTGATGTAATCTGTCATCTCTAGCTAATCTTGGTGTCCCCTGTGTTAGATGAGGAAGTTGCTACAGTTAAGGACATGATGGTCGGGATTCTACTAAACCAAAGATCTGTAAAGCTAGAGAGGGAAGGAATGACAGGCCACAGCTACAAAGCACACACACAACAGTCTCGTTTCTTTGAAAGCTGCAGACACTGCATTGCCTCTAGGTTCACCTTCAGTTTCATTATGGGTTTATGAATGAGGCTGTATCAACCCCATTAAGCTGCCCTCCTCAATTCACATCTCCCCTGGGCAAGCCCAAGAAATACCAACAGCGTTATTTATATTTTCTTCAGAAGGGATCCATGTGTCTGCACTGCGCTACCATAGTTAGACTGGACCTTGCAGCCCAGGCTTCCACAGGATGGTGCCACAATAAACACGCCATCGTAAACGTTGCTTTCGTTGCGCTGGTGCTTGCACGCAGTTGTCCCACAACCTGTGTGCAAGACCGACGGCTCAAAACTCAGCGTTCATTCTGCAAGGCCACCGAATGCACGGGGAAATAATTAACTCGGGCATCAAGTGCCCGGTGTAAAAGGCCAGGACTTGGACAGGGCTCTTAGCCGTGCCACTCACACTTTCCCAGGAGGGTCGTGGGGAGGAGGGGAAAGGGGCATGGAGTTTAGCAGAGCAAGGGAGGTTTCCAAGGGGCGCGCTGCATTCTGGGACTGGTTGCCACAGTTACCCACGTGCACCCAACCCAACCGCGGCCCGGCGCGGCTGGGACTACAAGTCCCAGAATTCCGCGCGCCTGCCTTTTCCCTGCACATAGGCTACAGGAGCCAGACCCTAAAGGAAACCCCTAAAGCGCCTTGCGGGTACGCCGGGCTGAGGTCGCGCCCGGCACCCGCGGAACCTCGGCCTCAGGCCTCTACCCTTTCTTGCAGAGGAGCGAGTCCAGGGGTCTTCACAACTGATGGGCAGAAATTAAGACAACTGCGTCACACACTGCCAAACCCACAGACCGCCGGGGACCCCCTGCAACACCTCCCCTCTGAGCACATCTCCCACCCGGCCTCCAGGGCAGCACTGCTCGGGCTCCAGCATGGGGAAAAAAGCCTGCAGCCCGTCTCCTCCTCTCCCACCCCCATCCTGCCCCGCCTCCCAATCCTGCAGCCCAAGCCCGCGCCAGCGCTGACCTCGCTTCCCGCTGCTTGCCCCTCAGAGAGCCGCGACCACAGACAACCGCGGGACACCTCCCTGGTCCCTTCCACCTCGGTCCTGCCCCTCCCCTCCGCGCACCCCCAGGTTCGGGACGTACCCCTCCCAGGCAGGACCCCAGACTCTCCAAGGGGAGGAAGCACCTCCCCAAGCACTCAAGTCCAACATCCCCCACTCCACCCCTCCCCGGGCGGGCCGAATCCTGGGCATGACAGTCCTCCCGGTCCCTGTCCCTTCCACACCTCCCCTTCCTCCCGAACTAGCTCCGCACCGCATCTCCTCGTCCCTACCCCCTCCACCCCCACGCTACACTGCAGTTCTCCCCCACCTCTCCCGATTACCCCGCCGTCCCTGCACCGGCCCCCCTTTAACCCTCCCAAAACCTCCTTGCAAAGCCTCTCCCGCACGCCTGACTCCCCAACTATCCCATCCCACCCGGGAGCCTCCCACGATCGCGCTCCCGTTACATCAGCCCGCATCTCCCCCCACCCCATGCCAGCCCGACGGCCCCGCTCGGCCACTGCCCCCACCCATTGTTCCCCACCCCCACCCCCGGGGCCCTCCTTCCCATTGTCCCCGCCCCCGCGCTCAGCCCCTGGCAAACCTCACCCTGCGCCCTGATCGCTATTCTCGCCCCCCACACACACACACCTCCCCGTGCCCGTGCCACCCCCGGCCCAGGCCGCCAGCGCCCATCGCCGTCCTCCACCTCCATGCACCCGGGACACTCGGGTCCCGGCTCTTCATTGCACGTCCCGCCCCCCCCTTCCCCCATCACTGAAACCGAGCCAGTCCCCACCCCCCTCACCTCCGTCCACTTCCCCCCCACACACGCACATATACACACCATACCCTGCATCCGCCCCCACCCCAGTCGCTAGAAGCGTCACCGCCAGCTCGGGTTCCCCGGAGAGGGAAGTGATGGCTCTCGGGGCAAGGGGGCTCCCAGGAGCGTTTTTGGGACAGGAGGTGCGGGGCGGTGGACAGAGGCAGGCAACAGACTGGAGTGCACTAACCACCACCCAGCCCGGCCCGCTAGCTCTCCGTTACTCACTGACAGCTGCGGCATCCGAGTGCATTTTCGGGCAGCTCACACCCCGCTCGCCGCCCGGGCTCCCGCGCTCGCCTCGCGGTTCCCCGCCCCCCCCACCACCACCACCGGTTCACCGCACCTCAGCTAGGCGCTGAGGACCCGCCGCCGGGCACTCCCGGGCCCGCCCATTCCGCTGCTTTCATTGGCTGGGCCGCTTCCGAGGGACCGCCCCCTTCCGGCTCTCATTGGACTAAAGGAATGCCGATAGCGACGGTCGGGACCTAGCAACGAGGCCCCGCCCCCTGAACTGCCATACGATTGGTCTAGACTCCTCGTCTCCGGAACGCCCCCAAGCGGAGGCCACGCTTCTGAGTGTCGGATTGGTCTGGGCCGCTGTCAGTCATTCCCCGGGGAGGGGGGGATGTGCCGAAAGCGCGTGTAGGGGCGAGGCTGGGGAATTGGCCCACCTTGACCCTGAAGCCCCGCCCTACAACGGGCGGGATTGGTGGAGCTGGAGACCAACCCGGAGAGATGGGTGGGCGTCTGAGACAAAGCACGCCAAGTGCACGGCGGAGCAGCGCTCGGCGCAGCCTGACTCCCAGGCTTGTTTCTGAGTGAAGGATGCTAACGGGTCCCTAGATCCCAAACCCCGAAGCGGGTCCCGCACGCCTCCCAGCCGTGCCCGACCGTGGGGAGCCTGGAAACAGAATCAACCGCGTCTTCGTTTCTAGCAAAACCCTCCCGTTTTCCTCCTCACTTTCCAAATGCACTTCTTTTCCAAAGTCCACGCACCCTCTGGTCACACATTGTGCAGAAGGTTTCCAATGCCACAGGGCATTGTCCGTCATCCACATCTGCGGTCCCCAGACCAGCAAAGTGCGAAACTCGGGGACCGTCCTCGGCTCTTGAGGGACAGGCTGACACATCAGCCCATCCAGGGGCAGGTTTCCGCCCCTGGTCATCCCGTTGTTTGTCGGGGAGGTGTGAATGGAGACACGTTCTGATCCTCGCGTTCCTAAATCGAAACTTGGCACCATTTTTATGAGTTCTGCACCGCTCCCACCCCAATCACATTCTCCACTTCCCCAGTTCCCATGGCCCTGCCCTAGAGACAGCCTGGGCATTCTGCACATCTAGTCACAGAGACCTGAAACACAGCAACAGATAAGAAAACGGTCTGTCTCTTTGAATCGGAATTCGACAGCCTAGGCTTTGGGGTTGCCAGGTTGTGAAATTTAGGTTTCAAATCTGGACCAGAAAAACAAAGAAAAGGCAGACAAACCAGTCCTTGTGCCTCACATCTCTCTAGTTGTAATATGCCTCATTCATTTAGAACTTTAATTTCTCCATAATAAATTGCATCCTTGTAATAATTTCATCTCTGTCATGTATATAATCCAAACGTGTTTGAATCCCTTCGTCTAATCACAGAATCTCAGAATTGCACCTGCGGGTACTACGCCTCAGGTTTCTTTTCAAGACAAAAAGCTTTCATAGAGCATCCCTTTGGGCCCCTGTTAACACGACAGAAACTTAGCTAAGCCCCACAGAGAAGAGTAGGCTCCCTGTGGGAAGTCCTTGTTGAGCAAGTCTAATATGAAAGGCAGTGCTTGAAAGGCGGGCGTGGTGGCCCACACCTTTCATCCCAGCACTCTGGAGGCAGAGGTAGGATTGCTGAGAGTTAGAGGCCACCCTGAGACTACATAGTGAATTCCATGTCAGCCTTAGCTAGAGTGAGACCCTACCTCAAAAAAAGAAAGAAAGAAAGAAAGAAAGAAAGAAAGAGCTTTATACAAGTCTGTTGAGCATAATAGTTGCACCAAAGGACTAGATCCCTAGCATTATATTCTTCAGTTCTTTACAGAAAAGTTCAGCCATTGTGGACTGGAGAGATGGTTGAACGGTTCAGGTGCTTGCCTGCAAAACCTAATGACCCAAGTTTGATTCCCCAGTACCCACATAAAACCATATGCACCACAAAGTGGTGCGTGCATCTGGAGGTCATTTGCAGCGACTGAAGGCTCTGGCACACCCATTCTCTCTGTCTATCATCTCTCTTCTCTCTCCCTCCTTGCAAATAATAAGATTTAATTTTTAAAAGTTCAGCTATTGAATTTGAGCTGTATTTGGTACCCTCAATTGAAAAGGAATCAAGTTTGACTCCAGTTATTTTAATCCAAAATTTATGACATTACAAAGTATGACAATGTGTTACTTTATGCAAAGAACTTCTAGTAAACTAATATGTGCTTTGATGGAATAGATGGCAATAGAATGGCTAGCTGTTCAAATAAGTGATTGGACATTTGCATGTTTAATTTCCAGGTCATGTCTATGAAGGTAATTTGCCTCAGTTGAATTAGTGAAAGCTCTCTATCATTGATATTACAAGTGATTTCTGAGTACAGGTAAGTTTCTCTTGCTTGGCTTTGAACTCTTGGATGGAGGCATAAGTATCTGATTAGGTATCATAGACTACTTCAAAGAAGTGGGGAGATGGCTCAGCGGTAAAAGGTGCATGTTTACAAAGCCTGGCCTGGGTTCAGTTCCACAGTATCTGTCTAAAGCCAGATGCACAAAGTGATGCGTGTGTCTAGAGTTCATTTGCAGTGGTAAGGGCACTCTATCTTTGATGTGAGTGAATCAATCAATAAGAGATAGTATTTGGGGGCTGGAGAGATGGCTTAGCAGTTAAGGCACTTGCCTGTGAAGCCTAAAGACCCAGGTTCGATTCCCCAGTACACATGTAAGCCACATGCACAAGGGGGCACTTGCATCTGGAGTTCATTTGCAGTGTGGCTAGAGGCCCTGGCATGCCCATTATCCCTCTCTCTCTCTCTCAAAATAAATAAAGACAAATAAAAGTTACTTTAAAGAGATAGTATTTGAGCTGAAAAAAATGGCTCAGCTTAAGGTTAAAGGTGCTTGTTTGCAAAGTTTGATGGCCCAGGTTTGATTCTGTAGCACCCACGTAAAGCCAGAAACACAAAGTAGTGCATGTGTCTGGAGTTCATTTGCAGCAGCAATAGCAGCAACAGGAGGCACTGGCGTACTCCTGCATGTGCACTATCTTTCTTGTTCTCTCAAATAAAAGTATTTTAGGGCTGGAAAGGTGTCTCAGTAGTTAAAGCACTTGCCTGCCAAGCCTAATGACCCGAGTTCAATTCCCCAGTATCCACATAAGCCAGATGCATAGAACAGGGCATGCATCTGGAGTTTATTTGCAGTGGCTTGCCCATACTGTCTCTCTTTCTCCTTTTCTCTCTCTCTCGCTCTCTCTCTCTCTCTCTCTCTTCTCTCTCTATGTGAGTGTATATATCTCTGCTTGCAAATAAACAAAAATGTAAAAACACAATTTAAAAAGAGATACTATTTATTCCCATTGTTATTCTCATATTGTCTTTTCATGCCGTGCATATTCCTAGTAGCATGCCTTACCTATAGCACTATACAAGGTCAGTGCTAAATCTGAACAGGCCAGCCCTTCCTGCTTTATTTATTCCACCTGTGTTTCAACCTAACCTACCTCTAGAAAATCAAGACGTATAGTTTATACAAGTTTCTAATCTTTTGCATGTATAATGCTTGTATGTGTCTGAGTTTGGTTTTTTTTTTTTTTTTCTATACCATGATTAAGGCAGAGATACCCATCATTTTGCATAGTGAAGAGCTGGTGTGTTGAGATTTCAGAACTCACATAAGCACAGAATTTGATCTCGTCATTTGCTCTGTTGATTTATATGTGGCAAACTGTCTAATGGTTAAACTATACGAAGAACTTTCCAGGCGCTTTCTTCTCGGCTCTGAGCCATTCCTTGACACATATATGGTATTGATACAAAATTATAGTCTTCAAAGCTGGGCATGGTGGCTCATACCTTGAATTCTAGCACTCAGGAGGCTCCATGAGTTCTAGGCCAGCCTGGGCTACACAGTGTGACATCTCATCAAGAAAAAAAATTATAGAATTCACTACCCTTATCATTTCTCATCATACATTTCAGCAGGGTGAGCCTGACTAGTTTCAAGTAAAATACAGACTTAGTGTGCTTTGCCTAGATCATTGTCGTAGGTCAGCTATAGCCAGAGAACTGAGAGGCAGAACTCATTCTTAGCAAAGTCTCACTGCGTATCTTATATCTCATGAATAATCAAATAGCTAGAATGGAATCACTACATGATTCTCAGCAAATATTGCCTCTGTCATTTTAGCACCACAAGATTATAAAGCTTTGTGGTCAGGAAGCTTGTTATATTTATGCTTTCATTTGCCTAGCATCGACTACAGTGGCAGGCACTTACTTCCAAGGGCAATCACTGGTACATCGCTCCTAAACAGGAACTGAATGTTGACAACTGTGAAATTTCATATCTGGAAGGAACCTTGGAGATTATTCAAATCCAACTTCCTCATTTTAAGAATATGAGACTTGAAGTGCAAAGGAGGTAAACATCTAATCCAAGTTGCTTGGCTAGTTATAACAAAGCAGCAATTAAACACTCAAGTTTCTCATCTCCTAGTCCATATCTCCCAACAACATGGGCACATGGGTCCAATATCAAAGCTGCACATTCCAAAGATGGACACTCTACTCACCTTATTTTAAGGTCAGGTCAGCCTAATACGAGTTCTATGCCTCATATTGGGAATATTGCCTTTTGATCAAATTCAGTAGGACTTTAAAATATATAATACGCTATTTCAATTTTTTTCTCATTGGTAACATTCTCCAATAAGATGCTCCCCGTGGAGATGTTTACTGAGATAATAACATTTCAGTTGGTGCTTTTATTTTCAAATCCCAAGGGAAAAATAATAAAAATAATTGAGTGTCTTGGGCTGGGATAGGCAGAGAGATTTGGGGATGCAGCTATGTCATTTCATTGCACTTGGATACTACTTTAATATAACAATAAAGCAAGTTACCTTTTGTTTAACTGGTACTGGATTTCACTGGGCACTTCCTATTTCATTAGTTACACGATATTAAGTTTTATTAGATATATTTTGAAATTCCTTGAGCCCAGATGATAATTTGACATGAAAAAGATGAGCAAGAGAAAGAATAGCACAACCTCTCAGTTGTAAATTCCCCCTCCCAGCTCCATAAATCCCACTATATGTATATTTCTTCGTACTGAACTGAAATAAATTGGTATTACTTAAACAAATAGAGAAACATGTCTGGGATAAGATTTGAAGAGAATATAAAGAACACACCAAGGTGCTGGAGCAATGGCTGAATGGTTAAGGCACTTGCCTGACAAGCCTAACAACCCTGGTTCGATTCCCCAAGACCCATATAAAACCAGATGCACAATCCAGCACATGCATCTGGAGTTCATTTGCAGTGGCAAGAGGCCCTGGCATGCCCATTCTCTCTCTCCCTCCCTCCTTCTCTCCCTCCTTCCCTCTGTCTCCTTCTGCTTGCAAATAAGAAATAAGTACAAATATCTTTTTTAAAAGAGCACAGCACACAGAGGAATTCATGCAGCCTTTAGTGACAGTGAGAGAATATGCGGAACCCTTATGTTATTAAAGGTCAGACTCCAGGATATGGAGATGAACTCAAACACGTAAAATCTTCAGTGTCTCCGTAGAGAACAGGACAGTTTATTTCCCCAAACTCAGCCAATTGGCAGTTTGCCAACTCCAGATGATGACAACATTTTCACTATTCCCATGTGATGGGCCACTAATCATGCTTTACTTGTAAACTAATCTAGCCTAACTTCCTAACAACCCAATGGAACACTAAATTGATCCTCAGTGTGATAGTTAAATTGATTATTGAGTTGACAGGTTAAGAATCATCTATAAGACACACTTCAGGGAGTGTGTGTGAGGTGGGTTCCAGAGAGATTTAACTGAGGAGGGAATCCTGAATGTGGGTGGCACCATCCCATAAACTGGGTTCCTGGGCTGAATAAAAAAGGAGAAAGTGAACAGAGCATCAGAAATCCTCCCTCTGTGCTTCCTGACTGTGGATGAAATGTGACCCCAACAGCCTCCTACTGCTGCCACCAGGCCATCCCGTGATGGACTGTACCCTCAAACCATGAGCCAAAATAAAGCCTTTTTGAAGTTGCTGTTTTTTAAATATATATTTATTTATATTTGTTTGTTTATTTGTGAGATAAATAAAGAGAATAAAGATGGACCACGTTGTACATCTTGCTTTATATGGGTACTGGGGAATTGAACCCCCGCCCCCCCCGCCCCTCCGACCGGGCAGGCACTGAGCCATCTCCTATTTGTCAGGTAGTTTGTCACAGCAACAAGAAACATAACTGATGCACTCAACTTACAGGTAAGATAGGTGGGGCTTAGAAAGTTTCACTAACTTGACACCCAGTTAACAAGTAGAAGTGTCCCCTAATAGCCCAGCTTCCTACTGGACTTCAGGTCCTTCTCGTACATGGGTACTGGGGAATCGAACTTCAGGCAAACACCTTAACCTCTAAGCCACCTCTCCAGCCCTCCTTCTCTTTTTAGTAAGGCGAATATGGGTCCTCTGTAACTCAGAGATTTGTCTATAAGGATATAGGTGCAAGTGTGCTTTTAAATTAAGACAAGGGAAGGCATGGATGTGAGGGTGACTGGCTGTGACATCTGTCACCCCACTGATCACCAGGGTTGATGAGGAAAGGCAATCTTCTCACTAGGGTAGACCTCAGGCCTCTGAAGTACTTTTGAAGATAAGTACAGTATGGAAACGATGAGTCAGAAAGATTACTTTTACTCTTTTGATCTTCAATAGCAACTCTCGACTTTATGGTCAATTCTTTTTTCAAATTGATTTCTTATTTTATTTTATTTCATTTATTTGATGGAGAGAAAAAGGCAGATAGATAGAAAGAGAGAGAGAACGAGAAAGAAAATGGATGTGTCAGGGCCTTCAGCCACGTAAAAGAACTCCAGATGCATGGGCCACATTGTGCATCTGACTTATGTGTGTCCTGGGAATTGAACCTGGGTCCTTTGGCTTCACAGGCAGATGCTTTAACCACTAAGCAATCTCTCCAGCCCTAAATTCTTTTTTATTTTTAGAGAGAGACACAGAGAGAGAGAGAGAGAGAGAGAGAGTGAGAGAGTGAGAGAATGGGCGTGCCAGTGGCCTCTCAGCCACTGGAACGAATTCCAGACATGTGTTCCCCCCTTGTGGGCAAGTGTGACATTGCGCTCTTGCATCACTGCATCTGACTAAACGTGGGACCTGGAGAAACAAATGGGTATTCTTAGGCTTGGCAGGCAGGCACCTTAACCGCTAAGCAATCTCTCCAGCCCCCTAAATTCTTTTTTTTTTTAATTTATTTATTTGCAAGCAGTAAAAGAGAGAACAAATGGGTGTGCCAGGACCTCTTGCCACTGCAAACAAACTCCAGACACATGCACCACTTTGTGCATCTAACCTTATATAGGTACTGGGGAATTGAACACAGGCAATTAGGCTGAGCATCTCTCCAGCCCCTTATAGTAAATTCTCTCTCTCATTTTTTTTTTTTTTTTTTTTTTTTGAGGTAGGTTCTCACTCT
The DNA here is from genome assembly GCA_036365145.1 of Orientallactaga sibirica. NCBI lineage: Eukaryota > Metazoa > Chordata > Mammalia > Rodentia > Dipodidae > Orientallactaga > Orientallactaga sibirica. Next base: position 16,621,590 of record JAEOAD010000040.1, read on the forward strand.
AGTCCAGGCTGACCTGGAATTCACTATGTAGTCTCAGGGTGGTCTTGAACTCATGGCGATTCTCCTACCTCTGCCTCCCAAGTGCTGGGATTAAAGGCATGCGCCACCACACCTGGCTCAGCTCCCTTATAGTAAATTCTTAATGAGATTATTTATCTAAGGTACCTAACTAGGCTCTGCTGAATGTAATATACTCTGTACTTTGATATTTTCTTAGAAATTCAGCAGTCTCTTCAGTCTTGTGGGAAGTAACCCTTTAACCAATGAGGCCTGTTTTGTGAGAAACCACTCTTATCTCTTAAGTTCTTCAGGAGAGTCATTGTGATATCTGTTGTCTTTCATCTATGTGCGTACAACAGTCTTGCAAATAGGTCCTTGCTAGACGCCACTAGAATCATAAAAATGGTGGCTTCACTTTTCAGTCCCTACATAGAGACAGGTCCTAATTATTGGGCTACTGGAAAGAGCCAGGTGGATATTTCCTTGATTGTGCTAATGAGGATGCCCCCTCCTCACCCTGACATGGTGACTGACAAGTGGGAAAGGTGGCATCACTTGCCATCTGTCTCCTTGACTCTGTTTTTTTTTTCTTTCATCAGCTTCCTTTTCCCCAGCCTGTATTTTTTTTTTATCTTGGAGTTCAGAAAACTGAATTTTAAACACAAGCAAGTGAGCTGTTTGTAGTCAGTTCAGGTAACTTTATAGATTCAATGTGTTCCTGTTATGTGAGCTTAATGCACATTAATAGGCCTTTTTTCATCAGCCATCATTGGCTCAATAATATCCCTCCCCCCAAAATACATGGAACTGACAAAAACTTTCTTGAATCAACTCTTTATCAGGTATTTTAGCCTGGAAAGCATTTTTGCCTCTTTCTTTTATCTTCTTTCTTTCTTTCTTTCTTTCTTTCTTTCTTTCTTTCTTTCTTTCTTTCATTTATTTATTTATTTGAGGCAGGATCTCGCTCTAACTCAGACTAATCTGGAACTTACTCTGTAGCCCAGGCTGGCCTTGAACTCATGGCAATTCTCTTACTTCAGACTCCCAAGTGCTGGGTTTATAGGTGGAAGCCACTTATTGGCCAGCTTTTTCACTCCTGTCATTTTCTCAAAATAGTGAAAATAATTAGTTCTGCTTCACTGGGACAGTGTGAACTTGAAATGAATGAAGTTCCTATCACACAGTCATGACCATGTGCTTCCAAGCAGCGCTAAGATTATTAATGTCACTGTGACACCCTCAGCACCATCCTATTCTTGTCACACCCTGTTTTTCACCCCACCTCTTTCCCTTTAAGCGAATTCCTGACAAGCTGTGTTCTAGCTCCTTCCCTAGCTCCCAAAGTTTACAGTGACCCTTGACTTAGGATGCCAAGGCATCCCTCACCATGACCAGTGAGAATCTGGCCTCACTTGAAGCTAAACAGAGAGAATTTACATAGCAAAGAAAAAAACTGTGCCCCCAATGGTAACTCCAAGTTAAACTCTTTGAACGTTGATTGACAGCAGGAGCTCAGACAGGAGAGTCCAGTGGATATAGAAAGAGGTAGCTGGAAACCCAAGGTGGTGCGTGTATCTGGAGTTCGTTTGCTGGAGGCCCTGGCATGCCGATTCTCTGCCTATTTCTCTCTCACTCTCAAATAAATAAACAAATTGTTTAAAAAAATAAAAAGATGGTATCCAAAAAGAAAACAGAGAATAGTAAATTCCAGGGGATTCTACAATGACTAGCGAGGCATATTGTGTTCCCATGATGAATAATTCATCTTCTTTGTTCCCTGAAGGAAATTGCCCTTCCCTAAGAGCCACAGTCACCAGCATGAAACATTTTTAACCTGCTGTGCTGGCAGAGGAGGCAAATGCCCTTAAGTATTGCCTACCAGCCTGCATTCAGGCTCAGATCCTACCTCTTCACAATGGTGGACTGAGGCATTAAACCTACCCAGCGGCCAAATGTGGCCAACTGTGTGGAAGCTGAGGCAGGAGGATGACACATTCAAGGCCAGCCTGAGCTACGTAGAATGGCTTTGTCTGAAAGAACAATCAGGGACTGGAGAAATGGCTTAGCAGTTAAGGCATTTGCCTGTGAAGAATAAGGACCCAGGTTTGATTCCCCAGGACCCACATAAGCCAGACGCACAAGGTGGTGCATGCATCTGTAGTTCGTTTACAGTGGCTAGAGGCTCTGGAGTGCCCATTCTCTCTCTCTCTCTCCTGCTCTCTCTTTTTTCTCTCTATCAATCCTCCTCTTTCTCTCACTTTCTCTCAAATAAATAAATAAAATATTGAAAGAACAATCAATAAACCTACTTCAGTTTCCATCTATAACAATGGAAATAATATCTTCAAGGAATAAAGAGTAAATAAGACAGAATAAGTGAAAGTATTTCTAAGAGTAGGACAGGGACTGCAGTGATTGCATGAACTCATGTATGTGACACCTTCCCATTTCCTTGTAACCTAACGCAAGGCTGTGAGGTTCAATGAGCTAATGCCCTCGCTCAGGAACAATGCTAACTAAAACACGAGTCCATGCTTTTAAATGTTCTTTCTTGATGAAGCAGCCATCTTGAGTCCCTTAAGGAACTGAAGACTTTCCAATTAGACTTGACATCGGTGTGTTAACTTTAATTTCATTTAGAAATGAAGTTTTGTGTGTGTGTTTAGTAACAACAGAGAAAATGTCATTTAATTTTAAAACTATTTCTAACTTCCAAGATTCCTGACATACAACTATCGGGGAAGCCTTCACAAACATCTATGCTAAGCTGGGTGTGGTAGCACACACCTTTAATCCCAGCACTCGGGAGGCAGAGGTAGGAGGATCTTTTTGAGTTCAAAGCCACTCAGACTACATAGTGAATTCCAGGTTAGCCTGGGCTAGAGTAAAACCCTACTTCAAAAAAAAAAAAAAAAAAATTATGCTAAGCTTCTCCAATAGGGGATGCTCAAAATGACTCTTGTCTTTATACCTGGGGCCTTTTACAACAGAGATACCCCTGCCTAGGGAATTAACAGTGTTTGAATAAAAATGCATTTATTCATTACCACACGTTCCTCTCTGAATTTTTTTTTTTTTTTACCTTTTCCCACGTTGAACTAATCAAGTCCTAATGATATTGCATTTAATTCAATCTGGGCAGGTATAATTTTCCAATTGAAGCTAAACAATGCCTGACCTTCGGGTGGCTTCCATCCATATAGCATTTCTTCAGTTTCTCCAGCAGGCAGGGGATGGACAAAAAGAATAACCATTTTCCTGGGAGAATGGCTTCTGTGTGTTGTCAGGCCCTTCATTTCTCCCGCCTCCTCCAGCCTGCTCTCTCCAACACAACGTCTTCTTAACATCTCTCTCAGGACAGTACAGGAGACCCCATCCATCTCCAGATGTCCGAGTGGCTGCACTGCAGCTGAGCATCTCATTATGAGAGTGAAGCATTCTGGGAGAGTGGATGGAGAATAGGAACTGGCCAAGGGGGCGGGGAGGAGGACAGGAGCGGTGGAAGATATATGCTCACTACCTTAGCGGTGGTGACATGCAATGGAAGTCGGAATTTCCTGGAAGATTCGAGCACCACAGCCTGATGGCAGTTACCAAGGTCACCTCATGCCTCCACTCAGCCATGAGTCCCTAAATGAAACTACCTACCATAGAAGCCATGATGGTGGGAGGAGAGGAAGAAGCCGCATTCAAGAGAAATCACTATTTCCAAAGCATATATATGTACTTACAAATTTACAAAGCACCAGCTCGCCCAACCAAAAACTAGTTCTTTCAGTGATTCTAGATTTACTCTTTTCTTCCCCTACCTCAGTCAAAATAGGCTAACGCAAATGCCCTTCACATTTTGGGGGTCACGGACCCATTGAAAAATGATATCTCTTTATCAAAAGCCTGAAACCCACCCATGGCCACCCTACCACCACCGCCATTAAGAATTCCTAAATTAGGGGCTGGAGAGACTGGATTGGCAGTTAAGGTGCTTGTCTACAAAGCCGAAGGACCCAGATTCAATTTCTCAGGATCCACATAGGCCAGATGCACAAGGTGGTGCAAGCATCTGGAGTTTGTTTGCAGTGGCTAAAGGCCCTGGCAGGACCATATTCTCTCTCTCTCTCTCTCTCCTTCCCTCTCTCTTAAATAAATAAATAGATAAATAAATATAAAAGAATTCCTAAATTAGGGCTGGAGAGATGGCCTAGCTGTTAAGGCACTCTCCTATGAAGCCTAAGGACCCAAGTTCAACTTCCCAGTACCTATGTAAGCAAAATGCAAGAGGTGGAGCATACATCTGGTGGTCATTTGCAGCGGCTAGAGGCCCTGGCGTGCTCATCCTCCCCACCCCCGCTTCTTTCTCAAATAAATAAATAAAATAATTTTTAGAAAGAATGCCTAAGGGCTGGAGAGATGGCTTAGCGGTTAAATGCTTGCCTATGAAGCCTCAGGACCCTGGTTCGAGGCTTGCTTCTCCAGGACCCACGTAAGCCCGATGCACAAGGGGGTGCATGCATCTGGAGTTCGTTTGCAGTGGCTGGAGGCCCTGGTGCACCCATTCTCTCTCTCTCTCTCTCTCTCTCTCTCCCTGCCTATTTCTGTATTTCTCTCTCAAATAAATAAATAAATAATAAAATATTAAAAAAAAAAAAAAAAAGAAAGAATGCCTAAATTAAGAAGTGAGAGATGGGTCAGTGGATAAAGTGCTTGCAGCACAAGTGTGGTGACCTCAGTTCAAGTCCGCAGAACCCACGTAAAGCCAGATGAAGCAGCACCTGTGGAGAGATGGGAGGCGGAAAAAGGGGCATCCTTGGAAGCTCAGGGGCCAGCTAGCCTGGCATATGCAGCAGTGAACAACAAGAGAGACAGTGCATCAAACAAGGTGAAAAGTAAGCATTGACATCCGATGTTATCCTCTGATTCCACACACAGGCCATGGTATGCCTGCACCTACACACACACACACACACACACACACACACACACACAAAACCATGCACACAATATAATTAAAAAAAAAAAAAAGAAGGGGTGGGCACTTGTCTACAAAGCCTAAGGACCTGGGTTCGATTCCTCAGTACCCATATAAAGCCAGATGCACAAAGTGGCACATGTGTCTGGAGTTTGCAGTGACTAGTGGTCTAGCTGTGCATATTCTCTCTCTCCACCCACAATACATAAAGAAAATATTTTTAAATTTTTAAAAAAGAAAAAAAATTCATTTGAGTTACCAGGTATTTCTTTTGTAAAATCCAGCAGACCTTGGGCAAGAGTGAATAGCCATCAGTAATTTGGTCAGCATTGGATGTGTTCACCTCAGTTCGCTTGCCTCCTAAGTCTTGCTGACATCTGGGGCTGTGCTCAAAGAATGGGAATTGTGTTGGAGAGCTGGTGGGTGAGGGGAACAATTCCAGGCAGAAGGGTGTGGACTGCTCTGGCCGGCACCTTCATGGCAGCATGAAAAGACTGGACAAGGAACAAGAGAGGAGACATGCTCTTCAGAGCAGAAAGGCCAAAGGGGAAAAATCCTCTTCTCATTCCAGATTTTTCTTTCAATTCCAAACTGGGTCCTAGTCAACACTACTTTTTTTTTCTTTTTCTTTTTCTTTTTTTTTTTTTTTTTTTTTGTGGAGAGAGTCAGAGAGACAGAGAGAGAATGGGCACGCCAGCAGTCTCTCAGCCACTGTGAACTCCAGATGCATGCGCCCCCTTGTGGGTAAGTGTGGAATTGCACCCTTGTGTCTCTGGCTAAACGTGGGACCTGGAGAATTGAACTGGAGTCCTTACACTTCGCAGGTAAGTGCCTTAACTGCTAAGCCATCTCTCCAGCCCAACACTACTTTTTCTGAGGCCAGCCCTGATCCAGGCTCTGATCTCCACTTCCACAGTCCACTGTCTCTGCAGCTTCTCTGTTATCTAACGGTTTCCTCTGCCCCTGGCTCCAAGCCCTGATCAACAATTTGTACTGCAGTAGAGCCAGCTACCTTATGTTCTAGGCCTCCCAGGCTGTCCTGTCCCCACCCATAGTTTGGTCACTTGTGCTCAGAGTCAGTCTTGAGTTTCCACAAAGCTTTGTGCTGTATTCCTCCATCTCATAGTCACTTTTTCTGGCTACGAATCTCTAACGCTACAATTTTAGTCTGTTCAAAACTCCCATTTAGTGCTGGAGAGGGCTTAGTGGCTAAGTCATTTTGCCTGCAAAGCCAAATGACCCAGGTTCGATTCCCCAGGACCCACATAAGCCAAATGCACAAGGTGGTGCATGTCTGGAGTTAGTTTGCAGCTGCTGGAGGCCCTGGTGCCCCATTCTCTCTCACTAACTGCCTCCATATGTTCATATGTATAACTGTTGGCACATGCATGATGTGTGCATGGGAGGAGGTCAGAGAACACTATTTATTTATTTATTTATTTTTATTTACTTATTTTATTTATTTATTTATTTATTTATTTATTGTTTTTCAAGGTAGGGTCTTGCTGTAGCCCAGGCTGACCTGGAATTCACTATGTAGTCTCAGGGTGGCCTCGAACTCACAACGATCCTCCTACCTCTGCCTCCCGAGTGTGGGATTAAAGGCGGGCGCCACCACGTCCCACTCAGAGGACAACTTTTGGGCACTGGTCCTTGCCTTCCACCTCATTTAAGGCAAAGTCTCTACTTGTTCACAGCTCTGTTCACCAGACTAACTGGCCCATAAATTTCCCATCTCTGTCTCCCTTCTCATCCTTGGCAGGCTGGAATTACAGATGCTGACTACCATGTCTAATAGTTTACATAGATTCTGGTGGGAGTGGTCCAAACTCAGGTACATACACTGCACAGCAAGACCTATGCCCATTGAACCATCTCCTCAGCAACTCCTCTCCACTGTGTGTTCCCTGGTTTGTGATGTGAGTGTTTCAACACGCTGCCTCAACCCAGGCCCAAAGCAATGGCCAACCAGTCACCTGCTGAAACCTCGGAACTGTGAGCCAAAGCAAACCTTCGCTCTTCCTCATCACTGCCATTTTGTTTTAGACCAGAAAGTTGATTCACACACACATACGCTCAGTTCAGGATCCTGAATTTCTCCCACCCTCAACAGAGTATAGATCCCCAAGGTGACCAGCCAGGTCTGTTCACTAGAGGAACAAGTAATAAAGGTATATATTTAACCAACGTGGTCTTGTAAAAACTTACCTATCCAATGTGTCATCCCCTCAGATCCTTGTGGATGATCTGTTTGCTGTTCCTGGATAAGCTGAATTCAGGGAGGGGTGGTAATGGGGATGAGTTAAACACGAGTGCTGCTCTCACTGTTAGCCTGACAACCAGCTCCAGGGCAATGGCAATGGACCCTGGAGACATTCAAGACGCATCAATGCAGACATCCAGAGGTTTAAAAGAGCTCAACAGTGAAGTAAACTGGAGCAGACAGCTTCAGGTCCCTGAGATGAACTTCCAAACCAGGCACAGTTATGGAGGAAGGGATTTATTGAAGCATACAGATCCAGGAGAATTTCCATAATGGCAGAAGAATCTGGCCCTGCTTTCACAGGTTCAGGCAGAGAGAGAGAGAAGCCACAAGCCCCAAAAGCCAAAACCATACAGCACACTTCAGGAACTTCAGGTACAATTAGGCACTTTGCTTATCTTTAGATGGGAATTTCAAATCCACCACCACGCAGTAGGGCTGGACCCTAAGATCCACCCAGTGACACCGCCTCCAGCCAGGTGGCTGCAGATCCAAACTAAAAACTGGTAAGACACTGAATCTATTGGGGGGGGGGCGTCTATTCAAACTACCACAAAAACTTATGATACACTCATGTGGTAGTTTGAATATATGTCCCCCAATATATTTAGTGTTTTAGTAGTTATAGTTTGCATCTTCAATCACCTTGCTAGAGGCAATGTCACTGGGGGCTGGTCTTAAGGTGTTAATGGTGGGTTTGAGATTCCATTGTAAAGATATGCAAATGTGCCTAGCAGGAGTTCCTGAAGTGTGCTGTGTGACCTTTTGGCTGTAGTTTTTGCTCTGTGTGCTGTGGTGGCTGGTTGGCTTTTGCTCTCTTGCCTGGTCCTGTGAAGAGCAGGCTGCTTCTCTTGCCATTATGGAACTTCCCCTGGATCTGTAAGCTTCAATAAATAATATCCCTTCCTCCATAACTGTGTCTGGTCTGGAAGTTCATCTCAGCGAACCTGAAGCTGTCTGCAACAACTCATGAGGGCTCAGGGAACATTGGCAAAAGATGTGGTAGAAAGATTGTAAGAGCCACAGGGTGGGAAGGAGTCACCTGAGGCATTGTCCACCACCACAGACACTGACTGATGCATTTATGAATGACCCACTGAAGAGGGCCCTCAGTGAATGAGGACAGGGGTGGAGAGAGAGAGAATATAAGATGATAGCCCAATGGGAATATGACCAACACGAGTTTGTTCATACAGTCAAGTTCATAGTTAATAAAAATAATTTTTTTAAAAAAGAAATTATGAGACAGAGAAAGATAAAAAAAAAAAAGAGAGACCAAATGGTTGCACACCAGCCCCCAACCTGCTCTCCCCAGCCAGACTCCTCCCTGCAAGTCCTCCTCTGGCCCATCTCTGTGCTCGACTTGAGTTCGAGCTCGCCTCCATTAAGCCTCGCTTGACTGAGGCGGCCCACAGTCATGTCTTTCCCCACAGGTAGCCTGCAGCACTGGAACAGAATCCAGTAGCAGAACTAGAACCAGAACAAAAGGGAATGGAATGCACCCCCCACCCCAGCAACCTGAGGGGAGCTCAGCACATTCCCTCACTTCACAGGTGAAGGAACGAATACCAGAGGTGGCCAGCCACACACAGCCCATGGATGAGCAGTTGGGTGAGGGACCCCAGCAGTTGCTTCTGTTCAGCGATCCCCATCTTTGGGCAGGGGACGGGGAATTGTACACTCCAGCATTTATCAAACAAAGTTGTGATGGGAAGTGCCAGTTAGGGAGCCTTAGCCACCCAAGGGAGCATGTGACCCCATCTGGACTAATAAGGTTCCTTCCCTGGAATTATAAACTTCAAATCAAGGGCTGAAGAGATGGCTTCGCAGTTAAGGCACTTGCCTGTGAAGCCTAAGGACCCAGGTTCGAGTCCCTAGGACTCACGTAAACCAGATGCACAAGGTGGCGCACGCATTTTCGAGGTAGGGTTTCACTCTGGTCCAGGCTGACCTGGAATTAACTATGTAGTCTCAGGGTGGCCTCAAACTCTCAGCGATCCTCCTACCTCTGCCTCCCGAGTGCTGGGATTAAAGGCGTGAGCCACCACGCCCGGCTTGCATCTGGAGTTCTTTTGCAGGGGCTAGAATAGTGCGCCCATTCTCTCTCTGTATATGCATCTTTCTCTCTCACACTCTTAGATAAATAAGTGATAATTAAATAAATAAACTTAGAATTAAGATGAAGCAGTCTTCTCTGCCTTCTGGCTCATAACTACCAGCAACCAGGGCTCCCACGTGGTGAACAAGGCCAATCCTGGCAGAATAGATAACAGAACCACTCATTAACTTATTCATTGAATGGATTCATTCATGAAGCAACGTTATATATCAAGATATGCCAGGCTGGAGAGATGGCTTAGCAGTTAAGGCATTTGCCTGCAAAGCCAAAGGATCCCAGTTTGATTCCCCAGGACCCATGTAAGCCAGATGCACTAGGGGGTGCATGCATCTGGAGTTCATTTGCAGTGGCTGGATGCCCTGGCATGCCCATTCTCTCTCTCCCTCTCTTTCTCTCTCAAATAAATAAATAAAATCTATATATATATTTTTTAATCAAACTGCTAAAAAAAAAAAAAAAAAGATGTGCCTACCCAACAATCAGCTCTAGGAGTAATGGTCCCAGCTGCTATCCATATGTAGTTCATCAACTTGAAGGTAGAAATTCCTTAAATAATCATGTGTGCAAAATAAAGTCACCATTTTCAACAAGTAATACGGAGGTAAGGTACACAGGTTTTTCTGCATGTACATAACAAAGAAGCTCTGGGTAAGCTACAGGTTGCCGTTGTACAGTCCGAGTACTGCACAGAGAAATACAAGCTGAAGGGACAAGCGAGCTGAAATCTCATTTCAACTCTAAACCCTGCTGTGAATGTGAAGTTGGGTTTTGCCACAGAAGAGGGCAGGCTGTTCTTCAAACACTGGCAGGTCACCTCTTTCCAATTTGTCCTGGAGTCTGGAATAGGACAGCCACAACTCAGTGTGATTCACTCAGGGAGAGATCCATGAGAGGGGACACCCCCCACCCCGTAGTAGTTTGATGTCGTTCCCCCACAAGCTCATGTGTTCTGAATGCTTGATCCCCAGAGGATGGCAATTTAGAAGGTGGAGACTTGCTGAAGGAGGTATGTGTTGCTGCAGGTGGACCTTGATGGATTATTAACCCCTAGCTTGCCAGTGTTAGTTTGGCTCACTCTCCTGGTGCTGTAGTCACCTGCTGTGGAAGACCAGCCTCAGCTCATGCCATGTTCCCCTGCCCTCAGGAAGCTTCCCCTTGAGACTGTAAGACAAAATAAATAACTTTCCTCCCATCAGCTGCTTTTTCTCAGGTGCTCTGTGCCAACAATGCAAAGGTAATTACAACATCTCCTGAAGAGGTGTCTGATGTCACTCAATGTGCAATAGATAAAACCTGTGGGAGGGAAGAGGTTTTCCAAGCTGAGGGGACACTCCACATGATGGCCTTCGTTTGCTTGGCTTTCCAGCCCCAGCTTCCAGTCATTCCTGGTCTGGCTTAGCCGGGCTCCTGTCCTTCCAGGTAATGGATCTCACAGCAAAAAAAAAAAAAAAAAAAAAAAAAAAAAAAAAAGAGAGAAAAAGAAAAGAAAAGAAAATCCCACTTTTGCTTTCAAATTAGGTTGCTGTCACTTGCAACCTGGCTCATGGAGCACAGCTTGTCTAGCCCATCTCCTTAATCCATGATCTGAGCCAAGCCCATATTGCCATGACGTTTCCATGGAAACTTCCCCTGTATGCAGGTCTTCCGACCAACAGTGCAAAAGCTCTATCTCGGATGACTTAGCACTGTCTCCAGCAGATAGTGGAAATTCAGTCAACATGTCATGAATTAAAACTTGACTTCTGGAGCTGGGCATGGTGGCGCACACCCTTAATCCCAGCACTCGGGAGGCACAGGTAGGAGGATCGTTGTGAGTTTGAGACCACCCGGAGAATACATAGTGAACTCCAGGTCAGCCTGGGCTAGAGTGAGACCCTGCCTCGAGAAACCAAAAAAAAAAAAAAAAAAAACCTTGACTTATGGTCATTTGCAGTCACCTGGATTGCTTCTAACCCCGAGCCCATGCAGCCTCGGGCTTATAAGCTATGTTAGTAGGTAGCTCTGATTTGCCTGGAATTTGGCTGTGAACAGTAGTGGAATAGACATCATGAAAAGGAACAGTGACTTTCATCCTGCCTCAGCATACGGGAACCCTTTCATATCCTGTAAATCCATGTAGCTGAAAGTCCCAGCTGGGTTTCATTCACTCTGGGCTTATAATCTACGAGGACCCTGTCTCAGGGTGCTGGGCAACTTGAAACCCTCCCTGTGATTCTGTCACTTAGGAGACCTCTGTTTCCTCTCTGGTCTTTTTGCATGGTTCTCCAAGTAAGGAACAGTCACTTTTTCGAGTATGTCCTTCCCCTCCACCTCCAGGGGAAAATCACTTCAGCTTCCTCCTCCTCCTCTTCCTCCTCTCCCTCCTGTCAATCTTGTTAAAGCTGGTCATTTGAGGTTTTGTGAAACCCTCATCTCTTTGGAAGAAGCCAGACAATGTTGGCTTGAGACTCAGCCTGTCAGAGCCTACTGAATAAATCAACATTTCAGAATAAGAGTCATGGAATTAGGGCTGTGGAGATGGCTCAGTGGTTAAGGCGCTTGCCTGCAATGCCCAGTGACCAGAGTTCAATTCCCCAGTTCCCACGTAAAGGCAGATGCACACTGTGGCACATTCATCTGGGGTTTGTTTGCAGCAGCTGGAGGCCTTGGCGTGCCTATTTTCTCTGTCTCTCTCTCTCTTCTATTTCTCTCTGCTTGCAAATAATAAATAAATAAATAAATAAATAAATAAATAAATTTCTTAAAAAAAGAATCATGGCATTAGGTCACTTTTCTTCATTGCATCTCAAGACACAGAGGTTCCAAAAGATTCTGCCATTCTTTCTACAATTCACCAACCAAGAGGAGAGACAAAACTGGTGCATCCATCCAACTCTAGCCACACTTTCTTCAGCAATGCGACAAGACCACGAGAGCCTTAAAAACGGACATCAGGGCAACAGAAAGGTTTCCCATCCAGAGTTTAGAAGCAGCTGCACTTTGACCATGGCTTCTTCTACTCACCACAGAACACCCTGCTGGACCTCTCTATGCAAGAGTTCCTTATCCTAAACGTCAGCACTCACTGGTTTGCTTCTGTTGCTGTAAGAAAATACCACAGGGCTAGAGTAATGGTTTAGTGGTTAAGGCGCATGCCTGCAAAGCCTAAGGACCCAGGTTTGATTCTCCAGGTCCTACGTAAGCCAGATGCACGTTGTGGTGCATGCATACAGTGGCTAGAGGCCCTGGAGCACCCATTCTGGAAAGATGGCTTAGCGGTTAAGGCGCCTTGCCTGCTAAGCCTAAGAATGCCGGTTCCAATCTCCAGTCCCACGTTTAGCCAGATGCAGTGATGCAAGAGCACAATGCCACACTTGCCCACAAGAGGGGTGCACGTGTCTGGAGTTCATTCACAGCGGCTGAGAGGCTGCTGGCGCACCCATTCTCTATCTGTCTCCCTCCCCCTCTCTATCTCTCTCTGTGTCTCTCTCCAAAAATAAAAAAGTACTAGTACTAGTTGTTCAAAGAATAGAAAAGTCCCAAATGTAGATGGATGAATAATACTGCGGTGTACCTTTATATGGAGTATTACGAGCTGTAAGAGGGAAGGAATTGCAAATACATACTGCAATTCGGGTAAACCTTGGAAATATCTTGGTAAGTCAAAGAAGGCAGATGCCAATGGGCATGTATTGGGTGAGTCCATTCATATGACATTCAGCACAGGTTATTCACAGACACTGGGAGACCATTTGTTATCAGGCTGCAGGCAGTGGGAAGGAGCCATTGAATGGGTAGCTTTTAAAAATTATTGTCATAGGGCCTGGAGAGATGGCTTGGCGATTAGGAGCTTGCCTGTGAAGCGTAAGGAGCCTGGTTCAAGGCTTGATTCCCCCAGGACCCACGTAAGCCAGATGCACAAGGTGGCGCATGCATCTGGAGTTCTTTTGCAGTGGCTGGAGGCCCTGATGTGCCCATTCTCTCTCTCTCTATCTGCCTCATTCTCTCTCTGTCTGTTACTCTCAAATAAATAAATAAACAAAATTTAAAAAATTATTGTCATAGCAACTCCTTCTCCTTGCTGGGCCAAAAGCAGCTTATGGAAGGGAAGGGTGTATTTTGGCTCACGGTTTTGAGGGCACATGTCATCATGGCAGAGCAGAGGCTGGGCATCACATTTGCCACAGTAGCTGAGAGGTGGAAGCAAGAGTGAGCTAGCACCTGAACACCCATTGGATTAGACTAATAAACCTCAAGGTCTTCCCCCAATGACACACCTCCTCCAGCAAGGCTCCACCTCACAAAGGATCTAACAACTGGGAGCTGAGTCTGAGGCTAATCACCAACACCTGAGGCTATGGGGGACAGTTTATATTCAAACCACCACATTTATCTTGGAGTGTTGAAAATGGTTTTTGAGAGGGTGATTGCATAACACTGGGTATATTAAATGTTCATTTTAAAATGGTTAATTTGGTGGTGTGTAAATTTCACATCAATAAAAAGGCATGATAAGGGCTGGAAAGATGGCTCCGTGGTTGAAGCACTTGCCTGCAAAGCCTAAGGACCCAAGTTCAATAACCCAAGACCCATGTAAAGCCAGATGCACAAGGTAGTGGCTGGAGGCCTTCGTGTGCCCATTCTCTCTATATAAATCTGCCTCTTTCTCTCTCTCTCTCTCGCTCTCTCTCAAATAAATAAATATTTAAAAACAAAATAAAAAGTCATAATAAGGCATTAAAACTTAGGCATCTTCTTATGAATGAAAATACACTGACATATCTTAAGTGTGTCAAAACAACATCATCTAAAGTGATCTCCCATAGCAATTTTGCTGGCTTTTCTTTCTTTGAATTCTCAACAAGGCCTTATCAGTGTGTTCCCCATGCAGGCACATAGACTGTTAGGTGGGCGTGTACTTTGAGATAAACAATTCATTCTGCCTCCTCTTTCATTAGCTGGCTGGCTTTACAGGAGATACCACTCATGACTGCCTGGGATCAGTTATCAATCTTATTTCACCAAACTTCAAAAGATACATGTTAGGGCTGGAGAAATGTCTTAGTGGTTAAGGAGCTTGCCTGCAAAGCCAAAGGACCCAGGTCTGATTTCCCCCGACCCATGTAAGCCAGATGCACAAGGTGGCGCATGTGTCTGGAGTTAGTCTGCAGTGGCTGGATGCCCTAGAGTGCCCATTCTCTCTGTCTCTCTCTCCCCCTTCCCTCCCTCTGCCTCTTTCTCCCAAATAAATAAATAAAATAAAACATTTTTTTTAAAAAAAAAAAGACACATGTGAGGTCTTATTTTCCCCCCACATGTTGACATCACAAGCCCATTTTCTCACCATGTAGCTATGGTAGAATTCCTCAAAAGCCCCAAATCCATACCTAAAAAATGTAATATGGAGGAGACCACAGGAATCTGCACTTTATCAAGCCCCAATAAGTGTCACATGCTCTCACGTGTGGTCATCTGAGACCATTAGCTTTGTTCTTTGCCTCTCTTTAATAATTAACTTGCTAATTCATTTAATCAAATGTCTATCAAGTGCCCACGCAAACGTGGTACTAGATGCTACAATGAGAACAGAACTGGAACCACACTTTGCAAATAAAAATGTTTGGAAAATTATAGCAGGACATTAACTTGTTATTTTAAATATGTATTTATTCATTCATTCATTCGTTCATTCATTTACAAGCAGAGGGAGAGAATGGGCACACCAGGGCCTATAGCCGCTGAAAAATGATGCATGCAACACTTTGTGCATCTGGCTTTATGTGGGAAATCGAACCCAGGTCATCAGGCTTTGCAGCAAATGCCTTAACCGCTGAGCAATCTCTCCAGCCCCATACCTTGTTATTTTAACAGAGGTTCATTGAGACCCACAATTCTAAGAGAAAATCTCCCCAACAGACATGGACCTTTGTGTGCTAACAACCACAGACAGCTCGCACTTGCCAGGCTTACAAATTCTGTCAACTTTGACCCTAACCCCACACTGTGACTAACTCTGGCACCCCAAACTATGTGTGCACCCACTCCTAGCTGCTCCTTTGGAGATCCTACTGTGACTTTGTCAAGGTCACAGTTCTGCTCGGTCACATTTCAATAAAGTTCAGTTTGCATAAGCAGTAGGTTTCCCTGGCGTGCTTTCCGTGAGACTTCACCAGCAGCCGCAGACATAAATAGTGATTTCTTCCATGAGTTATTGTTTACCTCTCTATTATTTTTGCACTCTGCTGTACGTGATGCTACGTCTGGAATCTAAATGTGTTATTTTTGTCGGCATTTTCCTCTTGAGGCGCATTGATCAAGACGCAGTCATTGACTGCTTGAGTATAGGAGCAGTTATTTCAGGAGTTAAGATACTGAAGCAGTAACTCACAAACCCATAATTTTAAACAACTTGAACTCACTCTACATCCTGTGGAAGCAAGAACTATGATTTCTGAAATGTCTCCGGGGTGTCTCTTCATGTAGATTTCTTTCTCCTTCATCCTGTCCAGGATTTGAAGGGCATGGAAGTCTTTCCCCTATTGTCTCTTCTCCTCCATTCTCCTCATTATTTGCTTCATATTGCATAAACTTCTCGGCCAATCACCGTAAGTTTTAACTCTTTTTTTTCCTCATTTATGCTGTTTTTTCCCCTTTCCCATGACTTCTAAGCAAACCTTTTAATTTTTAATTTGATTTTCAGGTTCACTAATGAAATATTCAGTGTATAGTATTTAACAACACATTTTCTAGGTATTTCCCCCTTGCTTTATGATATAATATCTTCTCAAAGTTCCTGATCCAGGATCTGGCATTGAGACTTGTTAGGCACTCAATGTTTGCAATACCCTTTGATTCATATGTTGCATTCCCAGCCCCCAATATAATGACCTTAAGAGCTTGGGACTCTGGTCGGTGACTTAGTCACTCACCTCATCATACCTGGAGTTTGTATCTTTTGAAAAGAAACCCCTGAGGGCTGGAGCGATGGCTTAGTGGTTAAGGCACCTGCCTGCTAAGCCTAAGAATGTACCTTCCATTCCCCAGGTCCCATGTTTAGCCAGATGCAAAATGATGCAAGAGTGCAATGCCACACTTGCCCACAAGGGAGCGCATGCATCTGGAGTTCGTTCATAGCAGCTGAGAGGCTGCTGGCATACCCGTTCTCTCTCTCTCTCTCTCCCTCTCTCTCTCTCTGACTCTCTCTCAAAAAAAGAGAGACCCCTGAGAGTTCTCGTGCTTCTTCCACCATCTGAGGACATGGCTAGAGAACATTATCTGTGAACCAGGAAGCCAGACACCACCAGACCCTGAGTCTACTGATGCCTGGATCTTGAACTTCCAGACTCCAGAACATTGAGAAATAATTTTTGTTTAGTTTTGTTTTTCAAGATAGGATCTTCCTCTAGCCCAGGTTGACCTGGAATTCACTATGTAGTCTCAGGCTGCCATTCAATTCATACCTCTTGAGTGCTGGGCTTAAAGGTGTGCACCATCATGCCCAACTCAACAAATAAATTTTGATTGCATATAAGCCACCCAGTCTATAAAATTTGGTTATGGCAATCCAAACAAACTAAGCTAAAAACTAACCTCCAATGTAATGATATTAGAGCTAGGGTCTTTGAAAAATAATTAAGTTTAGATGATGTCATGAAGGTGTCCCACCCCATAATGGGGTTAAGGTCCCTATGGAAAGAAGAGGGATTTTATGTATCATACCACATGAAGATTTAGTGAGTAGGTAGGCACTGCTATGCCAGGAAAAAGGACTTCATCCAAGAACCAAATAAGCTAGCATCCTGATGGTGGACTTCTCACACTGTGAACCTGTGAGAAATGCATGTCTGTTGTTTAAGCCACTATGCCTATCATTGTGTGGTGTAATATATACAGGAGTTAAAGACTCCTTACTGTTGTGCCCCAGTAGCCTCCATGCCTAAGGCAGGTCATCCATGTTTCAAAAGTCTGGACCATACCTCTCCTCCAACCACAAAATCTGAGGTGCTTCTAAAGGCCAGTGACCATGTAACTTGGCATTGCAAGCAAGTGAACCAGAATTTTCTGACTTCCACCTTCCTTGCCCTCCCCATAGTTATCTGCTGTAATTCTGGGCCTATCACAGTCTTGTCACATCCAGATATGTCATTTGCCTTGGATTTTTATTCTCCCCCTTCAAGTTTTTCCCTTTCTGACCTATGTTTCTCCTCATGGTGGACTCCCATGATGACAGTGGCATCTTCTGTCCACCTCACCTTTGTAGGGTTTCTGTTCCTGCCCCCTTCTGTGGCTCAGATGATATCCTTGCTTCCTGAGGGTAATGCACCCCTGTGGTAGTTTGAACATAAAATGCCCCCCATAGCCTCAGGTGTTTGTGACTAAACCTCATACTCAATCTCCAGCTAGTAGAGTCTTTGGGAGGTGGATCCTTGTTGGAGAAGGTGTGTTCACTAGTAAGTGAACCTTGAGCTGTATTAGCCCAGCTCCAAGCCCAGTACTTAAACTACGTCCACCCAGATATGTGACCAGATGTGAGCCAGCTACCTGCTCATGCCACACTTTCCCCTCCACAATGAAACTTCCCCTCAAAACTGTCAGCTGAAATGAACCTTCTCTTTTCATATGCTTATTTGGTTGGGTGTTTTGTCTCAGCAATAAGAAGGTGACTGCAACAACCACAAAGATTGAGGAGGTGGGAATGGCTACAATTTGTGAAACAAACAAACAAACAAAATCACAGAAGGCCGGGTGTGGTGGCACACACCTTTAATCCCAGCACTCAGGAGGCAGAGGTAGGAGGATCGCCATGAGTTTGTGGCCACCCTGACACTACATAGTGAATTCCAGGTCAGCCTGGGCTAGAGTGAGACCCTACCTTGAAAAAACTAAACTAAACTAAACTAAACTAAACTAAACACCCAAGAATATTGAAAACTGAGCAATCTTGAAGTCACGTGACCCCCATCCCCAAAGGACATTACCTAGAGGTGACATACTGCTATCCTTTGTATTGTATCTCAGGCCATGGCCATGCCTAGCTGCAAAAGATGCTGAAAAATGTAATCTTTTTTCTGGATGTCCATGCATCCAGCTAGAACTTGAAGCTTCTCACTCAGGACAGAGAAGAACAGAAGTATCATGGGACCAGTAGCAGGTTGGACTGCAACGAGGGTCTTAATTGTGCTCTGTATTGCCAGGAAATCTAAGAAACTATTTCTGAAACATTTGTAAGTTTCAAGGTCATCCCAGTGTTAACACTTATATTCTCTCCCTTGCTTTCCGATACGTTTTCTGGAGAGGCAGTATTACCTGCAGCAGTAGAGAATTGAGTTAAATATATTGACAGATCTTATCTGTGCTTCCATCTAAAGGGAATAACCACTGTTCCTATTATGGAATATGTTAGCTCGTTTCTAACATTTGAGGTTTTGTCAGACATGAATATATTATCAAGATCATCTTGGCTCTTATGAAGAGAAAAAGGTTAGGAAATCTTGCACCAAATGAGCCCTAAAGCGCTTTTCAGCTCTAAAACATCCACAGTTCAGGGCATATAAATTCTCTTTTGTGTGAACTACTTAGAAGAGAATCACGTGGGAAGCTTGTTAACCATACACATTCTGAAGCATACTTCAAAACTTACAGATTTAAACTCTCTGGGGGTGGTGCCCAGAAATGCACCATTCTTAAGAGCTTCCCGGGTGATTGTTTTGTTTTGTTTTTTAATTTTGTTTTTATTTATTTGAGAGAGAGAAAGAGGCAGAAAGAGAGAGAGAGAGAGAGAATGAGTGTGCCAGGGTCTCTAGCTGCTACAAACGAGCTTCAGATGCATGTGCCATCTTGTGCATCTGGCTTACGTGGGTCCTGGGGAATCAAACCTGGGTCCTTTTGCTTTGTAGGCAAGTGCCTTAACTGCTAAGCCATCTCTCCTGCCCTGTTTATTTTTTTATTCATTCATTCGTGTATGTGTGTGTGTGGGGGGGTGTCTTTGCAACGTGGTCTTCTACTGCAAACTAACTGTAGACAAATGTGTGTGGCTTTATGTAAATGCTGGGGGATCAAACCTGGGCAAGCAGGCTTTGCAAGCAAGTGCCTTTAACTGCTGAGCCATCTTCCCATCCCCCCTTTCTCTCTCTCTGTTTTTTTTTTTTTTAAAAAAATTTATTTGTTGGATGTAGAGTTGAACACCTTTAATCCCAGCACTCAGTAGGCAGAGGTAGGAAGATCGCCATGGGTTTGAGGCCAGCTGAGACTACATAGTGAATTCCAGATACACTCCTTTAATTCCAGCACTAGGGAGGCAGAGGTAGTAGGATCACTATGAGTTCAATGCCAGTTTGGCACTACAGAGTGAATTCCAGGTCAGCCTGGGCTAGAATAAGACCCTACTTTGAAGAAAATATTTTTTTTTTTCACATAATTACCTCCTACTTTGTTCCCTCTTCCCACCTCCTCCACTGAGCCTCCATTTATCCCTCATATTCCCTCTTCTATATTTATGTCTTTTTTGTTTCAAGATAGGGTTTTTGCTCTATCCCGGTCTAACCTGGAATTCTCTAAGTAGTCTCCAGGTAGCCTCAAACTCATGGCAATCCTCTTACCTCTGCCTCCCAAGTGCTGGGATTAAAGGTGTGTGCCAGCACACCTGATTTTTTTTTTTTTTTTTTGGCCTCCTCTTTCATCCACAACCTGTTGGTGAGCCCAGTATTATGCAGATAATGACAGCCACTATGAGGTCATAAATACAACAACCATTTGTGTCTGGGACAAAGAATTCCAAAGCACTCCTCGCACCCTTTGGCTCTTACATTCTATTTTATTTTATTTTATTTTATTTTATTTTATTTTATTTATTTATTTTTTGAGTGAGAGAGAGTAAGAGGCAGATAGAGAGAAAGAGAGAATGTGTGCACCAGGGCCTCCAGCCACTGCAAACGAACTCCAGATGTGTGTGCACCTTTGTGCATCTGGCTTATGTGGGTCTTGGGGAATTGAACCGGGGTCCTTAGGCTTCACAGGCAAACGCCTTAACCACTAAGCCATTTCCCCAGCCCGGTTCTTACATTCTTTATGGCACCTCTTGCATTATAGTCCCTGAGTTATTGGAGAGTATGATAGAGATGTCTCAGAAAGTGTGGCCCGCTCAACTGTCACTTCCTCTCAGGTGATCCTTATGAAGATCAAGGTCAGGAACACTTTTTCCAGGTGCCTTGATGAAAAGCATTGGCCAAACTTGTCAGAAAGGCACGTGAACTTGCTCAGATGGGTCCAGCCATTAACTCAGCAGGCCTGAGCCAGATCTCAACACCGGCTCTATCAGGAGGATCAGCAGCATGTTCCCCTTGATGTTCAGTGTGACGCTGAGTTGTTACAATCTTCTGCATCATCATCTGGGTTGACTGCTATTTCTTGCAGCTTGGAAATTCAATGGAAAATTATATGTGATTTCCCAAAGGGATAAATGTGTGGAGAAAACCTTTGTCTGACGTTCTAGCCACCTGCCTTTCCTGTCAAGACCTCACCACATGTAACATACCAGGAAATGGGGACTACTATGGACGTCTTTGGCCTTCGCGAATCTAACACACTGATGTACTCAAGGGTCATTGTATCTACCCCAGCAGCTGGAGCACTTAAGCCACTGATGCCGTGGGGTCTCCAGCTAGACAGGAAGAGAGTCAAGCATCTATCACGCTCAGTGCACGCTTTGGGTGCACGCAAGCTCTGACAATGGCCGCGACCTGGTAACATCTCAAGTGAGTCTCATCCTCCAGAATGATTAAGCTTGCCTCGCAGAACAATTTGGGGAGAAGAGAATTTGCAGCTCCCACTTGCAATCATCCTCTGACGTTTTAGTCTTGGCATCACATAAGGAAGACAGGTGTATCTAATGTGTATTGATCTATGAGTATTCATTGGAAACTCCCCACATTTTGTTAAAGTACAGTAGGATTGAGACAGGACTAAATAATTTGCATTTCTTTTTTATTATTTTTTAGAGAGCAAGAGCAACAGAGAGACACAGAACTGGCACGCCCGGGCCTCAGCCACTACAAGCAAACTCTAGAAGCTTGTGCCACCTAGTGGGCATGTGCAACCTTGCGCTTGCCTCACCCTTGTGCGGCTGGCTTATGTGGGACCTGGAGAGTCAAACATGGATCCTTAGGCTTCACTGGCAAGCGCCTTAACCGCTAAGCCATCTCTCCAGCCCTTTTCTTTTCTTCATTTTTTTGAATTTGCATTTCTAACAAGTCCCCAGATCTCCTTTGAGAGCCATTGCTGTAAACATAACTCACAAACAGACATCCAAAATATTAGAATACAGGGGACAAAATAGTAATTCTTCTGAATTTTTTTTTTTCTGAAGCCTAGAGATCTTGGGCAGATTGAGAAGTAAGAGGGGTTTGTAAACCATTGCACTCATCCTGAGGCACACACTAGGTTTCCTGACTGGAGAGGCCAGCTAAATGGCAACCGTAGACATTTCCCCAACCTCCCACACTGCCAGTAAGGCAGACAAAGAGGGGTAGCAGCCAGCCACGGCTCATTTTCCTTTGGACACCCCTCCCCCCACCCAGTGCTGTGGCACCCTGCCTTTCTTCTTCACCTAACTCTGCCTTCATTTTTCTCCCTTTATGATAACAGCTAGCGTCGCTTTTAAGTAATGCAATCCAGCGCTCCTGTTGTTCCTTTCATGGAAATTCTAGCCACTGTAAGTACACGCGCTACTTGATAGCCACAAAGCAAAAAAAAAAAAAAAAAAAAAGATTCTGAGTGAACAGCGCTTTGATTGAACTTGAATTGGTCGTAACTTTGAAGTCCTGGCTCTGCGTATGTGGTGCACTCCGCAGCACGGCTACAGAGCCTCTGGAGGGACACTTTCCCTCTCGCAGATGGTCAGATTTCCAGGTATTTCTGCAGTGCTTTGGCCATTTGGTGAAAAATGAGGCAGGTTTCTAGGCAGTAAATAAAGCAAACCTCAGAGCTTTAAAGGAGGAAAGAGAAGTATTTGTAAAGATTTAGAGCAGGAATTTAAATTTCTGGCAAGAGGCTCTGCCTTAACAAGAACAAAGGGAAGGGTTAGTGTTAGCCACCACTTCTACAGAAGACAAAGGAAGTTTCTTTTGATATTCTGAGATAAAGGAAAGTGGAAACATAGTTTTATTAGTAAGGGCAAAGGGCCTTGTGCCTGTACAGATAACCACAGGATTTCCTACCACCAAATTGGAGCCACAGAGCACATGTCATGTGTTGCGAGGTGCTTTTACAAAAAGCTGTTTGTGCCAGGCATGGTGGTTCAGGCCTAGAATCCCAGTATTTGGGAAGCTGAAGTGGGAGGATCATGGTGCGTTCAAGGTCAACCTGGGCTACGTAATGAGTTTCAGGCCAGCCTGTGAAACCGTCTCAAAAAATAAATAAAATAAGCTATTTGGATGTGCAAAAACACTGCTGGAAAAAAAATGTGATGTTGCTTTTATTGGACAATGGACAAAGTCTTAATTTAAAAGCCAGATACCGAGGGACTAAATTGATTATTATGGTCACAAATGCTTCATACTTCTCTCTTCACCCCACAGCCATTGACCGCCTACCTTCCACCCCTATCCGTCACATCAACAGCCCTCTTGTTTAAGTGGCGGGAGCTCCTTGCTTGCTCAGAACTCATGATAGATAATCCTCAAGCAGCAGCAGACACTCATTATCGTACCCTCAACTCCTATGGAAAGGGTCTCTAATTCTTCCCCCCTTGCTGCCCTCTCATTTCCACTGTAGAAAGGCCTATAACTTAACGATAAGAGAGAAGTGCCCAGGGGGCATGTACTGTCAGAAACAGACACCTAAGGGCCCATTTGTCTCATACATGGTGTTTAGCACAGTAGCTTTTTTTCTTTTCTGGAAAGTGGATTCCCACCGCTACCCTGTGTTTAGCTCTGAATATGTTGCAGCTTCCTTTGCTGGGACAAACACAAGATGAGAAGCCGCTTATGGGAGAAAAGGGTTTATCTCAGGCTTGTAGATTCCAGGGAAAGGAAGCTTCCTCATGGCAAAGGAAGCTGGCTCATGCCATCATACATCCACAGCAGAGAGACATCAACCATCACCAGCCAACACAAGCTGACTCTGAACTCACACCTTGGGCTGGACTTCAAGATCCACCCCGCCCCAGGACACACCTTCTCCAGCAGGCTCCATCAGCTAGAGACCAAGTAGGAAGCTTATAAAAAGGGCCAGAAGTTATGGGGCCATTTACATTCAAATCACCACAGTACATAATAAAGAATTTGGGAGGCTAAAGAGGTAGCTGAGCTGTTAAGATGCTTGCCAGCAAACCCCAAGGACCCAAGTTCAATTTCCCAGGACCCATGTAAAACCAGATGCATAAGATGGCGCATACATGTAGAGTTCATTTGTAGTGGCTAGAGCCCCGGCATGCCTATTTTCTCTCAATCTATCTGCCCTCCTCTCTCTCTCTCTCATAAAATAAATAAATAAAAATAATAAAATAATTTGAATAATTATGTCAATTTTTGCCAAATTCTCAAGGTTTCTCAAACATACGTAGCTTTAAAGACTATATTACTTACTTATTGGTACTTAACAAATTACCCCAATACTTAGTGGCTTAGAATAATAAACAGCTGGGCTGGAGAGATGGCTTAGCAGTTAAGGCGCCTGCCTGCTAAGCCTAAGAATGCCCGTTCGATTCTCCAGGTGCCACATTTAGCCAGATGCAAAGTGACGCAAGGGTGCAATGCCACACTTGCCCACAAGGGGGTGGACGCATCTGGAGTTCGTTCACAGCAGCTGAGAGGCCGCTGGTTCACCCATTCTCTATTTCGCTCTGTCTCTGTCTGTCTCTCTTTCCAATAAACAAACAAACAAACAAACAGTTAATATTTGAGAATGGCTAAGCTAGATGGTTCGGCTCAGGGTTTCCCATGAAGTTGCAATCAAGACATGTTTGGGGCTGAGCTCGCCTGCAGTGTGACCAGGATCAATACCTCACTGCCTTTCTGAGGGCTGTTTATGACATGCAACTTACTTCCTCAAGACAGTAAGACTAAAACAGAAGCCCAGTATCTTTTATAGTACACATGCGGAGCCACAGACCATCTTTCCCAGTTTATTCTTTTTTTCCTAATTTACTTTTTTCATTACAAGTGAGTTTGGCAGGGCTAGAGAGATGGTTTAGCAGTTAAGTCACTTGCCTGCCAAGCCTAAGGACCCAGGTTCTCTCAAATAAATTATATATATATGGCTTTTTCGAGATAGGGTCTTGCTTTAGCCCAGGCTGATCTAGAATGCACTATGTCTCAGGGTGGCCTTGAACTCACAACAATCCTCCTGCCTCTGCCTCCCACGTGCTGGGATTAGAGGCATGCACCACCATGCCCAACCTATCAAATAAATAAAATACTTTTTAAAAAAGAATTGGGGGCTGGAGAGATGGCTAAGCCATTAAGGTGCTTGCCTGGAAGCCTAAGGACCCATGTTCGACTCCTCAAATCTCACGTAAGCCAGATACACAAGGTGACGCATGCATAAGGTTATGCATGCACACAAGGTGACACGCACCTCTGGAGTTTGATTGCAGTGGCTGGAGGCCCTGGTGTGCCAATTCTCTCTCTCTCTCTCATAAGAAATTAATTAATTAAAACAAAAAGAAGTAAGTTTGAGGCCAGGCATGGTGGTGCATGCCTTTAATCTCAGCACCCGGGAGGTAGGAGTTTGAGACCAGCCTGCGACTACATAGTGAATTCCAAGTCAGCCTGGGATAGAGATAGACCCTACCTCAGGAAAAAAAAAAAAAAAAAGCTGAAATGAGTGTGGGGACTGGGGAGATGGCTCAGTAGGTAAAGTGCCAAAAAGTCTGGTGTGGTGGTGCATACCTGTTGTCTCAAGTGCTGGGGAGGCAGAAAGAGGGGTTCCCTGGGACTCACTAGTTAGCCAGTCTAGCTGAATCGGTGAGCTCTAATTTCAAAAAGAGACCTTGTCTCAAAAAAAGGGGGGGGGTTGCTGGTGAGATGGCTTAGCGGTTAAGGCGCCTGCCTCCTAAACCTAAGAACGCTGGTTCCAATTTCCAGGTCCCACGTTTAGCCCAATGCAAAGTGACACAAAGGTGCAATGCCACACTTGATCACAAGGGGGCGCACGCATCTGGATTTCGTTCACAGCAGCTGAGAGGCTGCTGGCGCCCATCTCAATCTGTCTTCCTCTCCCTCTCTCTTTGTCTCTCTCCAAAAAAGGGGGGCGCTGGAGAGATGGCTTAACGCTTAAGGCACATGCCTGTTAAGCCTAAGGACCCAGGTTTGATTTTCCAGGTCCCACATAAGCCAGATGCATAGGGGCACATGCGTCTGGAGTTCGTTTGTAGTGGCTAGAGGCCCTGGCGCACCCATTCTCTCTCTCTCCCTCCCTCTCTCTGACTCAAATATATAAATAAATAAAATCTTAAAAATAAAGGTGGAGAATAATAAAGGATGCCATCCAGTGTCAACCTTTGGCCTTTACACACACATGTGCATATATGTACACTCACACGTGTGTGTGTGTGTGTGTGCGTGCACGTGCACAGTGTGTATTGTGTGTGTTTCTGTGTATGTGGGCCCATATATGGGTGCGCCAGGGCCTCTAGCCACTACAAACGAACTCCAGACGCATGTGCCCCTATGCATCTGGCTTATGTGGGACCTGGAAAATCGAACCTGGGTCCTTAGGCTTCACAGGCCGCTAAGTCATCTCTCCAGCCCCCCCCGCCCCCTTTTTTTGAGACAAGGTGTGGTAGTTTGAATATATGTCCCCCAATATATTCAGTATTTTATTAGTTATAGTTTGCATCTGCAATCACCTTGCTAGAGGCAAGGTCACTGGGGGCCCGGTCTTAAGGTGTGGTGATGGTTTGAGATTCCATTGTAAAGATATGCAAATGTGCCTAGCAGGAGTTCCTGAAGTGTGCTGTGTGACCTTTTGGCTATAGTGTTTTGCTCTGTGTGCTGTGGTGGCTGGTTGGCTTTTTCTCTCTCTGCTTGGCCCTGTTGAAAGCAGGCTGCTTTTCCTGCCTTTATGGAACTTCCCCTGGATCTGTAAGCTTCAATAAATAATATCCCTTCCTCCATAACTGTGCGTGGTCTGGAAGTTCATCTCAGCGAACCTGAAGCTGTCTGCAACACAAGGTGAGCCTGAGCTAGAATGAGACCTTACCTCGGAAAAAAAAAAAACAAATCACGGAGCTGAAGGTTAAGGTACTTGCCTGCAAAGCCTAATGACCTGGGTTTGATTCTTCAGTATCCACATAAATCAGATACACCAAGTGTCACATGCACCTGGAGGTCATTTGCAGTGACAGGAGGCCCTGGTGTGCCTGTATTCTTTCTCTTTCTGTTGCAGTCAGGTTCACATTGCTGGTAGAAATCACAACAGCAGCTTGTGGAAGAAAAAGGTTTACTTTGGCTTCTAGACTTACATTATGGAGTAATATGGAAATAATATGGAGTAATATGGAAGCTCCATAATGGCAGGGAAAACGATGGCATGAGCAGAGGGGGGACATCACCCCCTGGCCAACATCAGGTGGAAAATAGCAACAGGAGAGTGTGCCAGACACTGGCTATAACACCCATAAGCCCACCCCCAGCAATACACTGCCTCCAGGAGCCATTAATTCCCAAATCTCCATCAACTGGGAACCTTGCATTCAGAACACCTAAGTTTATGGGGGACACCTGACTCAAACATCACTCTCAGCCAGGCATGATGGTGCACGCCTTTAATCCCAGCACTCCGGAGGCAGATGTAGGAGAATCGCCATGAGTTCAAGGCCACCCTGAGACTACATAGTGAATTCCAGGTCAGCCTCAGCTAGAGTGAGACTCTACCTCAAAAAAAAAAAAAAAAAAAAAAAAAAAAAAAAGACAGACAAAAAACCCCACCACTCTCTCTCTCTCCCTCCTCTCTCATTCTCAGATGAATAATGAATAAAAGACAAAAAAGTCATTTTAAAATTATTTTACCTATACCAGTAAGACTTTATTACATTATCACATACTCTTAAACTGTGTGTGTGTGTGTGTACACATATGTATGAATGCGCGTGTGGGGGGAGGTCAAAGGACAACCTCAGACAACTTTCTCGGGAACACCTTCCACCTTTTTTGAGACATATTCTTTCACTGAACCTGGAGGTCGCCAATTAGGATAGACTGGCCATCATACCCCAGGGGTCCTCCCACCTCCATCTCTCCAGTGCTAGTATTATAAATGTATGCCAACACGCCTGGCATTTAAAAAAATATTTATTTATTTATAAGCACAGACAGAGAGAGAGAGAATGAACATACCAGGGCCTCCAGTAGCTGCAAACAAACTCCAGATGTATGTGCCACTCTGTGCATCTGGCTTTATGTGGGTGCTGGGGACTTGAACCCAGGCTGTCAGGCTTTGCAAGCAAGCACTTTTAACCACTGAGCCATCTCTCCAGCCACAACACCTGGCATCTTTATGTGGGTTCTGGGGATCAAGCAGGTTCTAATTTTTGTGGGACATCTCCCCAGACCATATACATTATTTTTAACAAAAAAAAAAAGAAAAAGAATTTATATCAATGCTTTTATTAAACAACATATTTTATAAGTTGATAGAACTTCATCCCTTTTGAAAATTGAGGTTTTCATTAAACTCCTCTTTTTAAATATTTATTTATTAGAGAGAGAAACAGATTGAGAGAGACAGAAAGGGAACATTTGGACACTCCAGGGCCTGCCTCTAGCTGCTGCAAACATATTCCAGATGCATGCACCACTCTGTGCATCTGGTGTTACATGGTACTGAGGAACTAAACCCAAGGTGTCAGGCTTTGCAAGCAAGCGCCTTTAACCACTGAGCCATCTCTCCAGCCTGAAACTCTTCTTCTTCTTCTTTTTTGATGTCACTAATGCCACCTTTCCTTTTATTTTAATTTATTTTATTTTTGCTTTTTGAAAAAAGATTTATTTATTTATTTATTTATTTATTTATTTGAGACAGAGAGAAAGGGAGAGAGAGACAGAGAGAGAGAATGGGTACACCAGGGCCTCCAGCTATTATAATCAAACTCCAGATGGTTACGCCACCATGTGCATCTGGCTTACATGGGGCCTGGAGAATCGAACCTGGGTCCTTAGGCTTCACAGGCATGTGCCTTAACCGCTAAGCCATCTCTCCAGCTTAACTCTTCTTTTTTAATCTCACATTTTTTTCTTACACTTGCCCCGTCGATGACTTCTTGCTTTCAATATTAATGTTTCACACAAAGTATTTGGGAGTGTTCATATGAAAATGATGATTGTTCTCGTAGTTATGTCCTTCTTTGTAGGATCCAAATCTAAAAGAAGAAATGATTGGCATATGAAAACTATTTTAAAAGGTACATTCTTTTGTGCAACTTCAACCATAATTTGCTGTGGTTTTACTTATGCTGAAATTAGAAATGATGCAGTCAACTTATAAAATAATGAATTGAAAACCAAATGAAACATAAATAAAAGGGAGCTAGGCTTCGAAGTACACGCCTTTAATCCCAGCACTTGGAGACAGAGGTAGGATGATTGCCATGAGTTCTAGGCCAGCCTGGGACCACAGAGTGAATTCCAGGTCAGCCTGGGCTAGAGTGAAAGCCTACCTCAAAATAAAATAATAAAATAAAATAAAATAAAATAAAATAAAATAATAAAATAAAATAATAAAATAATAAAATAAATAAAATGAAATAAATAAAAAATAAAATAATAAAATAAAATAAATTAAATAAAATAATAATAATAAATAAAATAAAATAATAAAATAAAAAACAAAATAAATGAAATGAAATGAAATAAAATAAAATAAAATAAAATAAAATAAAATAAAATAAAATAAAATAAAAAGGGACCCATGGGAAAGGCAACTTAGAAACTTAACCCCACAGCTCTCTTTCCATTATTATGACTCACTCAAAAACACAGTGCAGGGCCGGAGAGATGGCTTAGTGGTTAAGACCCCAGGTTCAATTCACCAGGACCCACGTAAGCCAGACACACGAAGTGGCGCATGTGTCAGGAGTTTCATTTGCAGTGGCTGAAGGCACTGGAGGGCCCATTCTCTCTCTCCCCCTCTTCTTCTCTCTCAAATAAATAAATAAATAAATTTTAAGGAACACAGTGCGTAGGAATTATTAGCTGATAACACTGCTGAGAAATAAGTCTCTGTTGTTTTTTTCTATAGCCCTGAGATGGAATACTATCTGTCTCACAGACAAAGGGGTCACGAAACTTGAACGCTAACTCAAGTTGCCTTTGTACATGTGGAAAATCCATCTTAGCTTGACTTTTCTAATTCAGCTACAAATGCTCAGATGTTCTTTTATCAAGGAAGCCTCTCACTGTAGTCTGGGCTGACCTGGAAGTCACTCTGTAGTCTCGGACTGGCCTCAAACTCATGGCAATCCTCCTGCCTCTGCCTCCCGAGTGCTGGGATTAAAGCTGTGCGCCACCACAGCCAGCCATTTTTTCCTTCTGTTTTCTTCTTTCTTTCCGCGGATGGATCACTAACCACATGGCCCTGGCTGGTATGGTGACATACCAAAGTCACTGAACGCTGAGACCTGATCAGGCAAGTGAGGCCATGGACTTCCTGTTCCTTCATCGGCACCCACAATATCCGTCAGACCTCTACAAGGTAGGAGATGGGAGATCTATTGATTCCATCATCTCGAGGCCATAGTGGTAAGGAGTAGTAAAATGTTGTAGAACCTTTGACCCTGCTGTTCCTCATCTATCACTAAATCCCAAGGAAGTGACCAAGGGTATTCCCACACAGTAAGAAGTTCTTAGAAGGGTTTTTTTTTTTTTTTTGTAATAAATTAGAGAATGAGTGCGCTAAATCCACTAAACTAAATGCTTTAAGAACAAATATTGTGAAAGGAACTTCGTAATCGATGACTTGGATTTTACAAAGCTTCACAGAATGAATTCATGGATATCCATGCATACATAGGGGTTTCCTGCATGTACAAAGTTGGGAAGGTAGAAGAGGAGCACGCTGGGAAGAGGAACGCGATCAGCCAGAGGAGGATGAGAGAGGTTAATGGGGGGTGAATGTGATCGAATACATTACGTACATGGAAGACACTGTCATAAGACACAAAGGAGGTCATGAATGATAACGGGGTCAGCTCATTAATGGAACATAGCAATGTTAAATATATGTGTACCCAACATCAAAGTGCCTAAAGACATAAAGGAAATTACAAAAGAATTCATTAGTGTACTAAAAGACTTCAATATTCTTTCCACAAGGGATTCAGACCAAAAAATAAATAAATCAATGTGGGCAAAGTGGTCTCAATTGAACACTATACTATAGACAAAGGAACCAAACACACACACACACACACACACACACACATATTTGGTTTTTCGAGGTAGGGTTGCACTCTGGTCCAGGCTGACCTGGAATTCACTATGTAGTCTCAGGGTGGCCTCGAATTCATGGCAATCCTCCTACCTCTGCCTCCCAAGTGCTGGGATTAAAGGCGTGCGCCACCACGCCCAGCTACATATGTATAATATAATATTTTATCCAACAGCAGCAGAATAAACATTCTTTCAATCTCACATTGCATATTTTCTTTTTTCTTTAGTGTATTTGAGAGAGAAAAAGAGACAGTTAGAGAAAGAGAGAGAGAGAGAGAGAGAGAGAAAGAGGGAGGGAAAGAATGGGCACATCAGGGCCTCTACCACTGCAAATGAACTCCAGATGCAAGCACTACCTTGTGCATCTGGATTTACGTGGGTATTGGTGACTCAAGCCCAGAACCTTAGGCTTTTCAGGCAGGCTAGTGTCTCACCACTGATCAATCTCTCCAGCCCCTCACACTGAATATTTTCCAGATAGAACCTATGTTAGAACATAAAACAGATCTTAACAAATGCAAGCATGAGGGCCCAAGTTTAGATTCCTAGCACCCATTGCTAGCACCCATATAAATGCCAGATGGGTGTGGTGGCCCACCTGTAAACCTAACATTCAGGAGGCAGACAGGGGATCCTCGGGGCATACTGCACATACAAACATGAATCCACACATATACACATGCAAACATGAATCCACACATATACATGAATCCACACATATACATGAATCCACACATATACACATGAAAATACGAATCCACATATATGTACATGAAAACATGCATCCACACACATACACATGCAAACAGGAATCCACACACATACACATGCAAACAGGAATCCACACATATACATGAATCCACACATATACACATGAAAATGCGAATCCACATATATGTACATGAAAACATGCATCCACACACATATACATGCAAACATGAATCCACACACATACACGTGAAAACATAAATCCACACACATACATACACAAACACAAATCCACACATATACACATGCAAAAATAATGTTGACATGAATTAAAATAGAAACAAAACATCCAGAATTTATGAGATACAGCAACCAGCTTTAAGAGAGGTTTAGATCAATAAATGTCTGAATTAAGAAAAGGAAAGAGGGGCTGCAGAGATGGCTTAGCAGTTAAGGCACTTGACTACAAAGCCTAAGGATCCAGGTTCGATTAGGTCCCACATAAGCCAGACACACGGAGTGATACAAGTGCACAAGGTCTCACATGCACACTAGGTGGCACATGCATCTGGAGTTTGATTACAGTGGCTGGAGGCCCTGGCATGCCAATTCTTAATCTCTCTCTCTCTCATTCTCTCTCACTCTCGTTCCTACTCTCACTCTCTTGCAAAAAAAGAAAAAAAAGATCAGTCTGTTGGGAGTGCTGAAAGAAAGAAAGAGAGAGAGAGGAAGGAAGAAAGGAAGGACAGAAGAAAAGAGAAGAGAAGAGAAAAAAGAAAAGAAAAGAAAAAAGAAAAGAAAAGAAAAAAGATTTCAAGGAGGCTAACTTTATATTTCAAGGACCTAGAAAAAGAACAAACCAAGAGTCAAATGAAGGGAAAACGTCAAGATCATGGTAAAAACTGATAAGAGGACATTAAAGGATTTTAAGAGATAACTAGAAATAATTGCAACTAACCTTGAATAATCTAGATGCAATGGATTAGTACATTTGTGAGATATAGCGAGCAGCTTTAAGATAAATGTCTAAATTAAGAAAAGGAAAGAGGGGCTGGAGATTCACATAATCTAATAAAACTGGATTATGAAGAGATGTAAACTCTGAACAGTTAAGAAATGAACAAGGAGATATAATCAGCCATCCAACACCCCAATAAGAAATCAGCCCCAGACGTAATGACACTGTCAACGTTTATGTAACATTTATAGAAAAATTAAATCCAGCCCTTTCCAGACCTTTCCAAAACACTGAAGAAGTGATAACTCTTGGGTGAATTTTGGGTGCTGGCATTATCCTAATGCAAAAGCAAAGGGCCTGAAAAGACAATGTTCAGAAGAAGAGACACAATGGCCAAAGGTATATGAAAACATGTTACACATTACTAATCAGGGAAATGGAAGATAAAATCACAAAGAGAGGGGCTGGAGAGATGGCTTAGCAGTTAAAAGTGCTTGCTTGCTAAGCCTCATGGCCTAGGTTTGATTCCCCAGAACCCACATAAGAAAGCCAGGTGCACAAAGTGGTGCATGTTTCTGGAGTTCATTTGTAGTGGCAGGAGGCCCTGTTATGCCCATTCTCTCTCTCTTTCTCTATTTTCAAATAAATAAAATACTTTTTCTGTTTCTTATTTGAGAGAGACAGGGAGGAAGAGGCAGAGAGAGAGAGAGAATGTGTGCACCAGCAGCCTCTCAGCTGCTGTGAATGAATTCCAGATATGTGCGCCCCATTTGTGGGAAAGCATGGCATTCCACGCTTGCATCACTTTTTGTCTGGCTAAACGTGGGACCTGGAGATCGCACAGGGATTCTTAGGCTTGGCAGGCAGGTGCCTTAACTGCTAAGCCATCTCTCCAGACCAAAGAAAATACTTTTTAAAAGAATTTGGTTTCTTGTTTTAAGAAAGAAAATGGGCTGGGTATGGTGGCACATGCTTTTAATCCCATCACTCGGGAGGCAGAGGTAGGAGGATCACCATGAGTTCGAGGCCACCCTGAGACTACATAGTGAATTCCAGGTCAACCTGGGCTAGAGTGAGACCCTACCTCAAAAGAAAAGAAAATAGCATATTCAAATATCAACAAAGAAAAATACATAAAGAAGCATGACCACAACGTCCAAGAACTTTGGGATATGAACCTAAGAATACACAGGCTAGAAGAAAGAGCCAAGATAAAAACCAAAGGCATAAAAAATATGTTCTATGAGATTATGATAGATAATTTCTGAACTCTAGAGAAATAAGCAACCAAACAAAATGATCTGTAAGGCATGTTGACTACATGCAATAATAATGTATGGGGCACTTGAAACAACTGAAAGTAGATCTGAAATGCTCTGGCCATAATTTTTCAAACGAAGGCAGGCCTTGTCATTCTTAGAACTAACTGAACGGAAAAGCAGACCTCGTTCAGTCACAGTTGTCTTGGCTCAATGGGCAATTGTGGGTAGCCAAAAGTGTTTTATCTGGATTTCGCCACATTCCTGGTCTATAAGGAGTACAAAAAAAAAAAAAGCTCATCTTTTCATCCAAGATTTTCTACCCTCTATTTAAGAAATCATTTTAATCAGCAAACTTTTCACTCCTACTGTTACTACTACAAACACCACAGCGCGATGTGAACACTCACTGTATGTGCTTGTGAGAAATTTCTGTCATTCAAACCTCCAGTCATCTTAGGAGGTAGATGCTACTGTTTTCACCAGTTCTAGCTGAGAGACCTGAGGCTGAGCAAATGGCTTACTCAGCCCCTGGCAGTAACACAGAGCCTGACTCTTGCAACCACATTCCACTTACACAGAACAAGAGGAGCATTGCAATGGAAAGAAAGCAAGACTCGCTCCCCCGACATCCACTGCCCACAGTTAGTTTTCTTATAAGGGGAGACTAGGAAGAAAAAGATGGAAAAGTATGGGGTTTTTTTCCCCCAATAAAGAAATCTGAGAAATTTCTCTAGCTACTATCTGGAAAGGTGCTAGAGATGTCACATCACAATAATAATGTCTAGAACATGTTCAGTGTTTGATTTGATGTGGAAGATCCATCTCATTAGCTAACCATGACAAGAGTCACATACTCCAAATCATGTCTGGCTACAAATAGAGTTTGCAGATAATCACTTTTAAAAACTAAGCAAAAACAAGCCGGGTGTGATGGCGCATGCCTTTAATCCCAGCACTTGGGAGGCAGAGGTAGGAGGATTACTGAATCCAGACACACAAGGTCATGCAAGCACGCAAGGTCGTACATGCACACTAGGTGGCGCACACGTCTGGAGTGCAATTACAATGGCTGGAGGCTTTGGTGTACCAATTCTCTCTCTGTGTCATTAAAAAAAAAAAAAAAGGCCAGTTTGTTGGGCTTGTCTCAAAAAAAATAAATAAATAACCTAACCAAAATGAAATCCAGCATTTTTAAAAAAGATTTTACTTATTTATTTACTTATTTATTTATTTATTTATTTATTTATTTGAGAGAGAGATTGAGAGAGTGTGAGAATGGGCACACCAGGGCTTCTAGCCACTGCAAACAAACTCCAGTCACATGTGCCACCATGTGCATCTGGCTTACGTGGGACCTGAAGAATCGAACCTGGGTCTTTAGGCTTCGCAGGCATGTGCCTTAACCACTAAGCCATCTCTCCAGCCCCAAATCCAGCATTTTTTATATGAGACAATATCTTCAACATAATCCTAACTGCAGTGTATTTCTAACTGCACATTAGAATAACCTGTGTAAGAATTCTTTAAGCCTCAGACCTAGGTATGGCTACATAGGGATTGATCTGGGCTGAGCCCAAAGGGCAGCAGGCACCAAGAAGCCCACCATCCCCATAGAGCTCACAGGCTCCCTTCCTCCTTCTCCACACTGACGTGAAGCCTCGTGCAGTTCACCTTCCCCACCCCGCACTTCCTCATCAATAAAATGTAGATCACAGTGGAACCGACCCAGTGAGTTGAATTGAAACAATGCGTGAAGAATCTAGAACAGAGCTGGGATGTGAGAACACCCATATATTGATCCCTATGATGATGCTAATGGCAACAACGGTGAGGGTGGTTGGGATGAAGATGCTGTCACTGCTCACTGCTGCTGATTGTGATGGAGGCAATGGAATAATTTATTTTCTTAACCTGAGGCTGTAAATTTTCTCCATTCCTGAAAGCAGGGACTGTAACTTCTACCCAAACAGAATTTTGTAGCTTTAAAAAATTCTTTTTATTTATTTTTAGAAAGAGCAAGAGAAAGAAGAAGGAGAGAGAGAGAGAGAATGGGCATGCCGGGGCCTCTTGCATGTGCCACCTTGTGCATCTGGCTTACATGGGTACTGGGGAATTGAACCTTGGTCCTTAGACTTCACAGACAAGCACCTTAACCACTAAACCATCTCTCCAGCCCAGAACTTTGTAATTTTTACCATGGGTTCCCTTACCTAGAACAAGTCTGTAGAACCTACCACAGCTTTTTGGGGGGCGAGGGGGGTTGAGAGCGACAGACAGACAGACAGAGAGAAGGAGGTAGAGAGAGAATGAGTGCACCAGGAACTCCAGCTACTGCAAACGAATTCCAGACCTATGCACCACCTTGTGTATCTGGCTTATGTGGGTACTGGGAAATCGATCCTTGAACCAGGGACCTTAGGCTTTACAAGCAAGTGCTTAACCACTATGCCATCTCTCCAGGCCATCGTTTTTGTTTTTGAGGCAAGGTCTCACTCTAGCCCAGGCTG
Source organism: Orientallactaga sibirica (assembly GCA_036365145.1). NCBI lineage: Eukaryota > Metazoa > Chordata > Mammalia > Rodentia > Dipodidae > Orientallactaga > Orientallactaga sibirica. The sequence goes on from JAEOAD010000040.1 coordinate 16,657,777, forward strand.
ACCTGAAACTCACTCTGTAGCCCCAGACTGGCCTGAGACTTGTGCCAATCCTCCTACCTCAACTTTGCAAGGGCTGGGACGAAAGGTGTGTACCACCGTGCTTGGCTCCTACCACAGTTCTTAGCTCATTTTGAGGAAACATCTAGGTTCCCTAAAGGGATGTGATAACTGATATGTGTAGCCTACAGTGTAAAGGAACTCACCTGGGGTTGAAATGAATTTTCTCAGGAACTTCTCTGTGATCTATGACCACTCTCTGGTTATCTCTATAATTAGCTGGATCATCAGGGATCCTAAATTTGGCCATCTGAATTTCAGAGTCACTCAGTTCAGCATGAGAAATTCTTGCATAGCCCAACCTGGAACAGAAGTAGGAATAGTTTGTAAAGGTTTTATTATCATACAAAAATCTGATGAGTAAACAAAGGCCAAAGGTTAATCTCAAAATTCAAAGAAATATAATAGATAACACCCCCGTATTATTAAGCTAGTTTTCCACTTCTAACTTGATGAAGATTAACATGATTTATTACCTTAACTATTAAAAGAAATTTTGCCTTTATAGCATAGTGAATGAATAAGGGTTATGTACATAGATATAATTAACTCCACTTAGCAAACCCTACTTTACTTTTGTACAGTAATGAATATTTTGTCTACACAAATTGCTTCCCATATAATTATGTTTTGAGTTAATAACAGGATCTCTTCAGAGTGACAAAAGCATATGCCAAAATGTTCTTACCTTTAAAAACCTAAATATAAGAGCCAGGCAACATGAAGCATGTCTTTAATCTCAGTACTCAAAAGGCTGAGATAGGAGGATTGCTGTGAGTTTAAGGCCAGCCTGGACTACAGAGTGAGTTCCAGGTCAGCCTAGATTAGAGTGACACCCTGTATCAAAAAAAAAAAAAAAAAGTCCAAATACCACTTGCATATTTTCAGGCACACTTACTAGCCTAAAGTCAACATTGTTATATGTGTGGGGAAAAAATTCCACAATCCTGTTTTGGCTTAGAGTATTCAATTTTCTGGGAAAGTTGGAATACTTTATATATGTGATCCATATAGTTCTTCCCGAAGCTCTCAGATGGAAAAATGGGAGAGCCACAACAACCAATAACTCACTTTGATACATTTATATTTTGCATCTTCAAAAAAAAATAATAAACCAGGGCTGGAGACATGGCTTAGCAGTTACGGCACTTGCCCGGAAGCCTAAGGACCCAGACTCGATTCCTTAAGAGCCACATAGGCCAGATGCCTAAGGTGGTGGGTGTGTCTGGAGTTCGTTTGCAGTGGCTAGAGGCCCTGGCGTACTCAGTCTCTCTATCTGCCCTACCCTCTCTCTCTTCAATAAATAAATAAAATTTAAGAACCGACAACACTGCATGAGTTTCAATCATGTATGCACTTAACAAAGGAAGTATATACAGCCCTGTTCTAAGTCCTGGGGACAAACGGTAAACAAAATGAAGTCCTAGCTATGTCTGGTCTTTTGCTCTAGTTGGAGAAGACAAATACAACACCAAACTGCCCTGGGGGAACTACATTTAATGTTCATATTCACATATTAATGCTACTCTCACTTCTGGTTAGAGAAGCTTCTCTTTTCAGATGACAGTGACCACTGGGATGACCCAAAAGGCAACATGGTGCTGAGAAGAAAGGATGGAGGAGTGTCCAGAACTGAAACATCTTTATCACACCCTCCAAGGCTCAGGGTCCATTGCAGAAGAGAGGGCGGAAAGAATGTAAGAGCCAAAGGAAGAGTAGGACTCCTTATAATGCAACCATCCAGACAGAAATGGGCCTCAATATCCATGAACTTGCAGTGCCTAGCAATACCTTCACAAGACCCTCATAATAGGAGAAAAAGATGATGAAATCAAATTAAAAGAGAGACTAATGGAGAGAGGAAGGGGCTATGATGGAGAATAGAGTTTTGAAGGGGAATGGGGGAGGGGAGGGAAATATCATGGTTTATTGTCTGTAAGTATAGAAGTTTTCAATAAAAAAAATTTTTTTTAAGTGTGGATGTGTAACATCTATAAGATGGTGACGGGAAAAATGTCACGGGAGAAACATACAGAGGGCAGGGAGTCTTGGGTGGCAGACACTGTTATTTTATAGAGGATGGTCCAATACAACACCCTGAAAAGGATCACTGGAAAAGCAAAATTGAATGAAGTGAGGGAACAAGCCACACAGCTTCTGGAACACTGGTGTTTTCAGGGAAGCGGATGATAAGCAAAGAGCTTTGAGATAGGAATGGGCTTGGTGTTTGGGGAACACACACTAGGACTGGAGTGATGGGAAATGTGAAGGAGCTGAACTTGGGGCAGATGACACAAACCCTTCCTTGCTGGCCCTTCAGATTCTGCCTGCGCGTGAGATGGGAGTCCACCAGAGGGCTTCAGGCAGAGATCTACCATCACTAAAATAAAGAACAGCCATCATGGAATGAGTAGAAGCCATTTGAATAATTTAGGTACAAGACTATGGTGACTTCAGCCAAAGAGGTATCAGAAGGAGTCTTAAAACAAAGCTGAGGGCTGGAGAGATGGCTTGGAGGTTAAGGCATTTGCCTGAGAAGCCAAAGGACCTAGGTTTGATTCCCTAAAACCCACATAAGCCAGATACACAAGGTGGCACATGTGTCTGGAGTTCGTTTGCAGTGGCTAGAGAGCCTGGTGTGCCCATTCTCTCTGTGTCTGTCTGTCACTCTTCTCTCTCTCTCTCTCTCTCTCTCTCTCTCTCTCTCTCGGCTTGCAAATAAATAAATAAAATTAAGGAAAAAAAAACAAAGCTGAAATAGGGCTGGAGGGATGGCTTAGTGGCTAAGGCGCTTGCCTGCAAAGCCAAAGGACCCAGGTTCGATTCCCCAGGACCCACTTAAGCCAGATGCACAAGGTGGCCCATGCATCTGGAGTTCATTTGCAGTAGCTAGAGGCCCTAACAACCCATTCTCTCTCTCTCTTCCTCTGTCTCTCAAATGAATAAGTAAAAAATAATAATTGTGTACAATAAAATAAACAAAGGTGAAATAGACACAACCCACAAAATCGAAACAGAAACCTGCAGTCAGAGCTGGCAGAGGCAGCAAGTTATGACCCTGAAGAGCAGGAGGAGAGCAGCGACCAAGCATTAGGTATGGACTTGAGCTGTCAGACAGGTAAAGGCATCCCTCTCCATGCAGGGATCATAGCTCCATGTAATTCTTTTTTTATATATATTTATTTTTATTTTGGAGAGAGACACACAGAGAGACAGAGAGAGAGGGAGAGGAAGACAGAGAATGGGTGCGCCAGCAGCCTCTCAGCCACTGTGAACGAAATCCAGATGTGTGCGCCCCCTTGTGGGCAAGTGTGGCATTGCGCCCTTGCATCACTTTGCATCTGGCTAAACATGGGACCTGGAGATTGGAACTGGTGTTCTTAGGCTTAGCGGGCAGGCGCCGTAACCACTAAGCCATCTCTCCAGCCCCTCCGGGTAATTCTAAATCACTGACTCTGATAAATCTAGGCGATCTGTTTCCCAAATCTCTGAGATCAAAGTTCTAAGCTAGTTTATGGACACCACCTTCAAGGATATTCCTCATGTCCTAGAAGACATGATTAGTATTTAATACCCACCAAGTGAGAGCAGTAAACTGGGTGATTGAGTGCAAGCACTCTACAGGTAGGTGCAAGGAAAGGCCTGTGAACCCAGGACAAGAAGGTAGCTGTGTCTCACCCAAGGGTGGAGTTTTCAGCAGACAGACACTAGCCTGGCTTTGAGGTACAGTCCCTAGACCTTGGGGAATATATAAATGACTTTTATTTAAGCCACCCATTCCCCATTCTATGATATTTTACTAGGGCAGCCATGGTAGATCAATGCATATATATTGAAACTACTTGCCATTTTAATATACAGGGAATGCTATAAATATATATGTGCTATGTGGCAGTTACTGTCTCATTACTGGGGCACAATGCCTGAGCAGAAACAGCTTATAGGAAGGAAAGGGTTTCTTTCAGCTTTCACGGTTTTAAATTTTTATTTATTTATTTGCAAGCACAGAGAGAGAGATAGAGAGAAGAGAGACAGACAGAGAGAGAATGGGCACACCAAGGCCTGTAGCCATTGCAAACGAACTCCAGATGCATGTGCCCCATGTGCATCTGGCTTACGTGGGTCCTGGGGAATCAAACCTGGGTCCCTTGTTCACAGGCAAGTGCTTTAACCGCTAAGCCATCTCTCCAGCCCTCAGCTTACACTTTTGAGGGGAAGTGTCCAACATGGCTGGGAAAGCATGGCAGGAGCCAACAGACAGCGTCACACTTCACATCAGCAGGGACAAAGTAGGAAAGTGCAAAGGCACCAAGTGGAGGTGAACTATAACACCCCAAGACCTGCCCCCAAAGACACACCTCCTCCAGCAAGGCTCCACTTCCTAAAGGCTCCCCCAACCAGGGACCAAGTATTCAAACATATGAGTCTATGGGGACATTTCACATGCTATTATGAACACCACTGACTGATACTACCAGCAATTTTGGCAACATGAAACTGTTACCCATATTTCGGTTGGCATTAAAAATTGCTTTCTAAGCCTGGGAGATGGCTGAGTAGATAAAACCATGCTGCACAAGTCTGAGTATGTGAATTTGGATCTCCAGACCCCACTTAAAAGCAGGAAGCTATGGGAGGCTTCTGTAATTCCAGAACATCTATGGCAAGAGGAGAAGACAGGGACAGGAGAATTGCCTAGAAGCTCACGGACCAGCTAGCCTGGCAAATGGAGTGGTGAACAAAACCCAGCGAGAGATCCTGCCCCAAACAAGGTAGAAGGCAAGGACTCACCCAAAAACTATCTTCTGACCTCCACATGCAATGGCACACATGAGTTTGCATTCACAGACATGAACATGCATACATACACACATAAAGCTTTACTTTCTTCCAGATTATGAAAACACCTGTGCTCACCTGATCAGGCCCCGATACATGATGTACTCACACCATCTGTCCTGATCTGTACTGTCGATATCCTACAAAGAACAAAGAGGACAATGTTCACAAGGGAACATGCAGGGCTGCCAAGTCAGCTCAGCAGTTAAAGGTACTTGCTTGCAAAGCCTGCCGGCTGGGGTTTAATTCCCAAATATCCATGCAAAGACAGGCATAAGAGTGGATTCTGTGTCTGGAGTTCACTTACAGTGGCAGGAGACCCTGGTGTGCCCATACATATACTCCGTACACACATGTGAAATATATTTTTAATTTTTTTTAATGTATCATTTTATTATTATTATTTTGAGTTTTCGAGGTAGGGTCTTGCTGTGGCCTAGAGTGACCTGGAATTCACTTATGTAGTCTCAGGGGGTCCTCAAGCTTACAGCGATCCTCTTATCTGGGCCTCCTGAGTGCTGGGATTAAAGTCATGTGCCTCCATGCCTGGCTTATTTAATTATTATTTTTACTTGAGCGAGACAGAAACAGGAAGAGGCAGAGAGAGAATGGGCACGCCAGGGCCTTTCACGTGCACTCCCTTGTGTGCATGTGCGACATTGCGTGCTTGCATCGCTTTTGTATCTGGCTATATGTGGGACATGGAGATTCGAACAAGCGTTCTTAGGCTTCACAGGCTAAGCCATCTCTCCAGCTCTCATTTTATTATTTTTTTAAAAAGATAAAACAGGGTTGGAGAGATGGCTTAACAGTTAAGGTGTATGTCTGCAAAGCCTAGGGACCCTGGTTCAATTCTCCAGGTCCCACGTAAGCCAGATGCACAAGGTGGCACATGTGTCTGGAGTTCATTTGCAGTGGCTAAGGGCCCTGGCATGCCCATTCCCACTCTTTCTCTCTCCCTCTCTCTGTCTCTAATAAATAAACAAAATCTTTTTTTTTTAAAAAAAAAAAAAAAAAAGATAAAACATGATGCTCTGTTCTGAATTGCCACATAAGAAAAACAAGTGTGAACTACAGTACAGTTTTGGTGCCCCCTACTGATCCTTTATGGCACAAATTCATTCGTTCACTTCTGAGTACTTACTGAGTGCCCATCTATCTCTGCACTGGGTGCTGAGAATAAGGAGATGAAGATGGTCCAGGGAGTCGGTGATTACCCAGTGGTCCCCGCCTCCTGCAGCCTGCCAAGCCTGCCATCCCCAGCAAGCCTCCATGCTGCTCGGCAGTCATCCCAGGCTATGCTCCGTGCATGCCAGCTATACCAGTGCCCCGATGTCTCTTTCTCGTCCTCCTGGGCAGAGGGGCTGCCTGATACTTAGCAGAAGCCTGGCATTCAGCCCGTGCCTCATCTATGTATGTTCAATCGAATCACTGAAATAAACACATCCAGAGGCAATCAGGCGTCCTGTGGCTGGTGGAGACTTGGGAGCAAGCTCATTTTTCATCAGAGAAGGAGAACGGAGCATATTTTTCCTATAATGTATTGGAGAAGCTATAAATATGGTGTTTTGTGCTGAAGGAAAAAAATCTCCATTTTTCTCCTTTTCAAATATCCTATAAACAAAAATATAATGGACTTTTCCCACTTCTGAATCTTACTATGAATTTTTAATTTAAAATACATCTTATATCATTAAAAGAATAACACCGTAATTCATTTTTTTCCCTTGCGACAGGGAGGACACCTGGATGCCTGCTTAATCTTAATGATTATTTATATCATCTAAACTATTTAAAATTTTTTAAAATTTTTTTATTTATTATTTACAAGCAGAGAGAGATAGAAGAAAGACAGACAGAATGGGCACAGCAAGGGCCTCCAGCCACTGCAAATGGACCACAGATGTACACACCACTTTGTGCATCTGAATTTGCATGGGTACTGGGAAACCAAATTCATGTCGTTAGGCTTTGCAAACAAGCACCTTAACTGCTGAGCCATCTCTCCAGCCTTTTCCCCCCTTTTTTCTCTTATGTGTGTGTGGTATGTGCGTGTGTGCGTATGTATGCCCACATGGGTGGGCAAATGTGTGTGCAGGTGTGTGTGAAGGTCAGAGGTTGATACTGGGTGTCTTCCTCCATCACTTTCCATTTCATTTACGGACGTAAAGTCTCACTTGGGGGCTGGAGAAATGGCTTAGTGGTTAAGGCATTTGCCTATGAAGCCAAAGGATGCTGGTTCGATTCTCCAGGACCCACGTAAGCCAGATGCACAAGGGGCACATGCATCTGGAGTTCGTTTGCAATGGCTGGAGGCCCTGGCGTGCCCATATTCTCTCTCTCTCTGTGTCTGCCTCTCCTCTCTCTCTCTCTCTCTCTCTCTCTCTCTCTCTCTCTCTCTCTCTGCTTGCAAATAAATACATAAATAATTTTTTTTTAAATTTTTTAAAAAGAAAAAAGTCTCACTTGGACCCAGAGCTCATGTATTCTGCCAGTCTTGCTAGCCAGCTTGCCCCCAGGGGTTCCCTGCCTCCACCTCCTGAGCACTGGGGTGACAGGTGGGCCACCTTGTCCACTAGGCACCTGTGTGGGTGCTTGTGTTCTGAACTCCAGTCCTCACACGTTTGTACTTTATTCTCCGAGCCATAGCCTCAGCCCCTACACATACCTTGTACACACATGGAAAAAATGTAAATAAATCTTTAAAGTTACACGGAAAGTTTTGTAATAATGATAAAAAGCAAATACATTTTTTTAAAGCATTGTTCTGGTTTGCCTTGGGAAGAGATAAAAAATTTAGTCATTCAGCTCTATCAATTGGGAATAATAAACTATGAGACTGTTTAAGTATTACTTTATTGTATTAGGTTTTGCAAAGATGCTGTAAAATTTTAAGACCTCAGGACTTAAGTACTCATTTCTTAGAAAGAAAAATTATTCATCCAAACATATATGATTAAAATTCCTCTCCACACAAATAAATTTCCCAGTGAGAAAGCAGTATCAGAATTTTTTTAAATTTATTTATTTGAGAGGGGCGTGGAGAAAAATGGGCACACCAGGGCTTTCAGCTGCTGCAAACGAACTCCAGACTCATGTGCCACCTTGTGTAATCTGGCTTATATGGGATCTGGGGAATCGAACCTGGGTCCTTAGGCTTTACAGGCAAGCACCTTTAACTGCTAAGCCATCTCTCCAGCCACCACTGCCAATTTTAACACGACTTTCAGACCATGCAACCAGAGGCCAGCAGAAGATGACACAGCAGTGAGGGCTTGTGGCAGTCTGTTACAAAGCGGTCAGTAATGGATATAGCCTAGGCTTCCACATCCTAGGTTTTCCTTGGACACTTCTGAGTTCTCTTGGTCCTCTTTCCTAAGACAGTCTATCTTCTCTTCCCTCAGTCACCACCCCTATGACAGCCATAATTTGGGTGTGATTTGAGGGCAACCCCTAAGGGCTTTGTGGTAGTTTGAATGGATGTTCTCCAATAGATTCAGGAGTTTGCTTAAGCTTGTAATTTATTCGATTTGCAGCTGCCTGGCTGGAGGAGGCGTCACACTGTGGGCAGATCCTAGGATCTAACCATAAGGTGTGTTTGGGGGCAGATCTGAATTCCAGCCTAAGGTATGCAGAGTGCTTGAGCTCTGTCTGCCTGGGGTTCCTGGAGTGTGTTTGCTTGTGGCGGGTGGTGGTTGCTTTTCACTCTACATTGACCTGTGAAGGGGCGGTTGGGGGGGGCAGCTTCTTCTGCCATGATGAAACGTCCCCTTTTTTCCTTCCATAAAATGTGGCTGGTTGGGAAGTGCATCCTAGCAACGTGAAGCTGACAGGCTCCTAGGTTGGAAGCTTGCCCTCCCCCCCCGCCCCCTGCCCAATATTGTGGTGCTGAGGTGGTAGAAGCTTTCAGAATGGGAGCCTGGTGGAAAGGGGTTAAGTCACAGTGGGCATGTGGAGAACAACCACCATCTGCGGGGATAAATGCTGGTCTTAGACACGGAGTCACAACTTATTAGAGCAGACAGTTATTGTGGTAGTCTGAATGGATAATCAATCTTGTAACTTGGTGTCACTGTGTAAAGACCTTCATCACACCATGTTGTCACCTGTCTTTCCAGTGTTAAAGTAGGAAAGTCAACATAAAACGCATGTTTTTTTTTTTTTCTCGGCAGACATTCTCCAAAAATAAAGTTAATACAAAGTGGGGAAAAAAAAACCCAGGAAATCTGCATAGATCTTAATTAAGTAAACAATTACATTTCTCATTATAAATTAATGCATTTAGTACCCTGGTGGATATACGAGTCTCTTGAGGATTTGACTTACATTTAATTTCTCCTGAATATGATTGTGTCTGGGGCACTGGTGAATGCAAGTGTTTTAGATCCGGAAAGGTTAGACTAATCTGTGTCGCTGGTGAGCCTCTGTGTGGTCCCTCGGCCATCTTCTCTACCTGACATTTCATTTCCTTTTTTCCCTCTTAGCATCATAATTAACTTTCTCAGTGTGGCGGGCTATATTCGCTAAGAATGGTTACAATACCTCACTTACCATGTGCTATTATTATAATGTCACTGCCCATTAACGGGTGAGCTTTGTGCTTCTTCTAGGTAAATGGGATCAGATTTGTGACAAGAGCAGAAGAGATGCTGAGACCCTTAGAAGGCGAAGATCCCTCTCAGAAACTCACTCTGTAATCTAGCTACCATGAAGGAAGGACACTGAAGGAGCCACGAACAGGAACCAGGATGCTGAGTCCAAAGCACAGCTGATCACCTATGAAGAGGATCTTCCAGTGGCCAGATGAGCGTCTCACTAGCCCTGTGGGAAGCAGAGCTTATCTGTCCCCACCGAGCCCTGTCCACGTGCAAGCTGGTCAGAAGAATTTTGTTTTTCTAAATCAGTATATTTTATGATAGTTTTCTTTGCAGCAATAATTAGAAAACACGGTAAGCTATTAGATTGGGATTTTTTTTTTTAAGCATGGAAGACACAGAGAGGCATTTTTTAACAAATCAGAGTTCCTGTCAAAATTGTGGTACCTTCACATTGCCATGTTCTATGAGCTGTCGGTAATCTCGGGAGCCAGGGGCTGATGTGATGTATCCCAAAAATATCACTTGATTGGAGCAATTTTTCAGTAGTTTTGAAACAGCAATAGCCTGCAGCTTCCTGTCAAGGTCATCTCTAAAAAATAAAATAAAATAAAAATTGCCTCTTTATTTTATTTGCCAAACAACTTCTTAAAATAGGTAACTGAGTTGTGAAAGAACACATTCAATCAGGGTACACACCCAGAGCATTTCCTCTTTGGGTATGTATGCCATGAGCAAGGATAGATACAGTACTACTGATGGGCTAGCAAACTGTTATGTTAAAAAAAAAAAAGGACTGGAGAGATGGCTTAGTGGTTAAGGCACCTGCCTGCTAAGCCTAAGAACACCGGTTCCAATCTCCAGGTCCCACGAGTAGCCAGATGCAAAGTGAGGCAGGGCACAATGCTGCACTTGCCCACAAGGGGGTGCATGCATCTAGAGTTCATTTATAGCAGCTGAGAGGCTGCTGGTGCACCCATTCTCTGTCTGTCTTCCTTTCCCTCTCTCTCTGTCTCTCTCTGTGTCTCTTTCCAAAAAAAAAAGAAAAGAAAAAGAAAAAGAAAAAAAAGAAAGAAAAAGAGATCTTCGCAAATCATTTGGATTGAACTTTATTTAAATATAAATTGTAGGGTCTGGAGGGATGGATGGTTTGGTGCTTGTCTGCAAATCCTAAGGACCCATGTTCAGCTCTTCAGGTCCCATGTAAGCCAGATGCACAAGGTGATGCAAGCGTGCAAGGCTGCACATTTGCATGCATCTGGAGTTCAACTGCAGTGGCTGGAGGCCCTGGCATGCCAGTGCTCTCAGTCTCCTCTCTTTCTCTGTTTCTCTGTTTCTCTCTCTCTCTCACACACACACACACACACACACACACACACACACACACACACACACACACACATAAAAAGGCCAGTCTGTGGGGCTTGCCCCCAAAAAATAAATAAATAAATTATCAATTGTAGGTCTGGAGTGAGAGCTTTGCAATTAAGGTGATTGCCTGCAAAGCCAAAGGACTCAGGTCCAATTCTCCAGGACCCACATAAGCCAGATGCACAAGGTGGCACATGCATCTGGAGTTCTTTTGCAGCAGCTGGAGCCCCTGGAGCACCATTCTCTCTCTCTCTCATATGTGTGTGTGTGTGTGTGTGTGTGTGTGTATCTTTTCTCTCTCTAGTACATAAATAAAAATAAAATATTTTTAAGTGTCCACTGTAAATACAGAGTTTGGCACATCTGGGGACATAGCGCAGTGGCAGAGCACTTGCCTTACATATGCAAGACCCGAGATACATAAATAAATAATAAATAATAACATAAATAATAAAGATACATAAATACATCAATGTGGCAGTAATGCAGTAATGTGAGCCCTGGTCATCACTATTAAAACTTATGAACCAGTAGTCAAAAGATTCAGGGGTACTGCTAAGAAGGGGAGTCCTAACATTTATAGACTGTCCCAGACTTATGTAACTGGGGTGATGACTTTGAGTGTAACTGTCCCACATGACCTCACGTGTTTGTGTTTGAGTTTCCAACTTAGTTCCCAGCTGTTGGAGCCTTTGGGAGGTGGAGCCTTGCTGGAGGAGGTGTGTTGCTAGGCATAGACCTTGGGGTGGATCAGACTGGCTCACTGGATGGTGAGAGCTAGCTCACTCTTGCTGTTTTCTCCCTGCTGCAGATACGTAACATTGTGAGCTGGCTGGTGATGAAGCATCCCTTCAAAACTGTGAGTGTGAAGTAAGCCCTTTTTCCCATAAGCTACATCTGATGGAGTGATTTGTCCCTGCAAAGAGAGGGTTAACTGCTATAGTAACAGTTACCTACCCAGTTCCTTTGACCACTTTCTGAAATCCCCCTCTGCTCCTCCCCTACCCAAACACTGGCTGGAAATGTGGCTTTGATTACACTAATCACCTTAGACATAGAACAGATGAGTAGGCAAGTTCTGAGGGGTTGACAAGTCTTGGGGAAAAAAATAGGACATCATAGTTTATAAGATCCAGGCAAGAAAGTCAAAACACTTCATGGGTTTCAAACAAAATGAAGTTAATGTAGGAAATTGGTTGCTTGGGTGATGGGAACAAAAGCCATCAACACCCCAAAGATGGACAAGCAGAGGTGGTATTGAAAAGTTTAGAAGGGCTGGAGAGATGGCTTAATGGTTAAGGTGCATGCCTGTGAAGCCTAAGGACCCAGGTTCGATTCTCCAAGTGCCACATAAGCCAGATGCATATGGTGGCACATGTGTCTGGAGTTCCTTTGCAGTGGCTAGAGGCCCTGGCACACCCATTCTCACTAACTCTCTATTGCTCTCTCCCTCTCTCTGTCTCTGATAAATAAATGAATAAATAAATAAAATCTTTATTGCACCGGAGGTCATGAGCCTTAGGGGTATAAAGCCTGCTCTTGTCTGGTTAAATGTATGTATTATTCCCACAAAACTGCCCTGAAAGCACTGCATTTAATGTTCATATTCATATATTAATGCTACTCTCACTTCTGGTTAGAGAAGCTTCTCTTTTCAGATGGCAATGACCACTGGGATGACCCAAAAGGCAACATGGTGCTGAGAAGAAGGGACGGAGGAGTGAAACATCTCTATCACACCCTCCAAGGCTTAGGGTCCATTGCAAAAGAGGGGCAGAAAGAATGTAACAGCCAAAGGAAGGGTACCACTCCTTACAATGCAACTGTCCAGACAGAAATTGGCCTTGATATCCATGACCTTGCAGGGCCTAGCAATATCTTCACAAGACCTTCATAATAGGAGAAAAAGATGATGACATCAAATTAAAAGAAAGACTAATGGAGAGAGGGAGGGGATATGATGGAGAGTGGAGTTATGAAGGGAAATGCGGGGGGAGGTGAGGGAAATATCATGGTTTATTGTCTATAATATAGAAATTTTCAATTAAAAATGTTCTAGGGCTGGAGAGATGGCTTAGTGGTTAAGGCACCTGCCTCCTAAGCCTAAGAACGCCAGTTCCAATCTCCAGGTCCCACGTTTAGCTAGATGCAAAGTGACGCAAGGGCGCAATGCTGCACTTGACCACAAGGGGATGCAAGCATCTGGATTTCATTTGCAGCAGCTGAGAGGTGGCTGGCACGCCCATCTCTATCTGTCTTCCTCTCCCTCTCTCTCTGTCTCTCTCTCTGTCTCTCTCTCTCTCTCTGTGTGTGTGTGTGTGTGTCTCCAAAAATATAAATTAATTAAAATGTTCTAAAAAAAACAAAACTATGGGGACGCTTAAAGTCGTACTGAATGCACTGTACTTTATTTTTTTGTTGTTGTTGTTTTGGTTTGGTTTGGTTTTGCAAGGTAGGGTTTCACTCTAGCTCAGGCTGACCTGGAATTCACTCTGTATTTTCAGGTAGCCTCGAACTCATGGCGATCCTCCTACCTCTGCTTCCCGAGTGCTGGGATTAAAGGCGTGTGCCACCACGCCCAGTGTACTGTACTTTATAGCATGTATGGATATGAGTTTATGGGGACCAGGGACAGAATGTGGTGGTTTGGTTCAGGTGTCCTCTATAAACTTAGGTGTTCTGAATGCTGGGTTCTCAGCTGATGGAGATTTGGGAATTAATGCCTCCTGGAGTTAGTGTATTTTGGGGGGAAGGATTATGGGCATTAGAGCCAGTGTCCCCTTGCCAGTGTTTCACACACTCTTCTGTTCCTATTGTCCACCTGATTTTGGCAAGGAGGTCATGTCGAACCTTTGCTCATGCCATTGTTTTCCCTGCCATCATGGAGCTTCCCCCTTGAGCCTGTAAGCCGAAATAAACCTCTTTTTCCCCACAAAATAAATTTTAAAAAATAAAGCTTAGAAGCCAGCAATAGCTAGAGGAAGATGGACTACAGCAGGGGTGTCTGTGAAGGAGCTGGAACCAGCCAAAGTGGAGCTGCAGCCACAGAAGAGAGACTTGGCCACTGCCAGAGTCACCAGACGGAGCAGAGAGAGAGGACGAGAAGTGTCCTGGCTCTTCTGCTTTCCATCCTTGCACCTCCCATTGACTAAACCCACCCAGAAGCCAGAAGGCTAGGGACTTTGGAAATGCAATTGCCTGCAACGTAGAGCCAAGAGTCGGAGTAAAGAATGAACCTGAGAGTACATAGATGGTAACTAACATGGGAATTTATATAGACCAGAAACTAATGAGCCAGTTAAGGAAAAGACAACAGATAGGGCTGGAGAGATGGCTTAGGGGGTAAGCACTTACCTGTGAAACCCGAGGACTGTGGTTTAAGGCTCAAGGCTCAATTCCCCAGTGCCCACGTAAGCCAGATGCACAAGGGGGTGCATGCATCTGGAGTTCGTTTGCAGTGGCTGGAGGCCCTGGTGCACCCATTCTCTCTCTCTCTCTCTCTCTCTCTCTCTCTGCCTCTTTATCTCTCTGTCTGTCTGTCACTCTCAAACAAATAAAGAAAAAAGAAAAGGTAACAGAGCAAGATAGGAGCTCACCAACAGCTAAAACTGCTGAAACCGGAGAAGCCCCACTGACCGAGGCTCTGAAGACAGGACCTAGCTGAAGAAAGGTGTGGAAACAGCCAGCTGCTTTTGAAATTCATCTCATGAAGCAGAAAGATTAAAACACCACTGGTTAAACACTTTGATAACAAATTTTCACTAGAACCAAAGACAGGTCATCACTCTGTTTTTATTTTTATTTTTTTGTATTTCTTTTTTGATGAGAGAGAGAATTGGCACTCCAGGATCTCCAGCCACTGCAATTGAACTCCAGATTGCATGCATCACCTTGAGTGCATGTGCACTTGCATCTGCCTCCTTGAAATCATGGACCTCTGGTCTGTCACTCAAAGCATCACCAACAGCTAAAACTGCTGAAACCGGAGAAGCCCCACTGACCGAGGCTCTGAAGACAGGACCAGCTGAAGAAAGGTGGAAACAGCCAGCTGCTTTTGAAATTCATCTCATGAAGCAGAAAGATTAAAACACCACTGGTTAAACACTTTGATAACAAATTTTCACTAGAACCAAAGACAGGTCATCACTCTGTTTTTATTTTTATTTTTTTGTATTTCTTTTTTGATAAGAGAGAGAATTGGCACTCCAGGATCTCCAGCCACTGCAATTGAACTCCAGATTGCATGCATCACCTTGAGTGCATGTGTGACCTCGCACACTTGCATCACCTTGTGCGTCCTGCTTACATGAAACCTGGAGAGTTGAACATGGAGAGTTCGTTTGCAGTGGCTAGAGGTCCTGGTGTGCCTCCTCTCTTCTCTCATCCCCCCCCCCTTCTCTCTCAAATAAATAATTTTTTTTTAAAGAAATGCTTCTACTCACTATGCCTTGGGTATAAAAGTGATATTCTTGTAGTTGGTGAATTAAATAGAGCGTTCTTGTTGAATTCTCTAATAACACGTGCAAGCCTTCTATAATTCATTCCTAATAGGATTCTCACACAGTCACCAGAAAATGAAATCTTTAAACATTTATTCACTTATGTCGACTGTTGTAGGATGCAGGCAAGTGGCATGCATAATGATGGCCTCACAAATGGAGGTTTTAATTAGCCAGTCATTTGTTGGGATGCTACTGTTCACAGACAGACTTTCAAAGAACTAACAAGCCGGGCATGGTGGTGCACGCCTTTAATCCCAGCACTTGGGAGGCAGTGGTAGGAGGATCACTGTGAGTTCAAGACCACCCTGAGACTACATACTGAATTCCAGGCCAGCCTGGACTAGAGTGAGACCCTATCTTGAAAAACCAAAAACAAAACAAAGAACTAGCAAGAGTCATATTCCTAAGAACAAAGACTGTTCCTGTCAGGATAAACATTCTTTTTTTCTTTTTTTTTTTTTTTTTTTCGTTTTTTTGAGGTAGGGTCTCACTCTAGTCCAGGCTGACCTGGAATTCACTATGTAGTCTCAGAGTGGCCTCGAACTCACAGTGATCCTCCTACCTCCCAAATGCTGGGATTAAAGGTGTGCGCCACCACGCCCAGCTAAATACATTCTTTTTAAAGCTGCCCAATATACCTCGTACTTAGGGTTACCTGGTTGAGTTTAGTAGTAGCCTGTGTTAATTGGACACCTACTACATTCATGTTTATCTAAACTAATACATCTTATGTAATTTTCTCAAGAATCTTATGAACTACATTCTGTTAATTTTAGGACTTACAGATAAAGAAACTGTGTTTCAACATAGTTAACTGGGTGTGGGGTAGATACACAGTACCAATTTACGATTCGAGCCAGACTGATTCTCGGGCCAGGAACCCCATGTTCCTACCCATTAGATCTCACTGCTTTTCTCTTTGGAGTTATCTGTTTCGCTTCTCCATCCCTTACATTTAACCACTTGCAGACAGAGAGGCTGCACATGTCAGCAACTGCGTGCTCACAGGCCCCTCACTATACCGTCTCTAAAGTCTGATTATTACCACAGGCCGCACAAGGAAAAATCATTCGAGAGGTTAAAAAGAGCAGAGCGTGAGAAAGGTTACTTCATAGAAATCAGAGTAATATGCTAACACTCCTTCATGGAGATTCTATAACATCAAATAAATCGAAGAAACTCACTCGTGATTTCCAAAGTGTGTCACAACAAAATCCACCAGGTTGTCAGAGATGTTCACGGTCAGGGTTATGGCTGGTGCAATCTCGCCCTCTGGCGACGGAAGCAGGTGATGCTCCGATTTCACAATGGGGTATCTTGACAATACCATAATCCTGTACGCAAATGAGATGGCACAGCAGCACTTCAACACCAGTAGTATGCAGAGGGACAAAAGTCAATGCATTCAAACGAGCTGTGTCCCGCTGAGGGGCATTCGGAGCAGTCGTGTTGCAGAGACCTCTATGGGAGTCTGCTGGTTAGTTCATCGCATCTGACTTTTGCATGTGCTATGAAGATGTGAGAAAGAGCAGCGCTGACAAAATGCAAAACCTATTTCGCTTGCAGCGTTACTCTGGCAATACCTCTGCACACCCCATTTTATTATTTATCCACACCTATGGGATAGTACCCAGCCTTCAAGGACACAACGTGTGACAAGGGCCTAAGCTGGAGAAGGACCTAAGTGACTCCATATTGTGAATCTACACAAGGAAGTCAGTTTAGCTGGTGCCCCAGGATATGGTCTCACCTGCACTTGAACTTTATGCTTGGCTTGCCTTGACACAATGGGTCACCACAAGACAAGATGTTTTTCTCACTATTGCTAAATGCAATCTTTAGCTTCTGTGTTAACTGCCGCTTGCTTGCAGTTGCAGGAGAGGGAAAATGCAGTGAGGGGTGATTCTGGAAAAGTTTCTGGTTTTTCTAAAATTCAACTGAAATTAACTCTTGGTTTTGTAAGATTATGATTACTGAACTGCTGAACTGTACAACTAAGATGTGCAATCGTACAGATTTCTCCTATAAAAGGAGCCCTAGGGCACAGCCTGGCACTGCATTCGGGCTCCCAAGTCCTGGATGTAGTCGCCAGCTGGCAAATAAAGATTCCTTCTTACTACTTGGTGACAGTGTGGTCTTCCCTGGGGGTCCTCCCAATGACAAAAGTAATGATTTATGGGCTGGAGAGATGGCTTAGCGGTAAAGGTGCCTGCCTCCTAAGCCTAAGAACACTGGTTCCAATCTCCAGTGGTTCCAATCTCCAGGTCCCACGTTTAGCCAGATGCAGTGATGCAAGAGCGCAATGCCGCACTTGACCACAAGGGGGCGCAGGCGTCTGGATTTCGTTCGCAGCAGCTGAGAGGCTGCTGGCGCGCCCATCTCTATCAGTCTTCCTCTCCCTCTCTCTCTATCTCTCTCTCTGTGTCTCTCTCCAAAAAAACAAGTAGTGATTTACAAAATTAGCAACTACAAGCTGTTCCACAGACACAGGTGGTCCATGTCACTCAGAGCCCGAGTTTCACAGGGGGAGAAGCAGGGCTCAGAGCTCTCGTGCCTCACTGCAAGCACACACGCACATTCTGTGCTTCCTCGATGGAGTCCTCAGAGAGGGCGGTCCCCTGTGACACCTGCAGGCCTATCTCCAGCCTGTCCTATCTGTCCTACTTGGCCCTCCAGGCTATAGATTAGATATCACATGAGTGTCCTGGAGCATGTCACACTTAGCACAGATGTGTTGCTCTCTTGGGGATTCCCATCTCTTTCAGGAAAACCTCTCCTGCCAGGTTTTTCAGGTCAAAACCCAACACATTGCCTTGCTCTTGAATCTTTGCTTCTCCATCCCTTATATTGAAGCGTGTAGGTAAGGCCTGTGTTGCGTAGCACATTCCTCAGCATGGAAGAGAGGAAGGAGAGACTGAAACACCCCTTCCTGTGGGGGAGAAGGGAGAGGAAGAAAGTTCCAGAGACTCAGGAAGTCAGCAAGCCTGGGAAAAGGTTTGCAAGACCCCCGCCCTACGGCTCTGTCCCCAAACTGTTCTTGACCTCACCTTCTTCTGTCCATCTCCACTGTCCCCACTGTCATCCCTCTCCTGAATGTCCCTACCTCCTCACCTGTTTCTAGCTCGCATTGATCTAGCTATTAAATCTTAGAATAGATGAAGTCGGTCTTTAAAATTCTGCTGAGATGGCTTAGCGGTTAAGGCATTTGCCTGCAAAGCCAAAGGATCCCAGTTTGATTCCCCAGGACCCACGTAAGCCAGATGCACGAGGGGGCACATGTGTCTGGAGTTCATTTGCAGTGGCTAGAGGCCCTGATGTACCCATCTTCTCTCTCTTTCTCTCTCTGCATCTTTCTCTCTCTCTCTCTCTCTCTCAAATAAATAAAATATAAAAGTTTCTGCTGGCGTCTCATCACAACTGGGCTCTCTATGGTCAGGTGCCCTCCCTGGGCTTGAAGACTTACCAGCACCTCCCGCCCCCAAGGGGGGGGCCTCTCTACTGCAAGCACCCCCAAGCTCCATCCCACCTGCATTCCACTCTAACTGCTTTCTGAGCTCTTCCTGGGATGGGTCTCAGCTCCTCCTTATCATAATATCTTCAGAGAAACTCCTACCCCTGACTTTCTTGGAGGACCACTGTGGTGGTTTGAATGGCTGTCCCCCCCGTAGATTCAGGAGTTTATGAAAGCTTTTAGATTTCCAGCCATCTAGCTGAAGGAGAGTGTCACTGTGGGAAGACCCTAGGGGTCCAGCCCTGAGGCGTTACTGGGGGCGGATCTGAATTCCAGCAAAGTGCTTGAGCTCTGCCTGGGGTTCCCAGGAGTGTGCTTGCTGTGGTGCCAGTGGTGTGGTTTCTCTCTTCCTGCACCTGTGTCATTTCTTCTGCCACTATGGAACTTCCTCTGGATCTGTAAGAGTCAATAAATCCCTTCTTCCTATAACCTGTACCTGGTTTCGAGGCTCAGCCCAGCAACATGAAGCCAACTGTGACAACCACCATTTCCATGTCACTGTCTATCCTTGCATTCTCAGTGGCTTGTTATCACAGTCTCAAATTGAAATATTTATTTTTTTTTAAGATTTTATTTTTATTTATATAAGACACAGAGAAGGGGAGAGCAAGAGAAAGAATGAGAATGGGAGGGCCAGGGCCTCTAGCCACAGCAAAGGAACTCCAGATGCTTACGTGGGACCTGGAGAATCAAACCAGGGTCCTTAGGCTTCACAGGCAAATGCCTTAACTGCTAAGCCATCTCTCCAGCCCAACATATTTATTTTTTTATAGTTGTACTTCAGTATCTTCAGAGGACTGCTTCCAGGATGCCCCACAAATCCCAAAACCTACACATGCTTAAATCTCATACAAAATCATGTCCTATGTATATATGACCTACACATATCCTCCTGAGCACTTTACATTATCTCTAGATAACTTACAGTACATACCTACTATAATGCTTGCACATCACCTCATACACAATTTAGCATAGTACTTCGTGAGGGGCCAATTCAAGTTTTGTTCTTTGGAACTTTCTAGAAATCTTTTTTTTTTTTTCAAATATTTTCAATCTCAAGATGGATGAATCCATGAATAAAGAGCCTGAGGATCAAATTGCCACATCTTGTTTGTTCACTTCCCCCTCCCCTTGGCTATGAAAACTACAAAATGGAAATAAAAATCTCAGCTCGGGGCCAGAGCTTGTTTGGAGAGCTACCTCAAGCTCTTTGGCCCCTGGGTAAACAAACTTCTCTCCTTTCACTCATACTGACATTGGAGTGACCTTTCCAGAGAATTTCTATAACAAGGACATGGAGGGTCCACTCCCATTATGTCTTTTTACACTAGAATAAAAGCTCCTTGAGGAGAGCAGCAGGTCAGACAGGCCTGATACTGGAACCTCAGCTTCTGCCTTGAAGGATTTATCTTTGTGACGAACTGATAATCTCCAGCACCAGGGAACCACTTTAAAAAAATCAGGTAGTGAGGTAACCCAGGCCCAGAAAGCCAAACATCACATGTTCTCTCTCATATATGGATCCTAGCTACAAATGATTGGACTTCTATGTAAGTAGGAATAAAATTCAGTAGCAGAAGCCAGTAAGCTAGAAAGGGGACATAAAGGGAATAGAAAGGGAGGGAGGGGGGACTTAATAGGATGGTATTGTATATATGTAAGTAGAATAACAGATTAATGGAGTTGAAAAGGCCTAAGTGTGGTCAGGGGAAGAGATTGAGTAAAGGAAAGGTGGAGGGAGGGCTAATCAAAATCTAAGAGGATATAAATAAGTCATATGGAAACCTACTTTTCTGGACAATGGAACACTCAGAAGCAATAGATTGTTATTAGAAAATTTTCAGTGCCAGGGATGGGATACCTTCCAGTGAGTTATTGGCCAGGGAGGTCACAGATACCCTGAAAACATTACAGGCTGTTGCCAAGGCCCTTGGTTTCCCACCAGGAATAGAAGGTAAGACCCTATTGCTGAAGACTCCACACACTTGGGATGCAAGGTCACTGAGAAACCCTGCTGGAGCTGAGCTGAAAGCCTCCTCCATGTGGACCAGCTGACAGAAAACTGGAAAAAACTACACTGCATGCAGTTCAATGGGAGAAAGAGAAAACACCACTGAAGATACTCAACAGTGGACACTGTAAGCTTTAAATTTGGCCAGCCAGGCCAAATGATCCAACAGGTGCAATAGTGGCATGTCTGTTATGGGGGAAACCAACTGCTCTCTAATTGAACTAGAGGCCCACTCCATGGGAGGAAATACATCCCTGATATTGAAAACCTACAATAGGGGTAGTCATGAGTCCTAGGGGTGTAACGTCTGCTGGCGTCTAGCTAAATGTATATACTATGCTCACCAAACTGCCCAGTAAGCACTTCTCTTAATGTCCATACCCATATATTAATGCTGCTCTCACTTTTGGTCAGAGAAGCTTCTCTTTTCAGATGGCAGTGACCTTGGGATGACTCAGAAGGCACCATAATTCTGAGAAGGGACAGAGGAGTGCTCAGCACTGAAACATCTCTAACACACCTTTCAAGGCCCAGGATCCATTGTGGAAGAGGGGGCAGAAAGAATGTGAGAGCCAAAGGAAGAGTAGGACTCCTTACAACATGTTCCTCCGGACACAAAATGGCCTGGATATCCATAACCTCACAGTGCCTGACATTACCTACACAAGACCATCATAACAGGAGGAAAAGATGATGACATCAAAATGAAAAGAGAGACTGATTGGGAGGTGGGGAGGATATGATGGAGAGTGGAGTTTCAAAGGGGAAAGTGGGGGGAGGGAGGAAAGTACCATGGGATATTGTCTACAATTAAGGAAGTTGTCAATAAAAATAAAATCAGGGAATATTGGGCTGGAGAGATGGCTTAGTGGTTAAGGCGCTTACCTGTAAAGCCTAAGGACCCAGGTTTGAATCCCCAGTACCCACACAAGCCAGATGCACATGATGGTGCATGTGTCTGGAGTTCATTTGCAGTGGCTAGAGGCCCTGATGTGCCTATTCTCTCTAACTGCCTCTTTCGGTCAAATAAACAAATAAATAAAAATATTATTTTTAAAAATTTTATTTACTGTATTTATTTGCAGAGAGAGAGAGATAGAAGAGAGACAGAGAGAGAGAATGGGTGTGCCAGGGCCTGCAGCCACTGCAAACAAACTCCAGCTGAATGTGCCCTTGTGCATCGGTTTACATGGGTCCTGGGGAATCGAACCTGGGTCCTTTGGCTTCACAAGCAAACACCTTAACCACTAAGCCATCTCTTGAGCCATATATACATATATTAATTTTTTTTTTTTTTTGGTTTTTTGCGAGGTAGGGTCTCACTCTGGTCCAGGCTGACCTGGAATTAACTATGTAGTCTCAGGGTGGCCTCGAATAATTTTTTATATTTATTTTTATTTTTATTCTGGAGAGAGACCAAGAGATAGGGAGAGGAAG
Source organism: Orientallactaga sibirica (assembly GCA_036365145.1). NCBI lineage: Eukaryota > Metazoa > Chordata > Mammalia > Rodentia > Dipodidae > Orientallactaga > Orientallactaga sibirica. The sequence goes on from JAEOAD010000040.1 coordinate 16,680,103, forward strand.
ACAGAGAATGGATGTGCCAGTAGCCTCTCAGCCACTGTGAACAAAGTCCAGACATGTGCGCCCCCATGTGGGCAAATGTGGCATTGCGCCCTTGCTTCACTGCATCTGGCTAAACGTGGGACCTGGAGATTGGAACTGATGGTCTTAGGCTTAGCGGGCAGGCACCTTAACCACTAAGCCATCTCTCCAGCCCCATATATATATATATATATATATATATATTTTTTTTTTTAATTAGGGAATATGGTGGCTGAGGAGAGGGCTCAGTGGATCAAGTGCTTGCTGTGGAAGTTGGAGAACCAGAGTTTAGATTCTCAGCACCTACAAAAATGCCAGGAAGGCATAGCAGCCTATCTGTAATTCAAGCCCTCGAGAGGCTGAGACGAGATCCCCAGGAAAAGCTGGCTAGTCAGATTAACCAGATCAACAAGCTCGGGGTTCAAGTGAGAGACCCTGCCTCAGTAAATAAGGTGGCACTTGCTTAAGGAAGACACCAACATCAACTTCTGGCTTCCAAACGTGTGTGCATACATGCACATACTCACACACATGTGCACTGGCACACACATCCACATGCATGCACATAGGCAGACACGCCACACACACAGAAACACAAAAACAAAAATAGTGACTATGGAGCTAGAGAGATGGCTTAGCCGTTAAGCGCTTACCTGCGAAGCCTAAGGACCCCAGTTCGATTCCCCAGGACCCACGTTAGCCAGATACACATGGAAATGCAGACATCTGGAGTTTGTTTGCAATGGCTGGAGGCCCAGGCACGCCCATTCTCTCTCTCTCTCCCCCCTTCTCTGCCTCTAATAAATAAAAATAAAAACTTAAAAAATATATGGAGCCGGGTATGGTGGTGCACACCTTTAATCCCAGCATTCAGGAGGCAAAGATAGGAGGATCACCATGGGTTCAAGGCCACCCTGAGATTACATAGTGAATTCCAGGTCAGCCTGGGGTAGAGTAAGACCCTACCTTGAAAAACCGAAAAATGAAAAAACCAAAAAAAATAAAACTTAAAAATATGTAGTGAGGGCTGGAGAGATGGCTTGGTGATTGAGGAGTTTGCCTGGGAAGCCGAGGAATCCCGGTTCGGTTCTCCAGGATCCATGTTAGCCAGATGCACAAGGTGGCACATGCATCTGGAGTTCATTTGCAATGGCTGGAGGCCATGGCGTGCCCATTTTCTCTCTCTCTCTCTCTCTCTCTCTCTCTGCCTTTCTCTCTCAAATAAATAAATAATTTTTTTAAAATAATGACTATGCATAGTGTCAGCACCTCCTGACAATGACATGGTAACTTTCCACTCCAAGCTGCTTCCTCTCTCAGCACTATGATCGGGGTTCATTCCCCAGGGGGCCTACTCACCCCCAAGTGTGATCCCTTGTGCTTGGACCGAAGTCTGTGTAGAAACCCAACTTCTCTCCCAGCCACATGGTTAAGTCGTTGTTACCCATGTAGGGCTTAGAAGCATCGCTCTCCAGGATCGTTATAAAATCTGCACCTGTGTGAAAATGGGGGACGAGCAAACAGTAAAAAATACAGCAGGGCACAAAGCAATTAACAAAACCCGATCCGTGCTGGGCATGGCGGTATACATCTTCAGTCCCAGCACTCGGGAGGCTGAGGTGGGTGGATCGCTGTGAGTTTGAGGCCAGGCTGGGGCTACAGAGTAAGTTTCAGCTCAGCCTGGGCTACAGTGAGACCCTACCTCAAAAACAAAAAAATTATTTATTTATTTATTTATTTATTTATTTATTTATTTATTTATTTATTTTGCTTTCTCAAGGTAGGGTCTCACTCTAGCCCAGGCTGACCTGGAATTCACTATATAGTCTCAGGGTGGTCTTGAACTCATGACGATCCTCCTACCTCTGCCACCCCAGTGCTGGGATTAAAGGCGTGCGCCACCATACCCAGCAAAACTTTTATTTATGTATTGATGTATTTATTTATTTATTTATTTATTTATTTATTTATTATTTATTTTGTTATTATTGTTTTGTTTTGTTGATACAGGGTCTCACTTTGTAGCCCAGGCTGATGTTGAACTCAAAATCCTGCCTCTACCTTACGAGTGCTAGAATTGCAGGCGTGTCTCTCCATACCCAGCCATGCTTGTCTCTTGACCTTGGCTTGCTTACGTTCACTCAGAAACCCAAAAAGCAAGGTAATTCCTGTGAATCATCAAACGGAGGTGATTCAAATGTGTGCCGTGAAGGAAGACGCCTATGTTTAGAATGGAACTGAAACATGAAACGCCTTGACGAAACACTGTGGATAAAAGCATGATTTTCCTAAGTACTCAAACATTCTTATCGCCTTCCCCAAACGTGATAATCTCCATGTCGTTCATAACAGCAGGTACAACAGAATGGCACACACTGGCATTTTAGTCCAAGGCAAACAGCTCCACACAGTGTTGCCACGGACATGCGCTTACGAGCTGTTTTACTCTCTGACCAGATGTGCCTCCAAGGCCTCTAATCAAGACTGAATGAGGACGAAAGGCCACAAAAAGGTTAGTGACTCTGTTCATGAAGATGCCCAGGAATTTCTTGGGTGGCATGCTTAGCATGAGAAATAACCAGAACCCTGTGTCCCTTCACTTATCTCACTACCTTCCGTGTAAGCGGATGGAAGACCCAAATTCCCACACATCCTAAAGGATGCTTTATGCAAACACAAACACCCAAGACACAAAAGCAAATAAAATTGGCCCCAGGGCTATTCAAAAACAATGTTCATCACCTTACTTTTCTCCAATTTTTCTGCTTAAAAAAAAATATCGCTTTATTTGAGAGCGATAGAGAATAGGCATTCTAGGGCCTCCTGCTGCTTCAGGTTCATGCACCACTTTGTGCATCTGGCACTGGGGACTCGAACCCAGGCTGTTAGGCTTTGCAATCAAGCACCTTCAACCACTGAGCCATCTCTCCAGCTTTTTAAGGAATAAGATAATGTGTATATTTTCAATATCATGTTCTTTGATCAGGGCAAAGAAATCTACCCAAGCTTTGGAGTTTTCTTATCATTTCATGTAAAAAGTTCTCGATTTTGTTTGAAGCAGGTTTTCGCTCTAGTTCAGACTGACCTGGAACTCACTCTGAAGCCCAGGCTAGCCTTGAATTCCAGGCAATCCTCCTACTTAGGCTTCCAAGTGCTGGGATTAAAAGTGTGAGCCAAAGGTGTGGTGGCACACGCCTTTAATCCCAGCACTTGGGAGACCCAGCTGGGAGGATTGTGGTGAATTCGAGGCCACTCAAGACTACATAGTAAATTCCAGGTTAGCTGGAGCTAGAGTGAGACTCTACCCCGAAAAAAAAAAAAAGTGTGAGTCACCATGCTGGACCCCATTTTGCTTTTTTTTTTTTTTAATTTTTAACTTTTTAGCGACAGAGAGAGAGAGAGAGAGAGAATTGGTGAGCCAGGGCCTCAGCCACTGCAGTTGAACTCCAGACACTTGCACCACCTAGTGGACATGTGCGACTTTGTGTTTGCCTCACCTGTGTGTCTGATTTATGTGGGATCTGGAGAGTGGAACATGGGTCCTTAGACTTCTCAGGAAAGCGCCTTAATGGCTAAGCCATCTCTCCAGCCCCCTATTCTGCTTTTGAATAGGATAGTTTTCTGGTCTCCAGCAGTAGGAGCCCAAGTATCAGGGGCTATGGGCAGAAGCACCTCTAACAAGGACATGACACGAGTCCCCTGCAGATACTCCATATGACATGCTGTTTGGAATGAGTGGACTAATTGCTCTCAAAGACAGACAGATATGGGTGCAGAAGCTGGCCCCGCATCTGTCCAGCAAAACAAAGCCTTTTCAAGAGTTTGCGTGTGTCTGCACATTCCTCCTTCCTACGACTTGGGTGCCTGCTGAAAATGAAAGGGGAAATAGCAGTCACTCCAAACCTGGAACAAATCTCAGGAAGACTCACCTGTCTGATTGAGCAGCTGCGCTGACCTCTCCAGACTAGACCACCCTTCATTGTCGTATCCAAACCTGAAGGGCCAGATGGCAGCGGAGACCGCGTGGGCTGGTGCCTGAGGAATGGTTGCAAAGCTGATTTAGGATACTTGTGAACAATGGATTTTCAGAGACCCGGCTTTCCTCTAACTCTCCCTATGAAAATTCCCACTTCAGCAGAGGAATTTCCTTCAACATTAACCTATATTGAATTCATAAAAAAAATAAAATAAAGAGATGACTACTCCACAGTTCTCTCAAAATAAATCTTAAGCCCTGCATGGTTGGTGAACGCCTTTATTCCCAGAACTCGGGAGACAGAGGTAGGAGGATCTCTGTAAGTTCGAGGCCACCCTGAGACTACATAGTGAATTCCAGGTCAGCCTGGGCCACAGTGAAACCAATAATAATAAATAAATAAATAAATAAATAAATAAATAAATAAATAAATCTTAAGCTTTGGCAGTTCAGAGGAATGTTTGATGTTTGGGAAGTATTTCTATAAACATTGCTTGTAATAGTAAAAAATATATATATATTAGAAGGGCTAGAGAAATGGCTTAGTGGTTAAGGCCCTTGTCCATGTAGCCCAAGGACCCAGGTTCAATTCCCCAGTACCAACATAAGCCAGATGAACAAGGTGGTGCATGCATCTGGAGTTCATAGGCAGTTCCTAGAGGCCCTGACATTCCCATTTTCTCTCTGTATCTGCCTCTTCCTCTTTCTCAAACAGATAAATGAAAATAAAAAATATTAGAAACCACTTAGCTGTCTATTCAGGGAAGAAAAAGAAGAAATATATCATAGAACACTACATAATCTCTATTGAGCTGATTCTAAAAATATAAAAAGAAATGAGCGAATGATGTTCTGTACACAGAAGCCTACACAATGCTAATAAATAAGGTAGAGCTTTATATTTCCATGTGAATGAATCTCCTGAAGACAATTTTAAGGAAGAAGATGTGTTGCAAAATACATGTCAGATGTCAGGTAAGTAGAGCCGAAAACAAGAAAAGACATTGTCTGGGAATCTTTCATATGTAGTAACAATGTAAAGAAATACATGAAAAGGTTTTATTTATATATTTATCTCTTTATTTATTTATTTGCAAGCAAAAAGAGACAGAAAAAAGAAACACACACAGAGAGAATGGGCGCACCAAGGGCTCCAGCCACTGTAAACGAAATCCAGATGCATGTGCCACTTTGTGCATCTGGCTTTATGTGGGTACTGGGGAATCAAACCCCAGGTCGTTAGGTTTTGCAGACAAGCGCCTTAGCCACTGAGACATCTCTCCAGACCCAAAATGATTTTTTTAAAAAATCATGCCTCATGTTATGATGTTAATGTGAAATGTCCCCACAGGTTCATGTGTTTGAACACCTGGTCACCAAATGCTTGGGATCAATGTAGGACTATAGGGTGGGGCTTATGGATCACAGCCCAGGTGAAACAGCCTGAGTCCCTCCCTCTGCTTCCTGTTCTGTGAAGACCAGGTGGGCAAACCATCACAGGAAGACTCCCCAGCCAGCATGCCTCTCCTGCCATGAAACCAAAGTAAATCCTTTCCCCTGGGTGCTTCTGTCAACCATGTTGTTTCACCAATGAGGAAAACAGATAATAAACTCAGGATACAGAGGGATATTGAGAGATCTTGGCCAGATTTATGAACTGACTACCCTAATCTAACCTGGCCATGGACGGTGTCGCCCAAGACAAGTCACGGGCAAGGAAGTTCCCATGATTCCTCTCTCTAGCTCATCCAGAAATATCCAACCCATTGGCCAACCCTGCCAGCTCTACTTTCAAAATATAGTCCAAAGCCGGGCGTGGTGGCACACGCCTTTAATCCCAGCACTCAGGAGGCAGAGGTAGGAGGATCGCTGTGAGTTTGAGGCCACCCTGAGACTACATAGTGAATTCCAGGTCAGCCTGAGCTAGAGTAAGACCCTAACTCGGAAACAAACAAATAAACAAACAAAAAAAAAATCAAAATATAGTCTAAATCCCTCCACTTCTCTCTGGCTCACCAGCCACCAAACCCTCAAATCCCCATTGTCTCCCTCCTGGGCCACTATACAATCCTCAAGCCTCATCTTTCCACCTCAAAATTTATCCTCCCTTTTCTCACAGCAGCTAAACTCACAGCTATCACTTTCTTCACTGCCCTGCCTGAGACACTGAAGTGGGAGTCTCACTGTGGTCTGAGGCCCTGCGTGATACTGCCCTCCGCAGCTCTCCAACATCACCTCCCACCGCTGCACCATCTGCAGCCACGCTGGTGGTTCTGATGAACCTCCAACACTCCAAGCTGGTTCTCCCTCAGTCCTCTCTGGCCACGTGCCTTCCCTCTGAATCCTAGCTTTCTGGATAGCTGCCTGTTTCTCAACTTTCAAGCCTAGTCTCAAATGTCAACTCCTCAAAGCACTCAGAACAGCCTTCTCTCGTCACCCAGCCTCTTACTTTCCATTCCATAATCCTATTTCCTGAAGAGCCACCTGGCCTGAAGTCATAGTCTATCTTTACTTATTCTAACGCATGCTGTCTTTCTATACTAGCATACGAAGTGTGGGATGGCAGAGATTGGGTCCAGCTCTTTTTCCTGGCACCAGGCACATCAGAGATAATCAATGATGCAACGCCTGCCAAATGAATGAACAAACAAACAAGAATTAAATCACATTCAAGCACTTCCATTTAAAAGGAATTTCTGGCTGACCCTCTTCAAATGGACATTACGCTGTATACCCGCCAAAGATCATGTGATGTTGATTTACTATTATTTACTTAATAAGAAATAGTTACTGAGTGAGACCCGGTTTCATCCCTGGCAATACTGAGAGGAAAAAGGGAAGAAAATTAAGAGAAAAGGAGGGGAGAGAGAGAGAACATTGAGTTCTGAATATGTGCCAAGCACCAACACTCAGGAAGGTCTTAGGAGTACAGAGATTAGCCTGAGAAATACGGTCTCCATCCTCAGTATATAGGTTTTTTTCTAGTAGGGCAGATTACTGAAGTTCGGTGATAAAGCTCAAATTCTGATTTTATCCCAAACTAACTCTGACTCATCATGAAGTGCAGTGATCTATCTCATCAGAGGAAATAGAAAACATGGCATTGCAATGGTTTGCCCCTGCTTCAGCCCCTTTCTAGAAGAACAGAGAACATCAAAACATTTGAAATTGCCTACAGCAGAAAAGAAAAAAGGAAAAGATAAGAAAACTGTTCACAATACATCAATATAAATGAACCCATAATATGAAAACACTGTATTTGTCTGTCAGACTTTTCTTGCATCAAATAATCTCACAATGATATTGTCAGAAATATCTACCAGTTAGAAAGTAGTTGTGTATTTTATAATTTTGATATATTAAACCATAAGTGGAAAAATAAGTCTATCAAAAGAATGAGCACTTTTTATCTGTTACATGGGTCTACGCTGGCCCAGAACCCAACTTCATAAATAATTCTACTATATTATCAGCCAAAAAAAAAAAAGAAGAAGAAATAAAGAGAAGGAGTGCAGGGTTCTAAAGCCATCAAGCTTTAAAGCTAAGCCTAGCATCAAAATAGCAATGTGCAAACAGTTATGAAAACTATCAGCAAAGTGGAGATACGGCCTACACCATGGGAGAAAATCGTTGCCAAGCCTACATTCAACAGAAAATTAGCATGTAGAACACAAAAAGGAATCAAAAAATGAAACAGCCTAAAGTCAAACCATTCAATCAACAAAGGGGATCATGAGCTGACAGCTCTCAAAAGAAGAAATACAAATGACCAACAAATACATGAAAAAAAAAATGTTCTGGCTAGAGAAGGTGGCTTAGCAGTTAAGATGCTTGCCTGTGAAGCCTGAGGACCCAGGTTCAATTCCCCAGAACCCATGTAAGCCAGATGCATATGGTGGCACATAAGTCTAGAGTTCATTTGCACTAACTAGAGGCCCCTGGAGCATCCATTTCTCTCTCTCTCTCTCTCTCTCTCTCTCTCTCTCTCTCTCTCTCTCATAAATAAATACAATTAAAATAAAAAATATTCAACATCCTTAGCCATCAAGAAAATGCAAATCAGGGCTGGAGAGATGGCTTAGTGGTTAAGGCGCTTGCTTGCAAAGCCAAAGGACTCAGATTCAATTCCCAGGTCCCACATAAAGCCTGATGCACAATGTGGCTCATGTGTCTGGAGTTCATTTGCAGTGGCTAGAGGCATGTCATGCCCATTCATTCTCTTTCTCTCTAAATAAATAAATAAATGTTTTTTTAAAAAGAAAAGAGAATACAAATAAAAATGCTGTCCGGATTCCAACAACTAGTCTGCATGGCCGTCGTCAAGGAAAAGGAAAGCCTAATACACTGACCATGGGAATATATATATATATATATATATCACATATATTTTCTAGTATAGTCTCGGAATGGAGGTGCCTCAAGAATCCAAAACAGAGCCGGGTGTGGTGGCGCATGCCTTTAATCCCAGCACTCGGGAAGGCAGAGGTAGGAGGATCGCCATGAGTCTGAGGCCACCCTGAGACTATAGAGTGAATTTCAGATAGAGTGAGACCCTACTTCAAAAAAAGGAGGGGCTGGAGAGATGGCTTAGTGGTTAAGACACATGCCTGTGAAACCTAAGGACCCCCGGTTCAATTCTCCAGTTCCCATATAAGCCAGATGCACATGGTGGTGCATGCGTCGAGTTCATTTGCAGTGGCTGGAGTCCCTGGTGCACCCATTCTCTCTCTCTTTGTCTCAAGTAAATAAATAAAAATAAAAATATTTTTTAAAAAATGAAAACCAGAGCCAGGCGTGGTGGCACACACCTTTAATCCCAGCACTCGGGAGGCAGAGGTAGGAGGATTGCCAAGAGTTTGAGGCCACCCTGAGACTACATAGTTAATTCCAGGTCAGCCTGGACCAGAGTGAGACCCTACCTTGAAAAACCAAAAAAAAAAAAAAGAAAAAGAAAACCAGCTATAGCACTGTGACCCAGCTATACCACTCCTGGATATATACCTATAAGAATCAAACTCAGCACGTGTCACAGGATATTTGTACGACTGTGTTTATTGCTGCACCATGCATAACAGCCATGCTGTGGAAACAACCTAGTTGCCCAACATTGAATTAATGAGTAAGGAAAATATGACATTTATATAGAGCTTCATTCAGTCCTAAAGGCAAATTAAATTGTGTCATTTACAAGAAAATGGGTGGAACTGGAAATATCATGTTAAGAGAAATAAGCCAGACTCAGAAAGTGAATTCTTATGTTTCCTCTCATATGCAGAATATATGACTTGAAAGTAGAAGAGGGACTCTGTGGGGGGGGGAGAAGGGGTCAAAAGTAGGTAATGAAGGGTTAATATGAGAAAAGGATAATGATCCGTGTGGCAGTCAGGTTCACATTGCTGGTAGAAAACACCCAACCAAGAGCAGCTCATGGGAGGAAAGGGTTTATTTTGGCTTACAGGCTCAAGGGGGAAGCTCCATGATGGCAGGGGGAAACGATGGCATGAGCAGAGGGTGGACATCACCTCCTGGCCAACTTCAGGTGGACAACAGCAACAGGAGAGTGTGCCATACACTGGCAAGGGGACACTGGCTACAGTAACCATAACCCTGCCCCCAATAATACACTGCCTCCAGGAGGCACCGATTCCCAAATTGCCACCAGCTGGGGACATGGCAGGCATTCAGAACACATGAGTTTATGGGGGACACCTGAATCAAACCAACACAATATTGTATGTATGTATGAAAATGAAATGTATGAAATCCTTTGTTTTGAGTGCTAACTACCTAAAACAAAACAAAAGAACCATCAAAAATAATTGTAATTACTTACCCCTTTGCCTAACTTCATATCGTAGTTTCTGTGCCGCAGTCCTAATCCCAATAACCCTATACCAACAAGCAGCCATAAAACTAAACAGAAAGAAGAAAGGGTTGTTTAATAATTAAATTTTTCTTTTAAATAACTTTTTTTTAATTGGCAAACTATTGGCCAAGGAATTTGGGTGAATGTCTAATTCTTGGATTTATTGTCATGTGTGACATTCATACATTATTTTTTAAATTATTTTTTCCCAAAGTAGAGTATCAGTCTAGCTCAGGTTGACCTAGAACTCACTCTGTAGCCCAAGGCTGGCTTTGAATTCACAGTGATCCTCCTACCTCAGCCTCCCTAGTATTGGGAATAAAGGTATGTGCCACCATGCCCAGCATTTGTAAGCTAATAGTCCATATTTTAAACTCATATCTTCAAAGATTATTCCTTGAAAATATTCTAAAATACATGAACTTAAGGAAATAAAAAGAAGCTATAAAATATATTTTTTAAATGCATCTGTGAGCAGAAAAAGACATTCTGCAGAATCAAGCCCCTCAAGATGTCAGATGCCAGAAACTTAAGAGGCAGAGTTCAAAATGAGTTTGCTTAGCATATTTAGAGAAAAGAAGGTATTCGAAAAGAGACTGAGGAATGAGAAACTAAAAATGCAACCAGTGAAATTTTTAAAGAAATTAAATAGACTTCTAGAAATAAAAATATTAGGGGCTGGAGAGATGGCTGAGCAGTTAAGGTGCTTGCTAGCAAAGCCTAACAACCCAGGTTCAGTTCCCCAGTACTCATATAAAGCCAAATGTACAAAGTGGTACATCTGGAGTTCATTTGTAGTGGCTAGAGGCCTTGCACACCCATTCTTATTCTCTCTCTCTCTTTCTATCTCTCTCTCCTCTTTTCCCTTGTAAAATAAAAAGATGAAATATTTTTAAAACACTATAGTAAGTGAGATTAAAAAAAAATTTAATGAAAGCCAGGCATTGTGGTGGGTACCTTTAATCCTAGCACTCAGAGGTTGAGGTGAGATCGAGGCCAGCCTGGGCTACAGAATGAGTTCCAGGTCAGCCTGGACTGATATGAACAAGATAAATAGCAGATTAGACAATGCTTAAAGGAGAGTTAATGCAAAAGGCAGCCCAAAAACAGAGGTAAGAAAAAATGAAAGTGGTTGAAAGGCGTGGGGGAATTGAACAAGAAGGTCCAACACATAACTAACTTCAAACAGAAAGGAGACTGAATGGCAAAGAGGCAGTATTGGCAGAAATAATGCTCAGATTTCCCAGCACAGATAAAAGCATGCCTCACCGGAGAGATGAAGACCAAAGACTCCCAAAAAGTTCGAGGAAATATCCACACCCAGATAGCTCATACTGAAACTATAGGATTTTTTTAAAATTCTTAAGTGCCAGAAAGAAAAGGCAGATTACCTTCAAAGAAGCAGTAATTACACCCACAGGTGTGTTCTGAATAGAAAAGCGAGGAAAACAGTAGGAAAACAGTATTCTCAAAGTTCTGGAACAATACTAACCACCCACTAGGAAATAGGAATGAAAGACATAGTCTCCAAACCACAGAGAGAAATAGGAGAGATGAAAACAAATTGAAAAAAAAAAAAAAGAAAAAGAAAATCTAATCAACCCCAAAGAAACCAAGATAAATAAAGAAAAAAAATATATGCCCAGAGAAAGGAGAAAGCAAAAAAGCAAAGATGCTAGAAATAACTCACCATACATTATAAATCACTGACAACCCGACGTCAGCATGGATGTGTGTGTGCATGCGTGTGGGTGCACATGTGTGTGGAGCCAGAGACCGACCTGGGGTGTCCTCTCCATCATTCTCCACCTTATTTATTGAGAGAGGCTCTCCCACTTGAACTTAGGGTTCTCCGATCAGTCAGTTTAGCCAACCCTAGTCTAGCTAGCTTGCCCCGGAAATCCCCTGTCTTGGCCTCACAAGCACTGGGATTACAGGCAGCCATCAATCATACCGACCAGCCTGTATGTGAGTGGTGGGGATCAGAACTCTAGTCCTCATGCTCTATCCTCTGAGCCATCTCTCCAACCCCTAGACCAAACACTTAAACGACAATGCTTGGGCATTGTGGAATAGAAAAAAACAAAGGATATAGTAAAAGATTATGGTTGCCCAAGGTGTGGGGAGAGAGGGATAAACAGATAGAATGCAGAGGATGGTTAGGCAGAAAACTTTTCGAATGATACTCAAACTGGGAATACATGTTGTTATATACATTGTCAAAACCTACAGAAAGGAGCCGGGAGTGATGGTACATGCCTTTAATCCCAGCACTTAGGAGGCAGAGGTAGGAGGATCACCATGAGTTCAAGGCCACCCTGAGACTACATAGTGAATTCTAGGTCAGCCTGGGATAAAGTGAGACCTTACCTTGAAAAACAAAACAAAAAAACCTATAGAATGGGGGCTGGAGAGATGAGATGGCTTAGAGGCTAAGGCACTTGCCTGCAAAGCCAAAGAACCTAGGTTCAATTCCCCAGGAGCCACATAAGCCAGATGCACAAAATGGCACAGGCATCTAGAGTTCATTTGCATTGGCTGGAGGCCCTGCCATACCCATTCTCTCTATATATCTGCCTCTCTCTCTCTCTTATAAATAAATTTAAAAAAATTTTTAAGATTTAAAATAAAAAAACCCTACAGAATGAACACCACCAAAAAAGTTAAGTGATGGACCTTGGGTGACAGTGCCATGCCCATGGAGGTTTATTGACTAGAACAGATATGTCACTCTAGTTAGTGAATTTGATAGTGCAAGTGGCTTATGTATGTAGGGCAGATGGATTATGGGAAATCTCTGTACTGTTCACTCAAGTTTTCCGTGAAACTAAAGCTATTCTAGTTATTAAAAACTAGTCTATGGGCTGAAGAGATGGCTTAGGGGTTAAGGCGCCTGCCTGCTAAGCCCAAGAACACTGGTTCCAATCTCCAGCGGTTCCAATCTCCAGGTCCCACGTTTAGCCAGATGCAAAGTGACGCAAGGGCGCAATGCCGCACTTGCCCACAAGGGGGCGGACACATCTGGATTTCGTTCACAGCAGCTGAGAGACTGCTGGCGCGCCCATCTCTGTCTCCCTCTCCCTCTCTGTCTGTTTGTCTGTCTCTCTCTGTGTCTCTCTCCAAAAATAAATAAAATAAAAAAATTAAAAAAAAATTAGTCTAAACATTTTCAAATACCTCAATTTGATGGGTGAATGAAGGAACAGGCTATGGATCTGTAGAAATCCAGATTGTCACAACTAAAACAATCAAAGAAACAGCACCAGATTCTGGTTTCAAGGAGACATACCAAAACATAGGGACACACACAGACACATAGACCACAAACCCATTGCCCTCAACTTAAATATAATAATTTCAAGTTACGATGAAGTATGTGTGACAGTTTTTATGCAATGGTCTTACTGCTTTGTGATGGGTCTGTTAGAAATATTTTGAAAATGCACATTATCTCTTAATTGTTTTCTATCTCTTTAGATGATAATATGTCCTCTCCTTAGGTAAAGTATCAAAATCTTGAAAGTAGAAATCACTTGTTCACATGTCTCTGTAGCCCACATAATGGTCACCCAAGCTTCACATCATATACACTCAGTAAATACTTTTACTTAATATGGATCCTTTATTTTAATTTTTTTAATTTTTTATTTCAGAGAGAGAATTGGCATGCCAGGGCCTCAGTTCACTGCAGTTGAACTCCAGACACTTGCGCCACCTAGTGGACATATGCAACCTTGCACTTGCCTAAGCTTTGTGCATCTGGCTTACATGGGATCTGGAGAGTCAAACATGGTCCTTAGCCTTCGCAGGCAAGTGCCTTAACTGCTAAGCAATCCTTCCAGCCCTGGATCCTTTTTAATGAGCCAGATTTTGACTAATTGCATATGTAAGTCCCTAGTTTATCAACATACCGATGCTAGCATATCTAATGTTCCAAAGCAGGAGAATCATCTCAACTAGTAGAACAAAGCATTTTGGAAATTCCACCTACTAAATCGTTTTATCTGTGTTAGAAGTGAAATAAAGCTGTACTTATGTACAGCTGTACTTAAACCTGTATTTATGGTTGAAATGCCATAGTGTCATGAATTTAATGTATTTAAACAAATTTAGAAAAAAAAAAAAAAAAGTGGGCTGGAGAAATGGCTTAGTGGTTAAGGTGCTTGCTGGCAAAGCTTAAGGACCCATGTTCTACTCTCCAGATCCCATGTAAGCCAGAAGCACAAAGGTGAGGCAAGCGAAGGTCACACATGCCCACTAGGTGGCGCAGGCATCTGGAGTTCAATTGCAGGGGTTGAGGCCCCCATGCGCCAATTCTCTCTCTCTTTCTTTCTCTATCTCTAAAAAACAAACAAACAAACAAACAAACAAAAAAGGTGAAAAGACTCCTGGTAGCAACACTGGCAAGATATTAACAACTGCTGGAGCTGGGTGAAGAGTACTTGAACTGTCACTGTAGTTTTTAATTTCATCCGTGTGAAAATTTATACAATGAACCTTTTTTTTTTTTAGAAGAAAGTAAAATTATACTTACAAAGTTTCATGTACTTTTCACTCCTTCTAAAGAGCACTTTAGGGATGTTTTTTGTTTGAAGAAGAACATCAAGGTTTTTCTTAGGTCCAAATAACATATTCAGACCAATAATTAGCATCATGATCCCTGTTAAAGAGAAAACAGGGGTGGGGAATATATCATAATGGTACAGGACTTGCCTGTCACTGATTGTAGAGAGCTGCGAGGTGCCGCGCCTTAAAGATGGCGCTGGCTTCCGCCTTTCGCCTTCCCGATGGCGAGTGCTCTCCTAGATAAACAAGTTTTTATTTGGCTTGGGCCGTGATCTAGGCTTGCTTCCGCATATGTGGACCTATCTGCATTCACCACGTGGCTTACCAGGGTTGGCTGTTCAAAGGCTTCTTAAGCTTTGGGAGGTGTGGCAGGCAGTGAGTCAGTCAGTCAGGGAGCGAGTGAGTGAGTGAGTGAGTCAGAGAGTCAGAGAGTGAGCGAGTGAGTGAGTGAGTCAGTCAGTGAGTGAGCAGTGAGTCTGTGGGTCAGTGAGTGAGTGAGTCAGTGAGTCAAAAGATTGTTTAGTGAGTGAGTGAGAAAGTTGAGTCAGTCGAGGCGGTCGCGACAACTGATAAGGCCTTAAGTTCAGTCAGTGAGTCAGTCAGTCAAAAGATTGTTTAGAGGGGTAAGATAGAAGATTGTTCAAAAATCCTTCAGGGCTGGAATAAACTGCTGAAAGCCTGACAGCCTGCGATCAATTTCCCAGTACCCACATAAAGCCAGATACACAAAATGGCACATGCTTCTGGAGTTCATTTGCAGTGGCAGGAGGCCCTAATGTGTCCATACACACCCTCTCTGTGTCTGTCTGCCTGTTTCTCTCTCTCTCCCTTTGCAAATAAAGAAATGAATAATTTTTTTAAATAATCTTAAACTGGGGGGCTAGAGAGATGGCTTAGCAGATAAGCACTTGCTTGTGAAGCCTCAGGACCCTGGTTCGAGGCTCAATTCCCCAGTACTCACATAAGCCAGATGCACATGGTGGCACATGCATCTGGAGTTCGTTTGCAGTGGCTGGAGGCCCTGGTGCAACCATTCTCTCTCCCTCTCTTTACCTCTTTCTCTGTCTGTCTCTCTCAAATAAATAAATAAATCTTAAATTGTACATTCCAGGAGCCAAGATTTCTTTTCCCTGAACGCAACCTGACAATTCACCTCTGAGTTAATTTATCTCAGAACTCTCAGTCATGGGGACAGCCCCAAGAAATGAGATTCCCAGAATCATGCTTGAAATAAGACCCCAGCTTTTTCCTGATGAGCAGCATCCTTGTTCATTTCTTAGAGGCTGGGTGTATGTCACTGACTGTTGATGGGGCAGGACAGAAAGGAACCAACTGAGCTGGCGCAGAAACTCAGTTTTAGCCACTGAGAAACCTTCACATGCATCAGGCTGAGGAACAAAGACCAGCCAGCATATCTAAATCCCTAATGGAGTGCTTGTGATAATCCTGCCCTGGGCTGCAGGTACTCTGGGCATAGAATCCTTGCACAAGGCACAGGCCAAAGCTCCAGGGTGCCAATGAGCTGGCCAATAACATTGAGCTAAATCAGGATGTTGCCCAAAGCAGCTTACATGTCGTTTGCATATTCCTAAAGTGATTCACAATGGAAATGTAAGTAGGGATAGCACAATATGTAAATTAGGAAATATAAAATAGAAGTTAAGCTTCGGTAGAGGGTTAGTAGAAGTTATATCTAACTTTCCAGGAATGACCAAGCAAGATCTAGAAAATAAATTTATACTAACTTCTGATGAACTACAGACTCTTTTCCATAGTTAAATCAAAAGCTACCCTGGATATTACAAACATCCTTATGTCACTGTTACTTAGCAAAGGGTTTTTTTTTATTTTAATTTTATTTTATTTATTTGTAAGCAGAGAGAGCGAGAGAGAGAAAGAGAGAGGAGACAGGGAGAGTGGGTGCATCAGGGCCTCTAGCCACTGCAAACCAACTCCAGATGCATGCAGCCCCTTGTGCATCTGGCTTACAAGGGTACTGGGGAATCAAACATAAGTCCTTTGGCTTCGCAGGCAAGTGCCTTAACCACTAAGCCATCTCTCCAGCCCCTCATCAAAGGTTTTTATACAAACCTGTAATAATGCATGGTTTCTGCAATCCTATGAGTAGCAAGGAGCTAGAAATGTTTGTCAGTCAGAACACTAAGGAACCAAAGTTAGGTACCGAACAACTCTTACTTTCATCATCTCCTTCCCCTGGTAGACCCTAGGCAAGCTGGAAGAAGAAGAAAGCATTGGACAGGAGAGCAGAGCAGGACAGAGTACCCACCTGAAAAAGAGCAAAAGAAACACAAGTTTGCAAAGCCAGGGTTACTGCAGAGGAAAGGCAGCAATAGATGACTCTACCTAGACGAAAGCTCGGGAAATATCCAGCTCTCAAAGGCTGTTTCTCAACAATGCATCATGAAACCAGGCATTCACAGCTGCTGAGAGGCTTGCTGGCACGCCCATTCTCTGTCTCTCTCTCTTTCTGACTCTCTCCAAAAAAAATGATAAATTAAAAAAAAATCACTGCTAAAGTGCAGGGGGATCCAAAATAAATCCCACTACCTGTGTCTATTTCTTTTAATGTTTATTTATTTATTTGAGAGAGAGGGAGAGGAAGGGGCACAGAGAGAAAGGCAAAATGGGTGTGCCAGGGCCTCTAGCCACTGAAAAAGAACTCCAGATACATGCACCACCATGTGCATCTGGCTTACGTGGGTCCTGGGGAATCAAACCGGGGTCCTTAGGTTTCACAGGCAAATGCCTTAACCGCTAAGCCATTTCCCCAGTCCACTACTTGTGTCTATTTATGAGTGTCCTCTTGAAGTGGTAACATGTGCATTACAATCATGCCTTTTTCTTACTACCATGTCTACATGCAGCACACAGTCTATACTTTATGCTTTTTTATGGCCAATACAATTTTTTTAAAGTGCTTGCTTCATCATGCACATGAGTAGGATCACTAATACCCACGTAAAAATGCCAATCATGGGCTGGAGAGATGCTTCAGTGGTTAAGGCACTTACCTGCAAATCCTAAGGAGCCAGGTTCAATTCCCCAGTCCCCACATAAGCCAGATATACAAGGTGGCACATGCATCTGTAGTTTGTTTACAGTGGCTGGAGACCCTGGTGTGCCCATTCTCTTTCCCTCTCTCTCTCTCTCTCTCTCTCTCTCTCTCTCTCTCAGTAAAGTAAATCAATAAAATATTCAAAAAAGAAAAGATTAGCCAGGCATGGTGGAACAGTCCTTTAATCCCAGCACTCAGGAGGCAGAAGTAGGAGGCTCTCCATGAGTTTGAGGCCACCCTGAGACTACATAATGAATTCCAGGTCAGCCTGGGCTAGAGTGAGACCCTACCTCGAAAAACAAAAAAAAACAAAAAAAAAAAAAAAAATTAAAAATAATTCACTGGTGTTCCTGAGGAACCAAATCCAAGGCTTTCCTGCGGATGCACACACAAGTACATGCAAAAACACCTTTTTAAAAGGCTTGTGGATTAATAAATATTAACAAATTGTACTTAATTTGAAATAAATGAATTTGCTGGGGTTTTTTGTTTGGTTGGTTTTTTTTTTTTTTTTTTTTTGTTTGTTTTTGGGTTTTTTGTTTGTTTGTTTTTTTTTTTTTTTTTTTTTCTTCGAGGTAGAGTTTCGGGTGAGCCCAGGCTGACCTGAATTCTACCTAGTCTCAGGGTGACCTCGAACTCACAGTGATTCTCCTACCTCTGCCTCCTGAGTGCTGGGATTAAAGGCTTGCGCCACCACGCCCAGATTTGGTTTTGGTTTTTTGTTTGTTTGCTTGTGTGTTTTACAAGGTAGGGTCTTGCTCTAGCCCAGGCTGACCTGGAATTCACTCTGAAGTCTCAGGGTGGCCTCAGACTCACAGCAATCCTCCTACCTCTTGCCTCCTGAGTGTTGGGATTAAAGGCATGCACCACCATGCCCAGCTTGAATTTGCTTTTTTAAAGATTTTGATTTTTATTTATTTATTCATTAGAGACAGAGAGTGAGAATGGGCAAGCCAGGGCCTCTAGCCACTGCAAACGAACTCCAGATGCAAGTGCCCCCATGTGCATCTGGCTTATGTGGGTACTGGAGAATCAAACCTGATTCCTTAGGCTTCACAGGCATACACCTTAACCCCTAAGCCATTTCTCCAGCCCTTGAGTTTGCTTTTAATTACAATTTAGATATCCTTCTAGGTCTTTCTTTCTTTCTTTCTTTCTTTCTTTCTTTCTTTCTTTCTTTCTTTCTTTCTTTCTTTCTTTTTTGAGATAGAGCCTCACTCTAGTCCAGGCTGACCTGGAATTCACTATATAGTCTCAGGCTGACCTAGAACTCACAGTGATTCTCCTACCTTTGCCTCCCAAGCCCTGGGATTAAATGTGTGCCCCGCCATGCCCAGCCTAGATTTTTCTTTCTCTTTCACCAAGAGTGTATCTAAATAGAAAAACAAGCCCACCTATTTATCCCCACTAGTCAGTCATGTGATGTGCTAAATCCTGGCCAGTCTCAAGGTTTGTACAGGTTTCTTTAATCCAACCTGTTACATGTACTCACCCAAAAGCACATCAGATCTTTCTCTGGCGTAGACACCACCGGGCACAAACTTAAAAGCCGTGCACCATGCACAGAAAAATGTCCCTAGAAGGTAAACGACCATGGCAGTGGTCAGGGTTTCCCCAGGGTTTGACCCTGAGCTAATGAGCTGTCCAAGCACTTGAGGCCATATAGACCCGGTAAAGGTGGCCAACACACAGCCGGACACAGCCGCTGCCCACGTGTGCAGGTAGAGGAGGCCCGCGGCCGCAGCTGCTCCTGTTGGTGAGAAAAAGAGAGAGTAAGTCACAGGGGAGAAGAGCAGAGTTCACAGGACGGCCAGCTTACAGCCGGTCAGAGCCAGAAGGAGGCTCAGGGGGACTGCTGGGCCAATCTCTTCACCCAGGAGCCAGCTAACGTGTAGCAGCGTTAACGTGGTCTGCTCAAGGCCACACAGCATGTCACTGGCACAACTGGAAGTGAACAGTTATGTGGAAAATCTCAGGTCGATCAGGAGAGATGGCTTAGCAGTTAAGGGGCTTGCCTGTGAAGCCTACGGACTCGGGTTCGATTCCCCAGGACCCATGTAAGCAGTAGCTAGAGTGCACTCATTCTCTCCCTCTCTCTAATTAATAAATAAATAAACAAATAAGAAGAAAATCTCGGGCAAAGACGAGGCACCAGTGATGAATGGTGTCACCACCCTAGCAGTACTAGAAACGGAATTTTCTGCCCTACCAAAAACACATTTGTTGGACCTGGAGAGATGGCTTAGTGGCTAAGCGCTTGACTGAAAAGCTTAAGGACCCCGGTTCAAGGCTTGATTCCCCAGGACAAACATGCAAGCATCTGGAGTTCATTTGCAGTGGCTGGAGGCCCTGGTGCGCCCATTCTATCTCTCTCTGCCTCTCTCTCTCTCTCTCTTTCTCATAAATAAATAAATAAATAAATAAATAAATAAATAAATAAATAAATAAATAAAAACAGAAAAAATAAATAAATTTGTTAAATATAACCAGTCAGATACAGGCGAGTCAAAAACATGTTCAGTCAGTGTAGTTTCTAGAACATGCTGCTGAAGGCATTTTCTCAAGTCATTTCTGTCCATTCAAATGCTACGTCTTGGGTTGGAGAGATGGCTCAGTGTTTTAAGGTACTTGCCTGCAAAGCCTAAGAACCCAGGTTCAATTCCCCAGGACCCATGTAAGCCACATGCTCAAGGTGGTACACGCATCTGGAGTTTGTTTGCAGTGGCTGGAGGCCCTGGCATGCCCATTCTCTCTATCTGTGTTTTTGTCTCTCAAATAAAGAAATACATAAAAATGCTTTAAATGCTACCTTTTGACCTTGTATATGTGTACACCGACTTTCTCACGTGCACGGATTCAGTAGAGGATATGACTGAGACCCCAGTGGTGGACTTGCTGGCTGAGCTACTCTGCAGCCTGTTCACTGTTCCCCAACAGCCTGCAAGGCGATGGGACTGTGCCTTCGGCCTGCTCCATCACAGGCACTCAGCCAATGCCAAGCTGTTGAACCAAAGCTGAGGTTAAATAGCCTTCCTCCCAATTCCCATGAAATCAGCTTTGAAATGGAATTTCAAGTCCATCCACTTTAGAACCATTCATAGAAGGCCTTTACAAAAACAAGATGGCATTTTAAAAATATTTTATTTTTATTTATTTATTTATTAGAGACGGAGAAAGGGAAAGACAGAGGGAGAGTAAGAATGGGCATGCCAGGGCCTCCAGCCACTGCAAATGAACTCCAGACATGTGTGCCCCCTTGTGCATCTGGCTTATGTGGGACCTGGAGAATTGAATCAGGGTCCTTAGGCTTCACAGGCATGCGCCTTAACCACTAAGCCATCTCTCCAGCCCAAGATGACATTTTTTTAAAACAGTGTTATATAATTGGGATCCATCTTTCAAGCTCTCTACAGCAGATACTTCACTGTTTGGGACAAGAACTCCAGAAAAGGAGTTGGGGATGGTGGTCTGGAGAGATGACTTAGCAGTTAAGGTGCTTGCCTGCAGAGCCACATGACCCGGGTTTGATTCCCCAATACCCAAATAAAGTTTGCAAATAAAATTTAAATTAAAAAAAAGGTGTGGAAAGGAGAAAGCATCCCTGGCCAGTCTATGAATTCACTATGGCCTACACCATCAGTAAATTCCACAGACACCAGGATCCTTTCCTTCCCTCTTCAAAGAGCTTCAGGGCTGGAGAGATGGCTTAGCAAGCCTAAGAACGCCTGTTTGATCTCCAGGTACCACGTTTAGCCACACATGCAAGGGCACAATGCCCACAAGAGGGAGCACGCATCTGGAATTTGTTCACAGCAGCTGAGAGGCCACTGGTGCGCCCATTCTCCCTCTCTCTCTCCCTCTTCCTCTCTGTCTCTGTCTGTCTCTCTCTCTCTGTGTCTCTCTCAATAATAATAAAAAAAATTTAAAAATTAAAATAAATAAATAAAGAGCTTCATTAAGATGGATATATAAACAGGAGATACTTTTAAATATAGAAGTGAAAAGAAATGAACTTTTTAATTTAATTTTTATTTTTTTATTTTAGAGAGAGAGAGAAAGAATTAGCACACCAAGGCCTCAGCCACTGCAATATAACTGCAGATGCTTGTGCCACCTAGTGGGCATGTGCAGCCTTGCACTGGCCTCACCTTTGTGCATCTGGCTTACATGGGATCTGGAGAGTTAAACATAGGTACTTAGGCTTCACAGGCAGGAGCCTTAACCGCTAAGCCAGCTCTCTGGCCCAAGAAACAAACTTTTGCCTAAGACTAACATGACCACACCAACATGATCGAGCACTATCTAACAATGGGGATACCTTCTGAGAAATGCACTGCTAGTGATTCCATCCTTGAGAGCTATCACAGAGTATACTTACACACCCCTAAATGGTACATACCTACACTATATGTCTATAGGCTACAAACTTGAACCACACATTATGCATTGAGTGCTATAGGTGACTATAACACAATGGTCAGTATGTGGACCTAAACATACTCAACCATAGAAAAGGTTCAGTAACCAGAAGAGTGCCCAGCATTAGAAATTTTGGAGCCTCATTATAAGTTATGTGAGCAATGTTGAACGCTGCCTGTCACTGATCAAAATGCCATCATGAAATGAGCCAACGGGTTCAATAGTGGCATGTCTGTTATGGTGGAAACCAACCACTCTCTAATTGGACTGGAGGCCCACTCCATGAGAGGGAAAACATCACTGATACTGAAAACCTACAACAGGGGTAGTCATGAGCCCTATGGGTGTAACATGTGCTGGTATCTGGCTAAATATACTATGCTCACCAAACTTCCCAGTAAGCACTTCTCTTAATGTTCATACCCATATATTAATGCTACTCTCACTTTTGGTTAGAGAAGCTTCTCTCTTCAGATGGCAGTGACCTTGGGATGACTCAGAAGGTACCATGGTGCTGAGAAGAAGGGACAGAGGAGTGCTCAGCACTGAAACATCTCTATCACACCTTCCAAGGCTCAGGGTCCATTGTGGAAGGGGTGGCAGAAAGAATTTAAGAGCCAAAGGAAGAGTAGGACTCCTT
This sequence comes from Orientallactaga sibirica, assembly GCA_036365145.1. Taxonomy (NCBI): domain Eukaryota; kingdom Metazoa; phylum Chordata; class Mammalia; order Rodentia; family Dipodidae; genus Orientallactaga; species Orientallactaga sibirica. The sequence goes on from JAEOAD010000040.1 coordinate 16,702,664, forward strand.
ACAACATGCTCCTCCAGACACAAAATGGCCTGGGTATCCATGACCTCGCAATGCCTGACACTACCTACACAAGACCATCATAATAGGAGGAAAAGATCATGACATCAAACTGAAAAGAGAGACTGATTGAGAGGGGGAGAGGATATAATGGAGAGTGAAGTTTCAAAGGGGAAAGTAGGGGAGGGAGGGAATTCCATAGGTTATTGTCTACAATTATGGAAGCTGTCAAGAAAAAAATGCTATCATGTGGTACATGTCTGCCTGTGTTAGTGTGAATAGATGACCCCCAATAGATTCAAGAATTTATTAAAGCTTGTAATTTAGATCTCCAGCTGCCTGGCTGGAGGAGATGTCATGTGGGCAGATCCTGAGGTCTAGCCCTAAGGTGTGTTTGGGGGCAGAGCTAGAATTCCATAAAGATATACAGAGTGGGCTGGAAGGATGGTAAGCAATTAAGACACTTGCTTGTAAAGCCAAAGGACCCAGGTTCAATTCCCCAGGACCCACATTAGCCAAATGCACAAGGGGGCACACACGTCTGTAGTTCATTTACAGTGGCTGGAGGCCCTGGCACGCCCATTCTCTTTCTTTCTCTCCCTCTTTCTCTGTCAAATAAATAAATAAAAATAAAAATAAACATTTTTTTAAAAAGATAAGGCCGGGCATGGTGGTGCATGCCTTTAATCCCAGCACTTGGGAGGCAGAGGTAGGAGGATTGCCATGAGTTCGATGCCACCTGAGACTGCATAGTGAATTCCAGGTCAGCCTGGACCAGAGTGAGACCCTACCTCAAAAAAACAAAACAAAAAACAAACAAACAAAAAAAGATATACAGAGTGCTTAAACTCTGCCTGGGTTCCCGGAATGTGCTTGCTTATGATGCTGGTGGTGGTAATTCTCTGTGTGGACCTGTGAAAGGGGGCCAGTTTCCTGCCATTAGGGAACTTCCTCTGGATCTGTAAGCTTCAATAAATCCCTTCCTCCCACAACTTAGGCCTGGTTTGGAAATTCATTCCAGCAACATGAACTGACTGTGACGCCGTCCTTCCATGTATTTCCCTATGCCTTTTCCTAATTATACATGGAAGTATTTTTACATGAATGCAATTATACCACACATTAAAGATTATGTACTGCTTTTATGTGATGTTATATCCAGAATATTATCTCATGTTATTCATTTTAGAACATCTTCAGATATCAATAATACTCTACTGGACAAATATACCGCAATATGTGAAAGTGTTTTTCCCTGCATTTATGAACAACAATGTGGTAATTATTTTCCTTTGTCAGTAAAACTCTTACCACATCTATGAGTATTCCCTTGAAACATCCCATGTAGTCTCAGTCAAAGGGACAAGCTTTGAAAGTAATTACCTGTGGACACGTGCTGTCCTGAAAGACTTTTCCACCTCCAGAAAATGCCACACCTTTGAAAGCTCGCCTAAATCATCTCTTTCTAAAACTCTTTGCCAAATTAATGATAAAAATGGTATGGGATTTTAAATTCCTGTTATCTGATCATTAATGGCTGAATTTTCCCTATTGGCCAACTTACAAGGACTATTTTTTAAAGAATAAGTCCCAGGTTGATAGTCTAACACATGCCAATAACTTTAATGCCTCTGCTTACCACAGAGAATTTTCTGGATAGAAAACATTTCTTTAAATTCTCCTTGGCTGTTGCTGCTTTTATTTTTAATTTCTTAAAATAGGCTCTACCTTTTTATATATTTATTTATCTAAGAGAGAGGAGAGAGAGAGAATGGGCACGCCAGGGCCTCCAGTCACTGCAAACGAAGGTTTTGCATGCGCCCCCCTGTACATCTGGCTTACATGGGTCCTGGAGAGTCGAACCGGGAGCCTTTGGCTTTGCAGGCAAACGCCTTAACCACCAAGCCATCTCCCCATTCTGGCTCCACATTTTTAATCTAAAACTATATTTGGAGGGACTGGAAAGAAAAGAGGATCCAGTGGAAGAGGACAGAGGAAGGGGGACAAAAGAAAGTAATAGGAGAGGATTATAATAAAAAATGTGATGTGTATATGTATGAAAATTATCAACAAAAAGTTAAATAAGATAAAGTTATGTGTTTAAGTAGCTTATAAATTCTAAGTCCAACAAAAACAATATAAAATACATAAATAATATAAAATTTCAGCCGGGCGTGGTGGCGCACGCCTTTAATCCCAGCACTCGGGAGGCAGAGGTAGGAGGATCACCGAGAGTTCGAGGCCACCCTGAGACTACATAGTGAATTCCAGGTCAGCCTGGACCAGAGTGAGACCCTACCTTGCAAAACCAAAAAATAAATAAATAAATAAAATAAAATAAAATAAAATAAAAAAATTTCTTCTATAACTTTTACTTTACTAATTTAATTGCTATCAAAGTTTAAAGTTCCTAGATGTTTGTTTTTGTGAAATTCCTTGCTCACGTCATGGGAGTCCTCCACTGGGGATTTAAGCTTAAGGGTACAAAGGGAAAATATACTTGTTTTGCTACACTGCTTTATTTAGGGGCTCCCAGAGATGAGTCATGGTGAAGTTGTCCACCACCTCCAGATATTCGTGTGAGTGCCAGCTGATTTCAGATGAGCAAGAGATCAGAAAGAGACATGTGCCCCTCAGCTATGCTCTGCTTTCCTCTCCTGAAAATAGCCAACTGGAAGCATTGCAGAATACTTTCATTCTTTTAAATTTATTTATTTGTGCACAGCAATGTGGTGGGCGCAGGAGGCCCCATTGCCTCTTGCCATCGCAAACAAATCATCATATATTTGTTCCGCTTTTTGCGTCTGACTTACTTAGGTGGCTTGGGAATCGAACCCGGGCTGGAAGGTTTTGCAAGTAAGTGCCTTTAACAACTGAGCCATCTTTCCAGCCCTACAATATTTAAAACTACTACTCGGTTTGTGTTGGTTTTGCAGTACTGGGGGTTGAACCAGGTCCTCGCTCATGCTAGACAAGCACTCTGCCACTGAGCCGTGCTCCCAGCTTTGAAACTACTATTCAGTCTGCCCAGAGAAAACAAAACTACACGAGGGGTCACTTTCAAGGATGAGACTTGACTTACCTGGTACGTGCAGGACCAAGTTCACAGCTTTCTTGTTCACTAACATCCTGTTTCTACGTTCCTTACGTGTGTGTGTGTGTGTGTGTGTGTGTGTGTGTGTGTGTGTGTTTTAAATGAAGCTGCAAACTTCCTGCCCAATAAATGAGCACCTGGCATTTATATCCTATCAGAAGAGGCATGTTATAAAGTTGAACTCACTTTTGATATACTGCATTTTCCTTTTCAGATTTCCTACAGATGAACTGCTATATATGCATAACAAAAAAATCAGTGTTGGGCTGGAGAGATGGCTTAGCAGTGAAAGCATTAGCCTGTGAATCCTAAGGACCCAGGTTCAATTCCCCAGTACCCATGTAAGCCAGATGTACAAAGTGGCACATGAGTCTGGAGTTCATTTGCAGTGGCTAGAGATGGTGCCCATTCTCTATCTGTCATCTATCTATCTATCATCTATCTATCTATCTATCTATCTATCTATCTATCTATCATCTATCTATCTTTCTGCCTCTCTCTCAAATAAATAAATAAAATAACTCAGTGTCAACCCTTTTCCATGGAAATCTTAGGAAGCTGATGGGATTCCCTGATGAGAAGAAACTTTGGGTCCTACAGACACAGCAACTTCTAGGCTCCAGATGAAGTGTCTCCCAGAAAACATGAAAGAGAGCGAAACAGCACAGTGTGGCTGCAACAGTGTGCACAGTGGCTCCAGGAGGAAGGGGACTTGTGAGCCTCATTCATTTCACAGCATACACACATAGATGTCCATGCAAGCTGATGGTGTGTGGAAATGCACTGTTTTCCATGCCACATCTTCTCTTGCTAATACAGTCAACATGCTGAATCTCCTGCATGTTTACTATGCATAAAGACCACACTTCTGAGACCAAATACAGCATTTTCTCTGTGAGTAATGGAGTAATTTTTTTAACTCAATGATAGAAGTGACCACTGAATAACCATTTCTGCCTTTCAGAAGGACGGAGGGTAAGTAGCATATTTTGAGAACTTACAATGTTCTCTTGTGCTCACAAGGCCTCATGGGAAAGGAGAAAGAGACACCTGAAATATGACAGCTTTCAGCAATAATTCTGAGATGCTAAAGACTGTGAGTGGGAAAATTTCATGTAGGTCTTTAAAAAAAACAGATGAAGACCCCCAGATGGATACAAAAAAAGCGGGGAGCAGAATTGTTAGAGGAAAAAGAGAAGAAAATGAAACTTCAGGGCTGGGCAGATGGCTTAGCAGGTAAGGTGCTTGCCTGCTGAGCCTAAGGACCTATGTTCAACACTCCAGATCCACATAAGCCAGACGCACAAAGGTGAGGCAAGTGCAAGGTTGCACATGCCCACTAGGTGGCGCACGCATCTGGAGTTCAATTGCAGTGGCTGAGGCCCTGGCATGCCAATTTCTCTCTCTCTCTCTAAAAAAAGAAAATGAAACTTCATTATGGATCTAAAAAGGGAGTTGGCATCTCTGAAAAACAGAACAAAGAATCTCAAACAGAGAAAAAGATCTAGCAAACAGCATCAGGCAAGTCTAACCCTGTTCTGCCTCCTCTGTATGATATGCTACTTACACATGTGCTCTGTGTCAGTATTTTGTTGTTGTTGATTATGGTTGGGTCTCACTCTGGCCCAGGCAGACCTGCAATTCACTCTCTGCAGTCTCAGGGTGGCCTTGAATTCACGGTGATCCTCCTACCTCTGCCTCCCAAGTGCTGGGTGCCACCACACCCAGTTTATGTTAGTATTTAAAAAAATATTTTTATTTTTATTTATTTTACAGAGGGAAAGAGGCAGAGAGAGAGAGAGAGAGAATGGGCATGCTAGGGCTTCCAGCCACTGCAAACAAACTCCAGAAGCATACGCCACCTTGTGCATCTGGCTTACATGGGTACTGGGGAATCGAACCGAGGTCCTTTGGCTTGCAGGCAAGCGCCTTAACTGCTAAACCATCTCTCCAGCCCCTTATGTCAGTATTTTTAAAAGTGGGCATTATTATAGCTGCACGGTCTGGGATAGTGGGGCATCGACAGGTGGGGGACAGTGAAGTGGGAGGACACAAGCAGTCCCTGGCAACCTTCATGACATCGTCACAGCTGCCTGTGAAAGCACACTTGGCCAGAGTACATACTTGCACAGCTGCATCTTCCTCCAGTTAGTTGCACGTGCTCAAAAGTAAATTTGCTGATGGCACATCAGCAGGTCAGTGCCACATACCTGTTACCCACCAGGTGAACCTAGTATCACGAACACAGGAACAAGCTGAGAGCATCAATCCACTTGCCAAGCCCAACAGAACTGCACCTCTGTAAAATAAATAAACAAATAAAAATAAACAAAAACAAAAGCAAAAAAAACATGCAATGCTAGTATCTTGTTGTTTCTAAAATAAATAATAAGGGGGCTGGGGAAATAGCTTAGCAGTTAAGGCATTTGTCTGCGAAACCTAAAGACCCCAGTTTGATTCTCCAGGACCCACATAAGCCAGATGCACAAGGGGGTGCATGCATCTGGAGTTCATTTGCAGTGGCTGGAGGCCTTGGCATGCCCATTCTGTCTTCCTCTCTGCCTCTTCCTCTCTTCCTCTCTCAAATAAATAAATAAAATATTTTTTAAATAAATAATAAATTTACCTCCTACCTCTAGGTACATCCAAGAGATAATACGAGTACAACAACAGTGATCATGAATGCCCAGTGTGAAGCCGTGTTGCGCATATTCAAATAGTAAAGTAGTAAAAACTCTGACAAATGACATCTGAGTCTTCCATAGGCAAGGTAAACAGGTAGGTTTTCTCAGACTCTTTTTATTTTAGTTCAAGGGTTTCACTCTGGTCCAGGCTGACCTGGAATTAACTATGTAGTCTCAGGGTGGCCTCGAACTCTCAGTGATCCTATTTTCCCAAGTGCTGGGATTTGCGCCACAACGCCCGGCCTATTTTTTTTTTTTTTAAGGCAGGGTCTCACTCCAGCCTGAGCTGACCTGGAACTCACCCTGTAGCCTCGGCTTACACACGGGCTCTGCCTCCCAAGTGCTAGGACTACAGGCAGAGCCAGCATACCTGGCTGAGTTTTCTCAGACCCTTAAATTATAGCTCATTCTAGTCACCTGACATTTTAAAGGAAAATGTCATAAGCAGTAGTTTTTACATAGATCACCTTTTCCTTTTTTTTTTTTTCCTCAGCCTCACTGTTGCTTTTGATCTACATTCTAGTCTCTGCCGTCCTAAATCAATGGCAGCTTGGCAGTAGTATATTTTTCACAAGTACTACAAATTATTTCATTCTTTTGCTATGTTGACAAAAAAAAAAAAAACTTGTAGGAAGAGGAACAAAAAGAATTTAAGGGGCTGGAGAGATGGCTTAGCAGTTAAGGCACATGCCTGCAAAGCCTAAGGACCCAGATTCAATTCTCCAGGTCCCACGTAAGCCAGTGGCACATGTGTCTGGAGTTCATTTGCAGTGGCTAGAGGCCCTGGTGTGCCCATTTTCTCTCTCTCTCTCTTTTATCTCTCTTTCTCTTCCTCTCTCTGCCAGAAAGAAAGAAAGAAAGAAAGAAAGAAAGAAAGAAAGAAAGAAAGAAAGAAAGAAGGAAGGAAGGAAGGAAGGAAGGAAGGAAGGAAGGAAGGAAGGAAGGAAGGAAAGAAAGAAAGAAAGAAAGAAAGAGAGAAAGAAAGAAAGAAAGAGAGAAAGAGAATTTAAGTAAACTTAGTCTGGAGAGATAGCTTAGCGGTTAAGGCACTTGCCTATGAAGCCTAAGGACCCTGGTTTGATTTCCCAGGACCCATGTAAGCCAGATGCACAAGGTGGCACATGTGTCTGGAGTTCGTTTGCAGTGACTGGAGGCCCTTCGCATGCCCATTCTCTCTCTTTCTCTCTACCTGCCTCTTCCTTTCTCTCTCTCTCTCTCTCTCTTTCTCTCTCTCTCAAATAAATAAAATATTTTTTTAAAGCAAGAATTTAAAGGGCTGGAGAGATGGCTTAGTGGTTAAGGCACTTGCCTGCAAAGCCAAAGGACCCAGGTTCAATTCCCCAGAATCACGTAAGCCAGATGCACAAGGGGGTGCACACATCTGGAGTTTGTTTGCAGTGGCTGGAGGCCCTGGCATGCCCATTCTCTCTCTCTGCCTCTCTCTCTCTCTCTCTCTCTCTCTCTCTTAAATAAATAAATAAATAAATAAATAAATAAATAAATAGAATTTAAGTAAACTTTAGTGAGAAATGCATCAGCAATAATGCCATTCAGTGAAGTAGCTATAATCTAAATTACACTTTAAAAGCATAACACTGGGGCTGGAGAAATGGCTTAGCGGTTAGGACACTTACCTGCAAAACCTAAGGACCCATGTTTAACTCTCCAGGTCCCACGTAAGCCACATGCACAAAGTGACGCAAGAGCACAAGGTCCCACATGCACACAAGGTGGCCTATGTGTTTGGAGTTCAATTGCAGTGGCTGGAGGCTCTAACACACCAACTCTCTCTCTCTCTCTCTCTTATAAAAAACATAACTGTGAATATTAAGCGCTGTTTAAATTTTATTTCATTTTAAAATTTTATTTGAGAGAAAAAGAAGGAGAAAGAGGCAGATAGAGAATGGACACATCATGGCCTCCAGCCATGGCGAACTCCTGACGCATGCGTCCCCTTGTGCATCTAGCTTACGTGGGTCCTGAGCATTTGAACCTGGGTCCTCTGGCTTTGCAGGCAAACGCCTTAATCACTAAGCCATCCCTCCAGGCCCCCTAAGCCCTGTTTTAAGTTCCTCACTTAACCCTCATAAGTCGGTGACAGAAACACCACTGTTCTGCCCACTGGCAGAGGAGAACGTGGGAAGAGAGTTGTCTCATCATGGTACTGTGGTCTGTCTCACCACTGCCCATCACCGGAACAGGAGTGGCCAGAGGGAATGACCTGCAGACGTCACGCCTTTCCTGACACCCACCAGGCTTTTCAGGCCACGGATTCCTTACAGTGTCCATGCAAGGTGCTCAGAACCCCTCAGTTTTCCCGCAGCTACTTTCCCACAATCCTCTAGCCCAGGGCAGCTACCCTCTGGTTGCTCAGCTCTAGACTTCACACTGCTCAGAGGCAATGTTTCTGATAGGAAGAGAACACGGGCAGGAAGCAGCTGCCCAGCACAGTCGAGAAGCAGCACCTTCTTGATGGTTTCCAAACCCCAGCTCACCCGAATGGGTTAGGATCCGGCCCAGGATGGGGGTGACCACTCACTGCCCATCTGGAAACGAGGGAGACCTCTCCAAAGATCCAGTGTGTGAGGAATACAAGGCTCCCCAAAGCCATGCCGGCCAATATCCGTCTAGATCTACAGGCCACTTCAGCTGCCTCGCTTGTCTTCCCTTCAGCTGTGCTATGGCCTCCATCTGGAACACAGAGGTGAAAGGAGAGAAAGAGGCAGTTCTGGGGAAATGTGCCATCTCTATTTAACAGGCTCTCAGCAAGTGGGAACTGGTCACTGGCTACAAAGACTTCACGGTCCAAGTGAAACACACAACCGTGATATGAAGCTGAATGTGCCGCAAGTATTCAGCGGGAGAGAGGTTTCTATGAGTGAGATAAATGTAGTTTAAGGGAGTGTTGGGGTTCAAAGTTGAGCTTTTATTTATTTATTTATTTATTTATTTGTTTGTTTGTTTGTTTGTTATTATTTAAGAGAGAGAAATAGGCAGAGAGAGAGAGACACAGACAGAGAGAGAGAATGGGCGCACCAGGGCCTCCAGCCACTGCAAACGAACTCCAGATGCATGTGCCCCGTTGTGCATCTGGCTTACGTGGGTCCTGGGGAATTGAACCTGGGTCCTTTGGCTTTGCAGGCAAGGGCCTTAACCACTAAGCCATCTCTCCAGCCCTCAAAGTTGAACTTTTAACCCACTCTGCACCTGCCTTGCTGGCATGGCATTAATCACCAGCAGTAGATATATTAATCCCAAGACTGGGGAGGGTGAGGCTGGAGGATTTCCATGTGTTCAAAGTCAGCCTTTCCAGGTTAGCCTGGGCTGGAGTGAGACCCAGCCTCAATAAAACAACCCCCTACCCCAAAAAAAAAAAAAAAAACAGACAACAACCAAAAAACAAAACAAAACAAAACAAAAAGGCCCTGGGTTGTCTGGGACAATCTCATGGTAACTGAGTGTAGCTCTGGGCTTGAAGAGGAAAGTAATTTTCCCAACCCACATCTCTGCACACCACCCAAGCCCCTCCTCACAGAGCAGTTTCATGCTACTTCCCATAAGACCCATTCTAAGTATGGCACACATCACTGAACCCCAGCTCTCTTCTGTTGGCTCTCTACAGGTTGCATGAGCCCCCCTTTTTTCTCTCCCTCTCTCCCTTCTTTCTCAGGTTCATGCACTCCCTTTCTCTCTCTCCCTCCTCTTCTTTCTTTCTCCTCTCCTCGTCCCTTTCTGCCTCACCCTGATTCCAATAAAGTCTTAGATCCAGAAAGCTGTCTGTCTTGATCCTCTACAGTGAACCCCCAAATCTACCAGCATGTTCGGGTACCCAGGGGACACTGGTGAAGGGTCTGAGTTATGAAATAGAACAGCAAAAAAGGAAGAAAAGGAAGAAGAGGAAGAAGAGGAAGGAGAAGAAGAAGAAGAGAGATACCAACAGCCAACAATGGAATCACATAATTTTAAAACTTTTAAACCAGGGGGGCTGGAGAGGTGGCTCAGCAGTTAAGGTGTTTGCCTGCAAAGCCAAAGGACCCCAGTTCAATTCTCCAGGTCCCACATAAGCCAGATGCACAAGGTGGCACATGCGTCTGGAGTTCGTTTGCAGTGGCTGGAGAGCCTGGCACGCCCGCTCTCTCCCTCTTTCTTTCTCTCTCTCTCTCTCTCAAATAAATAAATACATAAAAGCTTTTAAATAAAATTTAAAAAACTTTTAAAACAGGTAAGAAAGGAGAAAGACTCCAGCTAGGAAGCACACACAGTCCCTATGGTACAGATCCTTATCAGAATAGCCCTGAAGCACACACTGCGAGTCTGCACACCCATGCAGGAGAGTTTCGTAAGACCAGGAGCACACAGTCAGGCTGAACAGAGCTCTGAATGGTCTGATGTTAAAGTCACGTGACTCTTTTATATGCTCAATTACCCTCTATTCTTCTTATCTCGGTTTCAAGCCAAAATTCAGGCTAGGGTAGAATTGTACAAATACAATTGTACTTTTTGTCCATGGCTTAGTAGTAACTTGCTATGCTCCTATTAAGCTTCGTGGCTTCTCCTGGTACTCACCAGAGAACAGTAACGAGTTGTTGTGAGTTTACACAAAAACACAAGGAGGTTAATTCGATTCCAGTAATGCTTCCCCCTTGTTTTACCAAAATCACAAGATGGCTTATAAAGGAAGCACCTGAGCCAACTAGAGTGTGTCTCAGAGAGTCAGCTCCCAGGCGAGGCAGGGGATTTGAAGAGCGTGCAAAAATACAAAGATGGCCTTGCTTTAAGATCTTCAGGCGGGAGATTCAGATGTCTGGGGAGTGCGCTGGGAGAGGGGTGTGGGGGAGACAGATAGTTGTCCCACCTGGACCACAGTAACTTTGAAGTCTTAGAAATTACTGGAGTTGGGCTGGAGAGATGGCTTAGCGGTTAAGGCCTGAGAAGCCTAAGAACACCCGTTCTATTCTCCAGGACCCATGTTTTGCCAAACTCAAAAAGTGACACAAGGATGCAATGCCACACTTGCCCACAAGGGGCGGACACGTCTGGAGTTCGTTCACAGCGGCTGAGAGGCTGCTGGCATGCCCATTCTCTCTCTTTCCCTCTCTGTCTCTCTCAAATAAGAAAAAAGAAAGAAATTACTGCAGTCAAGGTGGAGGCAGAGGGATGCTGGGCCAGAGAAAAGAGAAAGAAGCTGGAGCTGACCATGAGTTAGAATTATGGGTGCTGCTTCAAGTTTCTCAGTGGCACAATTTTCCTTTGTGCGTCTCTCTCTCCTCCCTCTCTCTCTCTGTGTATGTGTGTGTCTGTGTCTCTGTGTGTGTGTGTGTGTGTGTGTGTGTGTGTACACAGGCACATCATGGACTCTTGATGTTGCAAATGAATGTCAGATGCTAGCACCACTTTTTGCATCTGGCTTTATGGGTGGCTAGAGAATTGAATCCCAGCCTGGCAGCTTTGCAAGCAAGCACTTTTAATCATGGGACCATCTCCCCAGACCCACCAATGGTTTTCTGAGTTTGCCCTGTCTGTATTGGGAAGGAACCCATGTCATCTTGCTTAGATAACAGTCCCCTGGCTGCGACAGTTGTACCCCAGAAGAGAGAGAGCTGAAATGGAGAGACAGTACAGAAAAATGGTTTTTGTAGACTTTCTTGGGGCTAGCTCAGTTGGTAGAGTGTTTGTCTACCATGAACAAGGCCCCAGTTTTTTTTTTTTCTAATTTTTTTAATATATATTTTTTTATTTATATTATTTTGATTTTACATTCATAGTAAAGGTTCCATTGTCCTCCTCCCTGTCCTCCCTCTTTCAAAGGGACCCTTGTCAATGGGGAATGTGGGTCAAGCATTGTGAGTTAGTTGTTCTGGGGGTTGGCCCCAGTCTCTGTGCATAATGCCCCAACTATGACTCTAACAAACAAGGCCCCAGTTTTGAGGCCCCAGTTTTTATCCCTAGCAATGAAAAGAAAGAAAGAAGAAAGAAAGAAAGAAGAAAGAAAGAAAGAAAGAGAAAGAAGAAAGGAAGGAAGGAAGAAAGGAAAGAAGGAAGGAAGGAAGGAAGGAAGGAAGGAAGGAGGGAGGGAGGGAGGGAGGGAGGAAGGAGGAAGGAAGGAAGGAAGGAAGGAAGGAAGGAAGGAAGGAAGGAAGGAGGAAGGAAGGAAGGAAGGAGGGAGGAAGGAGGAAAGAAGGAAGGAAGGAAAGAAAGAAAGAAAGAAAGAAAGAAAGAAAGAAAGAAAGAAAGAAAGAAAGAAAGAAAGAAAGGGGAGAGAAAGAATGTTTGTTTTTTTGTTTTTTTGAGGTAGGGATTCACTCTAGTCCAGGCTGACCTGGAATTCACTGTGGAGTCTCAGGCTGGCCTTGAACTCACAGTGATCCTCCTACCTCTGCCTCCTGAGTGCTGAGATTAAAGGTGTGTGCCACCACACCCAGCGGAGAAAATAATATATTCTTTTCCAGATGGTGTCCTTGCAGAGAGAAGTTCCTGGAATAAATGGAACCCACACTCACCAGTACCAATGCGGTCAAGTGTAGCGATGGTACTTAATGTCAGAATCACTCTGTTGGACATCTGATAAGTCCAGATGGGGTTTAGTGATGTGTACCACACTCGGAGAACAACAAGAAGAATCTGTCCTAAAATGAATCCCCAGATTCGGAGGTACCTGCAAGGGCAAAAACATTGTCAAAGCTTTTTTTATGTGAATTCAGTGTACTCCATCTTTTGTGGATTTGCTTCACACTGTCTGTGCGAAAGTGTCTTTGTGGTAATCTGCAGCAATGTACTTGACTTAGCCTTTGTATGGCCCATTTCTTAGCCAAATTATAATTATTATTTTTTAAATTGTTTTTTGAGGCAAGTCCAATAGACTAGCCTCCATATATATGAGAGCGAGAGGGAAAGGGAGAAAGAATTGGCATGCCAGTGCCTTCAGCCACACAATCAAACTCCAGACATGTGTGCCTCCTTTTGTGCATGTGTGATCTTGTGTCACCTTGTGTGTCTGGCTTACATGGGACCTGGAGAATCAAACATGGGTCCTTACGATTTGCAGGAAAGCACCTGAACCACTAAGCCCTCTCTCTAGCCTTTAAAAAAAAAAAAAAAAAAAGCCGGGCGTGGTGGCACATGCCTTTAATCCCAGCACTAATATGGGGAGGCAGAGGTAGGAGGATCGCCATCTTGTAAGGCCACCCTGATTTGGACTACATAGTGTGAATTTCCATGGGGTCATCAAACCTGAGCCAGAGTGAGACCCACCTGAACCAAAAAAAAAAAAAAAAAAAAAAAAAAAACTTAATTGGGAAGGCTGGTGTGATGGTGCATGCCTTTAATCCCAGCACTCAAAAGGTTGAGCCTGGAGGATCACTGTGAGTTGGGGGCCGGCCTAGGGACACAGAGTGGGTTCCAGGACAGCCTGGGCTAAAGTGAGACCCTGTCTTGAAAAAATAAGAACACCACCCCCCATAATAAAACTTTATTTGGGGAAACTGGGGAGATGGCTCAGTGATTTAAGGTGCTGACTCTCAAAGTCTACCAGCCTCTACTACCCAGAATCTACTGTAAAAGTGGATGCAAAATGTGATGCATGCTGCAACCAAGAGTGAGAACAGTGTGGATTAAAGGGATAAAGATGATAAGAGCCACAGGGTGAGAAGGACTCTGAGATATTGATCCTTCTCTCTCTCTCTCTCCCTCTCTCTCTCTCTCACACACACACACACACACACACACACACACACATACACAGACTAACTGATGCATTCATGACCCCATAGTGAACCCAATAACCCCTGAGGAAGTCTCTTAATGCAGTGGGGGCAGGAGAGAGGGGATATAAGAGTATAACTCATTGGGAACATGACCAACATGCAATATAGTCATACAGTAAAGTTCATACCCAAAATATTTTTCAAAAAGTGCTGCATGTGTCTGACATTCATTTAAAGCAGCAAGAGATCCTGCACACACATAGACATAAATACATAATAAATCAGGCTGGAGAGATGGCTTAGTGGTCAAGGCGCATGCCTGCAAAGCCTAAGGACCCAGGTTCAATTCTCAAGGTCCCACTTAAGCCAAATGCACAAGGGGGCGCATGCATCTGGAGTTCATTTACAGTGGCTAGAGGCCCTGGTGCCCATTCTCTCTCTCCTTCTCTCTCTTTCCCTTTCTCTGTCTCTAATAATTTTTTTAATCTTAAAAAAAAGTTAAAAATAAACTTGCCGGGTGTGGTGGCTCACACGTTTAATCCCGACACTCAGGAGGCAGAGGTAGGAGGATTGCTGTGAGTTCAAGGCCACCTTGAGACAACATAGTGAATTCCAGGTCAGCCTGAGCTGGAGTGAGACCCTACCTCAAAAAAAAAAAATAAATAAAAATAAAATAAAAATAAATAAGTAAAAATAAACTTGACTGGGGCCAGAGGAATAGATAAATGATAGAGCACGTTCTTGACATGTACAAGGCCTGGAATAAATCCCCAGCAACAAGAGGGGGAGAGAAAGGGGCAAATGTTGTTGAAGAGGAAATGAAGGAGACTTCTAGAAGGTCATAGGGAAGATAAAACTGCAAGCTGAGCCAGGCATGGTGGCACACAGCTTTAATGACAGAGGTGGGAGGATCACCGTGAGTTCGAGACCACCCTGAGACTACAGAGTGAATTCCAAATCAGCCTGGGCTGGAGTAAAACCCTACCTTGAAAAAAAACAAAACAAAACAAAAAAAAAAAACCCTGCAAGCTGAAAGTCCTGGCCCTGACTTTCCCTCTGGTAACTGGTCATACCTGTTTGTCTCTAGGTACACATGACATGAGTCATACCTCTGTAAGCTGCTTCCTGACCACCAAGTCACAGCTTGCACTATCAGTGAGGCAGACACACCCAGCGAGAGGACCACCAGTCGAAGCTTGGCGTTTGGAGCCTCGAAGGAGGCGATGCTGCCTGCCAACACAGTAAGCAGAGCACACATTAGAACTGGATGGTTTGTATATGAAAAATGTTCCATCTAACACCATATTTATACAAATGAAGACAGAATTAATATATAACCTATACATGTATCTTCAATTCTTTTTTTGTTTTGTTTTGTTTTGTTTTTCGAAGTAGGGTCTCACTCTGGTCCAGGCTGACCTGAAATTAACTATGTAGTCTCAGGGTGGCCTCGAACTCTCAGCGATCCTCGTACCTCTGCCTCCCGAGTGCTGGGATTAAAGGCGTGTGCCACCACACCCGGCTTCATATCTTCAATTCTTATTTATTCAGTTAGAATTCACATCCTCAAAACTTCACCATGTTAAAGTCTACAACTTCACAGTTTTGTGAACACTGCATTCACAGTGTTGTGCAAACTATCACCAACTATCTAATTCCAGAATATTCACATCAGCCTCAAAAAGAATCCCGATAGCTGGGGCTGGAGAGGTGGCTTAGCAGTTAGGTGCTTGCCTGTGAAGCCTAAGGACCCTGGTTTGAGGCTGGGTTCCCCAGAACCCACGTAAGCCAGATGCACAAGGTGGAGCATGCATCTGGAGTTTGTCTGCAGTGGCTGGAGGCCCTGGTGCACCCATTCTCTCTCTCTGCCTCTTTTTCTCTCTGTCACTCTCAAATAAATAAAAAAGGAATTAAAAAAAAAAAAAGAATCCCGATACCCATTGGCAGTCAGTCACACTCCCTATGTGTTTCTCTCCTATCTCCCACCACCCAGCAATCACCTGTCTGTCCGTCTGTGGAGTTTTCCTACTTTGTGCACTTCATATAAATAGAATCATACAATGTGTGGTCTTTTGTGGCTGGCGCAATGTTCTCAAGGCTCACGTATACTGAAGCCTGGATTAGTGCGTCACTCATTTTAGTGGCTCTGATATCCCATTGCCCAGATCAGCTAACTGCATTCTATTCATCCTTTGATGAGTTGATGGGCATTTTGTGAGCATTATTGCTTGGCTTTTGTGAGCAATGTTGCTAGGAACACTTTTGTGCAAGTTTTTCTATGAATACACACTTTAATTTTTCTTGGATGTATACCAGGAAGTATAGCTGTGGCTCATATGATAACTTGCTTGCCGTCTTGAACAACTGACAGTTTCCTAGACAGCCGCATCACTATACATTTTCTCATGTCCCCCAGCCACCTGTGAAAGCTCACTGTGTCCCCACCTTTGTCATTTTGATTACAGTCATCCTAGTGAATCAGAAGATTTCCAGTCAAAAGTAATCTGGGGCTGGAGAGATGGCTTAGCAGTTAAGGTGCTTGCCTGTGATGTCTCAGGACCCAGGTTAGATCCCCCAGAGCACACATAAGCCAGATGCACGTGGTGGCACATGTGTCTGAAGTTCGTTTGCAGTGACTGGGAGCTTTGGCATGCCTGTTCTCTCTGTCTCAAAAATAAATAAAAATTAAATGTATAAATAATAATAATCATAACCTGGGGCTAGAGAGATGGCCTAGGGGTTTAGGCACTTGCCTACAAAACCAAAGGACCTCGGTTTGATTCTCCAGGACCCAGGTAAGCCAGATGCACAAGGTGGCACATACATCTGGAGTTCATTTGCAGTGGCTGGAGGCCATGGTACGCCCATTTTCTCTCTCTTTCTATCTCTCTCTCTCTCTCTCTCTCTCTCCATCTTTCTCTGTCTGTCACTCTCAAATAAATAAATAAAAATAAACAATTTTTTTTAAAAAAAGATTGTGTCCCTCATAGCATCATTGACTAGACCCCTCCGCAGAAGCCAGCATGGAGTGTGATCTTGTAAGGATGAGCCCACAGTGACTCAAGGAAGGACACTCCAAGGCAATTGCAGTGAAATCTGCTACTATGGTCAGTGCAGGGAGGATAGCTTTATTTTGGGCCTGACCCTTACCTCATCAACGTGTCCTTCGGCCTGTGGATGCCGTCTTTGTAAAGAGCAGCTTCCAGGAGTGTTTCTAGGCATTCCTTCTGAGCCCTAGTTGTTTTCAAAACAAGGCCTCCGTGCCTCCATAGGGACCCACAAAATTCACTGCATGGTGTTCTGCCTTCTCCAGGAACTGGCAGGCAGGAGAGATGTCTATACTTTCCTGACACTGCTTCTGGAAATGCCAGGGGCTGGCTTCCAGGCAGACCTGCACACCATGGTTCATGAGCGGATGCCACGTGGAAAGCTCAGCAAACCCCACTGAGTCACAGCAGAAGACGGAGAAGTCCGGAATTTTCAGCTACAGAGCCAACCTGTCCTGAATCCAGTGTTTTTCATTTTGATATCTATTTATTTTTGAATCTTTGGGAGTGTGGGCACATGTGTGTCATGGCGTGCGTGTGTCAAGTCCTTGCCTTCCACCTAGTGTGAGAGGGTCTCTTGTTCACAGCTGCACACACCAGGCTGGCTCTCACGCTTCCAGGATTCTCTCGTCTCCACAGAACATCTCACTGCAAGAGGGCTGAGATCACAGATGTGCACTTCCGTGACTGGTATTCGCAGGAGTTCTGGGGATTCGAACTCAGATCCTCACGCATGGACAGCAAGCACTTTACCCACTGAGCCGTCTCCCCCAGCCCTACTTCTAGTCTTCTTTAGTACCAGTACTTCTCCAAGGTTGTTGACTATGTATTACTAAGAAAAATCTCAATTCTTTGTGGTAGTAAGTCCACATTTAAATTTCAATCATTCTGATAATATATTCAAATTCAGAATCCACAGATTAAAAGATACACAAATGCAAAGCTCTCCTACATAACTGTCTTTAGGTATCATATATTCACCCATGTCATAATTAAATATGCCAATGTTTTAAATCCTTGGAGATTTAATCCCAGCACTTGGGAGGCAGAGGTAGGAGGAATGCTGAGAGTTCGAGGCCACCCTGATAACACAGAGTGGATTCCAGGTTAGCCTGGGCTACAGTGAGACCCTGCCTCTTTAGGTATCTTCATAGTATTCCATGGTATCCAAGTTTCATAATCATTATTTATTCTACCCCTTAGAGATAACATAGAAGTTATTTCCATGTTGCTTTTATAAATATCCCTGGAGGGCTGGAGAAATGGCTCAGTGGTTAAGGCATTTGCCTGCAAAGCCTAAGGACCCAGGTTCCAGTCTCCAGGTCCCACGTAAGCCAGGGGCACAAGGTGGTGCATGTGTCTGGAGTTCATTTGCCATAGCTAGAGGCCCTAGCACACCCATTCTCTCCCTCCCTCTCTCTCTCTCTCTATAATAAATAAATAAAATAATTGTTTAAAAAGCTCTCCATGGGCTGGAGAGATGGTTTAGTGGTGAAGCAGAGAGAAAGAGAGAGAGAATGGGTGCACCAGGGCCTCCAGCCACTACAAATGAACTCCAGATGCATGTGCCACCTTGTGCATCTGGCTTATGTGGGACCTGGGGAGTTGAGCCTCGAACTGGGGTCCTTAGGTTTCACAGGCAAACACTTAACCACTAAGCCATCTCTTCAGCCCTCACTTAATTTTTAAATCATTTATTTATTTATTTGGGTGAGAGTGAGAATGGGCATGCCAGGGCCTCTAGCCACTGCTAAACGAACTCCAGATGTATACTCCACCTTATGCATCTGACTTACATGGGCACTGGGAAATCAAACCTGGGTCCTTAGGCTTCTCAGGCAAGCACCTTGACTGTTAAGCTACCTCCCCAGCCCTCACTTAATTTTTAACTTTAAAAAAAAAAAAAACTCAAACACTTTGAACTCTTACCAACAGTAACAACGCGCAGCATGGCTAGCGTCCACCTCTTGTTAGCCAGTTTCCAGAAAGGAGGAATTGTCAGGAGTATTGGTGAGAGAAAGGCTAGGCTGAAACTCTCCATCCCAGTGAGCTGCAGTGTTTGTAGTGGGAAGTAATAGATCATGGGTCCCAGGCCATGGTAGAGAGACCAAGAAATGTATCCTGTGAAAAATGTCGACAGGAGAATGGGAGACTGTGACCTTGGTACTGTTCCCAACCACAGCCGCCTCCTCCTCCCATTCCCTGCCTCTGGCTTTTGTAAAAAAAAAAAATACATATATATATATATATATATATATATATATATATATATATATATTTATTTCTTATTTATTTATTTGAGAGAGAGAAAGAGGCAGAGAGAGAGAGAGAATGGGCACACCAGGGCCTCCAGCCACTGAAAATGAACTCCATATGCATGTGCCAACTTGTGCATCTTGCTTACATAGGTCCAGGGGAATTGAACTGAGGTCTTGTAGCTTTGCAGGCTTAACCGCTAAGCCAGTTCTCCAGCCTTTTTCTTGAGAGAGAGACAGAGAGAAACAGAGAGAGAGAGGAAGAGGCAGAGAGAGAGAGAATGGGTGCACCAGGGCCATTTCAGCCTCTGTGAACAAACTCCTGCCGCGTGCACCCCCTTGTGGGCAAGTGAGGCATTGCGCCCTTGCAGCTTTTTACATCTGGCTAAATGTGGGACCTGGAGATTGGAACCCGCCTTCTTAGGCTTGGCAGGCAGGCACCTTAACCACTAAGCCATCTCTCCAGCCCCCTGCCTCTGGCTTTAACTGGGTACTGGTACAGAACCCCTCCCCTACCCATCAGTTAGGTGTGGAGAATGGCTTCCCGCTGTCCCGAGTCCCTCAGCCTCTGTGGTTTGTTCCAATAACCGTGTGATCATGTGAATGCCTATAGGTCACCCCTCTAGTATGTTCTCTTCCTTGGGACATCTGAGTTGAATCGGTTTTCTATCTGGGCCTTGCCTGATAAAACCCCCTTGCCAAAGTTGGCCCATAATATCACACAAAGTTTTTTTTTTTTTTTTTTTTTTTTTTTGGAGAGACACAGAGAGAGACAGAGAGAGAGAGGGAGAGGAAGACAGATAGAGATGGGCACACCAGCAGTCTCTCAGCTGCTGTGAACGAAATCCAGATGTGTGCGCCCCCTTGTGGCCAAGTGCATCATTGCGCTCTTGCGTCACTTTTGCATCTGGCTAAACGTGGGACCTGGAGATTGGAACCGCTGGAGATTGGAACCAGCGTTCTTAGGCTTAGGAGGCAGGCGCCTTAACCACTAAGCCATCTCTCCAGCCCCACACCAAGTTTTTAATGTAACAGTGGGGCTTCCTCCAACCCAGGCTGTTACACCCAAAGCCCTTTAGTTAGGCACCAAACTTTTCCTTATGACTAGACATTTAAGGTCCAGCACTCAAGAGATAGGACAGGAGTTTACACCTAAATTTGATATCAGCCACACCTCTGCTGCCAAAAACTGACCCTGTGATTTTGGACAATAATGACAATTAATGCTAAGGCGTCCTGTGTCAGGTGCTGCAAAATACAACACAGATCTTTTCTTATGGCTCAGACCCCATGTCCTATTAGGTGGGTAGTCTTTTTGTTGTTGTTTCGTGTTTGTTTGTTTGAGATAAGGTCTCACTCTAGCCCAGGCTGACCTGGAACTCACTCTGCAGTCCCAGACTGGCCTCAAATGCCAGTGATCCTCCTACCTCTGCCTCTGGAGGGCTGGGGATTAAAGACCTTCACCAGCATGCCTGGCTTCCCGATTACTTTTTCCACCATCACGGAAGTGTAGAAACAGACTTGGGCAGAACAGAGCGGCAGATAAAATCCTGAGCCTTAGAAAGTTAAGCAAATTGCCTAAGGAGCTCATGTAGCTAATGGCCCGGTGAGCTTTAATCCACGCAGTCCGCCAAGGTCGCACTCAGCCTCTGCATGGTAGCTTTCTCCCTGTCCCCTCCCCTCTGCTAATCGGAAGGAATGTCATCTCCTGAGGTGTCAGGAGAAGACCTGCAGGAGGTCAAGAACATCCAGCGTCGGAGGAACTCGTGTGAGTCACTCCACATCTCCCAATTTACAAGGTGGGAACCGGGAGTCTGTGGCTCTCCAGAGCACTCCAGAGCTCCAGAAGCTCAAATTCTCCAAATTCTCCTCCCCGGGCCCCAAGGATGCTGGCATCACAAGGCACCAATGGCCTCAGTTTCCCAAAAGTTGCTCGGAGAACTCAGCTTAATTACACAGTTCCCATGGAATCACACAAAATCCTGCTAAGCCCATGGGGCTAGATTCAGAACATATATGTCATGTCCTAGACTGTACCACCACCACCAAGGCCACCTACACTGAGGGCAGCAAGGGACCCCCACCCCAGCTCTCACCTGCAGTCCCCGGGGGAGTGGGGTGGGGGTGGAACAAGTGCCAGTTCCTAGGGAAAGGTCAAGTCCAGGACTGAATTGGATTGACTTCAACGTCAAGGTCACGGGTGAGGGCTGCACGTGGAGAAATCGCGTCCCTGGTGGGCAATGCCAGGGCGGCGTGGGAGCTGGAGCGACAGAACCACCCAGCCTTGGCACCCTCAGCCTGGGTCTGGTCTCTTTCCCTTCCGCTGCAAAAGTTCCCAGGGGAGCGGGGACAAAAGGCACCTGGGATCCGGGAGCCCAGGGCTGTCCTCCCTCCCCAGGGCTCAGCGGACCAAACAGGGGACGCCCGGGACCCAACAGCACGCGCCACGGCTGCCTCGACTTACCCAGGAGGGTCTCCAGCAGGATTTCTCTCCAGAGGCCGGACATCGTGGCTCAGATGCCCCCGGGGCTACGGAGCCGCACAGCCGGGGTTGTAGCTGGGGACCCGGGAGCAGAGGCGGGTGCGGTTAATCCCTCCCGTCCCGTCCCGTCCCGGTGACACCCACCTGACGCCCCGCCCGACGCCACCTGTGCGCCACGGGCGTCTCCCGCGCTCCATCGCAGCTGCGGAAGCTCCTCCAGGGACTGCGGGGGACACACAGGCCAAACCTGTCACCTGTCCCCCCTCACCCCTCCCCCGTGCAGCGCCCCCCTCCCCGGCACCCAGCCAGGAGGGGACCACCACTCCAGATCGGTGATGTCATCGTTTAAACCAAGGCCAAGGAGCGGTGGTCTCAGGCCTGGTAGAGTGGCATGGGGGGGAGGGGGTCCTTCAAACCAGGAACTTGATCTTGGCATTTTTCACACCAAGGACTCTTCCCCAGGCGCATGGGCTACAGGGACAGCCATGGAAGTGTGCTACTTTATTTTTAAGCTTTGGGAATAGACACACAATTGGTCAAATGCGGTTGTAGGATTTCCTATGAGTTTCAGAGGTTCTGCAACATTTGCTGAGGAAACAGAGGGCTGGCTTGAAATGGAAACTCGGGCCTCTGCAACTTACAAATAATGGAATGGGAATGGAGCAAGTTGAACTAGCCTAGGTATTTCTCCCTTGAATATTATCACTCCCAGGGATGTCTGGAACCGTCTGAGATCTCCTCAAAAGCATTTCACTTTAATTTCCTTTAATCTTTAGAAATAGCATAACTGTTTTCACTTCTGGAAAGTTTGATCTGAAATTAAACTATGGTATTGCTTCAAAGTGATTATTGCCATAAGTTCAAAATAGGTTTTTTTTTTTTTTTTTTTGTTTTGTTTGTTTGTTTGTTTTTCACTCTGGTAGGGTCTCACTCTGGTCCAGGCTGACCTGGAATTAACTATGTAGTCTCAGGGTGGCCTCAAACTCTTGGCGATCCTCCTACCTCTGCCTCCCAAGTGCTGGGATTAAAGGTGTGCCCCACCACGCCTGGCTAAATTCAAAGTAGTTTGGAACAAAGGATCACTAATCTCTTACTAATGCACAAAGAGCTGTATAAACCAATGGGACAGAATGGAGCTATCAGAAACTATCCACCTCTGTGTAAGCCAGATGCACAAGGTGGTGCACACATCTGGAGTTCTTTTGCAGTGGCTGGAGGCCCTGGTGTAACCATTCTCTCTCTTTTCTCTCTCTCTCTCTCTCTCTCTCTCTCTCTCTCTCTCCCCCACACACAAAATAAATAAATAAATAAATAAATAAATAAATAAATAAATAAAAATTAAAATATATTTTTTTAATGTAGGAGACCAGCCGGGCATGGTGGCACACACCTTTAATCCCAGCACTTGGGAGGCAGAGGTAGGAGGATCGCCATGAGTTTGAGGACACCCTGAGACTACATAGTGAATTCCAGGTCAGCCTGGGCTAGAGTGAGACCCTACCTAGAAAAATTTTAAAAAAAAAAAAAAAGAAAAACTCTCTCTCATAAATTAAAAAAAAAAAAAATTTTAATGTAGGAGACCAAACTATGAAATCCTTGGGGAAAAAATGTAAGAGCTGCTCTCTGTGATCTCAAGTTGGGCAGATGAGTCTCCGAAACAGTGTGAAAAGCACTAAGGACAAGAGAAATGATAGATAAGTTGGGCATCATCCAACATGCACAGCTTTTAGCCAGGTCTAGCAAAGAGTGCTACTGCAGTCCCCAGCTACTAAAGAAGCTGAGGTTGGGGCTGGAGATGCCTCTGCATGTTCCCCAGGACCCATGTAAAGCCAGATGCACAAAGTGGCGCATGCATCTGGAGTCCATTTGCAGTGGCTGGAGGCCCTGACAAGCCCACACTCATTTATTCTCTCCTCTCTCTCTCTTCTTTCTCCTTCCCCCAGCAAATAAATAATTAAAAAAATTTTTTTTTCTTGAGGTAGGGTCTTGCTCTAGCCCAGGCTGACCCAGAATTCACTATGTAGTCTCAGAGTGGCCTCGAACTCATGGTGATCCTCCTACATCTGCCTCCCGAGTGCTGGGATTAAAGGCGTGTGCCACCAGAGGTTGAGGCAGGAGGACCATTATCCCAGGGGTTTAAGGCTGGCCTAGGCAACACAGAAAGACTTCCAGACCTCATCTCAAAAAAATGAATGAATGAATGAATGAATGAACCAACAAAAACTAGAAAGGTTTTTTTCTCCAAGGGATTTCATCAAGAAAGTGAAAAGAAAGCCGAGTGTAACTCAGTGGTAAAGTATGTGCTTAGTATGCCTCAGGCCCTGGGTTCAATCCCCAGCATTCGCAGGAGCATATACATGCACAGAGAGAGAGAGAGAGAGAGAACAAGGGAAAGGAGGGAGAAGATAATGCATAGAATGGAGGAAGTTTGTGTAACTTGTAGATCTGACCCAGCAACCTACATCCATCCCTACTTTCAGAAAGACTCACCCTGTGTTCTTCCTATGGTCTATTAAAACATCTCTGTGGATTTTTCTGTTCTGGACATTTCATGTAGATGAACTTGGGCTGGAGAGATTGCTCAGTGGCTAAGGTTAAGCCTGCAAATCCTAAGGACCCAGGTTCTAATCCCCAGAACCCATGTAATACAGATGCACATGGTGATGCATGTATGTGGAGTTTGTTTGCAGTGGCTAGAGGCCCTGGTGCAACCATTCTTCTCTCTCTCTCATCTCTAATAAATCTCTAATAATCTATATCTCTAATAAATCTCTAATAAAAAGATTGAAACATAAAATCAATGAACTCGTGAAATAAACATGGCCTTTCATGTCTGGTCAGAAGTCCATGAGCTATCCTGTGACAACATGATTTGATTTAAGGAAAGCTGTTGGTACTGATCCTGTCTTTAGCAAGCAAACACAGGCAGAGAGACTGCTGGCTGATCTTTTTGTCCGCTTGGCTTTGGCCTCTCAGGACCCTGCGCAGAGATGAAGGTTCTGTTAGAGAACTTTCTTGACCTTAGATGTCATGTCCCCTAAGTATACAATTTTATCAGTTTGTAGCCATGCAGAAGCACACTGGATCGTAGCTCTGAATGACCCATCTCTTTATCACATAGCAGAGTCTCTCCTGCACACAGGATGCATAACGTTGCTGTCACCGGCTGTCTCCTGCAGACAACCACAGCCAGGGCTCTCCCTGCTGCTCTGAGTCGTTCTCAAGGCTCTCCCAGGAATGATTGGATAAACAACGATCTGGGCAATGGAATATTTGTCAAGCCATACAAAGAAACATAGTATGGACACATGCTTCCACAAG
This sequence comes from Orientallactaga sibirica, assembly GCA_036365145.1. Lineage (NCBI taxonomy): Eukaryota > Metazoa > Chordata > Mammalia > Rodentia > Dipodidae > Orientallactaga > Orientallactaga sibirica. The sequence goes on from JAEOAD010000040.1 coordinate 16,727,247, forward strand.
GATGATTCTGGAAAAGCTTATGCTAAATGTGAGAAGCCACATATGAAAACTCACCTGTTTATTGTCTGAGCACATCTATGACAGAGGTCCAGGACAGGGAACTTCACAGAGGAAGAAAGAACACTGAGGTTTGTGAAGGGGGAAATGGGAAGTGGCTTTTCTTTTGGGGAGGAGGGCATGGTGAACATATTTTGGAATGAGATTGTGGTGACAGATACATGACTGTAAATATATGAAAGCCTATACACTTTGGAAAGGTGAAGTTAATGGCATGTTAATTAAACTTAAATGGAAAAATAAATCTGACTGCTGGTGTCCTGAAAATATTCTAGAAGTGTTAGCAGGGCACCATGGTGCACATCTGTAATCCAAGAACTTAGGAGACGGAGGCAGGAATATCAGAAGTTCAAGGCCAGCCTCAGCTACAGACTGAACTCAAAGCTTACCCAGGCAACATGAAAAAACTGTCTCAAAACACCCAAATAAAAAAGCAATTAGTAAAATAGATGAATAACCCAATTTAAAGAGGACAAAAGCTGTGAAAGTCTGCTTTCAAAAAAAGAAAAAGGGCTAGAGAGATGGCTTAGCGGTTAAGGCACTTACTTGCACTGCCTGGCGGCTGGGGTTCTATTCCCCAGGACCCACATAAGCCAGATGCACAAAGTGGAGCATGCATCTGGAGTTCGTTTGCTGCTTCTAGAGGCCCTGGAGCACCCATTCTCTCCCTCTCTCTCTCTCTCTCTCTCTGTCTCTCTCTCTCTCTCTCCTCTCTTTCTCTTTGTGTTTGCACATAAATAAATGTGAAAAGTATATTTAAAAAAATATAAACCAGGCCTGGTGGCGCAGACCTTTAATCCCAGAACTCTGGAGGCAGAGGTAGGAGGATTTTTGTGAGTTCAAGGCCACCCTGAGACTACATAGTGAATTCCAGGATAGCCTGGGCTAGAGTGAGACCCTACTTTAAAAAGAAAGAAAGAAAGAAAAGGAAAGAAAGATATATACATGCTCAGTATGCACAGGTGTTAAACATCACTTCACAAAGGGAGGGGAGGGATTCACTTCACACCCACCAGGAGGGCTCTAATCAAAAGTCAGGTAAGGACTGGAGAGATGGCTTGGCCGTTAAGGTGCCTCCTTGCCAAGCCTAAGAACACAGGTTTCAATCTCCAGGTCCCATGTTTAGCCAGACGCAATGTGATGCAAGGGCGCAATGCCGCACTTGCCCATAAGGGGGCAAACATGTCTCGAGTTCATTCACAGCTGCTGAGAGGCTGCTGGCAAGCCCATTCTCTCTCTCGCTAGCTCTCTCTCTCTCAAAAAAAAGTCAGGTAATAGCACATGCTGGCAAAATTGTGGGGCCATTGGGACTCTTAAGTTTTGCAGGAGGGAGTGGAAAGGGGTATACCACTGTGGAAAACCGTTTGGCAGTTCCTCAAACAACTGAGGAATTATTATTCTGTTTTATTCTTTTATTTATTTGAGAGGGGGACAGATAGAGAATGGGCATTCCAGGGCCTCTAACCACTGCAAATGAACACCAGATGCATGCACCACCTTGTGCATCTGGCTTTACATGGGTCCCGGAGAATCAAACATGGGTCCTTTCACTTTGTAGGCAAGCGCCTGAACTCATAAGCCATCTCTCCATCAAATAACTAACTATATAGAAGTACTATAACTATACATCTCAACAATCCCATGTATATCTACATGAGAGAAGTAAAAAAACACAAAAATAATGTGCAGGGGCTGGAGAGATGGTTTAGCAGTTAAGGCATTTGCCTGCAAAGCCAGAGGATCCTGGTTCGATTCTCCAGGACCCACATAAGCCAGATGCACAAGGGGATGCATGTGTCTGGAGTTCATTCACAGTGGCTGGAGACCCTGGTGCACCCATTCTCTCTCTCTCTCTCTCTCTGTCTCTCTCTCTCTCTGTGCCTCTCTCTCTCTCAAATAAATAAATAAAATATATTTTTTAAATGATGTGCAAATACTCATAATGGCATCTTTATAAAGCCAAAAATGGAAACAATGCACACATGCAACAACTAGCGACGGTAGAAAGTCCAGACAGTAGAAGACTGTTCCGCAATGAAACAGAAGGAAGTATGTGAGAGGCTGGTATGCATGAACATTCCCAGAAGCCAGTTACAACAACCATGGGTTGTATGATCCCATTCATAAGAAGTATTCTGCCAGCTGGGCGTGGTGGTGCACACCTTTAATCCCAGCACTCGGGAGGCAGAGGTAGGTGGATCACCATGAGTTTGAGGCTACCCTGAGACTACATAGTGAATTCCAGGTCAGCTTGGGATAGAGTGAAACCCTACGTTGAAAAAAAAAAAAAAGTATTCTGAACAGGCATGTTGACAGTGACTAAGAATTGCTTACTGGAGGTCAGGACGTTGAGACAGGTGGGGAGGAGCGGCATGAGCAGGTACAGTTTCTTTTAGGAGGAGATGGAAATGTTCTAAAATTAGCTTGTGGCAATGATTGCACAACTGTCCATTTACTGAAAACATCGTGTTGTTCATATTAATGTGTGAATCATAGGGGTGTGGATTATATCTCAAGAGAGATGCTTTCAAAAATGCAGTTCATGGGCTGGAGAGACGGCTTAGTGGTTAAGGCGCCTGCCTGCGAAGCCCAAGAAGGCCCATTCGAATCTGCAGGTCCCACATTTAGTGAGACATAAAGTGACACAAGTGCACGATGTTGCACATGTGCACAAGGGGGGGCACACACTTTGGAGTTCGTTCACAGTGGCTGAGCGGCTGCTGGTGCGCCCATTCTCTCTCTGTCTCTTTCTCTGTGTCTCTCTCTCAAAAAAAAAATGCAGTTCATTCTAGCTATATTTATTTTTTGCATATACATGTACCATATGTGTGTGAATACGCATATGGAGGCCGAAGGTCAACCTCAGATGTCATCCTCAGGAATGCCATTCAGCTCTTTTTTTTTTTTTTTTGAGGCAAGGACTACTCACTGTAGCCCAGGCTGACCTGGAACTCACTCTGTAGCCCCACGCTGGCCTTTCAAAATTCATTCTGATCCCCATGAGTTCAAGGCCACCCTGAGAGAGTACATAATGAATTCCACGTCAGCCTAGGCTAGATCCAGACTCTACCTCAAACAAACAAACAAACAAACAAACAAACAAACAAAACAAAAATCAAGTCCTAGAGGAAAACCTTCCTCCTACACAGGATGCAGTATTATTTTACTCCGCTATTCCGATGCACATGTTATCTGAGTTTTCATTTGTTATTATTGTTTTGGTTTAGTTTTCTCTTTAAAAGTTTGGTCATGGCCAACCAGAAGAGTGTCTAGGAAATGACATGAACCTGGGGTAGGGGAAGGGAAACTAATGTCAGCAATCACTCTGTACTTCAAAAACCTTGTCCCTGGCAAGAGTTATTGTGTGGTTTAAGTAGAGAAAATGCAGTAGCAGTGACCTTCTCATTGCGGGGACGAAACACCTGATCAGAAACAGCTGCTGGAAGGAAAGGGTTTTATTTCCTCATTGCAGCTTCGAGGGGAAGTTTCTTCACGGTGGGCAAAGCATGGCAGGAGTAGGAAGCTGGCTCACACCGGCACACAGCATCAGCAGGGAGGAGGCAGCAAGAGTGAGGCAGTTAGCGCTGGCAAGAGGGCTGCACTCTAAACTCTCAAGGCCAGTGACACACCTCCACCAGCAAGGCTCGACCTCCCAAAGGCCCCACCAGCTGGGGATCACATGTGAGCCTAATCACAAACACATGAGGCTATGGGGGACACTTCACAATCAAACCACCACCAATGCGAAGGCACGCAGCAAGTGTCCATGCTGTTCGCAGTAGTCAGGAAACCGTGTCATTATTTGTCTGGCCCCCCACAATGTCTGGCCTAAGCCCATGGGAGGTCTTCGGAACATGTTCAGCAAGTTTATCAACTGCAGCTCTATCCTGCCATCATTTCTCTACCTTCCGGAGGCTGGCTGTACTCATCCTGGTCATAGGACACCTACACAGGCCCCGTATGCCAGAAACAGCTTCCCAGAGGCCCCACCTACAGAGAGATAGTAATACTTCCTTGTTATTTGCTGTCATCTTGCTGATTCGCCACTTGGTCCTTCCATGCACATTGCAGGGAAGTTTCTGGATCCCTGACTGTCTCCCACATAACTTGCACGTGGAGTTGGAATGACTGCTTCCAGAGCAGGTGAAGAATGACGTTGCTTTTAATTTCTTTGCCAGGTATCAGAAGTTAATTAGAAGGCTCGTATGAAGGTTTAATTTCTTTTTTGTTGTTGTTGTTTTGTTTTGTTTTTCAAGGTAGGGTCTCACTCTAGCCCAGGCTGACCTGGAATTTACTATGTAGTCTCAGGGTGACCTTGAACTCATGGTGATCCTCCTACCTCTGCCTCCTGAGTGCTGGGATTAAAGGCGTGCGCCACCATGCCCAGCAAGCTTTCATTTCTTTACTCTCCTCCTGGTCTCACTGTGATTCTATAACACCTACACTCAACACACAGGATATGAGTTATTCTATACCTGATGACAATATTCAGCTTGACCTGCCTGGTCATGTACCCATTCTAGTCAGTCAGCTGCTGCCACCACCTTGGTCTTCATAATCACAATCTGGTTGATCTCAATTTAATTTCGGGCCACTGTGGTTTGGGTGGAATCTCATTAGGGGCCTGAAACAGCCATTTGTATTCTCACTCTGTCTGGAAGGGAGTCAAGTTCATGGTGTGTGTGTGCCAGCTGCTTCCCCTCCCCCTAGCTTATGGAACATAAATCCAGCAAGTTCATCAGAATGGATCGGGACCATTTTCTCTTTATCTGAAAACAAATCGCTACTAGGAGATAACAGTGCGTGACCTTCTGCACTCCTAGTGAGCAACAGACGTGCTTTTCTTGGGATTTTTATTTATTTATTTTTTTTTATTTTTTTTTTATTTTTTTGGTTTTTCAAAGTAGGGTGTCGCTGTAGCCCAGGCAGACCTGGAATTCACTATGTAGGGTGGCCCGGAACTCAAGGTGATCCTCCTACCTCTGCCTCCCTAGTGCTGGGATTAAAGGTGTGCCCCACCACGCCTAGCCCTGCTTTTCTTTTTAAAAAAAAAAAAAAATTAAGAAAGAAAGAGTTGTATGGGCACGCCAAGGTCTCCAGCTACTGCAAATGAACTCCAGACACATGCACCACTTTGTGCATCTGGCTTTACGTGGGAGCTGGGGAATCAAACCCGGGTTGTCAGGCTTTTCAAGCAAGCGCCTTTAGCTGCTGAGCCATCTCCCCAGCCCAGACATGCTTTTCTTCAGAGAGGTACAGTAAGGAAAAACCCCTTAGTGCCATTTCAGGCTCTTGCCTCTTCATTCATATTTTTAAAAGTATCTAGAGTACTGGAGAGATGGCTCAGCAATCTCTGCAAAACCCAGCAACCCAGATTTCATTCCCCAGTTGCCACGTAAAGCCAGATGCACAAAGTGGCGCATGCATCTGGAATTCATTTGCAGTGGCAGGAGGCCATAGCACACCCATTCTCTCTCTCTCTCTTTCTGTCTTTCTTTGCTCTGTCTCTCTCTCTTGCTCTCTCTCTATTTGCCAAAGTAGTGCCCATGTCTGGGGTTCACTTGTAGTGTCAGGACATGCTGGCATGTCCATTCTCACTCGTCCTTTCTCTCTCTCCATCTTTCTCAAATAAATAAATATATAGGGCTGGAGAGATGGCTTAGTGTTTAAGGCACTTGCCTGCAAAGCCAGAGGACCATGGTTCATCTCCCCAGGACCCACATAAACCATATACACAAGGTGGCGCATGCATCTGGAGTTCATTTGCAGTGGCTGGAAGCCCTGGCATGCCCATTCTCTTTTTCTCTCTTTCTCTCTCCCTCTCTTTCGCTCTCTCAACTAAATAAATAAATAAACAAAATATATATTTAAAATAAGTAAGTAAATAAAAAGAAAATATTTTTTATACACACACATCTGTGCCACTTTGGGAAAAGGTTAGTTCCTCTTTTACAATGGCACTCATCTGTTTCCCCCGGGGGTGTCACCTGCCTTCAGGGGTCAAGTGCAGCTACTGCCCATCCCTGTGAACCTAAGGCCCGGGTGAAGGAGCAGCCTCCTCCAGCGGGTCTCACTCAGCAAACCCAGGGCCTGAGGGTGGGGCTGAGCGTAGAGTGCTTATGAAGCATGCTCAGGCCTCGGGTTCCATTCCCAACACTGCAGAGCAGGAAGGGAAGAAGGGGAAAGACGAAGAGGGAGAAAGAAGAAAAAAAGAAAAACACACACACAAGGCTGGGCATGGTGGCGCACGCCTTTAATCCCAACACTCGGGAGGCAGAGGTAGGAGGATCACCATGAGTTCCAGGCCACCCTGAGACTACATAGTGAATTCCAGGTTAGCCTGGACCAGAGTGAGACCCTACCTTGAAAAACCACAAAAAAAAAAAAAAAAAAAAAAAAAGAAAGAAAGAAAGAAAGAAAACACAAAACCAGTGCTTTAGCGAACTTTGCAGAACAGAGCAGTCCTATGCTTTGGTTAAGTGTCCTCCGGAGACCCATGTGTTAAAGGCTTGGTCATTAACTCATGACCCTAATGGGAGATGGCAGAATCTTTAAGAAGTAAGGCCTGCTGGGCATGGTGATGCATACCTTTAATGCCAGCATTCAGGAAGCAGAGGTATGAGGATGGCAGTGAGTTCAGTCAGTCTGGGCTAAAGCAAGACCCTACCTCAAAAAAAAGAAAAGAAAAAGGGGGGGGGGGCTGGAGAGATGGCTTAGCGGTTAAGCGCTTGCCTATGAAGCCTAAGGACCCTGGTTCGAGGCCTGATTCCCCAGTCTGGCCAGATGGGACAAGGTGGCTCATGCATCTGGAGTTAGTCCTTAGTGGCTGGAGGCCTCAGCCCATAAAAATTTTTTTTTTAAAACTCTCTCTTTCTCTCTCTCTCCCCTTTCTCTGTCTCAAATAAATAAATATACAACAATAATTTGTTAAGACACCCAATTAAAGAGTCACCAATAGCTTAAGCAGAGAATATTAGAAGCAGGCATGTGTTAAAAGATTGTGCAGAATAAAATTTTTTTTTTAAATTTATTTATTTATTTGCAAGCAGAGAGAAGAGAGACAGATTAAAATTTTTTTTTTTAAATTTATTTATTTATTTGCAGGCAGTTGAAGAGCAACAGATTGGACATGTCAGGGCCTCTAGCCACTGCAAATGAATTCCAGATGCATGTGTCCCTTGTGCATCTGGCTTACGTGGGTCTTGGGGAATCGAACCTGGGTCCTTTGGCTTCACAGGCGTGTGCCTTAACCACTAAGCCATTTCTCCAGCCCATAAAAATTTTTTAAAAATAAAGGAATGCCACTCATTCTATGTCCCTTTGTCTGAAACAATCAGTCAAAGTAAATAAATAATTCTCCTGTGGGATAGGCAGCCCTTGATGGGTATTGTTCCAGAGTGCCATCCAGGGAAATCGACTAAGGCAGGAAGCCCATCTGCCAAGTTCCAGAGGGCTCTGCCCGATTTTCAACCACGATCACATGTGAAATCACCATGTTCTTTTGAACTGGAAACACGGGGAACACAATGTAGCTATTAAGACTGGGCAGAAAAGCAACCTGTTTTTTAAATTTAGTTTAGGGGGCTAATTCCAGGAACAGTAGCCAACACCAGGCAGAGAGGCAGAAAGACCAGATACAATGGTCACCCATGCGTTGGCCAGGAACATACTCTCTTGGACCTTCTGCCACCAGCACCAAAAGCCCCTGTCCCCAGCCTAGTCTTTTCAGCTACCATTTCCTCCTTTCCTTTTCATTCCTTGCTTCTCTTTCTTCCTTCCTTTCTTCCTTTTTTTTTTTTTGTTTGTTTGTTTTCAGAGGCAGAGTCTTGGTATGTACAAGGCTGGTTTTGAACTCTACATAACCCAAGCTAGCCTTGAATTTGTAATCCTCCTGCCTCAAATGGGCATGCCAGAGCCTCTTGCCAGCACAAACAAATTCCAGATTCATGAGCCACTTTGTGCTCATATGGAATAATAAAAATATTTTTTAATATTTTTTTTCTTTGAGAGCAACAAACAGCAGAGAAAGAGGCAGAGAGAGAAAAATGGGCATTTTCCAGCTGTTAAAAGATGCATAGATAAATCTGGCTTACATGGGTACTGGGGAATCAAGGAACCAAAGCGCTTAACTGCTAAGCCATCTCTCCAGTCCTTTTTAAATATTTTATTTATCTGAGAGAGAGGCAGGGAGGAAGAGGTAGATACAGAGATAGAATGGGCCTGCCAGGGCCTCCAGTTGTTGCAAATGAACTCCAGATGCACAAACTCCAGATGCATGCAGCCACTTGTGCATCTGGCTTACATGGGTCCTGGGGAATTGACCCGAGTCCTTAGGCTTCACAGGCAAACACCTTAACCGCTAAGCCATTTCCTCAGGCCCCAAAATATTTTTTAAAAATATAATGAAACTCATTATTTTACATGCTAACCAAACATCAGTTTAAATAAATAAATAAAATTTAATTACACTCACCTGTAATCATAGCACTCAGGTGGCCGAGGAGGGAAGATTGTTAGTTCAAGGCCAGCCTGGGCTCAATAGAGATCTCTTGTCTCAGAAAAGAATTCTTTTATTACAGTTTTTAAAATAGGGGGCTGGTGGCTTAGCAGTTGAGGCACTTGCCTGCAGAGACTAAGGACCCATGTTCTACTCCAGATCCTGCATTAGCCAGACACATAAAGGTGAGGCAAGCACGAGGTTACACATGCCCACTAGGTAGTCCCAGTGTCTGGAGTTCGATTGCATTGGCTGGAGCCTCTCTCTGTCTCTTTCTCTCTCTCTCTCTCTCTCTAAAATTAAAAAAAAAATTAAACCTTCAGAAAGGAAAATCACCACGGTAAATCTCACTTTCAGGTTTATCCCTTGGAGTCCCAAAGACTCCATAGTGAATTCCAGGTCAGCCTGCGCTAGAGTGAGTCCCTACCTCGAAAAACAAAACAAACAAAACAACACCATCCAGGTAGAAGTCCTCCCTTTAGTTCAAAACTTCTGATAATTTGAAGACCAATATTCCTGGCTAGTTCGTAGTCCAGGGAGCTTTTTGTACATGTAGCAGAGCTTCTCTGCACACAGCTCGTTTCTCTGTATACTGGGGAAGAAGGAGACCAGAAGGTTTGAGGACAGGGGTGAAAAGGTTGGGGAATTTTCCAAAGGATTTGTGACTGATAAGGAAAAGGTAAAAGTGTTTTGAAATGGATGGTGGGTCACAGTTGCACAGCCTTGGGAATACAGTAGACGCCATTTCATTGTAGGCTTTAACTACATGAATTGCCTCTCAATAAAGCTGTTTGTACAACTGCTACCTGTATCTATAAAATCATTAGCAAATGACCCTCCGTATGTCTTCCTGGGGGAAGGTTTAAACTCTGGCTCCTCTAAGAGCAGACAAAGCAAGCTGTGTTCCCACAACAGTGAGGCAGGAAATGCCAACAAAACCAATCCTGTGGCCTGGCCAGGAGGGTTTCCTAAAGACATGAAATGGGATCGGCCACTTTGTCCTCACAAAGTAAAGAAGGTCTGCTCCAGGGACTGGTTTCAAAAGAGTCAAAGTGACCAGAGAATAGGGGAGAGTGGCATCTGGGATGGGCCCCCGCACTTGAGCACTTCACACCTTCTCAGAGCATCAGGTTCACTCAGGTGAGGAGCGCAGAGTCGTGGAAACTTGAAGCAGACATGAGCATGCCGCAGGGCTGGGTGCAACGTGCATATGAAGCTTGAAGATAAAGCTCATGGTAGGCTTCTCTGATATATATGACTTCCGGAACTTGGGGAAAACTTGGCAGTTGAACATGCTTTGTGAAATAAGCATTTTTTTAAAAAATTTGAGAGAGACTGAGAGAGAAATAGAGAGATAGAGAATGGGTGCACCAGGGGCCTCTCAGCTGCTGTGAACGAACTCCAGACACGTGCACGCCCTTGTGGGCAAGTGCAGCATTGCGCCCTTGAGTCACTTTACGTCTGGCTAAACGTGGGACCTGGAGAATTGAATGGGCATTCTTAGGCTTAGCAGGCAGGCGCTTTAACCACTAAGCCATCTCTCTAGCCTGTGAAATGAGCATTTTAAGAGATGCAAAGTATACAGATGTCTGACACGATATCACATGAACTGAAGCAAAAATACACGAAAGAATAAATCTGATAGATATGCATACGTGAGTTGTGGTGGTTTGAATGTAAAATGCTATCCATAGCCTGTGTATTTTATTTAAAATAATCGAATTTCTTAGTCTTATTTTTTTGTGGGGAGACAGAAAGAGTGAGGAAATGGGTGCACCAGGGCCTCTTGCTGCTATGCTCCAGGTTCATGTGCCACTTTGTGCATCTGGCTTTCTGTAGGTGCTGGGGAACTGAACCCAGGCTAATAGCCTTTACAAGCAAGTGCCTTGAACCTCTGAGCCATCTCGCTAGCCTGCCTCCTGTTTTAAATACTTGGTCCCCAGCTGGTGGCAGTCTGGGAAAGTGGTGGAGCCTTTGGGAGATGGAGCCTTGCTCAAGGAGGTGTGTCACTGGGGGTGGACCTCAAGGTTGATTAGTCCAGACCACTGGATGTTCAGGGCTAGCTCTCTCAGAGACTACTTCCCTCCACTGTTTGGAGATGTGACACAGGCTTCCTGTTCAGGCCTGTCACGATTCCCCACCATGAAGAAACTTCCCTAAACTATCAGCTGAAATAAACCCTTTCCTCCCATCAGCTGCTTCTGGTCAAGTGTTTTGTCTTTTCAGAATATGGGATTGTTGGGGTCCCCCCCAAGGCCAGCTCAGGAGGGACAATAGGGTCTCTGCCGAATTGGGGTGAGCAGCGCGGAGTCACGACACAGACTCCGGGAGTTGGGTGAAAGCGGAAGCGAGAATCCACAAACTCGTTTATTTAGCACAATGCACATAGGGTTTAAGGGGCTGTTAATCCTTGCATGGGGTGGTCCCCTTTTGGTGACCAATGACAGCCTGTCTCTGGACAGGACATCTCATAGTAGGCTTCTCGCGAGCATGGGACTGTAACTGTTGTCACATCAAGCCTGCGCAAAACGCCATTTTTACAGAAGCCACTTCCTGTTTTCTTTTGCCATGCGGTCTGGCTAGGACCAGGCCTGTATTGTGCCATACATGGGATTGCCTCTGGGTCTGTGGGGTCATGTTCTATTCAATTTCTGCCATGACAGGATTATGAAAAGGTAATCCAGGGTCCCTGTCAGCGAGAATCTGGGGAAGAAAATGAAATCTGACAGGTTGCTCAGTAAGGAAACAGATTGCAAAATAGCCAGCGAAGAATCCTTATAGAGCAAGCCTCCCATGGCCTCAGTGCTTGCCAAGGGCAGGGACTTGGGGAAAGGACACCCCAGGTGATCAGTGACACCTGGAAAAGGAAGACCATCAGAGAAAGGGATTAGGTTGTGCTTGGGGGGCTTTCCCCAAGCATGCTGGCATGGCCTCCCAAAGGGTCCTTGAAAGCAGAGACAAAGAATATAAGATGTTTGTGGGGTGTGGTGGCGCACGCTTTTAATCCCAGAACTGGGGAGGCAGAGATAGAAGGATCACTATGAGTTCAAGGCCATCCTGAGACTACATAGTGGGTTCCAGGTCAGCCTGAGCTGGAGTGAGACCCTATCTCAAAAAAAAAAAAAAAAAAAAAAAAAAACTGGGCATCGTAGCGCACGCCTTTAATGCCAGCACTTGGGAGGCAGAGGTATGAGGATTGCCAAGAGTTCAAGGCCACCCTGAGACTACAGAGTGAATTCCAGGTCAGCCTGAGGTAGAGTGAGACCCTACCTCGAGAAACCAAAAAGAAAAAATTACCTGCCACATACCACATACCACATGCCACAGTCTGAAAGTTCAGTGGGCAGATGTGTCCATGAGGTCCACTGCTCCTAGCCAGTTAAACCAGTTCAGCACCAGAGCTGCCCACAGTGTTGTTTCCAGTTGCTGGTTCTACTTTCTTTCCCCCTTCTCCCTCCCCTTCCCCTCCTCCCCCTTCTCCTCTGCCCTCCTCTCCCTTCTTGGGTCTGGGAAACACAACCCTAACCCTAGCCTCTAAGGAGGTCTGCGCTTCCATTCACACCTCAGCCTCCTTAGGTGAGTTTTGTCTCAGCCAGAGAGGGTGGGTCACTCCTGCTGGGTGGGTAGAGGGATAAAGAGTCCTCTTTGAAGAAAAAAAATTGTGGAAAAAGAGCCTGGTGTGGTGGCACACGCCTTTAATCCCAGTACTTGGGAGGCAGAGGCAGGAGGATCGCTGTGAGTGTAAATCCATCTTGAGGCTACATAGTGAATTCCAGGTCAGCCTGGACTACAATGAGACCTTACCTTGAAAAACAAAAACAAAAACAAAAACAAAAAAGAGTGGTCTTTGCCCACTGTTCGGTGTGGTTACCTGGCAAGCATGTAGTTGCTAAAATGTCCCTCCTTGTGGAAAATGATAGCCTAGATTGCCTAGATTAATTTTGTTTCCTGGGTGCAGCACCCTGTCTCTTAACGAAGGGAGAAACACAAAGGAGTCAAGCAGATCAAAAGATTTAAGAATTTAGCCTTTGATGACTGCTAAAAGCTGAATGGGAACATGTGGTTTAAATATGCAGTAACAATGGGCATCCTGAGAGCTTGCAGGCAGGGAAAACCACAGATGGTTGTGGGGGGGGGGGTAAGACCAGAGACCGATAGAGAGGTCAGAGCCAATATCACCTCCCCAAATTGCCAACACCTCCTGGGATTGATGGAGGTGATTTGAGAAGCCAAAAACATCACCTAGAGTTCCTGAGTCATGTGGCATCACTAACCAGGCAGCCGCTGGCTTTTCTTTACAATGGGCCACTTCGTAAGGACAGCTTTACAAGAGGCCCATTGAGAGGCGGTCTGGCCCTGGAGGTGGAGCCCCGCTGATCTTCTCACTGGGACAGTCATTCCTTTGGCTCCTCAGAGTTAGGTATGTTGTCTCAGCGCCAGAAAAGGAAGACACAGTGGTATCATGGGCACAATCCTGGCACAATTCCCACGTGAGATCTCTGGAATGCAAAGCAGGCTCAGTGGAAACTCGGATAAATTGGCATGGGGATTCCAAGGTCTTCTAAGAAAAGGGGAGAGCAACACCTGTCTTTAGGGGTCTCAAGCTCCAACACTGGCTGGTGGCAATAACACCGACATCAGCATTTTCCAAGAGACAATGACATTTAGAAATGCAAAGCAGACAACAATTCTTTAAACAAATAAATAGGAGGTAACAAATATTCAGCAATAAAAAAGAAAGCTTAATGACAGTGGTATTTGTGGCCCATTCATATGCATGTATATTCCTACATTATCCATTTGATAGAGAGAGAGAATGGGCATGCCAGGGTCTCTAGCCACTGCAAATGAACTCCAGATGCATGTGCCACCTTGTGCTTCTGTCTTACGTGGGTACTGGGGAATCAAACCTGGGTCCTTAGGCTTTACAGGCAAGTGCCTTAACCGCTAAGCCATCTCTCCAGGCCCTGTTTGTTTTTGAGGCAAAGTCTCACTCTAGTCCAAGCTGACATGGAACTTATTTTGTAGCTCAGGCTGGCTTTGAACTCACAGCCAATCTTTTACTTCAGCCCGCCCCAGGGGATTATAGGTATAAACTGAGCATGGTGGCTTAATTAGTTAATATCCGGGGAAAGCATGTTAAAAGAGGTATATGAGGCAGTTTATTTAAAATTTGATTTTTGGGGCTGGAGAGATGGCTTGTAGTTAAGGCTTTTGCCTGCAAAGCCTAAGAACTCATGTTCAACTTTCCAGGTCCCAAGTAAGCCAGATGCACAGTGACACAAGCATGCAATGTCACACATGTGGAGGCAAACACATCTGGAGTTTGTTTGCAGCAGCTGAACGCCCTGGCATGCCCATTCACTTGCTCGCTGTCTCTCTCTCTCTCTCTCAAATAAATAAATAAAATTTTATCTTTCTATGTTATGTGGTGTTGGTAGTAATTATCAGTGTAACATGTAATTTTTTTTCTTATTTAAAAATAGATATTAAGTGGAATGGGGGGAGGGAAGGGGAGGGAAATATCATATGTTTTTTTGTATGTAAGTAGAGAAGGTGTCAATAAAAAAATTAATAATTAAAAAAAAACAAAAAAATAGATATTATCTCCACACCTGATTTTGTAATTGTACTTTCATATTCTTGCATTTTAAAGAAACTCCTTAAAACTCAATAAGCCATAGGTCTCACAAAGCAGGGGCCTGGCCCTGGATATCAATCAATGTTTATTATCTCCTTAATAGGAAGAAACCAGAACTTGATTTTTCAAACTTTAGGAGGATATAGGTTGTACTACATAATGACCAGCAGGTGGCAGTGTGGTCCAGCAATCGCAAATGATAGCCCATGTTTGAGGTGAAAAATTGCAGCAAGATGAAAGGTTATTTTTATGTACAGCCTCGTACCAGATGTTTCACTTTGGTGCTCTGGAGAGAAGGACTGTTTTAGGAAAGATATGAATCATAAGCATAATTTCCTTATACAGTTAAAATACTGTATACAGGGCTGGGGAGATGGCTTAGTGGTTAAGGCACTTGCGTGCAAAGCCAAAGGACTCAGGTTTGGTTCCCCAAGAGCCACATAAGCCAGTTGCACAAGGAGGCGCATGCATCTGGAGTTCATTTGCAGTGGCTAGAGGCTCTGGCGCGCCCATTCTCTATCTGCCTCTTTCTCTCTCAAAATAAATAAAAGAATTTTTTTTAAGTTTTAAAAATTGCATGCATCTAATAACATGTAGATGCTTACCTATATGATAACGAACTGATTTTACCATCATGAACACTGCACTTTGGAGTTTTTTACACCAAACCAGTTTCCTTAAAGGACTTCATCTTCTTTGTTACCTTGTAAGAAAGGCGTTTCGTTTTCTTTTTTCTTTTTATTTTAAATATTTTTAATTTTTATTTATTTGTTTGAGACAGAGAGTGAGTGAGAGACAAAAAGAGGAAAACAGAGATAGAATGGGCATGCCAGAGCCTCCAGCTACTGCAAACGAACTCAATTGCACATGCCACCTTATGCAGCGGCTTGCATGGGTCTTGGGGAGTTGAACCTGGGTCCTTTGGCTTTGCAGGCAAGCCTTAATCACTAAGCCATCTCTCCAGCTCACTTTTAAATGTGTGCACCAGGGCCTCCAGCCAGTGCAAACAAACTCAAGACACATGTGCCACCTTGTGCAGCTGGCTTATGTGGGTCCTGGGGAATCGAACCTGTATCCTTTGGCTTTGCAGACAAACGCTTTAACCACTAAGCCATTTCTCCAGCCCATGTTTTCTTTTTGTCTTGTTTGTTTTTTGAGGTAGGGTCTCACTCTAGCCCAGGCTGACCTGGAATTCACTATGGTCTCAGAGTGGCCTCGAACTCATGGCAATCGTCCTACCTCTGCCTCCCAAGTGCTGGGATTAAAGGCGTGTGCCACCACGCCTGGCCATTGTGTTTTCACCTACAGTCAGCCTCTTGTCATCTTGAAAAGTAAATACTATTTGCAGGGATTGTTACATGCAAAACTAAAGATATCTTATGTGACAAGGACAGCCAAAGCCATTATCAGAGCAATATGTGCAGTGACGGGTGAAAAGCTTAATCAGTTAAGACCCGGGTCCTTCCCAATGCTAATACCCAAGATCCCTGGAAAGAAGGAATATCAACTCCAGTAGTTAATATGTCCATGGGCTGGCTCCATGCCAACTATTGTTCCAAGTTTCTTATCACTGGCTCAACTGTATCGCTGTATAAACACCACCATCAGGTGACACAAATTCTCCTTATTTCAGATAAAGAAAGCAGGTCATTGATACATTAAATAGCCCACTGTTGTAGTTTGGATCTTAAATGTCCGCCTATGGCAAAAGTTCCCAGTGCTGGTGGGAGGAAGTTAGGTCACGTGGGTATGAGATCCTAGCCCCTTCTCCTTCCTTCCTCGGTCTCTTGCTTCCTGGTAGTGACGTGAGCAATTTTGTCTGACCATTCCCCTTCCTTCCTCTCCCCTCTTCTCACTTTTTCTTCTCTTCCACTATGATGAGCTGTTTTACCATGAGCCCAAAAACCAACAAGCCAACTATCATGGGCTAAGACCTCTAAAACTGTGAGCCAAATCAAACCTCTGTAGCTTCTAGGTATAAGTTGCTTTTGCAGTATTTGTCATAGGGAGGGAATGTTGAGTGACACACACAGATGAGCTTAGAATCTCCACTGCCTGGCTCAGGAAGTGGGGCACTTAGCCACCAGCTTTGTGAGAGAGGGAGGAAGGGAGGGATGGAGGGAAGGAGGGAGAAAAGAAAAGAAGAAAGAGGGGCTGGAGAGATGGCTTAGTGGTTAAGCGCTTGCCTGTGAAGCTTAAGGACCCCGGTTCGAGGCTCAATTCCCCAGAACCCACATAAGCCAGATATACAAGTTGGTGCATGCATCTGGAGTTTGTTTGCAGTGGCTGGAGGCCCTGGTGCACCCATTCTCTCTTCTCTCTCTCTCTCTCTCTCTCTCTCTGCTTCTGTCTCTCTCTGTCTGTTGCTCTCAAATAATTAAATAAAAAAATTTTTAAAAGAGAGAAAAGAAAAGAAGAAAGAAAGGAGAGTGGAAGAGAAGGGTTTTATGTATCTTTACATCTTAGGCATTTAATCATGCACATAAATATATTCAAGGGGAAAAAATAGCAAGTGTGCTATCTATTATCACCAAGATTTTCAGTCTTAGCATGACCCCCAGAAATAAATGAGAAATATACTTTGTGTTGAGTGACCTGGCATCTTCAACTTGCCTTTCACATTATGAGTGATTGCCCACCTTGACACAATAAAACCTTTTGAAATTGACTTCCCTTTTGGAGAAAGTGGCTTTGAATGTCCCCTGCTTACATTTTTCCGTTTACTCTAGAAACAGTTGGTCAACTAGTTGCTAGCCAGAAAGTAGCCATTGTTTTGTATCATCTTAACAAATCTGTTTATTTGTTGATTTTTTGAGGTAGGGTCTTGCTCTAACCCCGGGCTGACCTGGAATTCATTCTGTAGTCTCAGGCTGGCCTTGAACTCACAGTGATCCTCCCACCTCTGCCTCCTAAGTGCTGGGGATTCAAGGTGTGCGCCACCCACCACGCTTGGCAACATCTCTTATTTGTTTGTTGATTTTCATTTATAAATATCAATTTTTATTTACATAGGTTATAGTCTTTTCCCCGGTCTCCTGAGAGTCCTTTCTCAGTAAGATCCTTGGTGTTCGTTTTGGGGTAATTAGGGTCTCTGTTAGTTTCGGAGGGGGATGTACCTCACCTAAGTATTTCTACCCACGGTGTAGCTTTTACAAACATCCTGCCCGCCTCTTCCGCAACAGTCCCTGAGCCTTGCGTGCGTGCAATAGCAGGTTGTTTTGAGTATTGAGTTCACTGTAGCCGCTGTATTTCTGTTTCGGTATGTTTCAGTTCATCTCCAAGTGCCTGCATCGCCATCTCCCTGGAGGCAGTCATTTATAAGATGATGTTTGCCCACATCTGTTCTGTGAATGTCACATCCATTTCTGCTGCTGCTTCTCCGTTTGTCTCCTCCCGACAACACTGTGAATGTTCGAAAAGCCAAGAGGCTTGTTTGACTTACTGGTGGACCACAGAAACTAAAACACTGTTTAATAAGACTTATTGGTGAAATGGTGAAAGAATGAATAGATGTTGCCTTTCATCGTCAACAGACTATAAGTCTTGGAAACATAATTGTGTGAACCATAATGTTTAGGAAATTCATGGGATTATAATCTGGGTGGTCCATATTTCTGAGTAGCTCCATTTGTATGACCCACCAACATCTCCAGTGTCTTCGTGCCTGTTTGAACATCTGGCCCATGCTCCACCCTCGTGCACCATGCTTTGAACCCAGATTCCACGTGCATCTCCTCCTACTTGTGGAATTGTCTTTCCTTGTTAGAAAGATTTAACCACCTGACATGAACCTTCCTAGCTTCCCTCTTTCCTGTTTGAAAATATTTTTTTATTTCTTTTCAAGGAGAGAGAGAGAGAATGGGCACATGCCGGGACCTCTAGCCATTACAGACTAACTCCAGATGCACACATCACTTTATGCATGTGACTTTATGTGGGTTCTGGGAAATAGAGCCCAAGTCATTAGGCTTTGCAGGCAAGTGCCTGGACCACTGAGCCGTCTCCCCAGTCTCACTCTTTCCTGGTTGAAAGTAAATGTATCCTTCCCTCTGGTCATGGCTGCTTTCCCAAGCCTCACACTGTTTCTCTTTGTGCATTTTCCTCTCTTCTAGCACCCTCTTTCCAGCTCTATGGACTTAAAATGAGGTAACATTTTCTCTATGAATTTCTCTTGAATCTACCCTTCAACTGCCCTTCTTGTATACTTTTTATATATTTCTCTTTGAGTTAGGTTGTCCTCATGAAAATAAGGCCAACTTTATACAAAACATGGCAGGCAAGGGTGAGTGAACATGAGTCCAGCCACTGAAAGGTTTGTTACCTCAAAGGAGTATGGTCAAATAGGTAACCATTAAAAAAAAAATTACACAATGGGCTGGAGAGATGCCTCAGAGGTTAAAAGCACTTGCTTGCAAAGCCTGATGGTACCCATATACAGCCACATGCACAAAATGGCACATGCACCTGGAGTTCATTTGCAGTATCAGGAGGCCCTGATGTGCCCATCCCCACTCTCTCCTTGCAAATAAATAAATAAAATATTACAGAATGTTCTGGATCTCATCTTAGAATACCAGCTATTAAAGCAGCTCTGATTTTTCTCATCCTTACATTCCACATGTCAGCTTACAGTTCATGACTGAGTAAATGCATATTTCAAGGTTATTTCAGAAAATTCTGTTTTTCTGCACATACATAAAATAATCTGCTTACCTATCCTTCACTTAATATCAGCTTAAGGAAATCTGCCACCATCATTCTCAGAATAAAATAAGTTTCCCTGTGACCAGTCAGAAGACAGATGAGAAGGCCATGTGCTAAAAAAAGAGATGGTTCCTTCTTATTTTTTTAAAATTAGCCTGGAAGAATTGAAGACTGGAGCAGAAAAGGAGAAAGAGGTGAAGGATGCGATGGTTAAGATGTTCTAAAACTTCTGGAATGCTGAGTAGGCAGTTGGCTATTTTCCATTAGGAGAAAAAGAAAGAGGAAGAAGGAGAGAACAGGAGGGAGAGACTCAGAAGAGAGAGAGAGAGAGCGAGAGCCAGAATGAATGCAAATGCCCACAAACCAAGGCTAAAATAAACTACTTCTCGTAAGAATACATTTCTATTTTGCCAGTCAGACGTTAAGTAAATGCTTATTTTTATTTTATTTTAGAGAGAGAGAGAAAGACAGAAAGAATTGGCACACCAGGGCCTCAGCTACTGAAATTGAACCCAAGATGCTTGCACCACCTAGTGGGCATGTGGGACCTTGCACTTGCCTCACCTTTGTGCATCTGGCTAACGTGGGATCTGGAGAGTTGAACATAGGTCCTTAGGCTCCTCAGGCAAGCGCCTTAACTGCTAAGCCATCTCTCCAGCCCTGTTGTTTGGTTTTTTAATGCATGCTGTGTATGTATGTGTGTGTGTAGGTGTCTGTATATAGGTATATGGTGTGTGTGTGTGTATGTGCATGTGTATATATGTTTATGTATGTATGTGTATGTATGTGTGCATGCTTGTGTACATGTGTGTGTATGTCTATAGGTGCATATGTGTATGTGCACATTTGTGCATGTATGTGTGCATGTGTGTGCATGTGTCAGCCCAGGGACAATCTCAGGTGTCATTCCTCAGGTGCTATATCAGTGGATTTTTCATTGCTGGAACAAAATAACTGACCACAAGCAACTTGGGGAGGAAAAGGTTTTGTTGGGCTTTTGGTTCCAGGGAGTGGCTGGAGTCCATCATGGTGAGAAAGCATGGTGGGATCAGAAAGCTTGGAGTCACATCAGCATGGTGGGATCATCATGGTGGGATCAGCAGTGGCGGGATGGCGGGATCAGAAAGCTTGGAGTCACACCGTCACATCAGTGGCGGGATCAGAACAGTCACACCGTCACATCAGCATGGCGGGATCAAAAGCTTGAGTCACACCGTCACATCAGCATGGCGGGATCAGAAAGCTTGAGTCACAGTCACATCACATGGCGGGATCAGAAAGCATAAGCATGGTGGGATCAGAAAGCTTGGAGTCACACCGTCATCATAGCGGGATCCAGTCACATCAGCATGGTGGGATCAGAAAGCTTGGAGTCACACCGTCACATCAGCATGGCGGGATCAGAAAGCTTGGAGTCACACCGTCACATCAGCATGGTGGGATCAGAAAGCTTGGAGTCACACCATCACATCAGCATGGCGGGATCAGAAAGCTTGGAGTCACACCGTCACATCAGCATGGCGGGATCAGAAAGCTTGGAGTCACACCGTCACATAAGCATGGCGGGATCAGAAAGCTTGGAGTCACACCGTCACATCAGCATGGCGGGATCAGAAAGCTTGGAGTCACACCGTCACATCAGCATGGCGGGATCAGAAAGCTTGGAGTCACACCATCACATCAGCATGGCGGGATCAGTCACATCAGCATGGTGGGAAATAAGGATGGTGGGTCAGAAACAGTCCATCACATCAGCATGGTGGGATCAGAAAGCTTGGAGTCACACCGTCACATAAGGATGGTGGGATCAGAAAGCTTGGAGTCACACCGTCACATCAGCATGGTGGGATCAGAAAGCTTGGAGTCTTTGGGGCATGAGAAGAGTTTGTGTTCACAAAATGGCCTTGATAATCATGACCTCACAGTGGCTGACACTACCTACACAAGACATGCATAATAATGACATCAAAATAGAAGAGAGTCAGGCTGGAGAGATGACTTAGCAGTTAAGGTGTTTGCCTGAAAAGCCAAAGGACCCAGGTTTGATTCCCCAGGGTCCACATAAGCCAGATGCACAAGGGGGCACATGCATCTGGAGTTTGTTTGCAGTGGCTGGAGGCCTTGGCATGTCCATTCTCTCTCTCTCCCTCTTTCTCGCTGTCAAATAAATAAATAAAAATAAAATATTTTTTAAAAAATACAAGAATCTATTTGGAAAGAAGAATGGGTTCAGTGGAGAGGGGATTTGGGAGAGAAGTGGGGTTCATGGGAGAGGATTATGATTATGATATATTGCCTATACTTAACAAAAGATTTCAATAAAAAGTTAAAAAGAAAGAATTGGGCTGAAGAGATGGCTCAGCACTTAAGGTGATTGCCTACAAAGCCTAAGAACCCAGTAACCATGTAAAGCCAGATGCACAAGGGGGAGCATGCATTTGGAGTTTGTTTGCAGTAGCTAGAGACCCTGGCATGCCCATTCTCTCTACATATCTGAATCTATCTCTCTCACTCTCAAATAAATAAATGAAATACTTTTAAAAAATTCTCAGGCTGGAGAGATGGCTAGTGGTTAAGGCACTTGCCTGCGAAGTCCAAGGACTCATGTTCAGCTCTCCAGATCTCACGTAAGCCAGATGCACAAAGGTGAGGCAAGTGCAAGGTCACACATGCCCACGAGGTGGCGCAAGCGTCTGGAGATCGATTGCAGTGGCTGAGGCCCTGGCATGCCAATTCTCCCCACCTCCCTAAAATAATTTTTGTTTTAATTCTCAAGGATGGAAGATTGTTTGGTGCTTGCTTGCAAAGTCTGCTGGCCTGGGTTCAATTCCCCCAAACCCACAGAAAGCCAGATGCAGAAAAACATCTGTGACAATGGGAGGTGGAACCAGGAAAATTCGATTTATATTTGCAGAAGCACACACAGAGAGAGAGAGTAATAATAAATAGTTTTTTAAAATTCTGTTTGCCATGACTACTCCTTAGTTCTTGGTTCCCTGCCCCACAGGTAACCAGGCACTGACTTGTAGACACACACACACACACACACACACACAGGCACATATGACATCCAGCCACTTCTAAGCAGGACAGTTTCCTAGGTGAGTAATTGGCCTTGCACAGAAGAAAACCAACAGTGGCCTGGTGTGGTGGCGCACGCCTTTAATCCCAGCACTTGGGAGGCACCCAGAGACTACACAGTAAATTCCAGGTCACCCTGGGCTAGAGTGAAACTCTACCCCCCAAAAAAAACAAAAAATAAAATAAAGTAGGCCTGGAGATATGGCTTAGCAGTTAAGTGCTTGCCTATGAAGCCTAAGGACCCAGGTTTGATTCTCCAGGACCCACATAAACCAAATGTACAAGGTGGAGCATGCATCTGGAATTCTTTTGGAGGCCCTGGTGTGCCCATTCTCTCTGTCTCTTTCTGCCTCTTTCTCTCTGTGTCTGTCTGTTGCTCCCAAATAAAAAAAGAAAGAAAAAAAAAAGAAAAGAAACCCAACAGTGATGCTTCTATCTGCCTCCTCTCCTCCAGACTCTCTCATATAAAAGAACATCGCACGTGCCTTCCCTAAACAAAATGTCTACCCTGCTACTCTGGGGCTCCTTTGATCCTCCTGTTGTCTCCACTTTTCTCCCCCATGACTAAAATCCCTTTAACCGGAGCCTCTCATGCTCCAGTGAAGATAAAAGGCTAAAATGTCAGTGTGGAGTGAACCGAGTGCTGTGCATCAGTCACGCTATGGGGCGTGACTGGTCATGATTAGCTGACTGCAGGGGGAGGGTCCAAACAGTCACCAAGCTCCTCTCTCTAGTCTTACATTCCTCTGGCTTGTGGCTGACTTAAGGGTGTTGCTGTTGTTTGTTTTTTTTGAGGTAGGATCTCGCTCTAGTCCAGGCTGACCTGGAATTCACTATGTAATCTCAGGGTGGCTTTGAACTCACAGCGATCCTCCTACCTCTGCCTCCCCAGTGCTGGGATTAAAGGTGTGCACCACCATATGTTGCTTAGCTTCAGGGTTTTTGTTTATCCATCTAGTATGCTAATTTTTTTCTTTAAATTTATTAACTTTGTTCTTAAATACATTTTCAGGAACTTTTTATATTGTCCAGTTTTGTTCTCATTAATGTCTTATTTGGCACACTGAAGTTTGAACCCAGGACTTTGTATATGTAAGGCCAGTGTTCTACCACTGAGCTACATCCCTAACCCGTGAGTTTACATTTGAATCCAATGCTTGACATTTAAAAATATGTCCATATCCCTGTAGGTGGTGTTTGAAATTCTGAACAGCATGGAATGGGGGAGGTAACCTGGTTGACAGGGAAGCCTTTTTGCTCTTAATCCCTGCATTCCAACCCCACCTCCTCGCCTCAGTCACTCTGTGCCAATGCTGACACGTGCCTCATTTGCGAGGAGATGTACCTCAATCCATACTACTTTTCTTTGACAAATTAGTCTCTCTGAAATACAAATCTTCTGATATTTTCCTAGTAAAAACTTCTTTTCACGGCCCCAGATTTGCTTACAGCAAGACATCCAAGCTCCCTGAATTAGCATTCCAAACTTTGTCAGCTCACTTCCGCCTATCTCTAGTGTGTTCACTAAATGGCTATTGATTGATGGAACATCCATGATGTATTTTTTAGGCTTATCTTCCACTGCTGCCTATAACATACCTAGTCAAGCCTCAATCCCAGAACTTGCCCTGTTCCTTTCCATCTTGGTCTCTTTGCTTACTGTATGCTACCCCTCCCTGCTCTAGCACCCTTCCATAGCCAGCCACCTCCATCTGTCAAAAGGCTACCCATGGGCCAGAGAGATGGCTCAGTGGTTAAGGGGCTTGCCTGCAAAGCCTAACAACTGGAGTTAGATTCCCCAGTACCCAGGTAAAGCCACATGCACAAGGTGGCACATATATGTGGAGTTTATTTGCAGCAGCTAGAGGCACTGGCAGGCTCATTCTCTCCCTCTCTGTCTGTCTGTCTGTCTGTCTCTCTCTCTCTCTCTCTTTCTCATCTCTCCTTGCAAAGGAATGTTACCAATACTTCAGCTCACATGCCTTTTCGTCTATGAAACCATCCCACATCCTTCTGGACGAGAAATAGTCCCTTCTTCCTATACCTTGCCCTAGCCTTGGACCATCTAACAAGAGCATGAGAGACTGGAATAGTCATATTCATTCCTGACCTCATGTCTTTTCAAAATGAATATGTTCCCAAAAGTGATCTTGCCTCACCCACCTCCCCAAACCTAGGCAGCGTCTAGCCCAGTTCCACGCATCACTTCATATGTTTCTTGGACTCAGTATGCAAACTGTATCCTAGCAACAGCCCTACCTACTCTACAATAGCTCATGCTTTAAAAATGCAAGTTAATTCTGGGAGCATGTGTTTATGGGGCTGTCACTTGTCCAAGGATACCTGCATGGGGAAGATATCCAAACTGTTCCACTTCCAGGACACCCTGTTGTGTTGTTTGGTTGGATCATGGTTGGAGCCCAGCTGGATTGTGTCAAAGAACACGGTAAGGAAAGCACAGAGAATCGGAAGATTCATAAATCTTATCTGTGCCAACACATTGCAACGAGCATTCAGAGTAAAAGATGCCAAGAGGGAGAGTCCCATGTGAGTCAACCATGGTGCCCGTGAAAACAAAGGAAAAACACTCCCAGGCGCCCGGCCCCTGGGAAACTGCACTGTCATTCTTTCTCCATTGGAGGTATAGCTGGAAAGGCCATAAAGTATTTTGCATATTTATTTCTTGGGCTTTCAGCCATGTTAAACTTTTACCCTATGAGTTTTTCTTCTCAGTTTAAAACTATCAAACCCAGTGCGAATGAAGCTTCAGTGAAGTGATAGGTTCAGAACTTCTCAGATGTGCACCTGCCTCGTGGAAGGCTAAAAAAAAAAAAAAAATCACGGGCTGGAGAGATGGCTTCACTGGTAAGGCGTTTGCCTACAAAGCCAAAGAACCCTGGTTAGATTCTTCAGGACCCACGTAAGTCAGATGCCACAAGGGGGCGCATGCACCTGGAGGTCGTTTGTAGTGGCTGGAGGCCCTGGCACACCCATTCTCCCCCCCCCCTTTCTGTCTCTCAAATAAATAAACAAAATATATTTTTTAAAACTTTGCAAAATGTTGTAGGAAGGGGTTGGAGAGATGGCACTTGTCTGCAAAGCCTAAGGACCCAGGTTCGATTCCCCAGCACTCAGGGGTTGCAGTCAGGTTTGCATTGCTGACAGAAAACACCCGACCAAGAGCAGCTTGTAAGGGGGACAAAAGGGTTATTTTGGTTTACAGACTCAAGGGGAAGCTCCATGATGACAGGGGAAAATGATGACATGAGTAGAAGGTGAACATCACCTGCTGGCCAACATCAGGTGGACAACAGCTTCAGGAGAGGGTGCCAAACACTGGCATGGGGAAATTGGCTATAATACCCATAAGCCTGCCCGCAACAATACATAGCTCTCTCTCTCTTTCACGATGTAATGTGATTAGCTGGCTTCATGTTCCTGCCGCCATGACTTCTCCTCCAAGAAGGAAGGTATCTGCTGGAATTGTAAACTAAAATCAAACTCCTACCCTTCCATAAGCTATTTCTTGTCAGACATTTTATCACAGCAACAAGAAAGTAACTAAGGGCTAGAGAGATGGTTTAGTGGTTAAGACGCTTGCCTGTGAAGCCTAAGGACCCATGTTCGACTCTCCAGATCCCATGTTAGCCAGATGCACAAAGGTGAGGCAAGCACAAGGTTCCACATGCCCACTAGGTGGTGGGAGTATCTGGAGTTCTAGTGCAGTGGCTGAGACCCTGGTGTGCCAGTTGTCTCTCCCTGTCTGTCTGTCTCTCTTTCTGCGTGTGTGTGTGTGTGTGTGTGTGTGTGTGTGTGTGTGTGTGTGTGTGAAAGAAATTCATACTTTCCTACAGTCATGGTTGTATTAAGTTATGGAGGCAAGATTCAAATCCAAATCTGCTCTCCCCCCCTCACCTATGCCCACCTTCTGGAAAATGCCATGCGGCATGCACCATCTTCTGGCCTCATTCCTTCAAGAGCAACACTAGGAAGGAAGAGAGAGGAAGAGCAGAGGAAGCTGACTCATATTTGTCCCTGCCCCTCCACAAGCACATTGGGCACACATTTATTTTCCGCATCCAAGTTCATATCCAGAGAGAAGAATAGGAGGCCTCCCTCACACAGACCCACATCTGCTATCCTGCTGCAGGCAGAGGATAACGCTCAGCCTGCCAAAAGATCACAAGATAAACATGTAAATGTCTTTAAATTACGACCAGACTCAGACAAAGGAAAGCATTCAAATGTCAGACAAGAGGAGGAAATGAGAGAATCTAGAATTGAATCCGTTGGCAAATAAATTTGTTATATGCGACCCAGGAGGGACTTGCAAAACTCCCTCTTTACAAATGTTAAAAAAAAAAAAGTCCTCTTCTTTGGAGTTTGCAGCCTGCAGGTCTGGGCGCTGCTCTGCATTCTGACAGCATGGTCAGGAGGGGCGAGCCCTGCCCCGTGGACCAAACATGAAGCAATTACACCCCGTGATTTGATCGGTGCCTTCCCAACTCTGAGATGAAGAAGCGAAGCAAAGGGCAAAGCTAATAGCTTTCTGTCCACGTCAGACACCAGCTTTTGTACTCTCCAGGACATCTGCGAGCTTAATTAAACATTCAGAGAATACGCAGATTAGAAAATCAGATGTGTTAAACTTGTGACTTCAGTGAAATGTGTCACTGAGTTCTGACTTGTCATTTTAAGTTGGAAAGCATAAGAAACCTTGAACAAATATTTAACCAGTGATGTAGCAGCCCCATGTTGCCAGGATGATCATCCCAACAGGACACAGTCTGTGGGAGGAAGGGGTTTATTTCAAGCTTACTGACCCAGGCGGAAGTTCCATCAATGGTGGAAGGTGCTACTTCCGTACATCCAGACAATGAAACAACCAAACAGCCTGTAAAAGCCAACAGCAGCTGCGCGTGGTGGCGCACGCCTTTAATCCCAGCACTTGGGAGGCAGAGGTAGGAGGATCGCCGTGAGTTCCAGGCATCCTGAGACTACATAGTGAATTCCAGGTCAGCCTGGACTAGAGTGAGACCCTACCTCCAAAACAAAAACAAAACAAAACAAAAGCAAAAAAACAGACACCTGAGTTCAAACGTCTCTTCATACATTTTGGCTGGAGATCTACCCAACACACCTTAGGGCTGCACTCAAGGATCCCCCACCAGTGACACCTCCTCCAGCCATGTGGCTGGAGAGCCAAATTACAAGCTTTAATAAAACACATGAGTCTATGAGGGACTTACATTCAAACCATCACAACCAGAACCAAAATATTTAATAGAACAAAAGGGTTACTAAGTTTATGAACTTAATTTATTAAATGCACAAGAGTTATCTGAGTATTTAGAAAGGTTTTGCTTGTTAGGAGATAAATCTGCCTTGTCAAGCATTAGAAGCACTTAAGAAAATTAAATGTATTTTCTGTATAAATGCAGTTTAAAATGTCTAAGTGAATTGAATTAAATTTGTAAGTGAGACTAATGTTTAAGGCAATTTAATCTTTCCAAATGGAGTTTCTTTTTAAAAAATATTTTATTTATTTATCTGAGAGAGACAGAGATAGAGAGAGGGGAAGAGGCAGAGAGAAAGAGACTATGGGCAGGCCAGGGCCTCCAGACACTGCAAATGACCTCCAGATGCATGCGCCCCCTTGTGCATCTGGTTTACATGGGTCCTGGGGAATTGAACTGTGGTCCTTAGGCTTCGCAGGCAAATGCCTTCACCATTAAGCCATTTCCCCAGCCCCCAAAAGGAGTTTCTTTAACATGAATCTGAAAACAACTTACGGGTGATTGTTATTAAGTAATTAGTTTTCAAAAAATCTAACAAGCGATATAAATTTAACATAAAGACTTAAAAAAGCCTTAATATTTTTAAATATTCAAAAACCCTAATAAGCAGTTATTTCCAGATACAAAGACTCATCTTCAAGCATTAGAAAATTCAAGTAACAGAGCTAGGCATGGTGGTGCACGCCTTTAATGCCATCACTCAGGAGGCAGAGGTAAGAGGACTGCCATGAGTTTGAGGCCAGCCTGAGACTACATAGTGAATTCCCAGTCAGCCTGGACCAGAGTGAGACCCTACCTCACAAAATAAAAAGAAAGAAAGAAAGAAAGAAAGAAAGAAAGAAAGAAAGAAAGAAAGAAAATTCCAGTAATGGGTCATGTGATGGAGTACTTCTAAGACTGTCTCAAGAACTCTGTAGGATAGGTGGGAGTTGAAGTGGTCCTGTGCAAGTTTGTTTGCTTTGACATCTGAGATATTATCTTTAAAAACAAATTGTGTGCATAATGCATTTTAACAGGAAAATAATTTCTGCCAAGAAAATTGGCAGTCCACAAAGATGTGCCATAGCTGGGCATGGTGGTGCATACCTATAATCCCAGCACTTGGGAGCCTGACACAGGAGGATAATGAATTCAAGGCTTGCTGGGCTACACGGTGAGACCCTGTATCCAGAATAAAAATTGGCCGGACACGGTGGCACATGCCTTTAATCCCAGCACATGGAAGGCAGAGGTAGGAGGATCGAAGTGAATTCAAGGTCACCCTGAGACTACATAGGGAATTCCAGGTCAGCCTGGGCTGGTGTGAGACCCTACCTCGAAACCCCCCACAAAAAAAGGGGGTGGGGGAAGAATAAAAAAATTGGGCTGGAGAGATTACTCAGTGGTTAAGGCATTTGTCTGTAAAGCCTACAGACCTGAATTTGATGCACAAGGTGGTGCATGCGATGGAGTTCATTTGCAGTGGCTGGAGACCCTGGTGTGCCCATTCTCTCTCTCTCTATCTACCTCTGTCTGTGTTTTTTAAGAATTTTGTTAATTTATTTACTTTATTTATTTATTTATTTATTTATTTAAGAGAGTGAGAGAAGGAAAGAGGCAGACAAACAAAGAGAGAGGGAGAGAGAGAGAGAGAGAAAATGGGCATGCCAGGGCCTCCAGACACTGCAAACGAATTCCAGACACATGCTCCACCTTGTGCACCTGGCTTACATGGGTCCTGGGGAATCAAACCAAGGTCCTTTGGCTTTGAAGGCAATTGCCTTAACCGCTAAGCCATCACTAGAGCCCAATAAGATATTTTTTAAAAAGAACAAAAACAACAAAAACCAAGAAGGACAAAAATATACCATGCTTATCGTGCCATTTTTTGGTGCCCCTTTAAGAGTCCAAGGAACCATGTAGAAAAGCAAAAGCTGGGGGCTGGAGAGATGGCTTAGCGGTTAAGGCACCTGCCTCCTAAGCCTAAGAACACTGGTTCCAATCTCCAGTGGTTCCAATTTCCAGGTCCCACGTTTAGCCAGATGCAAAGTGACGCAAGGGTGCAATGCCGCACTTGCCTACAAGGGGGCGCACACATCTGGATTTCGTTCACAGCAGCTGAGAGGCTGCTGGTGTGCCCATCTCTATCTGTCTTCCTCTCCCTCTATCTCTATCTCTCTAAAAAAAAAAAAAAAGCAAAAGCTTACATAGCTATGGACAGACACTGCGCATTCTCTCTACCCACACCCTCCACACCAGCGAAAGTTGTCCCTTTCAGATGACCTGAGATCTTGGATCGTCCCCTCAAGTAAAGGAAAGTTGCTAATGAGCCAGCTCTCCCATTACCCTCCCCAGCACCATCTGAAGAGTCCTGTGGGCTAGGGAGATGGCTCAGGGGTTAAAGTGCTTGCTTGCAAAGCCTGATGGCCCCGGTTCAATTTCCCCAGTACTTATGTAAAGCCAGATGTACAAAGTGGTACATGCATCTGGGGTTTGTTGGCTATGACAAGAGGCCCTGGTGTGCCTATAGTTTCTTTGCAACTGCCTCTTTCTCTCTGTCTCTCCCTTAAATAAATAAATAACTTTTTTGAGGTAAGGTCTCACTGTAGACCAGGCTGACCTGAAATTCCCTATGTGGGTCTCAGACTGTTCTCAAGCTCATAGTGATCCTCCTACCCCGAGTGCTGGAATTAAAGATGTGTGCCACCATGCCTGGCTTTTATTTCCTTTATTTTTATACAAAAAATATTTTTAAAAAATTAAATTAAATTAGCCGGGCATAGTGGCACATGTCTTTAATCCCAGTACTTGGGAGGAGGCAGAGGCAGGAGGATCGCCAACAGTTTGAGGCCACCCTAAAACTACATAGCAAAATCCAGGTCAGCCTGAGCTAGAGTGAGACCCTACCTAGGAAAAATAAAAATTAAAAAAGTGAGGCGGGGCCTGGAGGGATGGCTTAGCAGTTAAGGCGTTTGCCTGCAAAGCCAAAGGATTCAGGTTCAATTCCCCAGGACCCACGTTAGCCAGATGCACAAAAGGGGCATGTGTCTGGAGTTCGTTTGCAGTGGCTGGAGGCCCTGGTGTACCCATTCTCTCCCTCCTCCCTTTCTCTCTTTCTCTGTCTCCTCTTTCTCTCTGTCATATAAATAAATTAAAATTAAATTAAAATAAAGAGTTCTGCAAGGCGGGGCCTGGAGGGATGGCTTAGCAGTTAAGGCGTTTGCCTGCAAAGCCAAAGGATTCAGGTTCAATTCCCCAGGACCCACGTTAGCCAGATGCACAAAGGGGCACATGTGTCTGGAGTTCGTTTGCAGTGGCTGGAGGCCCTGGTGTGCCCATTCTCTCCCTCCCTTCCTTTCTCTCTTTCTCTGTCTCCCTCTTTCTCTCTGTCATATAAATAAATTAAAATTAAATTAAAATAAAGAGTTCTGCAAATCAACCTATATATATATATATATATATATATATATATATATATTTTTTTTTTTTTTTTTTTTTTTGGTTATTGCGAGGTAGGGTCTCACTATGGTCCAGGCTGACCTGGAATTAACTATGTAGTCTCAGGGTGCCCTTGAACTCATGGCGATCCTCCTGCCTCTGCCTCCTGAGTGCTGGGATTAAAGGCGTGCGCCACCAAGCCCGGCTCCTAAAATATTTTTTTTCCTTAGCTCCAAGCCACCCTTTCATGAACTGCTTTGTGATGGTGGGGTCTGGAATCCACACACTAACCTTTTCTTCTGCCCACTTGCCACCACGTTAAGTTCTGCCCGCAAGAGACAAGAGAGACACCCCGGACCAGCAGCAGCGGCTGTTCCAGAACCCCAGCTTTGCACTTAGCTTCTCATTGCTGAGACGAAACACCCGAACAGAAGCAGCTTATGGAAGGAAAGTCATTTCTGCCTTACAGGTGCCAGGGCGTAGTTTCAGTAGGGTAGAAAAGGCATGGCAGGATGAACAGCTTGGCATATATCTCCGCAGCAGCAGGGAGGAAGGAGAGGGATGGTGAGCTACCTGGGACAAGAGGGGCTGGGTTATGACCCCCTAAGACTCACCCCCCCCCGTGACACACCGCCTCCAGCAAGGCTCCATCTCCCAAAGGCTCCAAGAGCTGAAGATTCAATCTGAGGTTTCATCACAGACCCATGGGGCAATGAGGAACTTTTTAAAAAAATAATTTATTTTTTTATTTATATTATTCTAATTTTACATTCATAATGGTAACTCCATTGTCCTCTTCCCTGTCCTCCCTCTTCCAAAGGGACCCTCATCAATGGGGAGTGTGGGTCATGCATTCTGGGGGTAGTCAAGAGTTAAGGGGGATAGGCCAAATCTCTGTGCATAATGCCCCAACTTGTGGCTCTAACCATCTTTTGCCCCCTCTTCCATGAACTTCCCTGAGCCATGTTGGGATGATTTTAGTTCTACTTCAGTGATAGGGTTTTGGGAGCCTCTGTGTCTCTGGATATCTGGCTTAGTAGGAGTTGGATGTTCTCTGTGTTGATCTCCTTCAGCTTTTTGATGAGGAACGTCTTACATTCAAACCACCACACCAACTTGTGTCCTCACTCCTGGAACCAGTCTCCTTTTCCCCACTCGGTGGTGCCGGCACCACGGGACACGGCTTTCTCCTCGACGTTCCGCATCCCAGCTCCAACAGCTCCCTCCGAATTTCTATGTTCTTGGCAGTCAGCTCAGCCTAAGAGGACGGGCGGACAGCCTACTTCCTACAGTTATAATCTCTGTTTATATTAGTGTTCCCTTTTTTCTTTCTTTCCATCTATCTGTCATCCATCTATCTATCATCTATCTATCATCTATCTATCTATCTATCTATCTATCTATCTATCTATCTATCTATCTATCTGAGAGAGAGGCAGATAGAATGGGCACACTAGGGCCTCCAGGCACTGCAAAGAAACTCCAGACACATGTGCCACCTTGTGCATCTGGCTTACATGGGTCCTGGGGAATTGAACCTGGGTCCTTAGGCTTCATAGGCAAGCAGCTTAACCACTAAGCCATCTCTCCAAGTGCTGCCCTTTTTTTTTTTTTTTTTTCTTTTTTTCTTTTTTGCCTTCAGGCCCTGCAGCTCTTGTTCCTTGCATTCTATTCTCTCTGTTATATCAAGTGGTTTATTTTCTTGGCTGGACCCTGACAGCTACATTAGAATCCATTCTTGTTCCCCCTTCCCGCTTAACAGGGTCTTGATGCAACCTTACAAGGAACCCTCTGCTCACAGTGTTCATTGAGTATTGAATCTCTGCTCATTGGGCTTCCACATGCCACACAGGCAGCGTAGTGCTTCACAACTTAAATACTTCAGTAGAGATGTGCTTCTCCACATCTTTGGGGATGTGCAAAAAATTTCTCATAAAGAGCTTTTCATTCCTTCCTGAGCTCGCCTGGACCAACTCATGGTCAATCCAAGTCTCCTTATTTCTTCCCTGTCCAGCTGCCAGGATGTGCTTCAGGCGGTGGTTTTGTGCTCACTTGCAGTGCTGCACAGCAAATACCACAAGCTTCAAGGCTTAAGACAATACCCATCACCAGGCATGAAGGCACACGTGTGCCAGAGACTCGCAAGTTCAAGAACAATCTGGGCTACATCCAATGTGAAATCTTGTTTCAAAATTAAAAATCCATTTATTGGCTCACGGGATGACACAGTTGAGGTCTCTACTCACTGGGTGTCATGAAGATGAAGTCACGTTGTGACTACATGAAGAAGAAAATCATTTTCAAGATCAGATCATGCTCAGGATCAGCAGCATTTGGTTGCCTGAAGCTGTAGGTTTGGGTCACTGCTCTATCATTGTGTGACTTGGTGGGGCATGGGCAGACAGGGGGATGCAGAGAGGCCTGGTCACCTTTTTTTTTAAAGATAAATTATTTAGCCGGGCGTGGTTATATTTAATATAGGAGGATATTTATATTTAATTCCAGGTTTAAAGTTGACCCTACCTCGAAAAAAAAAAAAAAAAAAAAAAGATAAATTATTTATATTTATATAATATTTATATTTATTTGAGAGCGACAGACAGAGAGAGAAAGGCAGAGAGAGAGAATGGCACACCAGGGCCTCCAGCCACTGCAAATGAACTCCAGATGCATGTGCCACCTTGTGCATCTGGCTTACGAGGGTACTGGGGAATGGAGCCTCGAACTGGGGTCCTTAGGCTTCACAAGCAAGCGCTTAACTGCTAAGCCATCTCTCCAGCCCCTACTTCTTCTTCAGGCTAGCAACTGAGCTAGTCTTTTCTGAAACAGGATTGAGGAAAGGGCAGCCTTATGATATAAGCACAATTTTGGAACTGGGGAGATGGCTTAGTGGTTAAGGCACCTGCCTACAAAGCCAAAGGACCCAGGTTCAATTCCCCAGTACCCACAAAAGACAGACACACAAGTTGGCACATGCATCTGGACCTTAGTTTGCAGTGGCTGGAGGCCCTAGTGCTCCCATTCTCTTTTTCACTCTGCCTTTCTCCCTCGTTCAAATAAATAAATAAAATAAAATTTACAAGTACAATTTTGGAGTGTTGTTTTGTTTTGTTTTGTTTAGACAGGGGCTCATGTAACCCGGACTGTCCTCAAACTCCCTATGAAGATGATCTTGAACTTCTGATCTTCCTTCCTCTACCTCCCAAGCGCATGTGCCCCACAGCTGATTTCTTTTGTCTGTTTTGTTTTGTTTTGTTTTGTTTTTGATTGAGAGAAAGAGACAGAGAGAAAGAGAGAATGGGCATTCCAGGGTCTCCAGCCACTGCACATGAACTCCAGATGCATGCACCCCCTTGTGCTTCTGGCTTATGTGGGTCCTGGAGAATTGAACCGGGATCCTTTGGCTTTGCAGGCAAACACCTTAACTGCTAAGCCATCTCTCCAGGCCCTATATCTGGTTTTATGTAATACTAGGGATTGAACTCGGCTTCGTGCATGGTAGGCAAGAACTCTACCAAATGAGCTAGATCCCAGCCCTGGAATGACTATTATTAAAGAGGGGTTTTAAAAAGGGCATTTAGAATCATCCAGATGCCAAAGTATCACGTGATTTATTAGTAGTCATTTATCAACCTTGGCAAATTTCTTCTCCAAGGAAGAAAAATCCTTAAGGGTTGATATGTATGCATATAGTGAATGCCAAAAAGCACATGACACCACCATCAATTTAAAATCACAGAATTTGAGATCATTAGAAAGAATTGTATTCATTGACTGGGACAGATGTACATGACCTATGGGAAATGAACTCCTACCATGTGTGTTTGCAGTATAATAACTTCAAACCCATCAATAGCGTTGCTGAGCCTCCACGCACACAGAGAACCCTCCTTGGGTATTGCAGTAATCACAAAGTAATAGACAACAAAAACGCACATCTTTGTGTCTCAAGGACCTACTTATAATCCTGCCTAGGTTCCAACATCAGACAGAGCACCATGCAAATGTATTGGAACCAATAGCCAAGAGAGAAATTGAAAATGATTTTAGAGAAATTGCCTCCGTAAGTGAGCTTTGGCACCAAGCGGCTACCCTGCCCATACTCTCACTTTGAGGGAACAAATATTTCCAGTGGCATATAGAAAATGTCCCAGCATATGAAAAGGAGAAGAACTAGCCAGTTTGTTTTATGAAGCTAACATAACCGGTAACAGACCCTGGCGTGACTAACGCAATAAAAGAAAACGCCTCTACTGGAAAGACTGTCTGCATGACTCAGCTATGTTAACGGCGCAGGTGCCCTCTGACTCAGAAATTTCGCTGCTGAGCCATGTCCTGGGGATATTCCTGGGCAGGCCACAGAGGGGAATGCCCCCAGCAGATCATGGCAGCATAGAGGTGGCAGGAAGCAGAGACCTGGTCAATGGGTAAAAATGTGATAGGTGCTTTTTTCTTTTTCTTTTCTTTTTTCTGTCTTTCTTTCTTTTTCTTTTTTCTTTCTTTCTTTTTTTTGTTTTTTTGTTTTTTGGTTTTGTTTTTCAAAATAGAGACTCACTCTAGCCCAGGCTGACCTGAAATTCACTATGTAGTCTCAGGCTGGCTTCAAACCCAATGCCATCCTCCTACCTCTGCCTCCAGAGTGCTGGGATTAAAGGTGTGCCCCACCACGCCCAAAAGGATGAATAGTCTTTTGCGGCAGATAAAAGTAATGGGTTAGACACATGTATAAGAAACCAATTTTATTTTTGAAGTATTTTTATTTCGTTAGCTGCTAGCAAAGAGAGAGTGGGTGAGTGTAAGTGCATCAGGTCCTCCCTCCACTAGAACAAGCTCCAGATGCACTTTGTGCATCTCGCTTTATATGCATGCAAGGGAATTGAACCTCAGGCCAGCAGGCTGTGCAAGCAGATGCGTCTAACCATTGAGCATCTCCACTGCCTGAAAACCAAAGCAAGACACAGAATAATATTGCCACAGTGTGAATCCCTGAGGTCCTGCAGGGTCCATGGTTTGAAGAGTTGGCCCCCAGTTTGGAGCTATTGGTGATGGAAACTTCAAGAGGTAGGCCATTAGGAAAACTTGCTGGGAAGTGATGACATGAACACACCTCTTACTGCTAGCCTGACTACCAACCCCAGGGTGACAGTGACAAACACAGTGATCACTCAAAACAGAAATCCATCCAGGTGTGGTGGCACACGCCTTTAATCCCAGCACTTGGGAGGCAGAGGTAGGAGGATCGCTGTGAGTTCCAGGCCAGCCTGAAATTATATAGTGAGTTCCAGGTCATCCTGGGCTAGAGTGAGACCTTACCTCAAAAAAAAAAAAAAAAATCAGAGGCTACAGAGAGCTCAACACTAAATTAGACTGCCACCAGGCCTGCTGTGGCTCAAGGAACACTGCAGAAGAGGAGATGGAAAGATTGTCGGGGCCGCAGAGTGGGTAGGATTGCCCTGAGATACAGTTCCAGGGATACTCCATAGGGACTGACTGAGGCCTTCATGACCCTACAGAGAATCCCATAACCCCAATGAGGAAGGCCCCCAGGGTAATGGGAAAGTGGTACACTGGGCTGGAGAGATGGCTCAGCAGTTAAGGTGCTTGCCTGAAAAGCCAAAGGACCCAGGTTTAATTCCCCAGGACCCACGTAAGCCAGATGCAAAAGGTGGCGCCTGTGCCTGGAGTTTGTTTACAGTGGCCAGAGGCCATGGCGTGCCCATTCTCTCCCTCCCTCCCTCTCTCTATCCATCTACCTATCTCAAGTAAATGAATTAATTAAGTTTAAAAAATAATACATGTAAGGAATTAAGAGCCAGGAGTTCAAGCATTATTCTTTCCACCTACCCACAGAGAACAACCAAAAATCCAGGTGGGAAGACATATCCAGTTATAATAAATACTGGGGATCATTTAGAAATCACTAAGGGACAGCCTGAGAGGAACTAATTTCCAGTAACAATAATTTGAATTAAAGGTTATGGGCTGGAGAGATGGTTCAGTGGTTAAAGGCACTTCCTTGCAAAGCCTACCAGTCTGGGCTCGATTCCCCAGTACCCACATGAAGCCAGATGAACAAAGTGACACATGCATCTGGAGCTGGTTTGCAATGGCAAGACGCCCTGTCTCTCTCTCCCAAATAAATAAAAATATTTAAAGGTTATGCATTTGTTTTGTTGCTATAACAGCTTACATAAGGCGGAGTAATGTTCAAAGAAAAGAGGTCTATTTAATTCACAACTTTAGAGGTTAAATGTCCAAGGTCAGGCAACCTCACGTGGTCAGCCTCGTGGCTAAAGTCAGTGTGAGGGAGAGACCACATGACAAGACAGGAAGTCAGACAGCATCGCAAAAATCAGGTCCAACCTTTTTTTTTTTTTATTTTAAAAAATTTATTTATTTCAAGCCAAGAGAGATAGAAGAGAGACAGGCAGAGAGAATGAGTGTACCAAGGCCTCCAACTGCTGTAAACAAACTCCAGATGAGTGTGCCACTTGTGCACCTGACTTTACATGGACACTGGGGAATCAAACCTGGGTTGTTAGGCTTTGCAGGTAAGTGCCTTAACTGCTGAGCCATCTCCCCAACCCCAGGCTCGGTCTTTTTATAATAACTCATTTTCATGGGAACTGATCAAGAGAGCAGAAACCCCCTCCCCATAGTAACCTAACCACCTCCCACTAGGCCCATCTCCTAAAGGTCTCTGCACTTCAACACTACCACCTTAAGGATCAATTTTCCAACACATGGGCCCTCGGGCAATGTGCCCACATCCAAACCACAGCAGACAGGATACACAGATTCAGGTAATTCAAAGAGACACAGATTGGTTACATCTAACCTTGAGATACCCAGTTAATTTAAGGCATTCAACTTTAAAAACATCACTGTAGCCAGGCATTCTGGCACATGCCTTTAATCCCAGCACTTGGGGAGGCTGAGGTAGGAGGATCGCTGTGAGTTCAAGGCTAGTCTGGGCTACATAGTGAATTCCAAGTCAGCCTGGGCTAGAGCAAGACCCTACCTTGAAACCTCCCCCAGCAAAAAAACAAAAAGAAAATCACTGTAAATCACATATAATCATCTTTCACCCAAGGCTCATACAGTGCAATTCTAAAATAAGTCAGTTAAAATTCTGTCCCTGTATTTGAACAATGGGATAAATTTACACTCCCAACGGCCAACTTGATGTGATGCTATAAATAGAAGATAGCCCTTTCAACAGGCATCTCCCTCAATCTCTCATGTCCCTGGGATGCTAAGATAGTTAAATGGATTGTCCGCCACTTGATCAATGATCTCTGCCCATACATAATACTCCCCTCAAAGTGTATTCAGGCCACCAGTTAATGGCAGAGTCATGAATCACGAGTCTGCCAAGAAAAATGAGAGAGCGGTAATTATATCGGGTAATAAAGGCAAAAAAAAAAAAAAATAGCCGGTCATCGGACTTGGGAAGCTATTTTTGTACAAAGGAAGTATCCAAACCTCAGGATCACTGTGACATATTCAGGCCAGCGGCAGCAGAGGTTTGGAGCATCCATCCCCAATGTACATTTTCTACTTCATAAGGTCCAGGCGGACTTAACAGCCAAAATCTGTCCTGGTGAGGCAAAGCACCTAGTAACTGGTACCCAGCCAGTCACTTCATCTCTCTGGAATTTAGAATCAGTACTGCCAAAGTTTCTCTCGAGCTCTAATTTTCTCGTCATGACAGGTACAGAATTCGTTCAATACTTGGAAACTAAAGATATGAACCTAAATGCGGTTGTAGGCTCTGGGGATCTTGCCCTGGTTCCACCAGGTGGTGTCCACCTGACCTTGCTGGAGATGCAGATGCCCCCTTCCTGGGCCTGCTGGTTCTGACCCTGTGGCTCTTCAGTGGGTACCAGACAGTGGGATATTTTGTAAGTTCCCAAGTGATTCTTTTGGCCTCCGGAATTTTTTTAAATATTTACTTATTTATTTATTTGAGAGATAAAGAGGCAGAGAGAGAGAGAGTGAGCACACCAGGGCATCCAGCCACTGCAAACGAACTCTAGATGCATGTGCCATTTTGTGCATCTGGCTTTATGTGGGTCTGGATAATCAAATCTGGGCCAGCAGACTATGCAAGCAAGCGTCTTTAACTGCTGAGCCCCTTCAAGCCCAGGGCTCGAAAATTTGAGAACTTCCAAAACTTCTGCTCTGAAGTCAGTAGAATGATGATCCCTTCTTGGAAGGGACTGAAAGGAGAAGTGCTTGGCTCTATAATACTTAACATATATTTGGGGGTTTTTCTTCATAACAGTTTTGGTTCAGAAAAAAAGGAAATATTTCCTTAGATGGAAAAATCAACCACAGATGAAAATGAGGCAATAATAAAGAATTGTACATAATCCAGTAAATTAATGTCTTGCATTGATTCTTGCCCAGTTGGATGAATAAGTTAATTGTATGTATTTTTTGCACATTTTCTTTCTTCTTGGGTGGTCCTCTTAAGAAACCATTCATTACATTCAAAGTGATGTCCTTTTAGTACAGTTACTATGTAAATTAATGTATATGTATTTATTGTAGCAACTCTTGATAAATAAAGGGAGAAATCAATTTCATAAATTCGACTATTCACACAAACATAACATGCCAGTTTATATGTGAGCTAATTGAAAGACCAAAAGAAGCAACTATGTGAATTAGCACCATTCATGGGTAAATGGAATTTGTCTAGGCATAATTCCATTGTACAATTCATTTCGTGTGTTCCAACCCACATGCCAAAGATTTATCTAGCAACAATCAAAAATTAGAAGCTCTTAGCCAGGCGTGGTGGCACACACCTTTAATCCCAGCACTCAGGAGGCAGAGGTAGGAGGATCGCCATGAGTTCAAGGCCACCCTGAGACTACATAGTTAATTCCAGGTCAGCCTGAGCCAGAGTGAGACCCTACCTCAAAAAACCAAAAAAAAAAAAAAAAAAAAAAAGAAGAAGCTCTTGCCGTGTGTGGTGGCACACGCCTTTAATCCCAGCATTTGGGAGGCAGAGGTAGGAGGATCACTGTGAGTTCAAGGCCACCCTGGGACTACATGGTGAATTCCAGGTCAGCCTGGGCTAGAGTGAGACCCTATCTCAAAAAAAAAATTAAAATTTCTTATACCTTACATCTTACAAATAAACTGTTAATTAAACGTTGTTTATATCGTTTACACCTGATACATGCCAAATACAAGGGAAGACATCCTTAAAACTTTAAAGGACTGGAGAGAGGCACTGTATAGGCATTTGCTTGCAAAGCCTAATGGCCTGAGTTTGATTCCCCAGTACCCACACAAAGCCACACACACAAAGTGGGGCATGTGTCTGGAGTTCATTTGCAGAACCAGGAGGCCCTGGTGTATCTGTGTTCATTCTCTCTCTCTCTCTTTCTCTCTTTCCCTCTCCCTCCCTCTCTCTTTTTCTCTCAAATAAATAAATAAATAAATATTTTTTAAAAATAAAATTAGACTTCTGGGCTTCAGGCTAGAGAAATGGCTCAGTGGGTGAGAGCCCTTCCTCCATAAGCATGAGGATCTGAGGGGTCTGAGACCACTACGTCCCACGCCCCAGGGCCACATCAACAGCTGGGTGTGGCCACACCCTCCTGTCACCCAAGTCCTGTGGGGAACATACATTGGAGAATTGCTGAAGCTTCCAGCAACATCAAGCCCTGGAATCGAGGAGAGCTTCCATCTCAAAGAAACACATTGACCCGTGGCGAAGGGAGAGACACCCAGTGCTCTCCTTTGGCCTTCATGCACATTGCACATACATGACACCACCCGTACCACACATGCATGCCACAAGAAAAATATTCAGGTTTGGGCTAGAGAAATGGCTTAGCAGTTAAGGTGTTTGCCTGCAAAGCCAAAGGGTCCCAGTTCGATTCTCCAGGACCCACGTAAGCCAGATGCACATGGTGGTACATGCATCTGGAGTTCGTTTGCAGTGGCTGGAGGCCCTGGCGCACCCATTCTCTCTCTGTCTGCCTCTCTCTCTCTCTCTCTCTCTCTCTCTCTCTGCTTGCAAATAAATAAATAATTTTTTAAATTATTTAAAAAAGGAAAATGTCCAGGTTTCCAGAACACATTGTTTACATGTGCTGAAGTGTAAATCTCGGTTCTTGAACACGCTGAGAGAAATTATCATCACTAGGAAATCTTTAGGAATACTCTCTCAGTGCTTGACCCAAAATATGTACTCAGATGCCACTGCTCTTTGAGGTGCCCCGTTTCTTTATTCTTAGTAACTTGGATCAGGGTGCATCATGTAGTTTCAGAGCTAGCATTTGATAAAGCCTTTCGACCACCAGTAAGTACTTCAACCACCAAAGAAGGGGCATAAAAAGACATTTTGAAACATCAGAGCAAAAACAGAATTGGATCCTTGGAAGGGTAGGGTGAACAGAAACATATTCTTTTTTATTTTTTGGGTTTTCCGAGGCAGGGTCTCACTCTAGCTCAGACTGACCTGGAATTCACTATGTAGTCTCAGGGCGGCCTTGAACTCTCAACAATCCTCCTACCTCTGCCTCCCAAGTGCTAGGATTAAAGGCGTGTGCCACCATGCCCAGCCTTTTTTTTTTTTTTTTAAGGTAGGGTCTCACTCTAGTCCAGGCTGACCTGGAATTCACTATGGAGTCTCAGGGTGGCCTTGACCTCATGGTGATTCTCCTACCTCTGCCTCCCGAGTTCTGGGATTAAAGGTGTGCCCCACCACGCCCAGTGCTTCAATATTTATTTTTAGTATCCTTTCTGATCTCAGGTCATTATGATCAGGAACATGAAAGTTGAATTATGATTAAGTGACCTACCAAATTATTAATGTGTACTTTTTATTTTTTTTTATTTTTTAAATTTTTATCATTTTTATTCATTTATTTATTTATTAGAGACAGAAGGATGGAGGGAGAGGGAGAGAGAGAGAATGGGTATACCAGGGCCTCTAGCCACTGCAAGGGAACTCCAGATGCATGTACCATGATGTGCATCTGGCTAACTTGGGACCTGGAGAATCAAACCTGGGTCCTTGGGCTTCACAGGCAAGTGCCTTAACCACTAAGCCATCTCTCCAGCCCTTTTTTTTTTTTTTTAATCAATTTATTTACAAGAAAAGAGAGACCGAGAGAATGGGTGCACTAGGGCCTCCGGACACTGTAAACAGACCCCAGATGTATGCACCACTTTGTGCATCTGGCCTTACGTGGGCACCAGGGAATCTAACTCTGCTCATTAAGCTTTGCAGGCAGGCACCCTCACCATTGAGACATCTCTCCAGCACTCATGTGTAGTTGCAAAATTGAATTTATTTAAACAGTTACAAATACGTTAGCTGGGTGTTTTCACTGTGCACAGATGGTCCCAAACATAGAGTCTGGTGACTGGAATCCAACCTAGTTAGTTTTTGTAAAAGGAGGCAAAAATCTATGAAGAAGTCAGAGGGGGAAAGCAGCATTTTGGAGCACCTACTTGACGCTGGGCTCTTGCATTCATTATCTGATTAATCTCTGCAGAACCCTTGACGGGTGCAGATTATTGTCTAGCTCTCTCAGAGAGGAAGGTGGCATTTAGAGAAGCCCAGGAACTGGCTTACGTAGGCAGGTAGAACACAGACAGAACCCTATCTGTCAGATTCCAGAGGCTGTATCCTTGTCATCCATCACTCAGATGATGGCCAAAGCTACTGACTCCAGGGGACTTTCAGGAGAGTCTGTTTTGCCCCCTACCCTACCCACCTATGTCACCTAGATGAAATCCCATCTGGTTCCTGTCATATCATTCTATTTCTGTGAATCTTTCCTCCATATCATTCTATTTCTGTGAGTCTCCAATACAAAAATTTCATGAGAGCAGGGCAGTTTCTCCACGTGAACAGGGTCAGTTCATGGGCCAAACAGCTTGGAGTGGTGTCTACAAGACAGCCTGCAAAACTAGGAATAAAACCCCTGGCAAACCCAGCTCCTTCCAGAAGACAAGGGCCAGATGTTGGGTACAGGAAGTGTTACAATAACAACAACCTCAGTGATGTGGTCCCATGAGTGATTCCAGGGCTGGGGAGATGGCTCAGTGGTTAAAGGTTCTTGCTTGCAAAGCCTGCCATCTCCAGTTGATTCCCACAGTACCTTCATAAAAGCCAGATGCAAGCTGGAGAGACAGCTTAGAAGTTAAGGCATTTGACTGCAAAGCCCAGCGACCCAGGTTCAATTCCCCACTGCCCATGTCAAGGCAGATGCACAAAGCGGTGTATGTATCTGGAGTTCATTTGCAGCAGCTAGAAACCCTCCATTCTCTCTGTCTGTCTCTGTTTGCTCCATCTCTTTCAGCTTGCAAATAAATAAATAAGTAAATAAATAAATGCCAGATGCACAATTCAGTGCATGCAACAAGAAGCCCTGGCATGCCCATTCTCTCTCTCCGTCTCTCTTTCTCTCTCTCTCAAATAAATAATGAGAATATTTTTTAAATAATTCCAATGTCCTTTAGGATGTTTAAACATGTAACTTTAGGGGCTGGAGAGATGTCGCAAGTGGTTAAGGTGCTTGCCTGCAAAGCCTGATAACCAGGGTTTGATTCCCCAGTACCTGCACAAAGTGGTGCATGTGTCTGAAGTTCATGTGCAGTGGTATAGGCCCTGAGATGCCCATTCTCTCTCTTTCTTTCTCTGTCTCTCTCTCTCTCTGTGTTTGCAAATAAACAAAATATTTTTTAAAAATTAAAAGAAAATGTAACTCACTCTTGAATATATGAGTAAGACTGTAACAGACACAATTAGCCAGACTACCCTTTTCCCTGGACACAGAGAGGGATCCTAGGGTGAGTGGCAACTTCAGTCAAGTCTTTCTGGAGTCTATGGATAATGGAGAACAGGAGTTCCAAGAGAATGGATCCTGTGGGCTGCCAGCCATCATGACTAGTTGGGAAAAGCCAGTCTCCAAAATGAAGCCAGAAACATGAACCAACAGAGAACAGAAAAGAGATCCTGGCAGTGCCAGTCACAAACCCCTGGTCCTGTGAGCTGCTACAGGAACAACCTCAGTCCCACAAACCTACATATTTGCTCTTGGTTTTAAGCCAATTGGTTTTCGGTCTCCTGGAATCGCCAGGGCTTTGATAAGTGTGCTTGGTTATCTTTGCCAGGAAACAAAAATTCCTTGGGTGTCAACCATGTCTCCAGTGACTCTTTGCCCGATTCAGCTTACAACTTCCCGCAATGAGCTCTTGAACTTGAACCATATTGCCCCTCATTAGGGCCATCTATTGACTCATAAAGAAATAAAACGCTCAACAGAAATGATGTTCTGATTAAAATATTGAGTCAAAGTAATAAACTATACACCGGGAGGTGTGGAAGAGTGCGTGACTACCGTGTAGTGCAAGGTCCTGGGTTCCATCCCCAGCACCACAAAATAAAGATCGATGATAGATTGTTATACTTATAATGTGCATAAATGCACACCCCACACACGGACGACTACTAAGCAGGCATTGGTACCTCAATCCCACAGACGTGTGTCGTCAGTTTACGTTTCAGTTTGGCATCTGTCCTCATGGGATTTCAGCTTCATTACCTGATTTTACTCAAAGCACAGTGCATTTTGCCCTTGCCTTTACAGAGTGTGTGCCAACTGCTTACTGTGTAGATGTGTTTCTGCCAGGGCTCTCAAGAGCAGCTCTGTGGGCACTGGGGTCTGGATAGGCATTTACTTTGAAGCCTATTAGGATATTTAGCTGGTCTCTACCCAGCATTTCCCTCCATCAGTGGCCATAAAAAAGTTCTCCAGGCTTAGTCAAATATTCCCTAATGAGTACCTTCACCTTCTGTTGAAAACCACTGGTTTAGCCAAGCGTGGTAGCACACACCTTTAATCTCAGCACTTGGGAGGCAGAGGTGGGAAAATCACTATGAGTTCGAGGCCAGCCAGAGACTGCAGAGTAAATTCCAGGTCAGCCTGGGCTAGAGTGAAACACTACCTCAGAAAGAAAAGAAAAGAAAAGAAAAGAAAAGAAAAGAAAAGAAAAGAAAAGAAAAGAAAAGAAAAGAAAAGAAAAGAAAAAAGAAAACCACTGGTTTAGACCAATAACCAAGTTTGAACTTTATTTCCTTAGAGATTACTTGTGGGGGACAACTAAGTCAAGCCACCACAGTAACTCATCACACACACACACA
Source organism: Orientallactaga sibirica (assembly GCA_036365145.1). Classification (NCBI taxonomy): domain Eukaryota; kingdom Metazoa; phylum Chordata; class Mammalia; order Rodentia; family Dipodidae; genus Orientallactaga; species Orientallactaga sibirica. Next base: position 16,772,120 of record JAEOAD010000040.1, read on the forward strand.
CACACACACACAGAGAGAGAGAGAGAGAGAGAGAGAGAGAGAGAGAGTTTGTGCACAAGCTTCTTTGTGAGCCTTCATTCCCTCATGTCTTCTGATTGAACTATCTCATGATCACCTCCAACACAATCAATAGAACAAAGACATCCATCAAGACCTAATTCCTAGCCGGGCATGGTAGTACACTCCTTTAAGCCCAGCACTCGGGAGGCAGAGGTAGGAGGATCGCTGTGAGTTCGAGGCCACCCTGAGACTACATAGTGAAGTTCAGGTCAGCCTGGGCCAGAACGAGACCCTACCTTGAAAAACAAAACAAAACAAAACAAAAACCCTACAACAACAACAAACTGCTCCCCTCCTTACCCCACAGAGGTCAGCATAAAAACCAGCTTTTATCATGAGGGCGTCCTCTATGAAGATTGCCAAATTTAACTATTTATTCATTTATTTGAGAGTGACAGACAGAGAGAGAGAAAGAGGCAGAGAGAGAGAGAGAGAGAATGGGCACTCCAGGGCCTCCAGCCACTGCAAATGAACTCCAGATGCATGCGCCACCTTGTGCATCTGGCTCACGTGGGTCCTGGGGAATCGAGCCTCGAACTGGAGTCCTTAGGCTTCACAGGCAAGTGCTTAACTGCTAAGCCATCTCCCCAGCCCCAAAGGTTGCCAAATTTAGCAAATAAAAATGCAAGATATCCAGTTAAACTTGAATTTCAGATAACAATGATTAATCTTTTGCTGTGCCCAAAACATTGCTAAATATCCTATAATACACACACATACACACACAGACACACACAGACACACAGAGAGAGAAAAGAGAGAACGCTTCAACAATAAGGAATCGTGCAGGCCGCATACTGGGGGAGACAGCCCACCTATATACTCTCCTTGAGTCCCGCAGGCTCATGAAGTTTGCCTAGAATTCCTTCCCACTTACTGCTTGAGCCACAGACATTCCTTCCTCCAGGGTCGCCCTTGTGGGCTGTGTGCTCCTCAGACTAAGTCAATCAGTGTTTCAGTCCGGGTCTGGCCAGGAAAGCAGAGAACAATTGGAATATTAATGCAGATGATGGAAGAGGCTTAAGAAGCAATGAGCAAAGGAGAAGCAGAAGCAGTCAGGAAATGACATTATTCCTTGTTTAAGCTAGAGGGACAAAAGGGGGAAGGAGATGGGGGGAGCATTGTAGTGACCTTCTCGTTGCTGGGACAAAATACCCACCCAACCAGAAGCAGCTGTTGAGAGGAAAGAGTTTCTGCCTGGCTTGCTTTTTAAAAAATTCATTTATTTATTTGAGAGAAAGGTGGAACATGAGTCTGGAGTTTGTTTGCAGTGGCTGAAGGCCCTGGTGTGCCCATTCCCTCTCTCTGTATCTCCCGAGTTTGATTTCCCAGTATCCATGTAGTGAATTTCAAGTCAGCCTGAGCTAGAGTGAGACCCTATCTCAAAAAAAGGGGAGGGGGGCTGGAGAGATGGCTTAGCAGTGAAGGCATTTGCCTGCAAAGCCAAAGGATCCTGGTTCAATTCTCCAGGACCCACATAAGCCAGATGCACAAGGGGGCACATGAGTTCGTTTGCAGTGGCTGGAGGTCCTGGCATGCCCATTCTCTCTCTCTCCCCCCCCCTCTTTCTCCCTCTCTCACTCCCTCTCTCTCAAATAAAATATATTTAAAGAAAAAAAGAAAGAAAGAAGCAGAAGCCGGGCGTGGTGGCACACGCCTTTAATCCCAGCATTTGGGAGGCAGAGGTAGGAGGATTGCCATGAGTTCGAGGCCACCCTGAGACTACAGAGTGAATTCCAGGTCAGCCTGGGCTTGAATGAGACCCTACCTCGATAAACCAAAACAAAGAAAAGAAAAAAAAAAAAAAAAAAGAAAAAGAAAGAAACAAGAGAAGCAAGCAAGCAAACAATGGGCTGGAGAAATGGCTTAGCAGTTAAGGCACTTACCTGTGAAGCCTAAGGATTCATGTTCGACTCTCCAGATCCCATGTAAGCCAGACATACAATGTGACGCAAGCACACAAGGTTGCACAGGCACACAAGAGTTCAATTACAATGTCTGGAGGCCCTGGCATGCCAACTCTCTCTCTCTCTCTCTCTCTCTCTCTCTCTGATTTAAAAAAACATTCCTCCTGTCTCACTATATCTTGGCACCCACTATCCACCCCTCTCTCCCCCATGCCCTTTCCCCTTCCTGACAAGAACAGTTGTTACACTTGACTCTCCTCTCTGCCTTTATGAAGTTCAGCCCTTGCTTCCAACAGGTACCTGCCTGAACTTTTTTTTTTTTTAAGTTTTCTAAAAATATTTTACTTATTTATTTATCTATTTATTTGAAAGAGAATGAAAGAAAGGCAGAGAGAGAGAGAGAGAACGGCCACACCAGTGCCTGTAGCCTTGTTTACACTTCCCCCACCCCAACACACACACACACACACACACACACACACACACGATTGTGTGGCTATTCCCAGCTTTTATGTGGGGGTTAAGGATGGAACTCCGGCTCTAATGCTTGTGTGGTAAGCAGTTTTACCCACTGGGCCATCTCCCCAGCCCCTTGTATCCTATATTTAATACCTTGTCCATTATGATGGCATTGCACTTAGTTCATATTTCAACACGAAATCTGCCCTGAAGGTGACACTTTCCGTTAATGACAGTGGATGTAAATGTCATCGCAAGGCATCTTCCAGATAATTTTATAGGTTTTGCCAGACTTCTCATCAAATCTGATTTGACTTTTATTACTTTGGCCTCCCGATGGACAGCAGAGAGCCGATGTGCTCTGCTCTGTTATTTTTGTCATTTGTTTGCACATGTGTTATTGTTTTGGCTTCATGGTTTCTTTGCAGAAAAGAAAAAGGTCATTTGTTTTATGGGAATTAATTTAATTAAAACCAGAGACGATTGTGGAAAGGAAGTTACGGTCATATCTCTACGCACATGCAAACAGTCCTTCACCACACGGGGCTGAAAGCATGTCAAGGAGGAAAGAAACCACCATCAACCCTTCTGTGTTCTGGAACATTCTCAGGATGCCGCCATGTGTGATATGATGCCCCCCAAAGCTACGTCAGGGGCCAGTGTTGATCCTCGTCTCTAGCCCACCATTCTTCTGGGATGCATGCGAGACACTCTGTCCGATTCTAACACCAACAACTAAAATGCATGTTCTTCAAAGCCCCCTCCCTTTTATGTTTGGGTGCTGGAGATGGAATCCAGGACCTCGTGCATGCTAAACAGGTGTTATGTTACTGATCTGTACCCCCAGCACCCCTAAAAAAAGGCTTTTTATAAGAGCAATGGATTTAGGCATTGCCATTGTAACAAATTACAAGGACGCTACAGCCCAGGGAGACGGGATGACTTGCCCCAATCCCACAGGAGGGTCTTGGCCAAGAAGCCCAGAAACCAGACACTCCCAGTCTCAGGCCAACATGCTTTCCATCGCACCGTGAGATGCTCCATGGGGAGGTGTAGCGAATCTGTGACTGAATCAAATCCTGCTGCCTTCCTTCCAGCACCGTGTTGTGTGATAAGAGGGGAAGTCTCAAACCAACGGTGGGAAGAAAACTCCAGGAGGTGACAGGCACCACCTTGGAGAACAGAAAGCATCTTCAGTTTTCTGCCACAGGAAGGGGGGGCGAGCAGGGAAAATTTCCCTTTCCTGTGTTTTTTTTTTCCCCAAAGAATGAACTTTTTTATATATTTATTTATTTGGGAGAGAAAGAAGAAGAAAGAAAAAGAGAGAGAGAATGGGCCCTGTCTCCAGCCACTGCAAATGAACTCCAGACTCATGCGCCACCTTGTCCATCTGGCTTACGTGAGTACTGGGGAATCGAACCCGGGTCCTTACTATTGGCAAGCAATTGCCTTAACCGCTAAGCCATCTCTCCAACCCCTTTTCCTGTGTTTTCAGCTCTATGTCTAACTAGATTTTTAGACTGGTTCATTAAAGATCTCCCCCCCCAAAAAGACTTCCTCTGTGCTTCATAGATATTCAAGGGCATTTTATCCATTATGACAAGATTATATTAATATATGCTGATTATATTCGAAGACAGCCAGCCAGGAAAGTGTCTGGTGTGGCAATCTGTGAGACATGATAAAATGTTGCTGGAAAGGTAGTAAGACAAAGATCATGACAGCCACCTCCCATACCAGGGGAGTGGAGTGAGGGAAGAGAGGGCGCTGTAAGGAGTATGAATACACTGGTCACGGAGCTTTGCAGCACACAGCCTAGGGAAGGAGTGGAGTACACGTCCCCGAGCTCCAGCCCTGGTGCAGTTGTAGAGCTGGGTGGGCACGAGATAAAGAGAAAAAGGGGGCTGGGAGGGTAGTTCGGTTAGTAGAGTGCTTGCCCAGCATGCCCTAGGTGCTGGGTTTTGTTGTTACAGCACCTGTGGCCTCTCTTGCACTCACTTGGAACCTGCAGCCTTCCTCAGTAGATGTCCCACATATCTGGACCTCCGATATCCTGGGGTCTCCATTTCAGCTTGGACCTCATCTTCACAGCCTCATGCACAGCATCTCCGTGAGAGGGACTCTGACCTTGCCTACATGCCACCTGACCTCTGTGGCTTTCTGGGACCTTGATCCACCATCCCTCATGCTTGCAGGATGTATGCCTTACATAAGCAGCAGCACGTGGATGGTGCCAAGTTCTGGTGCCAGCTCAGGATGTGGCCTGGCGCCTTTCACAGCTGTTGCAGCCTGTGAGCACCTGCCTGGCTGAACCTGCCAGCTCTTGTCAAGTTGGCAGAGCAGAATGCCCTGGCATGCTCTTGTTGTTCAGGAACTCTCCTTTCGTGAAGCAAACCCTGCTTCAAGTGAATTTGTGGTTTTTTTTTAATTTGAGAGAAACAGAGAGAGAGAGAATGGGGGCACCAGAGCCTCTCAGCCACTGTGCAGGAACTCCAGATGCATGTGCCTCCTTGTGGGCAAGTGCAGCATTGCGCCCTTGCATCACTTTTGAGTCTGACTAAATGTAGGACCTGGAGATTCAAACGGGCATTCTTAGGCTTCGTAGGCAGGCACCTTAACCACTAAGCCATCTCTCCAGCCCGAATTTGTGTTTTTAATAAATATTTTATTTATGTATGTATCTATTTATTTATTAGAGAGAGAGAAAGAGGCAGAGAGAGAGAAAGAATGGGCAAGCCAGAGCCTCTAGCCACTGCAAACAAACTCCAGACGCATGAGCCACCTTGTGCATCTGATTTACGTGGGTACTGGGGAATAGAACGTGGGTCCTTAGGCTTCACAGGCAAGCACCTTAAATTCTAAGCCATCTCTCCAACCCCCAGAATTTACTGTTAACAGAGAAATAGCTGACCCTGGAAATTATATCAAGGGGATACCCAACAAGGAATTCCATCCAGTGGGGGAAAGGGCAGGGAAGCTTGGGAAGCAGATGGTGTGAGGTCAAGAGCACAGAATCATAGCCACCTGCTTAGACATAGACCTTCTCCACAGCTTACAAGCTGAGCACCTTGATAAGCTCCCTAACTCTGCAGTGCCTCTGTTCCCTTGTGTGCATAGTGGGATGGATATAAGAGTGATACTGATTTATCATTGCACACATCTGGAGTTCATTTGGAGTGGCTGGAGGCTCTGGCATGTCCATTCTCTCTCTCTCTCTCTTTCTCTCTTTCTCTCTTTCCCTCTCTCTGTCAAGTAAATAAATAAATAAAAATAAAATATAAAAGCCGGGCATGGTAGCACACACCTTTAATCCCAGCACTCGGGAGGCAGAGGTAGGAGGATCACCATGAGTTCGAGGCCACCCTGAGACGACATAGTGAATTCCAGGATAGCCTGGGCCAGAGTGAGACCCTACCTCAAAAAAAAAAAAAAAGAATAAAATTAAATTAAATTAAATTAAAGCTCTTTAATTCACAAAGCATTTGGTCTCAGCTATTTCATTATAGTATTATCCTTAAATATTTTCAAACTCTATGCTTTCTATGGCTTCGAAGTCTTCTTTCAAGATTCAAGGGGGAAAACAGGTTATAATGGGGTGAAGTGGTTATTCTAATTTCATCCACATCTTGATTGATGGAGTCAGAACCTTTTCCTTCCCTATCTTGGTTCAGCTCTGTAATAAATTAGATGCAACACAAGGTACAGTGATGGTTAAATCCTTGGCTCCCATTTTGTGACTGTGAGCACCGGGCAGCCATGTAATCATTGACTGAGATAGGGACCCGGTGTTCTCAGAGCCAGAATTGCACTGGTGTTGTCAAGGCCTTATCGGAGACAGCAGCAGAGACTGGCACAAGACCCATGGTGGAAAGTTCTTCATGGTCAAAGTCATGTATTAATCCAACCTAGTACTTCCCCTTGAGCCTTCTGCAAATCCTCACAAAAGACACCTCATCCAGGTTCTGCACCACATGAGAAATAGACCAAAAGTTAGGTCAGAATATTACGTTTACGACCGAGGAAGTCAACATTGCAGAAAGTGGCTTAGATGCAAGCGCCAGCTGGATTTCCTAACACTAAAACTAAGAACCAAGCAAAATTAGTTCCCTGAAGGACTACAGAATTCCTTAGCTGGGCCCCTGACCTCGTAAGCTACCCCATGCTAGAGGAGAGGAGGCTCTGACAGGGGAAGGAACAGCCACGCTTCCTGGTTTCTCCTGAACTCACCAACCAGACAAGTCACTGCACATGCCCAAGAAAGGATGCCAGGAGTATCAGAGCCATGGGTGCTCCTTCAAATGAAAGCAAACATCAAGAGTGAGGACAGGGCTGGAGAATGGCTTAGCAATTAAGGCATTTGCCTACTAAGCCAAAGGATCCCAGTTTGATTCTCCAGGACCCACGTAAGCCAGATGCACAAGGGGGGGGCACATGCATCTGGAGTTCATATGCAGTGGCTGGAGGCCCTGGCACGCCCAGTTTCTCTCTCTCTCTCTTTCTCTCTCTTAAATACATAAAATATATTTTTTAAAAAGAGTGAGGACAGGGGCTGAAGACATTGGAGACATGATTCAGAGGTTAAAGAACTTGCCTGCAAAGCCTAGTGATCTGGGTTCGATTCCCCAGTACCCACATAAACCAGATGCACAAGGTGGTTCATGCATCTAGTGTTCATTTACAGTGGCTGGAGGCCTTGGTGCACCCATTCTCTGTCTGTCTGTCTCTCTTCTCTCCATCTCTCTTTGCTTGCAAATAAATACATAAAAATATTTTCTAGGAATCAAATGGCAACCTTTTTCAATGAATGATAAAAGACATGAGTGGTGTGCAGAATCTCAGAGGAGAGGGAAGTGTCATTTCAAGGTTCTTTCACTTCCTGTGATGCAATATGGATTGTTGCATTAATACAATAAAGGCTTTAAAATAGGACATACAGGGGCTGGAGAGATGACTCCCTTGCATGCAATGCCTGACAGCCTGGGTTCAAGTCCCCAGTACCCAGACAAAGCCAAATGCACAAAGTGGTCCATGAGTCTAGAGTTTGTCTGCAGTGGCAGGAGGCCCTTTCTCACCCATACTCACTTTCTCTGCCTATTTCTTTTCTCTCTCTCTCTCTCTCTCTCTCTCACTCTCTCTCTCAAATAAATAAATAAAATAAAAAAAGGACCAGGCGTGGTGGTGCATGTCTTTAGTCCCAACACTCGGGAGGCAGAGATAGGAGGATCTCTGTGAGTCTGAGACCTACTTGGGACTACAGAGTGAGTTCAAGGTCAGTCTGGGCTAGAGTGAGATCCTATGTCAAAAAATATATATATAATAAAATAAAATAGGATGCACATAGAAAAATCCAGAACCATTGAGCTTAAAAATTATGCAAAGGAGGCCAGGCATGGTGGCGCACGCCTTTAATCCCAGCACTCGGAAGGCAGAGGTAGGAGGATCGCCATGAGTTTGAGGCCACCCTGAGACTACATAGTGAATTCCAGGTCAGCCTGGGCTAGAGTAAGACCCTACCTCGAAAAACAAAACAAACAAAAAAATAGATACAAATGAATTTCCTTGATATAAACATGCAGCATGATAATAATTATCTTAATTTTATATTTCTGTGATTGCAATTGAAGGTATTTCACTTGTTCATCCCAATGTTTTTCAATTAGGAAATGCTCGTGCTACCCCTTAAGTTCTAGAAAGGTGAGGTAGGTGCAAGAACTGTCTTTAGGGAAATGTCAACCGTCAGAATTCCTTACTGAGAACAATTTGCCTGTGTGTAGCACCCCCAAACCCTGAACTATGGGGTTGGCTACGCACCTGACTACAGTCTGTGAGCATATTCCTCCCTCCTCCCTCCTCCTCTCCCTTTTCTTCCTCTCTCCCTGCCCCTCTGTTTTGTTGAGATAAGGTATTCCAGAATATTCCAGGGCAGCCCAGGCTGTGCCCCAATTTGAGATCCTCCTTGCCCTCAGCCCAGGGATATGCCATCACGGCCGGTCTGTAGTTTTCTGTGTACGCACAAACTGCAGTATCCTGACAGTATCTGCATTGTTTACACAGAGCTCCAACCTCCCGAGCACTGTATGTTAACCCTGCATTACTCCCTCGGAGTGTTTCTGTGCGTTCCTGTGGGCAAGTCAAGTAGGTCAGGCTGTATTTGGAGGAAGAGGGAAGGTGAGTGCCTAGGGTCTGAAAACCCTGCCTCATGATATGGAGAAACTGTGTGTGTGTGTGCGCACACGTGCACATGCATGTGTGTGTTTGTCAGGTGTGTGTCTGTCTATATGTCTTGCTTATTTATTTTAAGTAATAGCTGCTTCAAAGAGAGTGATTTCTTTTTTTCTTAGAAAAGTTCAGGTTTAGAGCCAAATTTCCATTCTTCAATGACTTATGGTCCATTTGGTGACCTTTCTCTTTCTAGAAAAACAAATCTGTTAGGGCAAACTTTCTAAGCAGGCAAGCTAGAATGTGCCTAATCTTGGAAGAAGTACTTTTCAATTCTAATGGTTAATCTCCGCAGTGCATACATTTCATAATAATCACAGAAGGATTTAATGTTTTAGTCTTAAAAGCATCCCCGTGCTAGAACTGTCTGACAACTAGGAATGCTCAATAAATACTGGTTGGCCAAAGAATGGCTCACTGATCCAAATTTCCATCCACCTTTATCACAGTCTGCAGTGGGATCCTGGGCCAGTCCTTTGAGCAGACCATGGTTCATTTCCCCCAAGGGAAATACAGAGACAGGTAGCCCCTGCAGGGCTATGGAGAAGTGGAAGAGACATTTCATGTAAATTACTTCCATATGTACTTGGCAGTCAATGTCAGTTTTCAAAAAGCTATTCAATTGGACATGCATAATTTAAATAATGTTTTCCTATATGAAATTGTGATGTTATAGCATCATAACCAAATTCTTGGGGCATTTGAGAAGAGCCAATCAATCAAATCTGCAGGCTGAGAGAACAATCTAGAAAAAAAAATCTCTGAGACTAGTGAGGAAAGTGAGTAGAGCCCATGTTGAAAGGAGCATTTTCAATTGTCTCTAGATTTAATTCATCTGTGCAACCCCTGTGTAAACAACCACAATGACTAGGAGCGGTGGGTACTGTGTGGTGAATGGACAACATGCAAAGTTAGACCTCAGGTTTTGTCTGCAAGGCCCTGTCCTATTGGGTGGGGCTTTGTGTCACATGTTCTTATTGGAGACCGACCCCACCTAGTCACAGTCAAAGCTGAAGGTGGAAGGGCTTAGTTGTTACAGCAACCAACTATACAGGACTGGTGAGTCATAGATTCGGTTTGTTGCTAAGTAACTTGAAGTCGGAAGACTTCGGAGTCTTCCAAGGGAAAACATTTGGATGATGCTCAGAATAAAGGCCCTGTGGAGCCTTGATTCAAGATAGGCAAATGAGAACTGTTTCCCTGGCATTATTGAAGCAGGCGGAACGGATCGAAAGGCCCTTCCAGCATTCTTCTCCTCGTCACGTACCCACCTTTGCCAGGATCATGGGCACAGTGCAGATGGGAGGTTTTATTCACTAGGGTCTGAGTAAGACACTGTTCTTGTAGGTCTCTAAGTCAAGTGACATTTGTTCAGAGACATCCCCCCACCCCACCCCGAGCTGCTCAGGAAATTCAACCTCAAAAATTGGGTGGGGGCAGCAGGGAAGTGATGACTCTTCTCTTTAGGATCAGATGAAAGGCTCTGGGCTGGCACACTAGAACATTCTAGAAGGCCTTCTGCTGTCTTCTGATCACCGTCCCTTGAAAGCCTTGGGGGAAATCCCAGATCTTTCAGGCTGGAAGGTTAAAGAGTAATAAACCTGCTCCCTCCGCGCCCATGTAGGGTTGGAGGGTTTTGTTTGTTTGTTTGTTTGTTTGTTTGTTTTGGGGGTTGTCATGACGTTATTCACCTGCGGGACAAAGGGACAGGCCCTGTGAGTGGAGCTATTTCATGAGCTGGGGTCCTCGGCTGTATAAAAGGAGAACATGAGCTGAACATGGCCATTCAGCCCTTTACTTCCTCTGTGCTGATGTGACAGTGTGGCACCAGCTTCCTGCTTCTCAGTCACTTCCCGGTCTTTCATGGACCCACTTCCTCTCTCAGCTCGGGCTTTTTTTTTTTCCCTTAACAATAAGCGACACAGGGGTGGCCATTTTCATGCTTCATTTCTGAACCCTGTTTGTCCCCAGAGTGGCCAAGTCATTAGCCATCCTGGGGCTAAGGACAGCTGCCAGTCCTTCAGCCTGTGGAAAGAGTTCAAAGTTAGGAACTTCTCACAGTTCCAGTCTTCTTTGAGTGTTCCTTACCCTACAACAGGGATAACGAATGAGGTCATTAAAACACAGGCACACAGGGGTTGGGGAGACAGCTTAGCGGTTAAACGCTTGCCTGTGAAGCCTAAGGACCCTGGTTCGAGGCTTGATTCCCCAGGACCCACATAAGCCAGATGCACAGGGTGGCGCATGCTTCTGGAGTTCGTTTACAGTGGCTGGAGGCCCTGGTGCACCCATTCTTTCTCTCTATCTGCCTCTTTCTCTGTGTGTCTGTCGCTCTCAAATAAATAAAAATAAAACAAAAATTAAAGAAAATACAGGCACACAGATGAATGAGGTAGCACATGCATCTGGAGTTTGTTTGCAACGGCTAGAGGCCCTGGTGTGCCCATTCATTCTCTCTCTCTCTCTAATAAATAAATAAAAATTAAATAAATATAATAAAATAAAATACAGGCACAGAGGGATTCCTCAGCTCAGAGGCTGACCTTCCTGAAGCATGTGGTATCAACATTTTAAGAGTACTCACTACCCAGGGCCCACAGTGCCCCACCCAGTCATTCATCTATAGGCAGAGTGGGACATTGGTTGGAGCCCAACCAATGCACTGTGTGCCCATTCCCTCTCTCTCTCTCTCTCTGCTTGCAAATAAATAAATAAATAAATAAATTTTTAAGAAAGATTCTAGCTGGGCGTGGTGGTGCATGCCTTTAATCCCAGCACTCTGGAGGCAGAGGTAGGAGGATTGCCGTGAGTTGAAGGACACCCTGAGACTACATAGTGAATTCCAGGTCAGCCTGGGCTAGCGAGACCCTAAAAAAAAAAAAAAAAAAAAAAAAAAAAAAAAAAAAAAAAAGATTCTACAAAATCCGTCTCTAAAAGCCAGTCTTTCCACAAAAATAAAATCTCTGCTAACATAGAACTGTGCACTGCCAGGACCCGTTGTGAGCACTCTCTCTCACTGGAAAATCAAACAGCTTTTTTCTTCCTGCCCACGACCAGGTGGGAAGAAGATTGGCAGAGGTTTGGGACAAATGATAGATAGCAAGATGACAGTGCATACATAGGGTTGAGGTCAAAACTGCCTTTGCGAGCCCACATACTCTCTCTGCCACCCCAAAGAGCATGTTGGGTACGGGAAAGCAGTTCTGGAATATTAAAGCAGTAAATTTGCTTTCAGGGTGTCTGTTTTCAGCATTGGTGGACAAAAGGCCTGTCTCGAGGGCGACTGGACCCACAAGGAAAATATCTTCCAGTTTCAGCCATTCCCCATTTGGGCGAGAATCATGGTCCCTGGGGCCTGCTCTGTCGCTTGCTCATGGAGTGTGGCAGACTGCCTATCAAATCCAGACAAAACTCAAGCAGCCAGAACTCTGGGCTGGTGGTTGGCACATCCAGGCCTATGCTGACAGTGTGTCCAGGCAGACATCCTCGCTGGGAAAACAGAGCCCTGTGCCCCGTCTCTGGTTGACACCTCACTGAAACCCCGCTGCGCTGTTTTTGCGAACCATGATGTTATTTATTTCTCAGAGAGTGAGGGAGTGGCTCTCAAGATCCTGTGATGCTCAGGAACCTGTGATACAGAGCAAGGCAGCTGGCAAGTGGAGCTGGGGCAGGAGAAACGGTGGCAGAATGAGGAGTGCCTGCTCTTGCCACTCTGTCGATATCCAACTGCAGCACCTCCCCCCCCCACCCCCCGCCACAAGGAACTAGCCAGAACCCCTTCTACAGAGCAAGGAAGAGGTGACTGTAAGTGAGCCCCGGAAAGTTCCCACCTGCATTTTGTTTTAATCCATCTCCACTGTAGGCTCTCTTTGTGTCATCAAGACCACAGCCTACAGGTTAAGAGTTTGAGTGCCAAGGCCAAGCCACTGTGGTCCAGGTCTTGACACTGACATATTCCAGGCACAACCTTGGTCGCGTTACTTGTCTTTTTAGTTATTTATTAGAGAGAGAGAGAGAGAGAGAGAGAATGGGAACACCAGGGCCTCCAGCCACTGCAAACAAACTCCAGATGCATGCGCCACCTTGTGCATCTGGCTTACATGGGTCCTGGGAATAGAACTGAGGTCCTTTGACTTTACAGGCAAGTGCCTTAACCGCTAAGCCATCTCTCCAGCCCTTGCTTGTCTTTTCTATGTCCTATTGACTCACCTGTGAAGTTGAGATACCAGTGTCTACTTCTAGGGGATTTTTTTATCATGGGGTGGGGGAGGGAAAGGGAGAGGTAGAGAGAGAGAAAAATAGGTGTGCCAGGGCCTCTAGCCACTACGACAAACTCCAGATATATGTGCTTGGCTTATATGGATCCTGTGAACCAAACCTGGGTCCTTAGGTTTTGCAGGCAAGCACCTTAACTGCTTAGCTACTACTTAAGCCCCTAGGGGATTTTGTTTTTTATTTGAGAGTAACAGACTTCTTAAAGACTTTCTGAAAGAGACAGAGGCAGAGAGAGAGAGAGAGAGAGAGAGAGAAAGAGAGAATGGGCACAACAGGACCTCTAGCCAATACAAACGAGCTCCAGATGCATGCACCACCTTATGCATCTGGCTTACGTGGGTCCTGGGGAATCGAGCCTTGAACCGGGTCCTTAGGCTTCACAGGCAAGCACTTAACTGCTAAGCCATGTCTCCAGCCCCCCTAGGAGATTTTTTTTAAGGCTCTGCAGCTCTATTGCTAATGAAGGAAAGAAGTAGGAATGTTGTTCAGTTAATAGAGTACTTACCTAGTTATGCACATGGCTCTGGGCTTAATCCTAAACATTGCATAATAACTAGGCACATACCTGTAATGCCAGGCAGAGGCAGGAGGGTCAGAAGTTCAAGGCCATCCTCAGCTACATAGTGAGTTTAAGGCCAGCCTAGGATACATGAGATTCTGTCTCAAAAAAAAAAAAAAAAAAAAATATATATATATATATATATATATATATATATATATATAATATATATATATAGTAGTCCCAGCCTGGGACTGCAGAATGAGTTTCTGGTCAGCCTGGGCTAGGGTGAGACTCTACCATAAAAATATATATATACAAAAAATAGAAAGAAGAGAGGGATTAAAGAATGGAGGGAAGAAGAAAGAATATAAGTTCATGAATAAAAGAACACATAATGTTCATTCTTATTTTGTACCTCATTAAGTTTATTCATTATTGTTCATGAGCTCCTATTATATATCAGTTCCTGAAATAAAAGAACATACATTGCTCATTCTTATCGTGTACCTCATTAAATTGATTCATTATCATTCATGAGCTACTTGCAATATACCAGTTCCTGAAAGAGGTCATCAGTCCCTGCTCTCAAGAGGGAGCATGGATAAATGACATCAGTGAGCCAAACAGTGGTGGGATGACAACAGGGTAGCATTGCTCTGAAGCTCGTGGCTCTAGAGTTGGGTTAAACCTAGTTCTGCCACTCGGCTAGGGTCCCCTCTCATAGGACTGCACTAGGATGAGGTTAAAAGATGGAGAGATGGCTTAGCAGTTAAGGCGTTTGCCTGCAAAGCCAAAAGATCTCTGTTCAATCCTCCAGGACCCATGTAAGCCAGATGCCCAAGGGGGTGCATGCATCTGGAGTTCGTTTGCAGTGGCTGGATGCCCTGGAGCACCCATTCTCTCTCTCTCTTTCTCCCAAATAAATAAATAAATAAAATATATTTAAATTTTTGTTTAAAAAAAAAAAGATGGCAAAGGGGCTAGAGAGGTGGCTTTGTGGTTAAGGTACTTGCCTGCAAAGCCTAAAGACCCAAGTTCAATTCTTCAGGTCCCACGTAAGCCAAATGCACATGGTGGTACATGCATCTGGAGTTCATTTGCAGTGGCCTGGTGTGCCCATTCCCCAGCTCTCTGCCTCTTTCCCTCCCTTTCTCTCAAATAAATAAATTAAAATATAAAAAGATGACAGGGCTGGAGGAATATTCTTTCTCTCTATCTGCCTCTTTCTCTGTGTGTCTGTCGCTCTCAAATAAATAAAAATAAAACAAAATTAAAGAAAATACAGGCACACAGATGAATGAGGTAGCACATGCATCTGGAGTTTGTTTGTAACGGCTAGAGGCCCTGGTGTGCCCTCTCTCTTCTCTCTCTCTAATAAATAAATAAAAATTAAATAAATATAATAAAATAAAATACAGGCACAGAGGGATTCCTCAGCTCAGAGGCTGACCTTCCTGAAGCATGTGGTATCAACATTTTAAGAGTACTCACTACCCAGGGCCCACAGTGCCCCACCCAGTCATTCATCTATAGGCAGAGTGGGACATTGGTTGGAGCCCAACCAATGCACTGTGTGCCCATTCTCTCTCTCTCTCTGCTTGCAAATAAATAAATAAATTTTTAAGAAAGATTCTAGCTGGGCGTGGTGGTGCATGCCTTTAATCCCAGCACTCTGGAGGCAGAGGTAGGAGGATTGCCGTGAGTTGAAGGACACCCTGAGACTACATAGTGAATTCCAGGTCAGCCTGGGCTAGCGAGACCCTACCTCAAAAAAAAAAAAAAAAAAAAAAAAAAAAAAAAAGATTCTACAAAACCGTCTCTAAAAGCCAGTCTTTCCACAAAAATAAAATCTCTGCTAACATAGAACTGTGCACTGCCAGGACCCGTTAGAGCACTCTCTCTCACTGGAAAATCAAACAGCTTTTTTCTTCCTGCCCACGACCAGGTGGGAAGAAGATTGGCAGAGGTTTGGGACAAATGATAGATAGCAAGATGACAGTGCATACATAGGTTGAGGTCAAAACTGCCTTTGCGAGCCCACATACTCTCTCTGCCACCCCAAAGAGCATGTTGGGTACTGGAAAGCAGTTCTGGAATATTAAAGCAGTAAATTTGCTTTTCAGGGTGTCTGTTTTCAGCATTGGTGGACAAAAGGCCTGTCTCGAGGGCGACTGGACCCACAAGGAAAATATCTTCCAGTTTCAGCCATTCCCCATTTGGGCGAGAATCATGGTCCCTGGGGCCTGCTCTGTCGCTTGCTCATGGAGTGTGGCAGACTGCCTATCAAATCCAGACAAAACTCAAGCAGCCAGAACTCTGGGCTGGTGGTTGGCACATCCAGGCCTATGCTGACAGTGTGTCCAGGCAGACATCCTCGCTGGGAAAACAGAGCCCTGTGTCTCTGGCTGACACCTCATTGAAACCCCGCTGCGCTGTTTTTGCAAACCATGATGTTATTTATTTCTCAGAGAGTGAGGGAGTGGCTCTCAAGATCCTGTGATGCTCAGGAACCTGTGATACAGAGCAAGGCAGCTGGCAAGTGGAGCTGGGGCAGGAGAAACGGTGGCAGAATGAGGAGTGCCTGCTCTTGCCACTCTGTCGATATCCAACTGCAGCACCTCCCCCCCACCCCCGCCACAAGGAACTAGCCAGAACCCCTCTACAGAGCAAGGAAGAGGTGACTGTAAGTGAGCCCGGAAAGTTCCCACCTGCATTTTGTTTTAATCCATCTCCACTGTAGGCTCTCTTTGTGTCATCAAGACCACAGCCTACAGGTTAAGAGTTTGAGTGCCAAGGCCAAGCCACTGTGGTCCAGGTCTTGACACTGACATATTCCAGGCACAACCTTGGTCGCGTTACTTGTCTTTTTAGTTATTTATTAGAGAGAGAGAGAGAGAGAGAGAGAATGGGAACACCAGGGCCTCCAGCCACTGCAAACAAACTCCAGATGCATGCGCCACCTTGTGCATCTGGCTTACATGGGTCCTGGGAATAGAACTGAGGTCCTTTGACTTTACAGGCAAGTGCCTTAACCGCTAAGCCATCTCTCCAGCCCTTGCTTGTCTTTTCTATGTCCTATTGACTCACCTGTGAAGTTGAGATACCAGTGTATACTTTTAGGGGATTTTTTTATCATGGGGGTGGGGGAGGGAAAGGGAGAGGTAGAGAGAGAGAAAAATGGGTATGCCAGGGCCTCTAGCCACTACAACAAACTCCAGATATGTGCCTGGCTTATATGGGTCCTGTAAACCGAACCTGGGTCCTTAGGTTTTGCAGGCAAGCACCTTAACTGCTTAGCTACTACTTAACCCCCTAGGGGAGTTTATTATTTGAGAGTAACAGACTTCTTAAAGACTTTCTTAAAGAGAAAGAGGCCGAGAGAGAGAGAGAAAGAGAGAATGGGCACAACAGGACCTCTAGCCAGTACAAACGAGTTCCAGATGCATGCACTACCTTATGCATCTGGCTTACGTGGGTCCTGGGGACTCGAGCCTCGAACCGGGTCCTTAGGCTTCACAGGCAAGCACTTAACTGCTAAGCTATCTCTCCAGCCCCCCTAGGAGATTTTTTAAGGCTCTGCAGCTCTATTGTTAATGAAGGAAAGAAGTAGGAATGTTGTTCAGTTAATAGAGTACTTACCTAGTTATGCACATGGCTCTGGGCTTAATCCTAAACATTGCATAATAACTAGGCACATACCTGTAATGCCAGGCAGAGGCAGGAGGATCAGAAGTTCAAGGCCATCCTCAGCTACATAGTGAGTTTAAGGCCAGCCTAGGATACATGAGATTCTGTCTCAAAAAAAAAAAAAAAAAAAAAAAAAATATATATATATATATATATATATATATATATATATATATAAATAGTCCCAGCCTGGGACTGCAGAATGAGTTTCTGGTCAGCCTGGGCTAGGTGAGACTCTACCATAAAAATATATATATACAAAAATAGAAAGAAGAGAGGGATTAAAGAATGGAGGGAAGAAGAAAGAATATAAGCTTCATGAATAAAAGAACACATAATGTTCATTCTTATTTTGTACCTCATTAAGTTTATTCATTATTGTTCATGAGCTCCTATTATATATCAGTTCCTGAAATAAAAGAACATACATTGCTCATTCTTATCGTGTACCTCATTAAATTGATTCATTATCATTCATGAGCTACTTGCAATATACCAGTTCCTGAAAGAGGTCATCAGTCCCTGCTCTCAAGAGGGAGCATGGATAAATGACATCAGTGAGCCAAACAGTGGTGGGATGACAACAGGGTAGCATTGCTCTGAAGCTCGTGGCTCTAGAGTTGGGTTAAACCTAGTCTGCCACTCGGCTAGGGTCCCCTCTCATAGGACTGCACTAGGATGAGGTTAAAAGATGGAGAGATGGCTTAGCAGTTAAGGCGTTTGCCTGCAAAGCCAAAAGATCTCTGTTCAATCCTCCAGGACCCATGTAAGCCAGATGCCCAAGGGGGCGCATGCATCTGGAGTTCGTTTGCAGTGGCTGGATGCCCTGGAGCACCCATTCTCTCTCTCTCTTTCTCCCAAATAAATAAATAAATAAAATATATTTAAATTTTTGTTTAAAAAAAAGATGGCAAAGGGGGCTAGAGAGGTGGCTTTGTGGTTAAGGTACTTGCCTGCAAAGCCTAAAGACCCAAGTTCAATTCTTCAGGTCCCACGTAAGCCAAATGCACATGGTGGTACATGCATCTGGAGTTCATTTGCAGTGGCCCTGGTGTGCCCATTCCCCAGCTCTCTGCCTCTTTCCCTCCCTTTCTCTCAAATAAATAAATTAAAATATAAAAAAGATGACAGGGCTGGAGGAATGGCTTAGCGGTTAAGGCGTCTGCCTGCAAAGCCAAAGGACCCCGGTTCGATTCCCCAGGACCCACGTTAGCCAGATGCACAAGGGGACACACGCGTCTGGAGTTCGTTTGCAGTGGCTGGAGGCCCTGGTGTGCCCATTCTCTCTCTCTCTCTCTCCCTCTCTCCCTCTTTCTCTGTAAAATAAATTAATTAAAATAATAAAATATTTTAAAAAGATGACAAAAGAGGCTGGAGAAATGACTCAGTGGTTAAGGCGATTGCCTGCAAAGCCAAAGGACCCAGATTCAATTCCTCAGGACCCACATAAGCCAGATGCACAAGGTGATGCATGTGCCTGGAATTTGTTTGTAGTGGCTGGAGTCCCTGGTGTGCCCATTCCTCCCCCTCTGCCTCTTTCCCTCCCTTTCTCTTAAATAAATAAATTAAAATATAAGAGAGATGACAAAAGGGGCTAGAGAGATGGTTCATTGGTTAAGGTGCTTGCCTGCAAAGCTAAAGGACCCAGATTCAATTCCTGAGGACCCACACAATCCAAATGCACAGGTGCATGTGGCTGGAGTTCATTTGTAGTGGCTGGAGGCCCTAGCATGCCCATTCTCTCTCTCTCTCTCTCTCTCTCTCTCTCTCTCTCTCTCCCTCTCCTCAAGTGAATAAATAAAATAAAATATTTTTTAAAAGATGACAAGCAGAGATAGAGAGATGGCTCAGTGGTTAAGTCGCTTGCCTGCAAAGCCTAATGACCTGGGTTTCATTCCCCAGTACACATATAAAGTCAGATGCACAAAGTGATATTTACATCTGGAGGCTCTGGCATACCCATCTCTCTCTTTTCTATCTCTCTGTGCTTGCAAATAAAATATTTATTTAAAGATGACAAGAGACCAGAAGACAGCTGCCAAGATTTGAATATGGTTTGAATGACCTCCAAGGGCGCGTGCATGTGTGCGTGTGCGCATGCGCATATTAGAAGCTTGGTAAAGTGTGGGAGGTGGTACTACTCTCAGAAGGGATTAAGGTAGTCCGAATGGACCGAGTGAGCTCTCATAAGAGTGAGTTGTAGACTATAGACCCTGACTCCCAAGTTCCTCTCTGGCTTTCTGCCTCACTATAATGATGTCACCCACCATTAAGCTGCCCTGTCTTGAGTTTTCAGCCTCCAAAATTGCAATTAAACTTCTTATTTTATAAAGTATTTCATCCTCGGGTATTTTGTTATAATAAGAGAAAATAGAATCATGCAAGTACCTGGCACATAGGGTTTAATATGTGAAATGACATGTAATAGAATTATATATAAACACATGTACAGGGGCTAGAGAGATGGCTTAGTCATTAAGGTGTTTGTCTGTAAGGCCTAGTGGCCCAAGTTCGATTCTCCATTACCCACGTAAGCCAGATGCAGAGGCGCATGCGTCTGGAGTTCCTTTGCAGCAGCTGGAGGCACTGGCGTGCCCATTCTCTCTCTCTCTCCCTCTCTCTCTCTCTTCTCTCTCTGCTTGCAAATAAATAAATAAAATATTTTGTTAAAAAAATATATATATATAGGTCGGGAGTGGTGGCACACACCTTTAATCCCAGCACTCGGGAGGCAGAGGTAGGAGGATCACTGTGAGTTCGAGGCCAGCCTGAGACTACATAGTGACTTCCAGGACAGCCTGGAGGTAGCATTTGTCATCCCACAAGGTCATCAGGAGAGCCTAAGGTAGAAGTGTAGGAAAGGCAGGTGCCAGGCGAATTGTTGCCCTGTTAAGAAATTCAAATGTTGCCTGAGGGAAATGTAGGGCCTGCCATGAATAGATTGGCATGTTCTGAACTAGACATGCTTTTACAGCACCAGCCAGCTTGGGAGTCATGATCCTGAGGCCCTGCAGGGTGTGGAAGCTAAGCCAAACATAGGCTCTATTCAGTGTTGCACACTCCCATGGGCCAAGTTCCAATTCCTTGGGAAGGGATAAATCCTTTGTGGTAAAGGCCCATGTCTGCCTGCCTGTCTTCTCTCCTGTCCTTTCTTTTCTTCCTCCTCCTCCTCGTCTTCTTTTTCTTCTTTCTTTCTTTCTTTTTCTTCTTCTTCTTTCCTTCCTCCCTCCCTCCCTCTCTCTCTCTCTGCTTACAACAATGCATGTACACATCAAATTGGTCAAACAAATACCACTTGAAAAACTCATAAAACAGAGCTGGAGAAATGGCTTAGTGGTTAAGGTGCTTGCTTGCAAAGCCAAAGGACCTCAGTTCGATTCCCCAGATGCACAAGGTGGCGCATGCGTCTAGAGTTTGTTTGCAGTGGCTGGAGACCCTGGCGTGCCCATTTCCACCCCCACCATCTCTCTGCCTCTCTCTCAAGTAAATAAATGAATGAATAAAAACTCATAATTCCTGCCCATTACATTCTAGCCATTTAAAGTAATTTCCAGAAACATTCTGGTAGCAAGGAGAGATAGACGTTGAAGAACAAACGCCCCTTCAGATGTCTGTCAGAAGATTGATGTCAGTGTAGTGGAGGACTGTTCACGCACATCACAGAAGCAATTTCTAGAAAGCTGATCCCTTCAGACCACAAAACGGGAGAAGCTTATTTCTGGCTTGTGGTAACACAATACAAAAGGAGCAGACTTGATCCACTTTTGGAGTAAAAATGAGTCCAAAAAAATAACAACCATTGTAGAGAGAGAGGTCACTGACACACATGGAAGGCCTTGGGTCTGTGGCAGTCTGCTGAAGAACATGAATCCTCTAAAACAACAGTATCTTTACAGTCTCTTAAAAAATATCTTTAGCCAGAAGTGGTGGTGCAAGCCTTTAATCCCAGGAGGATGGCTGTGAGTTCGAGGCCAGCCTGAGACGACAAAGTGAACTCCAGTTCAGCCTGGGCTTGAGCGAGACCCTACCTCAAAAAAACAAAAAAGAAAAATATATATATTGTTTATTTGCATGTATGTGTGTGCACACATGCATGCTCATGCCAGAGTCTCTTGCAATTGCAAACGAATGCCCATTTGGCCTTCCATGGGTGGCTGGGGAATTGAACCCAGCCATCTCCCCAGCCCCTCGTGACAGTTTTTTATTTATTTATTTATTTATTTATTTATTTAACAGAAAGGGGGAGAGAGAGAGAATGGGCATGCCAGGGCCTCCAGCCACTGCAAATGAACTCCAGACACATGCACCCCCTTGTGCATCTGACTAATGTGGGTCCTGAGGAATCAAACCTGGGTCCTCTGGCTTTGCAGGCAAACACCTAAACTGCTAAGCCATCCCTCCAAGCCCCTCTTGGCAGTTTTTAACTCAAGCTTATTTGGTCATTTATTCATGCAACAGATATTACTGAGGCCTCCTTCTGTCTGAGATGCTATGAACATAATGGGAACTAAAAAAATAATGTTTAGCCTGGTGTGGGCTTTAATCCCAGCACTTGGGAAGTAGGAGTCTTGCTGTGAGTTTGAGGCCAGCCTGAGACTAATTCCGGGTCAGCCTGGTCTACAGCAAGACCCTACCTCAAAAAAAAAAAAAAAAAAAAAAAAAAAAAAGACTATTTACTGAACTTCACACAGACTACACTGAAGGGAAGGGATGACAAACACCGACTGAATCCATCCATTGGGCTTGCTAATTGAAGGGCCAATGGTGAGGCACAGGTTGTTGGGGTCAGGAAAAGAAATTATTTGGAAAGCCAGTAAACCAAAGAAGATGAAAGACTGTTGCCCACAAAGAGCATCCTTGCTCGCAGTGTAGGTTTCGGGTTCCTTTCCTAAGACTTAGGTCAAGCAATAGTTGCTGGCCGGAAATTTCTAGGCACTGGTCCACTGTGCAAGGTGTTGTGAAATCTGGTGGGTGGTACTCTGCTGACCACAACGCCTTGGTAAATTTTGAAGACGTCTTACTGTTATCTTGGTGTCTTATACTTGAAGCGGAAAGACAGGGACTAGGTAAATTTAGGACCGATTAATCTCTGTTACCAATTTCAGAGAAACAACCTGTAAATCATTAACATGTCCACATGGAGAGTTCAGCAGAAATGTGATCCAAAGGTGAAGGTGCAGGTGGCTCAACTGCGTGACCTCCAGAATCAGTGGTTCTCATAGTCAACTAAAAGCAAAGTAAAGGGTTTCCCTTAGTTACACGTACACTTCAATCAGATGTACATAAAAATACATACATCTGAGAATAACATCCTGTGAGCTAGGGGGATGGCTCAGTGGTTAAAGGCACTTACTTGTTTGCAAAGCTTGTCAGCCTGGGCTTGGTTCCCCAGCACCCATACAAAACCAGATGTGCAAAGTGGCCCATGCGTCTAGAGTTTATTTGCAGTGGCAGGAGGCCCTGGTGTGCTCATTCATTTCTCTCTCTCTCTCTGCAAATAAATAAGTAAAAATTTTTAAAAGAATGGCATCTCAGCCGGACGTGGTGGCCCACGCCTTTAATCCCAGCACTCGGGAGGCAGAGGTAGGAGGATCGCTGTGAGTTCAAGGCCACCCTGAGACTACATAGTTAATTCCAGGTCAGCCTGGGCCAGAGTGGTGAGAACCTACCTCGAAAAACCAAAAAAAAAAAAAAAAAAAAAAAAAAAAAAAAGAGGCATCTTGTGGGAAAGAAAAGAAAGGAGGCTTGCTTAGGCCGTGCTGAACAGCGAGGAAGATGTTCCTGAGGAACCGTGGAGAAACATGAGAGAAAATGGCCAGGGCAGGTCGTGTGACAGGGAATGGGCCAGGCCTTAGGTGGAAAGTCACTGTGTGAATGTGAAGGAGAGAAAGGAATGCAGGTAGAAGGGAGGCATAGGGAAAGGGCTGCGCTGTGGGGAAGTATGGAGAGAGCTGAGCTGTGGGAGGTATGGGAAGGTTTGAGCTGTGGGGAGGTTTTGGGGAGCCTTTGCTGAAGCTGAAGGCATGGAGACCAGTTCAGAGGACTGGAAAGGACGAGAAGGGCTTGGGGCCCTCAAGTGTGTTCACCACCCTGCTCGTCCTAGACAAGGTCAGGGTGATGCTATAGGCAGGGAGGCCCTCTCTCCTCACTTCCTCCAGGTTTCCCCTCACAAGTCAGAGGTTGGAAGGGGAAAGCCTCGAGAAGGGAAGGCCAGGGAACCCAGCTGACCGGCCTTGGACTCTGTGGTCTTGTGCGAGCCAGCTGACAAGTCCTGGAGTGCAGGATGGTGGCGCTCACCCTGCAGGGAAATGTCAACGCTTGGCCCTGGGAGGTGTTCAAAGAAAGATATGGTTTGGGATCAGAGAGTCCCGCGAGGGACACTGGGGTGGTGGACGCTCCCAGAGGTCGGTTCGGACGAGGCTGGGCTGGTTTCGGCCCGGGGCGATTGTCCCCGACTGAGCAGGGGACCGCAGGCGGGGGCGGGGTGCGCGAGCGCTGCGCCGGGCGCGTGGTGGAGGGCGGAGCGAGAGCGCCAAGGAGAAGGAAGGAGGGGAGGAAGGAGACGAAGCTCCGGAAGAGAGGTGAGGGTCGGGGATCGGCACTGGGGGACCTTGGGCTCGGGCGAGAGGACGCGGAGAGGCCAGGGAGCGTCCGGTGGTTCCCGCAGCGCTGCAGCGAGGCCAGCTCTGCCCGGAACAGGGCCTCGGAGGGAGCCCCCCTATCGCCGCAGGTGGGAACCCCCATCCCCGCAGGTGGGACCTCCATCCCCGCAGGTGGGATGCCCGTCCTCCAGGTGGGACCCCCGTCCCTGCATGTGGGACCTCTATCCCCGCAGGTGCACCCCCATCCCCGCAGGTGCAACTACAATCCCCGCAGGTGGAACCCCCTGTCCCCGGAGGTGCATCCCCATCCTGGCAGGTGAACACCTCCCCAGTCCCCCCCCCCCATGACAGCCGGGAGAGGTGGCCTCCTCCGCTGGCTTTCCTTCAGGACCGTGGGGACGGGGACACGGATAGGGCAGCCCTTTGAAGGTTGCATGACTCCGCAAGCTGGCGTCTTTCCATCCTCTCCGCGGGGAGCGGGCGGAGTTGGGGCTCCCGCGCCCCCCTCCCCCCGACTCCCCGAGGCTCAGAGCAGGGGTGCAGGACATGGGTTCTGATGCAAGGCGGCTCTGGCTTTAGCTGGCGGCGGATTAGAGCTCCCTGATTCTAGGTCACCTCCCGCCCCCTCCTTCAGCAAGTGCGGTGACACCCCTCTGTCCTAAAAGCGCCCCATCCCCCAGTCGGCTTCCGTCGTCTGCCTCTCAGCTTTTCTCCGCGGTCAATGAAGGGGACCCCAGTCCTGGCTGTGATGTGGGCGCTAACCTTGTAAGGCAAGAGCTGGAGAAGGCTTGCTTAGATGCCCAAGGGACATACCTGAGCGCATGGGGACCTGAACTACCAAAGCTGAGGCCAGTGGCATCTCTGTGTTCCTGATTCCTGCAAGGGCCTGATGCCTAAGCAAATAATAATAATATTATTAATAATAATCATCATCTAATTTGGTGTCTGGGGAAATGGCTCAGTGGAGCAAGTGTGATGAGCCCAGTGCTGATCCCCAGCAGCCATGTAAAAACCAGCGTGGAGGGCGCCTGTACCCCCAGTGCTGGTGGAGGCTGAGAGAGGAGGTTCCCATTTCCCCAGCTAGCTTGTCTAGCCAAATAAGTGAGTCTGGGTGCAGTGAGACACCCTGTCTAGAAAATAATAATAGGGCTGGAGAGATGGCTCAGCAGTTAAAGGTGCTTGCTTGCAAAACCTGCCAACTGGAGTTCCATTCCCCAGGACCCATGTAAAGCCAGATGCTCGGAGTGGCACATCTGGAGTTAGTCTGCAGTGGCAAAAGGTCCTGGCGTGCCCATTCCTTCTTTCTCTCATTCTCTCTCCTTGAAAATAAATAAATATATATATTTTTTAAATAAATACATGAATAATAATAATAATGTAGAGAGATTGCGGAAGATACTCAAAGTAGATCTCTGGCCTTCCTAGGTACAGCTTGCATGAGCATGGACATCGCACACGCACGTGCGCACATGCACATCTAAAATGGCAATGAGAAAAATATTTAAAAATAAATTTTAAAAAATAAAAATAAAATGGCAATGACTGGAGGCAGAGGTAGGAGGATCACCATGAGTTCGAGGCCACCCTGAGACTACATAGTGAATTCCAGGTCAGCCTGGGCTACAGCAAGATCCTATCTTGGATCTTGGAAAGAAAGGAAGGAAGGAGGAAGGGAGGGAGGGAGGGAAGGGAAGGAAGGAAGGAAGGAAGGAAGGAAGGAAGGAAGGAAGGAAGGAAGGGAGGGAGGGGAGGGAGGGAGGGAAGGAGGGAAAGAAGGAAGGAGAAAAGAAAACAAAAGAAAAGAAAAGAAAAGAAAAAAGAAAAGAAAAGAAAAGAAAAGAAAAAAACAAACAATAAAATGGCAATGAGCTCCTGGGCTTCTCAGTCAGTGCACACCCAAGGCCACTCTGAGAGCTCTGCTTTACTGCATTTACACCCACCATGCACCAGGTCCTGGTGCCTCATCCCTCCTCTTCATCCTCATCTTTGTGACCTGCCCCTTGTGTCCACTCCACAGGTGAGAATGCAGAGGTCCTTGTCCTACAGCACAGGGCCCGTAAGGAGTAGAGTTATAATTAGAGCTCAGGTCCCTTTGACTCTAAAACCTAACACTGCAGGTCCCTGGGCTCATATGCCTTACAGCTGGGTCATTAATGTAGGTGACACGATTGTGTATAAAATGTTCATTTAAAAAACATTTCAGAGCCGGGCGTGGTGGCGCACACCTTTAATCCCAGCACTTGGGAGGCAGAGGTAGGAGGATGGCCATGAGCTCGAGGCCACCCTGAGACTACATAGTGAATTCCAGGTCAGCCTTAGCTAGAGCGAGACCCTATCTCGAAAAACTAAAAAAAGAAGAAGAAGAAGGAGGAGGAGGAGGAGAAGAAAGAAAGAAATAAAGAAAGAGAAAATTATTTATTTATTTAAGAGTAAGAAAGAGAATAGGCATGCCAGGGCCTCTAACCACTGCAAACGAATCTCCAGACTCGTGCATCTTGTGCATCCAGCTTTACATGGGTACTGGGGAATTGAACGTGGGTCCTTCGGTTTTACTAGCAAGTGCCTTAACCACTTAACCATCTCTCCAGCCCAAAAATGTTCACTATTTTTTTTTAAGAGAAGTCAGCAGTGGTCCTGGAGCCCAGAACTAGAGGAGGAGGTTAATGATGTACCTGGAACATGTCTGTCTTTGCCAAACCCAGGCCATACAATTACTGTTGATTCATTTCCTTCCTCACTGAGCGCATGCTGTCTACCAGTCCTTCCCTCACCGTCCTTCCCTCAGCCTGTGCTTTTGATAATCCCTTGGGGTCAATGTTCACGTTCCCCACCCAGCACTCTCCTAGACAGATGTCCCCAGGCTCCATGCATTAACAGCCATGTCTATGAAGGCAGCTCCCAAATTCATCCCTCTGACCCATTCCTACCTTGAGACTTCAGACCTAAATTCTCAAATTTTCTAATCCTTCCCTACTGGCTAATTCCAGGGTTCGCCCTCAAAACCACCCAAACCCAACATGTTTGATGTAAATTTCCGGGTTTTTTTAACTTTTTGAAAAAAAAATTATTTATTTATTTATTTTATTTATTTGAGAGAGAGAGAGAAGCGGGTGTGGGTGTGGGGGGAGAATATGGGTGCACCAGGGCCTCTAGCCACTGCAAACGAACTCCAGACACATGTGCCACCTTGTGCATCTGGCTTTATGTAGGTATTGGGGGATTGAACCTGGGTCCCCTTGGCTTTGCAGGCAAGCTTCTTAACCCCTAAGCCATATCGTCAGCCCTTGTGTGTTTTTTTTTTTTAATTTTTATTTATTTATTTGAAAGAGAGAGGCAAAGAGAAAACATACCAGGGCCTCCAGCCACTGCAGATGAACTCAAGATACATACATCACCTTGTGCCTCTGGCTTACGTGGGTCCTGGGAAATCAAACCTGGGTCCTTGGGCTTTGCAGGCAAGGCCCTTAACCTCTACGCCATCTCTCCAGCCCTCTTGTTTTGTTGTTTGTTTGCTTGTTTGTTTGTGGGGGGGTTTTGAGGTAGGGTCTTGCTGACCTGGAATTCACTACGTAGGGTGGCCTTGAACTGATGGTATCCTTCTACCTCTGCCTCCAGGGTGCTAGGATTAAAATCAAGTGCCACCATGCCCAGCCAGATGCAAATTTCTCATACTGCTCTTTCACACTGGGGTCATGGTTCAGGTCTTGCAGCTTCTTGTGCAGACTATTCAAATACTTTCCAAACGGGTCCAGCCAGGAATCCATGGCCCACACCCCCTCCCCCCATATCCTCTTGTCATAGCAACAATTTCTCAGGCTTGGCACAAGGTAGGGCATGTGTCTGGAGTTCATTTGCAGTGACTAGAGACCCTGGTGCACCCATATTCTCTCTGTGTCTTTCTCTCTCTCTCTCAAGTAAAGAAATAAATTTAAAAAAAATATCATAAGGGCTGGAGAGATGGCTTAGGGGTTAAGGTGCCTGCCTCCTAAACCTAAGAACACTGGTTCCAATCTCCAGCAGTTCCAATCCCCACATTTAGCCAGATGCAAAGTGACACAAGGGCGCAATGCCGCACTTGACCACAGAGGGCGCACGCATCTGGATTTCGTTCGCAGCAGCTGAGACATTGTTGGCGCGCCCATCTCTGTCTTTCTCTCTCTCTCTCTCTCTGTCTCTCTCTGTGTCTCTCTCCAAAAAAAAAATAATAAATTAAAAGTTTAAAAAAAAAACAAATCACAAAATGAAAATAAGTTTTCCAAATAACTTCCCTTGATGTAAGAGATGATTTTTAAACTTTGTGTGTACACGATTATGGTACATGAGTCTTTTCTACTTTCCTTAGAAGTTGTGTCAAGGAATAACCAGAGAACTCAACAGGGAGAGAAGGAAGGATAGCGTCATGGCCTCAGTGTCCACTCACGGAAACCAAGAGAAAGGTCCCCATCTGCCACCACTGAGCAAGCAGGTATGTCACTAGAACAGGAACGTCATGATACCTCAACCTTGACTAGTCCTCGGACTGACGGGTTTGTCAGCCTGGTACTTTGTAGGACCGGGTACAGGGAAAATGGAATGAGGAAGGAAAAATATGTGTTTTGATTACGTGGAAAAGAAGCCTTTGAGATTTGTGTTTGTAAATTCCTTTCTGGACTCTGTTCCTGTTTGGAATCCAGCTCAACTAGCTTATGGTAGCTGTCAGTGACTGAATCATGATTGTCTCTACCAGAATGGTTGAGCTCCTTTTATTTTTATTTTTGTGACTAAGGATAATCACACGGAGCATATGTTTCTGCCAGGTGTTGCTTTGCGCATAGCAGAATCCTTAATGACTAATTAGCATCAGATTGAGAGTCCAAATGGTAACGTGGGCACATTCTTCTTTTTTTTTTAATTCAGCTTGTTAGGAATGACTATTATGTGGGTCAGGAACACACACACACACACACAAAAGAGGGGCTTGGGGGATGGCTTAGCGGTTAAGGCATATGCCTGCAAAGCCTAAGGACCCTGGTTTGATTCTCCAGGTCCCACATAAGCCAGTGCACAAGAGGGCGCATGCATCTGGAGTTCATTTGCAGTGGCAACAGGCCCTGGTGCGCCCATTCTCACTTTCCCTCTCTCTCTTTCCCTCTCTCTCTCTCTAATAAATAAATAAACAATAAATTTTAAAAATCTTTAAAAAGAAAAAGAAAGCAAGTGTTCCATGGGTAGCTTGAGTTCATGCTTTTAACCTAAAAAAAAAAAAAAAAATGGCTGATAAAGCCAGGTCTGGTGGCGGACGCCTTTAATCCCAGCACTTGGGAGGCAGAGGTAGGAGGATCACCGTGAGTTCGAGGCCACTCTGAGACAATAGTGAGTTCCAGGTCAGCCTGGGCTAGAGTGAGGCCCTATTTCAAAACAAAACAAAACAAAACCCGACTGATGGAAGAGATGACATTTAAAGAGCAAAATGTAAGAGAAGCAAACAGACAAATGGTCACGGGGAGAAGAGCAAGGATACCTGAGCTGTGTCTGTGGAGGGCAGAATCATGAAACATTCATGGATCTCGGGAACAGGATCTCTGGGGCTCTTGTTGGCGACTACAGAAACGCTGATCACGGCGGCAGGACTCCAAACAATTACGATGGTCGAGTGTGAACGTAAAGTGCGTATTTGAGGAGGTTTTCTTTTTGTGTTGGTGCATGTTTATATGTGCATGTGTGTGTCAACAGGAATCTGTAAGCACACATGCATGCATGGCAGCGCGGAGACAATCTTTGGCGTTGTTTCTCAACTGCTGCCCCCACTTGTGAGACAAGATCCCTTACAGGCCTGGAGCTTGCCAAGTAGACCAGACTGGCTCGCTGATGAGCCCTGGGGATCCCTCCTGTCTCTGCCTCCTCCGTGCTAGGATTGCAAGTGTGCACCACTATGCCCAGCTTTCATTTTTACCCCACATGAGATGTGGCAATGAAACTCAGGCCCTCATGTTTACATCGCATAGCAAACACTTCACTGACTTGAGCTAACCTCCCAGCTCCCAGATTGTCTTTATTTTTGCTATGGCCACAGACTGGACAAAAGAAAATAGATTTTTAATGTTTTAGTCATTTATTTGAGAGAGAGAGAAAGAGGCAAAGAGAGAGAGAGAATGGGCACACCAGGGCCCCTAGCCACTGCAAATGAACTCCAGATGCATGCACCACCATGTGCATTTGGCTTACATTGGGTTCTGGGGTGTGGAACCTGGGTCCTTAGGCTTTGCAGGCAAGCACCTTAACTGCTAAACCATCTCTCCAGCCCCCCAAAAAATAGAGATAACTGCTTGACTTACAGTGGAATTATATCTCAAAAAACCCACTGTACATTGAAACCCTCATCAGTTAAAAAGGCATTTAGTACATCTAAGCTCCAGGACATCCTAGCTCAGCAGCACAGTCCACTGTAGAGTGCTGGGGACATCCCCCGTGGTCACATGGCTGATGGGAGGTGTGCCTCAATGCTGCTGTCGGGAGTCACAGCACAGTACCACTTATCACTAGCCCAGGACAAGGTCAGAATTCAAGAATTTCATAACATCCTAAAATTAAAAGCGGTGACGCAGGGACTGGAGAGATGGCTTAACAGTTAAGGCACTTGACTGCAAAGCCTAATGACTTGGGTCAGTTCCCCAGTACCTGCGTAAACCCAAATGCACATGGCTGTGTACGTATGCATCTGGAGTTCGTTTGTAGTGGTTAGAGGCCCTGGTGTGCCCATTCATTCTCTCTCTCTCTCTTGCTTGCTCATTCTGCAAATAATTTTTTTTTGTTTGGTTTTTCAAAGTAGGGTCTCATTCTAGCCCAGGATGACCTGGAATTCACTATGTAGTCTCAGGCTGGCCTTGAACTCATGATGACTCTCCTACCTCTGCCTCCCAAGTGCTGGGATTAAAGGCGTGCGCCACCACGCCCAGCTGCAAATAAATTTTTTTTAAGTTTTTAAAAATGGTTAAGCAGGGCTCAATGGTTAGGTACTTGCTTGCAAAGCCTCGTGGCCCGGGTTTGATTCCCTAGTACCCACTTAAAGCCAGATGCCCAACATAGCACATGTATGTGGAGTTCATTTACAGTGGCTGGAGGCCCTGGTATGCCCATTCTTTCTTTCTGTCAAATAAATAAATTAAAATGAAGCATCATAAGTCATGGGACATCTGCATTTACACTGGACATAGGGAGGAGTGCTTACCAAGTGACTCTGGTACCAAAAACTAAGGCAAATGGATGGTGACAGCAATTGCTGACCCACTGGATCATCTAACAATGTGACATATACGGGCCACTGCATTTGTTTACTGTGAGGAGTTGTAGAGAAATTCAAAAAAGAGGTTACCAGCTTGCAATGTTGGGAGACATCTGAAAGTATTGGTGCCTCCAGGTCTGCCCACACTGTTCATATGGTATCATGCATGTCAGAGGCTCTGCACAGTGCCTGGACCAGAAGAAAGTCCCCAATAAACGGTGACTGGTCATATTCGATATTGATACTGCAGGGTCTCAAAAAAAGAACAGGGGCCAGGTGTGGTGGTGCCACACCTTTAATCCCAGCACTCAGGAGGCAGAGGTAGGTGGATTGCTGTGAGTTTGAGGCCAGCCTGGGACTATAGAGTGAGTCCCAGGTCAGCGTGGGCTAGACTGAGACCAGAAAGAAAGAAAGAAAGAAAGAAAGAAAGAAAGAAAGAAAGAAAGAAAGAAAGAAAGAAAGAAAGAAAGAAAGAGAGGGAGGGAGGGAGGAGGAGGGAGGGAGGGGGAGGGAGGGAGGGAGGGAGGGGGGAGGGGAGAGGGAGGAGAGGGAGGGAGGGGAGAGAGGGAGGGGGGGGAGAGAGGGGAGAGAGGAGGGGAGAGAGGGGAGAGAGGGAGGAGAGAGGGGAGAGAGGGGAGGAGAGGAGGGAGAGGAGGGGAGGAGGGAGAAAGGAAAGAAAGAGGGAGGAAAGGAAAGGAAAGAAAAAAAGAAAAAAGAGAAAAAAGGAAAGGAAAGGAAAGAAAGGGGAAAAAAGGGAAAATCAGCAAATCTATCTGTGGGTCTTGTGCTGTGGGGTCTTGTTCCATTCCCGTTCCCCAGGGTCATTGGCCACCGATGTCCCAGGCGAGGGAGAAAACAGCAGGGTCATTCTGGCTGGGCGGGTGAGTGCGACACGAACATACAAACACATGATAGGGCAATGAGCACCCGGGAGACCATCTGATGGACAGCACTCATTTATTCAAAGGGGGGTGGGTTTATAAACACTTAGGGAAGGTTGAGAGGGCACGTACAGACTGTATGGCAATTGGATGCATAGTTTATGGGTTGTTATCTACACAGAGGAAGGACTAGTAACTTCAAAGCTATGGGGGAAGGATAAGGGAAGGTAGGGGGAAGGGCGGAAGAGAGATTAACAGGAGGCTGTGACTTCAGAACTGTGGGGGTGAGAAGGCTACGTGACTTTAGCCACATGAGGGTCTCTTGGGCAGCTAGCCACAGGTCAGGAACTGTGGGGACCAAGTCTGACCTAAGGAAAGGGCAGAGGTTTTTGGGTCCTAGGGGGAGCGCCTTGTCAGTTCTGCCCACTCTGGGCGATGACAGGTCACTGCACCCTACAACATAGGGAAGGCAATCACTGTTGCCAGGGACCCTGACAGAGGGCCAGCTGCGACCCCGCAGCCCAGGGCCCCTGGCCATGTCCAATAGTTCAGGCCAGCCTCCTCACAGGTCCAGACTATTACTAGCAAGGCCCAACATCTATCTTCACAGAGGATGCAACCCTGACATGGGGACCACATAGGTATAAGACTTAACACTGGGACTATAGAGTGAGTCCCAGGTCAGCGTGGGCTAGACTGAGACCAGAAAGAAAGAAAGAAAGAAAGAAAGAAAGAAAGAAAGAAAGAAAGAAAGAAAGAAAAAGAAAGAAAGAAAGGAGGGAGGGAGGGAGGAGGGAGGAGGAGGAGGGAGGGAGGGAGGGGAGGGGGAGGGGAGGAGGGAGGGGAGAGAGGGAGGGAGGGGAGAGGGAGGGAGGGGAGAGAGGGGAGGGAGGGAGGGGAGGGAGGGGAGAGAGGGGAGGGAGAGGGGAGAGAGGAGGGGAGAGGGGGGAGGGGAGAGGAGAGGAGAGAGAGGGGAGGGAGGAAGGAAAGAAAGAGGGAGGAAAGGAAAAGAAAAGAAAAAAAAAAAAAAGAGAAAAAGGAAGGAAAAAGGAAAAAGAAAGGGAAAAAAGGGAAAATCAGCAAATCTATCTGTGGGTCTTGTAAAAGGGTCTTGTTCCATTCCCGTTCCCCAGGGTCATTGGCCACCGTCGTCCCAGGCGAGGGAGAAAACAGCAGGGTCATTCTGGCTGGGCGGGTGAGTGCGACAGGAACATACGAACACATGATAGGGCAATGAGCACCCGGGAGACCATCTGATGGACAGCACTCATTTATTCAAAGGGGGGTGGGTTTATAAACACTTAGGGAAGGTTGAGAGGGCACGTACAGACTGTATGGCAATTGGATGCATAGTTTATGGGTTGTTATCTACACAGAGGAAGGACTAGTAACTTCAAAGCTATGGGGGAAGGATAAGGGAAGGTAGGGGGAAGGGCGGAAGAGGAGATTAACAGGAGGCTGTGACTTCAGAACTGTGGGGGGTGAGAAGGCTACGTGACTTTAGCCACATGAGGGTCTCTTGGGCAGCTAGCCACAGGTCAGGAACTGTGGGGGACAAAGTCTGACTTATGGAATGGTCAGAGCTTTTTGGGGTCTAGGGGGAGCGCCTTGTCAGTTCTGCCCACTCTGGGCGATGACAGGTCACTGCACCCTACAACATAGGGAAGGCAATCACCGTTGCCAGGGACCCCTGACAGAGGGCCAGCTGCGACCCCGCAGCCCAGGGCCCCTGGCCATGTCCAATAGTTCAGGCCAGCCTCCTCACAGGTCCAGACTATTACTAGCAAGGCCCGACATCTATCTTCACAGAGGATGCAACCCTGACATGGGGACCACATAGGTATAAGGAAGTGAGAGCTGAGCATGGTAGTTCGTGCCTTTAATCCCAGCACTCGGGAGACAGAGGTAGGAGGATCACCGTGAGTTCAAGGCCACCCTAAGACTACATAGTGAATTCCAGACCAGCCTGGACTAGAGTGAGACCCTACCTCTAAAAACAAAAAAAAAAAAAAAAAAAAAAAAGGAAGTGAGGAGCATAAGTTCAGGGAGCCACCTGGAAGGAGGAGGGCTGGTGAGAAAGTGCATGGGGGTGATTCAGCCCGAGAGACACCTGCTGCATTCACTCTTGGCATTGAGTCTGTCTCTCTGGCTGGGATGCTCCCTTGCCCAAGTCTGTCTAGCAGGAAAATCTAGAAAGCATGAGTCTGTGTGGGCAGCTGACACAGCGCCCATGAGAGTCAAGAGAAGAGGCTTCCCCATCCTGCCCCAAAGAAAACAAAGAGGACACCTTTCTGACGATCTCAATGTGTTGATGTGTGAGTGTGTGTGTGTGTGTGTGCAGAACAGAGAACAACTTCAAGGTGTCCATGCAATCTTTCTCCTTGGAGACAGCATCTCCTGCTGCTGCAAACTGACACCACACGAGGTAGCCTGTGAGCTTCACATTCTCCTGGCTCTGCCTCCCGTTGTCACAGGCGCCTCAGATCACAGACGCATGCGCCACTTTGCTTACAGCTTTACACAGGTGAGATGGGGAATCAAACTGAGGCCAGCAGCCTTTGCAAGCAAAAGCCTTTCACCGCTCAGCCATCTCCTGGGCCCTTGACTGGTTTCTCTTTGGTTTTGAGATATGGTTTTACTATAGATCCCTTGAACTCGGGATCCTCCTGCCTCGGCTCCCAACTGCTCCCAACTGATTACAGGCACATGATACCATGCCTGGATTGATCACAGTTAATCATTATCTTTTTCCTACAGAGCCTGTTGTTTTGTCCAAAATCAAAACTACATATCCACCGAGGAGAGATTGCCAAGATTATCCGAGAATGTCAAGAAGAAAGTTTCTGGAAGAGAGGTGAGTGCGTGCCTCCTGACCTTACTCCCCACTCGTTGCTACAATTAACTGCCTTCATGTCCTATTCGAACTGTGGCAATGATCTATTTCCAAGCAGGGATTTTGCCTAAATCCCCAAAGAACTTCAATATTTAGAGATGTTTAGTTGAAATCCATGTAGAGATTCTTTTCTAGGGCAGAGATAATATCCGCTTATGGAGAGCTTTGCCTCATCTAGTAAAACATGACGCACACACATTCTTTCCGTCATGGAAGCATGAACAGGTCCCAAGAACCCTATATATGGCATGTCTTACTACAAAGGAGAGACCTTCATAAATTCTACCAGAGGGCTGGAGAGATGGTTTAGCAGTTAAGGCATTTGCCTGCAAAGCCAAAGGATCCCGGTTCGACTCCCCAGAACCCCACCAGATGCACAAGGAGGGGTGCATGCATCTGGAGTTTGTTTGCAGTGGCTGGAGGCCCTGGCATGCCCATTCTCCCTCTCTCTCTCTCTCTCTCTCTGTGTGTGTGTGTGTGTCTCTTCCTCTCTCTCTCTCTGCCTCTTCCTCTGAAATAAATAATACATATTTTTTAAAAATTCAACCAGCGTCTCAGCTTCACAGAGCTCAGGAACAATATCAAGTCCATCTTGGATTTCATCCCGTAACTGAGCACAATGCCTCACACACAGAAAAATGCCAATAAGTATTTGTTGAATGAAAAAGATACCAGTATTCCATTGATACTTCTCCTCCATTGTCTCTGAATTTACTATTCTGATGTGTTGTTTCCTCTGCCCTTGCCTATCCTAAGACAAAGGTATGAATTCAGGCTGTTCATCAAAATCCCTTCCAATTTAAATATTTATTTATTTATTTTAGAGGGAGAGAATGAGAGAGGGAAAACAAGAGAGAGAACGGACACGCTAGGGCCTCTTGCTCCTACAAACGAACTCCAGATCCATGCTCCACTTTGTGCACCTGGCTTTTATGAGGGTCCTGGGGAATTGAACCTGGGCCATCAAAGCGCCTTTAACCACTAAGCAATCGCTCCATCCCCAGTTTAAAATTTTTATGATTTTTCATTTGAAAATGGCATAATACAGCCTGGCAATATAGCCCCAATACTGTGCACCATTGAAGACAGAGGGATAATTTGCACTTTGCAATACTCTTTAAAATATTTTACTTTTATTTATTTATTTGAGAGAGAGAGAGAGAAGTAGAAAGAAGCAGAAAGAGAGAAAGAGGGAGGGAATGGACATACCAGGGCCTTTAACCACTGCAAACAAACTCCAGATACATGCACCACCTTGTGCATCTGGCTTTACGTGGATCCTTGGGAATCAAACCTGGGTCCTTTGGCTTTGCAGACAAGCATCTTAAGAGCTAAGCTATCTCTCCAGTCCTGCAATATTCCCCTTAATGTCATAGATCACTTGAACTTGGTATCAACAGCTTAGGAACTAACACTGTCTAAAAGCTGGTACTTACCATGCCTCCACCATGATTCACTGTTTTTCTCCATATTCGTGTCTTTTCTGATACGCTATGAGCAAACACGTTCACTGAGCACTAGTAGATTCACATTTCAGTGTGGTCTGTTTGTGCACCATCCGGCTCCAAGCTCTGAGAGGGAAGACTGGTTGCTGTCCGATCTGTTTTGGTTGCTAGGAACAAGGAGATGATTTTCACTGCTTTGCATTTTTGGAAGAAATCACCTGACACATTATGGCAGAACTAGAAACTGCTTTGCTGGACTGAATCACCTGTCTTAAAAACCATAATTGAGGGCTGGAGAGATGGCTTAGCGGTTAAGGCACCTGCCTGCCAGATGCAAAAAGTGATGCAAGGGAGAAATGCTGCACTTGCTCACAAGGGGGCGCACGTGTCTGGAGTTCATTCACAGTGGCTGAGAGGCTGTTGGTGTGCCTATTCTCTATCTGCCTCTTCCTCTCTGTCTCTGCCTCTCTCCCTCTCTCTCTCTCTCTCTCTCTCTCTCTCTCTCTGTGTCTTTCAAATGAAAAGAAAATATAACTGAATTCCACATGTGTATAACATGAATGTTGTCTTCTTACAATCTTCAGTGTATTCAAATTGTGAGACAAAGAAAGCTGGGCATGGTGGTGCATGCCTTAATCACAGTATGCAGGAGGCAGAGGTAGGAGGATCAATGTAAGTTCAAGGCTAGCCTAGGTCTATAGAGTGAGTTCCAGATCAGCTCGGGCTGGAGTGAGACCCTACCTCGAAAAACAAAACAAAAAAAAAGTGTCATAAAAGAAAAATGACAGGGCTGGGGAGATAGCTGAGTGGTTAAAGGTATTTTCTTGCAGAACCTACTGGCCTGGTTTGATTCCCTAACATCCACATAAAGCCAACCAAAATGGCACAAGCATCTGGCACACCCACACATACATGTGCAAATAAATAAAAATATTTTTAAATAAAATAGAATAAAACAAAACAGAAACAGCAGGGAACTGTCCTGTTTAGATTAAAGCAGATTAAACAGCAAATATCCTACATAATCTTTCTGTATTAGACAAAAAAACCTGGAGAGATGGCTTAGCGGTTAAGGCATATGCCTATGAAGCCTAAGGACCCAGGTTCCATTCTCCATGTCCCATGTAAGCCAGATGCACATGGTGGTGCATGCGTCTGGAGTTTGTATGCAGTGGCTAGAGGCCCTGGTGTGCCCATTCTCACTCTCTCTCTCTCTTCCCCTCCCTATCTGTGTCTAATAAATAAATAAATAAAAAGAAAAATCTTCAGCTATGAAGTATATTATTGGGCTAATTGGAGAGATTAAAAGATAGGTTGTGTATTTGCTCATATAATTTCTCTTGGGTGACATAAATTTCTTGAGTATGCCAATGGTATTGTGACTATAAGGGGTATGTTCTTGATCTAGACGACACCTGATAAAATATTCAGGGAGGAAGAGTCATAGTGTTTATAAATTTCTAATGCCTCAGGAAAAGAAATAAAGATACAAAGCAAAATGTGTAGAGAGATATAGCCAGAGATAAATATGTAATGAATTTATATGAAGACTACGCACAATGTTATTGTACTGCTTGTTAACATTTATGGAGGTTGAAAATATCAAAATACATAGCTACGAGTAGCTCACTAATTCAACAGCTAAGTGTCTTCCCACACTAAGAGGCCCCTGCTGGATTAGAAGTTAGAAATCTTGTGTACTTCAAGCATTCAGTAAATGTGGGGTTAGAGATGGAGTCAAATGAGGTTTGGGGTTAGATTAGTGCAGGCTAAGTAGCTGGGGTTAGATCCAAAGAAAATTCTCCATGTAGTACCCAATAAAAATTTGTTGAAGACCAGGCATGGTGGCACACGCCTTTAATCCCAGCACTTGGGAGACAGAGGTAGGAGGATCACGTTGAGTTCGAGGCCACCCTGAGACTACAGAGTGAGTTAGTTCCATGTCAGCCTGAGCTGCAGTGACCTTCCTCAAAAAATCACAAAGGAAGGAAGGAAGAGATGGAGGGGAGGGGGGAGGGGGAGGGAGGGAGGAAGGAAAGGAGGAAGGAAGGGAAGAAGGAGAAATTGTTTCCAGGCATGATGGTGCACACCTTCAATCCCAGCACTCGGGAGAGAGGTAAGAGGGTCAGTGTGCATTTGAGGCCAGCCTGAAACTCCATAGTGAATTCCAGGTCAGCCTGGACTAGAGAGAGACCCTGCTGTGAAAAGCCAAAAAAAAAAAAAAAAAAAAAAAATTGTTGAAGAAATAGAATAACAAGCAAATAAAACTCACTGCCAAGCTATGTAAGAGAAAGAAAAAAACAACTCAGAGTAGTTCTTCCCCAATTTCTAGGTGAGGGGCCATATTTTAAGATGCCAACATTGAAGGACATTTTTCTCGTTTTGCAGCTCTGCCTTTTTCTCTGGTAAGCATGCTTGTCACCCAGGGACTTGTCCACCAAGGTAAGACTCACTATGAGAGCCCAGTTTTCTGTGACTGCTCCAGAAGCTTTTAGCACTGGGTACATATTGTGTTAGTAGAGGGGTTTTTGTTCACGCAGGCTTTTATCAGTTTTCAGCCTAAATTTCCTTAACTCTCCAAAAGAGTTCCTGATCTCCGGAATTAGTGAATGAATTGAACTACTTAACAGAGGAATTAAAGTTGCAGGCGGAATGAATTAAAGTTGTTAATCAGTTGACTTAAATTGGTTGTCCTGGGACTGGAGAGATGGCCTCTCTGTCACTGTGTTTGCCTGCGAAGTCTAACAATCCATGTTCAACTCTCCAGGTCCCACATAAGCCATACACACAAGATTCAAGTGCACAAGGTCGCACTTGTGCACAAAGGGGAGCACGTGTCTGGAGTTCAATTGCAGTGGCTGGAGACCTTGGTGCACAAATTCTCTCAGTCTCTCACTCTTATAAAAAAGCGTCTTAAGGAGGGAAGGGTTTGTTTCTCTCACAGTTTAAGAAGGTCCTTCACGGTGGAGAAGGCATAGTGGTAGACATAGGAGTCATTTGGTCACCCTATATCTGTAGTCAGGAAGCAGAGTGGACAGGAAGTGGGGCCAAGCTATGAAACCTTAGGGACCACCCCCAGGGGCTCACTTCCTCAAGTTTCTACAGGTAAAATAGCACCAAGAGCTGGTACCAAGTGTTCAAATGTGACCCTGTGGTGGATAGTTCACAATCAATTCACAATAATGAGCTAAAGGAAGTGGCGGCCAGAACCACTCGTCTCCAGAAAAGAAGGCAGACCCACTAAAGAATGCAGTGGGGACAACCTTGGTTTTAACCCAGTGAAACTAAGTTTGGACTTTTTTAATATTTTATTTTTATTTATTTATTTATTTGAGAGAGAGAGGAAGAAGCAGAGAGAGAGAGAAAGAGAAAGAATGAGCACACAAATGAACTCCAGACGCATGCACAACCAAGTGCATCTGGCTTACATGGGTCCTGGAGAATAGAACCTGGGTTCTTTGGCTTTGCAGGCAAGCGCCTTAACCACTAAGCCATCTCTTCAGTCCGAGTTTAGACTTTTACCTCAAGAACTATAAGATAATAAATTTGTGTTCTTTCAAGCCACTGAGTTCATTTCTTTTTTAAAAATATTATTTATTTATTTATTTGCAAACAGAGAGAGCGAGAGAAGAAAAACAGAGAGAGAGAATGGGTGCACCAGGGTCTCCAGCTGCTGCAAACAAACTCCAGATGCATGTGCCACTTTGTGCGTCTGGATTTACGTGGGTACTGGGGAGCTGAACCAGGGTCATTAGGCTTTGCAGGGGTACCCTACCTACCCAGCCATCTCTCCAGGCCAATAGTCATTTCTTAAAGCAGCCATGGCAAGTTAATTCAGTGTCTTTCTGTATGCCAAAGTCCCTGTGTCTCCCAGAGCCTCTGTGACTAGGCAGATCACTCACTGTACAAGATGCTCGAGGAAAGAGCTGTGAAGTGGTGAAACCCACCTAGGTTCTGTCCACAAGGCCATTTGTCTGAGAAAAACTCTTCTGCCTTCCACAAGTTACAATGTTTGCATTTTTAAAAAGTGCTATGTATACTGTGAATCTCTACATGGCAACATCCTATATTGAGTTACTCTAAAGGAGGAGTGGATGGTAACTAATTTCTTTGAACTCAGTTGAAACCAGCCTTTAATTCTGTGTTTGTTTTTTCTTCATGTTAAAGCTAATATTTACCATTTGTCTAAAATGGCCGTGCGAGAATTAAATTCAACCAACGATTGAATAATAACACCATTTCTTTGCATTAAAAATATATTCACAGAGCCGGGCATGGTGACACACGCCTTTAATCCCAGCACTCGGGAGGCAGAGGTAGGAGGATCACTGTGAGTTCAAGGCCACCCTGAGAATACATAGCGAATTCCAGGTCAGCCTG
The DNA here is from genome assembly GCA_036365145.1 of Orientallactaga sibirica. Taxonomy (NCBI): domain Eukaryota; kingdom Metazoa; phylum Chordata; class Mammalia; order Rodentia; family Dipodidae; genus Orientallactaga; species Orientallactaga sibirica. The sequence goes on from JAEOAD010000040.1 coordinate 16,812,691, forward strand.
AGCTACAGTGAGATCCTATCTCGGAAACGCCAAAATAAATAAATTTTAAAAATATACATTATATATATATATATATATATATATATATATATATATATTTAACAAATGTCTCATATTTAATTTGGAAGGGCTTCTTCTAAATTCAAATAAGGTAGGAAATAAAATAACATCTTTCATTATTCCTCCTCAGGTTATTTAGCTGCAAATCCCAGATTTGGATCATTGCCTAAAGTTGCATGTAAGTCATTAAGTTAAAAAAAAAAAAAAAAAGAGGAAAAAATAAACAAGATTCAGGCTGGGTATGTAGCTCTGTGGTAGAAGCACATATGTCCCGTGTACTAAGGCCCTGAGTTCAGTCCTTAGAGTTAAAAAAAAAAAAAAAAAAAAGGCAGATTTATTCTGATAAAAGTTTATATAAAAACTGGAGATCTAAATGCCAAATTAACCACATTGCTTCCGTTGACTCTGAAAAACCAGTCTGCGTCTTCGCCTGCTAGGAGTTTCCAAGTTCATTCCAACACTCTGTGATGTAGCTTCCCAGTTGACAGCTGTCTTCATCCTTGAAGCATGAAGTAGCGAGGAGTGACAAGGTGGAGGGTTTCTTCTCGGTATGCACGGGAGATCAGTCCCAGGAGCTCTGAGGATATCAAAATCTGCGGGGGCTCGTGTCCAGTATAGACAAGGGTGTGGCACATGCACATAACCTGCCCACGTCCTTCTGAATTATGTAGACCATCTGTAGGTTACTTCTATGATGTGATTCAAGTTGATGGCCTCAGGAAATGAGTGGTGGGTCTGTACATGTTTGGTACAGACATAAATTTTCCCAAAATATTATTATGCTGTTGTTTAAACCCACAGATGTGGAATCTGTGAATATGGAGAGCTTAGTATAAATAAGATTATCACTCCTTTAATCCCAGCACTTGGGAGGCAGAGGTAGGAGGATCCCTGTGAGTTCAAGGACACCCTGAGACTACATAGTGAATTCTAGGTCAGCCTGGACTAGAGTAAAACCCTACCTAGAAAAATAAATAAATAAAAACTAGTGCACACCTTTAATCCCAGCACGTGGGAGGCAGAGGTAGGAGGATCACTGTGAGTTTGAGGCCAGCCTGGGACTACAGAGTGAGTTCAGGTTAGCCTTGGCTAGAATGAGATCCTATCTCAAAAAACAGAAAAAAAAAAAAAAAAAAAATTATTGTCAATCAAGAAAATGCTAGATGATAATGAACAGAGAAAGTTCTGGATCTTTCAATTATCTTTGTGTCCTAACCTGCTTTTACAGTGGCTGGTCTCCTGGGATTTGGTCTTGGGAAGGCCTCCTATATAGGAGTGTGCCAGAGTAAATTCCATTCCTTGGAAGATCAACTCCGCGGGGCGGGCTTTGGTCCAGAGCATAACAGGTTTGTACTTTGATGGAGGGATTATAATGAAGGTATTTATAAAAAAAAATAATAAGTGAAATATTACTATAACATTAAGCACATTTTAATTTCTTTAAAGAACCTCTTTCACTCCTTCAAGTTTTGATTCATCACGACTCAACTTTGCTGAGTATCTTTGAGCTCTTTCTCTTTTTAATTTCTAACAATTTCATATAGTATATAATGTATTTTTAATTTTTTTATTTATTTTATTTCAGTTGGCATACAGAGATTTAGAAATCATTTGTTCTAGCATTTTCAAATAACATTTATTTTGATTAATTCCCATTCCTCACTCCTGTCCAATCCCCCTCTTCCTCTAATATCCTTCTTCAATGAATGCCTACTATGGCCAAGGCCTTGTTCAAGTCTCTAAAATTTTCTCTTTTTTTAATTTTTTAAAAATTTTGTTTGTTTGTCTTTTATTTTTCCAGGCAGGGGCTCACTCTAGCTCAGGCTCACCTGGAATTCACTATGTAGTCTCAGGGTGGCCTCGAACTCACAGGGATCCTCCTACCTCTGCCTTCTGAGTGCTAGGATTAAAGGTGTGCGCCACCATGCCTGGCTTAAAATTTTTCTTTTCTTTTTTTTTTTTAAAGAAGACAGATTTTTAAAAATATTTTATTTATTTGTGAGAGAGAGCACACACAAGGACCTCTAGCCACTACAAAAAAATTCCAGACACATGGGCCACCTTGTGCATCTGGTTTTCCATGGGTACTAGGGAACTGAACCTGGGTCCTTTGGCTTTGTAGGCAAGTGCCTTAACCACTAAGCTATCTGTCCAGCCCTCTAAAAAGTTTCTTAGGGAACTTCTACAGTTACAGGGTTACACAAGCAATACATATGTATCTTCGTTCTCCCTGGGGGACAGAAGCTGCAGGGCCATGGAGTTCACAGCATGACCTCTAGTGCTCGCTAAACTCGCGCCCTTGGATGGCTTTCTTGAACTGTCTCACCTTCAGGGCCACGTTCTCTGTCCAGTTGTATGACTGGAAAGCTATTGTCCCTGGTCACGTAATAGTCGACAGACTCTTAATTGTCTCTTGCTTATGAGTGACATGTGGCCTAGAGGTGAACAGAGACACTGAGGCGACATTGTTAGCAGTAAGCAGAAGGGACTCTAACCTCCGCCTGCTTCACCACTTTTCCATTGCAACAGGAAGGCCAGTGTAGGCATTAACCTGGTATTTACAGACAACTCCACCTTCACCCCACCCTTGCAAAGCTGTGTTTTACCGTCAACTTCCTGAACAGAAGTTGACCACAGGATTCCATGTGTGTATGGGAAGAAAAAAAACAGCAACACAAAAGGCACTTTTTTCCCTTCAATTTTGGGAGGGTTTTTTTTTGTTGTTGTTATTGTTGTTTGTTTGGTTGGTTTTTGCTATTAACTGGCATTGGGTTCCAAAATAATTATGATATTTATATTTCTCAGACAACTTCCAGACATTGATCTATCCTTAGAAGGAAGTGCTGAAGTTCAATGGTCCCTGGAATCTGGACACTCAGCACTCTATGGTCCGTGTTGCCTCACACTTGCAGCCACAGGGACCACACTCTGGGCTCACACACTGGTTGCTGGTAACCAGTGGCTAATCCCTGTGTGAAGAGCCACGACTCACACATCTCAGAAACAATCAGTGACCAGGTGACCTGGTTTTCTAGTGAAGGGGAAAGTGAACAGGGTACCTAACCAAGTTGAGGTCAAGAACTTCTTGGTGAAGGTAGGAGGATCGGCGTGAGTTCGAGGCCACCCTGAGACTACATAGTGAATTCCAGGTCAGCCTGAGTTACAGCGAGACCCTGCCTCGAAAAACCAACAAAACAACCAAAAAAAAAAAGAAAACTTTTTTTTTTTTTTTTTTTTTTTTTTTTTTTTTTTCGAGGTAGGGTCTCACTCTGGTCCAGGCTGACCTGGAATTAACTATGTAGTCTCAGGGTGTCCTCGAACTCACGGCGATCCTCCTACCTCTGCCTCCCGAGTGCTGGGATTAAAGGCGTGTGCCACCACGCCTGGCAAAAAAAACATTTTTGAACTTAAAAAAGTGTGTGCATGTACACGTGTTCAGAGCTAGCTCCACAGATCTACAGTTAAATCCTAGATGAATGTGTTAGGCCTGTTGTGATTATTTTATTTTATTTTGAGAGCCAAAGGAGGCAGAGAAAGAGAATGGAAGAGAATGGGCATGCCAGGGCCTCTAGCCACTACAAACACCTCGTGCATCTGGCTTACATAGATACTGAGGAAATGAACCGGAGTCCTTGGGCTTCATAAGCAAGGACCTTAACCACTAAGCCAGCTCTCCAGCCCGATTTTTTTTGTTGTTGTTTTGTTTTTGTTTTTCGAGATAAGCTCTCACTCTAGCCCAGGCTGACCTGGAATTCACTGTGTAGTCTCAGGCAGGCCTCGAACTCACGGAGATCCTCCTACCTCTGCCTCCTGAGAGCTGGCATTAGAGACGTGCACCACCACACCCTGCCTTGTCCTGATTTTTTTTTTTTTTTTTTAAGATGGGAATCTCACTTTTTGGTAACACTGGCCTCCATCTGAACTCAAGCAATCCTCACAGCTCAGCCTCCCAAGACTTGAGACTAGAACCACTGTGTTTTGAAAACTTGGGCTAGTGCACTGTGGACTCAAAGATGTCTGTAAATGCCCAGCGTGGTGGCACACACCTTTAATCCCAGCACTCCAGAGGCAGAGGTAGGAGGATCGCCGTGAGTTCGAGGCCACCCTGAGACTCCATAGTGAATTCCAGGTCAGCCTGGACTAAAGTGAGACCCTACCTCAAAAAACCAAAAACAAAGCAAAAAAAAAATTTTTTTAAAGATATCTGTAAATCCAGCACTGTGCTGAGCATTCAACATCCAAGTACAAACCACGACGTGTTTTCCCTTCTCTTCTAGGCACTGCCTGCTTACGTGTGAGGAATGCAAAACAAGACGTGGACTGGGCGAGAAGGGAGAGTCACAGCCCTCTGCTTCCTAAACTCGGTGTCTGTGGCTCTCCATGGTTTTCTAACCTCTGACGTGCACATTTAGATTTTCAAGTATACTTTAAAATGATATACTTGTATTGGAACAGAAACCTTGTAACCCTCGCCCTCCTTTGACATGCTTTCTGTGGAAGGCCGTCAACTGAATTGAGCATGGCCCATCTCTTCTTTAAGAACATGTTGGGAACCCTCACATGCTATAAAAGAAATGAACTTACAACCTCCCTTGCTTGTAGCTACGTAAAAGAATTTTGAGTTGATTATCCCCCAGAAATTCTTTCCCTCTGCTTTTTTTTTTTCCAGTTTTTTTTTTTTTTTTTTTTTTTTTTTAATTCTCTGGTGGAGAATAGGAGGGAACGATGTGGAAATTAGCTAGGAAGTCCTGACTGAAAGAAAACTCACGTATATGGAGTCAGAAATACAAAATAAGAAAGATCATGTTTCATTATTAGAAATGCTTTCTAGCTGGGTGTGGTGGTGCACACCTTTAATCCCAGCACTTGGGAGGTATAGATAGGAAGATTGCCGTGGGTTCAAGGCCACCTAAGACTACATAGTGAATTCCAGATCAACTTGGGCTAGAGGGAGACCCTACCTAGAAAGAAGAAAGAAAGAAAAGAAAGAAAGAAAGAAAGAAAGAAAGAAAGAAAGAAAGAAAGAAAGAAAGAGGGAGGGAGGGAGGGAGGGAGGGAGGGGAGGGAGGAGGGAGGGAGGGAGGAGGGGATGGGAGGGAGGGAAAGAAGAAGAGAGAGAAAGAAAGAAAGAAAGAAAGAAAGAAAGAAAGAAAGAAAGAAAGAAAGAAAGAAAGAAAGAGGCCCAGTTATCCAGCCAAAGGATCCCAGTTATCCAGGAGCCATGTAAGCCAGATACACAAGGGGCACATGAATCTGAAGTTTGTTTGCAGTGGCTTGAGGCCCTGATGTGCCCATTCTCTCTGTGTCTGCTCTCTCTCTCTCTCTCTCTCCTTATAAATAAATAAAAATTTTAAAAAAGAAAGAAAGAAGGAAGGAAGAAAAAGAAAGAAGAAAGAGAGAAAGAAATGCTTCCTAAAGTGTCGCCAAGATCTTTACATTAATGGAAAATATTTCACTAGAAAGGGTCCTGGTTTTCAATGACAAAGGGAAGGAGGATAGCCCAGGGGCAGAGCATGTGACCGCAGTGCTCAGGGTGGTATTGGGACTCATCAGTGTGGTTGGGTTTTAACAGCACACATCATCCTTAGGGTCTCTGCTGGGCCACTGGGTCCATGCTGGCTCCTAGCCCTCAATATAGGTTCTTTTTAAGATGACTAGTGGCTCCAAAGAATCAACACAACTTCTTAAACTGTTCCCCCAGGGAACAAGTTACTGGAAGGGTCACTGGAGGAATACATTCTTAGATTGATAAAGTCTTGGAACGTTAGGGAGCTCCGAGACAGCCAATGCAACTCCAAGATTGGACCCCCAGTCTCCAGCCAGATTTATTGCATGCAAAAAAAAAAAAAAAAAAAAAAAGTCTTTTTTGGGAAACCATTTTTTTATGGCAGGTTGGCTGAACCATACACAAAATTTTCTCTGGCACCTTTGCATCCTCTCAGGAAAATGCTTTGAACGGGTTCTCATTTCTCTATAGGGGATGTGTGGGGTATGGGGGGGTGTATCTATATACATATTTGTGTTTTACCTAATAGGACACATCTTGAAAGTCTGCACTGTGGAGGCAAAAATGGAGACATCATGGAAAATCAATTCTTGATGTGAAATAATTTTACTCTAAGCGTCAGAAATATGCGAGTTTATTTTTATGTGAACATTGAGTGTACGAAACAGTGATTTGATGGGGTCTGATTTTTATATGACTTCCTATTTTTCAGTCAATAAAGTTCTATTTCTGTACATCAGAATGCAGAGCCAATATGCTGGCTTTTATTCTCCGTTGTTGTGCTGAGGGTTGAATCCAGGGCCTTGTGCATGCTAGGCAAGTGCTCTACCCCCGAGCTCCATCCCTTCCCCGGCCCCAGCTTCTTGAATGCAGTTAACGTGTGGCCCTGACAAGTAGAAATTAGTGTCTCTTTGATGTCTCAGCTACTGGCAGAAATTCAGAACTAAACTCAATGACTTCCTATATCCCAGGAAATAATTTTCCAGGAATGAGAACATTTTTGCAAAACATTTAGCAAACCAATGTTAAAATCAACCTCAGGGCCTGGAGAGATGGCTTAGTGGTTAACGCTCTTGCCTGCAAAGCCAAAGGACCTTGGCTCAATTCCTCAGAACCCATGTAAGGCAGATGCACAAAGTAGCACATGCATCTGGAGTTTGTTTGCAGTGGCTGGAGGCCCTGGCGCACCCATTCTCCCACTCTCTCTGTCTCTCTGACTCTCTCTCTCTCTCCTCTCAAATAAATAAACAAAGATAAAATATTTTTTAAAAGGCAGGAGAGTTGGCTTAGTGGTTAAGGTGCTTGCCTGCAAAGCCAAAGAACCCAGGTTCAATTCCCCAGGATCCACTTAAGCCAGATGCACAAGGTGGTACCTGTGTCGAGTTCATTTGCAGCAGCTGAAGGCCGTGGCATGCCCATTCTCAATCTCTCTACCACTTTCTCTCTCTCTCAAATAAATAAAATAAATGTTAAAATAAATAAATAAAGGCATGAACCATTATGCCTGGTTCTATTAATATACTATACACACACACATACACACAAAATCAACCTCAGGGTACTGGGAAAAGGTGCATGCAAGACTCATCCAACAGGAACTTTTTAAATATATTATTTATTTATTTATTTATTTATTTAAGAAGAAAGAGAAGGAAGAGGCAGAGAGAAAGAGAGAATGGGCGCACCAGGGCCTCCAATCATTGCAAACAAACTCCAGACACATGCTCCCCCTTGTGCATCTGGCTTACGTGGGTCCTGGGGAATTGAACTGGGGTCCTTAGGCTTCACAGGCAAAGGACTTAACCGCTAAGCCATTTCCCCAGTCCCCAACAGGAACTTTTTATATAGTCAACCTTCCCATTTCTCAAACTGCACGGGGTTTGTGGTTCAGGCCGCCTTCTTTCCATAAGTAGATAAGTTATTCATTGAGGCTGTTTGTCACAGTGGCCTGTGAAAGGAAGCCAATCAAGAGAAAATGAGAAGGTCATTCAACAAATCTAGACTATTCTGCCGCCTGTGTGCTCACAGCACGGGAAGCCGGTGGCGTCTAGGGTGCAGTCGCTTTGTGTGTTGCAGGGCACCATCTGTCCCTTAGCATTTAGCAATCACCCACACTCGCCATCAAGCTGGTCATGAGCTTAGGAAAGCAGTGTCCTCACAAAGAGGAAAGCGCTTGGCAAGGGGCAACAGGATAAAAAGCTTGCATGAAAGCCAGGTGTGGGGTGCACGCCTTTAATCCCAGCAGAGGTAGGAGGATGGCTATAAAATTCAAGGTCAGCCTGAGATTACATAGTGAATTCGGGGTCCGCCTGGCCTAGAGCAAGACGCGACCTCTGGGGATGGGGGGGGGGACAAAAAAGCCTTGCATGAAAATTTAAAAACAGCAGTGAAACTGAGTAGTAAAAGTTGTGTCTTGGGGCTGGAGAGATGGCTTAGTGGTTAAACGCTTGCCTGTGAAGCCTAAGGATCCCGGTTCGAGGCTTGATTCTCCAGGACCCACGTAAGCCAGATGCATAAGGGGGCACATGCATCTGGAGTTCATTTGCAGTGGCTAGAGGCCCTGGTGCGCCCATTCTCTCTCTCTCTCTCTCTCTCTCTCTACCTGCCTATTTCTGTATCTCTCTCTCTCTCTCTCAAATGAATAAATAAATAAAAATAAAATATTTTTTTAAAAAGTTGTGTCTTTAGCTAACCTCCACTGAAGGCTTTCCCTGTGACAGAGTGAAGACGAGAACACGTACTGCTCAATGTACGACGTCCTAATAAACCCATCTTAAGTCTTTAATACACTTAACATTAGAAAAAGTTGGGGGTGAATATGAACAAAATACATTATATACATATATGAAAATGTCCTAATGAAATCCATTCTTATGTAGAATTAAGACACACTAACATTTTTTTAGAAAATACAGCTAATATGCCTAACCTACAGAATATCATAGCTTGGCCTAGCCCAGCTAAAAAGTGCTCAGGGGCTGGAGAGATGGCTTAGTGGTTAAAGCATTTGCCTGCAAAGCCAAAGGACCCCGGTTTGATTCTCCAGGACCCACGTAAGCCAGATGCACAAGGGGGCGCATGCATCTGGAGTTCGTTTGCAGTGGCTGGAAGCCCTGGCACGCCCATTCTCTCTCTCCCTCTTTCTCAAATAAATAAAATATACTTTTAAAAAGTGCTCAGAACACAGTCTACAGTTGCACAGTCATTTTGTAATAAAGTGCTGTTTATCTCATGTAACTGCTAAACTCTGTACTAAAAATGAAAATCAGGGCATTGTATGGGTACACTCTTGCCCTATTGTAAAAAAAAAAACACTCATAGGTCAACCATAATAACGTGGGTACCACCTGTGTATTCACTTTGATTAATGGAATTGAAAATGTAACATTAAAACTGGGCGCAGTGGTGCACGCCTTTAATCCCAGCACTCAGGAGGCAGAGGTAGGAGGATCCCTGAGAGTTCCAGGCCACCCTGAGACTACATAGTGAATTCCAGGTCAGCCTGAACTAGAGTGAGACACTAGCTCAAAAAAAGCAAAAATAAATAAATAAATAAAATAAAATAAAATAAAATAAAATAAAATAAAATTTAACATTAAGCTACTTTATCCCTGGATTTACCTAGAAGAAGAGACAAATTTGGGAAGGGAATAAGAGAGGGTAATGGGGGGGGGATAAGGTCAAAATACATTATAAACATGTATTAAAATGTCAAAAATGGAAAAATAAAAAGAAGAGGCAGCGCTGATCTCTGAATCAACAAGCCTGTCTCACACATTTGAGGTCTGTCTAGACAACATAACGAAATGTTCTTAACAGAACAGAATGACACTAAAAATAAAGAGCATTTTTCAGCAAAAAAAAAAAAAAAAAAAAAAAAATCAAGATGATTCAATCCAATGCATGAAATGTATATGTCACAATAAAAAAGTGGGATCATCATTGTGTGTGTGTTTGCCTTGTCAAAATAATCGTGACTTTCAGGAATATATATATATGGCATATGACATACTTTATGTGCTTATTATAGACTTTTATTCTCAATTAAACAAAGATATTCCTTCCTTGCTGTCAGAACAGGTGCCATTTTCCATTAATATTATAAAAGTAATAAAATTTGACTTAAGTCTCGAAATTTAATGCAATAAATGTCATTTTCTTGATAGCCACATATTAATCAATAGGACTTTATCAAATTTCAACTATAAAATTTAATTTTGTAGATAGTTAGAGTTGGCAGAAGTTTCAGTAATTAACCCAGAGGCTGCAGGGGCCACAATCAGCCTGACATGTAACTTTGTGGAAGCTGGACTAGCAGCGTGTTCAACAGGCATACACTTTACTTCCCTCCTGCACACAAGTAAGTGGGCCCTCTTGTCCAATCTTCCAGCAATTTCTTTCTTTTTCCTTCTTTTTTCTTTCTCTTTCTTTCCTTCCTTCTCTTTCTTCATCTTTCCTTCTTTCTTTTTTCTTTCCTTCCTTCCTTCTTCCCTGCCCTACTTCCCTCTCTCTTTTTCTTTCTTTTCTTTTCTTTTCTTTTTTTTTTTGTGGTTTTCCGAGGTAGGGTTTTACTCTAGCTCAGGCTGATCTGGAATTCACTATGTAGTCTCAGGGTGACCTCGAACTCTCGGTTATCCTCCTACCTCTGCTGGGTTCAAAGGCGTGCGCCATCGTGCCCAGCTTTTCTTCCTTAAATTCAGACAAGATCTCATATATTCCAGGCTGGACTCAAACTCTCCACATAACCAAGAACAACCTTGTTCTTCTCCTCCATCCTTCTGTCTCCACCTCTGGAATGGTGGGACTGTAGGCATTCCCACACCTAGTCTATGCAGTACTGAAGATCAAACCCCAGGGTGATGTGTATTGTATGCTAACTAATGACTGAGCTCTATCCCCAGCCAAATCTCCCAATTATTCAACACTTTTTTTTCTATGCAAGACCTTTCTGGAGAATTTAACAGCGGGCAGTATAGTAGACTGCATTGTGGGTTGATCATATATTCAGATTCAGAGCACATACTCTGAGCAAGGCTTTGTCTAAGTGCTGGGAATACAGCAGTAGTCACATCGTCTTCCCAGAGCATATAGTCTTGTCCCCAGATCTTGGCTGAGACCCATGCCAAGCTCCCACTACTCCCTGTGGAAGTCCCCTCTGCACTCTGCTCAAAGGTGACACCCCGGGACCTCTGTCTGTGCTTCAAGGGAAGAATATCTGCTGGCCCTCAGTGTGGTCAACTTCACTGCCCAGCTGCTCAGTTCTGCAGAAAGGTCCAAGGAAGCGGGGCGTGGTGGCGCACGCCTTTAATACCAGCACTCGGGAGGCAGAGGTAGGAAGATTGCCATGAGTTCGAGGCCACCCCAAGACTACATAGTTAATTCCAGGTCAGCCTGGACCAGAGTGAGACCCTACCTCAAAAAACAAAACACAAAACAAAACAAAACGAACCCAGAAAAGTCCAAGGAAGCCCAGGTGTGCCTCTCTCCTCTTCTAGCTGAAAACCCCTCCAGGTCAGGAAGTGGGGTTTTAGGTTCAGGTTTTTCTCTGCATCCTCAAGCAGAGTTTGTGCAGATATGGGCACTTTGCTCCTCAGTAAGCCTTCTGTGCCAATAAAATGTAATTTTCACTCTGGTTTTTTTTTTTTTTTTTTTTTTTTGGAAAAAAAAATAGCTAGAGAGCACACATGCCAGTTCCTCTTGTTGTTGCAAACAAACTTCAGATGCTTAAGCCACTTTGTGCATCTGGTTTTATATGGGCATTGGGGAATCAAACCCAAGCCACCAGGCTTTAAAAACAAAACAAGCACTGTTAACCACTGAGTCATTTCTCCAGCTCCTCACTCCTCTTACACATACAGCCTTTATGTCTTGGAAAGCTTGTTTCTCTCTTAGAACTCTGGCTAAAGAGGCCCAGTTTTGTTGTTTTGTTTTGTTTTGAACCATTGGAGTTCTTTCCAGCCCAGCCATAACCTGGTTTAGGGAGACTTTTCAGTCTATGGCATCCTCGTCCATGAAGATTCCAGAAACAAAATGAATGGTACAGAGCAAGCAGGATCATCATGCTTTCTGTGTCAGGCACCGGAAGTTAGCAAGTATGGCTCTGCGACAGACCCCATGTTTCAAATCCAGGTTCTAGACTCAGTTACTGGCTTCCTGGTCTCGGGTCATTATTTACCTTCTTTGTGCCTGTTTCCTCATCTGAAATGGCAATCATGGAGACTTAACGGACAAGTTGTTTATGAAAAGTAAGAGAGGGCTGGGAAGATAGCTCAGCAGTTAAAGGCGCTTGCTTACAAAGCCTGCTGGCCTGGGTTTAACTTCCCAGTGCCCACGTAAAGCCAGATGCATAAAGTGGCATATGGACGTGAAAAGGAATGGGTGGGTGGGCTGGAGAGATGGCTCAGTGGTTAAGGGCATTTGCATGCAGTCCGATGACCTGAGTTTAATTCCCCAGTACCCACATAAAGCCAGATACATAAAGTGATTTTAACCACTGAGCATCTCCCCAGCACCAGGTCTGCTTTTGTAGAAAATCCCAATGGTAAGCAACACTATGGCTGGAACTAGGTCCTGCCTAAAACATGTGGCGCTCACCTTGAGATCAAGCAGCAGGCAGATGCTGTCAGGACAGGGAGCCTGCCAGTGAAAAAGTCGAGGGACACAGGGAGAGGACTGGGAGAGGGGTTGCCAATGAAGGACAGAAATCTTCTTAGAAGGTGAAGGCAAGAGCCCCTAAATGGGAGGGGAAGTTTAGTGAGCCTTGTGCATAATGAATCTGATAAAAAAAAAAATCTAGCTAAGATTTCCAGGCAGTATTAAGTCAGGTGACTGCTTTTTTTTTTTTTTTTCTAAACTACAATAAGGAAAGACATAAAGAACAAACCATTCAGTTTCCAAGTAGGAGTTGGAGGAAAGACAAAGGCTTAAAACAGTTCTTTCAACTAGCTAAGCGTTCTGTTCAGAAATGATTGCCAGACCAAGACCAGATCCAAAGTAGAACAAGATGGGTTGTTCTAAAAGCTGAGCCTGTACGTAGCTTAGCATCAAGTGCTTGCTTAGAATGCATAGGGTCCTGATTTCAATTCCTAGCACCACAAGAAAAAAATAAATCAAATGTCTTAAGACACATTCCATGCACACAAATGACTCTCCATGGTTTTTTTTTTTTAAAAATTGAGAGATAGCAGAGAGATGGAGAAGAGAGGGGTGAGGAGAGAATGGGCTCATCAGGGTCTTCAACCACTGCAAAATAACTTAAGATGCATGTGGCACCTTGTGCATAAGGTTTACATGGGTCCTGGGGAATTGAACTTGGGTCCTTTGGCTTTGCAGGCAAATGCCTTAATGGCCGAGCCATCTCTCCAGCCCTGGTTCCTTTTCTTTTAGTGCAGGGACTCGCTCTAGGCCAGACTGACCTGGAATTCACTCTGTAGCCCAGGCTGGCTTCAAATTCACAGCAAACTAGGCTAGAGCGTGAGTTATCATGCCTGACCTCCACGGTTTGTCATGCCTTGCAGAACCTACCCCACAGCTCCTTAGAATCTTACATTTCCTTCTACTAGCTTCATAGGGAGCCCAACATACAAGGACCCCTGTTGTCTGTGTCTTGCTTCAACAGTGTTTGGATGGAACAGACCAGGGACTTCCTCCTTTAAAAAAAAAAATGTCCAACTGCCTTCCAGTCTGTCCAGTCCTAACCTCCGGGACCATCTCCTCACAGTCTGGGGCCTTCCACGACCAGCCAGAACCTTCTAACTCCTTATTGCCGGACCTGCCATGACCTTTCAGATTCGTAAGGATTACTGAACTGAGGTGGAAGCTGCTGTCAACTGCCTGGTCAGCTTGCACCTGCAGACCTCCTGCACCTCCCTCTCTGGGCTAGTATTTCCACTGGGAGGGTGTGACTCTGCAGGGCATTGGCCGAGAAGTGCAAGGACACTGAGCATCAACTCTAGAAAACCAGTATGGCAGGGGCTTAGTGGTTAAGCACTTGCCAGTGAAGCCTAAGGACCCCGGTTCAAGGCTCAATTCCCCAGTACCTACATAAGCCAGATGCACAAGGTGGCACATGTATCTGGAGTTTGTTTACAGTGGCTGGAGGCCCTGGTGCTCCCATTCTCTCTCTCTCCTTCTCTGCCTGTCACTCTCAAATAAATAAATTTTAAAAGTTAAAAAAATGAAAGCGTAGCAGCTGGGTGCTCTTCCAGGATGTGCAGAAGCCTTCACAAGATGAGGGGGGAAGGATGGGGAAAACCCAGGAAGCCATGGAGGCCACCTTGGCCCTGAAGCAAGCTCTTTTGGATCTTCATGTGCTGGGTTCCCGCACAGACCCTCATCTCTGTGACTTCCTGGCTTCTTGGATGAGTAGAGGAAGCTCATCGAGATGGACGACCAGCTGCCCACACTGGCAAGCCCTCAGCCAAACCTGAAGCACTAGATCCTGCACAGCCTTCCAGGGGCTTCTGCTCTGCCTTATCCTCCCTCAGGACCTCTTCGGCCCCAGCCTGTCCAGCCACCAGGCAGCTTTGTAACACCCACAGACCCAAGCCTTGGACCAAATGAAATAAGTCTTGTGCAGCAACAAAAAAAAAAAAAAAAAAAAAAAGAGGTAGTTTGTGTAATGAACCAGTTTATAAACTGATCCCTCCGAAGTCCAGGTTTTAGAAAAGAACTATATCAGCTTGGATGTGATGGTGTAAGACTCTGGACCCTCAACTCTATGAGCTGGTGTAGGCCGAGGAGACCCCACAGTTGTAAACATGAACTGGATGGCAGAGAAGCCAGCAAACTGGAAGGACTTCAGAACTGCCAGGGACAAAACAAATGAGTGGCATTTGGTTTTCTTCTTCTCCACTGGCGATAGCTAGGATACAGATGTGGTACAAACGACTGCTGTATCAATAGTTAACAAAGGAGTTAAGTGCACAGGTTATCACAGCATGAGCGGAATGTAACTCAGCTTTGACCCAAGCAACCTCTTCCACAACTAGGCCTGATTCCATGAGCTCCTGAACTTCCAACTATCATAATGGGCTATGACTCAAGGTCCTAGGATAGGCCACAAGTTTATTTTCCACAAACTGTCAATTAATAAGGCCAAGTGGGAGACTGCTTGCAAATAATAAAAATATTTAAAAAAGAAATACCACTCATTACTTCATGGCATTAATATATTTCAAATAAAACCATAACAAATGAAGATGACAGCTGTTGCATGTTCCTTTAGATTTTATTTACCACAAACATTAAAATAATACAGCAAATACTAGAGAAAGTCTTTTGAATATGATGTAAAGCTGAACACAAAACTATGCTTGCCCCCTCCCCCACCCCCACTCCAATGCATCATGCACACAGTTCTCACCACATACGCTCATTCTAGAGCATCACAGCTAAGTTCATGAGCATCTTTGCCCTGCAACTCAAAACAATTTCCCAAACTCTACACATGTAGTCAAGGTGTAAGGCCATCCTTCAGAGTCCCCAAGACCGCACACTGACACGATGTTAAGCACTACACTTTGTTTTGTGAAGCATCATCATAAGTCAAATCACAGAAGCCCGGGATTTCATTTTGAATGTGTTTATGAAGACTGCTGCTGAGCTCAAGGCATGCAGGTGTCCACTGCCTAGAGGAGGCCGGGGATGGAACGCCTTCAGTAGGTCCATTGACGTGATTTTTCACTCATCCCAAGTATCTCCATATTTGTTTACTTTGACTAGGAAAAAAGCACAAAGAATTGATGATTCCAAATAATAAAAGCAATACTTGAAGCTTGAGATGATGATGAAAAGTTATGTTTCTACTGTTTGAATAAAAACATCTGAGGGTCAAGTTATGATTACAAAGGGGGATGGCTAGACCCTTATGAACTAGGGGTTATTACTACCTACAAATGGCCTGTATTGAGAGCTTTACATAAATACTTGATCCTTATAGCAACCATATAAACACAATCCCTATTTTAAGTGTGAGGAAATAGATTAGTAACTTGCCCAAGGTACAAGTGTGAGGGTGACAACAGCATACACTAAAACAAAGTTATCAAGAAAAAAAATTAGCAATGTTTGCATTTTGCTATTCATAAGAAATATAGCAATACAAGTAATTCAATCTTTCCTATGAGCTGTCACACTACAGGGAAACTATTTCCCATATTCTGGCCTTTTAATGTGATTAAATTTTTAAACAATACTGGAAACTAAACTTTTGATATGTAAAGTGGCATGTTGTGGAGACGCTTCATAGAAAAGTTTACAAAAATGAGGAAAACAACACTACCTGCCCTCATGGAGCTTACAGTCTAATCCCTCAGATCAGTTAGCAAAAGAAGTAGTAGTTATGGTCACTAGATATTTATATAAAATTTATGACAAAAATAAATGAGTCTTCTAGATTTCAATTCTATTCCACAGGTAGATTTTTATATCCAAATTATGTAGGTATTATCATTGTTGTAAAAGCTACTCTAAATTATTATTCTAAATTAGAAATATTCTAAATCAGGAAACTGGGCACAAGCCAGGCATGGTGGTGCATGCCTTTAATCCCAGCACTTGGGAGTCAGAGGTAGGAGGATCACAGTCAGTTTGAGGCCACCCTAAGACTACATAGTGAATTCCAGGTCAGCCTGGACCAGAGTGAGACCCTACCTCGGAAAAAAAAAAAAAAGGAAAAAAAGAAAACTGGGTGCAAAGATGTATTCCTAAAGTGCTGAGGACAAACAAGCTGGGCCTGTGTTTGCTGGCCAGGTTCCAGGTCATTTAGTTACACCCCTGATTTATTCCAGGGCCTGTGCGTTTCAGCCAAGTACTAGATCACTGAGCGACACCCCTTGATTACTAGACTAGTGAACAGAAAACCCAGAAATAATGGGACATCCTCTGAAATTCCTTGAGAAGTCACAGAATTCTATATTGAAATGGTTACAAAACCTACTCAAAATGACTTCTTCATTTAGATGTCTGTCCAAAAATTAGTTTGAGTAATATGCAGCTCTTGCAAAAGGACTTAAATTGTAACGTTAGAAGAATATTTAGGAAGAGTCAAATTCCTTTTTTGGAAATGCCACACAAGCTGGTTTTAAGGCACCTGACTCTTCCAAGTACACAAACATACCAAAAATGAAATCTCACAACTCAATCATGATTCCGTAGTTCTATTACATAGCTCTCAAGTCATCAAACCTGAGGATATAGACGAGAGTCACCGTGAGGAAAAAAAGTTATCAGTTCAGTTCCCAAGGTGACTTTTTTGAGTCGGGATTTCATGTAGCCCAGGACAGTTTTGAACTCACTATGTAACTGAAGATGTCCTTGAACTTCTGATCCTCCTGCTCCCACCTCCCAAGTTGCTAGGATCACAGGTGGGGTGCAGTACCAGGCCATTTATCTTGCGCTGGGATCAAAACCAGGGCTTTGTGCATGTTAGGTGTGCACTCTGCCAACTGAGCTACACCCTCAGCCCCAAGGTTACTTCTTATATAATCAAACGAGCATATAACTCCTGCACTGTGTTACAAAACTAGTCTCACTGTCTTGAGGCCTACTGCTTGGACTTCATTATTGTCTAACAAAATAATTATTTTTAAAATAAGTTTATCTTATTTAAGATAAAGAACTAAATCACATATTAATATAATTAATGCTTTAAGCTAATGCTTCAGTCTCCAATCCTAAAGAGTTATGTGATTCAGACTAAACTATCATACCTTCTTTTTTTGGCACTCTTTCCTGTATAGGTCTGACTGAGGGGTCAGTCTTTTGTGTTAAAGTTACTTCATATGACTCTCTGTTCTTATTCCTTAATTCCTCATATGTAATACTTTTTCTTTTGGGACTTTCTTCAAAGTAGGGGTCAGGTCCTAAAACAACAAACAATTAATAAGTGGTGATAAAAGGATTTAGATAAATTCAAAGTAACTAAATTTTATAAGTCTCTTACCCAAAATCAAAACAGAATAAAGTGAAATAAAAGTGCAAATTATTACCAACAATCATCAAAACGGAATAGTGAAATAAAACTTCAAATTATTATCACCAATCTGAAGGTATTAAACTTTCTCCAAGATTAAAATCTATACCCCTTAATACTTAAGAATTTTCATTTCTAAAATTTAACAGCATCAAAATTTTAGAAAATAAGTCATGACCAAAAACAAAAGCCTATTATAAGATCTAATAGTACAATCAAATTAAAACACAAGTGTTGGTCATAATGTATATGGAATTAAAGCAAAATAGACTACTGTTAGCAACTGAAAACAGTAGATTTTATTAATACTTCTGTGACTACATGTTCTGAAATCCAAAATCTATATGCAAACCACTTGTTACTTTAAAAACATGTTTTACCATGTTTATGGCACTTAAACAAAAATAACTTGATATAACTATTCAAAAGCATAAAGCACAGCTTTTAACCAGAGTGGAAATCATTTTCACAGGTCTAATATACAATACTGAGGCAAGAGAAAGTGCCAACTCTTCCGTGTGGAAACCTGCACTTCTTAGCTCTCCCAAACAGTCAAAGTGTGAATAATATGCTGTATTTAAGAATCAGTTGACAGTCAAACAATTCATAAAACATATGCACAGCAAAAGGAAAGGCCATGTAAACAAAAGAAACGGACTGATCCTGACAACATTCCATGAACAACTACTTGTACAGTTTTATACATCACACCAAAATTATTTTTATTAAGACAGCAAATTGGCATATCATTTTAATAATATATTAATTTTAAACACCAATTTATAAATGGCACCTATTTAGAACTCAAAAGTAAACAATAAGAATTTTCCAAACAATACACATAAAAAATGATGTTTACAACCCATTTATTTTATTTTGGAAAATGTCTACTGCACTGGTACAAAGCAAAGAGGATTTAAATCTCCCCCAATCAGTTCTAATACACCAGGACTGAAGACTGGATAACAGTGTAAAGAAAGAAGTTTTCACATTGGTAGTAAAACCACCATCAACTCAGTTCCCTTTACCAAAGGTGTCTGTACAGTGCCAAAGGAGATCAGAAACGCTTCCGTTCACCTCCCCACTCTGCTGGCAATCAGGGACTGTCCTTGGGCAAATCACTAAGCTTCACTGAAGTCAGCTTTTCTCAGTTGTGAAATAATTTGACTAGATGGCCTCTAGCATTCCTTCCAGGTCTAGTATTTTTTCTTTTGCAAGAGGAAAATAGTTTATTGTTCTGAAAATTCTTTAATAATTGAAAACACAAATCAGGCAGAAAATTGGGGAATTTTTTCACCACTCATAAAGCCAAATGAAGATATGCACTGTATAGAGAATAAAATTTACTGTTTTGGGAAGGTTATGGAGAGCTGGAAGGAATAAGAAAATATATAACAGCATTTCTTTAAATCTAAGTGTTTTAAGCTATGATAGAGTATTTTCTACTTTGAAGAGTAATAATGGTGGTTGCTGGGCAAACAGGACTCAAACAAGGGGAGAAGGTGCTCTAGAAGGGAGGCTGGCACTGGTATAAAGAAGGAAGTCATGGTCAGTGTGATTTACAAAGGGGAAACGGGAGCACACATGGATGGCTCCTAAGGACACTACACTAGTAGAAAACATGGGTCTTTCTGCCACCTATGAGTAGATCCCAAAGGGATTCTTGTTTGCTTACTTTTATGAGTGTCAAATTTTAGAATATGGACTTTGTTGATGATAATGATAGTCGTGACAAACAGTTGGCAATGTCTATAATACAGAAGAATGGATTGGAATGTGGTTGGAAAAATGAAACACAGCTGACGGACATGGACAGGAGCTGCCTTTAGATGATGACATAACTACTCTCCAAACCCATTTCATTTCATAATATCTTTGCTTCCAATCACAGGGATCGTGGGAGCCTGAGGATTAAGAGACTCTCAACAATTTTTCCTGAATTCAACCATCTTCAAGTAGATCAACTTCCATCTTCTCATCTTTTTTCTGCAACAGTCTTTCCTTCACACTGTAAGATCATGTGTCCAATAAATTCTCAGCAGTGAGGCACGGAAGCCACTAGCATGCAGGACTACTGAGCAACCCAAGTGCTACCAAAGCAACTAAGAAGCTGAGTTTGAAATCTCATTAATGTTAATTATTTTACCTGCCCACATCAAGCTAGTGGATACTTTCTATGCTGACCTACAGACCTTCCACCACTTCCTCAAACTTCACTATACTATAATTACTTTACCTATAATCGGGTCACTGCATCCTCGCCTTTAATATGTATGCAGATTCAAATCTCTTCCATCTTAAAATTTAAAAAAGGCAAATCCCCAATTGCTCCTAATTTAGCTTTGTTTGCTCCCCAGTTTACTACCTTACTGATTCACTCCAAAGCAAGCATTTTCAAGGAATAGAGGTTCGCAATCCCTAATCCAAACCCTCAAAACTAGGAGTTTCACAGATCTTAGAAAAACTGTGTATCTATTAACTTGGTCAAAGATCAGAACAAGAATACATAGTAAATAAGACATTAACAGCTCTCCAACAAAATACTGGAAACATTATTTTAGACCAAGTAAATAAAGGGCATATTTAAATAACATGCCAGTTTAAGTCAGGGGGTTTGATGATTTTTTAAATAAGAAACTGCAAGCCTGCACTTCCTGTTTCTATTTCTTATCTTTCTCTACAGAGTATAAGGAAAGGTTTTTACATGTGTCAGAGTATATTACTCCCAAGTACAACATCTTATTATTTCGCCCAATTCCAACAGTTCTTTGAGAAGTATCATCAACTCCATTCATGAGATCAAGAAACTGGAGGGATTATAAATTTGCTACTTGCTATGAATATAATTACAAGGTCACAGTGAGCAAATTTTTATCATGATTCAAATCTAGACCTTAATCTAAAGTTGCTGTTTCACTTACATTGTGATCTTCAAAACTAGTATTTAAACAACCTCCACAATAATTTTCACATGGATTTTCTCATTTGACAAGTGTTCTGTAAAACAGGCATTACTTTTTCTTACAATTACAGACAAGGAAGCTGAAAGCCTGTAAGATGGCCTATCAGATGTAACTTTACCATCCTGCAGCTCTCCTTTCCAGGGTACAATTTATCACTTCTTCGCTATTCCACACTAATGTGTGACTACTTTCAATTACTGGGACCAATTTGTGAACTATCCTTTGATTTCTCTATCTTGTAACAGTGAGAGTTTCTCAAGGACAAGAACCAAGTCTTATTCATCATTACTTCTTCCATACCTAACAAAAGTGCCTGACACCCACTGGTTTTCGAGGAATGCTGAAGGAAAGAAGCAGCCAATGAAAGAAACAGCACACTGAGTCAGGCTGACGAGTGAATGGTTGATGACTGATGGCACAGCACAGATGTGACAACCAGCAGAAAAGGTCATCAAATAAAGTTTATACATACGTTGGACCATAAAATGCTGAAAGTCATTTCAAGAGAAGTTTCTACCTTGGGCAACATGATCAGTAATACCAGTGGGGGTGGATTCATTCATAGAGGCGCTGAACGGAATGGGCTCATAACGAGGAAGTGGCTCCTTTTCTATGCTGTCTGCTGCGGGAGTGCTCACGAAAGAGGACTGGCTGCTCACATTCGAGTCAAATCTAGACTTCTGAGAATACTGCCTACAAAGAAACATGCAGAAGAACAATGAGTCAGTGCTTAAAGAAACACCAAGCTTGGGATGAAAACAAATTATTAAAATAACTACAATTCTGAGCTGTTTATAAAAAGTAAAATGAAGTTTATTTTATAAAAGCATTCAAGATATGTCCTGACCCATTATACAACTTAGTCATCACTAGCCAAGCAAGGTGGTGCACAATAATAATGATAATACAGTATTAGGGAGACTTAGGAGGAAGGACCATGAATTCTAGGTCATCCTGGGCTCAAAGTGATTCCCTCCCCCACACACACACACACATACACTACCACTCAATAAACGAGAATAGAAAATACATATCTGGGGCTGGAGAGACGACTCAGCTGTTAGGGTGCTTGCCTGCAAAGGCCCACGATCTGGGTTTGATTCCCCAGTACTCATGTAAAGCCAGATGCCCAAAGTGGTACCTGCATCTGGAGTTAATGTGCAGCAGTTGGAGGCCCTGTCACACCCTTCTCTGTCTCCCTTCTCTCTCTCTTTTATTGCAAATAAATAAATAAAATATTTTTAAAAGAAAAGAAAATACATCCAATTTTCTAAGTATTTGGTTGTGAAGACAATATTCTTAAACATATTTATTTATGTGCAAGCAGAGACAAATGAAGACCATGGATATGCCAAGGGATCTAGACACTACAAACTTTAGATGCATGCACATATTGTACCTATGGCTTAACATGAGTACTGAACCCAAGCCAGCAGGCTTTGCTAGCAAGTATCTTTAACAAGTCAGCCATTTTCCCAGATCCCTGGAATTAATTTTAATGTGTGTTCAAGTTCTTGGAAAGTTTAAATTAAAAAAAAAAAATTCCGAGTGTGGTGGTGCATGACTTTTTTTGAGGTAGGGTCTCCCTCTAGCCCAGGCTGACCTGGAATTCACTATGTAGTCTCAGGGTGGCCTTGAACTCACGGCAATCCTCCTACCTCTGCCTCCCAAGTGCTGGGACTAAAGGCATGCGCCACCACACCTGGCTCTAGGAAATATTATGTACATATAATTTTATACTCTATCCAGTTTATCAAAATATTTCATCATGCTGTTTCATAGACTTCACAGTCATTGTGTTAAGTAACTTCACCATGCCCACTAATAGGCAGAACTAAATTGCCCCTACCCTGCACTGGACATCAAGCTGATTGATTCTACTTTGTCAAATGGAGTTATAAACAACATTGTGGCTATAGTTTTTGTTTTCATCTGGTTTGCAGGATTTGGCTCTAAAAAAAACAAACAAAAATCTTAAATGCAGGGCTGGAGAGATGGCTTAGTGGTGAAGGAATTTGCCTCCAAAGCCAAAGGATCCTGGTTTGATTCTTTAGGACCCACGAAAGCCAGATGCACAGGGGGCACATGCATCTGGAATTTGTTTGCAGTGGCTGGAGGCCCTGGCATGCCCATTTTCTCTCTCTTAAATAAATATATTTTTTAAAAAATCTTAAATACACAAATTTAAATTTATATCATGATTTTGTTTTCTCTTTCTTTTTTTTTTTTTTTTTTTTTTTTTTTTTTTTTTTTTTGAGGTAGGGTCTCACTCTAGCTCAGGCTGATCTGGAATTCACTATGTAGTCTCAGGGTGGCCTCAAACTCAAGGCAATCCTCCTACCTCTGCCTCTTGAGTACTGGGATGAAAGGCGTGTGCCACCATGCCTAGCTGTAACTTTTGAAATATTTACTCAAGAATTAACCAAGACTACTGGTATGAAGATGAAATAACAAAACAGAAATGTACTCAGAGAAAAGTTAACAAAGCTTTTCAGGTCAGTTATCACTCCTAGTTTTTTTGTTTTGTCTTTTCAAGGTAAGGTCTCTCTCTGGCTCAGGCTGACCTGGAATTCACTAAGTAGTCTCAGGGTGGCCTCAAACTCATGGTGATCCTCCTACCTCTGCCTCCTGAGTGCTGGGATTAAAGGCATGCACCGCCACGCCTGGTACTCCTAGTATTTTAAATAAAACACAAGAGGGCCGGAGAAATGGCTTAGTAGTTAAGGAGTTTGCCTGCGAAGCCAAAGGATCCTGGTTTGATTCTCCAGGACCCATGTAAGCCACTTGCATGAGGGGCACATGCATCTGGAGTTAGTTTGCAGTGGCTAGAGGCCCTAGCGTGCCATTCTCTCTGTGTCTGCCTCTCCTCTCTCGCTCTGCTTGCAAATAATGTAAAAAAAAAAAAAAACCACAAGTAATAAAGAAAGGAGTCAAGGGCTAGAGAGACAGCTCAGTGGTTTAAGTGCTTGCCTGCAAAGACGAAAAACCTCAATTCCATTCCCCAGTACACACGTAAAACCAGATGCATAAAGTGGTGCATGCATCTGGAGTTCATGTGCAGCAGCTAGATGCCCTGGCACGCCCATCCTCAATTTCTCTGCTTGCAAATAAAGACATTTTAAAAAGAGCTGAAATCTGCTGATAGGATTAACAAAATTTGGGAGATCAAAAGTTCAAAACACAGAAAACTAAAGGTATTTGGCAAGTTGAAATGAGACTAAGTCCTTTTATTCTAAGACATGTTTCCAACAAGGATGAAATTCTGTATTTATTTATTCTAAGTATTTTTAGTTATTTATTTCAAATAGAGAGAGAGAGTATGGGCACACCAGCACCTCTCTGGTACACTGTAAACGAACTCTAGATGCATGTGCCAGTCTTTCTTTCTTTTTTTTTTTTTTTTTTTTTTTTTTTTTTTTTTTGGTTTTTCGAGGTAAGGTCTCACTCCAGCTCAGGCTGACCTGGAACTAACTATGTAGTCTCAGGGCAGCCTCGAACTCACAGGGATCCTCCTACCTCTGCCTCCCGAGTGCTGGGATTAAAGGCATGCGCCACCACGCCTGGCTTCTTTTTTTAAAAAATATTTTATTTTTATTGATTTATTTGAGAGAGGGAAAGAGGCAGAATGAGAAAAAGAGCTGGGGGGGTGCGGGGCGTGTACACCAGGGCTTCCAACCACTGCAAACCAACTCCAGATGCATGTGCCACTTTGTCAATCTGGCTTATGTGGGTCCTGGGAAATCAAACAGAGGTCCTTTGGCTTTGCAAACAATTGCCTTAACCACTAAGCCATCTCTCCAGCCCCCATGTGCCACTTTTTCTATCTAGATTTACATGGGTACTGGGGAATCAAACCAGGGTCATCAAACTTTGCAAGCAAGTGCCTTTAACCACTGTGCCATCTCTCCAGCCCCAAAACTCTATTTAAAATAGTGGCGGCCAAGTCTTGCTCTACTTTTTAAGACAAATGACCTTTGGCCTACAACAGATGGTACTTCAGTCAGGCAAGGTTTTGTGCTGACATTTGGACAATTCTCTTTTCTTCAAAAACAAAAAGTGTAAGTGAAGATCAGAATCTGGCCTACCCAGGGGGTAGAGATTGCCGTGCTTGTCCAGATCGCAAAGCTTCTCCAAGTGGGGAATTTTCAAGATTCTTGAACTTTTCTTGACAAGTTTTCACGTAAGAAAGCTTTCCAGCAAAATATCCCATAATACAAGCAACTTATATGTAAAATCAAAGGAAAAAAATGTGTGAGTTAACAGGCCTCCTTAGATAAGTCTTTTCTGAAACATTTTATAAACTTCATAAATTGAGAATTACAGTTTCTATGTCAAAGGTACTATACTAATCCACCTCTAATCTTTCCACCTTTAATACATAAAACACAACACAATGAAAACATGCCAAATCTACCCAACCTACTTGATCCTTGTCTGAAGGTGACTGACAGCAATGGCTAAGTAAGTCATGCTGCTAATTTACCTCCAAAGGTTTGTCTAGCGCATCAGAAATATCTTTTCTCTTGATATGAAGAAAAAAGAATGAAATGTGCAGCAAATCAGCATTTCTACAACTCTCTGATTCAGAATAAGCAAGATTACCTGAGGTCATATTAAAAGTATATTCAATCAGGCTTGGAGTGCCACATTCTATGGCTATCACCCTCCCCAAAGAGAATGTGCCTGTGGCACATGGCATCAGTCAATTCTCACTTGCACGAGATGCTGCAGTTTGTCAAGGGAGCTGGGTGAGGAGTGGATAAGGAGCCACACAACCTTCACAACCTTCTAAAGTGGTAACTTACACAGTGTGACTAAACATGCTCTGCTGAGGCCTGTGACTCTTTCCAACACCAAGAGAGGCTCCCTGGAGAGTCAGGAGAAGCCTTAGGCACTTTCAAAACTAAGCTTCCTTGTTAGCCACTTTGTAGATGTAAATAGAAAAAAATTTAGCTTAATTCAAGCTCTTTTATATTAATCAGATTTTCTACACAACTTACTTTCACTACAGACAGACCAAGTAATTTCAAATAGTTATATTACACTATAAAAGAGGGGAAGGGGTTCTGTGAAGTAATTCAGGATTTTTTTATACTGATAATAAAATATCCAAGTAGTCCATTTAATGAAGGGCATAAATAACCTGATTTGCAAGAGCATGTGACCCATATAACATTATTAAATCAAGAAAATCTGATTAAAATGAATGACTTTAGGTAAGAAAAATACTTACATATAAGCTTAGGGATGGAACCATATTTGGGATGACTTGAAAGGATTCCTAAAGAATAGAATGAAATTTTCTGAGTAACATTGTTATTAGAGAAGGAAAAATGAGGCCAGACCACATGATGCATGTTATGACAGTGCCCAGAACACGTGCTATCTCTTATGTAGATACCCAACTTGCTCTGGTGAGGTCTGAGGCCCAGTCCACCAGAGGGAATTTATGCCTGGTCTGAAAACCTAGAGACAAAGCCTATGGCTGGGGAGATGATAGGCCCCAAAGGGGGGAAGGTACTAGTTCTTCAGCTAAATGGGTATGTTATATTGTAACCATCAAATTACCCTGTTTGTTTAGCCCACAAATCAATGCTGCTCTCAGTTTTACTTAGAAAAACTTCTCTCTGCTGATGGCTTCTGGGGAGACTCAGAACCTGTCAAGGCTGGACGTGGTAGATGTGGGGGCACACGCCTTTAATCCTAGCACTTGGAAGGCAGAGGTAGGAGAATCACTGTGAGTTTGAGGCCAGCCTGAAACTACATAGTGAATTCCAGGTCAGCCTGGTTTAGAGCAAGACTCTACCTTGGGGGGGTAAAAAAAAAAAAGAAAAAAAAAAAAAAAAGGTCATCAAATGTCTAAGAAGTGACAGTAGAGTGCTCAGCGCTAAAAATGAGACATCTCTATCACCCATCCAAGACTCAGGAACCACAGTGGAAGACATAGCGGAAAGAATGTTAAAAGCCATGACAAAATGAGTGTCTTGGCAGGGTGTCTTTTGGACTCAGAGTGGCAGCTGTATTCACTACCTTACAGCGGCTGTCTCTGCACAATACTGGACCCATCAAGACGTCATCACAGAGGATGGACGAGGGCAGAAAGAGAAAATAAGAAAGACATCAAAACAGAACAGGGTCTTAGTGGAAGGGGTTGAGGAACAAAAGAAAGTAATGGGAGATTAGGATCAAAATACCTTATGTACAAAATTTGTGTATGTACAAAACATTGTTGATAAAAAGTAAAAATTGGAGCCGGGCGTGGTGGCACATTCTTTTAATCCCAGCACTCCGGAGGCAGAGGTAGGAGGATCACTGTGAGTTTGAGGCCACTCTGAGACTACATAGTGAATTCCAGGTCAGCCTGGGCTAGAGCAAGACCCTACCTCGAAAAACCAAAAAAAAAAAAAAAAAAGTAAAAATTGCCTGGGTGCGATGGCACATACCTTTAATCCCAGCACTCAGGAGGCAGAGGTAGGAGGATTGCCATGACTCTGAGGCCACCCTGAGACTACAAAGTGAATTCCAGGTCAGGCAATACGGAACAGCACTGAAACTAGAGAACTATCATCAGGCCTCAAGATGGATGAGGAAGCACGCATAGTTAGAAGGGCTAACCATGTGAAAGCCTAACAACAGGGGAAGGGCTCAGGGCTGGAAGAGTGCAGAAACAGACCCACACCGTCACTTGATCTGTGACAAGGCAGCACTGCAGTAAACAAGAAACATCCGTCAGGAATGGACCTTGATCCCACCTCATGCCCCATTTAAAAACAACTCCCCTCTTCATGTCCTTCTAGTCGACAGACCACAGAAAGCACTCACTACAAAGGGAACAAGTTGTAAATTCACCTATTAAATGCAGTTAGAGGGAAAAAATAATCAAAGTACATCTATACATCCAACCCCTCCCCCTGGAACTATCCTTGTAACTAGTCAGCAAACTGTTTATGTGAAACAGCTAGTTCCTGATCAGTCACATTTTCAGAGGAGCTAGTAAAATTAAATGGGAATGTTTTTCATATGTCTGGAACTATCCTAGTATGATCACACTTTGGAATCCTTAACAGATAGAGGCTACAAAGGCAGACAGTTTACAAGGAAATGTAATAAGCAACTCCACTGCTTGTACCTCTAAATACAGAGAGTGATACATTGAGGACTCAATTCCACAGAAATACACTATACTATTTAAGCCAACAGACCCTTGAAAGTCTAATGCTTTTGTAAATGAGTTAATAAGACAAAGCTGGTTCAAGGAACAATTTTGGTCCTTATAAACCACTGCTTAAAATGACCTGACACAGATCCAGATGTTCTAATTCGGTAAGACTAGGAAGGGCCTAACAGGATTGTAGGAAGAATGAACCCACAAAGCCACTAGACCGGCTTGGCTGCTGCTCTACCTGCAAACCAAGGTTAAGATACTTTTCTGTTCTTGTAATTGTCAATAATGCTATCCTCCCCCCACAAAAAGTAAGCTTTTCTTTTATTTTTTTTGGAGAGAGACACAGGAGAGGGGAGGGAGTGGGAGACAGAGAATGGATGCACCAGAGCCTCTCAGCCAATGTGAACAAACTCCAGACGCATGCACCCTCTTGTGGGCAAGTGTGGCATTGCGCCCTTGCGTCACTGCATTTGGCTAAACGTGGGACCTGGAGATTGGAACCGGCATTCTTAGGCTTAGCAGGCAGGCGCCTTAACTGCTAAGCCATTTCTCCAGCCCCAAAAACTATTTTTTGAGGCAGGGTCTCACGTAGCCAAGGCTCAAACTACCATGGAGCCAAAGATGACCTTGAACTTCTTACCCTTCTGGCTATATCTATCTAGTGTTGGGATTACAGACGTGCTACCACGACAGAGGGGTGTATGTATGCACGTGCATATGTGGTGATAGGGAATGAAGGCTTAAACTCACCATGGAGCCAAAGATGACCTTGAACTTCTGACCTTCCTGCCTCCATCGCCCAAGTGCTGTGATTACAGGCATGTGCCATCACGTCAGGGGTGTGTCTGTGTATTCTGATTGGAATTTGATGCCAAGGCTCTGTGGCACAAGGCTAGACACTATACCAACTGGGCTACATTCCTAGCCTAGATGCTATCAAATTCTCCAATCAATAAAAACCAAGCAAGCGGGTCTAAGGAGACGTGTGGTGGCACATACCTTTAGTCCCAGCACTCAGGAGCCTAAAGTGTAGAAGGACTGCTGTTTGAGGCCTGCTTGAGCTACAGTGAGCTCCAGGTTAACCTGGACTACAGTGAGACTCTGTCTCAAAGAAAACCAAAAACGGGCTGGAGAGATGTCTTAGAGGTTAAGACACATGCCTGCAAAGCCTAAGGATCCAGGTTTGATTTTCCAGGTCCCACGTAAGCCAGATGCACATGGTGGCACATGCATCTGGAGTTAATCTGCAGTGGCTAGAGGCCATGGAGCACCCATTCTCTCCCCCCTACCCATCTCTCTGTGTCTCTAATAAATAACTAAAAATAACATCTTAAAAAAAAAAAAAAACCAAATCAACAAAATCAGCAAACTATGGTAGAAGTTAACAAGATATCCAAAATAAGAAAGAAATTCAAAGTTCAAACATTTACCTTTACTGATTAATCCTTGAGTAATCAACATGCTTGTTGCAGCCAATGGCACAGCTGTAGGAGAAAAAGAGCTAGTCATTTTCCATAAAGAAACGATGCTGCTGAGTTACAGTAAAATCACCTACAAGGAGACCAACAATAGGTCTGCAAATGCTATACTGGGTGACAGTGAAAACTCAAAAAGCAGTGCAAGAAAGCATCAGAGAATTCAGAAAACCTCTAGGTTTAGGCTCTAAATCATTTAAGGTAGTCAACTATAGTAAGAGTGAGATGACGAAATGTTAGTGTCTACTGAAGAGAAGGGGAAAGGGATGACTCAGAAACACACTGCAGCGAGAACTGATAACACCCAAGCTCCTCCACACAGTAAAGAAAGTGCACTACGAGTGTTATGTGCATCATCTCCTTTCTTTGTCGCATCTTGCTAAGATAGGTAAGATTACAATTTTTTAAAAAATAAGAAAACCGCCATTCTCTCTCACTCTAATAAATAAAAAGAAATTTAAAAAAAAAAATCTTTTTAAAAAGGGCTGGAGAGATGGCATAGCAGTTCAGGTGCTTGCCTGAGAAGCCTAAGGACCCAGGTTTGATTCTCCAGGTCTCAAGTAAGCCAGATGCACATGGTGGCGCATGCATCTCTCTCACTCTCTCTCTAATAAATAAAAAGAAATTAAAAAGAAGAAGAAGAAAACTGAGAGCCAGGCATGGTGGTGCATGCCTTTAATCCCAGCACTTGGGAGGCAGAGGTAGGAAGATCGCCATGAGTTCAAGGACATCCTGAGACTACCTAGTGAATTCCAGGTCAGCCTGGGCTAGAGTGAAACCCTACCTCAAAATAAAGAAATAAGAAAACTGGAACTTAGAAGTTACAAACCTTTCTCAAAACCATAGTTAGTTTCAACAACAGGTCTTACAATCTAATGACATCTATTTGATAACCCAAAACACAAGGCATATTTGACCATAATCACAGCGGCTGGGAGAATAAAAACATCTATCACAATTATTTCTCAAAACTATATGGAAAGCCGGGCATGGTGGCACACACCTTTAATCCCAGCACTCGGAAGGCAGATGTAGGAGGATCACTGGTGAGTTCAAGGCCACTCTGAGACTACCTAGTGAATTCCAGGTGAGCCTGAGCTAGAGTAAGACCCTACTGCGAAAAACCAAAAAAAAAAAAAAAAAAAAGTATGTGTATGTGTATATATATATATGTATATTACCCCATCGTAATTCCAAAATGACTTATAACTTGAAAACTGCTATGAAGGATGGAAAGATGGGCTCAGTGGTTAAAGACACTTGTTTGCAAAGCCTGACAGCCTGGCTTTGATTCCCCAGTACTCAATGCACAACCAGATAGATGGTGCATTGCATCTGAAGTTCATGTGCAGTGGCCATGAGGCCCTGGTATACCCACATTCACTCACACACTCACTCTCACTTTCTGAGATAAATAAAATATTAAAAAAAAAAAAAAACCTGCTATGGGGCTGGAGAGATGGCTTAGCAGTTAAGGCGTTTGCTTGCAAAGCCCAAGGACCCAGGTTCACCCTCCAAGGCTCAGGGACCATTGCAGAAGAGGGGGCGGATAGAATGGAAGAGCCAAAGGAAGGGTATGACTCCTTACAATGCAACTGCCCAGACAGAAATTGGCTTCGATATCCATGACATTCAGTGCCTAGCAATACCTTCACAAGACCCTCATAATAGAAGAAAAAGATGATGACATCAAATTAAAAGAGAGACTAATGGAGAGAGGGAGGGGATATGATGGAGATTGGAGTTCTAAAGGGAAATGGGGGAGGGGAGGGAAATATACATATTTGTATATAAGTATAGAAGTTGTGAAGAAAAAAAATATTAAAAAATATAAATAAACAAAGGACCCAGGTTCGATTCCCCAGGACCCACGTTAGCCAGATGCACAAGGGGGCACACACATCTGGAGTTCGTTTGCAGTAGCTGGAGGCCCTGGTGTACCCATTCTCTCTCTCTCCTTCTTCCTCTCTGTCAAATAAATAAAAATAAATAAAAAAAAAAAATTTTTAAGCCTGTTATGATGAACCAAGTGTGGTGGCACACGCCTTTAATCCCAGCACTTGGGAGGCAGAGGTAGGAGGATCGCCGTGAGTTCAAGGCCACCCTGAGACTACATAGATAATTCCAGGTCAGCCTGGGCTAGAGTGAAACCCTACCTCAAAAACCAAAAAACAAAACAAACAACAAAAAAACCCTGCTATGAATCTCTGCTCTCTATACCAGCACTGAGTTTTCTGCTTTGATGGGAGTGGGTCCTCCCAACCAACACAGCAAGCAACTTGATCTGGAAACTTGACTAGTGAACAAGCTCCCTAGAGACACAAAACTTGGCCTTCGTGCTAAGCAATACTACTAGCTGGTGGACAGATTAAACAGCCTTTGTGTGACTCCCTGGGAGGAGACTCTTGGAGGCTTACACCTGCCTTCCTGTGGACTTTAAACATTCTGCTTTGCCAGACCTCGCTTTGTGTGCCATCACTGTCAATTATTTTAAACTTAAATAGGTGCATGGAGTTGGTGAAGACCACACTGGCAATCCTGCTCCTGAACAGAGGATGGCAAACGTGCTTTATCAAGAGCCAGATGGTAAACCCTCTGCTTTGTCCCAGCAGCTACTCGAGTGCTATTTAAAGGCAACAGCACCCAGGGAAAACCCAATTAAAAACAACCCAATAAAACTTTACTCATGAGCACAAAACATTAATAAGTATTAATTTCATGTAATTTGCACATGTAAGAAAAACTTTTCCCCTTAACCATTTAAAAATTGTAAAACTAGGGCTAGAGATACAGCTTAGCAATTAAGGCACTTGCCTGCAAAGCCAAAGGACCCAGGTTTGCTTCCCTAGGACCCATGTAAGCCAGATACACAAAGGGGTACGTGTGTCTGGAGTTCATCTGCAGCAGCTGAAGGCCCTGGCATGCCCATTCTCTCCCTCTCTCTTCTTTTCTCAAATAAATAAATAAAAAATTTTTAAATTGTAAAACCATTGTTAAAAAAGAAAAGGAGGGGCTGGAGAGATGGCTTAGCGGTTAAACGCTTGCCTATGAAGCCTAAGGACCCCGGTTCAAGGCTTGATTCTCCAGGACCCACGTAAGCCAGATGCACAAGGGGGTGCATGCATCTGGAGTTTGTTTGCAGTGGCTGGAGGCCCTGGCGCACCCATTCTCTCTCCTCTCTCTCTCTCTCTCTCTACCTATTTCTGTATCTCTCTCTCTCAAATAAATAATAAAATATTTAAAAAAAAAAAAAAAAAGAAAAGGAGTTGAGAAAACAGTAAGAAAGAGGCTGGAGAGATGGCTTAGTGGTTAAAGGTGCTTTCTTGCAAAACTTGATGGCCGGGGTTCAATTCCCCAGTACCCACGTAAAGCCAAATGCCAAGTGGCACAAGTGTGTGGAGTTCATCTGCAGTGGCAGGAGGCCCTGACACACCCATTCTCTCTCTGACTACTTCTTTTATCTTTCTTTCTCAAATAAATAAATAAAATACTTTTAAAAAAAGCTGGGTGTGGTGGCACACACCTTTAATCCCAGCACTTGGGAGGCAGAGGTCGGAGGATCACCCTAAGTTCAAAGCCACCCTGAGATTACATAGTGAATTCCAGGTAAGCCTGGGCTAGAGTGAGACCCTACCCTGAAAAACCGAAAAATGAAAAAAAGAAAAACAAAACAAAACAAACATGGTGAAGGGCTAGAGAGATGGTTTAGTAGTTAAGGCACTTCCCTGTAAAACCTAAGGACCCACATTCAAATCCCCAGTACCCACGTAAGCCAGCTGCACAAGGTGGCACATGCGTCTGGAGTTCCTTTACAGTGGCAAGAGACCCTAGCATGATCATTCTCTCTTTCCATACAATACATAATATTTGTCTCAATTAAATAAACAAAAATATTTTTTTAAAAAAACAGTGGGGCTGGAGAGATGGTTTGGTGGTTAAGGCGCCTGCCTGCAAAGCTAAGAACACTTGTTCAAATCTCTAGGTCCCACGTTTAGCCAGATGCAAAAATAACGCAAGCATGCAATGTCACACACACACACACACACACACACACACACACACACACACACACACGGGCGCACGTGTCTGAAGTTTGTTCATAGCAGCTGAAAAGGCCCTGGCATGCCCATTCTCTCTCTGACTCTCTCTCTCTCAGTGTCTTTCAAATTAAAAAAAAAAATTGCTGGGCATAGTGGCGCACACCTTTAATCCCAGCACTTGGGAGGCAGAGGTAGGAGGATCACTGTTCAAGGCCACCCTGAGACTACGTAGTGAATTCCAGGTCAGCCTGAGCTACAGTGAGACCCTACCTCGGAAAACAAAAAAAAAAAAAAAAAATTTAAATTGTAAAAAAAACGGTGAGGGGCTGGAGAGATGGCTTAGTGGTTAAGGCATTTGCCTGCAAAGCCAAAGGACCCAGGTTCAATTCCCCAGGACCCATGTAAGACAGATGCACAAGGGGCACATGTGTCTGGAGTCTGTTTGCAGTGGCTAGAGGCCCTGGCGTGCTCATTCTCTCTCTACCTCTCTCTCTGCTTGCAAATAAATAAAATTTTTTAAAAAGTGAAAGCCCGAGCTGGGCATGGTGGCGCCCACGCCTTTAATCCCAGCACTTGGGAGGCAGAGGTAGGAGGATCGCCATGAGTTCAAGGCCACCCTGAGATTACAGAATGAGATCCAGGTCAGCCTGAGCAAGAGTGAGACCCTACCTCAAAAAAAAAAAAAAAAAAAAAAAAAAAAAAAGTGAAAGCCCGATTTAAAATTATTTAAATACCAAAAAAGTACCTTTTATTATTTCACTTATCACATATGTTACTATTAATAGGCATTTATGGAAATGCTACCTATAGTTCACTGCCCTTCAAGGTACATTTGACACAATGACCCTACATCTATTTCAAAGGTTATGCACATGCAAATGCAGACATTTCCAGCTAGAAATAAATCTGGAGCCATCAGCCCAGCATTACAACAACCCAAACCTTATCATTTATTATTTTTTATTTATTTATTTATTTATTTATTTATTTATTTATTTATTTCTGCAGCTAGGATTTTACTATGTAGCTCAGCAACCCACCACGAAGTCAAGATCCTTCTGCCTTTGCCTCGTGAGTACTGACATCACGCACCAGGTTTTTTTTTTTTTTTTGGAGGGGGGGAGTGCCACATGTCCTATGGTAGCCTCACCTTCTACCTTGAGGCAGAGTATTTCATTATTCACCACAGCATTTGCCCACTATGTTGGCCTGCAAGCTTTCCATAGGGCCTCACCTTGCAAGGCAAACGTTGTGTTCATTGAGCCATCTCCCCAGCCCATGTCTTTCTCTTAATTCTGCCATCCATACTTGAAAATATTTTGTTGAACCAAAATGCAAAATGGCCACAGTGAACTTACTTCACTCTATGAACAAGAACTTCTAATTATATCTTTCAATCAGTATTATCATAAACTGAGTATTGTGAAGATTTCATTACTTTTCCTTCATTCTCTTGTAATCAATATTAAGTTATTTGCACGTTTGTATACGGGCATGCCAGAGCCTCTAACATGAGGGTAATAATTATCAACCTTACTGGGTTTTATTTATAAGTTCATGTAACGCTAATAACGTGCCATTATTGACAAAACTTCATAGTTTTGAAAAAAAACTTTGGACCTATTTAACTTTTGTAAATTATTTTTATTATTTGAAGGCAGAGAAAGAGAGAATGGGCCAACTAGGGACTTTTGTTGGTACAAACAACTCCAAATGCATGCCCTACTTTGTACGTCTGGCCTTACGTGGGTACCCAGGAATTGAACCTGGGCCAGCGGGCTTTGCGATCCCCAGCCCCAATCAATTAGTTTAAAATGTGCACAATTCTATTTCCTTAACCTCTACTTAGCAACAACCACAAACACGCCAAAAGTGGGCCAAGTAATGTGAAATAATGTTCTATATGGAATTATGATGTCACACACAAATTCAAGTCAAATTTTCTGGTAAAAATTCTAGATCAAATTGATAGA
This sequence comes from Orientallactaga sibirica, assembly GCA_036365145.1. Lineage (NCBI taxonomy): Eukaryota > Metazoa > Chordata > Mammalia > Rodentia > Dipodidae > Orientallactaga > Orientallactaga sibirica. Next base: position 16,847,847 of record JAEOAD010000040.1, read on the forward strand.
AAAATGACTTACATCTGAACCAGAAGCTCTCATCATTGCACTCTGCAAAGACTCTTCTCTCTTCCTCTGTCGGAATGTAATCAGCTCCTATGTCTTTTTACCAAGGAGAATTGAAAAGTAATAAAATAGCCTGAAAAATTAGCTCACTGTAATATTAACAAAAAACACCCAGCACTTAAAAAAATGAAACAATTGGCTTGTCATCTTTTAACAACTGTAACATCAAATGGACTTTAATGTTACTATCCACTAATCAGCACAGGATAACGTAGTACTCTCAGTGCTAAAGGCAAATATGGGCCAGATGTGGTGCCACATGGCTTTAATCCCAACAGCTGGGAGACTGAGGGATAGGAGGATCACTGTGAGTTCAAGGCCAGCCTAAGACTACATAGTGAATTCCAGATAAGCTGGGGTTAGAGTAACACCCTACCTTGGGGAAAAAAAGAAAAAGAAAAAAATGGGACCCTTGTTCATATTAAGAATTTCAATCTGCTGGGCATGGAAGGACACATTTAACCCTAACACTAGGGAGGCGAAGGTAGGAGAATCACTGTGAGTTCGAAGCCAGCCCAGGACAACAGTGAGTTCCAGGTCAGCCCGGACTACAGTGAGACTCTACTTTGAAAAAAAACAAAAATTTTAAAAACCAACAAAAAATAATAATTTCAAAATGGCAATGAGAGTACATTAAACCAGATATGATGCCCGTGTGACTGTATAGGTGAAGACATTCGTGCTGCCAGCCCAGCTGCTACTGTTACTCAAACAATGAAATCTTCTTTACATAGAAAGTGCTCCTAAAATAGAAAGACTTAATATGATAGTTACGGGGAATTGGTCTTGGGACTTCTGCATTCGGCTCCCGAAAATCAGCTCTCCCATTCATCTTTCCTGTATCAAAAACATTGCGTGTTAGAAACTATCACAAGAGGCCACATATATAAATATATGCATGTATCATCTATAATAGTTACTGATCTACAGGAAAGCCAGCCAAATATTAAACACAAGATAAAATACTAGACATAATAAAAATAGCTACACGAAAAAAAAATAGCTACATGAAAGTCATAAACCTAGTAATTAATATTTATGTTTAGTCCTGTAGGCGAAAAAAAAGGGTGTTTTGTTAAGTATTAGCTAATGACTACAGAAAGAAAAAATTTTTTATACCATCCTGTCTTGATCCTTCCGGGATTCTACGCCCAAACAGAAGAGGAAAAGAAAAAAAAATCCCAAGTCATCTTGTAGGCTTCCATTTTAAAACTGATCACAAAACACTGCAGTCTCCCCTACAACACTCTTCAATAACAAAGACGTCACGTCCTTCTCCCCATCCTAGACACCTAGCAGAAAATTCCACCTCTTGCAAACTTTTCCTCCCTCAGCCCAAACGTCTTCAAATTACTCAGATGCCTATGACATCTGAGATTGCAAAAAGCAATCTCATTTTGTCTCCCTTTAAACCCATAACCTTGGGCTCTCAGACACCAGCCGACCTGGTGACTGTATTGTCACCGAGGACCACCCAACGGTAAGAAAATGAATTATTTTTTTGTTTTTCATGCTTAAGGCAATCGCATGTAAACATGCAACGGTACACACGGTGACGATGACAAATGGACCCTCCCCGGAATTCATTTAGTAACTAGGTCACCACCCAAGGCCTACAAGGTGCAGGGTTGATTAAAAGAGGGGGGAGGAGGGTGTCGAGCGAATTGGTGCATGGAGAAAGCCTAAAGCCGCTCGATCCTCTTGCACCGCAGCATCCTTCCAAAGGGGCCGTGGCGTGGCCCCGTGCACCGGCCGTCCCGTCTCCCCCCACGGCCACCCCCGGCCCAGGCCCGGCGCACTGCAGGCCAGCCTCGCGGCGGGAAAATGGCGGAGGGTGGCGCAGATGGGGGGATACAAAGGGGCCTTCCGCGCCACTACACCCACCTCCCGGCGGCGACGACGCGGCGAGCCCAGGCGACAAGGACAGAGACACCCCCGAGAAGAAACGGGGGGACCCAGGAGAACGCACGCTGAGGCAGCGAAGGCGGGAAAGGGGCGGCCACGGACGCCGACGCCCAGGAGTCACCCAGACAGCAGCTCGCAGGGAGCGCGGCCCGGAAGTGCTACCTTGGGGGAAGTGACGTCAAGACCCCCGTGGTGCTAGCGGGGGGGTAGTACTGTCAGGGAGCACACGGCTTTCTGCGCCTGCGCATGTCCCCCCGTCCCTGGGCTTTTGGCTGCAGCGCGGGGGCTCGGGAGCTGCACTGCGGCTGCGCAGGGGACGGCGGTGGCGCGTGTGGTTGTGGGGTGCGCCTCCCTGGATGGTCCTGTTGGGGACAGGCTAGTCCGGACCTGCTGCAACCTCTACTTGTTGCTGGGTGTAGAGTTGAAGACCATAACTTGGATTTCCCTGCTTTTAAAAGCATGATAAGACTGGAGAGATGGCTTAGCGGTTAAGCGCTTGCCTGGTTCTATTCCCCAGGACCCACGTAAACCAGATGCAAAAGGGGGCGCATGCATCTGGAATTCCTTTGCAGCGGCTGAAGGCCCTGGTGCGCCCATTCTCTCTCTCTCTCCCTCCCTCTCTCTCTCTCTCTCTCTCTCTGCGCCTCTCTGTCGTTCTCAAATAAATTTTTAAAAAAATTTTTAAAGCTTTATAGGGCTGGAGAGGTGACCTGCAAAGCCAGTTACCCAGGTTCAATTCCCCAGGACCCATGTAAGCCAGCAGCACAGGGTAGCGCATGCTCTGAAGGCCCTGGTCTGCCCATTCTCTCTCTATATATATATCTGCCTCTTACTCTCTCTCAAATAAATATAAATGAATAATAAATTTTAAAAAAATTATTTGAGAGAGAGATACAGAAATAGGCAGGGAGAGGGAATGGGTGTGTCAGGGCCTCTAGCCACTTCAAACAACTCCAGATGCGTGCGCCCCCTTGTGCATCTGGCTTACATGGGTCGAACCTGGGTCCTTTGGCTTTGCAGGCAAATGCCTTAACCGCTAAGCCATCTTTCCAGCCCAATAATAATTTTTTTAATGCTTGATAGTGCTGGACAGATGGCTTGCAAAGCCTTGATGGTCAAGGTTCAGTTCCCCAGGACCCACATAAGGTCAGATGCACAGATTGGCACATGAGTCTGGAGTTTGTATGCAGTGACAAGAGGTCCCTGGTGCACACATTCTCTCCTTCCAGATTTTTTTTTTTTAATTAGTTCTAAGCCGGGCAGGGTGGTGCACACCTTTAATCCCAGCACTTGGGAGGCAGAAGTTAAAGTATCACTTGAGTTTGAGGACAGCTTGAGATTATGTAGTGAATTCCAGGTCAGCCTGGGCTACAGTGAGACTGTACCTCAAAAAACCAAAAGAAAGGGGGAAAAATTAGTTCTAAAGAAACAATTTAGTGTACTACCTAATCCACTAAAATGAGTCCAAACTAATAAACTCCTTTTTGATTTCGGTGTCAAGAAAGTGTCATTTTAGATGAATCCTTGAATATTCATTGTCACCATTCAAAATATTTCCATCTATGTTCCATGAAGGAAGATAATTACTGTGCCTTCTAGTTTACCACAGATTGACTTCATGTCATATTTTTTTCATAAATCTACATATATATTTTTTAAAGATTTTTTTCATTTATTTGTTAGAGAGTGAGAATGGGCTCACCAGGGCCTCTAAACACTGCAAACAAACTCTAGACACATGCACAGCATGTGCATCTGGCTTACATGGGATCTGGAGAATCAAATCTGGGTCCTTAGGCTTCACAGGCAAGCACCTTAACCACTAAACCATCTCTCCAGCCCAAATCTACATATATTTTTCTAAAATGCAGTGATAATCCAGAAGTGGTGGCTTGATGCTTACAATCCTAGCCCTTGGGAATCTGAGATAGGAGGGTCTCTGTTAGCTCAAGGCCATTGTGGGCTACAGAATGAATTCCAGTTTAGCCTGGGTTAAAGTGAGACCATGCCTCAAAATTTAGCAACAGTGCAGTGACCTAGAGGCCAAGGAAGAGAACAAATGGCTAAGTTAGCTGAAGTGTAACAAGGAAGGACCCATTCTGTGTCACAGGAGAAAGTAATAAAAGGTATATAGGTCAGTTCACACCCCGTGTGAAAGACAGTTGAAGATATTGGTAACAGAATGGTTTAAATGATGGGCAATGAAATGGAAGTTGGCCGGGGAAGAAGTGAGAACAGTCTGCCTGGGGTTCAAGACCAGGGTGCCTTGGGAGTTGCCGGAAGGTTAAAGAGCAGATGTATGTGAAGATATCTATGTGGGAGAATTAGAAAGGTATGAGGTTTACTGGAGGGTAGAATGTAAATCTTTTTAAATAAATGAATATTTTTTTAAATTTTATTTTGATTTGTTTATTACAGACAGGGAGAATGGGCACACCAGGGCCTCTAATGCAACTCCAGACACATTTGCCATCTGGTGCATGTGGCTTACATGGGGTCTTGGAGCATCAAACCTGAGTCCTTAGGCTTTACAAGCAAGTGCCTTAACCACTAAGCCATCTCTCCAGCCCGAATGTAAGTATTTTACATTCAGTAGATTTACACCGTGGCCACAAAAGGCTCTGGGATTAAAATAGAGCCGCTGAGCATGGTGGCTCACACCTTTAATCCCAGAACTGAGGAGGCAGAGGTTGTAGGATTGCAGTGGGTCCGATGCCAGCCTGACACTACATTGTGAATTACAGGTCAGCCTGGGCTAGAGCAAAACCCTACCTCGAAAAACCAAAAATAAATAAATAAATAAATAAATAAATAAATAAATAAATAAATAAAGGAGATGGAAGTAGAAAGGGAAAATAATATTGAGCAGGCATTCTGAGCTGCAGAGTAGTTTCACAGTTTGATTTCACCCCAGCCATCAGAGTAGAACTTTGAGGTTTTCACAAAAACTGAAGAGAATCTCTGCCCGAGGACAGAAAGAGCTTGTCAGAATCCTGATTAATTCCTTAGCCTCAGGAGTGAAAAAAAATCTAAATTTATTCACATGTTAAGGCTTACTTCAGCTTCCAGACTTTATCAAAGTACCCTTGAAAAAGCAGGTTTCCCAAGGCAAACATGCAAATGAATTTGCTAGACGAGTATTCCCATCTCTTCGTTGCTAATGCATTCCCAGTCCTGAGTCTTTTCTGCTGGGAAATCTTGCATCTATGGCTGTGTGAGTTTAGTCTAGAGGTGACTTCAGGGGACTTCAGAAATCCTGGAATCCTGAACTCTGTCTGAATCTTTATATATACATGTTCGCATTTTTTTTCTCAAGGTAGAGTCTCACTCTAGTCTAGGGTGACCTGAAACTCATTCTGTAGTCCCAGGCTGGCCTCAAACTCATGGCAATCCTCCTACCTCTGCCACCAGAGTGCTGGGATTAAAGGTGTGAGCTACCACACCTGGCTTGAATTGAAATTTTGACCTATTCTTCCAGACATGTTATGTGCTTGCTGTCATTTTTTTTAAGCAGAAGAGATGAAAAGAAACAACAATTACACATGAATATTCAATTAGATATAACATTATCAATATTTACTTGATTCCAAGATGAAAGAGGAATTAGCCTGGTGTGGTGGTGCCCGCCTTTAATCCCAGCACTTGGGAGGCAGAGGTAGGAGGATCACTGTGAGTTCAAGACCAGCCTGAAACTACATAGTGAATTCCTGGTCAGCCTGGGCTAGAGTGAGATCATACCTTGAAATACAAAAAAAAAAAAAAAAAATTAAGTACATAAACATCTAAGTTTTCAAACCATACAAAATTATTAAAATCACCTAAGCAATCTATCACAGGGTTCAATAGTTTTCTTACAGTAATTATGAGTCCTTTTTTAATAATTTTTATTGAAGATTTAAAGTACTGGGAAGGAATATGACGAGTTTGGAAGATGGCGGTTCAAATGTGAGTACCTGAGTTCAGATCCCTAGGCCTGCTAAACCTAAGAATGTCCCTTTGATTCTCCAGGTCCCACGTTTAGCCAGATGTAAAGTGACACAAGGGCACAATGCTCAACTTTCCCACAAGGGGGCGCACGCATCTGGAGTTCATTCACAGCGGCTGAGAGGCCATTGACGAGCCCATTCTCTGTCTGTCTCTCTCTTTGACTCTCTCCAAAAGAAAAAAATGCCAGAAGCTATAGTGGGCTTTAAAAAAGTTATATATATGGAGAGAGAGAGAGAGAGAGAGAGAGGATGCACCAGGGCCTCTAGCCACTGCAAGTGAACTCCAGGTGCATGTACAACTTTGTGCATCTGGCTTTACATGGGTACTGGGGAATCAAACTCAAGTCATTAGGCTTTGCAGGCAAGTGCCTTAACCACTGAGCCATCTCTCCAGCCCTATAGTGGGCTTTTTAAATGCCATCACTCCTATGGTGAGACAAGAGAGAATTTCCTGGAAGCTTGCAGACCAGCACAGCAGTGTACAGTGAGGATGGGAGACTCTGCCTTAAACAAAGTGGAACATGAGGGTGAACTCCAGAAAGTTGTGCTCTGATGTCTACACATGTGCCATGGTACATGTGTATACTAACATACATGAACATGTACACACAGCAGACATACACCAAAAAAAGGAATTTGAAGCCAGGCCTAGTGGTGCATGCCTTTAATCCCAGCACTCAGGAGGCTGAGGCAGGCAGATTGCTGTGAGTTCAAGGCCACCCTGAAACTACATAGTGAATTCCTGGTCAGCCTGGGCTAGCGTGAGATCCTACCTCATAAAATGGAAAAAAAAAAAAAAGGAATTTGATAAAAAGAGAATGATAAGCATATAAATGATGTATACTACTGAGAGCTATAGAGTTAAGTTAGAACTATCTCTAGTAAGATAAGTATGGTGGTGCAGGCTGTCATCCCAGTAGGGTGAAGTAGAGGCAGGAGGAGTTCAAGGCCAGCCTCAGGCACATAGCAAGTTCTAGGCTATATGAAATCCTGCTTCGAAAAAAGAAAAAGGAACTATTCCCAGCGCTGAGGACATGGCTCAGTGGGTAAGAACATTTGCCATAAGGACTTGGGAGAGCCAGAGACTGTCTTAATTTGATTCTCCAACACCCATATAAACAGCTAGGTGTGGCCTCACATACGTGCCCGCAACCCCAGTCCTGTGAGGAGCAGACACTGAAGAATGGGCTGAGGCTCACAAAACCCGTAGCTCCAAATTCAGAAAAGAGACTCCATCCCAAGGAAACATGTGAATGATGGATGAGTGACGGAGCAGGACACCCGATGTTCTCCTCTGGCCTCTGCTCATGTGCACAGGGTGTGCACACGTGCACACACACACACACACCATACCACACACACAAAAAAACTCACCCCAAACTATGCCTAATTGTTTTTCCATCTTTAACTTATATTTAAAAGAAGTGTTTTATGTTTGTTTGTTTTTCGAGATAAGGTCTTGCTTTAGCCCAGGCTGACCTGGAATTCACTACATAGTCTCAGGTTGGCCTCAAATCACGGCGATCCTCCTACCTCTGCCTCCCGAGTGCTGGGATTAAAGACGTGCGCCACCATGCCTGGCTGTCAAAAGCTGACTTTTTAAACCAGGCGTGGTGGCTCATGCCTTTAATCCCAGCACTCGGGAGGCAGAGGTAGGAGGATCTCCATGAGTTCAGGGCCACCCTGAAAATACATAGTGAATTCCAGGTCAGCCTGGGCCAGAGCGAGATCTTACCTCGAAAAACAAAAAAAAAAAAAAAAAAAAAAGTCAGCTTTTAGGCTGGAGGAATGGCTTAGCGGTTAAGGCATTTGCCTGCAAAGCCAAAGGATCGAGGTTCGATTCCCCAGGACCCACGTTAGCCAGATGGACAAGGGGGCACACACACATCTAGAGTTCATTTGCAGTGGCTGGAGGCCTTGGTAAACCCATTCTCTCTCTCTCCTTCTTTCTCTGTCAAATAAATAATATGTTTAAAAAATAATAAATAAATTTAAAAGTCAACTTTTTGTCAAATGGTAGAGGAGAATTCCTTCTATGTCTGAGTCTGTATCGCGGGGAATTTTTTTTCCCACTACAACGAATATTTGCAAGGGAAGTCTCTTTGAATAGCTATCCGCTGCTTTTCTTTTTGTATAGTGGTTTCATTTTCTTGCTGAAGCTGGGAGGCAGGAACCCTCCCCAGGAGGTGAGCGACTGCATTGCTCCCACGCTGTCAGTCAATGGGAGGACCATCTGTCCCACTTTAGCTTTCTGGAGCCATCGTGAACATCTGCTGTGTCTTTTCCGATGTCACTTAGAGAACCCACAGAAAGCGGTGAGAGGAATGCTGGCAACCAGAGCGCAGCTGCACAAAGCCAATTTGGAAGTTTGCGGCTCTGGGTCTCAGGGGTCCAAGTCAGTGTGTGTGTGTGGGGGGAATTACCAGATTAGGATCACCAAGTGAATAATTTATTTCATAATGAGGCAGTTTAGGGGTAACAGAACCCCAAAATGAATAGCTTTTCTCCTTGACTAAATGCGGGAATTGTCCTTGAGCCTGTAGGGAGGAATCTAGGACATCACACTGAAGGCCAGAAATGTCAGAAGGGCCCGGTGTGGTGGCGCACACCTTTAATCCCAGCACTCGGGAGGCAGAGGTAGGAGGAGGTTATGAGTTCGAGGCCACCCTGAGACAACACAGTGAACTCCAGGTCAGCCTGGGCTAGAGTAAAACCCTACTTGGAAAAAACAAAAAAGAAAAGATGAGAAGAGGAGAAGAGAGGAGAGGAGAGGAGAGGAGAGAAAAGAAAGAAAGAAAAGAAAAGGAAAGGAAAGGAAAAGAAAAGAAAAGAAAAGAAAAGAAAAGAAAAGAAAAGAAAAGAAAAGAAAAGAAAAAAGTCAGAAGGGTCTAACCTTTTCTTATCTTTGTCCCTTAAGGAGACCTTCCACCCACTTCTGAGGAAACCCTGCCTGGAGAATTACGATTTCTGGGAAGATTGCTCTTTTCCAGAAATCTTCATCCCAGACACCTGGCATCAAGACTAGACTGACTGGAACAGCTGCCCATCCCATCCAGGGTGGCTCACATCAAAACCCCAGCCTGTGTCTCAAGGTAGGCTTCTCACAGTCCCCTCTTGCCCTGGTCAAGAGTTCTGCCTTCCCTCCTTTTTGTCTCCCTATCATCACATCGTTCTGAACCTTAATCCTCTGGTCTGTGGGTTTCGTTTGTCGAATCCGTAAGACAAGAACTGGGAGGCCTGTGACTCTGAAAATTTTAGGTGTGACTGTTGAGTTTTCCAACACCCTTCTGAGTTATTGCCCACCCAACAACAGAGATAAGGCTCTGATGGTTGCAAGTTCTCAGACACCCCAAAATTTCCATATCAATAAATTCTAAGAGCCTGGGTCTTAAATTTAGTCTCTGAAACCTTAAAGATTGTGCGTGTGTGTGTGTGTGTGTGTGTGTGTGTGTGTGTGTGTGTATACATATACATATTTAGGCTGGCCTCAAATGCCTGTGTAGCTGAGGGTGGCCTTAAATTCTCTCTCTCTCTCTCTCTCTCTTTTTTTTCGAGGTAGGGTCTCATTCTAGCCCAGGCTGACCTGGAATTCACTGTGTAGTCTCAAACTCACAGCAATCCTCCTACCTCAGCCTCCCGAGTGCTGGGATTAAAGGCATGATCTTAAATTCTTGATCCTCCTGCCTCTACCTCACAAGCGTTAGGATTACAAAAATGCACCAACAAGCTCAGCTGAAATTTTTGAATTTTTTTCCTTTGCTGTGCTAGGGATTGAACCCAGGGCCTTATACCTTCCAGGCAAACACTATACCACCGAACAATAGCCTAAGCCCTTTTATGAATTTGTCTTTAGAAACTCAATTACACACAAAAAAAGTTTGCAAAACTTTAATGCAAGAGGCAAATTATGTCTGATAGGAGAGCAAATTTGATGCCTGCTACAGAAATGTTCATTGTAGAGATTCAGACTAGAGATCAAAAATATTAACAGCTTGAGGTAGGAGGATCACCGTGAGTTTGAGGCCACCCTGAGACTACAGAGTGAATTCCAGGTCTTCCTGGGCTAAAGTGAGACCCTACCTCGAAAACCACCCCCCAAAAATCTATATATCTATACATCTATCTATCTATCTATCTATCTATCTATCTATCTATCTATCTATCTATAAACAACTTGGGGCTAGTTTTTCTACATCAGCCTCAAACTGGCCAATAGATAAATATAGTATTTACTTATTTTTCTCAGAGGATAATGCTCACACTCTTATAATCTGATAGCATATTATTTAAAAGCTTACTGACTCAGAATGTTATTAACTCTAGGAAATTAGTCCTGGTTGCATGTTAATATGTCCTGAAAATTCTCTTTCTCAGAATTAGCTCCTTGTAGCATTTTCATGGGCCTTAATGGTCACACTTACCACATCACAATTTTTTTTTTTCAAGGTAGGGTCTCACTCTAGCTCAGGCTGACCTGGAATTCACTATGTAGTCTCAGGGTGGCCTCAAACTCATGGTAATCCTCCTACCTCTGACTCCTGAGTACTGGGATTAAAGGTGTGCCCCACCTTGCCCAGCTCCAAATATTTTTTATATAATTCTTTTAAGTAAAGGGATTTTCCACACTATGTTTGTGTGGACAATGTCATGCATGCTAGAGACTTTATAAAATGTCTAGTTGAATGACAAGTCACAGCAAGCAATTGAAGAAATGTATCGTTCTCAAACGCCCCTTTAGTAGACACAACCCGAAGCCATAGGCCCTTATCAGAACATTCACCTGTGTCTCTGCCTACGTACTGTCTTTCCTCCTGTTATTGTATATGGCTCTTCTGCACCTGTCAAGATCCAGTTACTCAAGATGGGAATAGATCTCATCCTCTCCCACCTACTCAAGGACATATTAAGTAGTTCTGTCTTCCCCAGCCCTCCATCGGACTCCTAGAATTCCAATCACTGCTGTTTTCCATCTCTATGAATTTCTCATCTCCTGGACTTTAAATTTTAGGTTACTCCTTGACTACATAGGGAGACCTTGTCTCAAAAAACCCAAGGGAATATAGCTTAATAGAGTCCTCGCTTTTCATGCTTAAGGCTCTGGGTTCAATGCCAGGCCAGAAAAAAAAAAAAAAGACTAAATGAACAGATTATAGTTCATTAATGAATATGTTAGTCCTGGGGGACTGAGAAGCACAGGACTAAATCAATGAGGAGTCAACAAAATCAAACATACACACATTTAAAACGCTCAATATGGCCGGGCATGGTGGCTCATGCCTTTAATCCCAGCACTTGGGAGGAAAAGATAGGAGGATTGCCATGAGTTCAAGGCCACACTGAGACGACATAATGAAATCCAGGTTAGCCTGAGCTAGAAAGAAACCCTACCTCGAAAAACTAACTAACTAACTAACTGACTGACTGACTAACTAACTAACTAACTAACTAACTAACTAACTAAAAATAAAATGCTCAATATTCTAGGGCTGGAGAGATGGCTTAGCAGTAAAGCGCTTGCCTGTGAAGCTTAAGGACCCCAGTTTGATGCTCAATTCCCCAGGACCCAGCTAAGCCAGATGCACAAGGGGACACATGCATCTGGAGTTCGTTTGCAGTGACTGGAAGCCCTGGTGCGACCATTCTCTCTCCCTTTCTGCCTCTTTCTCTCTTTGTATGTTGCTCTAAAATAAATAAAAATAAACAAAAAAATTTTAAACGCTCAATATTCAAAAAACTTAGGGGTTTTTATTGGTAGAGATAGTATTAATTTATATTTGTCAAGTACTTTACTTTGGGCCAGTCATGTTTCTAAGACTTACTATGTGCATTGTTTCATTTAGTTTTCAAAATAAAAAGTACATACTATTTGGCTGGGCATAATGGCACACACGTCCTTAATCCCAGCACTGGGGAGGCTGAGGCAGGAGGATCGACGTGAGTTCAAGGCCACCCTAAGACTACAAAGTGAATTCTAGGTTAGCTTGGGCTAGAGTGAGACCCCTTACTTTGAAAAAGCCAGCTGCACAAAGTGGCACAGGCCACCGTGCCTGGCTTTTATCGTCGTTTTGGAGGGTCAGTCATGTGGGAGTGGTCTAGGTGTATAGTTCTCAGGGTCTCTTGGGAGATGTGGGCGGGGGTGACACTCATCTAAAAGCATTACCTGACGCTGCGCTTCCTTGATAGCTTTCTCACCGGGATGCTGCCAGGGGCCTTGGGGCCTTTCCACAGGGCTGCTTGACACACCGCCGTCTTGTTTAGTCCTCAGGCGTGTGTGGTGAGTGAGCCACAAGAAAGAGGAGGCAGCTGCCACGGCCTTTATGACCTGGAGGTGGAGGTCACAAACGTCACCTCCTCCCTGTTGTCAGAAGCCATCACTAAGTCCAGCTCACACTCAGGGGAGGGCTGGGATGTATCTCCATTTCTTGAGGAGAGGAAAAGCAAAAATTCTGCAGGTGTATTTTCTTTTTATTTTCACCTTGAGAAAGGGCCTGGATGGATTGCTTTGGCTGGTCTTGAACACTTGGGCTCAGTGATCCTCCTGTCTCAGCTTGATGCTGTTCAGCCGCACCCAGCTTCAGGAGCACATCTTAAACTATAAAATATGCAGAGCTACTTATTACTATCAGGTAATCTATAAGCTGAAGTTTTTTTGTTTGTTTTGTGATTTCTGGTAAAAGGAGTTCACCTTTTATCTCTTCAGGGTCTTGATTTCCTTTTTCTTTCTTTCTTTTTCTCTTTCTTTCTTTCTTTCTTTCTTTCTTTCTTTTTTTTAATTTTTTTTTCAAGGTAGGGTCTCACTGTAGCCCAGGATGACCTGGAATTCACTATGTAGTCTCAGGGTGGGCCTCGAACTCATGATGATCCTCTATCTCTGCCTCCCGAGTGTTGGGATTAAAGGCGTGCGCCACCACGCCCGGTTTACATTAGTTTGTGAGTTTCCACTGTGGTGGATTCATAGAGTAGTTCAACTTTAGCTGCACAAGTGTGTTGATATTTCAAATTTATATAAATTCTGTCCTCTCTGTCTCAGTTTTTTAAAATTTTTTTTCAAAGTTTTTTATTTTTTATTTTTAGAGAGAGACAGACAGAGGGAGAGGGAGAGGGAGACAGATAGAGAATGGGCACACCAGCAGTCTCTCAGCTGCTGTGAACGAAATCCAGATGCATGCACCCCCTTGTGGGCAAGTGCAGCATTGCACCCTTGCGTCACTTTGCATCTGGCTAAACGTGGGACCTGGAGATTGGAACCGCTGGAGATTGGAACCAGCGTTCTTAGGTTTAGGAGGCAGGCGCCTTAACCCCTAAGCCATCTCTCCAGCCCTCTCTCTGTTTTTTTGAGGGGGGATGAAGTAGCTCTAGCCCAGGCTGATCTGGAATTCACTAGGTAGTTTTAGGATAACCTCGAACTCAAGGTGATCCTCCTCCTACCTCTGCCTCCTAAGTGCTGGGATTAAAGACATGCGCCACCATGTCGTGCACTCTCTGTTTTTTTTTTTTTAAATATATGTATTTCCATGTGTGTGTATGTGATGTATACACATCTATGTGCCCTTGTGGCACCCCATGAACTCACCTGTAATGGCTGGAGCTCCATTGGGAGTCCCAGTCTATTATTGTTCCAGCCTTTCTTTAAAAAAAATTTTTTTTGTTTATTTGTATTTATTTGAGAGCAACAAACAGAGAGAAAGAGGCAGAGAGAGAGAGAGAGAGAGAATGGGTGCACCAGGGCCTCCAGCCACTGCAAATGAACTCCAGATGCATGTGTCACCTTGTGCATCTGGCTTACATGGGTACTGGGGATTCGAGCCTTGAACCGGAGTCCTTAGGCTTCACAGGCAAGCACTGAGCCATCTCTCCAGCCCCCACTTTTTCTTAAATTTTTTGCTTATTTGTGTTAATTTATTTGAGAACGACAGACAGAGAACGAGGTAGAGAGAAAGTGTTCCAGCTTTTCTTATTTGATCTGAGTCACTTTCCTGATATCAAAGCTTGCTGGATTTTTTGTTTTGTTTTGTTTTTCTTTTTTAAGCCCTGGCATTTCCCTGGTCTCTTTGTTCCTTTTTGTCAGGACTGGGGTCATAGGCACATGTGGTCATTCCCAGCTTTTCACATGGGATTTGGAGATTCGAACTTTGGCACTTTCAGGCACCCCTTGAACCCTCATGCTTGCCCAGGAAGTGCACTTACCTGCCAGGCTACCTCTCTAACCCCTATCTCTTAAGTTTTTGATATGAAGTCTTGTTATATGATCCAGGCTTATAACTGTCTTTAGCTCCCAAACAGCTGGGATTACAGGCATCACACTGTACTGTGCATTCTCTCAGTATTAATTCAAGACTATGTTGTTGAAATCCATGCACGTTGTTACTGAATATATAATCTCTTGCTTCTCCCTGCTGCACAGGGCTCTGGTGGAGTGTATGGGCCACATTCACCTTTAAACTCACCTGGGCCTGGGCCCCCAGGCTGTGTCATGACAATGCCTTCACTCAGTCAGCAATACAACAGTATCCTTGAACGCATCCCTTCACAGGCCTGTGCGGGAAGTCTTTGGGATGCTTGTACGCAGAAGGAGGAGGGCTACACATAAGATTTGTTAAAGTGGGGATTGGAGAGATGGCTTAGTGGTTAAGGCGCTTGCCTGCAAAGCCAAAGGACCCAGGTTCAATTCACCAGAACCCACATAAAGCCAGACGCACAAGGAGGCGCATGCATCTGCAGTTCATTTGCAGTGGCTGGAGGCCCTGGTGTGCCTATTCTCTCTATCTGCCTTTTTCCCTCTTTCTCCCTATGTCTCCCAAATAAATAGATCAAGATTAAAATATCTTTAAAAGGACTGGAGAGATGGCTTAGCGGTTGAGGCACATGCCTGTGAAGCCTTAGACCCCAGTTTGATTCTCCAGGTCCCACATAAGCCAGATGCATAAAGGGAAGGGGGTGCATGCATCTGGAGTTCATTTGCTTAGAGGCTCTGGCATGCCCATTCTCTCTCTCTCTATCTATCTTTCCCTCTCTATGTCTCTAATAAATAAATAAATAAAAATAAAATATTAAAAATATATATATAATGATTTATTGAGCCGGGCGTGGTGGTGCATGCCTTTGATCCCAGCACTCGGTAGGCAGAGGTAGGTGGATCACTGTGAGTTCGAGGCCACCCTGAGACTACATAGTGAATTCCAGGTCAGCCTGGGCTAGAGTGAGACCCTACCTCGAAAAAAAAAAGAAAAGAAAAGAAAAGAAAAGAAAAGAAAAGATTTATTAAACTGAGCCTTAGCATGTTGACCTCCCGAGCGTGCCAGGCTTTGTTTGCACCAACAGTGCAAGAGGTTTTAAAAAGATGTTCCCCGATCTCCACCATTTATTCAGCTTTCTAATTTGTTTTGTTTTGTTTTGTTTTTCGAGGTAGGGTCTCGCTCTAGCCCAGGCTAACCTGGAATTCACTATGTAGTCTCAGGCTGGCCTCGAACTCATGGCAATCCTCCTACCTCTGCCTCCAGAATGCCAGGATTAAAGGTGTGCGCCACCACGCCCGGCAGTTTTCTAAGTTTTTTTGTTTTTTTTTTTTTGACAATCTTTCAACATACAGTAATGACCTCATTGTTTTTATCTCCATGGAGTGAGTCCTACAGGAAAGTACACTGTATTAGGTTACTAGGGGTGGCTAAGCAACGAACCACAAGCTGCGTGGCTTCAAGCAACAGACATTTAGTTTCTCACACTTTTGGAGGCTGGAAGTCCACAACTGCTATCAGCTGGGTTGTCTTCTGTCTGGCAGCTGCAGAGGAGAATCCTGAGCCTTTCCTAACTTTCGAGTTTGCCAGCAAGCCTGGGTGTCCCTTGATTTATGTATGTCTCCTTCCTCTCATAGGGCCATCTCCCTCCCAAGTATCTTCACATGTTTTTTTTTTTTTTCCTATGCATGTCTGTCTCTTGTCCAAATTGCCTTTCTTGATTTTTTTTTTTTTTTAAAGTAGGGTCTCAAATAGCTCAAGCTGACCTGGAATTCACTGTGTATTCTCAGAGCGGTCTTGAATTCACTGTGATCTTCCTATCTCGGCCTCCCTAGTGCTGGGATTAAAGGTGTGTGCCACCACATCCAGCCCAAATTTCCTTTTTTTTTTTTTTTTGTTTATTTTTATTTATTTATTTGAGAGCAACAGACAGACAGACAGACAGAGAAAGAATGGGTGCATCAGGGCCTCCAGCCACTGCAAATGAACTCCAGATGCATGTGCCACCTTGTGCATCTGGCTTATGTGGTACTGGGGAATCGAGCCTTGAATTGGGGTCCTTAGGTTTCTTAGGCAAGCACTTAGCCACTAAGCCATATATATATATATTTTTTTTAATTTTTAATTTTTTATTTTTTTGTTTTTTCAAGGTTGGGTCTTACTGTAGCCCAGGCTGACCTGGACTTCACTATGTAGTCTCAGGCTGGCCTGGAACTCACAGTGACCCTGCTTCTGCCTCCTGAGTGCTGGGATTAAAGGTATGATTCACCAAGCTCAGCTTTCTAATGACTTAATTTTAACTTTATCTTTAAAGGTACTATTTCCAAATAAGGACATGTTCTAAGGTCGTTGTGGGAGACACAGTTCAACCCATAGCAGCTGATCTGTTTATTTGCATGTGAGAAGTCATGTAAGTCTGGAAATAAGAAAACAATGCTATGATGGACAAGTGTGGGATCAGCCAAATACTAAAGATGAAGATAAAAATACAGACCATATTTTGACTATTTGAGAAGAAGACACCAACTAAATTGTTATTTAACTGTCAAGCTTACTAAAACGGGACTAGAGTTGGTTTGGTGGTCACTGGCATGACTTAGACCCCTGTGGGGATGTCCAGGATGATTTAAATATGTCAGAGGAGCCGGGCATGGTGGCACACGCCTTGAATCCCAGCACTGGGGAGGCAGAGGTAGGAGGAACGTCGTGAGTTCAAGGCCACCCTGAGACTACAGCATGAATTCCAGGTCAGCCTGGACTAGAGTGAGACCCTATCTTGAAAAACCAAAAAATAAATAATAAAATTAAAAATAAATATGGCAGAGGGACTGGAGAGATGTCTCAGAAGTTTAGGCACTTGCCTGCAAGACCCAATGATCTGGGTTTGATTCCTCAGTACCCATGTCAAGTCAGATGCACAAAGTGGTACATGTATCTGGAGTTTGTTTGCAGTGGCTAGAGGCCCTGGCGTGCCCATTCTCTCCCTGTCTCTCTCCTCTATTTCTCTTTACTTGCAAATAAATAAATAAATAATAAGCATGGCAGAAAAGGACGCCTTGGTCTCAGAGGATTATGAAATTTTGGGGAAGGTGCTAGGGATGTTTTTCTGCAAGTACACCCAGGCAGAGGGTAAAAATCTAGGACTGGGCTGGGGAGATGGCTTGGTGGTTAAGGCGTTTGCCTGTGAAGCCTAACGACCCATGTTCAACTCTCCAGATCCCACGTAAGCCAGGCACACAAAGGTGAGGCAAGCGCAAGGTCACACATGCCCACTAGGTGGCGCAAGCATCTATAGTTTGATTGCAGTGGCTGAGGCCTGGCACAACAATTCTCTCTCTCTCTCTCTCTCTCTCTCTCTCTCTCTGTCTTTTGCTTTCTCTAAAATAATAATAATAGTAATTGTAATATATATTTTTAAATCTAGGATTGGCAGGCTGGGTCCAGAACTCTGACTAGAGCTCTGTGCAGGGACAACTGGAAGGTGTCATCTCACTGATGTTGCCTATTCAAGAATGTCTTGAGACAACAGGATGTCCTAAATGGCACGTTGACAGAAAACTTCAACAAGGAAGTCATTTTACAATTGGATGACAGGCTGGAGAGATGGCTCAGTAGATAAATGTGCTTGCTTGCAAAGTCTCTGGTCCTAGTTTAATTCCCTACTACCTATGTAAAGCTAGATGTATAAACGGGTACATGACAGGTGCACCTATATTCATTCTCTCCCTCTTTCTCTCAAGTAAACAAATATATTTTCAAAAAGTTGGATTATACCAATGTCCAAATTGTGAACTAATGGCCTAAATTTTAATTTTTCAAAATAAATTTATATGTTTGGTGTTTTTATTGGTATAATATTATTCTATGCTCAATATAAGGATTTGCAGTGACAAAAAGCCCTGGTGTGTCCATTCTTTCTCTCTCTGCTTGCAAATAAATACAAATTGCCAGGTATGTTGGTAAACACCTTTAATCTCAGCACTCAGGAAGCTAAGGTAGAAGAGTCACTGTGAGTTCGAGGTCAGCCTAAGACAGCATAGTGAATTCCAGGTCAGCCTGAGTTGGAGCAAGACCCTACCTCAAAAAAACAAACAATACGTAAATAAACAAATAAATAAAAATTTAAAAAGTAAAACAAAACAAAGATACCCATATATAGATATAGATGCTATAGATACAGATAGGCAGCCTTGTGGCTATTTCAGAACTTGGATAACTTTTCCTAGAAGTTGCCCATGATAATAATATTAGATATTTTTTTTCCTGTGACTCATTGTAAAAAGTCTTTCCATTCCTTGGGGAAATTCCACAGTATTATTTTTGTCCTTTAGGGATATTTTGGTTTGAGTTGTGCTTAGTTTTTATTCGACAGAAAATTTCAATGCAAAGATTACTTGTGTAGCTCTTCAAGATTTTCAGGAAAAATTTGAGTAAGGCAGATAGCTTTAGAGATGTTTAGTATTTGTTTGGGGGCAGGGAAAGGTGGAGATCAAATGAAGAACTCTTGGGCTCCAGAGATGGCTCAGCAGTTAAAGGTGTTTGCTAACAAAGCTTGCAGTCCTGGGTTCGATTCCGCAGTGTCCATGTAAAGCCAGATGGACGAGGTGGTGCATGCATCTAGGGGTCTGGAGTTTATTTACAGTGGCAGCTCTGGCATGCCCATTCCCTGCCCCTTCTCTGAAAATAAATAAATCACACACACACACACACACACACACATTGAACTCTAGCTGGGTGTGGTGGCACATGTCTTTAATCCCAGCACTCAGGAGGCAGAGGTAGGAGGATCGCGGTGAGTTCGAGGCTACCCTAAGAATACAGTGAATTCCAGGTCAGCCTGACTTAGAGTGAGACCCTACCTTGAAAACCAAAAAAAAAAAAAAAAAAAAAGATAGATAGAAAAAAAGAAAAGAGAAAGAAAAACTCTAATTGACCAAAACAGAATAAAATGCTTGCAAGTGAACCATTCATGGGCACAAAGACGTGGAGTGGAAAAGCACGTGGTCCACATTAGCGAGGAAAAGGGCATGTGGATTTAAGCCTGAAATAACCTGGGCAGGAATAGTGTTTGTCCTAAAGGCAGAGCAAGAAGCCTGCCTCTTGCACACACAGCCGTGAAGGCCATTAAAGGGAATTTTCGGAAGGGAGTGACATTGTTAGAATGGCAACAGAGGAAGTTGATTTTGGCAGCAGCTTTGGGAAGGGCTTGAGGAGGCTTCTCTCCAGGGAAGGCAAGTCTGTACTACACACATAGAGGGAGATGCAAAATTGGGAAAGAAGGAGCATGCCAGAGTTGGCTGTCCCACGCTGGCCTGACACCTTTCTCCTTCAAGTCCCCTGAATCAAATCTCATTTTTCAGCCGTCTTTCCACCTCACTTGGAGTTCGACTTCCATGAAGACTTACCGAAATTCGTGATAACAAGAGTGTTTTGAAACCAACAGTTGGCTTTTGCCACCTGCATTAACCCAGTGTTGCGTCCCAACAAGACTCAGGCATGTTTGTTCAGCCATCTGGGCATTCCAGACTCCAGTCAAAAGCATTAATACCTTGAGCTTGAAATGTTAAAATAAAACAGTCATTGTTCCAGATGCCATTATGTGTCATGAGTTTATATTGAGAGGTTGAGGGAGGGTTAAAAAAAACCCTTCCTCAGTCTCTTTTAATAACATTGAGCTTGTTGGGACATGAGTTTCAATTCTCAGAGTGGCCCTCCTTTGCTCTTTGTCTAGCACAGTTCATTGTTTGATAAACACTTAACAGCCTATAAGTTTTCTCTCCTTTTTTGTATTTAAAAACTGCTGCTAGCCAGGCGTGGTGGAGCAGGCCTTTAATCCCAGCACTCAGGAGGCAGAGGTAGGAGGATTGCCGTGAGTTAGAGGCCACCCTCAGACTACATAGTGAATTCCGGGTCACTGAGCTGTATTTTAAAACTATACCTGGGGCTGGAGAGATGGCTTAGCGGTGAAGGCACATGCCTGTGAAGCCTAAGGACCCAGGTTAGATTCTCCAGGTCCCATGTAAGCCAGAGGCATAAGGAGGTGCACGCGTCTGGAGTTCGTTTGCAGTGGTTGGAGGCCCTGGCACACCCATTTTCACTCTCCCTCTCTCTCTTTCCCTCTCTCTAATAAATAAATAAATAAATAAATAAATAAATAAGTGAATAAAAATAAAATCTTTAAAACTCTACCAGTAAAAAAACTCTAATTGACCAAAACAGAATAAAATGCTTGCAAGTGAACCATTCATGGGCACAAAGACGTGGAGTGGAAAAGCACGTGGTCCACATTAGCGAGGAAAAGGGCATGTGGATTTAAGCCAAATAACCTGGGCAGGAATAGTGTTTGTCCTAAAGGCAGAGCAAGAAGCCTGCCTCTTGCACACACAGCCGTGAAGGCCATTAAAGGGAATTTTCGGAAGGAGTGACATTGTTAGAATGGCAACAGAGGAAGTTGATTTTGGCAGCAGCTTTGGGAAGGGCTTGAGGAGGCTTCTCTCCAGGGAAGGCAAGTCTGTACTACACACATAGAGGGAGATGCAAAATTGGGAAAGAAGGAGCATGCCAGAGTTGGCTGTCCCACGCTGGCCTGACACCTTTCTCCTTCAAGTCCCCTGAATCAAATCTCATTTTTCAGCCGTCTTTCCACCTCACTTGGAGTTCGACTTCCATGAAGACTTACCGAAATTCGTGATAACAAGAGTGTTTTGAAACCAACAGTTGGCTTTTGCCACCTGCATTAACCCAGTGTTGCGTCCCAACAAGACTCAGGCATGTTTGTTCAGCCATCTGGGCATTCCAGACTCCAGTCAAAAGCATTAATACCTTGAGCTTGAAATGTTAAAATAAAACAGTCATTGTTCCAGATGCCATTATGTGTCATGAGTTTATATTGAGAGGTTGAGGGAGGGTTAAAAAAAACCCTTCCTCAGTCTCTTTTAATAACATTGAGCTTGTTGGGACATGAGTTTCAATTCTCAGAGTGGCCCTCCTTTGCTCTTTGTCTAGCACAGTTCATTGTTTGATAAACACTTAACAGCCTATAAGTTTTCTCTCCTTTTTTGTATTTAAAAACTGCTGCTAGCCAGGCGTGGTGGAGCAGGCCTTTAATCCCAGCACTCAGGAGGCAGAGGTAGGAGGATTGCCGTGAGTTAGAGGCCACCCTCAGACTACATAGTGAATTCCGGGTCACTGAGCTGTATTTTAAAACTATACCTGGGGCTGGAGAGATGGCTTAGCGGTGAAGGCACATGCCTGTGAAGCCTAAGGACCCAGGTTAGATTCTCCAGGTCCCATGTAAGCCAGAGGCATAAGGAGGTGCACGCGTCTGGAGTTCGTTTGCAGTGGTTGGAGGCCCTGGCACACCCATTTTCACTCTCCCTCTCTCTCTTTCCCTCTCTCTAATAAATAAATAAATAAATAAATAAATAAATAAATAAGTGAATAAAAATAAAATCTTTAAAACTCTACCAGTAAAACAAAACAAAACAAACAAAAAAACAAAACAAAAAAAAAACCAACAAGCCGGGCGGGTGTGGTGGCTCATGCCTGTCATCCCAGCACAGAGGTAGGAGGATCGCTGTGAGTTCGAGGCCACCCTGACACTACATAGTGAATTCCAGGTCAGCCTGAGCTAAAGTGAGACCCTACCTCGGAA
Organism: Orientallactaga sibirica; assembly: GCA_036365145.1. Taxonomy (NCBI): domain Eukaryota; kingdom Metazoa; phylum Chordata; class Mammalia; order Rodentia; family Dipodidae; genus Orientallactaga; species Orientallactaga sibirica. The sequence goes on from JAEOAD010000040.1 coordinate 16,869,683, forward strand.
AAACAAAAAGGAAAACAAAGACAAACAAACAAAAAAAACTATACCTGGGGCTGGAGAGATGGCTTAGTGGTTAAAGCACTTGCCTGTGAAGGCTAAGGACCTAGGTTCAACTCCCCAGATCACACGTAAGCCACATGCAAATGGTGGTGCATGTGTCTGGAGTTCATCTGCAGTGGCAGGGGGCCCTGGCATGCCCATTCTATAAAACTATATCTGGACAGAATATTAATATGTGTTTGACAGCAATGCTGGAAATTAAGATTGCCACTGTCAGAAAGAAAATAACATATTTTCATATATGCTATTTTTTTAAGATTTTATTTTTATTTATTTATTTATTAGAGAGAGAGAGAGTGAGAATGGGCATGCCAGGGCCTTTAGCCACTGCAAACGAACTCCAGATGCATGTGCCACCATGTGCATCTGGTTTAGGTGGGACCTGGAAAATCGAACCTGGGTCCTTAGGCTTCGCAGGCATGCGCCTTAACCACTAAGCCATCTCTCCAGCCCCCATATATGCTATTTTTGAACATGGAATTTACAGAGTTTAGCAAACATCCATTATGAGACTTTTCTTTTTTTCTTGGTAACTTGGGAACTTGAAAGGCAGCTATTATCACATTGGTTTTCACTGGTGTCAAGCAGGATAAACCAATGTCACCTCTAGGTTAATGCCTTTTTATCTCAAGAATTCCTAGGGGAAGCAGGTGACAGAAGAGCTGACTGAGCCATGGCTGATGTGCCTGGTTGCTACAACATATGACTTGGGACACCGAAGGAATTTTCCTAGGGAATGTGTTCTTAATGGCTAAACATGATTGTCTACAGAGCCAGAAGGATTTAAGCAAAGGCCTGGTTAAGATCATTTCTATCATACCCCCGTACAGCAAGATGGAAGAGAGAGAGAGCCAGGTAGCCAACACTATAGCACCTGCCTCTCTCCTAGAAGATGCTAAGAACACAGGTACACAGTAGAGGCTATAGAGAAAATTGAAGCTGGATGTGGTAGCGCACGCCTTTAGTTCCAGCACTTGGGAGACTGAGGTAGAAGAATCACAGTAAATTAAAGGCCAGTCTGGAGCTACAAAGTAAGTTCCAGGTCAGCCTGGGGTAGACTGAAACCCTGCCTTGAAAAATGACAACAAGGCATGTGCCACTTTTTGCATCTGGCTCTGTGTGGGTACTGGGGAGTTGAACTGGGGCCTTTAGGCTTTTGCAGGCAAGCAGCTAAACCCCTGAGCCATCTATCCAGCCCCATAAAATACCTGAAAAAAAAAGAAGAAAAAGAGAAAGAAAGAAAAAGAAAGGAAGGAAGGAAGAAAGAAAGAAAGAAAGAAAGAAAGAAAGAAAGAAAGAAAGGAAGGAAGAAAGAAAGAAAGAAAGAAAGGGAAAAACAGGATGGCTACCTGAGAGCAAACAAACCAAGGGAAGGTGGCAAAGAAAACAGGAAAAAACCAAGATCTAGCAATAACTGATAGCTGACTGCCTATCATCCACATCTGCTGGGGGCAGGAGAAAGGGCAGAAGAAGTGGTAATATGAATACTGCTCTTACTGCTAGCCTGACAACCAGCTCCAGGGTGACGGTACAGAGATGGTGAACAATCAAAACCCCATCAAGGTATAAATCCAGAGGCTACAGAGAAGTCAACACTGAACAGGCCTGCCATGGCTCAGGGAATACTGTGGGAGAGGGAGCAGAGCCTCAGAGTGGGGATGCCCATCCCCCATCCTTGCCCCACAGGGACTGACTGAGGCCTTCATGACCCCACTGAGGAGGGCCCCCAGATTAACAGGAGCAGGGGTGAGGGTTTACAGGATTATAATCTGTTACAATAGATATCACATTATTATTATTTTTTTTTAGAAAAAGGAAGAAAGGGCTGGCTTAGCGGTTAAGATGTTTGCCTGCAAAGCCAAAGGACCCAGGTTCGATTTCCCCAGGACCCATGTAAAGCCAGATGCACAAGGTGGTGCATGTGTCTGGAGTTTGTTTGCAGTGACTAGAGGATCGGGCACATCCATTCTCTATTTATCTGCCTCTTTCTCTCTCAAATAAATAAAATAAAAACAAGGGCTGGAGAGATGCCTTAGCAGTTAAGGTGCCTGCCTCCTAAGCCTAAGAATGCTGGTTCCAATCTCCAGGTCCCACGTTTAGCCAGATGCAAAGTGACGCAAGGGCGCAATGCCGCACCTGACCACAAGGGGGCGCATGCATCTGGATTTCATTCGCAGCAGCTGAGAGACTGCTGGCGTGCCCATCTCTATCTGTCTTCCTCTCCCTCTCTGTGTCTCTCAAAAAAAAAAAAAAAAAAATTGAAAACAAGGTAACAAACCCCTCAGGTTCTTTGAGGCTCATGTTACATCAGACTACTAGTCTTTTTGTTGTCGTTTTGGGTCAGGGGATTGTGTAGCACATGCTGGCTTCCTACATGCTGTATAGTTGAGGTTGGCCTTGAACTCCTCATTCTCCTGCTTCTTTCCATCTCCCCAGTGCTGGGAAATCAGGCACCACACCCAGCTCTCCACAGCTTTTTTTTTTTTTTTTTTTTTTTTTTTTTTTTTGAGATAAGGTTTCACTCTAGCCTAGGCTAACTTGGAATTCACTATGTAGTCTCAGGGTGGTCTTGAACTCACAGCAATCCTCCCACCTCTGTCTCCCAAGTGCTGAGATTAAAGCACGCACCAGCTCCACTGCTCTTCTTTATTGGGGTGCTAAGTCTTCTTTATTTAGCAAAGATTGAAGGAGCTAGTCTTGTGTCTTCCCACTTCTACCTCATACTCTTATGCTTGGTGATTTTAGCACCTACAACACTTGTCCCTTGAGACCATCGTGGAAGACATGGAAGAAAGAACCTCAGAACCAAAGGAAGGGGAGGAGTGCTTTGGAATACTGTCTTCTGGTGATTGAGAGACCATTCATAACTTTACCATGGCTAAAGCTACCTACATAAGACAGGCATAATATGAAGGGGGCGGGAAAGTCATGATGACATCAACATAGAAGAGTTGGAAAGAAGGGGTTTAGTGGAGGGGGGTAAGGGAAGGAGCGGTGGAGGGGGATAAGGGAAGGAGAGACAAAGGAGGATGGTTGGAGGTGGTTATGATCAGGGTACATTGTGTATATGACTGGAGGTTGTCAATAAAATTTTTATAAAATGGAGGCTGGAAAGATGGCTCAGCAGTTAAAGCACTTTCTTTTTTTTTAAAATAAGAGGCTGTTGAGAGCTCAACACTAAAGGAGATTTCTTTTCTATTTTTATTTATTTATTTATTTGAGAGAGTGAGAGAGATATACAGAAATAGGCAGGTAGAGAGAGAGCAAGAGAGAGAGAGAGAGAATGGGCACACCAGGGCCTCCAGCCATTGCAAATGAACTTCAGATGCGTGCGCCCCTTGTGCATCTGGCTTACGTGGGTCCTGGGGAATTGAGCCTCAAACCAGGATCCTTAGGCTTCACAGGCAAGCGCTTAACCGCTAAGCCATCTCTCCAGCCCCTGAAGCACTTTCTTGCAAAGCCTGATAGCCTGGGTTTGATTTCCTAGTTCCCACTTAAAGCCAGATGCTTTAAAAACGTGGCATATGCATCTAGAGTTCATTTGCAGTGGCAGGAGACCCTAGTGCTCCATAGTCAGTCTCTCTCTTTCTGCCTCATTCTCTCTGTCTCTCTCAAATAAATAAATAAAAACATTTTTTTTTAAAAAATGTATATGTATGGGCTGGGGAGATGGTTTAGTGGTTAAGGCGTTTGCCTGCAAAGACAAAGGACCTTGGTTCAATTCCCCAGGACCCACGTAAGATGTACAAGGTGGCACATGTGTCTGGAGTTCATTTGCAGTGGCTGAAGGCCCTGGCGCACCCATTCTCTCTATCTCTCTCTCCCTCTTTCTCTCTCTTGTTCTCTCAAATAAATTAATTAATTTAAAAAATAGTAATTGAGGAGTTAGTCTAGTATTTTAAAAACGTATATTATGAAAAAATTGTCCCTAAGCACCTCACACTTTTAATTCCTTAACTTTATTTCCAACATTATTTTCTTTTACTCCATTTCAGTAAAACATTCTCATGGTCATAAACCTTAAAAACTCATTATGACTGCAGAACTACTTCACCTCCCAAAATCATTTATGGAATTCTACACTCTTATTTTTTTGTTGTTGTTGTAGTTGTTTTGTTTTTTTATTGTTATTGTTTTTTTCAAAATAGGGTCTTGCTCTAGCCCAGGCTGACCTGGAATTCACTATGTATTCTCAGGGTGGCCTTGAACTCTGCTTCTTGAGTGCTGGGATTAAAGACGTGCGCCACCATTCCCAGCCAAACTCAACACTCTTAATATTTTACTTATTTACTAATTTATTTGAGAGAGGGGGAGAGAGAGACAGAAAGAGAGAGAGAGAGAGAGAGAGGCAGACAGAGAAAGAGAATTGCCGCACCAAGGCCTCTAGCCACTGCAAACAAACTCCCAGACGCATGTGCCACCCTGCACATCTGGCTTATATGGATACTGAGGAATTGAACCTGGGTGCTTAGGCTTTGCCTAACAGCCTTAACAGCTAAGACTCCAGCCCCAAATTCTACACTCTTATTTTTAAATATCTTTTATTTTTATTTATTTATTAGAGACAGAGTGAAGGAGAGAGAGAGAGAAAGTGAGAATGGGTGCACCAGGGCCTCCAGCCACTGCAAACGAACTCCAGATGCATGTGCCACCATGTGCACCTGGCTTATATGAGACCTGGAGAATCGAACCAGGGTCCTTAGGCTTTGCAGACATGCGCCTTAACCGCTAAGCCATCTCTGCAGCCCAAATTCTACACTGTTGATAAATTATCTCTTCTCTTTGTAGCACCACCATTGTCACCACTTTCATTCAAGCCCTTTGGAGCAGCCAATCCAGAGACACCCTCTCCCTTCTCCTCCCTAACCCCCTCCCCCCTCCCCCAACGTCTTCACTTCCTCTCTTCCCACTTGTCATTTTGCCAGTTCTCCTTATGGGGCTTCCTGTCATCAGCACTCCTTTGTTCTCACCTTAACTGCCCTGCCCTTCTCACTTTTCACTTTATTCATTAGAGAAATCGGACCCTGGGTGAAATTTAATTCCCCACTTGCCTCCCGGTAGCACTGAGCAACTGAACATTGCTGGAGGATAATCAGCAACAATGTTGACCTGGCTGGACTTCAAAAATGTTCGAATCAGCCCTTTAAACTCTTTAACAATCTTGCTACAGTTACTGCTGTTTCCCACTCTCTTAGATAATTGTTTAGGGAGCTTTCTTCAAACTCAGCCATCTCTCCCCAACTTCTCACTTTAGAGAGTGACCTCCCCTCTGACTTGAGAAAACAGAGGTAACCGGAAGAAATCCAACGTACTTTTCCCTCACTAAATCTACCAGTCCACTCGCCTCTTAGCATCTGCAGCTGCATACTTCTTGTAACCTTGCATACGCCATCAGCACAGCTCTTTGAAGCCAACATTGCCACAAAGAGTTCCATCCTTTAGGCTTATCAGCTATAGCAATCCAGCAATGCCCCTTGTATCTGCAGTGTTTCATTGTCTTGCTGGGCCAGCATACAGCAGGATCTAAATTCTCTATGGTGTCCTTCCATGACTTGTTTTCTACTTCTGCTTGCTGTTAACAGTACATTTAAAATGTCTATCATGGGGACTGGAGAGATGGCTTAGTGGTTAAGGCATTTGTCTGCAAAGCCAAAGGACCTCTGTTCAATAACACAGGACCCACGTAAGCCAGATGCACAAGGTGGTGCACGCGTCTTGCGTTTGTTTGCAGTGGCTGAAGGTCCTGGCGCACACATTCTCTCCCCCACACTGCCTCTTTTTCTCTCTCAAAGAAATAAATAAAAATAAAAATAATGCCAGGCGTGGTGGTGCATGCCTTGAATCCCAGCACTACATAGTGAATGAATTCCAGGTCAGCCTGGGCCAGAGTGAGACCCTACCTCAAAAAAACAATAAATAAATAATAAGAACACAAATCTGAGGGGTTTGGGAAATGGCTCAGTGGCAAAAGGTGCTTGCTTACAAAACCAATTGACCCATGTTCAATTTCCAGCACCTTTGTAAAGTCAGGTGCAAAAAATTTCACAAGCACCTGGCATGCATTTGTAGAGGCAAAGAGGCTCTGGCATGCACAAAGATACACATATGCACTTGCAAATAAATACATTAAAATACCTTTAAAAATTGGGTGTACTGACTCACACGTTTAAGCCTAGCATTCAGGAGACTAAGGTAGGAGGCTCACTACTGTGAGTTCAAAGCCAGCCTCGGCTAAAGAGAGTTCCAGGACTGCTTGGGCTAAAATGAGACGCTGCTTCAAACAAACAAACAAACAAACAAACAAACAGAATCAAAACCTGGTCTTTCCCTATATTTTCAAAACCCTAATGAGCAAGTCTACCCCTGAGCCCTCGTGCCCATACCTCTCCTTCTCCCTCTTTGCAGCTGGTTCAGCAAGTTGGACTCTGCTCTTCTGTGACCATGTCAATGTCAAAATCATAGCGGAGGAACCAGAGTGCCAATTTATTGGGCTTTGACTCCCTTAATTTCTTCACGTGTAAAATGGATATAATAACAGTCTCCAATTGTAGTGGATACCTTTGGGGATGTCTTCAGGGCCACATGGCTTCACAGCTTCTAAGAACAACCACCTTGCCTAGCTCTCTCAACCTCTCCTGTAAATGTAGACCCTCTGGAATCTTTGTTTTTATATTGGGACCTGGTACTACTGTGTGAAGGGGAATGAGTGAGAGCTAGCCGGCTCCCAGGTTCTCTTTCATGGGAATTTGTGATTTATCTTTTTGTTGTTGTTGTTGTTGTTGTTTTCAAAGTAGGGTCTCACTCTAGCCCAGGCTGACCTGGAATTCACTCTGTATTCTCAGGGTGGCCTCGAACTCATGGCGATCCTCCTACCTCTGCCTCCCAAGTGCTGGGATTAAAGGCGTGCGCCACCACGCCCGGCTTTTCAGAATTTGAAATTTAGATCCAACAATTCAATCCAGTTTGGTCTGTTTGCTTCACAAAAATAAACAAACCCTGAACTTGGGGATCAGAGGTTGTATAATAATGATGTCTGTCCCTGAGCCACCATAGTTGAGGCTGAGTCCACAGAAAAGGGGCGAGGTCAATAAAACAGTAAGCCAAAGCCACAGAGACTGTGACTACAGAGCTAAAACAATAGCCTGGGACGGCACCTGTCACCCATCCTGTCCCAGGTCATTTCGGAGGCTCATTACTTTTGCCCTTTATTGAAATATCTCTGACTCCTCTCAGAAAGCTTCCCTTCTTGCCTAAGGCATGCATGCTTAGCTTCTGCCATTTGCAACAGAACCATCTTGGCCAATGCAACATTACGTGGTGTTTTTAAGAAATGAGTTAAGGTCCACTTGAGAAGACATGGCATAGAGAAGTTAGGTGACTTGCCCAAGGTCTCAAAAGGCTATGAGCCTTGAGCCAGGGTCTATGTCTCCAGGGCTGATGGAATAGGAGGAGGTGACTGTCTTTGAGGACACAATTATCAATTATCTTCATGGAGGGCACTGGGGAAACGGGACAGTGCTAGTTTTTCTGGTAAGTGGTGATGTGGAGATGAGGTTTCTGTGAGCTCTGCACGGGGCTACAGGAGGAAACTGTTGGAGACTAGGAATAAGAGGCAGAAGTAACCGCTTCAGATTGTGAAAAATGCAAGCTTTGTGTTTGGTGGTCAAATCATTTTAAATTTGTATATATTAGTCATATGATATATATAGGCTGGGTGTGGTGGCACATCCCTTTAATCCCAGCACTTGGTAGGCAGAGATAGAGTGGCCTTGAACTCAGGGCGATCCTCCTGAGACTACATAGTAAATTCCAGGTCATCCTGGGCTACAGTGAGACCCTACCTTGAGAAAACCAAAAGAAAGAAGAAAGAAAGAAAGAAAGAAAGAAAGAAAGAAAGAAAGAAAGAAAAGGAAGGAAGGAAGGAAGGAGGAAGGAAGGAGGAAGGAGGGAGGGAGGAAGGAAGGAAGGAAGGAAGGAAGGAAGGAAGGAAAAAGAAAGGAGGAAAAGAAAAGATGTGAGTTAGCACATGTATTCCTGCTGCTGGGATTGGCAATCAAAGCATCCTAAGGGTCCCCTAAGAGGGACCTCAGATGAAGCTGCCCATCAGGATGCTGCGGTTCTTCTATCTCTCAGTGTAAGTGGTTAACCAGCCCCATTTTAATAGACATTCTTTTTAAAAAAATTTTATTTATTGATTGATTGATTGATTTGCAAACACAGAGAGATAGAGAGAAGGCGAGTGATTGAGGAACACCTGGGCCTCCAGGTGCATGCACACTGCATCTGGCTTTATGTCGGTACTGGGGAATCAGACCTGGGTGGTTAAGCTTTGCAGGCAAGAGCCTTAACCACCAAGCTATTTCTCATTCCTTCTGCATTGGTGTTTACAAGGAATTCTAAAATGACCTTTGGAACTCTCTCATTGCTGTATTCCTTGAGGATACTTCCATGACTTCCCTATGTCATGAATAGTTTGTGTCCCTCTTAGCCTGTCCATGCACAGTACTGAATAAGCCCAGAGGACTCTATGCCTCATTGTCTCCTTCCTCTGCTTCATGTATAGGTTTATAGGGCCATTCACAGGGTCAAAGCAGACGTGTTTTTTTTTTTAATATTTTATTTTATTTAATTGAAAGAGAGAAAGAGGCAGGGTGGGGGATGAGAGATAAAGACAGAGATTGTGAGCACCAGGGCCTTCAGCCACTGCACACGAACTCCAGACACATGCTTCACCTTGTGCTTCTGGCTTACATGGGTCCTGAGGAATCAAACCTGGTCCTTTAGCTTTGTAGGCAAGCGCCTTAACCGCGAAGCCATCTCTCCAGCCCAGTACAGACTTTTCTATCTCCCCAGATGCTCTGAGTACCATCGTGGTTAAGTACTACTCTCATGCTGTCTTGAATTGTCCATTAACCTTCTTGAACTCCGCTCTTCTGAGAATTTTCTCCTGAGACACAAGGTCAACGTAGAAGTCTGGGGAATAGTATATGGGACAATTTGAATAAAATGGGCTGGAGCTATGGCTTGGCAGTTACAGGAGCTTGCTTGCAAAGCATGATGCCCTGGGTTCGATTCTCTTCCAGCCACATAAAGCCAGATGCACAAAGTGGCACATGTGTCTGAATTTCGTTTGTAGTGACAGAAAGCCCTGGTGCATCCATACTCACTCTTTCCCTCTGTTTTTGTGGTTTTTTTCCTCTCTCTCTCTCTCTCTCTCTCTCAAATATATATATATATATATTTTTTTTTTGGTTTTTCGAGGTAGGGTCTCACTCTGTTCCAGGCTGTCCTGGAATTCACTATGTAGTCTCAGGGTGGCCTCGAACTCTCGGCGATCCTCCTACCTCTGCCTCCCGAGTGCTGGGATTAAAGGCGTGCGCCACCACACCTGGCTCTAAATAAAAATATTAAAAAAATAAAATAAACTGGGCATGGTAGTGCATGCCTTTATTTTATTATATTACTATTATTATTTTATTTATTTATTTATTGGTTTTTCAAGGTAGGGTTTCATTCTAGCTCAGGCTGACCTGAAATTCACTCTGTATTCTCAGGGTGGCCTCGAACTCTTGGCAATCTTCCTACCTCTGCCTCCTGAGTGCTGGAATTACAGATGTACACTTTAAAGAGGTAAGAGGCTTGCTGAGTCTGAGGCCAGCCTGGAACTACAGAATGAGTTCCAGGTCAGTGTGGGCCAGAGTAAAACCCCACCTCAGAAAAACAAAATCACCCGGGCGTGGTGGTGCATGCCTTTAATCCCAGCACGTGGGAAGAAGAGGTAGGAGGATCACCATGAGTTCGAGGCCACCCTGAGAATACAGAGTGAATTCCAGGTCAGCCTGGGGTAGAGCAAAACCCTACCTCGAAAAAAAAATCGTGCGTGCGTGCGCACGCACACACACACACACACACACACACACACACCAATGTCAAACAAACAAAAGGTTATGTCGGGGCCTGGGCTATTGGACATGGCTGGGGATCTTGGGCTGGGGGGGTTGCAGCCGGCCTTATCGTCAGGAACCCACTCTGGCATGGGAGTTGGCCCTCCCTTCTCCCAAGGTGTGCCTCATCTTCGTTCAGAGGAAATGGAACCGATGGGCCCTCCCCTCTCTCCCAGGGCACCTGAATATTCCATAGCCTAAAGTTTTGCACCCCCTTTCCTGACCTTGTGGCTAGCTGCCCAAGAGACCCTTATATGTTAGTAAACAGTCTCCCTGCAGCTGCAGCCATCTGAGATGTGGCTGAAGTCACATTGCTTTTCCCTCCACGTCTGTTATATCTCTTGCGACTTCTCCCTTGCAACTTCTGCCTTCCAACACCAGCCAATTAGATAGCGACCCATAAACCTGTGTATCCAATCGCCTTATGATCTGTATGTGCCTTCCCAACCTTTCTCAAGTGTTTATAAACCCATTCCCATTTTGAATAAACCAGTGATGTCCATCAGATGGTCTCCCGGGGGGAGGGGTTCATTGTCCGCTGCACTCACCTCTCTAAGACTTGCTTCCCCCAGCTCCTCCTGTGCCTAGGACGACCGTGGCCAACGACCCCTGGGAGTAGCGAGGACCCTCAAGGCCAGGCATGTGGCATACTCCTTTAATCCCAGCACTGGAGAGGTAGAGGAGGTTTGAGGTAAGTACCTCAAACAAAAAAAAACAAACATAAATAAATAAGTAAATAAATGGGGCTGGAGAGATGGGTCAGCAGTTAAGGCATTTTCCTGCAAACCCTAACAACTGGGGACCGATTCTCCAGCACCCATGTAAAGCCAGATGCACAGTGGTGCGCATGTCTGGAGTTCATTTGCAGTGGCCGGAGGCCCTGGCACACCATTCTCTCTCCCTCTCTGCTTGCAAATAAATAAATATAAACAAGCAAACAACAGAAAATTGTGGGCTATGGTGCTGGAAAAATAGGTTGAGGTCTGCTATGCAATCACCACTGAAAACAACACAACAACCCAACCCAACAACTTCCGATATTGGAAGACTCTTCATAATAGGAGGGAGAGATGAACGTGAAGTCCAGATACTTGTTCCCCTGCAAGAGCTCAGCAGTGGCTTCTGCCTTCATTACCATGGCCACAGAGTCACGGCCTCCCTATTGGCACTGCCACTTATGTGATATTCACTTACTATTATGACCATTTTTCCTACTTTTTTTTTTTAAACTAGAAGTTCTTTAGTAACAAAGTTCTCCAATGTGAAGGACACTTTTGATGTCAATACCATTTTAGAGGCTAGAACAAATTGTTTTCTTACTTGCATGAAAATTACCAGGCTGACATCGTACAGGCTAAAAATGTTCCCCTAGCAGGAGTTCTATAAATAGATCCCAAATACTAAATAGTGTTGAGTGGGATTTCACAACAGCCATCAGATATCTACATATGGTTGTAAAGCTGGTCTATGGAAAATGTGACCTGCTGAAGTACCGGGACAGCCAAAGTTAAAATTTTTCAGAGGGGGCAAAAAAACCTTACGGATAATGATTCACTTGTTTTTACCTACTGAATGAAAGAACATTAAGTCCCTAAAGGCAAGGTATCTTTGAAGGACAATTGTAACACTGTTTAGTTGTGATGGTTTTTTTTTTTTTCCCTATGTGAAGGGATAGTTTACTGTAAGAGGATTTCATTTCAGTGGGTTTATGAAATATTTGCTATGATGGTACTTTATTATACATGTAGCAGATAACAATGTTTTAATGTGGTAAACATGGGCTGGAGAGATGGCTTAGCAGTTAAGGCTCCTGCCTCCTAAGCCTAAGAACGCCGGTTCCAATCTCCAGCAGTTCCAATCTCCAGGTCCCACGTTTAGCCAGATGCAAAGTGACACAAGGGTGCAATGCCGCACTTGACCACAAGAGGGGCGCGTGCATCAGGATTTCGTTCGCAGCAGCTAAGAGACTGCGGGTGCACCCATCTCTATCTGACTTCCTCTCCGGCTCTCTCTCTCTCTCTCTCTGTCTCTCTCCAAAAAAAAAAAAAAAAAAGTTTAATGTGGTAAACATCTAGAAAATGATAAATCACTTACATGTTGTTTTATTACTTGAGCCTGAGCCTTTCCTCTAATATTAGATACACTACTAAGGTTTGTCATTTTCATAATTAATACACGGGACACACATGGTCCCGGTGTCAATTACCCACACACTAAAATCCAAGCCAGACTGACACTTTAATTAAGAGACTAAAACTGGGGCTGGAGAGATGGCTTAGTGTTTAAGGCACTTACTTGCCTGAGAAGCCCAAGGACTCAGGTTCCACTCCCCAGAACCCATATAAGCCAAATGCACAAGGTGGTACATGCATCTGGAGTTCATTTTCAGTGGCTGGATGCGCTGCTGTGCCTATTCTCTCTGTCTGTCTCTCTTCTATCCCTCTCTGCTTGCAAATAAATAAGAAAGAGACTAAAACATTCAGGCTGACTGGCAAGCAATTTCCCCACTGAGTCACCCTCCTGGCCTCACATTAAGGTTATTATTTGTGTATTACAAAGAAAAATATGAGTAATATTCAACAGATGAATCTATTATTAATAATTTTGAGATAGTTATAGCAAAGTTGCTTTTTGGGTTTTTTTTTTTTTTTTTTTTTGCAAAGTTGCTTTTAAGAGCATCTAAATCAAATTTATTGGCAAAATTCTCTTTTCTGTTTTGCCATAATGATCTCAAAATCATCATGTCTTGTATGGGTGTGAGTGTGCCATGGCACATGTGTGGAGGTCTGAGGACAACCTCAGGGCGTTCGTCTTTCCAGTCCACCCTGCCTGAGACAAGGTCTCTTTTGTCGTGGTTGGTTGTGGGTGCCTATGGAACAGTCCAGAGCGTCCAGATTCTCCTGGATCCACTTCCCATTGTTGTAGGTACATTGGAACTACAGATGTGGGCTGGAGAGATGGCTTAGTGGTTAAGATGTTTGCTTGTGAAGCCCAAGGACCCAGGTTTGATTTCCCTGTACCCACGTAAAGTCAGATGCACAAGGTGGCGCATGTGTCTGGTTTGTTTGCAGTGGCTAGAAGCCCATTCTCTCTCCCCACCCACAAAAAAATATATATATAGAAGAGCTGGAGAGATGGCTTAGTGGTTAAGGCATTTGCCAGCAGAGCCAAAGGATCCTGGTTTGATTCTCCAGGTCCCACCTAAGCCAGATGAACAATGGGGCGCATGCATCTGAAGTTCATTTGCAGTGGCTGGAGGCCTTGGCATGCCCATTCTCTCTCTTTCTCAAATAAACAAATAAATGATATATATAGTATGTATGTATGTATGTATGTATGTATGTATGTATGCATGTATTAAAAAAGGAATTACAGGGCTGGAGGGATGGCTTGGCAGTTAAGGCGCCTGCCGACCAAGCCTAAGAATGCCTGTTCTATTCTCCAGTTCCTACGTTTAGCCAGATACAAGTGACACAATGTTGCACTTGCTCACAAGGGGGTGCATGCATCGGAGTTTGTTCACAGCTGCTGAGATGATGCTGGCACGCCCATTCTCTCTCTCAAAAAAAAAGGGAATTACAGTGCATGCTCATGCTCCACTTTTGTATCTGGCTTTATGTCAGTACTGAGGAATTGAACTTGGGCTGGCAGGTTTGCAAGGAAAAACCTTTAAGCACTGAGCCATCTCCCGGGCCCCTATTAATATTATTTTGAAGGCTGGGAATGCCTCTAGCTATAATGTATTATGGCATGTTCACCAAAACCTTTTTCCTTATCTTGAAAAAAGTAATTTTACTTTGAGCTAGATGTAAAAGCAGAAAAATAAACAAATAGATGGAATCTAAGGTAGAACCTAAAAATGTTACCCATTTACAATTTTATTAATGTTCCTATTTACCAGGAAGATGCAATGGAACGTCCCTTAAGATGTATATATGCATGAACATGTCTTAATGAAACCCATTATTCTGTATGCAAAGTCAAAAAAATTAATTTTTTTTGTTTTTTTTGAGGTAGGGTCTCACTCTGGCCCAGGCTGACCTGGAATTAACTATGTAGTCTCAGGGTGGCCTCGAACTCATGGCAATCTTCCTACTTCTGCCTCCCAAGAGCTAGGATTAAAGGTGTGCACCACCACACCTGGCAAAAAAAATTAATTAAAAAAAAGAGTATGATCCTATTCTAGCTAGTAAAAGAGCAGTTTGTGGATACAACCAAAAAAAGTTCCTTTTGGGGGCTGATATTCTGATAAAAAAAAATTGATACCACTGCAACAATTTGATAAGAAATAGTTTTGTCTTAATTGCTGGCATCCAAGTTCTTCTCTGGGAAAGATCCAGATTGTTTTTGTTTGGAAGGATGCCTCAATAGGTGATCAAGACCCCAAGGTCTTCGGTGTCAGCTTGTGACAAAACCGAGAGGGAGTCAAAACTGCTTAGCTGGGGAATTTACTCTAGAGGCGAAGATAAATTCTTGGCAAAAAGACAGAGGGAAGAAAATGGCATGTCAACAGAGTGGGGTCATGTCAGAGGGCTACAAGAAATCACTGCTCTTAGGTGTCTGAAAGGACTCTCAACAGGAGAGTATCTGAAATATAGTTGTCCTTCAATCACCCAGGGGGCTTGGTTCCAGGATCCTCCCCTCCAGGTTACCAAAATCTGGTGGTACTCAAGTCCTTTACATAAAAATAGCATAGTGTAGCGGGCATGGTGGTGCACACCTTTAATCCCAGCACTCAGGAGGCAGAGGTAGGAGGATCGCCATGAGTTCAAGGCCACCCTGAGACAACATAGTGAATTCCAGGTCAGCCTGACGTCGAGTGAGACCTTACCTTGAAAAACAAATAAACAACAACAACAAAAAGAGTGGGCTGGAGGTATATAGCATATAGCTCAGTGGTAGAGAGTGTGCTTGGCACATGAGAGGCACTGAATAAATAATGTATGCATGTAAGCTAACATGCATCCTCCCCTATGATCTCAGTTTATTATTTGTCATCTCAGGTTATTATTTGAATACCCAATACAGTGTAAATACCACACAGATGGTTGCTATACTGTACTGTCTAGAAAATAATATGCAAGAAAACATCTGTGCATGTTCAGTACAGATGGAATTTTCCCCCCAAGTATTTTAGATCCATAGTTAGTTAAAGCCCTGGATGCCAAGCCAGCAGATACACAGAACTATTGTGTGTCTCACACTGCTTTGAGCTGTTTGTGAGGCTCAGTCGGATGAGACGGTTCCCTTCAGCTCTCAGCTCTCCTTGGAACTCTACCACCCTCTCTACACTACTACCTTGAGGGTCTGGAAGCCTTGGAATGCTGTACCCATCACCCTTGTACCTTACTACTTCATTCCTTGTATCGTATGTAGCTAGTGGTCTTTAGAAACTGTGAATATGCTGGGAGTGACGGCGCACGCCTTTAATCCTAGCACTAAGGAGGCAGAAGTAGTAGGATCATCATGAGCTTAAGGCCAGACTGAGACTACATAGTGAATTCCAGGTCAGCCTGGACTAGAGCAAGACCCTACCTTGGGGGAAAACAAAAAAAACCAAAACAACAACAACAAAAAACGCTGTAAATATGGCTACATGATGACTTTGTCTTAAAGGCTTCAATGGTTTTCTAGAATTTTTTAAAGTATTTATTTATTTGCAAGCAGAGAGAGAGAATGAATATGGGCGCACCAGGCCCTCTAGCCACTACAAACAAACTCCAGATATATGCACTACTTTGTGCAGCTGGCTTTATGTGGGTACAGGGGAATCAAACCCAGGTCATTAGGCTTTGCAAGCAAGTGCCTTAACCACTGAGCTATCTCTCCAGCCCAGTTTTCCAAAATTTTATTTTTTTTATTTTTTAGAGAGAGACACAGAGAGAGACAGACAGAGAGAGAGGGAGAGGGAGACAGATAGAGAATGGGCACTGCCAGCAGTCTCTCAGCTGCTGTGAACGAAATCCAGATGTGTGCGCCCCTTGTGGGCAAGTGTGGCATTGCGCCCTTGCATCACTTTGCATCTGGCTAAATGTGGGACCTGGAAATTGGAACCGGGTTCTTAGGCTTAGGAGGCAGGTGCCTTAACGGCTAAGCCATCTCTCCAGCCCTAAAATTTTTAATAATATCTTTTGGGCTGGAGAAATGGCTTAGCGGTTAAGGCACTTGCCTGCAAAGGCAAAGGACCTAGGTTTGAGCCCCCAGTATACCCACATAAGGCCAGATGCTCAAGGTGTCACATGCATCTGGAGTTCATTGGCAGTGGCTAGAAGCCCTGGTGTGCCCATTCTCTCTCTCTCTCTTTCTCACTCTCTCCCCCCTCTCTATCTGCCTCTTCCTCTCTCAAATAAATACATGAAATATTAATAAGATCTGTTGGTTCCTGAGTATCTTGCTTTCACTCATTCCTCCGGCTTCTCTACTTGCCTCTCTTCCCTTCACTTTGTATTTTCTAGGCATGCAGTCGTTTGGGGGCCACAAATGTGCCACACGTGCTAGACTACCTTCTCCCCTGGCCCTACTTCACCATATCCATTCATGTCCGTGTCTCAGGCTTTGTCAATGAGTCTTTCTTCACAGAGGCTGTCTCTGGCCTGGTCTTGATCCCAGTTCAGACTTCTCCTCAACAGTCATCTATTAGCGTTTCTACTTATATATCCGAGTAATCACTATACTAGAAGCTCCATGAAGACAGGGACTGCGTTTATGTTACCATGACAGTCCCAAACCAAACATATCCCCTGACATATAGTAAGTCCTTGTGGTGGTTAATCTCTGCTTCCTTCCGGCTGATATAACAATATGATGCCAGCTTTCTGCTCGTGTCATGTCCTCCCCGCCATTGTTAGATTCAGAAATAGAGGACTCTGACTGGGATGGGGTTTTTGGGTCCCAGGTTTTATTTTATTTTATTTTTATTTTTATTTTTAAAATACATTTTATTTATTTATTTATTTATTTATTTATTTGAGAGAGAGAAAGAAAGAGAGAGAATGGGCACACCAGGGCCTCTAGCCACTGCAAACAAACTCCAGATGCACGCGCCCCCTTGTGCATCTGGCTTACGTGGGTCCTCAAGAGTCAAACTGGGATCCTTTGGTTTTTCAGGCAAATGCCTTACCTGCTAAGCCATCTCTCCAGCCCCCAGGTTTTATTTAATGCCAGCGAGAAAGCAACATGGTTTGGAGCAGGAGGGAGGAGACAGAAGGGGACCAAACTCAGAGCCAAGAGGCAAGGGGCAGGTAGAAGGAAACTCTAAAACCCAGGTTGGAGGGTAGAAACAGAGTGGGAGGGAAGGGAACTCTGAATCAAGAGCAAAAAGGAAAGGGGCAGATGTAAGGGAGAGAGTGAGAGAAATAGGAGAGAGAAAAAGGGGGCACATACAATAGAGCACGTGAAAGGAGGGAGCGAGGAGGAGAACAGAAGCATTGCACACACCTTAGAGCAGGAGAACTGAGGAGAAGGAGGAGAGAAGTGTGAGGGAGAAGGTTTTAAGTCCTTTGGGAGAAGGGAAGAGGAACATTACGTCACACAGGTCCAGGGGAGAATCTGCAGCAGCCCGGCTGGCTGGACCCCTGTTAAGTTCTTTCTGGGAGACCCTCAATTCAGCAAGTGATAGCATAGCAGGGAAGAAGCTTTTTTTTTTTTCCACTCTCAGGTCAAGTGCAGAAAAGCTTAGTCAAATTACCCTAACAGTGGATAAGGATTCTAAGACCTCAGACCTAGTCTGAGCAAACAGGTAAGGGAAAAAGTCATCTCTTATTGAAGTCACTATTACTCTAACAGGAGGTAGTTCCCAACTGTCTAGCTAGAGAATGACTGAGGGAGGGGACAGTTCTGGGATTCTTTCTTTTTCTTTCTTGTTTTTTTTTGTTTGTTTGTTTTTCAAGGTAGGGTCTCACTCTGGTCCAGGCTGACCTGGAATTCACTATGTAGTCTCAGGGTGGCCTTGAACTCCTGGCAATCCTCCTACCTCTGCCTCCCGAGGGCTGGGATTAAAGGCATGTGCCATCACACCCAGCTTTCTTTCTTAAAAAATATATTTAAAAATTTTTATTTTAGCCAGGCGTGGTGGCGCACACCTTTAACCCCAGCACTCGGGAGGCAGAGGTAGGAGGATTTCCATAAGTTCGAGGCCACCCTGAGACTACATAGTGAATTCCAGGTCAGCCTGGGCTAGAGTGAGACCCTACCTTGAAAACCCCCTCCCCCCAAAAAAATGTATTTTGAAAGAGTGAGAGAGAAAAAGAGAATTGGCACACCAGGGTCTTGTGTAGTTGAAAACCAATTCCAGACACATATGCCACTTTATGCAACTAGCCTTATGTAGGTACTGAGGAGATGAACCTTTAACCTCTAAGCATTCTTCTCCAACCCAAATTCTGGGATTCTTATAGTCATGGTAGACTCTACTCTCTGGAACTATAAATCAAATTAAACCCTTTTCCTTCCCTAACTTGCTTCTGGTTGACTATTTTGACCCAGCAGCAAGAAAGCAAGTGATACAGAAAATTGTTACCAAGAAATGGGGCCGTTGCTACAACAGTGGTTCTTAGTCTTTTGGAACAGGTTTGCAGGAGGAACGTACAAGGATTTGGAACTTTGATTTAGAAGAGTCTTATAACGCTGTAAGCAGAGTTTAATGAGCCATTTGGGTGGGAGTTTGGAAGACCACTGTGGATTTTAACTCATGAGGTTCCAGAAGGAAAATGGTGTTTATTGGGAGCTGGGCTAGTGGCAGCTTGTGTGATTATCTGGCAAAGAAGCTGGCTGCATCCTGCCCATGTCTTGAGAACCTGAGTGAGACTAAATTTAAAATGTTTGGCAGAGGAAATTTCAAGGCAGGATGGCATTGAATCTGTGGCATGGCTTCTTTTCTCTTTCCTGATTCGACTCTACAGAGAAGGAGACTGAGATGCACAGAAAGCCAATGAGTCATGCTGAGAAGGGGAACCCTAAGCTGCACTGGAGACCTAAGGATATTTAAGGTGCCAGGACCGTGGGACTAAGGAAAAGTGCAGGCTCAGAGTAGATTTGGCTCAGGCACAGCTGTCGAGGCAGAGCTACCCAAGTCTTTTGGAGAGTTGGAGCCCAGATTATCCCAATGTAAGTCTCGGATCCCAGACATTGAGCTGCAAGATTTGGAGTTTATCCTATTGGGATTTAGTCTTGCTTTGGTCTAATCATTTCTTTCATTTTGGCTTGGGAATGTTTCCTTTGTGCTAATGTGTTGGAAGTATATGCCTCATTTTTTTTTTGTTGTTGTTGTTGTACAAGGCTCACAGTTAAGAGACTGCCTTGAGGGCTGGAGAGATGGCTTAGCAGTTAAGGCATTTGCCTGCAAAGCGAAAGGACCCAGGCTTGACTCCCCAGGACCCACATAAGCCAGATGCACAAGGGGGCGCATGCATCTGGAGTACATTTGGCATGCCCATTCTCTCGCTCTCTCTACCTGCCTATTTCTTTATCTCTCTCTCTCAAATAAATAAAAATAAAATATTTTTAAAAAGAGACTGCTTTGAGTCTCATATTAGACTGTAGACTTTTAGACTTGAACAGGGTTGGAACTGATAAAGATTATGGGGACTTTGGAAGATGGACCAAATTCATTTTGCATTATGAGATAGCCATGAGTCTATGGGTACAAAAGGTTGAAATTTATAGCTTAAAAATGTTTTTTAAAAATTATGGGGGGTGGAGAGATGGTTTAGCGGTTAAGGCACTTGTCTGCAAAGCCTAAGGACTCATGTTTGACTCTCCAGGTCCCACATAAGCCAGACACACAAAGTGATGCAAGCACACAAAGTTGCACCTGCACACAAGGGGGGGTGCATGTGTCTAGAGTTTGATTGCAGTGGCCTGAGGCCCTGGTGCACAAATTCTTTCTCTCTATCTCTCACTCTCACTCTTTCACATAAAAAGGCCAGTCTGGGACTGGAGAGATGTCTTAGCAGTTAAGGCATTTGCTTGCAAAGCCAAAGGACCCAAGTTCAACTCTCCAGGACCCATGTAAGCCAGATGCACAAGGTAGCACATGCATCTGGAGTTTATTTGCAGTGGCTGGAGGCCCTGGTGCACCCATTCTCTTCCTCTCTCTCTGCCTCTTTCTCTCTCAAATAATATCTCTCAAATAAAATAAAGTAAAATAAAAGGCCAGTCTGTTGGGCTTGTCAAAAAAAAAGGTTATAGGGCTAGATAGATGCTCTAAGCATTCTTCTCCAACCCAAATTCTGGGATTCTTATAGTCATGGTAGACTCTACTCTCTGGAACTATAAATCAAATTAAACCCTTTTCCTTCCCTAACTTGCTTCTGGTTGACTATTTTGACCCAGCAGCAAGAAAGCAAGTGATACAAAAAATTGTTACCAAGAAATGGGGCCGTTGCTACAACAGTGGTTCTTAGTCTTTTGGAACAGGTTTGCAGGAGGAACGTACAAGGATTTGGAACTTTGATTTAGAAGAGTCTTATAATGCTGTAAGCAGAGTTTAATGAGCCATTTGGGTGGGAGTTTGGAAGACCACTGTGGATTTTGACTCATGAGGTTCCAGAGGGAAAATGGTGTTTATTGGGAGCTGGGCTAGTGGCAGCTTGTGTGATTATCTGGCAAAGAAGCTGGCTGCATCCTGCCCATGTCTTGAGAACCTGAGTGAGACTAAATTTAAAATGTTTGGCAGAGGAAATTTCAAGGCAGGATGGCATTGAATCTGTGGCATGGCTTCTTTTCTCTTCCCTGATTCGACTCTACAGAGAAAGAGACTGAGATGCACAGAATGCCAATGAGTCATGCTGAGAAGGGGAACCCTAAGTTGCACTGGAGACCTAAGGATATTTAAGGTGCCAGGACCGTGGGACTAAGGAAAAGTGCAGGCTCAGAGTAGATTCGGCTCAGCCACAGCTGTCGAGGCAGAGCTACCCAAGTCTTTTGGAGAGTTGGAGCCCAGATTATCCCAATGTAAGTCTTGGGTCCCAGACATTGAGCTGCAAGATTTGGAGTTTATCCTGTTGGGATTTAGTCTTGCTTTGGTCTAATCATTTCTTTCATTTTGGCTTGGGAATGTTTCCTTTGTGCTAATGTGTGTTGGAAGTATATTCCTCATTTTTTTTTTTTTTATTGTACAAGGCTCACAGTTAAGAGACTGCCTTGAGGGCTGGAGAGATGGCTTAGCAGTTAAGGCATTTGCCTGCGAAGTGAAAGGACCCAGGCTTGACTCCCCAGGACCCACATAAGCCAGATGCACAAGGGGGCGCATGCATCTGGAGTACATTTGGCATGCCCATTCTCTTGCTCTCTCTACCTGCCTATTTCTTTATCTCTCTCTCTCAGATAAATAAAAATAAAATATTTAAAAAAAGAGACTGCTTTGAGTCTCATATTAGACTGTAGACTTTTAGACTTGAACAAGGTTGGAACTGATAAAGATTATGGGGACTTTGGAAGATGAACCAAATTCATTTTGCATTATGAGATAGCCATGAGTCTATGGGTACAAAAGGTTGAAATTTATAGCTTAAAAATGTTTTTAAAAAATTATGGGGGATGGAGAGATGGTTTAGCGGTTAAGGCACTTGTCTGCAAAGCCTAAGGACTCATGTTTGACTCTCCAGGTCCCACATAAGCCAGACACACAAAGTGATGCAAGCACACAAAGTTGCACCTGCACACAAGGGGGGGTGCATGTGTCTAGAGTTTGATTGCAGTGGCCTGAGGCCCTGGTGCACAAATTCTTTCTCTCTATCTCTCACTCTCACTCTTTCACATAAAAAGGCCAGTCTGGGACTGGAGAGATGTCTTAGCAGTTAAGGCATTTGCTTGCAAAGCCAAAGGACCCAAGTTCAACTCTCCAGGACCCATGTAAGCCAGATGCACATGGTAGCACATGCATCTGGAGTTTATTTGCAGTGGCTGGAGGCCCTGGTGCACCCATTCTCTTCCTCTCTCTCTGCCTCTTTCTCTCTCAAATAATATCTCTCAAATAAAATAAAGTAAAATAAAAAGGCCAGTCTGTTGGGCTTGTCTCAAAAAAAGGTTATAGGGCTAGATAGATGGCTCGGCAGCCAGTGCACTTGCCTACAAAGCCTAACAACCAGGGTTTGATTGTTCAGAACCCACATAAAGCCAGATCCACAAAAGTGCGTGCATCTGAAGTTTATTTGCAGCAGCTAGAGGTCGTGGCATGCCCATACTCTCTTTCTCCTCTCTTTCCTTCTCTTTCTCTCTCTCTTTGTCTATATCTCTCTGCTTGCCAATGAATAAAATTTTTAATAAGTTAAATATTTTATCAAGTTGAAAAAGGATGGACTTACCAGGCGTGGTGGTGCACACCTTCAATTGCAGCACTTGGGAGGCAGAGGTAGGAGGATCACCATGAATTTGAGCCACGCTGAGACTACAAAGTGAATTCCAGGTCAGCCTGGGCTAGAGTGAGACCCTACCTCGAAAACAAAACAAAACAAAACAAAAAAAAACCAAAACTCTGGTTGAGCACCTGCATTCAGTGCTCTCTGCTTCCTCCTTGCCAATGTGACCATGTGATGCAGGCTGTCTGTTCTTGCCATGCTTTCCCCATCATGATGGACTCTACCCTTGGGAACTGCAAGCCAAATTAAACCCATCTCTAAGCTGCTTCTGGTTGGGTATTTTGTCCCCATGATGAATTAGTAACTGATATAATACTCAACAACAACAACAAAAAAAATTGTTACTGGGCTGGAGAGATGTCTTAGTGATTAAGGCACTTACTATGAAGCCTAAGAATCCAGGTTTGATTCTCCAGGACCCACATATGCACAAGATGGCGCATATGTCTGGAGTTCATGTGCAGTGGCTGGAGGAAACTCTGGCAGTGGTCACTGTCTCTCTATCTGCCTCTTTCTCTTTGTCTAATAAATTAAAATAAGTAAAATATATTTTTTAAATCGTTCTTTTAAAGCCTGGCATGGTGGCGCATGCCTTTAATCCCAGCACTTGGGAGGCAAAGGTAGGAAGATTGCCGTGAGGCCACCCTGAGACTACAGAGTGAATTCCAGGTCAGCCTAGGCAAGAGTGAAGATCCCAACTCAAAAAAAAAAAAAATTGTTCTTTTATTTTGTCTGTTTGTGTGAGTTGGGGTTTCATGTAGGTTAGCCTGGCTTCAAGCTTGCCGACTGAGGGTGAACTTGACCTCCTGATCCTCCTGCTGTGTGCTGGAAAATGTTGTTTTAATGAATTGGATTTGTGTTAGATCAAGGGCAGCACACTCTGGCTCACCAGCCTAATCCTGTTCACCACCTGTTATTGTGAGACTGACATGCTAACGATGTTTTTTTTTTAAAAAACATTTTCACATGGGCGGGAAAAAAATCAAAAGGATAACAATATTCCTGGATATGTAAACATAAAATTTCAAGTTTTGTATCAATAGTTTTATTATATCAGAACTCTACATGTTGGTTTCTCTATTGTTTTTAGTCACTTCTGTACTCCAGCAGCAGACTAGAATAGTTTCAACAAGGACAGCAGAGCCCACAAAGGTCAACACGGTTTTTTTTTTTTTTTTAAATTAAATTATTATTTTTTATTTATTAGAAAGAGAGCGAGAGAGAGAATGAGCACACCAGGACCTCTAGCCACTACAAATAACCTCCAGATGCATGTGCCACCATGTGTATCTGGCTTATGTGGGATCCTCCTTGGGCTTTGCTGGCAAGTCCTTTAACCACTAAGCCAGTTCTCTAGCCCTCAACATGGTTTTCTGACTGATGTGGTACCGTAGTATTGTACTTTGCTCAATTTTCAACTTCTGTTGCTGAAACAAGGATTTGAATTTTCTTTTGCTTAGTAGGTAAATTAAAGAAAGCTTACATTGTCTTCTTGTTTGCATTATTCTTCATCAATAGATAGGAGTCCTTCAAAGATCCTCCTACCTCAGCCTCCACAGAGCTGGGGTGAAAGGTGTACACCACCATGCCCACCACTTATTTCTTATTCATTTATTTATCTATTTATTTATTTTAGTGTTTCTTGTTTTTTTTTTTTTTTTTTTTTTTTTTTTTTTTTGAGGTAGGGTCTCACTCTGGTCCAGGCTGACCTGGAATTAACTATGTAGTCTCAGGATGACCTCGAACTCTTGGCGATCCTCCTACCTCTGCTTCCCGAGTGCTGGGATTAAAGGCGTGCACCACCACGCCCGGATGTGTTTCTTGTTTTTTGAGGTAAGGTCTTGCTCTAGCTCAGGCTGACCTGGAATTCACTCTGTAGTCTCAGGCTGGTTTCCAACTCACAGCTATCCTCCTATCTCTGTCTCCCAAGTTTTGGTATTAAAGGCGTGTGCCACCACTCTTGGTTCTATTTCTTATTTAAATTAACATTTTTATACAGTAAATCTGTTTAGAATGTAAGTTCCTCTGTGATAATAAAAGAAAATAGTAAAATATTAATATGATAGCAGCATAATACTTGGATAAAGTGACTGTGGTAGTTTGAAATTATGTCCCCCAATAGACTCAGGAGTTTTAGTAAAGCTCGTAATTTGGATTTTCAGCCACCTGGTTGCAAGAGGTGTCACTGGGGGCAGATCTTGGCCTCCTGCCCAAAGGTGTGTTTGGGGGTGGATCTGATTTTCCAGCCTAAAGGTATGGGTCATGCTTGAGCTCTGCTGGGTTCCCTGCTGTTTGGTTTTGCTCCTGTTTGTGATGCTATGTGGTTGTGTCTCTCCACCATCCCTCAAACCCTAAAAATATTTTTTGTTTGTCAAGGTAGGGTCTCACTCTTGCTTAGGCTGACCTGGAATTCACTATGTAGTCTCAGGGTGGCCTTGAACTCTCAGAAATCCTTCTACCTCTGCCTCCCAAGTGCTGGGATTAAAGGTGTGCACCATCATATCCAGGCCTAAAATTTTTCTTTTTATTTGAGAGAGAGAGAGAGAGAGAGAGAGAGAGAGAGAGAGAGAGAGAGAGAAAATTGGTGGGCCAGCTGCCTCTCAGCTACTGTGAACGAACTCCAGACATGTGCGCCCCCTTGTGGGCAAGTGTGGCATAGCGCCCTTGAGTCACTTTTGCATCTGGCTAAACATGGGACTTGGAGAATTGAACTGGTGTTCTTAGGCTTCACAGGTGGGCGCCTTAACTGCTAAGCCATCTCTCCAGCCCCCCCCCCAATTTTTTTAATAGAACTGAAAGTTTTATCATTTGCCCCTTTGACAAACCACAAGGGGAACTACAAATGAAGACTCTGTCTTTGGTGTGACACCTATCAGCAGAACAGTCCAGCTGTGGTAGAAAAGCAGCATGGAGATTAAGTCAAGATAGGGGGTACAATCAGGGTGACACCTGAAAGAGGATGCGCATGTTCATGAGCCATCCATTTGATGGCGATAGGACAGTCCTTAAGGCAAGGGAAGTGGGGAAAGCAAGGCCCTGCACAGGACACCCCATGTGTAAAGTCAGAGAGGGAGTTTGAGCGGTGGCCTGGAGTCAGACTATAAAGGGACTTGTATGCTTTATCAAGATGTTTGGATGGTATTAATTTTGTTTCTAGAGAGGTCCCTGAAGTGTCGTAAGTAGAAAAGATTGGAAATCCCTCTAAAACAATGTAGTCTTATCTCCTTTCTTAATGACATAGACCGAACATGTTTTTAACTTATTTTTTTTTTAATTTTAATTTTTTGGTGTTTTACAGATAGGGTCTCACTCCAACCTAGGCTGACCTGGAACTCACTGTTGTGGTTCCAGGATAGCCTTGAACTCACAGTGATTTTTCCCTCTTCTGCCCCCCCCCCAGAGCTGGGATTAAAGGCATGCATCACCGTGCCCAGCTATATTTTTAGCTTATGATTGCTGATTTTTCAATGATATTCATAACAAATATCAATTATTTTACAAACACATTTAAAAATACAAGGTAGAGGACTTGAGTCTTCTATAGAAAACCAATAAAATATTTCCAGAAGCTTTATTCTTCTATTGTTTTTTAAACATGTATTTTTTTTTTTTTTTTTTTTTTTTCAAGGTAGGGTTTCACTCTAGCTCAGGCTGACCTGGAATTCACTATGTAAGTCTCAGGGTGGCCTCAAACTCATGGCGATCCTCCCACCTCTGCCTCCCGAGTGCTGGGATTAAAGGCGTGCGCCACCACACCCAGCTTAAACATGTATTTTTAAAAATATTTTATTTTTCTTTATTTATTTGAGAGAGAGAGAGAAATAGGCAGGTAGACAGACAGAGAGAGAGAGAGAGAGAGAATGGGCATGCCAGGGCCTCTAGCTACTAACCTGGGTCCTTTGGCTTTACAGGCAAGTGCCTTAACCACTAAACCATCTCTCCAGCCCTAAACATGTAGTTTTTAATATTTAACTTTTTAAATTTATTTAAGAGAAAGAGGCAGAGAAAGAGAGAGAGAGAAAGAGAGAATGGGTATGCCAGGGCCCACTGATGCTGCAAACCAACTCTAGATGCATGTGCCACTTTGTGAATCTGGTTTATGTGGGTCCTGGGATTGGAGCCTCTAGTCTAATTAGAGAGGGGTTGGTTTCCCCCATATAATAAACATGCCACTATTGCAACTGTTGGGCCATTTGGCCTTGCTGGCTGACCTTGAGGTTTGCAGTGTCCACTGTTGTTTATCACTGCTGATGACTTCTCTCTCCCACAGGGCTGCATGGCATGTCGTTTTTTCCAGCTTTCTGTCAGCTGGTCTACAGGGAGGAGGTTTTCATCTGCTCTCCAGCTTGATTTCTAAGTAACCTTGCAGCATCAAACATGTCTTACCATCTATTCCTGGCAGGAAACCAAGACTTGGTAATGGTCTGTCATGTTGTGAGGACATCAGGGTCCTCCCTGGCCAATAACTCACTGCTGGATTTTTCTTGAAAACTACTGGGGCCAGGTATGGTGGCACACATTTTTAATCCCAGCACTCGTGAGACAGAGGTAGGAGGATCACCGTGAGTTTGAGGCTACCCTGAGACTACAGAATGAGATCCAGGTGAGCCTGAGCTAGAATGACACCCTACCTTGAAAAAAAAACCCACTGGGGTAATGGATGGCACCACCCATGAGCTTTGGAGGTAAAATAGGATCAAACGATGGTGCTGACAGATGATGCTCATAGATAATGTTCACAAATGATGCTTACAGACAGAGACAGGTTATATTCTCTGGAGAGTGGAGACACATATATACATCCCTCTCTTCTTTTTTAAAAAAGTTCTTCTTTATTAAACCCTGTAAGCTCTTTTTTTTTTTTTTTTAATTTGAAAGAGACAGAGAGAGAGAGAGAGAGAGAATGAGAATGGGCGCGCCAGGGCCTCTCAGCCACTGTGAACCAACTCCAGACGTGTGTGCCCCCTTGTGGGCATGTGTGACATTGCGTGCTTGCATCACTTTTGCGTCTGGCCATACGTGGGACCTAGAGATTTGAACGGGTATTCTTAGGCTTCGCAGGCAGATGCCTTAACCGCTAAGCCATCTCTCCAGCCCATTCCTCTCTTTTCTTAACCGAGCACATAATAGTCACTCCAGTAATGTATAATGAACTGAAATGAGGGAAAGACATTATTGGCTATCTTTGGAAGGATAAATTTGTATATACACAGAGAGAATAGCAATCAGTTATCATCAGTAGTTTGCCCTTTAAAAGACTTAAACGGGGGGGGGGGACTGGAGAGATGGCTTAGTGGTTGGGCACTTGCCTGTGAAGCCTAAGGACCCTGGTTCAAGGCTCGCTTCCCAGGACCCACATAAGCCAGATGCACAAGGTGGAGCATGCATCTGGAGTTTGTTTGCAGTGGCTGGAAGCCCTGGAATGCCCATTCTCTCTCTCTGTTTCTCTACCTCTCTCTGTTTGTCGTTCTCAAGTAAATTTAAAAAAAAAGACTTAATAGGGGCTGGAGAGATTGCTCAGTGGTTAAAGGCACTGGCTTGCAAAGCCTGATGGCCAAGGTTTGACTCCCCAGTACCTACATAAAACCAGATGCCCAAAGTGGCACATGCATCTGATATTTGTTTGCAGTGGCTAGAGGCCCTGGCATGTTTATACTTACTCCCTCTCTCTCTGTTTGCAAATAAATAATAAATAAAATATTTTAAAAGAATTAACAGGGCCGGGGAGATGGCTCAGTAGTGAAGGCATTTGCCTGCAAAAACCTAATGACCTGAGCCTGATTCCCCAGTACCCACGTAAAGCCAGATGCACAAAGCGGTGCATGCGACTGGAGTTCATTTGCAGTGGCTAGAGGCCCTGGTGTGCCCTTTCTCTTTGTCTCTGTTCTTTCTCTCTCTGCTTTCAAACTAAACATATTTTTTAAAAAGCTTAACACCTTTATTTACAGTGATTTGAAAGTGTTAGTCACATAGGCCCATTGGAAGAACAGGGATCTTACTTAAATATGGGAAACTAAGCTAAGGTGATAGTGCCTCTCTGAATGGGAAAGTGCACAGTGTTGTGTCCTCCAGGACTGGAACACTGAACATTCTTAGGGATGGCCAGCTCTCGGCAGATTTTCTACATTCTTCCACCCTATGAAATACCAGTAGGCGGATCACTACCAGGATGCTAGGTGGGTGGGCTGAAATTTGATAAATGAGCCTATTGTGGGCCAGTGTAAAATACCCAGAAGATCAAATAAATGATCTGTGAAAAGTGATGATCTCTGCATAGTCTGATGAACATAGGGAGGAGGGTCTGGAGGTCATTGGAGATGCCGCAGGGGTTATAAGCCTTGTGTGCCAGGACAAAACCAGGCAACAGCAAGCTGGACGTCATAGCACAGGTGTTTTAGAAAGAACTGAACACATTGCCTAACCTTGAACAAAAGCTGCAGGTGTGGATACAAGTGAAACACCAGATGCTTTTATATCCAGAGGATTAGATTAGATATTTGACTCACTCTTTCTCTCTCTCTCTCTCTCCTTCCCTCCTTCCTTCCTTCCTTCCTTCCTTCCTTCCTTCTTTCTTTCCTTTCTTTCCTCTTCCTTCCTTCCTTTCTTTCTTTTTCTCTCTTTCTTCTTTCCTCCCTCCCTCCCTCCCTCCTCTTTCTTTCTTTCTTTCTTTCTTTCTTTCTTTCTTTCTTTCTTTCTTTCTTTCTTTCTCTCTTTCCCTCCCTCTCTCTTTCTTTCTTTCTTTCTTTCTTTCTTTCTTTCTTTCTTTCTTTTCTTTCTTTTCTTTCTTTGTTTTTCAAGGTAGGGTCTTATTCTAGCCCAGGATGACCTGGAATGCACTGTGTCATCTCAGGGTGGCCTCAAACTCACAGCAATTCTCCTACCTCTACTTCCCTAGTGCTGGTATTAAAGGCGTGTGCCACCATGCCCGGCCTATTTCTTTCTTTCTTTTTTTTTTTTTTTAAAGCACGTTCTGTGTTTTCAGACTTTAAAAAAAATTATTTTTATAAGAGAGAGAGAGAGAGAGAGAGAGAGAGGGAGAGAACAAGTGCTCCAGGGCCTTTAGCTACTGCAAACAAATTCCAGATGCATGTGCCACTTTATGCATCTGGCTTTAGGGAATCAAACCTAGGCTGTCAGGCTTTGAAAGCAAGCGTCTTAACCTCTGAACAACATCTCCAGTCCTATTTCCTTTCTTTTTTAAAAAATATTTTAAATTAATTATTTATTTATTAGAGAGAGGGAGAGAGATGGGTGCTCCAGGGCCTTTACACACTGCAAACGAAATTTAGATGCATGCACTACCATGTGCATCTGGCTTACATGGGTTCTGGGGAACTGAACCTGGGTCCTTAGGCTTCACAGGCAAGCGCCTTAACCACTAAGCTATCTATCCAGCTCTATTTCTTCTTTTTTATATGTATGTGTGCATGCATGTGACCATGCATGCTCATGTATGTTGGGTACTCATTTGTGTGTAGATGCTTATAGAGGCCAGAGTTTGATGTTGTCTTCCTGTCACTTTCCACCTTATTTTCTTTCATTATTTAAAAAAATATATATTTTATTTATTTATTTATTTATTAAGTCTTTTCTTAAAATTATGTTTATTTATTTATTTGAGAGTGACAGAGAGAAAGAGGCAGATAGAGAGAGAATGGTCACACCAGAGCCTCCATCCACTGCAAACAAACTCCAGATACATGTGCCACTTTGTGCATCTGGCTTACGTGGGTCCTGGGGAATCGAGCCTCGAACTAGGGTTCTTAGGTTTCACAGGCAAGTGCTTAATCACTAAGCCATCTCTCCAGCCCTATTTTTTAAAAATATTTTTAAAAATTAATTAATTTGCTGGGCGTGGTGGCGCACGCCTTTAATCCCAGCACTCGGGAGGCAGAGGTAGGAGGATCGCCGAGAGTTTTTAGTTAATTCCAAGCCTATTTTGAAAAAAAAAAAAAAAAAAAAAATTAATTAATTTATTTGCAGATTATTATTGACAATTTCTATCCTTACAGACAATAAACCATGATAATTCCCTCCCCTCCCCAACTTTCCCCTTCACAACTCCACTCTCCATCATATCCTCTCTCTCGCTCCATTAGTCTCTCTTTTATTTTGATGTCATCATCTTTTTCTTGTATTATGAGGGTCTCATGAAGGTATTGCTAGTCACTGCGAAGTCATGGATATTGAGGCCAGTTGCTGTCTGGACAGTTGCATTGTCTACCTGATTTTCTGAGACAGGGCGTCTCACTGAACTTAGAGTTCACTGATGGGGCTAGACTGGCTGGCTAGCCAGAAAGCCAGAGGGATCCTCCTGTCTTTGCCTCCTCGGCTCTGAGATTACAGGTGCTCACCACCGTGGCTGGCTTTTATGTGGGTGCTAGGGATCAAACCCAGGTCCTCATGCTCCTGGGGCAATCACTTTATCCTCTGAGCCATCTCCCTGAATATTCTTACTATATTCTAATGGAGAATACAGTCCCAAAGCCCAGGAGAATGAGACGTTGTAGGTGAAAACGCCAAACGAAGCAGAAAGCGAAGTTTGAGCTCAGTAAACGAAAAGCATGCAATGTCCACACACGTGTGCACACGCACACACCCACACACAGTTCACCCTTGATAACTACAGGTTCCTTGTCCT
Source organism: Orientallactaga sibirica (assembly GCA_036365145.1). Classification (NCBI taxonomy): domain Eukaryota; kingdom Metazoa; phylum Chordata; class Mammalia; order Rodentia; family Dipodidae; genus Orientallactaga; species Orientallactaga sibirica. The sequence goes on from JAEOAD010000040.1 coordinate 16,900,684, forward strand.
CAGCTTTAGCCAACGTTGGATGGAAAATATTGGCGGGGGGTGGGGTGGATTGGAGGAGTTAAATTGCTCCTGCAATCGTAAGTCACTGTGGAGTCTGTAGGAAACCTGTTCAGAGGTTTGCTTCTTCGTATCATTCACTGAAATAATACAGTGTGATGACTATGTGTGTACCATCTGCATTGTATCAGGTATTATGAGTATTCTAGAAATGATTTAGAACATGTGAGAGGATATCTGCATGTTACATGCAAATGCCATGCCATTTTATACAAGACTTGAACACTGGAGGATTTGGGTGGAACTTTGGGGGTCCTGGAATCAATTCCTTTGCAGATATAGGGAAGAGGGATAGATTCAATATAGGGGTTTAGTTAAAAGATATTTAACGAGGACTGGAGAGATGGCTTAGTGGTTAAGGCGTTTGCCTGCAAAGACTAAGGACCCCGGTTCGATTCTCCAGGACCCACCTAAGCCAGATGCACAAGGGAGCTCATGCAACTGGAGTTTGTTTTCAGTGGCTGGAGGCCTTGGAACACCTATATTCTCTCTCTCTCTCTCTCTCCCTCATATAAATAAATAGGCAAAATATTTAAAAAAGGTATTTAACGAGTGCTTATCATTATACCGTGACAGTCATATAGACCCGCTAATTTCTTGTCTCTTGTTTGCCGCTGTGACGTTTCATCCACGGTCAGTGTTCTCCTTTCCCTCCTGCCTTCTGTATCAGCAGATATACGTTTTTCTTCTGAGCTCTGCGCCTTGTCAACTACCCACGTTTATTTCTCCCTAGGACACCAGATTCGCTTCTAGGATACTGCTGAGCACTGCCACTTTCCTGGCACCAATAGGTTCCACTGGGGCATCGCCGCAAATGTACTAATGGCCTGATGTCAAACTTCAAAGTCCATCCGCAAAGAGCACTTAACCGCTTTCCCCTAACATTCATAGCTGAGTCCCAAAGCCTAACTGTACACAGTTTTCCTGGAAAAAACCCTTTCAGTTCTTCCACCGCCGGTGGAAGCCGCATGATTTCTCTCTCCTTTGAACGCACCAGGTTCTGCTACAGGGCCAAGCCTCTCCCTTCCTTTGGTGTGACGTGCGTTCTCCCAAGAGGTGCCACAGTCCCTCAAGGAATTGCCCTCTGCTGCCCGCTTGGGTCCAATATGTGGTGTCCTTCCTAACACTTGTAGCCAGAGGGACGAAGTCCTACACTTTGCGACTGGCACGAGGGAGGATGATCTGTTGAATCTTTCCAAAAGTTACTTAGGCTTCGGCGCCAACGCCAGGACTACACCCAGGACGTGACTTGAACGGCACTTCGAATGGAAAGGACTTGAATGTCCCCGCCACCCCCCAAACGAGCAAAGTTGCCAAACTAACCAGCAAAGCTCTAGGTTTTGCAGAGACATTTATTAAAACTCTTCCGAGTCGCTGTGCCAGAGAACCAAGGTGGACAGTGAATGAGAAGTCAAGTCCCTTTCAGGAGGATTTCAGGTATTCTAAAAACTTCGGGTAGCCAGTCCATTCACCCGACCACGGGATTAGGTCCTGAACAGGATGCCAGAGCCAGCTCGGGTTTGGTACTCATCTAACCAGTTTGAATCTTTCACTTGTTCCTTTCCGGCTCTCCCTCCATCCAGGCTGTCTTGTCCTCGACCCTTTCCAACCTTTGAAGAGGACAGGCTGTTTAGAAAATGCCACACTAGGTAAGACTTTGCGGCTTTCTCCCGTCCCGGTCCAGGCAGAGCGATCACGGCTAAGGGGGGCGTGCAGACTAAGCCCCCTGCCTCGGCCAATCAGGTGCACAGGAAGATGTCCTATGACCAATCAAAATAAAGTTCGCTTTCCGGAGGCGGGAGGCTGAGCCTTGACTGCCACTTGTCCAAAGCAACGTTAGAGGCGAGGGACAGAGAGTGATTAGAACCGTGGCCAACCCGGGCCCGGGGGCGGGGAGGAGGCGGGGACATCCCTGAGCGACGGCCGGGATGACCAGTGGTCGGCAAGGACCACTGTTCCTGTTGTAGCATCTCCCGCCAATCAGGATGCCGGGAGGGTGGGCGGGGCGGGGAAGGGGTGGGAAGAGCTCGCAGCACCGCCGGGCGCCCGTCGGGCTCTGGGAGAGCGAAGACTAGAAATCCGGTTAGAAATCAGAGTCGGAGAGGGAGGTTTAATCACGGATCGGTTCCGAGCGGATTATTCCTTAAAGGGGACGCGCCATTGTCCAGAGCACGGAGCCCTGGGGCCCGAGGGCGGGCACCGGCGGCGCTGGAGGAGCGGAGGCAGCTGCACCGGATCGGGGTGGGAACGGGTAAGGTGTTGCCTGGGGTGGACAGGCGCTTCATCTCACTTTCTCTTCCAGCCGTAGGGACGGCTGCCGGGGATGCCCGCCGAGCTGGGGGGCTGAGGAGGGAGAGGGCGGCTGGGGATCCGATCACCGGCCCTTGCCGGCCTGGCCCTTCCTGGTGGGATCCGAGGGGGAGGCGGGCCGGTGCTGAGCTACGCCGGCCCCGGGCGGAGACTCCTAACGGATACTCCGCCCCCCTTCGGCGCAGGGTTGGGATCAACCGTAAAAGCCCGTCGGAGCTCCGGCGGCGGCTCCTTGGCCAGGGGGAAGAGCACCGCGCGCCGGGCTCTGCTGCGCGCCTCGGGTGCCGGGCTCTCTTCGCCCGCGCGCACCGTTCCTTGCGCGCGCCCCACGGCTCTGCGCGCCCGGCGCTCTTCCCCCGCGCGCTACTCTGGTGCGCGCGCCCTATCGCTCCGCACGTCCCCGTGGGTGCGCGCGCCCTGTCCCTTGCTTGCGCCCCATTCGTGCGCGTGCCCTGTTGCCCCGCACACGCCCGTGGGTGCGCGCGCCTGACTCCCTTTTGCGCGACCCCGGGTCCCCATGAGCGCGCGTCCCCTCCCTCTCCGCGTTCCCTTTGCGCGCCTCTGCGACTCTGGCGCGCCAGGCTCGGCTCGCATGCCTCCTCCTCCTCCTCCTCTTCTTCTTCCTCCTCTCGGATTCGCGGGAACCGCCCGGCCGGGGAGAAGGCTGCGGGCGGAGAGATGGAGGGCAAGCTAGCCAGGAGGGAGAGAGGGAAAGAGGGCTTCGGAGTCAACTTAGTGCCGAGGCCCGCGACCCCGTGCAAGGAAGGGGCAGCAGGGTGCACCCGACGACCTCGCCAGCCCTGCCCGGCATTGTCCACCAGTCTCCTTGGCTCGCGTCTCTCTCCGCCCACTGCCCGCCGCCGTCGTGGGGAGGGGTGCGCGCCCGGGCACCGTGCCCGAGCCGGAGTCCTCGGTCCCCCCCACCACCCTAGCCTAGCCCAGCCTAGCCCGGCCAGCGGACGCCGCTGCCACCCGTCGCAGACGAGCCGGGCCCGCCCGGTGTCCCCGGCGCACGCTGCGCCCAGCCACCGCCTCCTTGCAACTTTTCTTGGTCGTTGGATGGAAGTTTTTTTTTTTTGGGGGCGGCAGGTTCTTTGGATCATGGTTTCTTGCGCCCGAGAGGCCCATTTCTAGGGCGACATTGTGTTTGATGGCTACGGTTCAGTGCCGTTCCTCGCCACCTAAGATCGCATTTTTTAGTGGACGTGCAATGGCACTTGGGACCCCTGACCTCCTCCAGGCCTCGATCGCAAGGAAAAAGTAAAGGCGGGGGTGGTGGTAGCAGGTTGAGGCGCAAGAAAACGGAATTCACCTTACAAACTGTTACCTGCCTGGACTCAACCGCCGATACTGCCTTTTTTTTGGGGGGGGGTGGGGGTTGGAGGAGGGTAGAGGGAACACACAACAAATTTACTTCCCAAGATCCTTGGAGGTGGGGGTGGGGAAGCAAAGCAAGAACTTCGGATGGAAAAAGTGGGCTTTATGCAGGGCTGTTCTGCCTAGTAGGTAACTTCCGCAAAGTTGATTTCTCCTGCCGAACTTGTGGGCATTGGAGCAACAGCCACTTGTGACTGTTGGTAACGAGAGGTTTTTCTTTTTCCCTCCCCCACTGTGAGCATTATCGCTCTGCTGTGCTTGTCAATACTTGCCAAAGAAACAGAAACAGCACACCCCTTGTTAGAGTCCTTATTTAGAAAAGAATGTTTTCCTCAGCCTTCATTTCTGACAGTTTCTTCTTGAGTAATGCTCTTGTAGGGGCCTGCATGCACAAGTTGCAACCTTATCCACAAAGTAGCGTTGAGGGCGTTAGTCTGTGGCCTTCCATTTGCTACTTACTATCAAAACTAGCGTGCCATCCTGTCTTGTCGATCACCCCGAGTTACAGTGTTTTGTAAAATCACTTTGGAAGGGTGAATTTTTTTTTTTTTCACACATCTGGCCTACTTTCTTAAGTCACTGTCTAGTAACTTCTGAATGGCTGTTGAAAGTTCCAAGTGTCCGCAGTAATAAATTACATTTGGGAAAATAAAAGCCTATTTTTGCCCAGAGGTTAGGAAATGAAGTCACAGAAACATCTTTTGTAATCAGCCTGTTGATACCTGGCATTATGTTTCTCCTTTTTCTTTTTTCGGTGTTTTCGAGATAGGGTCTCATTCTAGCTCAGGCTGACCTGGAATTCACTATGTGGTTTAAGGGTGCCCTCGAACCCACACCATCCTCCTACCTCTGCCTCCCAAGTGCTGGGATTAAAGGTGTGTGCCCCCATGCCCAGCTTTGTTTCTCCTTTTTCTAAAAAAAAAAAAAAAAAAATTGTTTATTTGCAAGTGCAGAGAGAGAGATCGAGAGAGAGAGAGAGAGAGAGAGAGAGAGAGAGAGAGGGAGGGAGAGAGAGAGAGAGGAGAGAGAGTGTGTGTGTGTGTGCACGCACATGCTCCAGGGCCTCTTGCCACTGCAAACAAACTCCAAATAAATGTGCCACTGTGCATCTGTACTTGGGATTCATACCTGGGCGGTAGGGCTTTGCAAGCAAGTGCTGCTTGTTTGCTTTTTTTTTTTTTTTTTTAAATCCTTTTCTGTGATAAGAATATCAGGCAAGTTTCTAGGCGGAATCTTTCCATGCCATTATAGGAAGTAGACGGTTAAAACAAGTTTAAGATTTTCCATCTTTACTTACCGGTTTATTTTAAACAATAGGGAAGTTTCTGAATTCTTGAAAGAGCACAAAAAATGTTCAGAAAGGATGATTGAAAAGCATTTCCTGGACAGCATGTTTTTCTGGGGTATCTTCCATATTTTAAACACACTGGCCTACATGTCATATTGCCAAGACATTTCTTGACTTGTAGATTGTGCCTTGAGATACTTGGAACCAGGACTGTGTACTGTTTATCTGTGCAGATCCAGTGTGTCACTTTATATCTTTCTAGTGCCCAATGGAGGTGTTGTCTTGGGTCATTATGACTGGAAAAGATGTGTTCCTATAAAGGCTGCTGAGATATTCTGTCTCCTTTCCCCCAGCCCCCACTGAAGATTGAACCTGGGGCCTTGTGCAAGCTTAGACAAGTGTGCTGTCCCACTGAGCTATGTCCTCAGAACTGCTGAGACAATTTAAATAACAATAATGAAAATTTCTGTGCTGAGGATTGAACCCAGGGCCCCTTGGGTGCTAGGCAAGTGCTCTACCACTGAGCAACACTCCTCCTTCTCTCCTCCTCTCTCCCCTTTTTGTTGGAGTCACTCTCCCATAGCCCAGGTTGGCCTTAAAAACTTGATATGTAGCAGATAGATGATGACCTAGAACTTCTGATCCTCTGACTCCACCTTTGGAGTACTGGGATTACACGGGTACACTATTCTGCTGGTTTATGTTGTAATGGGAATCGAACCCAGGGCGTCATGCCTGCTAGGTAAGCAGTCTACCCACTGATCCACATCCCCTGCCACTGCAAATGAACTCCAGACGCATGCGCACCACCACATGCATCTGGCTTGCGTGGGACCTGGAGAATCGAACCTGGGTCCTTAGACTTCACAGGCAAATGCCTTAATCACTAAGCAATCTCTCCAGCCCCCCAACCCATGTTTTTTTTTTTTTTTTGGTTTTTGCAAGGTAGGGTCTCACTCTGGTCCAGGCTGACCTGGAATTAACTATGTAGTCTCAGGGTGGCCTCGAACTCTCGGCGATCCTCCTACCTTTGCCTCCCGAGTGCTGGGATTAAAGGCGTGCGCCACCACGCCCAGCCCAACCCATGTTTTAAAATAAAATTTTGTTTATTTCTGAGTGTGTTACATGAAAGAACAAGAAGTGACACATTGTGGGGAAAAGATATATTATCTAGACACACTTTGTTGGTGTATAACACTGATTTAATTTTATAACACTTGGGCTGGAGAGATGGCTTAGGGGTTAAGGTGCTGGCCTGCAAAGCTAAAGGACCCAGATTTGATTCTTCAGGACCCATGTAAGCCAGCTGTGCAAGGTGGCACTTGGGTCTAGAGTTTGCAGCAGCTGGAGGCCCTGACATGCCCATTCTTATTCTCTTTCTCCTCTGCCTTTCTCTCACAAATAAATAGATAAAAAATATAATACTTGTACAAATATCTCTTGTGATAGTGATCATATCACCGTTGTTAAAACTAGGCATGGTGTGTGTATGCACGCTTGTGCTGTGGCACACATAAGGAGACTGAGGTAAAAGGATTGATCGCCCTGAGTTTGAGGCCAGCCTGAGACTACATAGTGAATTCCAGGACAGCCTGGGCTGAAGTGAGACTCTCCTTCTGAAAACCAAAAAACAAACAAAAAACCAAAAAACCCCCAAAAAACTAGACTTGGGGCTCAGTGGTTGGTTAAAGGACCTTGTTTGCAAAGCCTGATGGCCAAGGGTTCAATTCCCCAGTACCCACATAAAGCCAGATGCACCGTGTGATACATGTATATGGAGTTCATTGGCAGTGGCAGGAGGCTCTGGTGCGCCCATACACTCAAATAAATATTTAAAAAACAAAATAAAAAGCCTAGGCTTCATATTCCCTTCACATCTGTTAAGGACCCGTTTATTTCAGGAGTATTACAGGCAGATAAGTCGAAATGGATGAGAGTCTGTTCTCAAATGTATCCTGTTTTATGGAGAAAGTCACAGTTACTGTCCACAGGAAAAAAGATAGCAGTGTCTCAGAGCAGTAACAGTGACAACAGGACTCATGCCACATTGGTAAAGGGACCCTGGACTGGTAGAGGAAACCCAGATGATAGGGGAACGTTTTCATGGTCTTAGCAGATTTCATAACACGTATTAAAATATTTTAAAGTAATCTTTGGGATGGACTGGGTATGTTGTTCTCTAGATGTAAAAAATATTTGGGGGCCACATAGCATTGGCTTTCAATTTCAACTCTTGTTACCTTATATGATGGGGACAGTTTCATTATCCCGGGCCCAGGACAGTGTCACCTTGTCTGCAGATTCGTCCTCCCCCTAATCAGAAGTGCACCTGTAAATCCTCTTAGAGATCAAGCCAAGCAAGGTCTGCCCGTTGGCTCCTTCATTAGATTGTAGAATTTGGCAGAAGTTTGAAGCCCCTCTTTTTTTATGACCTGGGCAGTTTTATTAACCCACCAAGATTCTACAAACATGGAGCTATGGAGGAGCTCAGATACTTAGTTTTATTTGGAGGGAAGTATTTATGTGTGTTTAAAGAAAACATTTTTTCTTATCACTAAGGTTTCACATGCTCCTTGATAAGAAAGACATGTTTACTTTACACTCTGATAGTGTTCACAACACCGCTTACTACATTGTGATCCTTAGTGGTTTACTCTAACAGCATCTGCCTTAATGATTAATGATTAAAGGATTTTTTTTCCTACTTAAAAATTTTAGGAGCTGGGCATGGTGGCACACGCCTTGAATCCCAGCACTCGGGAGGGAGGCAGAGGTAGGAGGATCACCATGAATTTGAGGCCACCCTGAGGCTTCATAGTGAATTCCAGGTCATCCTGAGCTAGAGTGAGACCCTACTTCAAAAAACAAAAAAACAAAACAAAACAAAATTTAGGAAGTTGTGATTATTGGGAATGAAGAAAAATAATACATTTTGTGTACTTATTCATCTCTTTGTAATTTTGATTTCTTTTACTGTTGAGAAACAAGGCCACCAGTATGTTTGTATTCAAAGTGTAGACCTCAGAATCTTCTACAAAACCGATCAGAAGCAGTGTGCTGGAACATTTTATCTACCTTCATGCTGAAATATTTTTGGAGTATATGCTAAGTATAATTTCTTGTTATTTCTCGATTCATCTCATCTCTAGAGAGAACATGAAAAATTGCTTTGTGGCTTCTAATGCACTGCTCCGAGTATTCCAGAGAGAAATAATTTGTTCTGATCCAATCACAGCGGGGAGGTTTTCCTCAGGACTTAGGGCGCTACTGTGTAGGCTGAGGGGGTGGGTGCTCCTATTATTCTTGGTGCTCCTGTAAGCTAGTCCAGAGGAGAAAAAAAGTTTCCCCTGAGGTTCCTAAACAGAAGCTCACCTGCAGATAGTTAGGTAGCCTTATCAGCGGGGCTGGCAGGGAGAAATAAATCCATTCATTAGTAATGGAGAATTAGGCCTGCTATGTAGGCCAGAGTAGACACTGAAGATAAGATGAAGTCTGTTTTTTCACCTGTTGGTTATTGTTCGGGATGGCCTCTTTCAAGGTATCCCAGCAAACAAACCCACCTGGCCTTCTGGGATGTGGGTTGGGGTGCGCAGAGCTTAATGAGGGTTAAATCCATGAGTCCTAGTAACACTGCTATTCACTGGGGCAGTGGAATTCTGAGATCCCCACCCCCCCACCCCACAGACATAGATGCATCTTTCCTCACCCTTTGCAGATGTTGTTTCAGGGAACAATATGGTGTGTCTCCACCTGTGTCTTAGCAAGTCATTTACATTTTGCTGATAGAATAGCCACACATTCCTTTTTTTTTTTTTCTTTTTAATGCGAGAGAGAAAGAGAATTGGCATTCCAGGGCCTCCGGCCACTGCATTCGACAAGCATAAACCACCTTGCGTGTGTGCTTGTGTCATTCTGTGCTTCTGGCTTACGTGGGACCTGGAGAGTTGAACATGGGTCCTTAGGCTTTGCAGGCAAGTGCCTTAACCACACAATCCTTTTAAGTGCAATACTAAAATAGATGCCTTTTGCCAGCATTTATTTATTTATTTGCTGTGAAAATAACCATATTGAAAAAAATCACTTGTATTAAAATTCAAGTGAAGTGTATTAACTTATACACCATGGCTCTCCGCTCCCCTACCCCTACCAGTATACATTTTTGTTTGTAGAGGAAAGAATTGAACTGTTAGGAAAGGGACTATGAAAAGAATAATCAAAAGACTATGGAGGACTGTCAGTGATAGGGTTAGCCAGGCCAGGAGAAATAGCTGACAGAGGGTAGTCTATAGAGTTTGGTCATAATGCAGCAATTTTGGTTAATCAGATTTTGTGAGGAGTGACAAAATTTAAATGACAGCTTTATTGAAATGTAACGCACATAACATAAATGCTCCTATTTAAAATGCACAATATCCCAGAGTTGTACACCATTACCACAATTAACTGGAGTACTTGTCATAATCCTGTCCCTATTGCTCTTCCACCCACCAGCCCTCGGCAATCACAGACCTGTTTGTGCTAAAGCTACAGAGTGAGTTCCAGGTCAGCCTTGGGCTAAAGTGAGACCCTACCTCAAAAAACAAACAAACAAAAACCAAAAACCCAAAAAGAAATATTTTAAGAAATGATGCATTTCTATGTAACTTGGTCCCTTTCATTGTGTATAAATCCCCGAACTAGATCCAAGTGCATGCTGTCATGATGTATGTAGCTCCCTCTAAAGGTCGATCAACAGTGCTCGGGAGGCAGAGGTGGGAGGATCGCTGTGAGTTTAAGGCCAGCCTGAAGCCACAGAGTGAGTTCCAGGTCAGCCTGGGCTAAAGTGAGACCCTACCTCAAAAAAAACTGAAAAAACAAAAACAAAAAGATTGATTAAAAAAAAAAATTTTAAGCCAGGCATGGTGGTGCATACTTGGGAGGTAGAGATAGGATTGCTGTGAGTTTGAGGCTACTCGGAGACTACATAGTGAATTCCAGGTCAGCCTGGGGTAGAGCAAGACCCTACCTTGAAAAACAAAGTTTACACACACACACAACACACACACACATGAATCTAAGAAGAAAGAGTAATGTGGTGGTGCATGTCTTTAATCCATCTCCATGAGTTTGAGGCCACCCTGAGTCTACATAGTGAATCCAATGTCAGCCTGTGATAGAGTGAGATCCTGTCTTAAATGCTGTCAATTTTTTAAACTTATGTATTTGTGTGTGTGCACACTTTTACCATGGTGCACATATGGAGGTCAGAGGACAACTGCCAGGTGTCTGTTCCACCTTTGAGACACAGTCTCTTGTCAGTGAACTGCCAAACTGAAAATGAATGAATGTCAGACTAGCTGGCCCTTGGGTTCAGGTTCTCCTGGCACCACCTCCCCTTATTGTAGGCATGTGAGGGACCATAAATACATTTACCACTTTGCATCCAGCTGTGGAATCAAACCCAGGCCAGCAGGCTTTGTAAGAAGGACCTTTAACCACTGAGCATCTCCCTGGCTCTAAAGATTTCTTTTTTTTAAAAAAAGCTATGTTTATTTATTTATTTGAGAGAGAAAGGGAGAGAGAGAGAGAGAGAGAGACAAGAGAGAGGATCGGCATGCCAGTGCCTCCAGCCACCACAAACAATTTATGTCTCACATTTTCCAGACTGGACTTAAAGGGCAGTACTTTGAAGTCAAATACATTCTTGGGAAAGAATCTGGACACCCTAGAGCTTCCAGACGCATGCACCACTTTGTGCATGTTGTTTGATGTGAGTACTAGAGGACTGAACGTAGGTTGTTAGGCTTTGCAGGCAAGTGTCTTAACTGCTGAGTCATCTCTCCAGACCACCTCTTGTAGTCTTTATTTTCCATCTCATAGAAAGATGTATTTACTTTGAAGGTAGAAGGATGAAACTGCTTTGAGTCTTTTGGAGTTATCTCCATTGACTGTTGTTTCACAGCTTTCTGGTCATTTCTTTGTCATATTTTGAATGATCACTTTTGGTCAGACCTGACACTGAGGTGGGAGTGTTCTTGATTTTTCTAGAAGGTGTCAACAGCAGGTTCTTGCTGACTGCATCCTGTTGTTGGATGACAGCATTTGTGAGATACATGTCTATTTCAAGACATCCATACTTCTTTGTGGTGTAAATTTTATTTGTTTTCTTTTTAAAAAATATTTTAAAGTATTCTTTATTATTTTATTTATTTTTTTAAGAGAGAGAATGAATGGGTGCACTAGGGCCTCTAGCCACTGCAAATGAACTCCAGACACATGTGCTACCTTGTGCATATGGCTTACGTGGGACCTGGAGAATCGAACCTGGGTCCTTAGGCCTCACAGGCATGTGCCTTAATGGCCATCTCTCTAGCCCAAATTTTATTTATGTTCAAGCAGAGAGAGACAAATATATATATAGAGAGAGAACATGCCAGGGCCTCTAGCCACTACAAACAAATTCTAGATGCATGCTCTCTAGCCCTATTTATCTATTTTTAAATGTATTTTCATTTATTTACTTAAGAGAGAAAGAGGAAGACATATGTTGGGGCAGGGGAGGAGGGAGGGACACTGAGAATGTTACAGGCACACCAAGGCCTTCTGCCACTGCAGATGAACTCCAGATGAATGCACCACTTTGTGCATCTGGCTGTATGTGGCTACTGGGGAATTGAACCTAGGCCAACAGGCTTTGCAAGTAAGTGCATTTAACTGCTGAGCCATTGCTTCAACTCCCTACTCACTTTTTTTTTAGTTTTTCAAGGTAGGGTCTCACTCTAGCTCATGCTGACCTGGAATTCACTATGTAGTCTCAGGGTGGCCTTGAACTCATGGTGATCCTCCTACCTCTGCATCCCAAGTGCTGGGATTAAAGGTGTGCGCCACCATGCCCAGCTCCCTACTTACTTACTTTTAATATCTCTGGAGTTTGCGCTTTCATTTCTGGACTCATTTCCTTTGCCATGTTGGCTCGTAGTCTGAGGGAGTGTCATTTATTTACTTTTCTTCTGTAGCCTGAATCTTTGTTGTGAGATCTAAGAAATTACTATCAAAGCTGATGTCAACTAGCTCTCATCCTGTGTTTTCTTCTAGGAAATTTCCTCCCGCCCCTGCCCCTTAGGAGTTTTATAGTTTCTGGTCTTACATTATTTACATCTTTTGTCTACTTCTTGCCCCATGTGTATGCTGTAAAGGCATCTCTCCAGCCTTCAAAATATTTTATTTATTTATTTATTGAGAGAGAGAGAATTGGCGCGTTTGGGCCTCTAGCCACTGCAGTTGAACTCCTGACCTGTGCACCATCTTGTGCACATGTGCGACCTTGCACACTTGCATCACCTTATGTGTCTGGCTTACATGGTGTATCAGACTGCTTCAGGTTCGCTGAGATGAACTTCCAGACCAGGCACAGTTATGGAGGAAGGGATATTTATTGAAGCTTACAGATCCAGGGGAAGTTCCATAATGGCAGAAAAGCTGGCCTGCCTTCACAGGACCAAACACAGAGAAAAACCACAAGCCAAAAGCCATACAGCACAGCACACTCAGGAACTCCAGCTAGGCATCCTTTGCATATCTTTACATTGAAATCTCAAACCCACCACCACACCTTAAGATCCGCCCAGTGACATTGCCTCCAGCCAGGTGGATGCAGATGCAAACTACAAACTAATAAAACATGTGGGATTTGGAGAGTTGAACCTGGGTTCTTAGGCTTCACAGGCAAGCCATCTCTGCAGCCCTGGGATTGTTTTAATTGCTTTGTCAGATAGTTCATTATTACTGTTCAGAAGAAATTCAACAGATTAAAAAATTGTGTGTGTGTGTGTGTGTGTGTGTGTGTGTTGGTGCTCCAGGGTCTCCTGCCACTGCAAATGGAGTTCCAGATTCATGTACCACTTTGTATCTGGCTTTACATGGGTTCTGAGGAATTGAACCCAGGCTGGCCAGCTTTGCAAGCAAGTGCCTTTGATCACTGAGCCATCCTCCCAGCCCCTCAACTGATTTTTGACTCTGTATCTTACAGCTTGACTGAAACCACTGGTTCATCTGTTTTGGGGGAATCAGATGGCAAGATCTCGCCACCTGCAAATGGACAGTTTTGTTTCTGCCTTTCTGACACGGAGGGCTTTGATGTCCTTTTTTAACCTAATTGCTCAGAGTAGGACTTCTAGTATGATGTCAGAATGGACACACTTGACTTGTTTTTGATCTTAGTGGAAAATGTTCAGCTTTCTGTTGTGTGATTGTAACTGCTGCCCTGTTACATTTGGTCTTAGTAAAGATTAAAACTGAAATTTCCGGTAACAATTAGGACTGATCTAGTGCTTTCTTTAGTCACTCCAGTGGTTTCAACACCCCAACTTTGAGGAATACATGCATTTACTTTGAATTTCATACATTTTGAATGATTAATAGGAATATAATAGGCTTGGTGAGATATTTCTTTCCCAAGTATTTATCTTAAATCTCCCAGTATCTCAAACCTACCCTCCTTCTCTTCCTCTTTTTCACAAATACACACCAGTGTAAAAATGCCATTGTTTTGGGAAACAGTAAATTCAGTCAACGTAGTCTTTTCCTTTGTCTCAGGATTTGAGCCTGTTTCCTACTGTGTATGGCCCGTTCTCCCTGGAGAGGGTGTAAGAATGAACGGCTTTCTCTAAGGACTATACTTCAGTGCCAGAGGTCATATAGAGACGGCCACCAGTACTTTGGTATCTGTTTGTTGAAGATAATAAATGTTTGGCTTCTTCTATTGTGTGCTTTGGATCTCATTTCTGTATATAGCAAATTTTGGCACAAAATTAAAAGGGAGACATATAGAATGCTTATAATTACTATGGTGTTTGATTTCTTTTGTTTTGGGGGTAGTGCTGGGGATTGAACCTGTGTTCTCATTCATGTTAGGCAGGTATTCCATTATTGAGCCTGTCACACACTTGGTCTGCAGTGACTGGTTTACTACAGTCCATGGTTGCAGTCAACTTTAAAATGTGATAAAATGGTTATATGAAAATTTCGTGTTTGTTCATGGGGGCACTTTTTTTTTTCTTGGTGTTTCGAGATAGGGTCTCGCTCTAGGCCAGGCTTACCTGGCACTCACTGTGTAGCCTCAGGCTGGCCTCATGGCAATCCTCCTACCTCTGCCTCCTGAGTGCTGGGATTAAAAGCATGTGCCACCATATGTGGCTTGTTCTTTTTTTTTGGGGGGGGGTGGCATGTGTGCATGCACACGTGTGTAGTATTTGTGCAGGAATAGTGTGTACATATGTGTCCCATGCACACATGTGTGGAGGCGAAAGGAGAACAATTGTTGTCCTCTATCACATTGTTTCCTTAAGACAGAGTCTCCCACCGAAGCTGGAGCTGTTGTTTTTAGTTATAGACTGGCTGGCCAGAAGTCCCCATGAGTTTCCTGTCATTTCCTTCCACCCCCACAGGACTGGGATTACAGGTAGTGGCCACAATCAGGCAGACTCACGCCCTCATGCTTGTATAGCAAGTGTTCTTACCCACTTAGACCCCTCCTTTGTGTGTGTGTGTGTGTGTGCGCGCGCGCATGCGTGTGGAGACCAGAGACGAACATTGAAGGTCCTCCTCCTCCGTTGCTCTTCTGTCTCATTTCCTTAAGGTAGTCTCTCACTCAACTTGTCTTTTGAGGTAAGGGCTCACGTTAGTTTAGGCTGACCTGGAATTCACTATGTAGTCTCAGGGTGGCCTCAAATTCATAGTGAGCCTCCGACCTCTGCCTCCCGAGTGCTGGGATTAAAGGTGTGCGCCACCACGCCTGGGTGTTTTGATTTTTTTACTTTTTTGTTTTTGTTGTTGTTTGTTTTTTTGAGACAAGGTCCCATGTAGCCCAGGCTGGCCTTGAACCTATTCTGCTTCCATTTCCCAATTGTGATTACAGGCATGCGCCACCTCACTGAGTTAAACCTTACTTTTTGGACATATTTTCTATCTTCAGTACATGAGTGCACACCCTCCCCTCCCAACAAAGAGAGAGAGAGAGAGAGAAGAGCTTTAGAAATGGAGTTATAGAGGCTGTGCTATCCAAATACTGGTTCTGTCGGTTCAGTCCCACAAACAAACATAATCACAGTATCTACTGTCAGCCTGCCACTCTTGAGTTATTTTTAAAGTCTCTAAAATGTGCTCTGGGTAGCCTCAGATTCCTCATGAATAAAATAAGTGAAAGACAGTTTCCTGTTGGGCCATTGAACAAAATGTGAACAAGGAACATGGCATAGTATTTGCAGGAAGTCAGTCAGGGCCTCTTAAAATGCCCTAATCCTAATCCCCAGGACGGTGAATGGATGTTACCTGCCTAATGGAAATAAGGTATCAGGTGACATCAGAGTTGCTATCCAGCTTCAGATGGCTGGATTATTTGAGCTTGTTAGATGGGTTCAGTGTGGTCACAAAGTACACTGAGAAGTGGAGGAGGAGGCAAAGGAGTCACAGCCAGCCCGAGCCAGCCATGCTGGCTTTGAAGATGGAGGGGCTGTGAGCTGAGGAATTCCAGCAAGATTTATAAACTGTCCAAAGCAGGGGAATGGATCCTCCTCAGAACTTCTAGATAGGAGCACAGCTGTGCTGACACCTTGATTTTTACCTGAGGAGACCTCTTTGGAACTTCTGACATCCAGAAGTGTGAAATACACTTGCTATTGTCTTAAGATACTAGTTTTGTGGTACCTTATGCTGTAGCCATAGGAAAAAGATCCAGGGCTTATTTAGTATGTATTAGAAGCTACATAAGCATTTCTTTCTCCCCTTCCCCTCGACCGAGGTGGGGTCTTTCTCTATCCTAAACTGGCCTGGCACTCACCCTGTAGTCTCAGGGTGGCCTCAAACTCATAGTAATCCTCATACCTCTGCCTCCCAAGTGCTGGGATTAAAGGTGTGCACCACCATGCGCAGCTCAGTTCTTTCTTTATAAAAAATAGTATTTATTTATTTAGTTATTTATTTAAGAGATGGGGGGAGGGGAGAATGAGAGTGGGTGCACCAGGACCTTTTGCTCCTACAAATGAGCTCCAGATGCATGTGCCACTTTGTGCATCTGGCTTTATGTGGGTACCAAGGAATTGAACCTGGGCCTGCAGCTTTGCAAGCAAGTACCTTTAACCCTAGCGCTGCATTTCTTTCTTAATATAACCTTCTGAGTTCATTCTTGATCCAAACACACTGAGTTTCTCCTTTTAGAGAAAAAGATGCCCTTTGTCTTTTTAAAAATTAATTACTTTCTTTTTTAATAAGTATATACTTCGTATGGATACATCATGTGTTGGTATCAACCTTTTCCTCTTCCCTGTCCCCATTCCACTGAGCAAGAGTGCTGCTTCCATGGTGAGCCTGACAATCTGTACCAGGGTGAAGGAGACAGACACTGAGGATACTCAATACGTACCAAAGAAGAAATCCAGAGGCTCCTGAAAGCTCAACACTTAAAACACACTCACGGGCTGGAGAGATGGCTTAGTGGTTAAGGCGCATGCCTGTGAAACCTAAGGACCCAGGTTCCATTCCCCAGGTCCCACTTAAGGCAGATGTACAAAGTAGCATATGCATTTGGAGTTTGTTTGCAGTGGCTAGAGGCCCTGGTGTACCCATTCTCTCTCCCCCTCTGTCTCAAATAAATAAATAAATAAATAAATAAATAAATAAATAAAAATAAAATATTAAAAAAAAAACACCCACCCACCATAGGTCAGGGAATATTGTGGAAGGGGGAAGAAAGATTTTAAGAGCCACAGGGTGGGAGGGAATATCCAGAGGCATTGTCCCCCGCCCCTCCAATGACTGACTGCTGCTCTCACAACTCATAACCCACAACCCTATGGGGGATACCAGCAACCCCACTGAGGAGGGCCCGTGTCTTCTCTTCCCTAGGGTAGGGTCCCACACTCCATTTCTCCACATTTCCCTTCAATTCATGTCTTCATTTCTTTCCTTTTTCCCACCATGTTAGAATCCTCACAGAGCTATGTTATTATGGGGAGCCTTTACTTGAGCCTACTTAGCTTTCGGGGAGCACACAACGGTCTCTGATGAAGCATAACCCTCATGTCTTCGGAGATTGGCAGGTGAATTTCCACCTAACTCGAATGCTTCGGAGGTTTATGGTACATGGCATGAGTGTGTCTTTGCTGAGCACCGCGGGTGGTGATGAAATTAGGGAAGAATGGGAAGAGCTGTCCCACGGCAGCCCCGTTGTAAACAGTGAGTGAATCATCAACCATTGGCTAGCAGAGAGTGGGAAGGGCAGACCGACAGTGTCCCAGAGAATGGCAGAGACAGTCGTAGGTTTCATGGAGAGGCCAAGTAGAAAGGTCATTTCAGACCAGAACAATCCTGGAATGCTTTGTCAAAGGGCTGCTTGAGCTAGACATGTGCTCTGAAAGGAATTAGGAAAAGTGACTTCAGTGGAAGACTATACATTACCAGAAGTACAGAAGCTCACTGCTTACAGTTTTGCAAACACAAGGGAGGGAGCTCCCCCCATTGTTACTGAGGAAAGACCCAGGATTAAACAAGTTTATCAAAATTACAGTTAACTAGTGACATTTGTTTCAAGTAGGATCAGAACATAAGATGTCTTGATCCCTTGGGTTGTTTTGAGTGACACGACTTTTTCTCTCCTCTCCTCTCCTCTCCTCTCCTCTCCTCTCCTCCTCTCCTCCTCTCTCCTCCCCTCCCCTCCCCTCCCCTCCCCTCCCCTTCCCCCTCCCCTTCCCCTCCTCTCCTCTGCTCTTCTTTTCTGAGCTAGGGTCAGGCTGACCTGGAATTCACTATGTAGTCTCAGGGTGGCCTTGAACTCACAGCGATCCTCCTGCCTCTGCCTCCTGAGTGCTGGGATTAAAGGCATGCATCACCATGCCCGGTTTATTGCTTTTTGTAGCTACATTTGTTATAAATCTCAGTGTATGTTTTGAAACCTCGTAGGATCTAATCTGAGTCATTAGGTGCTAAAACACTGGTAATATATTTTTAATGAAATTACTACAGGGATGAGGAAAGGAAACTATGCTCCATTAACCTTGCTTCTTTTTAGAGGGTCACCAGACTGTAGTGAGGAGATCGTAGAAGATCACTGCGAACTAACTCATGTGTGCACCTTGTGCATCTGGCTAACGTGGGTCCTGGGGAATCGAACCTGGGTTCTTAACTGCTAAGCAGGAGAGATGGCTCAGTGGTTAAGGCACTTGCCTACAAAGCCTAATGACCTGAGTTTAATTCCCTAGTACCCAGGTAAAGTCAGATGTACAAAGTGGTACATGGATCTGGAGTTTGTTTGCAGAGGCTAGAGGTCCTGGTGTTTCTCTCTCTCTCTCTCTCTCTCTCTTTCTCTTTTTGCTCGCAAATAAATAAATTCAAAAATAAAAAAAATTATTTGCAAGTGGTGGAGGGGGAAGAATGGGTGTGCCAGGGCCTCCAGCTGCAGTAAACGAACTGCAGATGCATGTCCTACCTGTGCACCTGGCTCTACAGGGTACTGAGGTATTGAACCCCAGATCATTAGGCTTTGTAGGCAAGTGTTTTAACCACTGAGCAATCTCTCCAGCCCCCAGAGATTTGACAGCATTTTTTTGTTGACAGTGGGGATATTGTTGCCCAGATGACTGACTATACCATTAAGGTGGAAATGTGATTATTTGACTAATATCTGTAACAGTTAATGAATAATGAATTGTTGACAACTAGAGAGGCATTTCCAGTTGTATGTGAAATAAGATATACATTTTTTATGTGTGTCACAGAAAATAGTCATACTATGCCTATCTAATTTTTGGATGAAATGAATTTATGGGGTTAACTTCTTGAAAATAACAGTTCTGACTGCATGGGTGAAGGCTAACGTGCTATTTTGTTGGAACCTGATGTGATGTCTTGGTTCAGAAACCAGCTGTACAATTACTGGGGTGAGGGAGATGCGGTTGAATCCAAACAACACTGGTATTTTAATTACCGTAATTAACTCAATATGGACACCGAAAGCAAAGCAGCTACCAGAAAGTTCACAGGATTGTAGTCTGGACTATTAGGGGAGGCGCGACAGTGTAGTGCTAAGTTATTCTGTAGTGTACAAATACTGTACACAGTGTGCTCTGTTTTTTTTATTTTTTTATTTTTATTTTTTTGAGAGTGAGAGACCCAGAGAGAAAGAGGCAGAGAGAGAGAGAATGGGCATACCAGGGCCTTCAGCCACTGCAAACAAACTCCAGATGCTTGCGCCACCTTGTGCATCTGGCCTATGTGGGTACTGGGGAATCGAGCCCCTAACCGGGGTCCTTAGGCTTCACAGGCAAGCGCTTAACCACTAAGCCATCTCTCCAGCCTGCCCTGTTCTTTTCTAGAGCTCACATTGCCACGTGAGTCAGAAAATGAAAATAACATGTCCGTGAGGATGTTCAAACTGAATCCCCTCATCCATTGCTTGTAGAAATGGACAGGGCTTCGTGGTCCCTCAAACAGCTCAACATGGAGTTATTGCAAGAGACCGTGGCATGCGTCCACACACACACTCTCTCTCTCTGTCTCATTTAAAAGATAATAAATTTGAACCGAGCGTGGTTGCACAGAGGTAGGAGGATCGCCATGAGTTTGAGGCTACCCTGAGACTACATAGTGAATTTCAGGTCAGCCTGGGCTAGAGTGAGACCCTACCTCAAAAGATATCCAGGCTCATGCTTTTAGTCCCGACATTCAGCAGACTGAGGTATAAAGATTGCTACGAGTTCGAAGTCAGCCTGGGCTACAGAGTGAGTTCCAGGTTAGCTCAGGCTAAAATGAGATTCCATCTCAAAATAAATAAGTAAATAAAATAGATAAACAAATTTGAATCTCTTCCTCAACCATACACAAAAATTAAAAATGGGTTGTAAACCTAAATGTAAGAGTTGAAACTATAGAATTCTTAAAAGAAGGATATGAGTAAGTCTTAATGACCTTGAATCATACGAACCATCTTGACTAAGGTAAACCAAAATAACAAAACATTAAAAAGGCAAACTGGATCTCATCAACATTAAAACATTTTTTTTTGGTTTGTTTTTTTGTTTTATCAAGATAGGGTCTCGCTGTAGCCCAGGTTGACTTGGAGTTCACTATATAGTCTCAGGGTGACTTTGAACTCATGGCAATCCTCCTACCTCTGCCTCTTAAGTGCTGGGCTTAATGGCATGTGCCTCCACACCCAGCTTTTCATTAAAGCATTTGTGCTGTTAAGGATACTGTCAAAGGAAAAGGACAACTTGATATGAGACATGATATTTGTAAGCCTTATCTCTTAAGAGTCTTGGATCTAGAATACGTAAAGAACTTTTTTTTTTTTTGCTTTTTGGAGGTAGGGTCTCACTCTGGCCCAGGCTGACCTGGAATTCACTCTGTATTCTCAGGGTGGCCTCAAACTCATGGCGATCCTCCTACCTCTGCCTCCCGAGTGCTGGGATTAAAGGCATGCGCCACCACGCCCGGCTTTAGAATACGTAAAGAACTCTTGATAGACAAGTAAGTAACCCAATTTAAGGTAATTAATAAATGGGTGATTCTGTGGTATAAGAATTCTATAAGTAGGGTACAGGAGATGGCTCAATGGTTAGAATGCTTGTTTGCAAAGCTTGATGGCCCAGGTTTGATTTCCCAGTATCCACGTAAAACCAGATGCACCAGATGGTGCGTGTACCTGGAGTTTATGTGCACATGCCAGGGTCTCTGGTGTGCCCATTCTTTCTCTTTTCCCTTTCTCCCCCTCATAAAGAAAAAAAAAAAGAATTCTGTAGATAAAAACTGTTAAGAGGAAAGAAAAGAAAAACTGTTGAGAATAAATGAAACGTGTTCAGGATTTCTAGTCTCACAGCATTCACGGCTGGAACCCTCTCATTCCCGTATATCTCAGCTGTGCCTCCTTCACTGATGAGGTTCTAACTAGAATCCCTTCTGTTCCATAGCTTGAGTGAAATGTTTGGTGCTTTAGTATTATTATTGTTGTTGTTGTTGTTATTAGGAAGGAGAGAGAGAGGAAATGGGCGTGCCAGGGCCTCTGGCCTCTGCAAAGGAACTCCAGATGCATGCACAACTTTGTGCATTTGTCTTTTTTTTTTTTTTTTTTTGATTTTTCGAGGCAGGGTCTCACTGTGGCCCAGGCTGACCTGGAATTAACTATGTAGTCTCAGGGTGGCCTTGAACTCACGGCAGTCCTCCTACCTTTGCCTCCTGAGTGCTGGGATTAAAGGCGTGCGCCACCACGCCCGGCTTGTGCATTTGTCTTTAATGCAGGTACTGGGAATTGAACCTGGGCCATCAGGTTTTGCTAGCCAAGTGCTTTGATCTGCTGAGCCATCTGTTCAGCCCTGGTGCTTTATTTATTAATTACTATTTTAAAAATGTTATTTATTTATTTATTTGCAAGCAGGGAGAGACAGAGAAGAAAGCTAGGCAGCGGTGGGGGGTGTGGGGAAAGAATGAGAATGAATGACCATACCAGGGCCTCTAGCCACTACAAACAAAATCCAGAACTCCAGACACATGTGTGACTGGCTCACATGGGTACTGGGGAATTGAGCCTGGGTCTTTAGGCTTCGCAGGCAAGCACATTAACTGCTAAGCCATCTCTCCAGCCCTATGCATGCTTTTAAGTCTAGATTCTGCATATGGGGGAAAACATGTGATACATACATGTCTTTCTGGGTTTGGCTTATTTCAATTAACATGATAATCTCCAGTTCTATCCATTTTCCTCAGGGCCACATAATTTTACTCTCTTCATAGCTGGATAAAGGTTGGTGAATCTTTGAGAGCGTGTTGCATATACCGTGGCTTTTTGCCCTTGGATTTTGCAACATCAATCACCCAAGAAAAGGGTTTTCCCCGGGGCCACCATGCAACCATGATTCCATTCAGGAAGCAATGTTACTGGTTGTCCCAGATTCCTTTTCTGGGAGACAGATGCTGAGAGAGGATGGCGCAACAGTGGAAGGAGAAAGCAAGATTGGACAGGCCAGGCCGGCACATGGGGCCCACAGAGCAGTTCCATGTTGGCAGAAGTTGTTCGGCCTGTCCCTCCACTTTTCTCAGTTACTGTCTGGTCCAGAGAAAAGTGCAGTTCTTGAAAACCAAAACCAACTTGGATTCATTCCACACAGCAGTGAGTCTTTCAGATGTGAGTGGTACGTCTTGTCTAGTATAATACAGAACTGTGATCCGTATACAGACCATATTCAAACCCATGGAATGTCAAAGAATGCTCTCGCACCCCATCAGAGCTTTCCTTTTATCATTTAGGGAATTTTTCCAAGACTCTCCCCAGATGATTCTTCTGTGTTTGTCCATCTTTTCTTCCCTCCCTCCCTTGGAGAGACAGAGAGAAATAGGCAGAGAGAGGATGGGTTCACCAGGGCCTCCAGCCACTGCAAACGAACTCTAGATGCATGCGTCCCTTGTGTATCTGGCTTACGTGGGAATCAAGCATGGGTCTTTAGGCTTCACAGATAAGCATCTTAACTGCTAAGCCATCTCTTCAGCCTTTCCCGTTTGCTTTATTGGTCTTTTATGTCACTGGTAAAGGGGAGTGGGAGCTCCAGGATTAACTTAGTGCAGTTCTTGAAAACCACTTGAAACTATGGGTCCAAAGGTGGGGTTACCTTCCCTAATCATTCACATCTGATAACTAAATAAGACAAGTTAAAAAAAAAAACCTGGGATGGAGAGATGGCTTAGTGGTTAAGGCATTTGCCTGCAAAGCCAAAGGATCCCAGTTAGATTCTTCAGGACCCACGTAATGGACAAGGGGGCACATGTGTCTGGAGTTCGTTTGCAGTGGCCGGATGTCCTGATGCCCCCATTCTCTCTCTTCCTCTTTCTCTTAAATAAATAAATAAATAAATAAAATATATTTTTTAAAAAACCTTAATTACTTAACAAGGAATAAGGGAGGAAAGGCTGAGGAGAGTCAGCCAGCACCATTTTGCTGGAGTTTCCTGTGCATATCTTTTTCTTCCATAATTGAGAAAAGAAACTGAATTTTTGTCATTAAGCCAGCTTCCTAATTATTCTGTCTTTTGAACAGAATCCATCTGTTTCTTCTTTCATGGAGTTCACCAATTTTCTGATTTAATAGGATGAATTATTGTCTATTTCTGCTTCTCAGCTGCCACCCTGGGACTTTTTTCCTTCCTATCTTGGATCACTTCCACGCGTGTCTTGTATATGTCATGTCAGACTTTATTGGTTTTCATCCTAGTTTTGCGAAAGGACACCTTCAAGTCAACGTCTGTATTCTGCCTTCTGCTTGATTGATCTTTTGGATGTAAATGTCTAGGCCAAAATTATTTCACTCTGGAAGATTCTGAGACACTGCTGTGTCCGCTATAATTGTCTGGTTTTTAATTAGATTCTTGAATCTTGATTCTTATTCCCCGCCCCCCAAAGTCATTTAGGAATGCTCTTTTCTTGGCTGCTGTGAAATTTCACAGAATTTGCCTTGATATTTCATTTCTGTAAAACAGAGTGTAGGCTGTTTCTTCTTGACTGAAGCTCTATCTTATTTTTGATCTAAAATTTTTTATTTTGTTTATTTATTTGCAAGGAGAGAAAAGAGAGAGAGAGAGAAAGAAAATAGGTGTTCCAGGGCTTCTAGGCACTGTAGACAAACTCCAGGTGCATGCACCACTTTGTGTATTTGGCTTTACATGGGTTCTAGGGAATCGAGCCAGGGTCATTAGGCATTGTAGGCAAGCGTCTTAACCTCTGAGCCATGTCTCCAGCCTCCTATTTCTGATCTTTTATTTGTGCTTTTGAAGCAGGGTCCTACTGTAGCCCAGGCAGACCCAGAACTACTTTGTAGCCCCACTCTGGCTTCCAACTCATGATGATCCTCCTACCTTAGCCTCCCGTGTGCTGGGATTAAAGGTGTGTGCCACCATTGCCAGGCTCTCATTCCTCATAGTTTTTTTTTTTTTTTTTTTTTTTTCGAGGTAGGGTCTTGCTTTAGCCCAGGCTGACCTGGAATTCAATATGTAGTCAGTGTCAGGGTGGCCTTGAACTCACAGTGATCCTGATCTTCCTACCTCGGCCTCCTGAGTGCTGGGATTAAAGGTGCGCGCCATCCCCAACCCTCCCTCTGCCCCTTCAACTTTTTGGCCGAGGTAGGAGGATCACTGTAAGTTCAAGGGCAGCCTGAGACTACATAGTGAATTCCAGGTTAGCCTGGGCTAAAGCAAGACGCTGTACCTCAAAAAAACAAACAAACAAAAAAAAAAAAAAAAAAAAGGAAAGAAAAAAATAAATAGAAAACACCCAAACACAAAACTTACACTTATCTCTAACTTTTCTCTCTGGCATTCTACATTCTCATCATTAGAAGGTTTTGTGGGCGCCTTCTTTAAATTACACGTATAGTCTTCTTAAGTTCAGCTGCTAGCTTCCTGGGGCAGGCCACATCCATTGCCTTTCTGGGTCATTGTGGTAGAGCTTTCTGAGGGCTCGACACAGGCCACCTTTGACAGATTCACTTGCAAGGAGGTAGGCAGGAAACGCCTTTCCATCAGGGACGTCCCCAGTTTTCTGTGTTTGAATTGGTGCATGTAGCAGACTGCACAGAGACACACACACCAGTTCACCGGGAGAACAGCCACAGCTGTTCGTCTCTCCACTTCCAGGTGGAGCTGGTTGGGGGTGGAGAAGTGAGGCCCGCTTGGGTGGATTTTGTTAGCAAGGCACAGCGACCTTTGCTTCACGAAGCCATTAAGTTCTCTCATTGATTGAATGGAACTTCCAGGATCCCTGCAGAGTATGTGCCCATCACTGGAATCTTCTAGCTAATGAGTCCAGAGTTATGGCCACTGACCAGGTATTTCTGGCTCCCTGCAGTCTCTCTGCACTTCTACCAATGGATCATTTTTATCCTAAGCAACATGGCCTAGTAACGCCGCAGGTACTCCGTCTTGTGAACATAGCAGAGCCAAGTTAACCGGATCCAGGAGCGATCCCTCATGCCTATAGGCAAGAGATCTGCCTGCTTCTGCACTTCTCTCCCGGCCCTCCGTTTTCTCACACTAGCCCCAGTGAGCCTTGAAAATGGAATTCAGGTCGCCTGATGACCCCAGCAAATCCACAGTGGCGCTCACCCTCCACTGAGTGAATGAAGCCCTCACAAGCCCTCTTGACCTGTTCCCACCAGTCCTTGCACATCCCTTTAATGGTTTCGTTGCTTTAATGTACCAGGTTTGATCTCACAGGACCATGGAGCTACCCCATGGCTAGAATCTTCTTACCTCTGCTCAAGCATTATCTTGTCTTTTAAATTTTTAATTCTTATTTTAAAGAGAACAAGCGAGAGAGAGAGATCGGGGAGAATTGGGGTGCTGGGGCCTCAGCTACTGCAATTGAACTCCAGATGCTTGGGCCACCTACTGGGTTTGTGCGTCTGCCTTATGTGGGATCTGGAGAATAGAACATGGGTCCTTAGGTTTCTCAGGCAAGCACCTTAATCACTAAGCCATCTCTCTTCAGCTCATATTTTCTTTTCTTTTTTTAAAAAATTATTTATTTGTTTGCAAGGAGGGAGGGAGGGAGAGAGAGAGAGAGAGAGAGAGAATGAGAATGGGTGCTCCAGGGCCTCTAGCCACTGCAAACAAACTCCAGATGGATGCACCACTTTGTGCATCTGGCTTTATGTGGATACTGGGGAATTAAACCTGGGTACTTAGGCTTTGCAGGCAAGCTCCTTAACTGTTTAGTTATCTCTCCAGCCCAAGCATTATCTTTTCAGCAAGGTGTATGTGTGTGTGTACATATGTGTTTGTGTATATATATGGGCACACTTGTGCTATGACATACACGTGGAGGTCAGAGGACAATCTCAGGGTCCTCAGGGGGTCAGTCCCCCCTTCTACCTTGCTTGAAACAGGATCTCTGTAGTGTGCCTTGGGAAGGCCAGAGTAGCTGGGATGAGCTGTCGATTCTCCAGACTCTACTTGTCGTTGCTACAGGCCCTCACCTGGCTTCACGTGGGTTCCTGGCATCCAAACTGAGGTCACCACTGAGCTATCTCCTCAGCTCTCAACAAGGCTTATTTTCTTACTTTATTTTATTTTATTTTTTGGTTTTTTGAGGTAGGGTCTCCCTCTAGTCCAGCCTGACCTGTAATTCACTATGTAGTCTCAGAGTGGCCTCAGTCTCAGCCGATCCTCCTACCTCTGCCTCCTGAGTGCTGGGATTAAAGGTGTGCGCCACCATGCCCAGCAAGGTTTATTGTAACTCATACCTGTCACTCCACAGCTCTTTCTTTTTGTGGTTTCTCACACTTGGTCATGCCTTGTAGTTTACTTGTCTGTTATTTATTGCCTCTTATTGTTGGTACATCTTCATTGTCTAGGCCAGTGCCTGAAACCTAGAGATGCTCAACATGTTTTATATGTGATGTGTGTGGTTTGAGCAAGACAAGAATCTGTTTCTCAAACGTGTGAGGTAGAGGCCTGTGGGCCAGGCCCGTGGGCTCATTCTGATATGGTCAGTATGTGTCTTTTCCTGTTCTAGTGTTTGGTATGTGGGGGAAGTCAAGACATCTAGGCCTCATCTCAGAGTGGCCCACCTTATTCCTCATAGTCTTGTGGCTAGAACTTGGTCATATTGCTACAGCCTGTTACAAAGGAAGCTGGGAAATGTAATTTTTAGGTCAGTACTTGTAGTGACTTGAATGTAACAAATGTTCCCCATACCTCATGTATTTGTGATTAAACCTCACACTTAATCCCCAGCTGGTAGAGCCTTTGCGTGGTGGAGCTTTGCTAGGGGAAGTGAGGAGGTGTGTTAGTTACCCTGAGGTATTACAAGCCAGCTCTTCTTGTCCAAATGAGCTAGTTCACTCTTTTTTTAAAAATTATTTATTCATTTATTTATTTATTTATAGGGGAGGGGGACATGGTCTCCTGCCACTGCATATGAATTCCAGATGCGTGTACCACTTTGTGCATCTGGTTTCATGTGGGTACTGGGGAAATGAACCCAGGCCCTCAGGCTTTGCAGGCAAGCACTTTACTTGCTGAGCCATCTCTCCAGCCCCCAGCTCACTCTTTAATGCCTCCCTGTGATGTGCTGTTGTGATGCCTGGCTACTCCTGCCCTCCTTTTCCTCTGTGATGAAACTTCCCCTTGAAACTATAACCTGGAAATCAACCCTTTCCCTTCCTAAGCTGCTTCTGGTCTGGTGTTTCATCCCAGCAATGAGAAGGGAACTGCTACAGTAGTCAGGTCTGTGGCAAAAACTTGGGTCTTTCCTTTTCTTTTCTTTTCTTTTCTTTTCTTTTCTTTTCTTTTCTTTTCTTTTCTTTTCTTTTCTTTTCTTTTTTCTCTTCTCTTCTCTTCTCTTCTCTTCTCTTCTCTTCTCTTCTCTTCTCTTCTCTTCTCTTCCCTTCCCCCTTCCCTTCCCTTCCCTTCCCTTTTCCTTTTCCTTTTCCTTTTCCTTTTCCTTTTCCTTTTCCTTTTCCTTTTCCTTTTCCTTTTCCTTTTCCTTTCCTTTTCCTTTTCCTTTTCCTTTTCCTTTTCCTTTTCCTTTTCCTTTTCCTTTCCTTTTCTTATTTTTTTCACCAAAGGAAGGAGATGGATGTCAGAATATAGTTTGATGTTTAATAGTTTAAATATGGGAACACAGCTTTCTCTATGTTGTGTCTTAAGACATAATTGTCATCAAAATCTCTTTAAGGGGGCTGAACAATTGGTTCAGCACTTAAGGCACTTGCCTACAAAGCCTAATGACCCAAGTTCGATTCCCCAGTACCCACATAAAGCCAGATGCACAAAGTGGCACATGCATTTGGAGTTTGTTTATAGTGGCTAGAGGCCCTGACGTGTCCATTTTGTCTCCTTGCAAATAGCGGTTAAGGCACATGCCTGTGAAGCCTGAGGAACCAGGTTCGATTCCCTAGTACCCACATAAGCCAGATGCACAAGGTGGCGCATGTTTCTGGAGTTTGTTTGCAGTGGCTGAAGGCCCTGGCACGACCATTCTCTATCTGCCTCTCTCTCTTTCTCTTAAATAAATAAATATATTTAAAATAATAAAAATATTTAAACAAAACTCTTTAAACTCTTTGTTGCTAAGCATAGATTTTACAAGTAAATATTAGTGGTAAGAAGACTGGTTTGAGATTGTGCATTGTCTTTGAAACAGCAAAGCTTTAACAAAAAATTTCAAGTGGCGTCACCCTCTTGTTCAGCAGCCAAACTGAAAGCATGATTTTAAAGATAGGTAGAAACACTTGGAATGAGAGCTTGGTGAGCCGAGACAAGGCTGTTGATGAGAACACCTCAGGGGCTGAGGAAATGGCTCAGCAATTAAAAGCATTTGCTTGCAAAACCTGTGGACCTGGGTTCAGTTCCCCAGCACCCATGTAATGCCAGTATGCATCAGGAGTTCTTTCGCAGTGGAATGAAGCTGTGGTGTGCCCATATTCCATCCCTCCCCCTGCCCTTGTGCTTGCAAATAAAAAAAACCCTTCAGAATTCACATATGAATTGAATTGTCTTTTAACTCAAATGAGATGATCTTAGGTAAAATGCCTATCTCTTATCCAGGTGCTAACCTGGCCTGACCCCGCTTAACTTCTGAAATCAGCATGTTCAAAGGTGGTATGGCTGTAGAATATGTCTAATGCATCAATAAGAAAGATTATAAATCCACATACTGGGTTGTTTTTATATATATATATATAATATCTTTAATTTCTAAAAAATATTTTATTTTTATTTTTTTGAGGCAGGGTCTCATTTTAATCCGGGCTGATCTGGAATTCACTATGTAGTCTCAGTCTGGCCTTGAACTCACAGCAATTCTCCTACCTCGGCCACCCAAGTGCTGTGATTAAAAGCGTGCACCACTGCGCTTTTTAAAGTAAGTGTTAAAGGAATGTTTTACATAAAATCACTTTGCAAGCTATTGGCAATAAGCAACAATACCTTCTCTTCATAAATGACACATGCTGGCTGGCCCTGATGTAGAAACAAAATCTAGTGGGAGCAGTACACTAATCCTTATCAATATGCAAGTTATTAGAGTTAACCTAGAAAGATACATGCCCATTGGGCAATTACTTCACACGATAACACAGGATAAAAGGTACATTTAACTCCATTGCATATTCCATTTCATTGGTCATTCTCTGCCACTATATAAATCAAATACTTACTGATCTAAATATATTTTATTTTAAGAGAGAGAAAGGCAGGAGAGAGACAGAGAGGGAGATGGATGTACCAGGGCCTCTAACCACTGCAAATGAACTCCAGATCATGTGCTACCTTGTGCATCTGGCTTATGAGGTTACTGGGGAATCGAACCTGGGTCTTTAGGCTTTGCAAGCAAGCACCTTAACCACTAAGTCATCTCTCCAGCCCTACTTAGTGGTCTAAATATGCCATACCTCCGAGTCACAAGAACTCTAATACAGCTGCAGCAACAATTTTCGTCAAGTATGATTTCGTATGCAATGAATTGTCAAGACTGCTTGAAAAGGCAGGGCTTTTCTGTCTCTGAACGAGGTCACTTCCTGAAGGTTCTGTAAAGCTATCCTTGAGACTCGCCTCTTAAGAGATTTCCTTGCCTGATCTCCTTAATCTCACACAACTCAACAGATTTCTTGTCAGTCCTTACAGTTCTAAAATGAAAAAATACACAATTCTTTACTCTCTGATGAAATGTGCAATATAACCAGGGCAGCAGGGACTCTGAATTGACAGCTGGCAGTACGGGACAGTAGGGTGTGTGAGCAAGAGTGGGACCCAGAGAGGGGCAGTAGCTGAGTGGGGCCTTTTGGGCTCTACCCCAGAAGCAGACCACACTTCTTTTTTTTTTCTCTCTCTCTTTTTGGTTGTTGTCCCTGGGTAGGCCCGGAAGACCTCACTCTGCTGCATTGTCTATAGAAGTGTCATAAAGATGCCCTAGTGAAGTAGGAGGGGTACAGGTCCCCCTCCTTGATAGAAGAATTTATAGACCCATTTCAGTTTTTTTTTTTTTTTTTTTTGGTCTTTCAAGATATGGTCTTGCTCTAGCCCAGGCTGTCCTGGAATTCACTATGTAGTCTCAGGGTGGCCTTGAACTCGCAGCGATCCTCCTACCTCTGCCTCCTGAGTGCTGGGATTAAAGGCATGCATCACCACGCCCAGCTTGCAGACCTGTTTAAAACCATTGCTTGGGCTGGAGAGATGGCTTAGCGGTTAAGGCGCCTGCCTCCTAAGCCCAAGAATGCTGGTTCCAATCTCCAGCAGTTCCAATCTCCAGGTCCCACGTTTAGCCAGATGCAGTGTTGCAAGCACGCTATGCTGCACTTGCCCATAAGGGGGCGCACTCATCTGGATTTCGTTCACAGCAGCTGAGAGACTGCTGGCGCGCCCATCTCTATCTGTCTCCCTCTCCCTCTCTGTCTCTCTCTCTCTGTGTCTCTCTCCAAAAATAAATAAAATAAAATAAAATAAAAAAAAACCCATTGCTTGATCCATTAACTTTGTCTGTCACCATAAACATTTGCCATTTCTTTGTGTTGAGACCATTCAAAATCTTAATTTTCTCCAGTTTTTCTGTTGTTTTTTTTCTTTCCTTTCTTTTTTAAAAAAATGTGCCACCCTGTGCTAAACCATCTCTTCATCCCTTCCTTCTTTCCTTCCTTCTTTCCTTCCTTCTTTCCTTCCTTCCTTCTTCCCTCCTCTTTCTTTCTCTCTTTCTTTCTCTCTCTTTCTTTTCCTTTCTTTCTTTCTTTCTTTCTTTCTTTCTTTCTTTCTTTCTTTCTTTCTTTCTTTCTTTCTTTCTTTCTTTCTTTCTTGTTGTTTTCTCAAGGTAGTCCTACTCTAGCCCAGGTTGACCTGGAATTCACTCTGTAGTCTCAGGATGGCCTCAAACTCATTATAATGCTTTTACCTCTGCATCCTGAATGCTGGGGTTAAAGATATTTGCCACCATGTCCAGCACCATTTTCTCCATTTTCTTTTTATTTGAGAGAGACAGAGAGAGAGAGAGGAAAAGGCAGAGAATGGGCACACCAGGGCCTCTCAGCCGCTGTGAATGAACTCCAGACGCGTGCTCACCCTTGTGCACATGTGCAACATTGCACACTTGTGTCACTTTTGTGTCTGGCTAAACGTGGGACCTGGAGATTTGAACAAGCATTCTTAGGCTTCCCAGGCAGGCACCTTAACCACTAAGCCATCTCTCCAGCTCCA
The DNA here is from genome assembly GCA_036365145.1 of Orientallactaga sibirica. Classification (NCBI taxonomy): domain Eukaryota; kingdom Metazoa; phylum Chordata; class Mammalia; order Rodentia; family Dipodidae; genus Orientallactaga; species Orientallactaga sibirica. The sequence goes on from JAEOAD010000040.1 coordinate 16,931,914, forward strand.
TTTTCTCCATTAAAAAAAAAATTATTATTTATTTATTTATTTATTTGACAGAAAAAGAGGGAGAGAGAAAGAGAGAATGGGCACACCAGGACCTCCAGCCACTGCAAATGAACTCCAGATGTGTGTGCTCCCTTGTGCATCTGGTTTACCTGGGTCCTGGGGAATCGAACCTGTGTCCTTTGGCTTTGCAGGCAAACACTTTAACTGCTAAGCCACCCTCCAGCCTCCATTTTCTCCATTTTTTAACCTTACATTTTTTCAGTGCTTTTAGATTTAATTATTATTGTTGTTATTATATTTGTGTTTCTTTTGGAGGCAGTGGCTCACAAGCACAGGCTAACCTGGTACTCAGCCTGTAGGCCAGGCCAGCCTTCAACTCACAGTGATCCTCCTACCTCAGCCTTCCAAGTGTTGGGATTATTGGCGTGAATGATACTGCTCAGCTCAAATTTTACTTTTGGCATTGAACTTGCCTCAGAACTTACAAGACCCTTGAGTCATTTCTTTTTTTAAAAAATATTAAAAAATATTATTTATTTATTTGTGGGAGAAGATAGAGAAAGAGAGAATGGATGTGCCAGGGCCTCCAGCTGCTGCAAACAAACTTCAGACACTTGTGCCACCTTGTGCATCTGGCTAAATATGGGTCCTAGGGAATTAAACTTGGGTCCTTTGACTTTGCAAAAAAGTGCCTTAACCGCTAAGCCACCTCTCCAGCCCTCAAATCAACTTTTCAATATCATATGTCACGTGATTTCTTACTGTATAAGTGGGAGCTATTGAGGATTTCGCAACTTCCGTTTACTTTAATCTTTTGCAAATAACACAATTGTGGCAAATACAGTGGAACCATTTCATTGTTTGAAATGATCCTTTTAATTAGACTAAGTGTAGGAAGGATTTTTGAAATGCTTAAAGTTCTTGCAAGTAAAAATTTTTAAGTCTTGGTTTGGGAAGCGGGCTCAGTGGACACGGCACTTGCTACACAAGTACTAGGCTCGGCATTGACATTGAAGAAGTAGGATTTTGACAGTAATTACAGAAGAGCGCTGTTTCCTTTTACACTGCCTTTTCCTTTATCATGTGTTGCAGTCAGGTTCGCACTGCTGGTAAAAATCACCTGACCAAGAGCAGCTTTTGGGGAAAAAAGGGTTTATTTTGGCTTATAGACTCTAGGGGAAGCTCCATGATGGCAGGGGAAAACGATGGCATGAGCAGAGGGTGGACACCACCTCCTGGCCAACATCAGGTGGACAATAAGGACAGGAGAGTGTGCCAGACACTGGCAAGGGGACACTGGCTATAACATCCATAAGCCCACCCCCCAACAATACACTGCCTCCAGGAGTTGTTAATTCCCAAATCTCCATCAGCTGGGAACCTAGCATTCAGAACACCTCAGTTTATGGGGGACACCTGAATCAAACCGCCACAGCTGGCCCGTGTGGAGCCTACCTGTAGTGCCAGTGCTTGCCTTTAACTCAGTGCTCGGGAGTCTGAGACAGGGCATCCTTGGGGCAAGCCCAGGGTTCAGGTGAGGGACTCTGATTGAGGAAGCCCTCTGACATCAACTTCTGTCCTCCACATGCGCGTGCGCGCACACACACACACACACACACAACTATGCATACACACATGCAACGCTACACACATATACATGCAAAATTAATAAATAAGATTTTAAGTTTTGTGGCTTGTTTTCATTTTTAAGTTGATGTATGCTTTTTTTTTTTTTTTTTTTTTTTTTTTGGTTTTTCGAGGTAGGGTCTCACTCTGGTCCAGGCTGGCCTGGAATTAACTATGTAGTCTCAGGGTGGCCTCAAACTCTCGGCGATCCTCCTACCTCTGCCTCCCGAGTGCTGGGATTAAAGGCATGCGCCACCACGCCCGGCTTGATGTATGCTTTTTAACACACACTATAGTTTTTGTATACACACATATACTTTTTTTTTTTTTTTTTGTTTTTCGAGGTAGGGTTTCACTCTGGTCTAGGCTGACCTGGAATTAACTATGTAGTTTCAGGGTGGCCTCGAACTCACGGCGATCCTCCTACCTCTGCCTCCCGAGTGCTGGGATTAAAGGCGTGCGCCACCACGCCCGGCTATACTTTTGTTTTTTGAGAGACTCTTACTATATAGCCCATGCTGACTTCAAACTCATGATCCTCCTGCCTCAGCCTCTTATGAGGGCTAGAATTCCAGTTGAGTAGCCTGCTTTGTACTTTGATCTCTCAGATGTCACAGCTTTTACCGAAAGGCTTGCCTTTGATTTTTTTGTTTGAAATCAGGCACATGTAACTCATTTGTTCGCTTTTTTGTTACTCTATCTCTAACATTCTTTGAGGCTCTCTATATAACTTAATGATTTGGAACAAGTAAACATTAATTAGCTTTTGATGTGGCTGACATTTTGCCACTATTACTTATGATGCTTGTTAGTTTGCCTGTCCTCGCTTCCTTCTTCCTCCCTCTCTGTCTGTATGTGCACATAATCCTTGCTGAAGTATAATTCATATAACATAAAATCCACCCTTTAAAAGTATTTTATCCAGTAGATTCTGGCATATTCACAGGGTTGTATAACATAAACTTGAGTGTATGTGTGTGTGTGTATATATATATATATATATATTTTTTTTTTTTTGTTTTTTTGAGGTAGGGTCTCATTCTAGCTCAGGCTGACCTGGAATTCACCATAGTCTCAGGGTGGCCTTGAACTCACAGTGATCCGCCTACCTCTGCCTCCCAAGTGCTGCGATTAAAGACATGCGCCACCATACCTGGCAAATTTGAGAATATTTTTACATTGTTTTTCACCCTTAAAAGAACTCCTTTACCCATTAGCAGTAATTTCTCCTAATTTACATTCTATTTCTATATTTTTTTGTCATAATAATTTAGGTTTATTAAGTGGAGCTTTAAAAAATACTTTTATTTGTTCATTTGCAAGGAGAGAGAGAGAGAATGAGAGAATGAAAAGGAATGAGCATGCCAGGGCCACTTGCCATTGCAAACGAACTCCAGATGCATGTGCCACTTAATGCATTTGGCTTTACGTGGGTAGTGGGGAATCAAACCCGGACAGTCAGAATTTTCCAGCAAGCACTTTTAATTGCTAAGCCATCTCTCCGGCCCTTGAGATGCAGATTTGATTTATGATGTATCTCACTGTCATCACATCCCTGTCTTTCAGGGAAAGCTCTCTTTTCATACAGCTTTATATGTCAGTTCCAGCACTTCTCTTATTGATTGCTGAGCCAGTGGAAGAGGGAGACAGGGCCCAGTTTCAACAAATACTTCTCTGCAAAACACCTGTAGATCTATTTCACTTACATTTCTTTGCCTAACGTAAGTCATGTAAGAATGGCTAACTGCAGGAGGGAAAGTATTAGCCAAGAATGAGGAAAATGGACAATGTTAATCTGTGTGTGCTTTGAGTAAAAGAGTATTAATTTGTCCAACCCTGATGTGACTGCACTCCTTTGGTAAGCCTGATCACCACTCCAGTCTATCTGGAACTAATGCATGTCTCTCAGAAAAGCAGTTGTAGAAGTTTGCCTGGGCCATTTTTAGCTTTTTAAAAAAATTAAAAAATTTTTTTATTTATTTGAGAGAGAGAAAGAGGCAGAGAGAGAGAGAGAGAGAGAGAAAAGTGTGCCAGAGCCTTCAGCCACTACAAATGTACTCCAGATGCATGCGCCCCCTTGGGTCCTGTAGAGTCGAACTGGGATCCTTTGGTTTTGCAGGCAAATGTCTTAAATGCGAAGCCATCTCTCCAGCCCTGCCTTGGTCAGTTTTTTTTTTTTTTTTTGGTGTTCAAAAAATTTTTTTAAAAATATATTTTTATTTAAGACAGAGAGAAAGAGAGAGAGAGAATGGGTATGCCAGGGCCTTCAGCTGTTGCAAATGAACTCCAGATGTATGTGCCCCTTTGTACATCTGGTATATGTGGGTCCTGGGGAATCAAACCTGGGTCCTTTGGGTTTGCAGGCAAGTGCCTTAACCTCTAAGCCATTTCTCCATCCCTGCATTCAAAATTTTTTACCAGCCATTTCTATCTACCAGCTCTCTTTTATAAGATGGGTGATTTTTTTCCTCTTACGTGCATTATTTAATGCTGATGAATCATCCCAGCTCTGCCATTGCTTGGCTGTGAGAGAGCTTATATTACTTCTTTGTCTCAAAGGATAGACAGAGCCAGTTGAAGTTTGCAGTCTGTATTTATATTTAGCCTAATGAATTTAATGGAGGGAAAGCTTGAGTGGCAACCATTACGGATAACAGCCGACCTGTAGGGGGATAATTGCTTCTCTTTTCTCCTTATTCTTACCTTAAAGCACTTCTGTGGGAACTCAGAAATTTAGATGTGGGCGTTCTTTCTTTATTTTTTCTCTTTTTGAAAGGTTTTATTTATTTATTTGAGAGAGTCAGAGTGAGAGAGATAGAGACAGGATGGGCGCGCCAGGGCCTCCAGATACTGCAAATGAACTCCAGACGCATGCACCACCTTGTGCATCTGGCTTATGTAGGTCCTGGGGAATTGAACCTGGGTCCTTTGGCTCTGCAGGCAAGTGCCTTAACCACTAAGCCATCTCTCCAGCCCCCTCCCCATGTACTTGAGGTGTGACACTGATAGCATTGTAAGCATGAGTGAAAAAGGTCACTCTGGCTACTGTGTGGAGAATGGAAGGGCTAAGTGGGTCCAGGATCTGTTAGGGGTCTGCTTTAGTTGTCTGGTCCGGAGATGATGCTCTGACTGACATGGCCGCCGAGGATGTGGAGGGGAGGGGTCAGATTTGGGAAAGTAATGATCTAAAGACAGGGTTGGCAGAATTGGGTTTCAGGAAGTGTGTGGGGGGGCATAAGGAGCATTGGCTCCTGTGGGGTGCAGGTGTAGAAAGCTTTGGGAACGGCAGAGGAAGAGGGAGACGAAGATGGGACAAGAATAAAGTGCCAGGTGCCAGGTGGCTGTCGTTGAAGGGACATTGGTGGTACAGGGGTCTCTTTTCCCTGCTTTAGAACAGAGGTGGTGATACGACCACTGGACATGTTCGAGGTGGGCGGGGGGGGGGAGCGGTTTTACCTATGTTATAGGTAGGGGAGGTGTAAGAGGTAGAGGGGATTTTGTTATGGGTAGAGTAGACTTAGAGGTAGAGGAGATGATGTTACAGGTATAGGAGAGGTGTGACAGGTAGGGGAGGTGTGGTAGGTTGAGGAAGAGATGATGTTATAAGTAGGGGAGGTGTGACAGGTTGAGGAGATGTTACAGCTAAAGGAGATGATATTACAGGTAGAGGTGATGTTACAAGTAGGGGAGGTGTGACAGTTAAAAGAGATGATGTTTTAGGTAGAGGGACTGTTAGAAGTAGGGCAGGTGTGGCAGGTGGGGAGGTGTGACAGATAGAGGAGGTGATGTTATCAGTAGAGAGATATGACAGGGAGAGGAGATGTTGTTACACGGGATGCTGGCATACTAGCAGGCAGGATCCCTTAGAAAGGGAGAAAAGAGATAAGAGCTGCCACCTAGAAACTGCTGTTCTCAATGTTAGACAATAGTTTGGGGATGTTTGTGTTGGGCTGGAGGTTTTGACCACCCCACCCTCTTCAGGGAGCCACTACAATTTTCTTTCATATTTCTCCTTTTGGCTAGCTTAGCCTTATTGTTTATCATGATAGATTTTTATCTTTCTCATTTCTGGTAAATGGCGATTATTAGGAAGTTGAACCAATTGTGTGTGAAAAATGCAAAAGACATTCAACAGGGAATGTGTTTCCCAAGGCCCATTGTTTACCTCAAAAAAGGAAACCACTGACTTCTTGTTACATTAGTGAAGATAAAATTATTTTGTGAGCAAAGAACTTTCTTATGACTAACATTTTTCATACTGTGATCAAAAGAAATTATTTTATGAAAACAGTTATTTAGTGAGAAATGCAGGCTTTTATTGTAAGTGAGGATTTATTTAATGAAAGAGCTGAAGAAAATGTAATTTCTCTTCATACTAAAATTCTCCTTCATTTTGGAGGTAGTTGCCCTAATTTAAATTATGAAGAAGTGTGTTTTAAGAAAATTAGAAGTATGCATTTAGTTTATTTATTTATTTTTATTCATTTATTTATTAGAGACACACACACAGAGAAAAAGAAAATGAGAGAATGGGCATACCATGGCTTCTAGCCACTACAAATGAACACCAGACACATGTGCCACTGTGTGCATCTGGCTTACGTGGGACCTGGAGAATCAAACCAGGGTCCTTAGGCTTTGTAGGCATGTGCCTTAACTGCTAAGCCATCTCTCCAGCCCACATTTAGTGTTTAATTATTTCCTAAAGTATAATAAAGAGATTTAACTAACTTTAAGGGAGAAAATGGGCAATACAGGGCGTTTCAACCCGAGGCAGAACAGTGTCTTTCTATAAATGTAGTTATTATTTGTATGAATTGCTTTTGCACTGTTGTGACCATAATCCCTGATAGAAACGAGTTAGGGGAAGATAGATTTATTTTGGTTCACAGTTTCCAATGATTTCAGTCTGTCACGGCCAGGAAGGCATGGTGGCCAGCTCAGTTCTTGGTGGTGGTGGTGTGTGTCAGGCTGTTCAAGGACACAGGGTTCAGGGGCCAGGCTAGAATGTCCAAAGTCCCACACCCTAGTGATCTGTTTCTGTAAGCTTGCCCCCACCACTTAATGGTTCCACACCTCCTAAAATAGCACCACCAGTTGGAGAACAAGTGTTCAATCTATGGCTTCTGGATGTGCCATTATTCAAAAAAGTAGGTTTTCATATATCTTATTCAGAATATCTTGAATTTTGATTGACCTTCCTCCCAACCCTTCTTTTATACAGTCTCTTCCCTGGGCCTCAATTAGGTCTTTCCCCTCCCTGTAATCTGTTCTTCTACTTACATATATACAATACCATCCCTTTAAGTCCTTCCCTCCCTTACAGCCTTTTTCTAGCTTATTGGCCTCTGCTCCCAGTTTTTGGTTCCAGCTCACATGCAGGTCTATACATTTGTAGCTAGGATCCACCGATGAGAGAGAACATGCGCCACCAAACAATCTTTTCAATTGGCGATGATAAGCCTTTTACTTTTGGAGCATCTAAGAAAGTACTTCTTGCCAGGATTTTCCCGACAGCTAGGGATTACAGATGTAGTTTGTTGTGTCATTGTGACCCTTCTCCCTGGCACAGTGACCTCAGCCTTTTGACGATGTCTATCTGTCATTATCACCCGAGAGGCCATGGTCCTGTTACCAGCTCTGTATTCACCCCTCCTGCCCCTTCCTTCTCCACTCCTGACTCTGGTCTGGTTTAGCATGGTGACTTTAAGTGCTTACATGTTAGGTAGGGAGACGGACCGTGGGGATTAAGTACATAAAATACAAACAAGCTCATGTCAGATAGTGATTAAAGTTTTAGCTGAAATTAAGTGGAGATAGGATGGTCACATGGGTGACCCAGTTAATGCTGAGTGCCTTGGGGCCTTTTTTTTTTTTCTCCTCATCTTTGGATTGGAGAACTAGCACCCAGCACCTTGGCTTGTATTTAGCAGCATGTGGAGCACACCTATCAGAATGCCTTGGCATCATGGTCAAGTGCATGCGAACCTACTGTCCCCGTTCCATCTGTATTTTGTCATCCAAATCTGCAGCATGGTGCGGTGTCATACGTGTCACGTAGAGCATGTTTAACCTGTGTTCTGTGTGGTTTTGGAAGTCTCGTTGAAACACTAACTAACAACACGGATGGACCTTTAGAACATCATAGGGAGTGAAATATGCCGGTTCCCAAAAGGTCAAATGTCCTGTGATTCCAGTGGTGTGATCTGTCTGGACTCATCACACTTGTTCAGACACCAAGTAGAGGCTGGGCCACAGGAATGGAAGCCACGGTGTAAGGGACCAGAGCTCCACTTTTGCAAGGGGAAGAGGGTCCTGGAGATAGGTGATGGTGGCAGTTTAACCCCTGCAAATGTACTTAATACACAGATTAAATTAGTTAAGGTGTTACATGTATTTCACCAGTTAAAAAGATAAACGAGGGGCTGGAAAGGTGGCTTAGTGGTTAAGGTGTTTGCCTGTGAAGCCTAAGGACCCAGGTCCAATTCCCCAGTATCCATGTAAACCAGGTGCACAGGGTGGCACATACATCTGGAGTTCGTTCGCAATGGCTTAGAGACCCTGGTGCACCCATTCTCTCTATCTGCCTCTTCTTTCTCTCTCCAATAAACAAATGAATGAATAAATAAAATATTTAAAAATATAAACGAGGGGCTAGGGAGGTGGCTCAATGGATAGGAGTACTTTCTCTACAAGCATGAGGACCCGAGTCTGAGCTCCAGCACCCATGTAAAAAGCGAGGTGTGGCTGCCCGCACCCAAGCCCAGTCCTGACGTGGATAGAGACGGAAGAATTTCTGGGTTCCTAGTTGGCCAGACTATCTGAAGTAGGGCAAGCTCAGGTCCAGAGAGAGACCCTGTCACAGGGAGATAAGATGGGAGAGTGATGGGTGCCATCCTTTGGCATGGGGCGTGTGTGTGCACACACGTGTATCACACACACCACAGCTGTTACACACAAATGAAGAAAAAACAATTCCACTCCTTTGGTAAGGCTTACTTTACTGTCCGTAACTATCACTGAGTGAAGTAACTAAGTCTTGAAGCAGATAAGGGTTCTCCCATCCCAAATCTGAGATTTCCCTAAAACAAAAGCTTTATCAGACACAGCCATCGTTCCTTAGAAGTGTCAGACTTCAGGGCTGGAGAGATGGCTTAGCAGTTAAGGCGCTTGCCTGCAAAGCCAAAGGATCCAGGTTGACTTCCCAGGACCCACGTAAGCCAGATGCACAAAGGGGCACATGCATATGGAGTTCATTTGCAGAGGCTGGAGGCCCTGGTGTCCCCATTCTCTCCCCCTCTCTCTGTACCTGCCTATTTCTGTATCTCTCTCTCTCTCAAGTAAATAAAAATAAAATATTTTTGAAAAAGAAGTGTCAGACTTCAAACTGTTGTTTGTGGAGCAAAGAGCACAGAGTGGCTGGAAAAGGCATTTTCCATTGTTCTGTCAATGTAGAAAATATTTATTGGGTGCTCATTGTGTTAAAGGAACAACAGAGCGGCGTTTGTTGAGTGATACCTGCCAGCTATTGTCCTGCGTTTACAGTTAACAATACTTGGGACGTGTGTAGCACTTCATAATCTCATGAAACACTCCTGGAAGGTGTTTTCATTTTGCAGTTGCAAAACCTGAGGCTCTGGAGTGGGTAAGTGGTTTTCTCCTTTGAAAACAGTATTAGAAGAGTTTCAGCACATGGAAATGGGAGGTAGGGCATTGCAGATAGCAGAAGTGAGCCTGGAGACCTGGGGATAGAAGAAGGTGGAATGGATTTTCTGAGGCAGAGTCTGGAGAACCTTAGGGAGATGGGCCAGTGAGTTCTCGAACTGTTCTGGACTCATCAGGGGTATGAAATTTCCTCATCAGGGAGTTTTGTGATCAAAATTGCACTGGACTGTCCCTGCAGAAGGAAGGTCACAGACCAAGTCGAGAATGCCCGCTTGGGACGCTTCGGTGTTTCTGTGCAAAAGCATTTTCTAGTTTAGAACTGCAGTGGTCGGGGTCTGGGAGCAATGACAGATAATTGCAAGTAGAGACAGGAAAGGAGAGGCGTGCATGTGGTCCCAAGAGGAAATGAGAGTCTGTAAAGCACAAGCATAAGTTAGCAAGACTTTTTTTTTTCCTGTTCGTTATATAATGATCACCCGAATATATAGGTCAGATGCAATTCTAGCTTTGAAAAGGGAGAGTTCTTAGAGGTCAGTATGAAAAAGATGCCTTCAACGTGGAACCAGAGGGCACAGCAAGGGGGGACTTACATGGTGTGGCTTGAAGGTGCAGGGTTGACACTGGGCCTCGACCTCCTGTGGAAGAGACAAGGGTGTGGTTGACATTTTGAGGCTGCAGCAGATCTGGGGACTTGAGAGAGCTGACAAGTCCTGAGACAAGAAGGAACCAAGCCGAATCAATCATCACTCTATACGGTGTGGTAATCTTTTATAAAATCAACTTGTAGAATAGAAGATTTTGTTAAATGCTGTATTGGCTGTTCTAATATACCGGCACTTAGTTGTTTAAACAGAAAACTTGCTTAAAATGAGGAAGATATATGCTTTAAGTACTTTATAATTAAGTATAATTCATCTGTCTTTTGATATACAGCCAAGGTATTTCCTGAACAATGTTTTTTTGTTATTGTTGTTTGTTTGTTTTTTTGTTTTCTGAGGTAGGGTCTCATAATAGCCCAGGCTGCCCTGGAATTCACTATATAGTCTCAGGGTGGCCTTGAACTCATTGTGATCCTCCTACCTCTGCCTCCCGAGTGCTGGAGTTAAAGGTGTGCATCACCATGCCTTTTTTTTTTTTTTTTTTTTTTTTTGGTGTTGTTTTTTGAGGTTGAGTCTCACTGTAGCCCAGGCTGACCAGGAATTCACTATGTATTCAAATTGATGACCTCCTACCTCTGCTTTCCAAGGGCTGGGATTAAAGGCGTGTACCACCATGCCCAGCTCTGAACAATTTTTTTTTTTTTTTTTTTTTTTTTTGGTTTTCAAGGTAGGATCTCACTCTGGCTCAGGCTGACCTGGAATTAGCTATGTAGTCTCAGGATGGTCTTGAACTCACGACAGTCCTCCTACTTCTGTCTCCCAAGTGCTGGGATTAAAGGTGTGCACCACCACACCCGGCTCTGGACAATTTTTTTTTTTTTTTTTTTGGTTTTTCGAGGTAGGGTCTCACTCTGGCCCAGGCTAACCTGGAATTAACTATGTAGTCTCAGGGTGGCCTTGAACTCACAGCAATCCTCCTACCTCTGCCTCCCTAGTGCTGGGATTAAAGGCGTGCACCACCACGCCCGGCTTTGGACAATGTTTTTAAAGGCAATTTGCCTTAATTAAACCATACAACTTAAATTTTAAAGACAAAGCATTTTCTTTTTGTATTCATTTTTGATGTAATATTTGACTAAATTGCATAATTGTAGTAAACACAACTGATCTAAACAGATTAAGGAACAAAACATTTTATTTCTGGTAGCATGTAGCACTGTTGTTGGGAGAAAAATGAGATGGTGTATTAGAGAAGGCTCTTACAAGCCCTAAGTTGGGTGGAACTCGAAAGCTGTAGCCTGCTGATGGTTTCAGGATGGCAAGATTCTGGGTTTGTTTTTAAAATCTGATGCTTTCCCCATTCTATAGAGGTGCTAGGTGGTAAGGAAAAATATATGAAATATTTGTTAGCGATAAAGAACTAGAGTATAAATTTTTTTTGTGTTTTTATTTACTTTTTTTTTTTTTGGTTTTTCGAGGTAGGGTCTCACTCTAGCCTATGCTGACCTGGAATTCATTCTGTAGTCTCAGGGTGGCCTCGAACTCAGGGTGATCCTCCCACCTCTGCCTCCTGAGTGCTGGGATTAAAGGCGTGCGCCACCACGCCCGATAGCCAATATTTTAAAGAGCATGCCTTGAGTAATGTGTCTCAGTACTTTGCTTCTTGTGGCAGAGTAATAGTCCAGTTGGTACATACACCGTATTTTATTTTTCCATCCATCGGTAGATTACATGTGGCTTTTTTCTCCCATGAGGTAGAACCTTCTTCATGAGTTTTTACTTTTATTTATTTTTTTCAAAATTTATTTATTTGCGAGCAGAGAGAGACAAAGAGAGACAGTGAGACAAGGGGCCTTCTACCACTGCAATGATCTCCAGATGCATGCCCCACTCTGTACATCTAACTTTATGTGGGTACTGGGGAATCGAACCTGAGCCTTTAGGCTTAGAAAGCAAGAGCATAAACCACTGAGCCATTTCCCCAGCCTTGCAAGCATTATTTTCTAAAAATATTTTTAAGATTTACCCAATTAAAGAATACCTCCTCTGTTTTCTCTGATTTTGTGTTTAATCTTTTATTTACTTTTTTTCAAATTTCACTACTGTGTTGGAGGAGTTCAGGGACAAAGTGGAAAGAAGTATATGTGGTAAGCCTGTCATGTTTAACTAGAAATTCTTTCCAGGTTAACTGTAGCATAATGGAGTATTTTCCAGATAAGCTATGGTTTCATTAAATATTTTTATTTACTTGGGAGGCAGAGGTAGGAGGATTGCCCTGAGTTCAAGGCCACCCTGAGACTACATAGTGAATTCCAGGTCAGCCTGAGCTAGAGTGACACCCTACCTTGAAAAGCCAAAGAGAGAGAGAGAGAGAGAGAGAGAGAGAGAGAGAGAGAGAGAGAGAGAGAATGAATGGGCACAGCAAGGCTTCTAGTCACTGCAAACAAATTCCAGATACATGCACCTGCAGGCGTATATCTGGCTTATGTGGATACTGGGGAATTGAACCTGGGGTCCTTAGACTTCATAGGCAAGCGCCTTAACCGTTAAGCCATCTCTCCAACTCTACAGTCTAGGTTTTTATGAAAGAGTAAACATCGAGCTTATTTGGGAAGCTTGTTTTAAATTTAGTTTTGTTTGTTGGATGTTTCCATGTTTCAGAATTTTTACCAGTGTCTCACGTATCTGTACAGCGCTTTGGAGTAACCGCTCCCTCCTCTGGGGTCTCATGTAGCCTCTCAAACTTACTGTGTAGAGCGCAGGATAACCTCAATTCCTGATGCTCCTGCCTGTACCTTCCAAGTTCTGGAATTACAGGCACGCCCCACCCACCGTGCTGGGTTTGCCATATTCTTTTATCGATCACGAGTATTCAAGGGTGTCTGGGAATCTTCTCACAGATGTTCATAGAGTACTTTCTCATTCTGCAGCTGCGCGGGATCCCTGTCTGGCTGTGCATGGGCAGCTTTACCTGAGCCCTTGTGTCATTATCTGTGTTTCCCGAATTGAAATAACCCCACACTAATCTTGCTGCACAGCTGTCCCTCTGTGAGATCAGTTTTATCTGTGGGAGGCTGTTGCAGAGGTCAGAGGTTAAGTACAGGTCTCTTTTAGTGCATACCACCCACAGCAGGGGAGAGCATTTGTCCCTGAGGGGACCATGTGAAAGGAACTTAGCTCTAGGCTCATTGCCCCAAGTCTCCTGATGCTGTATCTTTACACAAGGAAACACTAATGACCTCCTTTTCAACAAGAAACAGGTCATTATAACCAGCATTTTTCTCCCCCCCCCTTTATTTATTTATTTATTTTTTGGTTTTTCAAGGTAGGGTCTTACTCTAGCTCAGGCTGTCCTGGAATTCAGTATGTAGACTCAGGGTGGCCTTGAACTCATGGTAATCTTCCTACCTCTGCCACCACACCCAGTCTTTTTTTACACCTTTTATTCCAGCATTTTCTTAAGATGGCAAGGAAATTTGTAACATGAGAGAAAGAGTTTACACTATGCAGATGGAGGAGAGTCCTTCAAGATGAATTCACATTGTCTTTTTCTGTATAGTCAATGTTTTTCTACTTGATATTAAAAAAAATATTTTTCTTTATTTGCAAAAGGGGGGGGGGCCGGGTGAACCAGGACCTCTAGCTCCTGCAAATGAACTCTACCCGTCTGGCTTTACGTGGGAACTGGGGAATCGAACCTGGGTTGTTAGGCTTCATAGGCAAGTGCTTTAACTGCTGAGCCATCTCTCCAGCCCTCTATTTGATTTTACTTTCTTGTAGTGTTGTAATGTTAGGGATTGCACTGCTGAGCTACATCCCAACCCTGACTATGTGTGTGCTGTGATGTGTACACATGTGTGTACCTGTGCTGTGCCCTGTGTGCCCACCTGCAGTGAGGTGTGCCCGCCTGTGGCGGCTGGATCTGAACACAGGGTGTCCCTCCCACGCTGTCGCTCTTCCACATATTCTTACTCGAGCCAGGACTTCATGGTCTCTTCCCAAGCTCCACCCATTCTCAGGTCCTTGTGTCCCTACTGGGCTGGGGTGACAGATGTGCATGGCCATGCCCAGCTGCTTCTAAGGGTTTTGGGGAAACATGGAGCTGCCTCTCAGGCCTGTTTAGGTCCTCATGCTTCCACTGGAAGTACTTTTCACTGCTGAGCCCTCTCTCCAGTCCTCTGAGATAGAATAACCTTTTTTTTTTTTGAGAGCGAGAGAGAGAGGAAGAGGAAGAGGCAGAGAGAGAATGGGCGTGCCAGGGCCTTTTCATCTGCTGTGAACGAACTCCAGACATGTGCGCCCCCTTGTGTGCATGTAGGACATTGCGCCCTTGTGTCACTTTTGCATCTGGCTAAACGTGTCACCTGGAGATTCGAACAAGCGTTCTTAGGCTTTGCAGGCAGGCACCTTAACCACTATGCCATCTTTCCAGCCCCAATGGAATAACTTTTTAATTTTTTTGGTATGTAAATATATGTGTGGCATCCATGCGTGTGTCAGTACACATGTGTGTGGGTATTCCTGTACCTGTGTGCGTGGACAGGTGCATGCAGAGGCCACAGGTCAGTACTGTACCTAGAGTTCACCAACTTGGCTAGACTGGCCCTCCAGGGACCCGCCTGTGTGCCTCCCGGCACCGGATCACGGATGTGCACCAGTGCACCTGGTATTTTCACATACGTGTTGGGGATCTGAACTCAGGTCCTCGTGTTTATTCAGCAAGCTCTGTACACATGGAGCCATTTCCTCAGCCTCATCACTGCGTTCTTGACTGACTTTTCCATTATTTCCCTCGTCTTAGTAGTAGCATGTCATATGGCAGCTGGTGAACCGTTAAGCACCTCGTTAGCTTGGCTGTTCTGAATAACCGAGCGTGCCTCCTTCTCATTCATCTTTCAGCCTGCAACATTCCATAGCCTCCTTCATCCATGGAGAGTCACCACCACTTCTTCCCAGGGTCCACTTGAGTGCCTGTCAAGTACGAGGTCCAGCTTGAAGAAGCTTCTAGATGGATCCTTCCCAAATTCGGTGTCTTTTCTACAAACTCTGTGCCTCGCCAACCATTCCTAAGTGGTAAGGACACACATGTATTATTATAAATTATTATTATTTGTTGTTGTTGAGGTTGGGTCTCTCTCTAGGCCTGGGCTGACCTGAAACTTACTTTGTAGCCCCCCAGGCTGGTCTCAAATTTGCTGTGATCCTCTTACTCCAGCCTCCCTGGGACTAAAGGCATGCACCACTATGCCCAGGTATTATTATTTTTAGGTATAATACAAATTTATGAGATGATTATTATTTGTATTGAGTTTTATCTAGGACTTCTATTATTATTATTATTATTATTATTATTATTATTATTATTATTATTTTGGTTTTTCAAGGCAGGGTCTCACTCTAGCTCAGGCTGACCTAGAATACACTGTGGAGTCTCAGGGTGGCCTTGAACTCCTGGCAATCCTCCTACCTCTGCCTCCCGAGTGCTGGGATTAAAAACATGCGCCACCACGCCCAGCTACGTCTTCTCTTTTTACATCCAAGTTATACTTGATTATTTTCACTAATTTCTTCTGAAGTGCATACATCTAGAAGTAGCAATAACATTAGGATTTTTCTATTTATTTATTTATTTAAGAGCAACAGATAGACACAGAGAGAAAGAGGCAGAGAGATAGAAAATGGGCATGCCAGAGCCTCCAGCCACTGCAAACGAACTCCAGATGCATGTGCCACCTTGCGCATCTGGCTTGAGTGGGTCCTGGGGAATCAAACCTGGCTCCTTAGGCTTTGCAGGCAAATGTTTTAACCACTAAGCCATCTCTCCAGCCCCCAACATCAGGCTTTTGGAAGCTGGTGTCATTAGGAAGCAGCTTCTCAGCTGAAAGAAAAGGATGTAAAATAAACAAATAAGGATGCTGAAACTCAACTGGAAGTACCAGTATGAACTCCTTTTTGTAGTGAGTGTATGATACTTGTGAAGAATTAATATAAGGTTACACTGTGTTAGTTTTTTTTTTTGTCACTGTGACAAAATACTCCTTCGCACAGTTACCAATATTTTCCAAAAACATGCCATGTGTGAATGAAAATCTAGAGTGGCAGTGTGATAAAGGAGTCAATTACCAGGTAGGAAGCATGGTGTCAGATGGGGAGGAGTGCAGGTGGGTAGAGTGGAGAATGGGGTACGTATGGTTCAGTTCTAGTCCTTACTGTCAACTGCATGGTGGTTTTATATTTATAATCTATATCATCCATATATATGCACACATGTGTGTGTGTGTGTGTGTGTGTGTGTGTGTGTGTATATGCACGAATGTGCACACTAGAGCCTCTGCAAACCAATGCCAGATGTTTGTGCCCCGCCTTGCTTCTGGCTTTTCATGGGTCACGGGGGAATTGAGCCCAGGCTTTGCAAGCACCTTTAACTGCTGAGCCATTTCCCCAGCCCCCAAGTGCATAGTGGTTTTGAATGCAACCTAATTAGCCAGAGGAGACGTCATTTTTCTCAACCATGAAATATGAGGAAATTAAATGATTTGTGAGGTTTTTTAAAAATGATTTTACATAATGCCTTAAGACTTTAATGAACAAATTGATAAGGTTTTGAATTTTTTTTTTTTTGGAGGATGTCTTCCCTATCCTATCTGATAAAACAGTTTTGGTCTATTTTTATGAAATTATGGGACAGGAGTAAGTTGCTGACTGTTAGAATTTTTTTTTAAACTTAATACTTCTATTTTGAAGTTTTTCCTTAATTTCTTTCTTTCAGCTTTTTTTTTTTTTTTGTTGTTGTTGGTTTTTTGAGACAGTGTCTCACTCTAGCTCAGGGTGGCCTTGAACTCATGGCAATCCTGCTACCTCTGCATCCTGAGTGCTGGGATTAAAGGTGTTCACCACCACGCCTGGCTCTTTCTACTTTTTTTTTTTTTTTTTTTTTTTTGAGGTAGGGTCTCACTCTAGCCCAGGCTGACCTTGAATTCACTTTGTATTCTTAGGGTGGCCTTTAATTCTCCTATCTCTGCCTCCCAAGTGCTGGGATTAAAGGTGGGGCCACCACACCAGCTTCAACTTTCTGAATTCTTTAAAAAATATATTTATTTATTTACTTAGAGAGAGAGAGAGAGAGAGAGAAAGAGAGAGATCCTGACTGGGAACTCCATATGCATGTACCACTTGGTGTATCTGGCTTTATGTAGGTACTGGGGAATTGAACCTGGGTCATCAGGCTTTGCAAGCAAGCACTTTTAACCATGGAGCTGTCTCTCCAGCCCTCTTTCTGCATTCTTATCTTTCCCTTCCACTGCCCTCCAGGACTTTCCTTCATCTGCCTCCCATGTTGTTTCTGCTTACTTTGTTTTTTTTAAATTTGAGAGAGAGAGAGAGAGAGAGAGAGAGGAAGAGGAAGAGAGAGAATGGGCATGCCAGGGCTTTTCAGCCGCTGTAAATGAACTCCAGGCGCATGTGCCCCCTTGTGGGCAAGTGTAGCATTGTGCACTTGCATCACTTTTTGCTTTGCAGGCAGGCTCCTTAACCGCTAAGCCATCTCTCCAGCCCTCTGCTTACTTTTATACTGTATTCTATTACTGCTTTTCATGTTTCCTTGGTCTCTACTATTTTCACCTTAGTAATTTCTCAGTATCACTTTATCTTCTTAGATTAATCATTCCAATCCTGGGATCCTTTAAAAAATACTAAGAGCAGAGGATAGAGTTCAGTGGTAGTGTGCTTGCCTGGCATGCATGAAGCCATAGATTTAAGCCACGATATTATAATAGGGGCAGGTGGTCATGTATGTAATCACAGGGTGGCCTTGAACTCATTGTCAATCCTCCTACCTCTGCCTCCTGAGTGCTGGGATTAAAGGCGTGTGCCTCTGCACCCAGCTTCTTCCCCCCCTTTTCTTAGCTTATCCTCCATCTTCCATTTGCCATCATGACAACTGTGACTCCAGAGCCCTAGACCTACCACATCCCCCCTTTTTTCCTTGTTTCCTGAATGTTCAACCCCAATCATCCCTTTAGTCAGATTGGAATTTTTGTTCTGTTCTGTTCTGTTCTATTCGATTCTATTCAATTCTGTTAGTTATTTGAGAGAGAAAGAAGCATGCACATCAGAGAGAGAGAAGAGAGAGAGAGTGAGAAAGAGAGAGAATGGGCATGCCAGGGCTTCTAGCCATTGCAAACAAATTCCAGATGTATGTGCCACCTTATACATCTGGCTTACCTGGGGAATTGAACCTGGGTCCTTTGGCTTTGTAGGCAAGCATCGTAACCACTAAGCCATCTCTCCCCAGATGCATTTTTTTCTTTATTCCCACACTCTGTTTACTTTATTGCCAGCTGTTAATTCTAAGATTCTTCAGTTTTTGTTATATTCCAAATACTCATGTATTTCTTTGTTCTGGAATGGTACCACATCAGTTACCTTTCTCATTGCTGGGACAGAACACCTGATGAAAGCAACTTAGGAAGGAAGGAAGGAAGGAAGGAAGGAAGGAAGGAAGGAAGGAAGGAAGGAAAGAAGGAAGGATTGAAGGAAGGAAGGAAAGAAGGGAGGGAGGAGGTTGGAAGGGAGGGGAGGGAGGGAGGGGAAGGAAGGAAGGAAGGAAGGAAGGAAGGAAGGAAGGAAAGAAGGAAGGATTGAAGGAAGGAAGGAAAGAAGGGAGGGAGGTTGGAAGAAAGGGAGGGAGGGAGGAAGGAAGGGAGGTTGGAAAAGAGGGAGGGAAGGAAGGGAGGGAGGGAGGAAGGAGGTAGGTTAGAAGGAAGGAAGGGAGGGAGGGAAGAAGGGAGGTTAGAAAGGAGGGAGGGAGGGAAGGAAGGAAGGAAGGGAAGAGGGACAGAGGGAGGAAGGAAGGGAGGTGTTCTAGGTTTTGTTACATTGATGATCTGTATAAAGCATCATAGGTACCATGTACATTATATGGCTTTCTCTTATGAAACCATTTCATAATTTAAAAAAATATTTTTATTTATTTATTAGACAGAGGGGGATATCAACAGGCACACCAGGATCTCTAGCCACTGCAAACGAACTCCAGATGCATGCACCATGTGCATCACACTTACATGGCTTCTGGGGAATTGAATGTGGGTCTTTAGGCTTCACAGGCAAGAGCCTTAACCTCCAAGCCATCTCTCTATCCTTGAAAACAAATTCTTAGAGTCACATTACAGATTTTTAGTGTGTCAACAATATTAGCTAATAAATATTTTGTTTATATTAAGGTAAATATTGCAATGGATATTTCATTTAAAAGACAATTTATATATTTGTACATACATATTGTGTGTGTGTGTGTGTGAGTATGCTAGGGCCTCTTGCCAATGTGAATGAACACCAGGTCCCTGCATCACTTCATGCATCAGGTCTGGAGAACCTGATGAACCCCGGGCCAGGAGGTCCTGCAAGCAAACACTCCACCTTCTATAATGGAAAATTCAAATGAACTTGCTTAACATTGAATTAGAACAGGGGACTTAGTTTCCAGAATATGATGTTAAGTTTAAAAAATAACTTTGAAGCAATCGTTTATAGGTTAGAATCGACTTATCATATGCTTCTTGTCTTCAATAATTTCAGCCTATTTAGTTTAGAGTGATGAAAGTTCTTAATCTTTGAAATGGAGAGTCTATAAAGCCAAAGAAATTCAGGTAGCTCATGGTCCAGCAGGTTTATGAGGGTTAGAAGATAAAGCTGTCCCAGTGCAGTGTTGCAATCCCTGCGGAAATTACGTAACTAGTAGTGAGTGAGGGTGGGCAGACCTGAACGGGTGGGAAAAGTGACTCAGTTCCTTACTCTGCTCTCTTCAGACCTTCTTCCTTTCCCGTTTTAGACCTACATGAGGATTACAGCTTCAGGGACAATCACAGCACTGATTCAGAAGCCTGGGCTATTAAAAGCCAGCCTTTAGGGTTTTGTAATAAGCACTTCTGCACCGTTTTGGAACAGTCTACTAGACTCTTGTCCCAGGATAGGTTAAGTGGGATGGTCTCAGTACAGGATGAGTCACACCACTCCACACCACCCATTCCTAAGTTATAGACCCGAAGTCACGTTCCGCGGTTATGTGCCTCCCTGTTGGGAGCAGTGGTGGATGTCCAGTGTGCTCTTCCTGTGCTCCTCTCTTCCTGGAGTCCAGTTTCTAGAAAGCTTTAACAGTTTTTTTTTCTATCTGCTTTACTCTAATAAATCTTCTGGTTAGTCTTTATGGCTAGCCTTAATGTAATGTAAATGCACATTAAAATTCTTAATGAGGAGAGGAGCGTAAACCATATTGGGAAGTTGGTCCAGGGGTAGCATTGTCAAGGACTGGGTAGATGACTCTGGATTCTACGACACCAAGCCAGGGACTGGAGAGTCTCCCATACAGATGCCCGCATAGACATAGAGAGCAGGACCCGGCAAAGGAGGAAAAAGAAGAGAAGGATGACTTAGGAGAGGGACTTTTTATTTCAACCACAGCAATGGCAGGTGGACCTTTGTCTCCTTGGTCATGTCTTCCCTGTAACAGGGGCAGTTGGCATGGGTTATTGTCACAGTGTTGAAACTGTCCATCTTTCAGGAGCATCCATTTTAGGTGGGAGATTATTTTTAAGATTCATGACTGAGGTGGGTGGCTGCTTTCTAGAGTGTTCTTTGGACTTTGTGGTGACTTGTAATGTCCCCCATAGCCTTATGTGTTTTTGAAAAAAAAATTTATATATATAAAATAATTATATGTGTGTGTGTGTGTGTGTGTGTGTGTGTGTGTATTTTTTGTTTGTTTTTTGTTTTTTGAGGTAAGGTCTCACTGTAGCTTAGGCTGACCTGGAATTCACTCTGTACTCTCAGGGTGGCCTTGAACTGATGGCAATCCTCCTACCTCTGCTTCCCAAGTGCTGGGATTAAAGGCATGGGCCACCATGCCCGGCTGAAAACTTTTTTTATTTATTTGAGAGAGAGAGAGAGAGGGAGAGAATGAGAATGGGAATGGGCATGTCAGGGTCTCTAGCCACTGAATTCCAGATACATGCACCACCTTGTGCATCTGGCTTACATGGGTCCTGGGGAATTGAACCTGGGTCCTTAGGATTTGCAGGCAAGCCTCTTAACCACTAAGCCATCTCTCCAGCCTACCTTGTGTGTTTTGAATATTTGGTCCCCAGCTGATGGCAATTTGGAAGGTTTTGGGGCCTTGGGACGCAAAGCCTGAACAGAGTAGGTGTCTCACTATGAAACAAACTTCCAGGTTTGTTAGTCTAGCCCCACTGGGCATTGCGAGCTCGCTCCCACTGCTTCCTTCTGGCTGCTGTGACAAGATGTGATACTCAGCTGTTTGCTTTGCCATGTTTTCCTTGTCATGGTGAAGCTTCTCCTGAGACTGTAAGATACAGTAAACCCTTTGCTCCCGTAAGCAGCTTCTGGTCAGAAGTTTTGTTCCAGCAAAAAGAAGGGAATTGCTACAAACTTTTAATAGTCAGTTAGACATAACAGAAAAATATAGCGTTTAGTCTAAAGCATAAAATAATTTCTGATTTGTTGGATATGATGTGATTTCTTTTTTTCTTGCTTTTACTTTGATAAGGTAAATTTATTCTTTTCATGTAACATTTAAACAAAATTATTTGTTAACCATGTTTAATTATCCTTTTTTTTTTTTTTGTTTTGTTTTTCAAGGTAGGGTCTTGCTCTAGCCCAGGCTGACCTGGAATTCACTATGTAGTCTCAGGGTGGCCTTGAACTCAAGGTGATCCTCCTACCTCTGCCTCCTAAGTGCATGCGCCACCATGCCCAGCATTAATTATCCTCTTTCTTAAAAATTTTTTTATTTTGTTTTATTTTTTAAAATTATTTATTTTTGGAGAGAGACAGAGAGAGAGGGAGAGGAAGACAGAGATGGGCACGCCAGCAGCCTCTCAGCTGCTGTGAACGAAATCCAGATGTGTGTGCCCCCTTGTGGGCAAGTGCGGCATTGCACCCTTGCGTCACTTTGCATCTGGCTAAACGTGGGACCTGGAGATTGGAACCAGGTTCTTAGACTTAGCAGACAGGCACCTTAACCGCTAAGCCATCTCTCCAGGCAATTATCCTCTTTTTTTTTTTAAAGTTTTATTTTTATTTGAGAGAGGGAAAAAGGGAGAGAGAGAGAGAGAGAGAGAATGGGTGTGCCAGGGCTTCCAGCCACTGCAAATGAACTCCACATGCATGCATCACCTTGTGCATCTGGCTTACCTGGGTCCTAGGGAATTGAACTGATGTCCTTTGTCTTTGCAGGCAAGTGCCTAAACTGCTAAGCCATCTCTCCAGCACTATTTATACTCTTTTGAGAGATCTATAGTTTATATTTTGAAGTTCAGGATCAACATCAGAATATATTGAAGTCTCTGGGTGTAGTGGCGCATGCTTTTCGTCCCAGCACTTGGGAGGTGGAGGTGGCAGGATCACCATGAGTTCGAGGCCATCCTGAGATTACAGAGTGAATTCTGGTCAGCCTGGGCTAGAGAGAGACCCTACCTCGAAATCTTCCCCTCCGCAAAAGAATATATTGAAGTCACAGTTGCATTTTGAGTACTTAGTTAATCTCGTGTAATCCATGTTAGCAGCTTATTTTTTTTTTTTTTTTTTTTTTTTTTTTTTTTTTTGAGGTAGGGTCTTACTCTGGAACTCACTCTATCATTCCAGTCTGGCCTTGAACTCACAGTGATCCTCCTACCTAAGTACTAGGATTAAACATATATATATATATGTTTTTTTATAAGGATGATTTTTTTTTATTTTTATTAATTTATTTCTGAGAGTGACAGACACAGAGAGAGGGAGAGAATGGGCACACCAGGGCTTTTAGCCTCTGTGAATGAAGTCCAGATGCATGAGCCACCTTGTGCCTCTGGCTTACATGGGTACTGGGGAATCGAGCCTCGAACCAGGGTCCTTAGGCTTCACAGGCAAGCGTTTAACCACTAAGCCATCTCTCCAGCACCTAAACATATTCTTTTGAAATGCAGTGTTTCTTGGTTCATTTGCCAGTATGCTCAGTTTCCATTATCTGTAAAGAAGAGCATTTACTCCGGTTGTGGGCTTGTTTGGGCTACAATGAACGATTGCATGTGATGCATCTAACCTGGCTGCTCACACCTCGTGGGCCTTCACTAAGCAGTTTGTTATTCTTTTTTGGGTTTATTATTAGTGTTGTTGTTGTTGAGTTTCTAATTCATTTGGATTTCTGGGCTGATGTTTCTTAGGGTGCAGTAAATTGATGCTGAGTTCTGTCCTCACTTTCTTCGACTGAATTAGCCACTGTGAACAGTAAAGCCCGTTTGTGGGGTGGAGTATTGGGGAGGCTTCCTGGTCTCCATGTGCGAGTCGCTTCACAGTACTGGTTGTGTTCTGGAATGAGGAGCATTAAACTCGGTGGCATGTTCTATATGGTCATCTGCAGTGACCACACTCATGTGGAATGTTGTCCGGCTACTCAAGTGGAGCTGTGTCACATTCTGGATAGACGATGCTGATCTGAGTAAACAGCTTGTGATCCTGGACATATTTCTAGTGGGGAACTATTAACAGCGTCAGTCGTACCCAGCACGGGACTTTCTTTCATCAATGTGGGGAGAAGGCAATAGCAAGATAACCACTTTGGGGGTACAGCCAGAAGTGTTGCATAACTCAGGGTATGTGATTGCTCCCCTCCCCCCACCCAGCTCTGGGGACAGGCACACTGGGAGTTGTGGCACAAAGACTTACCAGGAAACAGCCCTGATTATTGGGACTTGACTGTCACTTAAAAGGCTGTTTAAGAATCCACTCATGGGCTGGAGAGATGGCTTAGCGGTTAAGGCGCTTGCCTGTGAAGCCTAAAGACCCAGGTTTGATTCTCCAGGTCCCACGTAAGCCAGACGCACAAGGTGGCACATGCATCTGGAGTTCGTTTACAGTGGCTGGAGGCCCTGGTGCACACATTGTCTCTCTTCTGTCTTTCTCTCTCCCCCTCTGTCTGTTTCAAATAAAAATACATTTTAAAAAAATTGAAAGAAAAAAAAAAAGAATCCACCTCGTTCTCAGCTCTCCAAAGGGAAGCAAGAAGCCCTTGGAATCAGATTGTCCTCCAGCTGTCATCCTGGGGTAAGGGCTGTGAGGACCCTTCTCCAGTGAAGTTTATCCTGCCTCTCTTCCATCCCTCACTGAAGCCCGTCTTTTTTGATCACGACCACATAGCTCAAATGTACTTAACAACTTCTCTCAAAGCGCCTACAACACGCTGCACCTGGCTCTCCTCGAGCACGTGTGCTTGAAGGCAGCTGATGTGTCTACGAGCCAAGTGGTGTGAATTCTGGGAGCTCACATCACGCTTGAGTGAGCGTGAGAAACCTCACCTCTCCCGGGGGGATGGGGATACAGTGCACTCATAGGGATAACTTGGAGTTAGAACCCTCCACCCCACCCCACCATTTCCATTCTTCTTTGCCATGCAAAGTCCCTTCAGTCCTTGAAGTTCTCTGTGAAGTTTAAAAACATTTTAAAATTTATTTGTGCACCCATGTACATGTGTGTGCATGTGCATATGTGTATAGGCACACTAGGGCCTCTTGCCGCTGTAAATGACCACCGGATGCTTGGACCATTTTTTTTTTTTTTTTGCATCTAGTGGCCTTGGATGAGTTGGGATTTGAACCCAGGCCATCAGGCTTTTCAAGCAAGCACTTGTAACCACTGAGCCATTCTCCCAGCCATCTGTGAAGTTATTTTTTTAACTTCTCATTTTAATTGATTTATTTACAAGTAGAGAGAGACAGAGAGAGGAGAGAGAAAAAGAGAGAGAGAGAGAATCAATGGGCATGTGCCAGGGCCTCTAAACTCCAGATGCATGTGCCACTTTGTACATCTGGCTTACATGGGTCCTGGGGAATTGAACCTGGGTCCTTAGGCTTTGTAGGCAAGCACCTTAACTGCTGATCCATCTCTCCAGCCCTCTGTGAGGTTTTTTTTTTCTCTCGGTTGTTTTCGAGGTAGGGTCTCACTCTAGTCCAGGCTGACCTGGAATTCACTCTGTAGTCTCAGGCCTCGAACTCATGGCGATCCTCCTACCTCTACCTCCTGAGTGCTGGGATTAAAGGCATGTGCCACCATGCCTGGCTTTCTATGAAGTTTTGAAAGTATTTTATCTTGGTACTAATGATCATTGACAAGTGAAAGATACAAACAAAGATTAGAAAACATTTTTAAAATTATTATATTTGTTGAGGGAAGTACAGAGCCAAGGAAAGGCACCCACGCGGCTAGAGATCCCATGTGGAGGGCCTGGGAAAACCATGGAAAGAAGAGAGAAAAGAAAGTTCAAAGAGCTCCTATCATGTGGGAGCTGGAGGGGATAAAGAGTCCATGTGGAGAGTAAGGGCTTGGGGTTTTCCCTATCCTGGCAAGGGAAAACTCACCAGCAGCTGGAAGTTCCCAAGTGGTCAGGCAGCTCAGAGAGCGTGCCCTCACCTTGCAAAGGTATTTATAACCTTATGGTGGTGGGCCCTGTCTTCCTGCTCAGGTGAACGAGAAGGACAACTGATCTGTTAGGGCTAAGGGCTGTCTCAGGAAGAGTTTAGCCAAGTTTTGGGGTCTAAGCTTGACCATCCACACTGTACAGACCTCCCTCCCAAGAGGGACCCAGGTTGCTTGTGGAAAAACAGGTCTAGGGAACTGGGCGAGAGATAAGAATCCAGGTCATCCTTTGACCTGCAGCAAGTGCAGCTCTCCTGCCTTTTTTACTTTCAGGGGCCCAGTCACCCCAACTGCCCACTCCCTCTCACTCCCCACTCTCCTGAGAAGACCGTCTACGTGCTGTTAGAGGAAGGAGGATGACGACTGGGCAGTCTTTAACTGCTTCTGGCTGAACGGGGTGTAGACATGGCAGTTAGAGTTTATCTCAGAGACGGGAACTTTTCTAAAGGACCCCAAAAGTGTATTGATGGAGTGTAGGAAGATAGTCTTGGAAGAAAATGTTGGGGAGAATAAAAGCAAGGAGTTAATGAGAAGTAGGTACACAGCAAACTGGTTGCCTTCAGGTTTTCTCTCATTGTGGACTTGTAGGCCTTGGGAAGCATTTGAGGGAACCCAGGTAGATGGAGTTGATTGTCTCTGGACCATCTGAGCACAAGCTGCTTGAGATTTTCTTCCAGAACTGTTCACCAGATGGCTCAGTAGTGTCTGACACGGCCTGAATCTGTTCCTGTGTGGCTTGTGAAACAGATGAGATACACAGAGGTATCAGGAATACATATACAACATTTAAGTTTGATAATAGTGAATATATCATAGTTTGTCTAATAGCCTCCCAGAGTATACCTTTTATAATTTGTCCTGGGGGCAGCTAGGGCCAAAGGTTGGTACCACAGAGTCATTGTGTGCCATTAGGGGCTATATGGTATATTTTTTATCTCAGGACTTATGATGTCATGGCATAAGTTAGAAGGGACTTATCTTTGTTCCCAGTATAAGGAAGTCTTTTGAACTAAGTAACTCTTGGTCAGAGTCATCTCTATATATTTTTTAGATTTGAAAATAACCGTTCTGACATTTGTGGATTTTTTTATTTGAGAGAGAGAGAGACAGAGACAGAGAGGAAGAGGCAGAGAGAGAATGGGCATGCCAGCAGTCTCTCAGCCGCTATGAACGAACTCCAGACGTGTGCTCCCCCTTGTGGGCAAGTGCGGCATTGCACCCTTGCGCCACTTTGCATCTGGCTAAACATGGGACCTGGAGAATTGAACGGATGTTGTTAGGCTTGGCAGGTGGGCGCCTTAACCACAAAGCCATCTCTCCAGCCCCATTTGTGTATTTTTTTAAATTAATTAAATTTTTTAGTATGGAATTAGAACTATTGGGGGGGGCAATATTTTTTAAGGCCTTGCTTGTTTCCCCTTTTGGAAACCTCTTGTTTAGGTATTAGATATTTAAATATCTAATAACTATAGATGCAGGCAGAACCCATTACTAACTTTGAAAACAACACAAATCTAAACCAATTAATTTAACCTAGAAATCGACAGGGAAAAGACAAGTAAGACAGTATAAAATATTTATTTATGGAATGGGGGAAGGGGAGGGAAATACCATGCACTTTTTGTATGTAAGTATAGAAGTTGTCAATAAAAAAATAATTATTGAAAAATATTTATTTATTTATTATTTAAGTATTTATTTGTGTATGATGTATGTACATGTTAAGAGTGTGTGTACATGCATGTCTGTGGAGGCCAGAGGTTGATGTCAGCTGGTCTCCTCAATTGTTTTTTTAAAAAGTATTTTATTTATTTATTTGAGAGAGAGAAAGAGGAGGGGGGAGAGAGAGAAAGAAAAGGAGAGAATAGATGCACCAGGGCCTCCAGCCCCTGCAAATGAACTCCAGATGCTTGCACCACCTAGTGGGGATGTGCGACTTTGCACTTTCCTCACCTTTGTGAAGCTGGCTTACATGGGATCTGGAGAGTAGAAGGTGGGTCCTTAGGCTTCACAGGCAAGCGCCTTAACTGCTAAGCATCTGTCCAGCTCCATTTGTAAGTTTTATGATCTGTATACTAAGACACATGTACAGACTGCACACATTTTAACATTTTAGAGCTTGCTGATGTATTTTCAAATAATACACATTAGCACTGTTTTGTTTTTGTTTTGTTTTTTGGTTTCTCAAGGTAGAGTCTCGCTCTAACCCAGGCTGACTTGGAATTCACTGTGCAGTCTTAGGGTAGCGTAGAACTCATGCAGTCCTCCTACCTCTGCCTCCTGAGGGCTTGGATTAAAGGCCTGTGCCACCACACCTGGCCATTTTTAATATATATAATTTTTTATTGTGAAGCGTTTGAGAAACACTTTAATCCTTCCTTACTCCCCTCTTGCTTTCAATGTCAGGAACACTATTGCTCCCTTGTCCCTAAAAATGGTATTTAGTACTCTCTTGCCATCATGGCCTGCCTTTTCTACAGGCAAATCAGGCATTTCCCCCTATTAATATATCCTAATAAAAGATGTGCAGTGAGCTAGTTTTTTTTTTTTTTAATTTTCTTTTTATTATGCCAGCCTTACTCACATGCCTCTGGGTATAAATAAAACACTTTGGTGACACAAAACTGTTAATCTCTGAGTATTGTTTGTGATGTGCCTAACTTGGTACCAAGATGTGATTTAGGCACCAAGAGACTTTGGGTAATTTAACACTGCTTCATAATAAAATGACTTATCAAATATTCATGTGGGCCGATACAGAGGCACAATTGTGTTCTTGCCATGCACAATCTAAATACTAATATTGTCTTGGAGAGTCTGTGTGGTATGCCGAAGCCAGGGTCTGGACAAATGCATCGTCGTCATTTTTATCTGTGGGAATGACTGGCGGGCACCATGGAGCGTCTTAGTACTGGACTTCTCTACTTCTTTTCATGTTGGCTTTAGTAGTTTCAGTCTTGTCTGTATTTTTTTTTTTTTCATCACGGAATGATTGCCCTTCTAAGATAGGGGGTGGAATTTAAACTGTAATTGTTTCATAAAAGTTATTTTAGGGGCCGGTGTAAGTGGTTGAGGTGCTTCCCTGTGAAGCCCAAGGACCCAGGTTCGATTCCCCAATACCCACATAAGCCAGATACACAAGGTGGCACATGCATCTGGAGTTTGTTTGCAGTGGCTGGGGTCCCTGGCACACCCAATTTTTACGCTCCTTCTTATAAATAACTAAAGTATTTTTAAAAGTTTTTAAATCATAATATCTACTTTTAAAGATTTTATTTTATTTATTTGAGAGAGAGTGAGAAAGAGAAAGAATGGGTGCGCCAGGGCCTCCAGCCACTGCAAATGAACTCTAGATGCATACG
The DNA here is from genome assembly GCA_036365145.1 of Orientallactaga sibirica. NCBI lineage: Eukaryota > Metazoa > Chordata > Mammalia > Rodentia > Dipodidae > Orientallactaga > Orientallactaga sibirica. The sequence goes on from JAEOAD010000040.1 coordinate 16,960,634, forward strand.
CCACCTTGTGCATCTGGCTTACAGGGTCTTGGGGAAATTGAACCTGGACCCTTTGGCTTTGCAGGCAAATACCTTAACCGCTAAGCCATCTATCGAGCCCCTAAAGTTTTTTTTTGTTTTGTTTTTTGTTTTTCGAGGTAGGGTCTTACTGTAGGTCAGACTGACCTGGAATACCTCTGCCTCCCGAGTGCTGGGATTAGTCTCAGATATTGTTTTTTTGGCATCTTTAGGAGCTGGGTGTGCGATCCTCCCACCTCTGCCTCCCCAAGTGTGGGGATTAAAGGTCCAGGTCAGCCTCACCAGAGTGAGACCACCCAGCAAAAACCTAAAGAAAAACAAAAAACAATATCTGGGACCTGGAGTGATGGCTCAGTGCTTGAAGGCACAGGTTCAATTCCCCAGCTCCGAGGGAAAGCCCCATACAGTCCAAAGCTCTTGGTGCAGCAGCCAGAGACCTCGTCTCAGAAGGTGGAGCACACGTACCTCAGGGTTGTCCTCTGACCTCCACGTGTATGTCATGCATGTGACATGTGCAACCTCAATAAATAAATAGCAAAAAGTAAATAAAACCAGTATCCTTCTAGTCATGTAGTTTAAGAATATTTCTGTGGGACAGGATCTCAGAATAGATACTCGTATACCCATTTCTCAGTTAAAACATTCATCAACTTTTGTAACGTCCACACTGATCCCTCTCCCTCAGCTCCAGATTATACCTATATGTTTGCTTTATCATAACATATTTACAAAATATCAGGATTTTTTCAATGTGTATTTTCCATTATTATTATTATATACAGTTTTTTGAGAGAGAGGGAGAGAGACAGAGAGAGAGAGAGGAAGAGACACACAGAGAATGGGTGTGCCAGCAGCCTCTCAGCCGCTGTGAAGAAACTCCAGACACATGCGCCCCCTTGTGGGCAAGTGCCACATTGCACCCTTGCGTCACTTTTTGCATCTGGCTAGACGTAGGACTTGGAGAATCAAACTGGCGTTCTTAGGCTTGGCAGGCAGGCACCTTAACTGTTAAACCATTTCTTCAGCCCCATTTAAAAAATTTATTTTATTTTTTTGTCATAGGGTCTTGCTGTAGCCCAACCTGACCTGGAATTTACTATGTAGACTCATGCTTACCTCAAACTCACAGTGATCCTTCTTCCTCTGCATCCCAAGTGCTGGGATTAAAGGCATGTGCCACGGTACCTGGCTTTTACATTTTTTTTTCTTTTTTGTATAGAGTATGTGTGGTGTGTGTATGTGTATGTGTGGTGTGTGCACATGTGTGTGCCCCATGTATGTGCATGCAGTTGCTAGAGGAGAACATCAGGTGTACCCTTTTTGCTCATCCATTAATTTTGGGTTTCTCCCTCGGCCCCGAGCTTCTGTCAGTAAGCCCCAGAGGTTGTGTAGTCTCTGCCCACCTCCAAGTACTGGGGTTACAGATGTGCATTGCCATGCCCAGTCTCTTATGTAGGTTCTGGGGAATCAGCTTGGCAGTTCCTATCCCATGTGACCCCCATACTTAAGCAGGAAGTTCTGTTAACCACTGAGCCATCTCCCAGCCCTTCAGTATGGATTTCTACCAAAGACTCCCATTTTTGACAGATAAAGAAGAATATCATAAGAATGCTTTTGAAGAATTAAGAGAAGTTTTACCCAATAAAATTGAGTCAAGCCAGGCATTTATTTGGTCACAGGATATTTTTTATTTTACTGGCATTTGTTCTTTGAGATGTCCGGGGGAGTCAGGTGCTACAAGAATAAAAGTCTGCTGGGTGTGGTGGCTTACATTCCAGAGGCTGGGGTAGGAGGATGACTGTGAGTTTGAGGCCACCCTGAGACTACATAGTGAATTCCAGGTCAGCCTGAGCTAGAGTGAGACCCTACCTCAAAAAAACAAAAGAAGGGTTGGAGAGATGGCTTAGCGATCAAGGCGCCTGCCTGCTAAGCGTAAGGATGCTGGTTCCAATGTCCAGGTCCCACGTTTAGCCAGATGCAGTGATGCAAGGGCGCAATGCTGCACTTGACCACAAGGGGGCGCACACATCTGGATTTCATTCATAGCCCCTGAGAGACTGCTGGTGCACCCATTCTCTATCTATCTCCCTCTCCCTCTCTCTGTATCTCTCTCCAAAAAAAATAAAATTGAGTCAAGAGCTAGAGAGATGGCCCAGCCATTAAAGGCAGTTGTTTGCAAGCCTATTGGCCTGGGTTGGCTTCCCCAGTACCCTCATAAAGCCAGCTCCACCAAGTGGCATGTGTGCCTTCAGTTTGTTTGCAGTGGCAAGTGTCCCTAGCACGTTCATGCTCTTTCTTTCTCTCTCAAATAAATAAAAATATTTTTAAAAATTGAGTCAAGGCTCCTAGAGTGATATAAGGGAAAAATGAGATCTTATTTTATTTTTTTGAGTCAAGTCCAACAGACTGGCTTTTTTTTTTTTTTTTTTAGAGAGAATGAGAAAGAGAAAGAGAATTGGTGTGCCAGGGCCTCCAGTCACTATAATCGAAATATAGACATGTGCACCACCTTGTGTGCATGTGTGACCTCGTGCCCATGTCACCTTGTGCATTTGGCTTCTGTGAGATATGGGGAGTTGAACATAGGTCCTTAGGTTTTGCAGGCAAGCGCCTAAAATGCTAAGCCATCTCTCCAGCCCCTAAGTGAGATCTTTTAAATGGAGTAAAAAACAAGCAGTTGTACTAAAAAAAAAAAAAAAAAAAAACAAGACATACGTTATAACAAGTGGTGTCATCTAATAGCTTTTAAAGGACCCAGTGAGTAAAGGGAGGAATTTGCATTTTTGTGCAGCCATTATTTGTTGAATTCCTGACAAGTGAGTCTGGGAGAAAACTCCAACCACATTTCACACATGGGGGATAGTGGTTCTGTTTGAAGACTGTTTCTTGAAGTAAAAACTAAACCTGTGTAAGAAGCCTGGCATGAAAACGCTCACTGCCATATTAGGCACAGCAAGAAGAGCTGGACCTAGGGCTGAGTGTTAGTGAGACAGTGAAGTGAAGATAAAGTCACTATAAATGTTTGGAAACAGCCGCGCGTGGTGGCGCACGCCTTTAATCCCAGCACTTGGGAAGCAGAGGTAGGAGGATCACTATGAGTTTGAGGCCACTCTGAGATTACATCGTAGTGAATTCCAGGTCAGCCTGGGCTAGAGTGAAACCCTAGCTCGAAAAAAAATAGTTTTGAACCTCCAGACATGCCATGGTACAGTAATATTGTAATTGTATCAAATGTGTAATTAAAAAAAAGAAACAAAATTAACCCAGATATTGCTGTGAATTACTAGTGGCAATCTTTAGGTGTTATAATATTTGTTTTTTGAGACAGGGTTTCACTCTAGCCCAGGCTGACCTACAACTCACTCTGTAGTCCCAGGCTGGTCTTGAACTCACAGTGATCCTCCTACCTCAGCCCTCCACCCCTATGTTGGAATTAAATGTGTGCATGACCACTCCACAGTATTAGAATTTTGACAAATTTTTATTCATTACTTTGTTGGGAAATGATTGCCAACCTTGTTTTCAGCAGTATAAATGATGTAGGTTGATGAATCATCACATTCATTGAGTTTATATACTATATGTCAGATACTTTTTAAGTCCATTTCATCTTTTATACTTATTTTCTCACAGTAGCCCTGAGAGATTGTATCATTCTTTTTTTTAAGATTTATTTTTTTATTAGAAACAGAGAGGAAGGGGGAGAGAGAGAAAGAGAGAGGAAGAGAGAATGGGCACGCCAGGGCCTCCAGCCACTGCAGACAAACTCTAGATTCATGTGCCACCGTGTGCATCTGGCTTACCTGGGATCTGGAGAATTGAACCTGGATCCTTAGGCTTTGTAGGCATGTGCCTTAACTGCTAAGCCATCTCTCCAGCCCTGTATCACTCTTATTTATGGATAAGTAAAGAAGGTACTTGAGTCAGAGATTTGAATATTTTGATAATTTGTCTATGCCTTTCATGGGTTAGCCATTGCTTTTAAATGTAATTTTATCTCTAACAGTTAGGAAGATATTATAAATATTTTTATTTTTTCTCTTCCTGTTTAGAAGTACATGGTGAGCTAGGCCTTTAATTCCTGTACTCAGGAGGCAGAGGTAGGAGGATCGCTGTGAGTTCAAGGCCAGTCTGGTATAGAGTGAAAGCCCACCTCATAAAAAACAAAACAGTATATTGTGAATGTTAGAGCACATTAGTCAAGAATATGTATGATGTATTTTAATTGGATAACATTTCATTTTAGGAATATGTCAAACCCCCCCCCCCCAAACAGTCCTTCATATCTGTTTTTTTTTTTTTTTTTTTTGGTTTTTGAGGTAGGGTCTCACTCTAGCCCAGGCTGACCTGGAATTAACTATGTAGTCTCAGGATGGCCTCAAACTCATGGTGATCCTCCTATTTCTGCCTTCCGAGTTCTGGGATTAAAGGTGTGTACCACCACACACAATTCTGTTATTTTTTTAAATTTATTTTTATTTATTTATTAGAGAGAGAGAGAGGAAGAGAGAGGAAGAGAATGTGTGTGTCAGGGCCTTCAGCCACTGCAAACAAACTCCAGATGTGTGTGCCACAATGTGCATCTGGCTTACATGGGACCTGGAGAATCAAACCTGGGTTCTTAGGCTTTGCAGACAAGCACCTTAACTGCTAAGCTATCTCTCCAGCCCCATATCTGTTCTTTTAACTTCTACAATATTCTGTCATCCTTAGGAATAAACAGTACAATGGACATTGGAAATACATTTGTGCCACTGTTACTGATGTTCTCCTCTTCTCTTCTCTTCTCTTCTCTTCTCTTCTCTTCTCTTCTCTTCTCTTCTCTTCTCTTCTCTTCTCTTCTCTTCTCTTCTCTTCCTCCTCTCCTCTCTCCTCTCCCCTCCTTCCCCTCCCCTCCCCCTCCCCTCCCCTCCCCTCCTCCCCCTCCCCTCCCCCCTCCCCTCCTCTTCTTTTCTTTTTGAGTGAGGGTCTCACTCTGGCCCAGGCTGACCTGGAATGAACTGTGCCTCGAACTGACGGCGATTCTCCTACCTCTGCCTCCTGAGTGCTGGGATTAAAGGTGTGCCCCACCACGCCCGGCTTACTCATGTTATTTCTTGAATTAGCTCTGAGAAATGGCATGACTGGGGGAAAGATCATGCTCATTTCAGAGCTTTCTGGTACAAGTTGTGAGATTTGCAGGTGACAAGTTTCTTTCTTAAATTTAGAGAAGTTGTTTGCAGGCAATAAATTTGGGGCAGAAATAGGTCATGTAAATCTTCAGTGGAAAAAGTGTCCTTTCGTAGTTTCTCCCATGGAAGTCAGACTTCTCTAAGTTCACTTGAGGCAATAAACAAAAAGGAAGACAAACTTGGGAGATGAGATTGGGACCATTTGCCAGCTCTATAACTTTGAACAGCTATTTGATTTCTCCTATCTAATTTTTTTTTTTTCGATGTAGGGTCTCATTCTTGCCCAGGCTGACCTGGAGTTCACTTTGTAGTCTCAGGCTGGCCTTGAACTCACAGCGATTCTCTTACCTTTGCCTCCCAAGTGCTGGGATTAAAGATATGTGCCACCATGCCTGGCCACCACTCTCTAATTTAAATCTTGGACTAGCCTGAGAACTCTTTCATTACAGCAAAGTGTTCTGTGAAAGCTGTACAGGAATTTTCTCTGATGTTTTCTCACGTTGGACTTTGGGATCATAATTATATAGGGCAATTTCCATTGTATAATTTTGTTCAGGCTATAGACAGAGAAGTCGTACACATTGATCAGAGACCTCAGTGACCCTCCAATGTGTCGATATTCCATTCTCAAATTAAAGATGATCCCCCCCCCCAAATTAGATCACATGTTTCTCTCTTTGTGACAAGCAAGAAGTGCGTGGTTTGGTTAATTAACTGATAGTTTTTGTGAAGTGGCTAAGGCTCTTCTGTGTGTTTCTTTCTTCCATTTCTTCTCCTACAATCTCTGCGGGAGACTTCTGAAAAGACTTTAGTTGTAGGTTTTGGTGAGAAAGGGGACAATTTTCCTTCAGGAGCCTAGAGAATCATTAGTAAAATCAGAAAGTAAGCTTCCATATGAAGTTGTGGAAGAGGTGAGGACTGGATTATTTGGGAAAGCCCAGATGAATAAAATGTAATCGGATAGGCTGGAAATGCATGGGGGATATGAGTGGAATGGACAGAAAAACATTCTTTTGAAATTTGGAGGTACACAATTATTCCTCTGTATTATGAATAGCAAACTGTGAAAACACTGTAAATGGCAGTGATAGAAAGTATATGGAGGATTTTTATTCATGGTTTTTACTCTATGCTTAATGTTTGGATCAGGGAGGCACTTAATTCCACCGAGTTAGGCGAGTGTGTATTTTATAGAGTGGACTTCATTTACTTTATCTATGCAAAGTAATAACTTCAGGCAGGTTTTAAATTCTTCAGTAGAATGTAAACTTCCTGGTCTAGGAGTTTTTGTTTCTTTTATTCCTCTTTTTTTTTCCTGGTTCTCCAATAACTATTTGTTGGATGTATGATTTCTGTCGTTTTATGTCTGTTATTGTTCAGCTGTGGATTTTGTTGTTGTTCTTTCGAGGTAGGGTCTCACTGCAGCCCAGGCTGACCTGGCCTCCACTCTGTAGTCCTAGGTTTGCCTCAAACTCACAGCCATCCTACTACCACAGCCTCCCGACTGCTGGGATTAAAGACTTGTGCCACCACACCCAGCTCTAGCTTTGGATTTAAAAAAAGTAATTATTTATTTGAGAGATTAAAAAAAAAAAAAGGAGAGAGAGAGAATTGGTACACCAGGGTCTCATGCTGATTCAAATAGGCTTGAGACACACACACCACTTTGTGCGTCTGGCTTTACATGAGCACTGGGGAATTGAACTCAGGCCATCAGGCTTTGCAAGCAAGCATCTTTAACCGCTTAGCAATCTCTGAAGACCAGTAACTATGTATTTCTAGAAGTTAGGGGTAGTAGAACATTGTAGATTTTGGGGCTAGAGTTACATCCATATTGATATGTCTACCAGGCTACTTCAAAATACACCTCTCTTTTTTTAAGTGTAAGTATGTGTGTGGAGAATATTTTTATATGATACTTTTTTGGTTGAATCCCATTGTTTTCATGTGCCAGTATATAAGTATAGTAGGGAAACTGTGCTAAAAATACATGTTTATTCATCAATACTTAAGAAAATGTAGCTGGGCGTGGTGGCACACCCCTTTAGTTCCAGCTCTTGGGAGGCAGAGGTAGGAGAATTGCTGTGAGTTCAAGGCCACCCTGAGACTACATAGTGAATTCCAGATCAGGCCTGGGCTAGAGTGAGACCCTAGCTTTAACCACCCTCCAAATGTGTACACTGGGGTTTCTTGATTCAGTAAGAAAGCCTTTGGAAAAAAGAGCTTCTCAAAGTTGTGAATGAAAAATTCACTGACTGCTTGTCTTAGATCACGTGCTATGACAACAACTGCTCTTCTGGCTAGAAATGTAAAATCAACAAAATATTGACAGACTCACCTGCAGAGAACATTGCTTTATCAGCAGAAGAGTTAGACGTTTTTTTCCTAGTGAAGTCAAGTGATTTGTGCATTTGTATCATTATTCAGCATTTTTAGCAGGTTTTGTAATATAATCTATGACTATGTTAGTCAGCATAGTATGCTTCCATAGGCTTTAAAATTGGACTTTGAGAGAAGGTGAAAAGATGTCTATTGCAGACAAGATTAAAATATAAATCCACTTTAAAAATTATAAAAATCAACGCATTTCTAAATTGAGGTTGAATAATTAGCGATTAAAGTGTGATATAACCTATTTTTGATGAGTCATTAATTTTCTTTGGCAATTCGATGGATGGCCATACATTTTTGATCTTAATAGTTTCTGACCTATCAGACTTACAGGATATATATGTTTACTGTCCACATTTGATTATTTGTGAGTAGCTACTTCAGGTTTTACACAGTTACTGAACTAAACAAATTACTGTAGCTTATGATTTCCATAATTTCCAAATTTCTGTAGCTTATGATTTCCATAATTGATTTGGGTACCAGAGGTAAGAGAGCTGTAACTAGTAGTTCTCTAAGTGAATTGAAAACCCTCTCAGAGGTTTCAGAGCATTTCCATTATTTTAAAAATGTTTATTTCAGCTGGGCGTGGTGGCGCACGCCTATAATCCTAGCACTCGGGAAGCAGAGGTAGGAGGATCACCGTGAGTTCGAGACCATCCTGAGACTACATAGTGAATTCCAGGTCAGCCTGGACTAGAGTGAAACCCTACCTCGAAAAACCAGGGGAAAAAAACATTGTAGATTTTGGGGCTAGAGTTACATCCATATTGATATGTCTACCAGGCTACTTCAAAATACACCTCTCTTTTTTTAAGTGTAAGTATGTGTGTGGAGAATATTTTTATATGATACTTTTTTGGTTGAATCCCATTGTTTTCATGTGCCAGTATATAAGTATAGTAGGGAAACTGTGCTAAAAATACATGTTTATTCATCAATACTTAAGAAAATGTAGCTGGGCGTGGTGGCACACCCCTTTAGTTCCAGCTCTTGGGAGGCAGAGGTAGGAGAATTGCTGTGAGTTCAAGGCCACCCTGAGACTACATAGTGAATTCCAGATCAGGCCTGGGCTAGAGTGAGACCCTAGCTTTAACCACCCCCCAAATGTGTACACTGGGGTTTCTTGATTCAGTAAGAAAGCCTTTGGAAAAAAGAGCTTCTCAAAGTTGTGAATGAAAAATTCACTGACTGCTTGTCTTAGATCACGTGCTATGACAACAACTGCTCTTCTGGCTAGAAATGTAAAATCAACAAAATATTGACAGACTCACCTGCAGAGAACATTGCTTTATCAGCAGAAGAGTTAGACGTTTTTTTCCTAGTGAAGTCAAGTGATTTGTGCATTTGTATCATTATTCAGCATTTTTAGCAGGTTTTGTAATATAATCTATGACTATGTTAGTCAGCATAGTATGCTTCCATAGGCTTTAAAATTGGACTTTGAGAGAAGGTGAAAAGATGTCTATTGCAGACAAGATTAAAATATAAATCCACTTTAAAAATTATAAAAATCAACGCATTTCTAAAATTGAGGTTGAATAATTAACGATTAAATTGTGATATAACCTATTTTTGATGAGTCATTAATTTTCTTTGGCAATTCGATGGATGGCCATACATTTTTGATCTTAATAGTTTCTGACCTATCAGACTTACAGGATATATATGTTTACTGTCCACATTTGATTATTTGTGAGTAGCTACTTCAGGTTTTACACAGTTACTGAACTAAACAAATTACTATAGCTTATGATTTCCATAATTTCCAAATTTCTGTAGCTTATGATTTCCATAATTGATTTGGGTACCAGAGGTAAGAGAGCTGTAACTAGTAGTTCTCCTAAGTGAATTGAAAACCCTCTCAGAGGTTTCAGAGCATTTCCATTATTTTAAAAAATGTTTATTTCAGCTGGGCGTGGTGGCGCACGCCTATAATCCCAGCACTCGGGAAGCAGAGGTAGGAGGATCACCGTGAGTTCGAGGCCATCCTGAGACTACATAGTGAATTCCAGGTCAGCCTGGACTAGAGTGAAACCCTACCTCGAAAAACCAGGGGGAAAAAAAAAAAGCTGGAGAGATTGCTTAGTGGTTAAAGCACTTGGCTGTGAAGCCTAAGGGCGCATATTTGACTCACCAGACCCCATGTAAGCTAGACACACAAGGTTGCACATGCATTCAAGGTGGTGCACACATCTGGAATTTGATTGCAGTTGCTGGAGGCCCTGGCACACCAATTCTCCCTCCCTCCCTCTCTCTCTCAAAAAACTTTTTTACTTGTGTGTGTGTGTTTGTGTGTCAGGGTCTCTTGCCACTGCAAACGAATGCCTATCTGCTGTCTGGTTTTATATGAGTGGTTGGGGAATTGAATCAGGCCAGTAGGTTTTGCAAGCGAATGTCTTTAACCATTGCACCATCTCCCCAGCCCCTCATTTTGTTTTTTAGCATCTTCATTTTATGAGGCCTTGTGGGATTCCCAAAGTAAATTTTTTTTTTTTTTTGAAGTAGGGTCTCGCTGTAGCCCAGGCTGACCTGGGTTTTACTTTATAGTCTCAGGCTGGCCGTGAACTGACAGCAATCCTCCTGCTTCACTTCAAGTGCTGGGAGGAAGTGCATGAGCTACCACGCCTGACTCCTGAAGTCATTTTAATGGAAGAGCAGGAATTGGCCCTCATAGATTCTAGGTCTTGCATATAGTTTTCTCTCTTTAGTTGCAATATGATGAATTTCTAGGTCACCACACATTCTGATATTCAAGTATAATGTAAAATACATTTTAAAGTTAAATTTAGAGTTTCAAGTTGGAATCTTTGAAGTAATTGCAGTAATTTACCCTAATCTTTTTTTTTTTTCATTCTGCTAGATAATTCTTTTTATAACACCTTATAAGAGTGTTATTATTTGTAAAACTTTTGCCTAAAAGCTTGGTGAGCAAAGGTGAAATCCTTCATGAAGTAACCTTTTATTAATTACAAAATAATTAGCTTGTGCTACTTAAAACTGGTGAGTCCAGGGCTGGAGAGATGGCTCAGTGGTTAAGGCGCTTGCCTGCAAAGCCTGACAATTCAAGTTCGACAGTGCCCACGTAAAGCCAGATGAACATGGTGGTGCATGTGTCTGGAGTTGGTTTGCAGTGGCTGGAGGCCCTGGCGTGCCCATTTGCTCTCTCTCTTTGCTGGGTGTGGTGGCATACACATTTAATCTCATTATTTGGGAGGTAAAGGTAGGAGGGTCTCTTTGAGTTCAAGGTCAGCCTGAGAATATATTGTGAATTCCAGATCAGCCTGGGTTAGAGTGAGATGCTACCTTAAAAAAGGGGGGGTGGCTATAGAGATGGCTTAGCGGTTAAGGTGCATGCCTGTGAAAACTAAAGACCCCGGGTCAATTGTCTAGGTCCCATGTAAGCCAGATGCACATGGTGGCTCATGTGTCTGGAGTTCCTTTGCAGTGGTTAGAGGCCCTGGCATGCCCATTCTCTCTCCCTCTCTCTGTCTCAAATAAATAAATAAATAAATAAATAAATAAATAAATAAATAAATAAATAAAAATATTTTAAAAAATGGTAAGTCCAAATCTGACCTGTATTAAACACCTAACTTCCTGGTTTTCTTCCTCATATTTTGACATATTCCAAGCATATAAATGTGGAGAATAATACAGTGAACCACCACTGAGATTTGTTCACTGTTCGTTCACTTCTGACTATTATTTCCTACCTTAATACATATCATAGACACATGTCAAATATCTCCTGAAATGAAGAAAACTCTGGGGCTAGAGAGATGGCTCCGCGGTTAAGGCATTTGCCTGCAATGCCTAAAGATCTGGGTTTGATTCCCCAGTACCCGTATAAAGCCAGATGCACAGAAGTGGTGCATGCATCTGGAGTTTATTTGCAGTGGCCAGAGTTCCTGGTGGCACCCATTCTCTCTCTCTCTCTCTCTCCCTTTGCGAATAAATATATTTTTTTACAAAAAGGAAAACTCTGGACATTTCTATTGCAGTTATTCTCAAAATTCTTTCCAAAAAGAACATAAAGTTTAATTTATTGTCTAAACATCCTTCTCCTTCCTGGACTAAAGTGATGCAAGGCTCGGCCCAAAGATGTCATTTGCCCCTGCATCCTCCCTGCAGTAAAGCTGGGCCTCTGTTGTCTTACTGCATGGTGAAAAGTCTAGAATATTACTACCATTACAGTTGAGAAGTCCTGCCCTTCATACCTTTTGTCACTTGGCTGTTTGTAGAATTTTCTTTACTGTTGTTAGATGCCTGTGACCTTCTTGTCTATTTGATCTTTTAAAATTAAGAATAGGGCTAGAGGCTGGAGAGATGGCTTAGCGGTTAAGGTGTTTGCTTGCAAAGCCAGAGGATCCCAGTTCAACTGTACAGGACCCATGTAAGCCGGATACACAAGGGAGCACATGCATCTGGAGTTCGTCTACAGTAGCTGGAGGCCCTGGTGTGCTCATTCCTTCTCTCTCTCTCTTCTTCTGTCTCTAATAAAAAAAAATTAAAAAAAAAAAGAATAGGGCTAGACGTGGTGGCATATGTCTTTAATTCCAGCACTCGGGAGGCAGAGGTAGGAGGATTGCTGTGAGTTCAAGGCCACCCTGAGACTACATAGTGAATTCCAGGTCAGCCTGGGCTAGAGTGAGACCCTACCTTGAAAAACCATTAAAAAAAAATGAAGAATCACAACGTTGAACACATGTACAGCCTGGCTGTGTATGGTTAACCTAACTTCTCTGACCTTCACTGTCCCCATTATAGTCTTATAAAAGTCATACTAAAAATTACTGTTCTTGGGGGTGGCGAGATACCTCAGTGGGTAAGCACAAGGAAGGAACTGAGTTTGATCTCCAGTTCCCATGTAAAAGTGCCAAGTGTGGGGCTGGAGAGATGGCTCAGCGGTTAAGGCGCCTGCCTGCAAAGCCTAATGACCAGGGTTTGAGCCCCCAGTACCCATGCAAAGCTGGATGCGGTGACTAGAGGCACTGGCATACCCATTCTCATTCATTCTCTCTCCCTTGCAAATACATAAATAAATAAATTAATTAATAAATTAATTAATTTAGAAAAACACTAAGTGCAGTGGTGTACACCCAGGGTCCCAGTGCTAGGGAGATGGATACCTGAGCATGGATCCTGAGGCCCCTTGGAAAGCTAGTTTAGCCTAATTTGGTGAGCTCTGGACCAGTGAGAGACCATGTTTCACAGGAGGTGGGTGGTATTTCTGAGGTTGACACCTGGGGTCGTTCCCTGGACTTCATGTGCACATCTGCACGCACACACACACATATACATGCTATGAAAATTACCCTTCTTACAGGTGTATTATTATCCAAATAAGACAAGTGAAAGGAAAACAGATTCCATGTGAAATAATTGGCTGGAAGACAAAGAAATGTTGGTCAACATATGAAACCAGTCCTGCTGCATAAAATTATAACTAGTTAAACCGTTGAGACTAGGGCTGGAGAGATGGCTTAGCAGTTAAGGTGCTTACCTGTGAAGCCTAAAGACCCGGGTTTTACTCTCCAGATCCCATGTAAGCCAGATGCACAAGATGACGCATGAGCTTAAGGTCACATGTGCGTCTGGAGTTCAATTGCAGTGGCTGGAGGCCCTGATGTGTCAATTCTCTCTCTCTCTGTCATAAAAAAATACAAGAAGGGCTGGAGAGATGGCTTAGCACTTAAGGCGCCTGCCTCCTAAGCCTAAGAACCCGGTTCCAATCTCCAGGTCCCATGTTTTGCCAGATGCAAAGTGACGCAAGGGCGCAATGCTGCACTTGCCCACAAGGGGGTGCACACCTCTGGATTTCGTTCACAGCAGCTGAGAGACTGCTGGTGCACCCATTCTCTAGCTGTCTCCCTCTCCCTCTCTTTCTGTCTGTCTCTCTCTGTGTCTCTCTAAAAAAAAAAAAAAAAAAATACAAGAAAAACAGGGGCTGGAGAAATGGCTTAGTGGTTAAGGCGTTTGCCTGCAAAGCCAAAGGATCCTGGTTTGATTCTCCAGGACCCATATAAGCCAGATGCACAAGGGGAACATGCATCTGGAGTTCGCTTGCAGTGGCTAGAGGTCCTGGCATGCCCATTTTCTCTCTGTCTGCCTCTGTTCTCTCTCTCTCTCTGCTTGCAAATAAATAAATAAAAAATTTTAAAACAGTTAAAAATGTTAAAAGAAAAACCCAGTTGAGACTAGAAAAGCTGTATGTCTGAAGAAGAGGTTATGGCAAACTGCTAGACAGATGCAAGGAATTCTTTCAGTGATACAGCTGTGGGATTATGTGGTCACAAGAAGAAACACATCAAGTGTAGGATTGGGGGCTGGAGAGGTGGCTCAGCGGTTAAGGCACTTGCCTGCAAAGCCTCACGACCAGGATTCGATCCCCCAGTACCCACATAAAACCAGATGCACAAAGAGGCACTTGTATTTGGAGTTCATTTGCAGTTGCTGGAGGCCTGGGCATGTCCATTCCTTCTACCAGTATCTCTTCTCTCTCTCTCTCTCTCTCTCTTTCTCTCTCTCTCTTTCTCTGCTTGCAAATAAATAATATTTTTTAAAAAAATCTTTAAAAAGGATAGGAATAGAAGGTGCTATATTCAAACAGATTCAAGGGTGAAGTGAGATGAAAACCTGATGATGATGGTACAAAGAAATCAGCCCTACTGGAAGTATTATAGCATTCCTACAGCTAGATTCAATTCCAGTAGTCACTAGTTTTGTGCCATGTCCCCCAAATAAGGCAAAACATAGTTTGAATATCATTAAATGCTGTCCCTGTGACATGTTATTTATCATATGAGCTTTAATTTGAGTGCTGAGAGATGTCCATGAACCTAAGACAAGTAAAACACCAGGAGTTCCCGCAGCACTGAGGGTGTCATATTGTTAACAGACTAGAACAGGTGTGATGGGGCCGTGATGACATCCAGCACGTTGAGTGGTAGCAATGGTGAGGGGTGAGTGAGCCACTGTTACTCAGGGCTTTCAAGATGTGGCTTTTGTCGCGATTTAGTTGACTATACCCCAGTAAATGGAACAGCTCTATACCTCAACTACAGGAAGATCTGTTTTGGGGTATGAATGTGGTGTGCATGTGTGTGTATGCATGTTCATGTGGAGGCCAGAGATAGACATCAGGTGTTGCCCACAGTTATGCTCCATTTTTTAAAAATTTAATTCTGTTATCTGTGAGTACCCGTTCTTGTATGCTATGGTGTACATGTGGAAGTCAGAGGACACCTTTCAGGTCAGTTCTTGCCTTCCCCCCTCGTTTGAAGCAGGATCTCTTGCTCTGGAGTTTCCTTCTATTCTTTGCCGTACTTGTTGCGAACTCCAGGTTAATTGGCAAGTGCTTTATCCACAGAGTTACCTCCCAGGTCCTCCATGTTCAATTCTTTGCAATAGGGTCTCTTGCTGCATGAGAGCTCACTGATTCCACTGGAGTCGCTGTCCACAGAGCCACAGGACCCCTCTCTCTGCCTCCCCAGTGCTGGGACTGCAGGTGTGTGTACAACGCCTGACATATTACTTGGGTTCTGGGGCTCTAAACTGGAGTCCTCTTGCTTGCGTGGCCAGGGATTTGCCCATGGAGACCATCTCCACAGCTCAGGAATTTCAAATGAGAAGTTTTAAGTATGAAAATATTACTTAGAGTTTGCCTTTTCTTTTTTAAAAATAATGTGTATTTTTTAGATTTTTAAAATTTTTATTTATTTAGTTAGTTATTAGAGACAGGGAGAGAAAGAGAGAATGAGAGAGAGACAGGAAGAGAGAGAGAGAGAGAGAGAGAGAGAGAGAGAACGGGCAAGGCCAAGGCCTCTAGCCACTGCAAACAAACTCCAATGCCACCATATTAACCTGGTTTATGCAGAACCTGAAGAATTGAACTGGGTCCTTAGGCTTTGCAGGCATGTGCCTTAACCACTAAGCAATCTCTCCAGCACTTAAAAAATATTTTTATTTTCATTCATTTATTTAAGAGAGAAAGAGGGAGAGAGGGTGGAGAGAGATAGAGATAGATAGATAGATAGATAGATAGATAGATAGATAGATAGATAGATAGATAGATAGAGAGGATGGGTGGGCCAGGGCTTCCAGCCACTGCAAACAAACTCTAGATGCATGTGCCACCTTGGGCATCTGGCTTATGTGGGTCCTAGGGAGTCAAACCTGGGTCCTTTGGCTTTGCAGGCAAACTCCTTAACCACTAAGCCATCTCTCCAGCCCAGAGTTTGCCATTTCTATTAGGTTGGATATTAAATTCATTAAGAAGAAAGAAAATTCAGAGAGGTATTAGCTATAATTTAAAATAAGTCTAACTTGAGTTCCAGAGGCAGATTTTAGGATTTGGTCTACAAAACTACTGAAAAATACTAAGACTTTGTAAAGCATGGAATATGCATGTCTTACAAATGGCAAAACAGTCCTCTGGTTATTGGAATCAAATCTTCAAAGTCATTGTACATATGTATTGTGGGTTCAGAGTCCATGATCCCCTCAGTTATTATAATTAGATTTTGAAAAATACACATTCAGACATGATCTATAGATGAGATAAATATCATGCCTAATAGGAACATCACCTGTATTGTAGTTCTCTATTTTAGTAGGTAAAATGTCAGTGTATTAAATGTGCTATTGAAGAAAATTTTGGTGCATGAGGTCAGCTACTGGTCTACAAAAGCATTACTTGTTAGAAAGAGATGAGAAGGAGAGGGCAAACTGCAGGTGGAAACAGATCTACGAGTCAGAGTTACAATTGTCTAGATTCTGTTTTCATTTGAGTTAGAACAAGTGGTGAAAAGACAACAGGACATTTGGGCAATAGTTGGTAGTTGATGGTACAGAGGAATTACCATGTTCTAGTCACTTGTAATTACCTTAAAAGTTGCTCGTTACCTTAAACACCCAACCAGAATGAGCTGATGGGAGGAAAGGGCTTATTTTTGGCGTATAGTCTCAAGGGGAAGCACCATGATGGCAGGATAGGAAGCATGGCACGAGCAGAGGCTGGACGTCACTTCTTAACACAACAGGCAAAAAACAGCAGCAAGAGAGTGAGCTGAGCTCTGGCACAGGGGGAGCTGGCTATAATATCTCAAAGCCTGTTCCCAGCAGCCTACCTCCGCCACCAGCTGGGGACCAAGCATTCAAAACACATGAGTTTATGGGGTCATCTGATTCAAACCACCATAGCATTAAATGAATTGGCCTATGTTGAAAAAGTCTTAGAGAAGCACATACTGAATTGTCTATAGACGGAGTGCTTGGATGTCTGAAATTTACTTTAGAATAACTTGGAGTGGTGGAATATGTGGAAATAAACAAAACATGGTAGCTATACCGGGAAATAATGGGGGGGGGTGATCATGATGCCATTCTCTATAATTTTACATCTGTTTCAAAGTTTCTATAGTAACACACCATGACTGGAAAAGAACAGCAGCCCTGGGCAGGTGGTGTCTAGTCAGGGTAGATGGGAACTGACATGAAAAAGTACTTACTACAAATATCCCTGATGGCAAGTGTTGCATTTTGTTTCCTTCAGAGAAGAAGCCATTTTTGTTTCCCAGTCTGGATGACGAACCTCTGAATGCTTCACTGTCCACACTGCTCCCGAGCCACACAGGATTAGATGGTCCAAGTCACCTCCAGCAAACCAGTCTCAGGTGACAAGGTAAGATGACGGGAATACTCTAAGGTGAAAGAGTGATCAAGGTCTCAAAAGGATTTTAAATGTTGTGTGTTCGCTTTTCCAGCCTCGGTTGCAGTTTCTTGGACCCGTTAAACACTGTGTTAGTCATGTTTCTATCTCTACAAGGAAATACCTGATGTAATTAACTTATTAGAGGAAAAAGGTTTATTTTGGCTCAGTTGTGGAAGTATTCCAGTCTGTGAATGACTGGCTTATTGTTTTGGGCTTGTGGCCAGGAAGCAAAAGAGAGGGAAAAGGGGGCCAGTGTCCCTCAGTCTCCTTCAAGGGCAACTCCCCAATGACATAATTCCTTCCTCCAAGCCTCCACCTGTTTAAGGTTCTATCACATCCTGAGACTAAGGCCGGGACAGCCTTGGATACCTTGACTGTTGCAGACATTGGAGATAGGAACATCAGCAAGTTCAAAGTCGTGATACTTAACTGAAGTGCTTCGAAATACCAACATGCAGACAGGTTTTATGGCTTTTTCTCGTCAGATTCAGTGTAACAGTTGCCTTCTCGTTGATAGGACAAAACACTTGACTAGAAGTAGCTTATGCGGGGAAAGGGTTTGTTTTGGCTGACACTTTCGAAGAGAGTTTCATCATGGCAGAGCAGGCATCTGGGTTGTCACATTTTGTCACAGCAGCAGGAAGTGGTCTGAGTGAGTGAGCCAGCCCTGAACACCCAGTGAGTGAGACTGATAGACCTCAGGGTCTGCCTTCAGTGACACATCTCCTCCAGCCAGGCTCGACCTCCCAAAGGCCCCACAACATTCCCAAATTGCCACCACCTGGCGACAAAGTATTCACAGCACATGAGTCTATGGGGGACACTTTACTCAAACCACCACATTTAGGAATGGTTGAAGATTTGCCATTGAAATGCCATGCTTCCCTCTGCTCTGTGTCTCACAGTGGGTTCTGGGGAAGATGATGGTAAACCCAGTATTGCCCCAGGATGTTTCTTAGAGGTCCGCTTACAAAGGGCATGTGGGATAGGAAAGAGACGGGGCCGAGAAATGGATTTGTGCTGCAGCAACCCTCCAGGGAAGACTCTGGCTGTACAGTGGTTCTTCCTTCTTCAGTAGTCATCTTGTGGAAGATCCTGTACTTAATAAATTTTTCTAAATTATTTATTTATTTGCAAGCAGAGAGATACAGACACCCCCTCACACACAGAGAGAGGTATGGGCACGCCAGGGCCTTCTGCCACATGAACCAGACTTCATACGCATGTGCTGCTTTGTGCATCTGGCTTTATGTGGGTGCTGGGGAATCAACCCTGGATGTTAGTCTTTGTAAGCAAGCGCCTTAAACAGCACTGAGCCATCTCTCTAGCCCCATAATCATTTTATTTTATTTTATTTTATTTTATTTTATTTTATTTTATTTTATTTTATTTTATTTTATTTTTTTAATTATTATTATTTTTTTTGGTTTTTCGAGGTAGGGTTTCACTCTAGCTCCGGCTGACCTGGAATTCACTATGTATTCTCAGGGTGGCCTCGAACTCACAACAATCCTCCTACCTCTGCCTCCCAAGTGCTGGGATTAAAGGCATGCACCACCACGCTGGACTCCCGTAATCATTTTAGATGCCACTCAGCAAACACTTGGAGAATGAAGCAAGTCTTGAGAAAGTCTTGTGGTCTTTTTTGTCCACCGACTTTTCTGCACGTTGGAAGATCACCCAGCAGCTTGTCTCAGCACACCATCAAGGACAGGCATGAAGGCGGCTTCCTCTCTATAGTTAGCAGGTGTTACACACTTCTGTCTTCCCTGGGCTCCAGAGATAAGACCTGCAAAGGGGCCCCAGGCACACAACACAGCAGACTTACCTCGTAAAGACCAGGAGGTGATAATCACATTCTTAAAGAGAGACTGCATGAGTGAACGAGCACACACAGAACCCAGTCAGGACACTCAGGCTTAGAAGCCGTGCAGTTCTTTTTCTCCTGTTCGTGGGGATTAGACAGATTGGATATTAATTCTGTTCGTTTCAGGCCCAAAGTAACCTTTGAGAAAGAATGTACTGAAGCATTTTTAAAAGTCAGTGGTTTTCCTATTAGATGTGGTACTGCTTTAGGGAAATTTAAGTCTTTTTACTTGGCTGTTTTTAAATATTTTCATTGGAGAGAGAGAGAGAGAGAGAGAGAGAGAGAGAGAATGAGAGAATGGGTGCACCGGGGTTTCTTGCTGCTATACACAAATGCCAGAAACATGTACCACTTAGGTTGTATGTGGGTGGTTAGGGAATTGAACCCATTGAACCCAGTCCAGCAGGCTTCACAAGCAAGTGCCTTTAGCCGCTAAGCCATCTCTCTAGTCCCCAACTTTTTTCCTCATTTATTTTGCTCCCCAGGCAGATCTCTCCCCCCTTGAGACAAGGTCTAATATAACCCAGACTACTCACAAACTGGAATCTCTGAACTTCCTGCTTCTAACTTCCAAGTACTGGGATTACAGACAGGTGCCACCAGGCCTAGTTTTGTGTCCTGCTGGGATCGAAGCCAGGGCTTGGTACCTGCTAGACAAGCACTCTACCGACTGAGCTCCACCCCGAGCACCCTGGACAGAAGGTGCATTATTAGTCCTTTAAATGGTCTTGGAGTCTTAATACCAGGTAAATGCTTCGCTATGAAGGACCTTCCAATAATTTAAATTTAATAAATTAATAATTTAAAATGCACCAAATAGAGACTACTTGGCTTCCTGAGTCTTAGGGTAGAAGAGAAAGGATGAGAAACTAAGTAGTTTAGATCAAGACATTTGTTTCCTTTTTGATAACAATTTCCCCTGACTTCTATAGGGACCATTTTTATTTCATCTTTAGAAATGTCAGAAACATAATTCTCTTTATGTTGAATATTGGAGGAATAACACTGTGCCTGTGTTTCTTTCACTAAGCCAATCTGAGGTGGTTTTTTTTTTTTTTTTCGAGGTAGGGTCTCACTCTAGCCAGGCTGACCTGGAACTCACTATGGAGTCTCAGGGTGGTTTTGAACTCATGGCGATCCTCCTACCTCTGCCTCCCGAGTGCTGGGATTAAAGATGTGCATCACCACGCCCAGCTTGAATCTATGAGTTTTGAAGTTGTTAATTAATTACAAATGTGTGTCTTTTGAAGTTACAAATATGATTTCTTAGGTGGTCTTCCGGCTTCTGTGCTGTCACTGTTTACCCATGACCTTCTTGCTCCCTTAATTCCCCCACCCGAGGGCAGGCAAAGGCAGGGAAAGAGGAAGGTGCTAACTGGCTTTCAGTCTTTGTACGCATCATTCCTCTGGGTTGTTTTGTTTTTCTTCTAGTTACATTAAGACAGTGGGAGTGAGTGCAAAATTATTTTGAAAACAAATGATGTAATGCTGGTCAGTCCACTTAGTGAATATTAATATTTATACTTTAATGCCTCCTACTGTCCTAGAGCCAATTATTTACATTATCAATTACTTTTTGGTAACTCATGCCAAGGTTTTTACTTTACTGATGATATGATTGATTGTAATAAGGACAGTTTTTTTTGTGTGTGTATGGGGTCGTGGGGGGATTAGTATAAGGTTTTCAATGATTCCTCTTTATTTTCTTTGTAAGTTGTTCCAGAGATGAATTAGTGAAGTTTCAAAGTGATAAGAATGATCTTTTGAATCCAAGTGACTGTTTGATACTTAAGCTCTTAAGTTTATTTGAAAAGAAAGATATACCTGAGATGAAAGTAAACTTACCTCTATCACAGTGAAGGTTTTCAAAGTCTAAATGTTAAAGTAGATCAAGCGATGGTGGATGTTTTATGGCCTTGCGATTGCTGTTAACACCCACCGCAGAAGTCCATGTGTGTGTGAAGTGCGGTTTCCTAGTCTGTAACTGTTTGGCTTGTTATCAGCACAAACAGTAAGGTCCTAAAAAAATCAGCTTCCAAACAGCTGGTGGTTGACCTGCTGGCTTTAGCACCGCCTAAACTCCCATGACGTTTCTTTGCTCTTTGACACGGAGAGTATACCTACCCACTCATCAAGGAAGTTGGTCCAGACACCCTTCTGTGTGCCCTGGGTCTAGTCATGTAGAAGACCCTTCAAATGGATTTTCTAAAGAGAGTCGTTCCTCCCATCCTTTCTGGAGATGTGGTTCTGGATATGAGAGAGAGGATCGAGGAGAGTTCTCCGAGATTACTTAAGGTCCGACGGCTCAGTTTGCTTTCAGAAGATGAACCAGTCAGGAGGCAATTGGGTGGACATCAGGATGACAGATGTCAAGTTCAACAACCAGGTGAAGTAAAAATGCAATCACCTCCAGTCCTTTTAAGAAGTATTCTGAAAAGAAAGATTATTTTTGCAAGTATGAATTCTGGTGATTGAATGTTCATTTTGAAAATCAAATGTAAATATTAAAAGTATTCCGTAAAGTAACTGTATTGGGCTTACAATTTGTAGCATTATGTGTTTCTTTTGATTTAGTGAAAGAAATATATGCTACAAAGTACTATAAAATCATTAAAGCTAACAATTTTGAACCAGGCTTGGTGGCACATGCCTTTAATACCAGCTCTTGGGAGGCAGAGTTAGGAGGATCACTATGAGTTCAAGGCCAACTTGAGACTACATAGTGAATTCCAGGTCAGCCTGGGCTAGAGTGAGACCCTACCTTGAAAAAAAAAAAAAAAAAAAAAAAAAAAAAAAAAAATCATTAAAGCTAACAACTTTGATGGTCTTTGGAAAATATTTTCATGGTGAAGTATGTTAAAATCTGTAGGATATGAAAGTAAAGTTAAGACTCTGAGTCTTTATCACTAGAAAAATGACCTTATTGTTTTTAAATACATCTCTCTTTTTTGTTCTAAAGATAGTAAAGGTTTGAGGTAAAGTATTTCAATCTCTGGAAGGGTAGCATGTAGCTCAGTGGTAGAACACTTACTTAGCATGTGGGAGGTCCTCGGTTCAATTCCTAGCAGTGAGAAAAGAGTCTTTGAGTATACAAGAATTATGTTGCATCATAGTACTTTTTAAAAAATATTTATTTGTTTGAGAGAGAGAGGAAGAGGCAGACAGAAAGAGAGAATGGGCACTCAGGGCCTCCAGCCACTGCAAATGAACTCCAGATGCATGCATGCGCCCCCTTGTGCATCTGGCTTACGTGGGTGCTGGGGAATCGAATCGGGGTCCTTAGGCTTCGTAGGCAAACACCTTAACCACTATGCCATTTCCCCAGCCCCCACAGTACTTTCTGTTACAAAACAAAATTTTAGCTGGGCGTGGTGGCACACGCCTTTAATCCCAGGCAGAGGTAGGAGGATCATCGTGAGTTCAAGGCCATTCTGAGAATGCATAGTGAATTCCAGTTCAACCTGGGCTTGAGTGAAACCTTACTTCCAAAAAAAAAAAAAAAAAGGCCTTTTGGCCGGGCATGGTGGCACACGAACTCAGGGCAGAGGTAGGAAGATCGCCATGAGTTCAAGGCCACCCTGAGACTACATAGTTAAGTCCAGGTCAGCCTGGGCCAGAGTGAGACCCTACTTCGAAAAACCAAAAAAAATTTTTTAAAAAAGTTTGCTACAAAAATCAAATATGTGTGTGTGTGTGTGTGTGTGTGTGTGTGTGTGTGTATACACACTAGCAAATGGAAAACTGCTTAGTTTTAATGTTAAGACAGTTTTAAATGTGCACATATATATTTTCATTAGAAGGGTTTAATTTTAAAAAAGATTGTGTAAATAGTTCTGATACTTCTTTTATTGACTGCATAATAAATATCTTATTTAATATTTAAAAATATTTATTTATGTATTTATGTATTTATTTATTTGATGGGAGGAGAGAGGGCCTCTCCAGGGCCTCATGGCACTGCATGTGTACCCTAGATGTATGCACCACGCTGTGCATCGGGCTTTACGTGGATACTGGGGAATTGAACCCAGGCCAGCAGGCTTTGCAAGTGAGTGCTTTCAACTGCTCAGCTAGCTCCCTAGCCTCGTCTCAGTTAAAATACGCTCCATTGGGGCTGGAGAGATGGCTTAGTGGTGAAGGCATTTGCCTTCAAAGCCAAAGGATCCTGGTTCAATTCTCCAGGACTCACGTAAGCCAGATGCACAAGGGGGCACATGCATCTGGAGTTCGTTCGAAGTGACTGGAGGCCCTGGCACGCCCATTCTCTCTCTCTCTCTCTGCCTCTTTCTCTCAAATAAATAAATTAAATATATTTTAAAAATGTGCTCCATTGTATGTCTGCAATGTTATATTCAGTTAATCTTTTATTCATGAACATTTACATTTTTTACATATTAAATATATAATCATTCCTATATCTATATTTGGATGATGAATGCTTACCATAACTTTCTCTGAACTTAAAAAAAGTAAGTAAATAAAGATAAAAAAATGTAGGTAGACACTGCTCCATTACCTTTAAAGGATTTCCTTGTTACTTTGTATTCTCCCTAATACTGTTTCAGGTCAATTTAAAGAAAATGCAGTTATATTTATGAGAAGCCGCAATTTCTATTTTAAAAGTATCAATTATGTAAAAGAATGAAGGAGCTTTTAAAATTTAAAATTTGATATCTATAATCTACTGGTATTGGAAACCATGTGTTTCTAACGGAGGAAGTGAAGATGAGGCTGTGGAGAGCTTGGAACCTTTTAATTTGAATTAAAATGCACAAATTCCTCAGTGCAGTGTTTTGTTCAACAGTATATATCCACATAGGAGGAAATACGAATGTCTTAGTGCATGCACTTTCTCGTCCTTATTAGAAAGTTGTTTTTCTTTCACTTTCAGTCTAGTCCTGTAGGTATTTGTCACTAAGTACCACACCCTACATGATTGGACTTGGTGTTTAAATGTAACACGCCCCACCCGTTTAAACAGCTCCTTTTATTTCTGAACTTGATCTCTTTTTATTTCTTTAAACTTTCATACTCTTTTAGATGCAGCATGCATGTTACAAAGTATAATAATGACATTTTCTTAGCTTAGATTAGTTTGCAAATAAGGTCTGTGCTAGTCAGATTTCAAAAGAAAAACAGTTGAAAGAAGAAAGGGTTTTTTTTTTTTTTAAATTTATTCATTTGAGAGAGAGATACAGAAATAGGCAGGTAGAGAGAGAGTGAGAGAGAATGGGCATGCCACGGCCTCTAGCCACTGGAAACGAACTCCAGATGCATGCGCCCCCTTATGCATCTGCCTTACGTGGGTCCTGGAGAATTAAGCCTTGAACCGGGATCCTTAGGCTTCACAGGCAAGCGTTTAACCACTAAGCCATCTCTCCAGCCCAAGAAAGGGTTTCTTTTAAAAAAATAGTTTATTTTTTTTACAAGCAGAGTCAGACAGACAGAAGAGACACACAGAGAGAATGGGCACATCAGGGTTACCAGCCACTGCAAAGGAACTCCAGGTGCATGCATCACTTTGTCAATCTGACTGTACATGGGTACTGGGGAATCGAATCCGGTTGTTAGGCATTGCAGGCAAGCGCCTGAACCGCTGAGCCATCTCTCCAGCCCAAGAAAGAGTTTATTTTGGCATATGGTTTCAGCTCAGTGAGGGTCTGGTGGATCGTGATTGCTGGAAGCAGAGAGAATGCCTACGCTAGAGGACCTTTCTTCTCAGGGTTCTCCCCACATCCAGAGCAGCTTTTGCTCTTGCATTTGGCTCTGCGGAAATGCCCTCACAGAAACACACAGAGTTGCGTTACTAACTTTATAGGCACTCTTCAGTCCAGCCAAGTTGTCAGTTGAGATGAACTGACCCAGGAGATGGCGCAGTTGGTCATGTTTGTGGCGCACCAACAAGAGGAGCTTAGCTTGGATCCCCAGGACCCAGGTGCACCCCAGGTGTGATGCCTCCCAGTCTTCCCAGTGCTGGGAGGTGGAGACAGAAGGTCCCTGCGGCATGCTTGCTAGCTGGTCTAGCCCGGTAGGTGAGCCCTAGGTTCAGAGAGAGAGACCCTGTGTCCAAAAAAAAAAAAGAAAAGTTGTGAAGAGCTATTGAGGAAGACTTCTGACATCGAACTCTGACCTTCCCATGCATGAACACATGGGTGTGTCCATGTCCATATAAACATACATACATACATACATCATACATATACAAAGACTAACCATTATGACTCAGTGTATGATTAAGTACTTTTCATTGGCATATTATCTTCTTACTATTGGAGGTCAAAAGAGAACAACATAACGGAGCGTTTAAGAGTCTGATATCTGTTATATTTTTTTAAAAATATTTTTATGTATTTTAATTTAAGAGATAGATAGACAGACAGAGAAGGAAGGAGGGAGAGTGGAGAACAGACATGCCCGGGCCTCTAGCCATTGCAAACAAACTCCAGACACATGCTCCATCTTGTGCATCTGACTTACATGCATACTGGGGAATTGAACCTAGGTCCTCAGGCTTTGCAGGCAAGCATCGTAACTGCTAAGCCATTTCTCTAGCCCACGGTTCACCTTTGTAAGGCTGTAGTAAGAGTTCTTTGTACTATAACTCTTGCCCAGTTTTTCTCTTCTGGAAATAAAATTCAGCTTTAGGGAATGACTTTAAAAATTACTATAAAGAATTTCTTTGTTGATTTATGTGTAGAGATTTGCTTTTAATGTATCTGATGGTTAAATTTTAATTAACTGATGAAAGACTTTAATTTTTTATTAGAAAACAAATATACAAATTGTACCATAAGCAGATTTTTCCTTAAGTGGTTAAATGAAGTTTAAAAAGCATGGGTGGAGAGATGGCTTAGCAGTTAAGGTGCATGTCTGCAAAGCCTAAGGACCTGGATTCAATTCTCCATACTGCACGTAAGCAAGATGCATATGGTGGCACATGCATCCGGAGTTGGAGTTGTTTGCAGTGGCTAGAGGCCCTGGCTTGCTCATTCTCCTTCTCTCTCCCCCCTCCCTCTCTATCTCTCCCTTCCTTCTCTAATAAATAAATAAAATCTCTCTTTTTTTTTTTTTTTAAAGCAAATGCAGGGCTGGAGAGATGGCTTAGCTGTTAAGGTGCCTAAGAACTCATGTTCAAATCCCCAGATCTCACATAGCCAGGAGCACAGTGACGCAAGCATGCAATTTTGCACATGTGCACAAGGGACACACTCATCTGGAGTTTGTTTGCAGCAGCTGAAGGTCCTGGTGTGCTCCTTCTCTCTCTCTCTCTCTCTCTTTCTCTCCCTCTTTCTCTCTCTCTCTCTCTGTCAAAATAACAATAACAATTAAAAAAAAGCAAAAGCAAGTAACATAAAAGGAAATGTTTCTGATTCAAGACTAGCAGTATGGTATGAAAAAGTAGTTTATGGCTACTTGAATCATAGATCTGCTTTGTAATTGTATGGGTTCATTTCTTTCCTTTTTTTTTTTTTTCCCCCATGGTAGAGTCTTGCTCTAGCCCAGGCATTCACTACGTAGTCTCAAGATGGCTTTGAACCCACGGTGATCTTCTATCCTCTGCCTCCCAAATGCTGGGATTAAAGGCGTGCACCACCATGTCCGGCTACGTGTATCATTTTTGACAGTCCAGGGAAATCCATGAGTAGATAAATTCCAAAGAAAAAGTAGGCAGTTTTGCTGCACAAGAAACAGTGTCCTCACTTGACTGTCACCATTTGTATAAACTTCATGGTCGACTTGTCCATCAACATGAGGTCCTTTTCCCTCATCATTGCATTGACCTCTCTCAGTTCTTGCTGGACTAATGCAGCCGTTGCCATCCTTTCCAGACACATAATCTTCTCTCATTTCTTCTTTGTTTCTCTGCCTTTCATTTGTTTTCATCACTGATGTCAATCCGGGGAAGTTATTCCTGTCATCACTATCGGCATCCTGCACCTCTGTTTGTGGAACTCTGCTCAAGGAACCTCCTTACAGTCCCCCACCCTCACTCTTTCATTAAAGAGATTGACAGATATCCCCCAACACTCCGTACACTGTAGAATTCCCCTGGCACCATTCTCCTCCCAGGCTAAGTTGTGGGCTGTTTTCTTTTTAACCAAACCTGTTTATGTCAGTTATATTTGTTATTGTGATTATGTAACTTAATTACCTATTACATAATTTGGTAAAGTATTAGATTGGAAAGAAAGCTGTTGTGGTGTAAACAGAGTTGAGAGTACTTTGGACAGATTCCACGAAGATTAATTTCTTAAAAAATGTACTGAATTAAACCGATCACAGAAGTGTGCAAGGTTGGACAGATTTTGCCCTTGAATACTTTCTAAAACTGGAAAGCATAGCTCATGTATAAGGGTTTGGTTTTAGACAAGAAAGACAATGGCCCAATCAACAAATCTACCCTGATAGACAAGGCCTTGGCACTCTATCTGAAGGCTGAGGGTTAAACATGAATTGTACGTTTGAAGTTAAAATAAGCCCTAATGGGTTGCTTGATCTGCAGGCCCTCCCCCATTCCTACTTGAATATAGCTTTTAAGTTAAATGACTAGCCAACCTACTCTGAGTTAGGGAGTCTGTTGTATATGTGGTATAATATTATGATATTGTTAAAGAAGTAAATCATGGGCTGGAGAGATGGCTTAGAGGTTAAGGCACTTGCTGCAAAGCCAAAGGACACAGGGTCAATTCCCCAGGACCCACGTGAGCCAGATGGACAAGGTG
Source organism: Orientallactaga sibirica (assembly GCA_036365145.1). Taxonomy (NCBI): domain Eukaryota; kingdom Metazoa; phylum Chordata; class Mammalia; order Rodentia; family Dipodidae; genus Orientallactaga; species Orientallactaga sibirica. Next base: position 16,988,519 of record JAEOAD010000040.1, read on the forward strand.
GTGCATGCATCTGGAGTTTGTTACAGTGGCTAGAAGCCCTGGCGTGCCCATTCTCCCTCTCTCTCTCTCTCTCTCTCTTTCTCTCTCTCTCACTGTGTGTGTGTCTCTCTTCCTCTGCCTCTCTCTCAAATAAATAAATAAATAAATAAATAAATAAATAAATAAAAAAATATTAAAGAAAAGAAGTAACTCATTTGCTATACCCAGTTCCTTACTAAAAAAATAAAGGGTGTCAAATGATCAATTGGTAATCTTGTTTTTTTTCATGAGATTTTTAAGTATCCTTAGAGTTCCTGGGTAGAGTCCCCGTTGTGGGATCAAAGACCGATGTCAGGGAGGGAGAGCTGAGTGGCAGCCTGCCTGTGGAGCATATATGAGGCCCTGGTTTCATCCCATGCACCACAAAAGCAAACAAAAGCAACAGGAACAAAACTGAATCTATTTGTGTGTATGTGTGCGCACATGCGTGTAGATGCATGCATGTGACAGTGCACCGGGGACGTCAGAGGACAACTTTCAGGTGTCCATCCTCACCTTCCACCTCATCTGAGGCTGAGTCTCTTGTGCACTGTTTGATTTGCCAGGCCAGCTAGTCCATGAGCTTCTGGAACATTCTCCTGTGTCTGCCACCCATTTTACCATAGGCCTGGGATTAACGAAGCCCATGACAGCCTTGGGCTTTTACATGAGTCTGGAGAGTCAGAGCTCAGGGACTCAGGCTTGCGTGGCAAGGGCTTTATTCTCAGAACTGTCTCTCCAGACTTTACTGATAAATACCAGTGTCACTGCAACATATGATATTTGTCTTTCAGTAGAAAAGTAGGTAGGAAGAAAATCCCCATTTACTGACTTAAGATATACTGCAATGTGCATCTGTCTTTACATGGGTACTGGAGACTAGAACTTGGGTCCTTAGGGTTTGCAGGCAAGTGCCTTAACCACTAAACCAGTTCTCCAGCCCTCAGTTGTGTTTTTATGGAACTATTATTGTCATTGGTTCAGTTGTCTAGGTCCAAGTAGCAAGTTCATGTTTGATGGCCTAGTGCTGGATAGAGGATAAACACATAGCCCGCCCCTCCTTCCCTTTAAGAAGGGACCAGACTGGTAAAGAATCACTTCAGTCTCCATTGACGATCAACCACTAGGGAGTGGAGAAAAGGTCCAGGGAGAAAATTGGGTGAATATTTCTTCTGACATTTCAGGTGCTGATGGTGTTGAAACAGGTGGAGAATCACTTGGAATTGGTGTGGTAAAAAGTTGCTGGGTGGGAAGTGTCCAGGAAGCACTTGGGCTCCACATGGAACCTGTAGTGTGACCCACATGGTGCCTTACACCACTGTGAAGTGTGCGAGGGAGTTGAGGGTTATATACATGGCATTTAGAAAGTGTTTGGCTTTCAAAATATCACAATATAAAATAGGCTTCTTCTTCTTTTTTTTTTTTTTTTTGGTTTTTCGAGGTAGGGTCTCACTCCAGCCCAGGCTGACCTGGAATTAACTATGTAGTCTCAGGGTGGCCTCGAACTCATGGTGAGTGCTGGGATTAAAGGCATGCGCCACCACGCCCGGCTAAAATAGGCTTCTTTAATTCTGTTTTGTTTTGTTTTGTTTTTCAAGGCAGGGTCTCACTCTAGCTCAAGCTGACCTGGAATTCACTATGTACTCTCAGGGTGTCCTCAAACTCACAGTGATCCTCCTACCTCTGCCTCCCCAGGGCTGGGATTAAAGGCATGTGCCACTATGCCCAGCTAAAATAGGCTTCTTCTTCTTCTTCTTTTTTTTTTGGAGAGAGACAGAGAGAAAGGGAGAGGAAGACAGATAGAGATGGGCGTGCCAGCAGTCTCTCAGCTGCTGTGAACAAAATCCAGATGTGTGCGTCCCCTTGCGGTCAAGTGCGGCATTGCACCCTTGCGTCACTTTGCATCTGGCTAAATGTGGGACCTGGAGATTGGAACCAGCATTCTTAGGCTTAGCAGGCAGGCGCCTTAACCGCTAAGCCATCTCTCCAGCCCTAAAATAGGCTTCTTTAAGAGGGGCTTTGTGTTTTGGAGCATAGGCATGTAATCCCAGCTCCTTGGAGGCCTGGATAGGAGAATCCCATTTTCAAGGCCAGCCTAGGGCACTCAATGAGAACCTGGCTCAAAATCAAAAGTAAAATGACTGCTGGAGAAAGAGCTTGGGGCAGAGCATTTGCATAGCATGCACCAGGCCTCCTATGTCCATCCCCAGGACCATTGAGAGAAAGTAGGGGGGCAGTTTTGGAGTATTTTTCCTGGCTATAATCACTAGAGAAGGGGGGGCAACTGTATTGGATGGTTGTGTTCATGACTTTTCTGGATCTCCTAAGAATTCTCATGATAAAAGGGCAATATGGAAGATGTTTAGATGTCATGAGAGTGAGGCAGTGAGGGCTGAGGAAGGAGTGGATGGGGCTTTGATACACACTGAGCTGAGCCCTATCCCCCCGACTGGCCTCCAGTCTCCCCTAGGAGAGTTAACCTCAAGTACCAGTTTGAATGTCTTCTTTTTTTAAAGATTTCATTTTATTTTTATTTATTTATTAGACACACACACACACACACACACACACAGAGAGAGAGAGAGAGAGAGAGAGAGACAGAGACAGAGACAGAGACAGAGACACAGAGAGAGAGAATGGGTGTGCCAGGGCCTCTAGCCACTGCAGATGAACTCCAGATGCATGTGCCACCATGTGCATCTGGCTTATGTGGGACCTGGAGAATCGAACCGGGGTCCTTAGGCTTCACAAGTGTACTCCTTAACTGCTAAGCCATCTCTCCAGCCCTGAAATGTCTTCTTTCTACCATTTTTTTCTACCATTCTTTTTATGGTTAAATATTAAAGAAATTACCAAGAACAATGCATTGTTCAGTAAATGGTGTCTGAAATTACTAGAATAACTATAAAATTTTTGAAATGAAGGTAGATGAATGTCTTTAATTAAAAATGTATCCTTGGGTGGCGCATGCCTTTAGTCCCAGCCCTTGGGAGGCAGAGGTAGGAGGGCTGCCAAGAGTTTGAGGCTACCTGAGACTACATAGTGAATTCCAGGTCAGCTTGAGCTAGAGTGAGACCTTACCTACAAACAAACAAAAAGTGTCCCTGGGCTGGAGAGAAGGCTTAGTGGTTAAGGCACTTGTCTGTGAAGCCTAAGGACTGAAGTTCGATTCCCTAGTACCCACGTAAGCCAGATGCACAAGGTGGAGCACACATCTGGAGTTTGCTTGCAGTGGCTAGGGGCCCTGGCACACCTATTTTCTCTCTGTCTCTCTTCCTCTTTCTCTATCAAATAATTTTTTAAAAATTTAAAAATATATTTGTGGGGGCTGGAGGGATGGCTCAGTGGTTAAAGGTACTTGCTTACAAAGCCTGATAGCTCAGATTTGATTCCTCAGTACCCATGTAAAGCCAGATGCACAGGGTGGCACCTGACTCTGGAGTTTGCAGTGGCAGGTGGCCCTGGCGTGCCCTCATTTACTCATTCATTCACTCATTCTCTCCCCTTGCAAATAAATAATAAAATATTTTAAAAAATGTATCCTAGGAACCAGGTGTGGTGGCGCATGCCTTTAATCCCAGCACTCCAGAGGCAGAGGTAGGAGGATCGCCGTGTGTTCAAGGCCACCCTGAGACTACATAGTTAATTCCAGGTCAGCCTGGGCCAGAGTGAGACCCTATCTTGCAAAACCAAAAAAAAAAAAAAAAAAAAAAAGTATCCTGGATCTAGGTGTGACGGCTCATGACTTTTACCACCCCAGCACTCAGGAGGCTGAGGCAGGAGGATCATCATGAGTTGAAGGGTAACCTGTAGGACACAATGAGTTCTAGGTCAGCCTGCACTCACGTGAAACTCCATCTCAAAAACAAAACAAAACAAAACATAGATTCTAAAACGCTTTGGCACATGTTGTATGGCTATCTGGAAGCTCACTGGACATTGGGGTGCAGGATCTTTCCCAGTGCTTCCTCATTCATCCACAGTATGTTCCGTTCCCCATAGCCAGTGCCAAGCAGTCATTTCCATACAACGGTTCACCTCAGTAGCTTCTCCTAGCTGTTTCACAGCCTGATCCCATCATAGGAAGTTTCCTTTGAGCCTGTCTCCTCAAAATGGAAGCATTTAATTACAATTAGTGATAGGGGCAGAGTCTCCCTTCGTGGTTTAGAAAGGACTTGCGGGAAACTCGAAATGAAGATATATTTTTCTCCCTTGTTAAGAGGTCCACCATCGCTTCCTCTCTGTTCACGTGCCACATCCGTCTTACGCTCAGAACTGACTTCTAGTCAGCATGTGTTTTCATGGTGATCCTGCTGGTTTGAATACAGTCACATGGACTGGAGAGATGGCTTAGTAGTTAAGACACTTGCCTGTGAAGACTATGGACCCAGGTTCGATTCCCCAGGCCCCATGTAAGCCAGATGCACAAGGTGACACATGTATCTGAAGTTTGTTTGCAGTGACTGGAGGCCCTGGCATGCCTGTTCTCTCTCTCTCTGACTGCTTCTCTCTTTCAAATAAATAAATAAAATATATATTAAAAAAAAAGAGGGCTGGAGAGATGGCTTAGTGGTTAAGGCACCTGCCTCCTAAGCCTAAGAACGCTGGTTCCAATCTCCAGCGGTTCCAATCTCCAGGTCCCATGTTTAGCCAGATGCAAAGTGACGCAAGGGCGCAATGCCCCACTTGCCCACAAGGGGGCACACACACCTGGATTTCGTTCACAGCAGCTGACAGACTGCTGGCGCGCCCTTTCTCTGTCTCCCTCTCTCTCTGTCTGTCTCTCTCTGTGTCTCTCTCTAAAAAAAAAAAGAAGAAGAATACAGACCCAGGTATGGTGGCGCATGCCTTTAATCCCAGCATTTGGGAGGTAGAGGTAGGAGGATCACTGTGAGTTCGAGGCCATCCTGAGACTACATAGTAAGTTCCAGGTCAGCCTGGACTAGAGTGAAACCCTACCTCAAAAAAAAAAGAAAGAAAGAAAAAAGAAAAAAAGGGGGGGCTGGAGAGATGGCTTAGCGGTTAAGGCATTTGCCTAAAAAGCCAAAGAACCCAGGTTCAATTCCCTAGGACCCGTGTAAGCCAGACTCATAAAGGGGCTCATGCATCTGGAGCTTGTTTGCAGTGGCTGGAGGCCCTGGCATGACCATTCTTTCTTTGTCTATCTCCTCTCTCTCTCTCTCTCTCTCTCTCTCTGCTTGCAAATAAATAAATAAAAAGTAAAAAACAAAACAAAAACCATGAATACAGTTATGTGCCACCTAACATGTTGTGTTGTGGTCAGTGATGTGCTGTCCGTGTGACAGTTGCCCCATAAGATGATATCACCTAATGACATCATAGCTGTCCTGGCTTGGCTTGTGTTGATACTTTACATGATGTTTGTATGAGGACAAATTGCCTAACAATGGATTTCTGCATGATTTTAAAAAATGTTTCATATCACGTCATTTTTAGCCTTGATTCCAGGTGTCCTTCCCCAGTCATTTCTGATGTTCTATCCCATCCCTCCTTAGACTGCACCTAGGGACCCTCTAGTACCAGCCACCAGTCGTCAGCTCAAGGGTGAGCCTTGTGCTGTTCTCTTTTGTCACCTACCGTTCTGATGAACGGATCTTTTTCAAAATTTACTTTATGTGTATGAATGTATGCACATGCATGTACAGATATACATGTGCCACGGTGGGCATGTGGAGGTCAAAAGACAACCTTTTGAATTGGTACTTGTTTTATACCACTTTTTTTTTTTTTTTTTTTTTTGAGGTAGGCTCTCACTGGGATTAAAGGCGTGCACCACCATATACCATGTTTTGCCACAGGGTCTCTCATCCACTGCTGTGTTTGTTAGCCTCTGGAAAATCCTTGTATCTTCACCTCCTTTCTTGTAGATACTGTAGGATTAAAGAAGCCCGCTACAGCTGCTGGCTTCTTAAGTAGTGTCTGGGGATTTGAACTGAGGTGTTCAGTATGTGTAGTCAGGACTTCGTCCACCGAGCAATCTCTGCAGCCTTTGAATGGCTGATTTGAGGTTGCCCTGCTCATGTGAGAAGCAAAAGGAACACAAGTATCTAATGTGAGGCAAAATAATTTAAAGGGTTTATAAAAAGCATGTAAAGAGGGGCCAGTGTAAACATATAAGCAAACAGATGGCTCAGTGGAACCACTTGCTTTCTAAGCTTGGTAGCCTGGGTTTGATTCCCTAGTGCTCACATACAGCCAGATGCACAGAGTGGCACAGGCATCTGGAGTTCGTTTGTAATGGCTAGAGGTCCTGGGGCACCCATTCTCTCATCTCTTTCTCTCTCACCATTCCCCCCCAAAATAAATCAAGTATATAAATTTTTTTAAAGTGTATAAATTGTTGGGCCTGGTGGTGCACTCCTTTAATCCCAGCACTTGGGAGGCAGAGGTAGGAGTATTGTCATGAGTTCAAGGCCACCCTGAGACTACATAGTGAGTTCCAGGTCAGCCTGGGCTGTAGTGAAACTCTACCTCAGGGATATACACACACACACACAAACATACACACACACATTCACAAATGTTAGCTAAGGCAGTTTTAAAATAATATAATAAAAGCATAAAATGGTGAATAAAACTGCCAGGTGTGGTGGCACACACCTTTAACCCCAGCACTCGGAAGGCAGAGGTAGGAGGATCGCTGAGAGTTGAGGCCACCCTGACACTACATAGTGAATTCCAGGTCAGCCTGAGCTAGAGCGAGACCCTACCTCGAAAAAAAAATAAATAAATAAAAAACAAAAACAAAAACAAAACAAAAAGGCTGACTAAGACAATAAAAACATGCTTCTCACATACAGTGAATCTGCCTACGTCCCCAGCACTCCAGAGGCCCAGATTACAGACTCACTTGGAGTTAAAAGTTTGAGGCCAATCTGGGCAACATAGTGAGACCATGTCACAAGCACAAATACCAGGATGCAAAATAAAGCCCAAAATAATGCCCTAAAGAACATAATAAAGATGCAATTAAAAGAAGACTCGGTTGAGATGGGTAAAACTAAATTTCAGATTCAAACGTAATTGAAGGAACAACTAGAAAGGTTAAAAAGAAACAAAATGTCATATAAAGGGAAGGGAGGAAGCAGTGTACGTTCCAAGGGTTAACTCCACCCAGGTACAAATGGTGGCCTTTGGGTTGAGGGAGCTATAGATAGTTACAATTTCCAGTTCTGGCAACTTCCTGAAACCAGCATTCTGCATGGAAAGGGTGAGTTTAGAAACAGCCCCCTTGGGCTTGTCTCCTAACCTTTTTCCGTCCTATATATATATATGTGTATATATATATGTGTGTGTGTGTGTGTGTGTGTGTGTGTGTGTGTGTGTGTATATATATATTTTTTTTTTCCTATATTGGTACTCCTCGTAACTCATTACCCACCAGCCTCTTTCATGCGAATATGGAAAGCTTGTTCTTTTACTAGTCAGTGACTTCTCGGAGGACTGAGTTGCCTAGTTTATGTGGGAAATCACAGAGTTTCGCTCAGTGACAGTTAATAAGCAGTCAGTAAATATCTGTTGGATGAAAGTTGGAGTCCCCTGTCTTGTCTTTTATGCGCCAGAGCAGGTTTTGACTGTCCACAGGAGCGGCTGTCTGTTGCTGTATTTAGCCTACTGACTTTTCCTTCACCACCACCCAGCTCTGCTCAGACTTCTAATAGTTTCAAGAGAAAAAGCAAGAGACACTGTAAATTGAGCAAAATGCTCCTCTAGAAGAGGGACCTGGAAACTTTTTCATATATGTATGTTTTATATATTTATTTGCAAGGAGAGAGAGAGAGAGAGAGAGAAAATGAATAGGTGCACTAGGGTCTCCAGCCACTACAAATGAACTCCAGATGCATGTACCACTTTGTGCATCTGGCTTTATGTGGGTACTGGGGAATTGAACTCTGCTCATTAGGCTTTGCAGGCAAGCATCTTAACCACTAAGCAATCTCTCCAGCCCAGGAAACTTTTTCTATAAAGGGCCAGATGGTAGATATTTTAGGGTTGGTAGGCTACAAGACTGTGTCCTAAATACCATCTCTAGCTTTGTAGAGCCAAAGAAGGCCGAGATGATTCATGAATGAATGAATGTGTGTGACCATGTCCCTATATGACTTAGGTTTACAAAAACATGATGGGTCAGATTTGTTTGAAAGCCCAAAGTTTCATAATACCCAAGATAGGCTATTGAAAGGATATAGAAAGGAATATTTAAAAATATTTTATTCATTTATTTGAGAGAAGAAAGAGAGAGAGAGAATTGGTACAGCAGGGCCTCCATCCCCTGCAAATGGACTTCAGATATATGTAATACCTTGTGCATCTGTTTTACGTGGGTACTGGGGAATCAAACCTGTGTCCTTAGGCTTTGCAGGCAAGTGTCTTAACTGCTAAGCCATCTCTCCAGCTGTAGAAAGGAATATTGATTGTGCCAAAGAGCTGTGTACAGGTAATGCTTCTGGGAACTGGAGAATAGAGGTATTGAAGAGGTCCAGTATTATACTGACCTACATCTCCTGTAACTCTGGAAAGAGTGTTTCACCTGTAGCAGGTGTTCAATAAATACCAAATTTGATTTGGGACCCAACTCTACAACCCGTCCTCCCAGGGCTTCAGTTATCTCATATAAAACTTAGGAGGTATGATAAGTGATCATAAAGTCTTTCTCTAGTTAAAACACAATGCTATGATCCCGAGACAGATTTTGGACGGCCAGTTGGTTTATTCTTTAAAGATAAGAACTGTTGGCCTGCCACATTTCCTTTGTACCCTTAGTATCCTGGTGTGGAGTTCTCATTTTATCAGCCATGCTGTTTTATGGACCTTACCACAAGGAAACTCATTGTCCACCAGGCGATAGCTGGCATATTTTATTTCAGTATTTTAAAACTGCTTTAGCTAACATCATAAAGTTTATTGAGCCTAGTCATTTCTTTGTTAACAAAAAAAGTTCATGCCAGGTACGGTGATGCCTGCCTGTAATCCTAGTACTTGGGAGGTAGAGGCAGGAGTTACCAGGAGGAGTTCAAGGCCGTCCTCAGCTGCATGAGTCCCTTGTCTCAAGAGCAAAAAGGAGAAAGGAAAGAAATTCATTACAGGCCAGTTTAAACAGCTTCAGGTGATTTGAGACAGGTTACCCTGAAAATGAGGTTCAGCTGTGTTTTAAAGTTTATGTTTCTAGAGCTGGGTGTGGTGCCACACACCTTTAATCCCACCACTCGGGAGGCAGAGAGAGAAGGATCACCGTGAGTTCAAGGCCATCCTGAGACTGCATAGTGAATTCCAGGTCAGCCTGAGCTAGAGGGAGACCTTACCTCGAAAAGCAAACAAACAAAAATAAGTTTATTTTTATAAATTCTGCATCCAGAAGTGCAAGCCTTCCGTCGCAGTCATTTGAACTGTTAAGCAGCAGTCCAAAATAGTTACCTTACAGATGTAAATTATATATAGTTGTCTTCTCTGAATTTTTCTTCTTCTTCTTTCACTTAGACTTTTGCTGGCTTTTTCTGATTCTAAAGAGTGATTTACTGGGCTGGGGAGATGACTCAGTGGTTAAAAAACAGCTTGCTGTGCAAACTTCCCGATTAGAGTCTGGATCTCCAGAGCCTATACCCAGCCAGATGTAGTGTACGCATGTCTGTAATCCCAGTGTGTCCATGGCAGTGGGAGATGGAGCACCCTGACGCTCAGGGGCCAGCTAGTCTCACATTGCAGCAAAGTACAAGAGAGACCAGATTTCAAACAAGTTGGAAGTCGTGGACCAACACCTTGAGATTGTCCTCTGACCTCCATAATGCATGCACATGCACTCCCACCACCACCGCCACACACACACACACACAAGCCCAAAATGACTAATATAAGCTTGGGCTGGTCCTCTAACAATCTCTTACACTGGCCTCATGAGGAAGTAGAAGCTGATATGTATCTCCAGTCTGCTTTATGAGGATACTTGCTGACCTTTCTGAAAGGGTCTCTGTAAATTTCTCTTTATTTCTTAGTTTTCTGAATTTTTCCATTCTCATATAAGTACCACATGCTAACCAATTGTGCCACAGGTGTTCCAGTTTTCCCATTCTGTACTTTTTTATTTTATTTTATTTTATTTTATTTTATTTTATTTTATTTTATTTTATTTTATTTTATTTATTTATATGCTAGAAATGACATGCACCCCCTTGTGCAAAATCAAGTTCATACCCTCTCAACATTAGTGTATTTTAAACTATACTGAAATGACATAAAAAAATTCAACATTAGTGTATTTTACTATACTGTGAAAATTCAGAGTACTTAGTTATTAAGATCCATGCAGGGCACCGGTTTGGTGGTGCGCCCCCAACAGCAGTCCCACCACTCTGGAGGAAGAGCCCTAGTTCAAGGCCAGCCTGGACTAGTTAGTGAGATATTGTCTCAAACTATAGAAAAAGAGGGTTGGAGAGTTGGCTTAGCAAAAAGGCACTTGCCTGTGAAGCCTAAAGATTCAGGTTCAATTCCCCAGTACCCACGTAAGCCAGATGCACAATGTTGTGCATGTGTCATGAGTTCATTTGCAGTGGTTAGAAGCCCTGGCGTGCCCATTTTCTCCCCCTCCCCCGCCTTGTTCTCTCTCTTAAATACATAAAATATTTTAAAAAATATAGCAAAAGAAAACAAAAGCAAAAGAAATCACCTAGAGAGTCCTATAAAATAGATTTTAACTTAGAAGATTTAAAATAGAGCTTTAAGGAGTAGTAAAGGGACTGAGTTGGACTTTTCCAAATACAGTATATTATATAGTATATAGTGTATTATGTACATAGTATAGTTTGAGTAAGTTTAACCTTTGTTATTTTTAAAATTTTTAAAAATTTACTTGGTTGTCAATAAAAAAATTTATTTGCAAGCAGAGAGAGATAGAAGAGAAATGGAGAGAATGGGCATGCTCTGTCCTCTAGCTGCTGCAAAGGAATTCCAGATGCATGCATCATTTAGTGCATCTGGCTTTACATGGATACCGGGGAATCAAACTTTGGCTGTTACACTTTGCAGGCAAACACCTTTACACTGGGCCATCTCTCCAGCCCAAACCTTACTTTTATATAGACATATATTGACAGCTTTTCTGTGTTTAGGGCTGGCCCATGGTAGAAAGTTTGTGTGTGTGTGTGTTTCCTTTTTGAAGTGACTATTGAGGATCAGCATTGATCTGGGAGACTCAAAAGAAATGATTAGAAGCAAGATACATAGGAAAACAGTTAAGAAGATTGCATTCAAGTAGTTACTTCACGAAGGACATTGAACCAGGGTGGGGAATACAAAGATGGAGGAGACACATTGGACCCTCCTGTAGGCATCCGATGAGGTATAGACTTGGGAATCCTCCTGGCCCAAGAGAGGTCTGGGGTTCTGTCCCCACTGAAGTTGCTTTGGATGAGGTGAGGTCTGCCCCAAGGGTGGGAAGAATGAAGCTTTCAAAGCAAAATTTGCTGCTCGGTCTTCTCCATGTCCAAGTGACAAGGTTGGGTCAGTGTGGCTTTTGTCTTGACAGTGGCTCTTCCTGTCCTGGCTGCATCACCTTGCTGCTATAGTGAAGCAAGAGTGGAGTGCGGGGAGGCTGTCACGAGGAAGCCCTGTACTGAAGGACACGGACGGGCAGGATGAGGACACGAGGGCAGTGTTGGCTGTGGGTCATGGGAGCTTCTGTTTTCCCGTGTGAGGAGCGTCCTGCGTGAATAGGCCCCAGGCCCTCAGGGCTTCTCTGTCCTAGTGCTGGAAAGTCTGGGCTCCCGGAGCTCAGGATTCACAGGCATTTGTGTGTTCTTTCCTAGTTGGATTGACTAATCAGTGATTCAGGAACCTTCTCTCCACTAAACATCCATATACAAATTGGCAGCAAAAGCATGTTGGTGTTAATAATTCTTTCTTTTGGGATAATAAAATTATGAGAATATAAACTAGGAGCCTTTTCAAATAGAAATCTTAAAATCTGGATTTTCTTAACAGTGTCTTCAGGAATTATTGTTTCAGGTAATTGTGATTCTGCCTAGAGCTTTGAGGATCTGGAGAATAGATTCAGAAAGAGCAGATTTTTGTTTCATTCAAGAAATAATCATGTCTTTGCATTGTGCCAAAGGATAGCAAATTGGTCTGGTTGTGAGGGTGAAGAAGAAAGTATGATTACAGGCTCTGGGCTCTTCCATTCATTGCAGAGGAAGCATTTAAAACAATTTTAATGTGAGAAAGATTTTTAAAAAGCACTGAAAGGAAAACAGGAACAAGTTGGGCTATTAATAAAATACCTATGTCAAGAATGTAACGGTGATCTTGCCTTCCCGCATACGTGAGAAATATAATTACTGCCCCACAATGACCACTCTTCAAAGGATACTGCTTAGTTAAAAGACTTCCTTACTGGTTTTAGCTTCCTTATTTGTGAGAATATGGATACACAGCTATAATCTATAGCATTATAGAAAAGTTATCTTTATCAGAAGTCTCATAGTAGTGGTCTGAAACTCAGGTTATCCTTGTACTATATACAGTTAATTCTGGACATGACCTGAAGGCTTTTTAAAAATGTATTTATTGATTTATTTATTTAGAAAGAGTATTGGCATGCCAGGGCCTCTTGCCACTGCAAACTACAGACACATGAGTCCCTTTGTGCATCCTTTAGGTGGGTACTGGGGAATTGAACCCAAGCTTGTAGACTTTGTAAACAGATACGTTTAACCCCCGAGCCATCTCGTCAGCCCCTGGAAGCCGTTTTCATATTCACAATTCTAGTCTGTTCTAGGACAGACTCGTCTCATAGCGGAGCACTTTCTTTTAGAATGCTGTGTTTGAGTCACTATCTTGTTTTCTTTTTCTTCAGTTCAGTGGAATCCATTAACTTGTGGTTATTGCTGACCGGCAACTATTTGAAAATAATGAATTCATTTTCATCCTAGTCCGTCTCCCATTATTGCCTTTCTCCTCTTCCCCCAGTTGTTACCAGTATTCTATTTCTTTTTAGTCCTGGCCTCTCCTCAGCAATTTTAATCAGCTTCCTGTGCATTCTCCAGTCTTCTCTGTGTCCGTCCAATGAAGCAGTCTTTTTGACCTGATCGCTCCCAAGACCCTTCTCCTACTCTTTCCATCAGTATTCTTGGGAGTCTGTAGGCAGCTGGGATTTCGTGAGACCCTCCTCAGCCAGGTGGAGGACTCCAGGAGGTAGGCTGTGGTTCATTTTGCTCTGGGCACCAGGGTCACTTCATCTGTTTTTCTTTGTGAAAGTGTCACCACAAAGGCTCATTCTTGGGAGCAAGACCCACTGCTGAACATTTTAGACTTGATATTTTTTTTCCCAGAGCAGTCTTTCGATTTTCTCTGTGTTAGTAGCATCTCCTCTGGGGTTCCTATCACACTTAATCTTAATTTTACATTCTTTCAGAGAATAGCTGTCTCGTTTCTGGAAGGCTCCTACAGATCAGCTTGATTCTCTCTGAAGCCCGTCTTAGAGGACTGTTTTGGAGCCTGTGAGCCCACTGGAGGAAGGATTTAAGGACTCTTTAGTCCATTATAGTACACAGCCCTTCTGGAGTATTTGGAGGGTCCTGGCTGTCCAGTGGGGACTTGTGGCACATGGGTTTCAGTGGGACCCTCTCCCTCTTTGGAGGTCCAGAAGTGCCTGGAGTTGACTGCCCAGCTTTTCCTGTTTGTCTCTGAGAGATTTCAGTCACTCGTTATAGTCCCATATCTGGAAGTCTTGTAGTCATTTGTAGTCAGAAAGAAGTCAGTTATTCTGTGGGCCTGAAGCAGAAGTTTGGAACAAGTCTATGTAAACTTTACATAGAGAATCTAAGTGTGTATGTGTGTACGTGTATGTATGCACTTTGAGACACTTTCAGATTTATAGTACAATTCCAGTGGTTATGTATATGCCACACTTAAGTTTCCACTGTTATTTATAACTAATATTGATTCAGATAACTAATGAAAGTTCATACCTGATTTGGGTTCGTTATTGTTTTGTTTTCTCTCTGTTCCAAAATTTTATCCCAGATATTACGTTTTCTTCTCATGTGGTCTCACTCTAGCTCAGGCTGACCTGGAATTCACTGTGTAGTCTCAGGGTGGCCTCGAACTCATGGCGATCCTCCTATCTCTTCCTCCCGAGTGCTGGGATTAAAGGCGTGCGCCACCATGCCCGGCTTTCATGTGTCTTTTAAGCCTTATATACTCTTAAAAGTTAAAGGAGGGCCGGAGAGATGGCTTAGCAGTTAAGGCATTTGCCTGCAAAGCCAAAGGACCCCAGTTTGATTCCCCAGGACCCATGTAAGCCAGATGCACAAGGTGGCATATGCATCTGGAGTTCGTTTGCAGTGGATGAAGGCCCTGGTGTGCCCATTCTCTCTCTCTCTCTCTCTCTGTCTCCCTCCTTACTCCTTTATAGTGTTTTTTTATTTTGTTTTTATTTATTTATTTATTTTTGCAGTGCTGTAGTTGAACACGAGACCTTATATCAGGTAGACAAGAGCTCTGCCACTGAGTTCTACTCCAGCCCGTCCCCATCCTCTTTATTTTTATTTTATTATTATTAAAATATGTTAAATTTATTTGCAAGGAGTGAGATAGAGAAAAAAGGGAAAGTGATAGTGGGCATACCAGGATCACTTGCCACGGCACACGAACTCCAGATACATGTTCCACTTTGTGCATCTGGCTTTACATGGGTGACTGGGAATTGAACTTGGACCATCAGGCTTTGCAAGCAAGTATCTTTAACCACTGAGCAATCTCTCCGCCCCCCTCCCAATTAAATGGTCCTGATAGTGCTGAGGAATATTGGCTGTGTTTTCCTGGTTAGACTGGGCTTAGGGAGGAAGAATACAGGTGAGGTCCCCCACTTTTTTTTTCCTCTGAGGTAGGGTCTCACTCTAGTCCAGGATGACCTGGAATTCATTATGTAGTCTCAGGGTGGCCTTGAACTCATGGTGATCCACCTACTTCTGTCTCCCAAGTGCTGGGATTAAAGACATGCACCACCACCACCTGGCAAAGTACCTTTTTCCATCACATTCTATATTAAGAGAGTAGCATTCCTGTCAGTTACTGCTGGCGACGTTAACCTTGGTCTTCTGGCTGAGGCAGTAGCTGTCGAGATTCTCTCTCATAAACTCACTCTTCCCTCACCAGCTTTCCACGTCATAGTGAGTAAGCCTTAGTGTCACTGAGGTAGATGCTAGCTAGCCCAGGGGGCTCATTAGAGACCCATTCTGCCCTCGGTTTTATCTGGGCTGATCACGTAGGCACCCTCTGCCTGACATACATTCAAAGTATAGATTCCCGGGGAGAAGCAGATGTGTCACTTCAACCTACCTTGTTACACGTACAGCTTAGAGAAGCACTGTCATCAGGAGCTGGGGAACATTCTCGGGGTCTGAGCTCTCAGATGTCTGCCATAGGTCAGCCTTGGAAGGTGGCCATTCAGAGGCAGCAGTTAGGCATGTCGGGATTCTCCTTTTGACATCATGAAAGATTTGTCTCTCCCCATGAGTTTGTTCAGTTGTTTATTTTTTATTATTTTATTATTATTATTATTATTATTATTATTATTATTATTATTACTTGGTTTTTCAGGGTAGGGTCTTGCTCTAGCCCAGGCTGACCTGGAATTCACTATGTAGGCCAGGCTGGCCTTGAACTCACAGTGATCCTCCTACCTCTGCCTCCCGAGTACTGGGATTAAAGGTGTGCCCGGCTCCAGTCGTTTATTTATATTAGCATTTTGGTCATGTTATATCTCTATAACTAAATAGCAGAGACTGAGTCATGATGGCTGGGGAGTTTAAGACTGGAATCTGCAGTGTTGAGTTCCTTCTTGTTGGTAGAGATTTATTGCAGAGTCCCAAGGGTGGGGTGCGGGGCATTATGTGCTGAGAATCCCGTCAGGTCTTTCTTTAGAAGTGTTGGTGCTGGTGTATTAGGCCTCCACCCTTAGAACTTCATTTAACCTTAATTACCTCCCAGATTCCGCCTCCAGATTCCAGAGTCCATTAGGTCTCTACCCTCTTAATACCTCACAACAGGGATGAAATTTCACCATGAGTTTTAGTGAGGACATTCAACTTCCTGCACTTAATACTGATTTATGCACGCCTATGTTGTGTGATAGCCCAAGGCTTGTGTTTCTTTTGTTGCAGCCTGGACTCCGAGCACCCTGAAGTTGACCCTTTATGCTTTTGCCACATACCATTGTTTGTTTGGTTTTTTTTTTTTCCCCTTTGCACCCTTCCCTTTCTGGCACTCCAAGTTGTTCCAGACTTTTCTTGTGCTATTTCCTGCCTCAGCTCAGAACCAAGGAGCCCTGCTAGGCCCTTTTGGTAATGACGTTTTAAGATATTAAAATCATTGCTTGTAGAACATTTGGAAAACATAGTCAAATAAATCAAAGCGAGAAGTACGCCAGGAAGTGGGATCAGCTAGTGACACACATTCACGAGTAACACGGAGCTGTGTTTTTAGTATGCTTTCAAAGCAAAATATGAAGTTATTTTTACACTTTTCTCACTGTAGTTCATGTGTGGGGGTAATTATGTAATGGACTGGAGAGCATTTTCCCCTTGGGTTTGAAGCCTTTCAACCTCTTTGCTGAACTCCAGAAAAGATGAGGTCGTTTTGAAGAGGCTCAAGTCTGTGGGGGCTGGAGAAGATTCTCGGAGCGGTAGGACATTTGACATTTTGTGTAGAAGAACCCACTACATTTTTACTTTTTTTCCCCATGTACTGTAGTTTTGGATGCCAGTGTAATAATTTTGGAGATGTTGAGAAAGCTCTTAATTCAAGGCCTGACCCATATATTTGCATTCTTTTCTTCAGAATGAGAATGAGTTAGTGATTGAGGAATTTTATTTCCTTCTCTGTAGCTAGAACATTACATTCCCATGAATTCTATGATATTTTCAGCTAAACTGAGATTTTATTCTATATCAAAGAACAGTTTGTTCAGCTCTCATTGAAACAGAAATATTTTTTAAGTTATACTGAAAATTTTTCTTGGTACACATTGTTTTGGTATATGGAAATCTACCTTCTACTGAAAAATAAAGTGAATAACTCCATGAATTCTTAAAATGACACTTAAAAGGACATAGAATTAAGGGGAAATTGATTAAATTGTAGCTCCTTGAGGGCAAGGGAACATTCACAGTGATCATCTCTGTACCCAAGGATGGAGTCTGCCCCCTGGCAGGAGGACCTCAGTTAAGTGTGATGACTTTGGAACCCTTCTTCTCTTAGTAATATTCTAAGGCACCATTTAAGAACTAGTCTTTAATATATTGTAGTCTAGACAGTAGGGAAGAGTATAGTTGCAAGAAATTACAAAAATTGATGCAGCAGCCTTTATGGCGATGGTACTAAAATATACATGTATGTATGCAACTTGGAGAATTTTAAAAGGATAGAAAGAATAAAATTGAAAAAACTGGCATTTCGACTTGTCTGAGAACCTTGCAATAAGCTTAAGGCTGCATTTTGGTTTATGTAATTAATTAGCAGTTTAAGAATAGAGCACTCATTTAAAGAATAGTGGTGGTGTCATTATTTGTGTAATTTAAAAACAGGATTTAGTCATTGAGTGATTGAGAAAGAAATTGGAAGCCAGTGGGGCTGTTCCATGGTTTTCTAAAAGGATGGTTGGATGTGTCTGTGGTTTTCCCAGCTAGTACTTGGGTCGCTTAGACAATAAAAGTTTGAGAAGAGTTAGAAGGGAAACACTTAGTCCATCAAGTAAGTATTGCTGGGGTGTTTGTGATTAGGAGTTGAAATAATAACACTGTTTATTTTGTTCTTTATAGTTCAGAGTAAAGTTCAGAGAGAACCAGGTTCTGCCTATGTGGGTTTGTTGGATTAGTCTACAACAGAAATGGAAAATGCCATTTTCACCTACTCTGTGTTTCCAATGACCTTCTGATGAAAAATGAAATTTATAAAGAGAGAAAATGGCTGGAGAGATGGCTTCATGGTTAAAGCATTTGTCTGTGAAGCTTAAGGACCCTGGTTCAATTTCCCACAACCTATATAAGCCAGATGCTCAAGGTGGAGTATGCATCTGGAGTTCATTTGCAGTGCCTGGAGGCCCTGGTGCACCAATTCTCTATCTGCCTTTTCCTGTCTCAAATAATAAATAAAATATATTTTTTAAAAAAAAACCTGTTAATTTACTTTGCTCACATGCACATGGGTGTGTGTTGGTGGACTGACTAGGTAGAATAGAAACTTCAGGTTCATGTCTATTCTTTTAAATCCTTGTAGATAAATTTAAGGAGAAAATGATCTATGATTATCAATCATCCCTGTCCATCCCTCCAAGATATCATGCTCTTACTATGTGACAGATACCTGGGTTCACTTGTGTTGTTTATGAAGGTCTACTAGGAACGAATCTTGCTTATTTTTATAGGACATTATAGCCACACATTATGGAGTAGCTTTTAATTTCTCGGATGAGCTTAGCTCAACAGGACTTGAAAGAACACAGTATAGTAACTAGGTGTGTGCCTGCCAACTTGTCAGTTCACTGATGTGCTTCATCGCCTAGTCTCAGGGATTAGTGGTCTCCTTCATTTGGGTCTGTTTCGCCTTATTCCTGAATCTTTTACCACTTGTTTGATGAAGAGAGGACTGTTGTCCAGTCACTTTGGGAAATACTTGAACAAAAAGGAAATGTAAACTGGTTTCTGTAAAGCTTAGAGCCTTTGCTGTGAACATTCATTGTTAATATGCAAGACTGGTGTAGCGGTTGCCTATTCACTGCTGAGACAAAACAGCCAACCAGAAACAGCTGATGGGAGGAAAGGGTTTATTTCAGGCACGGCAGAGCAGACAGCTGGGGCGTCACATCTTGTCACAGCAGTGGACAGTCGTCTCAGTGAGCTAGCTCTGGCAAGGTGGCTGGAATATGAAGTCCCAAGGCCTGCCCCTTCCCCCAGTGGCATGCCTCCTCCAGAAAGGCTCCATCTGCTGAGGATCAAGAGTGAAGCATGGGCTGGAGAGATGGCTGAGTGGTTAAGGTGCTTCCACCTGGGTTTGATAATACCCACGTAAAGCCAGCTGCACAAAGTGGAGCATGTGTCTGGAATTTATTTGCAGTGGCTACAGGTGCTGCTGTGCCCATATTCTCATTTTCATTCTCTCTCTCTCTCTCTCTCTCTCTCTCTGCTTGCAAATAAATTTTAAAAAGATTTTTTTTCTTTTAAAATGAGGCCTAGGGATGGAGAGGTGGCTTAGTGGTTTAGGCGCTTTTCTAAGGACCCATGTTTGACTCTCCAGATCCCGTGTAAGCCAGATGCACAAAAATGAGGCAAGGGGAAGGTCACACATGCCCACTAGGTGGCACAAGCAACTGGAATTCAGTTTCAGTGGCTGAGGCCCTGGCACACCAATTCTCTATCTCTCTTCTTTCTCTCTGTCTCTAAAATTTTTGTTTTTAATTTTTAAAAAATGAGGCCTATTCACAAGCTTGAGGTTATGGTGGACATTTTGCACTCAAACCAACACAAGTAGAAAGTGTAATGAGGTGGGAAGTGTAATGAGTTGGGCATTGTCCTTCCTTATATGAGGAGAAACAGTGACCTAAACAGATCCTGAGCTGTCTGTGATAAAAATGAATCCAAATGACACTGGTGTGGAACTTCACTGCTGACCACTGCGTCCCTGGTTTGAATTTACTGTCAGGTTTGTTTGGGAGTAGAAATGACCCAGATTTGTATCAGATCTCTTGGACTGTCTTGGAAAAAAAAATACAGCTTAAACATTTGGCCCACCTCCTTATCATTACCACCACTGAATATATCTTTTAAAAAATATTTATTATTGGGGCTGGAGAGATGGCTTAGCGGTTAAACGCTTGCCTGTGAAGCCTAAGGACCCCGGTTCAAGGCTCTATTCTCCAGGACCCACATAAGCCAGATGCACAAGGGGGCACATGCATCTGGAGTTTGTTTGTAGTGGCTGGAAGCCCTGGCGCTCTCATTCTCTCTCTCTCTCTCCCTGCCTATTTCTGAATCTCTCTCTCTCAAATAAATAAATAAAAATAAATATTAAAAAAATATTTATTTATATGGGTTGGAGAGATGGCTTAGTGGTTAAGATGCTGGTCTAAGGACCCAGGTTCGATTCTCCCAGGTCCCACGTAAGCTAGATGCACTTGGTGGCGCATGCATCTGGAGTTTGTTTGCAGTGGCTAGAGACCCTGGTGCACCCATTCTCTCTCTCTCTCTCTCTGTCCCTCTCTGTCTCAAATAAATAAACAAAAATAAAAATCAGAATTTTTTTTTTTTTTTTTTTTTTTGGTTTTGAGGTAGGGTCTCACTCTGGTCCAGGCTGACCTGGAATTAACTATGTAGTCTCAGGGTGGCCTCGAACTCTCAGCAATCTTCCTACCCTTTGCCTCCCAAGTGCTGGGATTAAAGGTGTGTGCTACCATGCCCGGCTTAAAATCAGACAAAATTTTTAAAATATTTATTTATATGCAAACACACACACACACACACACAGAGAGACAGAGAGAGAGAGAGAGAGTGAGTAGGTGTGCCAGGGCCTCTTGCCACTGCAAACAAATTCCAGATGTAATGTATGCACCATGTTATGCATTTGGCTTTACATAGGTGCTGGGGAATCAAAGCTGAGCGGTCAGGCTTTGCAAGCAAGCACTTTAACTGCTGAACCATCTCTGCAGCCCCACCAGTGAGTATGTTTTAATGAACGCGATACTCCTTTTTTAAACTTAGCATGTGGTCCCTGTGCCTGGAAAGATGTTATTTTAGTTCCTAACATAGTGCCCGGCAATTTGGCCATTATGACTTTGATAATTGCCCTTCCTTATTCTTTATGGTACTTAACAGCAGCAGTGGTACAGGTGGGCCACTGAAAACGTATTGTCAACATGTAGGGGAGGGCACTTCTAAACACACAGCCTATTGACCACCAAAGTAACAGCAAACCAAAGGAGGCGAAAACATTTTCCTTTTAATACTGACATAAACCAACATTCGTTTTAGTTGTTAAAGGCTTCTACTGTTTTGAAGAGTACTTAAGCTTTTAACAGTGTTCTTGCAACCTAAAACTTCTCTAGAATAAAGCTTTATAAATGTGTTTATTTGATCACAGGCTATTTTTTATTTTCTGTTGCTGTTTTACTGACATTTGTTCTGTGAGATGTCCATGGGAGTCAGGTGCTAGAAGAATGAAAGTCTGCCGGGCGTGGTGGTGCACGCCTTTAACCCCAGCACTTGGGAGGCAGAGGTAGGTGGATTACTGTGAGTTTGAGCCAGCCTGAGATTACAGAGTGAATTCCAGGTCAGCCTGGGCTAAAGTGAGACCCTACCTTGAAAAACCAAAAAAAAAAAAAAAAAAAACCCAAAAAACGAAAGTCTGTGTCTTCCAACCCCTAATCTCTTTTGAGTAAGTTGCATGCAGCAGAAAAACTTTGTCCTGAACTGAGCAGATTTCGAGGCTGGTTGGAGGCTCAGCCAGCGTTCATGACATCATCTTTTCATTCCATCAGCCAGCATTGTCCCCCAGGGGGTAAGCAAGCCCGTGGATTGTGTCATCATAGCCATGCTGAGAAAACCATGGCTCACCCCCTGGGTGTGGAGAGGGCTAGAAAAGAAGGTGTTACTCAAGTCACGTGCAGGAAAACGCCATTGGCTTAAGAGAAAGACCACTCATTTTTGTGTGTGTCGAGGGGGAGGGGTATATCAGCTATTACAGGAAAAGCAGCTAGATCTTATGCCAGATTCTAATACATTTAAGCATCCCCCCTCCACATCTAAGGCCCTTTGTTTGTGATGAAAGTTGGCATCCACGGGTAAGGCTTTACCCCTTGTCTGTTGACTGGCAATAGTGACAGGCTTAAAGCAGCGGGATGCTCTGCTCCCCAAAACGGATCCCAGGGACACAAAGCCAGGCGATCATTCTGGCCATGTGCAGGTCTGTGTAAAGAAAGGTGAGGGTGTCCTTCAGGCCACTTGTAATAAACTTGTAAGCTTTAATTCAGCCCGGGAGCTCATCTGCAGCGAGCAGCGCTCCCTCTAGGGCTGTGCGTCACTGTGAGACTGCATGGTAATGAAGCCAAGGCACTGTGGGCCAGAACTCTGCCACCCGCCCGCCTGCCTGCCTGCCTGCCAGCCAGCCAGAGGAGAGGCGAGGGGACAGCGACAGCGGCTCCGGAGCGAGAGAGATCCACAAGACCCGGACTGCCGCTGCCGCTGCTCCTGCAGCCCCTTTCCAGACACAATGTTAAGTCTCCAGGATTCTGTGTTCTTTGAAATTAGCATAAAGTCCTTGTTAAAGTCCTGGAGCAGCGGCTGTGAGTATAGATTCCGGAAGGGGAGGAATGCTGAGTTGTGATTACCATTGGCATTCCTTGCATGCTCTTTTCCCCCTGGACCCATCCAGATAGTATCAAAGCTGTTGGGAATACCATGGGGATGGGGAGGGATGCATTTCTGAATGGCCATGGGTAAGAGAGGAAAAAATCTTGATGTGCACACATTAGACAGTGGTCCTCCTGGTAGTGAAATGTGCTTAGACTGAAATTTACCAGCCTTGGTTTTCTTGTTTATTTCTGTCATTCTGGCAAAGTTTCTCATCATGGGTCAAAAATGGGGGAAAAGAAGATGAGAAATAGACTCGCGTTTCTGCAGAGTTATCAGATTCCAGTACTATTCCACAGTTCTGGCATCAGAAAATGTATGTGGAGAAGCAATCTCAGCTGTCTCAAGGCATCAGGCAATTTAAAATGACGATAATAACTTTCCCCTGTTCTTTTAATTGAAGTTCCAAGGGGTAATTTTCATATGTAGGAAATTTTATGCTAAGGAACACTCCAAATGATGTACTTATATTTTAAAGTTCACTTAACTCAGGCAAACAAATGCCACCAATGTAAGATCCTGCCCTTAAGTCCCTTCCTCAAATGAGTATTTGGCAGGACTATTGATTTTATTTAGTATTTCCAATGGTACTTTTCTCCGAAGATCTGAAAACACTTATAAAAATGATTTATCACCAGAAACTATTTACTGATTTACCAAAAGAATAACAGCCCCCATTACCATAAGAGTTCCAGCAAGTGCAGGTTCGGTTACCACATTTGTTTGACCCAAAGAAAATTAAAGTAGAGCATAACTGTGACTTTTTCAAGGTCGTGCGGTAGCGAAGACCTAGGGGTAGAACCCAGCTGTTCTTGCGCCCAACTGTGCCGCTAGCATCTGAGCAAGCTAATGAATAAAACATGAGATTAAATTTAATTTTTTTCCTGCTTAGCTCTTTATGAAAATACTTTCTTGGGTAGAGTTTTGTTTTGTAAGCAAATGATATGAAAGACCAAATGTTGACATGAAGCAAAACTCCCACGATAGAGCCATCCTGACCACAATCTGAGGAGACTGACCAATGCTAAGTATACTGTCTGTCTCGCGTGTTCATCTCTTTCATTTCTGATATTTAAGTAATTCTGCCAGATGGCAGAAAATGATGTTCGTTTTAGAAAAGTTTGTAGGGAAGTATACATAGTTCAGATATCGGCAGAATTACATTGGTTAATTAAATTAAATAGATTGACTAGTTAATAGGGAACATGTCACGTAGACTATATTCTTGCTGAAGTGAATGAGATCATGGTTACTACTCTTTCTCTCCCCTTTCTTTTCCTTTCGCACCCCCCCACCATGTACTTGTAAGACAGCGCACAGTGAGAATGAAGCAGTAATTGACAGAGTCATGGGGAAGAACAGTTTATCGTACCAAAGGGATTTGTCTTAATGAAAATAAAGCTTAGTTTGCTTCAGTACTTGTGAACTCACTCTCATTGCAGTATTTCTGCATGTCCTTACCTTGGAGCCAGCCACAGCCAAATGTCATTTAGTCATGTTCTCCGAACCTGTGAACCAGCAGCAGATGCCTTGGGTTTTAGCCCTTGGTAGGATCATGATTCAGTCTGTGAGTAACCCATTGCCCCTTGGGCATGCGTAGTACATATATCTCTTGAAGGTGTTTTTACAGTTCAAAAGCAGTATGTTAACGTTGGAAATAAATTGCTAGTGTCAATCAATGTTGAGTAAGGCCCCAACCCTGTCTGCCCTAGCTCTGGAAACTGGGAGACTGTTTATGATCTCACTGGCTTTCCATGAATGTCAGTGCAGCGAGGGGATCCAAATCCCAAGACCTGGAGGAAGGATAGTAACAAGCAGCCTCTTTCTGGATGTTTGCATTACACCCACACGCTTGGGTCAGTCAACGCTGATTGAGCATGTACTTTCTGCGGATAGAAGGAAGATGAGCTGGCATCCTCCCTCCCTCTCTGTGGCTTATTCAGAGAGAAAATCCACATGGAAAGTTGGAGAGGAAGTTAGTGAGAGGTGACTCTTCAGCCCGGGTGACTTAGCAGCCGCCCGCGTGCTGCAGATGAAAAGATCACAGAGAACAGAGGTAGAGGGAGCGAAGGAGATGTAGAAGGAAAGGGGCTTTCTCTGCATGTGGCTTTTAACACTAGGGGTGCCTCTGTGGCTGGACAAGACTGACATCCATTATTCTGGAGCTGGAAACAAGCAAGTTAGTAGGTCTTTCAGTCCTGGCCCAGGACCTTGTAAGTTTTCCTATTCTTCCCTAACTGCTGTGAGCAGGGCTCCATCTCCCTTTTTGTATCCTCTTTGCCTCTTCTGTGTGCTGCCAGAGGCTCCTTTTAACTACTGCCCTCCGTGTCCTTCCTCACTTCACAGTCTCCCCATGCACTAGGGAACAAAGCTTTTCCTCTGCGAGCCTCTCTTCCCTTGTCATTTTTACCCCATTCTGAGAGCTTGATGTGCCTTCATAGAACTTGGTATCTTTACCTGGAATGCACCTGTCTCTCTCACTGTGTACCCCACCCCTGTCTACCCCATAGCACACCAGTACATTCCCATCTGCTTCATTGGGAATTCCTGTCTTTGAACACCCATCCTTGAATCAGCCAGAGTCCCTGCTGATTTGGCCAGGCGCATCATTGTGTCATAACCCTTGTGTGTTTCTTCAGCGTGACCTCCTCCAGGGTATGGGTTAATTGTCTTTGTATACTTAATGCTTAGTCTGGCAGCTAAGAGAGATGCTAGGGATACAGTGAATTTTGTTGGAATGAATGGATAGTAGCTAAGAAGGCCTCAATATGTGACCCCTCTTCGACTATCTGATTATTAATAGTACATGCCAGTGATGCCCTTCAGAGAAGTTTCCAAAGCGAACGTGCACAAAATAATAGTGATTTGAAAACAACCTCACTGGGCTGGAGAGATGGCTTAGTGGTTTAGGTGCTTGCCTGCAAAGCCTAAGGACTCAGGTTCAATTCCCCAGGACCCATGTAAGCCAGATGCACAAGGTGGCACATGCATCTGGAGTTCGTTTGCAGTAGCTAGAGGCCCTGGTGTGCCCTTTTTCTCTATCTGCCCCTTTCTCCCTCTATCTCAAATAAATAAATAAATAAATAAAATATATATATATATTTTGGTTTTTCGAGGTAGGGTCTCACTCTGGCCCAGGCTGACCTGGAATTAACTATGTAGTCTCAGGGTGGCCTTGAACTCTCGGCGATCCTCCTACCTCTGCCTCCCGAGTGCTGGGATTAAAGGCGTGCACCACCACGCCCGGCTTGGTTTTTTAATAACTTTTATTTAAAAAGGAAACAACTCTCTCTACTTACAAATAAATAAATAAATAGATATATCAATGAATAAATAAATATCTTTAAACAAGTTTTTTAAAATTTTTATTTATTTATTTATGAGTGACAGGGAGGGAGGGAGAGAGAGAAAGCGTGAGAATGGGCGTGCCAGGACCTTTAGCCACAGCAGATGAACTCCAGACACATGTGTCACCATGTGTATCTGGCTTATGTGGGACCTGGAGAATCGAACTGGGGTCCTTAAGCTTTGCAGGCATGCACCTTAACCGCTAAGCCATCTCTCTAGCCCATAAATATCTTTTTAAAAGGGCTGGAGAGATGGCTTAGCGGTTAAGGCACTTGCCTGCAAAGCCTAACGATCTGGGTTTGATTCCCAGTATCCACATAAAGCCAGATGCACAAAGTGGTGCATGCATCTGGAGTTTATTTGTAGTGGCTACAGACCCTGGCTCACCTATTCTCTCTCTTTCTCCTTGCAAATAAGTAATAAAAAATATTTTGTAAAAGGAAACAAACTTTATATTTCGAATGATGTTCTCCTGAAAAGAAAAGAAAAATGAAAGAAAACTCTATAGTTTCATTGATTGACCGGACTTTGACGACAGGGTGTGTTAGTATAGTGCTTTCTGTTAATGACCCCCGAAGCAGTCTTTGTAAGATGCATTTGCGTGGCCTTGTTCACGCCCCATGAGACTGTTTGTATTAATTGCAGGGGCCCTTTGGCTCAGGGCCTGCTTAGCTGGCAGAATGGTGAGGGTGAGCTGCTAAAGTCTGATTCCAGTTGAGCTTCTTTCTTTCAGTCGCAACAATGAAGTGACATTCATATGGCCTAAATTCAGGGTTTTGTCTTGGTGCCAACAGTTTCAGGCATTACTTCTTTTAAAAATGGAATCAGGAACGTTCTGTTAACCCAGCTGTGCAGAGAGGATGTTATCCTTTAAAAGATTGGCTTTCTTCCCTAAAACTGATAAGGCCAAACAAGATACAGAAGTGAGATCTATCTGTCCACGGACTGCCTGCCACCTTAGTGAAGGTTGGGGACACTTGTACTCATAGACTGTCTCCTGGGGACATATTTATAGAATGAATGATGCTTATGTAATTTTATGTGATAGTGTTTCAAAAGGTTCAGTTTATATCACAGATAATAGATTAGGGAACTTGACCTATCTAGCTATTTTATCAATTAAAATATGAATGAGAAAGCAGTTAAGGTGGCTCACAGCTTTAATCCCAGCACTTGGGAAGGCAGAGATAGGAGGCTCTCTGAGTTGAAGGCCAGACTGGGACTGCAGAGTGAATTACAGGTCAGCCTGAGCTAGAGTAAGACCCCTACCTTAAAAACCAAAGAAAGCAAAATAAAAATAAATGAATGAAAGATGATGTGTGAAGGAACCGAATTGCATAGATTATTTGGTATTTTGCTCAGTATTTTAGTACTCAGAATGTTTCTCCCAGATTGCAAACAGAGGATAGCCCTTCCCCACCATGTATTATACTTTCTTCAGCTAAAATCAGAACGTTAATTTGGTTGAAATCAAACTTTCCCATCTATTGGAGGACATGTAGGTCAGGCATTGTGATAAAGACTGTGGGTGGACACTCACATTATCTGCTAGATAGCCATTCCATCTCATGTAAGCACCATGGAGATCTGAGGGGAACCATTGCTTGATTGTATGATTCTCACAGGATAAAATTCACCCTTCCAAGCGGAGAGTGGTGGTGCACCCCTTTTAATTCCAGCACTTGAGAGGCAGAAGTAGGAGGACTGCTGTGAGTTGGAGGCTACCTTGAGACTACAGAGTGAATTCCAGGTCAGCCTGGGCTAGACTGAGACTCTACCTGGAAAAACCAAAACCAAAACAAAACGAAACAAAATACACCCCTCCAGAGTGTCCAGTGGCTCCTTTCTAGTGATTCTGAAAGTCGTGCAACCATCACTCACCATTATCTAATTGCAGATCCTTAGTGCCCCCCCCAACTCCATGTTCATTCATCTACTTTCTGTCGATGGCTTTGCCTACTCTGAACACTTCATAGTACTTTTTTGTGTATGTGACCTGCTTTTTCTCAGTTGCCTGCATGCCCAAATTTCATACATGTTGTAGCATACACTAATACTTTATTACTTTTGTGGCTGAATACAATATTCCATTCATATTCCATAATATTCCATTCATCAGTTTACAGATTTTTTAATTTTATCTCTTTTTTTTATGCTCAGATAACCTAAAGATCACTAAGTATACACCTTTTTCACTCCCTCATCCCCAGACTTCCTTTAATCATTCACATTTAAAAAAAAATCTTTGGGCTGGAGAGCTAGTCTAGCTGGCCAGCTTGCTGGGTGCTGGGGGATCCCAGCTCCATTACTCTTGCATGGTGAATAGTACTCACTGTGCCAGGTGCTCAGCCCCTACCTCAAAAAAAAAAAAAAAAAAAAAAAAAAGAAAGAAAGAAAGAAAGAAAGAAAGAAAGAAATTGTATTTTCAAGCAGAGACGGGGAAGGAGGGAGGGAGGGAGGGAGGGAGGAAAGAAGGGAAGATGAGAATGGGCATGCCAGGGCCTCTAGCCACTGCAAACAAACTCTAGATGCATGGACCGCTTTGTGTATTTGGCTTTATGTGGGTACTGGGGAATTGAACCCAGGTCATTAGGCTTTGCAGGCAAGTGCCTTAACCACTGAGCCATCGCTGCAGCCTGGAATCTGTTTTTGAAGGAATGCATTGCGCTTTGAAAATAGATGCAATCAACTTTGAGGAAAATGAAGTCCTCCTATATCTACTGATGCATCTGCCGATAGAGACCCACCTCCCTGCCCAAGTGTCTATATATTTCCTGATCTTTCAGGTTATCCATCTACTGCTAGGATAGCACCAGCCATTCTTTACCAGACCTCCCTGGGATTTTTGCCTGTCACTGTACTCTGTAGACACCATATTCTGCTTCTTTGACCTCCAACAATGCGGCCATTCAGCCATTCTTCGTCTTTGTAGCTGCAGGGCCACTTACAGCCAGCAGCACTTCTGAATGCCTCTTAGGACTGAATATATTTTATTATTTATTTATTTATTTACTTATTTATTTAAGGGAGAGAAAGAGAGAGGAGAGAGAGAGAGAGAGAGAATGGGCATGCCAGGGCCTCCAGCCACTGCAGACGAACTCCAGACTTGTGTGCCACCTTGTGCATCTGGCTTATATGGGTCCTGGGGAATCAAATCTGGGTCATTAGGCTTTGCAGGCAAACACCTTAACTGCTAAGCCATCTATCTCCCCAGCCTCCAAAACATGAGATTTTAAATTAAAAATAATAAATAAACAAAAGATTTTACTAGAGATGGCCAGCAAAGTTCACCATCCAATCAGAAAACTTGGCTTTGCCCGAATGGTGTGAGTGATATGACATCATAATAAACAATATGACAGGTTTTGTTTAGAAGTTTGTCAATTTACTAGTTCACAACAAGAAATACACCAAGTGGATGCTAATGCTCTATTTGGCCCAGTATCACTTGCTGTCTCTGTGGGACAAGCTCATGCGTGAAGGTGAAAGAGAGGTGCCCTGCTGGGGGGTCCAGAAGAGCCTCGCTCTGTTTGAGAGCTTCCTTGTTTCCCAGAAGGAAGTGCCTCCGTGGCATTCGTTTCCGCCAGCAGTGCATTAGATGTTCATTTCCCTGTAGGTAGGTAAAATTATTCTGTTTAATATTTGCCAGTCTGATATATACATATGTATATACACATGTAACGTAATCTCATGAGTAGACTTGTTTTAAAATGTATTGCGTACATCTTTTGGCAGTTTCCCCTCTATGTTGTTGTCCTTTTCTTGTGCATTTGTAAGAGCTCATTGAATGGTTTATATTTTCCTTAAGTGCTTTTACAATTTTGTCCATTTATTTATATGAGAGAGAGGGAGGGAGAGAAGGGGTGCACCAGGGCCTCCAGCGACTTCAAAAAAACCCCAGATGCATGTGCTACCTTGTGCATCTGGCTTTACATGGGTACTGGGGAATTGAACCTGGGTCATTTAGGTTTCGTAGGCAAGCACCTTAACTGCTAAGCCATCTCTCCAGCCCCGTCTGTATAAATTCTATGCTTTTCTTATTAAATTTGTTTTCACTTATTTTCTATTTTATCCACTTTCATTTCTAGGCCATTGTTGGATAGAAAGTTCCATGTGCTCTTCATCAGCATTTACAATGATGTCATCTGCTCAGGTTATTGCGTTTCCTTATATTAGCCTATAACCTCCAGCACGGCATCAAAGAGTGAGGCGGCAATCAGCCTGTTGGCTTCATTTCTGTTTTTAATAGAAACAGGTTTGGCACTTTGAGTTAGTTAGCTTTTCATCATGATAGCAAAACACCTGAGATAATTAGATTATAAAATAAAAGGTTTACTGTGGCTCGTGGTTTTAGAGTTTTCCAGTTCATGATTAGATGAGCCCATTGTTATTAAGTCTCTGCTAGGGGCGGGGTGGAGGGGGAACAGGCAATGGCAGGAAGCACCGTGGCAGGGCAAAACTGCTCACTTCAGAGCCAGGCATGGTGGTGCACGCCTTTAATCCCAGCACTCGGGAGGCAGAGGTAGGAGGATCACCATGAGTTCGAGGCCACCCTGAGACTACATAGTGAATTCCAGGTCAGCCTGGACCAGAGTGAGACCCTACCTCGAAAAACCAAAAAAAAAAAACAAACAAACAAACAAAAAAAAAAACCTGCTCACTTCGACATCAGGAAGCAGAAAAGGCAGAGGAGAGAGCCGGGTGTCCCACAGTTTCCTTGGGGAATCCTCCTCCACTGTGCTGTACCACTCAGAGGCCTGCACCTCTTAATAGGGCCATGCTGGGAACCAGAGCTATCAAGGGACAATTAGCACGTAAGCTATAGCATTCTGCCCACAACCCCCAAAGGTTTATGTCCAGGTCACTTTGTAAAATGCAATCCATCCATCCCCTTTCAAGAGTCCCGATAGTGTTAACTACCCCAGCATTGCCTAAACAGCTCACGTCCACCGACTCCTTGGAGACCAAAGACAGACTCAACTATGATCCTCTGGGCAGGGGTGGTGGGAGGGGGGAGAAATGTATATTTCAAAGATACATATTTGGGGCTGGAGAGATGGCTTAGTGGTTAAGGCGCATGCCTGCGAAGCCTAAGGACCCTGGTTTCGATTCTCCAGTTCCCACATAAGCCAGATGCACAAGGGGATGCATGCATCTGGAGTTCGTTTGCAGTGGCTGGAGGCCCTGGTGCACCCATTGTCACTCACTTACTCTCTCCCTCTCATAAGCTGTGATGCTTATAAATCTTCTCTATAAGAAAAGAGGTCAGCTCACCACCTTGAAGGTCAGTCTTCCACAGAGCACCTAAGGCTGGAGCACAACAGTGCAGCTGCATTGTCGCCCACAGTTCCCAAGACGCCTCATCCCACGTGAAATCTCGTCTGCATAACCTTTACTGTTCACACACACGCCGGAATTGTATGTTCTGCTTCTGCCTTCTACCATGCTTCCCCAAACTCAGATTTTGGTCACTAACCAATTTCTTTTTTTTTTTTTTTTTTTTTTTGGTTTTGCAAGGTAGGGTCTCACTCTGGTCCAGGCTGACCTGGAATTCACTATGTAGTCTCAGGGTGGCCTCAAACTCTCGGTGATCCTCCTACCTCTGCCTCCTGAGTGCTGGGATTAAAGGTGTGCGCCACCACGCCCAGCTGTCACTAACCAATTTCAAAGGCTCCTCCACGTCACGAGGAATATCATAATGGGAAAGCCATCTCACTGTGTGGATCTGTTTTCTGTATTAGCCTTCCATCACTATGACAAAATACCTGAAACACTCAATTAACAAAGATTTTGAACAATAAAGGTTTGAAGTTCCAATTCATGATTGGACAAATGCATTACTTTCAAGCTTCTGCCAGGGGTCCTGGGTGACAGTGGCATGGAGCATGTGGTGTTTACACTTGTGCTGGAAAAAGATGGATGGTGGGACTGGAAAGATGGCTCAGTGGTTAAGGCATTTGCCTTCAATTCCTAAGAACCTGGGTTTGATTCCCCAGTACCCCATGTAACCCCAGATGAACAGAGTGGTGCATGCATTTGGGATTCATTTGCTGTGGCTAGAGGCCCTGGCATACCCATTCTCTCCCTCTCTCTCTCTCTCTCTCTCTCTCTCTCTTTCTCTCTCTGTCTCCTCCCTCCCCTCTGCTTGCACATGAAATATGTATATGGGTTTTTCCAGGTAGGGTCTCTTTCTAGCCCAGGCTGACCTAGAATTCACTATGTAGTCTCAGGCTGGCCTCAAACTCATAGTGATCCTCCTTCCTCTGCCTTCTGAGTACTGGGAGTAAAGGCATGTGCCACTATGCCTGGCTTAAAATAATTTTTTAAAAGATTTTATTTCTATTTATTTATTTATTTGAGACAGAGAGAGGGGGATCTAGAGAGAACTCATTATTAACATGTAATTCAGCTCGTTCATTTGCTAGAGGGAAACACAAAAGAAATTAACCTGATCAACTTTCTTTTTGTAATTAATTATTTATTTATTTACTTGCAGGCAGAGACAGATAGAAGAGAGGCAGACACAGAGAGAATGGGCATGCCAGGGCCTCAAGCCACTGCAAACGAACTCCAGACTCATGCGCCCCCTTGTGCATCTGGCTTACATGGGTCCTGGAGGATCGAAGCTGGGTCCTTTGGCTTTTGCAGGCATGTGCCTTAACCATTAGGCCATCCCTCCAACCCCCGATCAACTTTCTAACCATAATTAGTAGTCAAGACAAGTCTTGGGGTCTTTTCTGATGATGCTTATGTCTGTGCATAGTTTTTAAAAAGCTATATTTAGCCAGGTGTGGTGGCACATGCCTTTAATCCCAGCACTTGGGAGGCAGAGGTAGGAGGATTGCCATAAGTTCAGGCCACCCTGAGCCTCCATAGTGAATTCCAGGTCAGTCTGGGTTAGAGTGAATCCCTACCTCGAGAAACTAACATGCCATTTTACCTTTAGGTGAACTTAGCACCTAAGGGTTTCCACCTGTGTAATAAGATAACCCTGACGTTCTCAGGTTGAGTGAATAGTGGGATGTTTGCTTGGTAGGCATTTTTCTAGAGCCTTGTAGTAGGTGATGGTTTTGTAGCAGACTTCAAGTAAAAAACTGTCCAACACATGCCGGAGATGCCATAGGACTTCTATGTTTAGCAACTGTTTTTGGTGGGAATAGTTTAGATTAGGATAAATAAACATTTTAGAAACAGCTGTTCAAGAACAGGCAGAAGTTTTAATTTTGCTATCCATGGCGGCTGAACTAGAGGCAAAAACATCGAACAATAGCCAGGCAAAATGATTACATTCACATGGAATAAAAGCACGGTGTGGAGGAATAAAATTAGTGAGATTTAGATGTACATTCTATGAAGGGATTGGGGAATTTTTCTTTGGGTAACAAGAAAACTTGCCCCGGTGTGATGGCACATGCCTTGAATCACAGCACTCAGGAAGGAGAGGTAGAAGGATCGCTATGAGTTCGAGGTCAGCCTGGGACTATAGAGTGAGTTCCAGGTGAGCCTGGGCTAGAGTAAGACCCTACCATGGTGGAGGGTATGCCAGCTTCTAAATATGGCATCTAAATATGATAGAGATGTCCATTTTGTTTAGATGGATGTATGGAGATGTGTAACCTTGGCAGAAGTAAGTAAGACCAGCTGATGTTGCATGTGGAGATCTTTGGGCCCGTGGATGCTAACACGTATGTCAAAGCTGTAATGATTAATAGTATGAACTTACAAAGAAACAGACTGTTTGTAAGCAGAACGAAAGTCCAGAAAGCATATTTGAATACGGATTAAATTTATGATGAGGAAATCAGTGACAGAATTTCAGTAAATGAACCCACCAGAATTGGTTAAATACTGAAGAAAAACAAATCAAGTCTTTATATCAGTAGTCCAAGTAAACTTCTAGGTGGATGGTCAACTTAAATAGAATAAGCAAACTGAACCAAGAGTTTTAAGAAAACACATGTAAACAGTTATTTACTCAAAGTAAAGAAATTTTTTTCCTTATAACCCTTTTTATGCAAATACATTCGAAGATGCAAAAATATTTGATTTGGGGCTGGGAAATGGCCCAGCAGTTAAAGGCACTTACTTACAAAGCCTGCTGGCTGGATTTGATTCCCCAATACCCATGTAAAGCCAGATGCACCAAGTGGCACTAGCATTTGGAGTTTATTTGCACTAGCAAGAGCCCTGACATGCCTATACTTTCACTTTCTGTCCCCTCACAAATAACGAAAATATTTTAGAAAAAAAATATTTAATTTAACAAATAGCATGCTAAGGGTCTAATTAGGCTTTTAAAGCACAAAAGGATACATCAGAATTTAGCAGTTCTGGAGGAAACAAAGTTATAGATGTGGAAGTTCTTAGAATCCAGGACGTGAGTTGGTGTTCTAGCTTCACTCCTGTGTGACAAGTGGTATTGATTCAGAGTCAGTTTTCTCATCACAGGAGGACTGTGCTTAGGAAGGATGTTTCAGTGTGTAATTCCTATACCAAGATTTGTATTAGCAGGTTGATGACAGACGGGCTTCTTTCATTTAGTGGTTTGCACTTAAGGATCCTCCATATTTGTGTGATTTGGTAGCTAATTTCATTGTAGCACTGAATGACAGCCCCTTGTCTAGATGTAGCCATCCACGTCCTACAGCGCATCTATCTTGGTTGCTTCTGGTTCGACAGCTGTGAGTGATGCTGCTGTAGGTAAGCATCAGTGTACTGGGGTTTGTGTGGATGTAAGCTTTCTATTTCTTTGAACAAAAACAAGAAGCAGGGGACTGGAGAGATGGCTTAGAAGTTAAGGCGTTTGCCTGCGAAGCCTACGGACCCAGGTTCGATTGCCCAGTACTCTCATAAGCCATGTGTTTGGAGTTTGTTTACAGTGGCTAGAGGTCCTGGCGTGCCCATTCACACACACACTCTCTCTGTGTCTCATTTGGTCACTCTCAAATAAATAAATAAATAAATAAATAAATAAATAAATATTTTAAGAAAAGAAAAATGAGAACAGGGTTTGGATATGATGGTAAGAGCAAGTTTAGTTTGCTAAGAAACCAAATCTGTACATATAAGGAATCCTACCAACGGTGACAGCGGCCTGGGTGTTTCATCCTTCACACACAGTTTGGAGTGTCTCAGCTGAAGCCATTCTGTGTGGTAGGTGTACAGTGGCATCTTGTTTGCAGTTCTTGGACACTCATGAGGTCCAGCAGCTCTTCATGGCGGTTTACCATCTGTCTGTCTTATTTTGGTGAGGTGTCTGGACCTTGTGTGTAGTTTTTCATTGAGTTGGGTTTTTTGTTTTATTTTGTTTTGTTTTTTGTAATTGTTGAGTGTTTTATATATTTTGCATACAAATTCATTATTAGATTTTTTTAATTTTTATTTTTTTCTTTGAGAGAGACAAAGAGGAAGAGGCAGAGAGAGAATGGGTACACCAGGGCCTTTTCAGCCACTGTGAATGAACTCCAGACATGTGAGCCCCCTTGTGGTCATGTACAACATTGCACACTTGCGTCACATTTGCATCTGGCTATACATGGGACCTGGAGATTTGAATAAGCGTTCTTAGGCTTCTCAGGCAAGTGCCTTAACCACTAAGCCATCTCTCCAGCCCTATTTGATTTTTTGTTTTGTTTGGCTTTTCAAGGAAGGGTCTCACTCTAGCCCAGGCTAAGCTAGAATTCACTATGTAGTCTCAGGGTGGCCTCGAACTCATGGCGATCCTCCTACCACTGCCTCCCGAGTGCTGGGATTAAAGGTGTGTGCCACCATTTCCAGCACACTTTTTTAAAGAAATATTTTATTATCTATTTATTTATAAGAGAGAGAGTGCATGCACCAGAGCCTCTAGCCACAGCAAACGAACTCCACATTCATGTACCACCTTGTGCATCGGGCGTATGTGGATTCTGAGGAGTTGAACCTGGGTCCTTAGGCTTTGTAGGCATACATCTTAACCATTAAGTCATCTCTCCAGCCCAGATGTTATTATTATTATTATTGCAAAAATTTTCTCCCAGTTCAAAGCTTGGCTTTTCATTCTCTTAGCATTGCCTTTTATTGAGCTGAAGTCCATCTTTTTTTTTTTTTTATTTCATGGATAAGTGGTTTTGATGTTTATATAAAAACTCACCACTGAATTTAAGAACACCTAGATTTTCTCCTACCTTCTGAGAAGTTTTGTGGTTTTGCATTTCACATTTAGGTCTATGATCCATTTTTAGTGAATTTTTGGGGAAGGTAAAAGTTCTGTGTCTAGCTTCATTTTTTTTAAACATGTGGGTGTCTAGTTGTTCCAGCACCATTTGTTGAAGTCTTCTTTCTTCACTCACTTGCCTTTGCTCCCTAGTCAGAGATCAGTTGGCTGTGTTTGTGAGGGTCTATTTCTGGGCTGTCTGTTCTGTTCCATTGATCTGTTTGTCTATTCCTTTGCCAATAACACAATGTCTTGATTACTGTTGCTTTATAACACATCTTGAAGTCAGGTAGTGTCAGCCCTCTGACTTTATTCTTCTTCAATATTTTGTTGACTATTTCTGGGTCATCTCCCTTGCCTTAGAAACTTTAGAATCAGTCTGTTGGTTTCCATGAAATAACTGTTCTGCTTTGGTTTGCTTTTAAGACTAATTTTGTGTTTGGCTTTTCAAGGCAGAGTTTTCTTTCTGGCCTTTGTTTTGTTCTTTGTTTCCGAGGCCAATTCCCTCATGGCTTTTCTTTCTTAGGTGATCCTCAAAATCTGCAGTGAGCCAGTAGAAGCAATACTGGTCACAACAGTGCCATTTCTGTATTTTATAAGTCTGTATGGAAATATTTGCATGTGATATAAGTTAGTTGAGTCTATGATTGTAAATGAGTGGTTTTGGCTTCTGAAGACCTCCTCTTCTTTTCTTTTTAGTTTATTTATTTATTTATTTATTTATTTATTTATTTATTTATTATGTGTTTGAGAGAGTGTGAGAGAAAGACAGAGAGAGAGAAAATGGATGTGCCAGGGTCTCTAGCCACTGCAAATGAACCAGATGCTTGTGCCACCTCGTGCATCTGGCTCTACGTGGGTACTGGGGAATCAAACCTGGGTCATTAGGCTATATAGGCAAGTGCCTAACTACTGAGCCATCACTCCACCCCTGAAGACCTCTTCATTGAGGGCAAGAGAGCTAAGGCAGTTTTCACTGACATCTGCTTGTAGGGATCCTGAAAGACCCAACGTGTGAGAACCTTATGTATTTAGAGGGCTGTTAGTATTAGGAATGTGGAACATGAGAGCATAGTGATGCAGTAAGAAGACCCCCTTAAAACAAACAAACAATCAAACAAACAAAATTCCCTCTAAGAGTATTATAAAGTAACAAACCCACACATGCATCATTTCAAGGGTTCTTTCTCATTTTGTCTTTTCTCCTTAGCTAAATTTAAATTCACACACCTTTAACCCTATCACTCGGCAGGCAGAGGTATAGAAGGAGTTCAAGGCCAGCCTGGGACTACAGAGCGAGTTCCAGGTCAGCCTGGGCTACAGTGAGACCCACCTTGAAAAAAAAAAAAAATGTTTTCCAAGAAGATAGGTTGTCTATGACTATAAAAGCATACGGGGTTTTATTAAATATACTATACCAGTGCTATCTAAAAATCTTAGTAGTTTTCTTTTTCTTTTTCTTTTTTTGGTTTTTCGAGGTAGGGTCTCACTCTGGTCCAGGCTGACCTGGAATTAACTCTCTGTAGTCTCAGGGTGGCCTCAAACTCACGGCGATCCTCCTACCTCTGCCTCCCGAGTGCTGGGATTAAAGGCGTGCGCCACCACGCCCGGCTTCAGTATTTTTCTTTTAGTTGCAGCATTTCTAAAAGAAAGAATAGAAATGCTGCAATTTTAAATATTCAATGCTTGCTTTATTCTTGTCATAACTATTTAATTTTAGTAGAGTTGTATTCTAAGAATGTTTCATATGACATCGGGACTTTTGTATTTGTAGTTCAATGCCTAAACCGTGTACCCAAGAATCACACTAATGAGCCAGGCGTGGTGGCGCACACCTTTAATCCCAGCACTCGGGAGGCAGAGGTAGGAGGATCGCCGTGAGTTTGAGGCTACCCTGAGACCACAGAGTGAATTCCAGGTCAGACTGAGCTAGAGTGAGACCCTGCCTCGGGAAAAAAAAAAAAAAAAAAATCACACTAACACTTCTGTTTTTATTCCCTCATGAGGTTACAGAAAAATTTCAGAATTTTATAACAGCATGTTGTTACATGAACTCCATTCTGGGGAGAGTGGATAAGGGCTTGCTCTACCAGGCAGAACACCCTGACAAACTAAAGGCCAATTCCACCAAAATTTACCTTGGCAAACCAATGAGTTTATTGGGCTTTCTGACTTAGCATGGGTGAGGGATTACTGACAGGAGCGTGAAGGCCCCCCATACTCTCTCTGCTCCCCTGAGGCCATGAGGCCTTGTGCATCATTGTATCAGCTGGCACAGGCGAGGGTCTCCCTACCTTTCCCTGTCCCTCTCCTTGTGTGGGGAACATCAAGAGATCCAGTCTGGAGACTGTGTCATGGTGCGGTCACAGCCGCTTCCCATAAAGATGACAGTAGTTGTTTTCCTCAGTTTCCCCAGAGGACCACGTCTGACACAACACATTTAGAGAAATATCACTATTTATAAAGTACTTCATTCAAGCAGTCCCATGTCACAAGGCTAATAGAACTTTGTGGAACTAACTAGCCTTTTGCTTGGAATGATCACTCTGGTTTTCTCCTCCTAGCAGAATGTGAAAGAAAAACTCACATGCTTCTACCAGGGCTGAACTGTGTAATGTTTGGGGAAAACATTTGCTCGAAGGAAAACGTTACTCAATAGGTACCTGTTGTAGATTACCAGTAAGGTGAAACACGACCCTGGGCTTTCGATTTTGCACTTGTTCATAATCTTTTATTTTATTTTCAGTTTGAGGGCCATGGTATTTTTATTTTATTTGTTTTTTGGAAATTTTAAACATTATTTATTTATGTATTTATTTATTTATTGGAGAGTGAGAGGTAGAGAGAGAGAAAGTGTGTGTGTGTGTGTGAGAGAGAGAGAGAGAGGGAGAGGGAGAGGGAGAGTATGGATGGGCCAGGGCTTCCTGCCGCTGCAAATGGACTCCAGGTAAATGTGCCAGTTTGTGCTTCCGGCTCTATGTGGGTACTAGGGAATCAAATCTGGGCCTTCAGTCTTTGCAAGCAAGTTCCCTTAATACCACCTCTCTAGCCCTGGCCTTGGCATTTTTAAAATTGATTCCATTTGACTTTTGTGGTTGCAGGTAAAAGTGGCTAATTCTTTCAGCATGCTGTAAATTAATTTAGTGATATATATATATATATATATATATATATATATATATATATACACATATATTTATATATATATATATGTGTATATATATATATATTCATATTTTCAGGGTCTATTTTTATATCAGACAGTATGTTTTATATACTTTTTCCATGCATTCAGTATTTGTGTGCATGCCCTTTACATGTGCTATGTGAGTGCACACATGTTGGTAGGTATACATGTGTGTTTAGACCAATGTCATTCCTCAGATGCCATCCAGTTTGTTTGAGACGTGGTCTCTTATTGGCCTGAACTCACTAATTAGACTAGACTGGCTGGCCAGCGAGTCCCAGGGATCTTCCTGTGTCTACCTCCTTGGTGTTAGGGTTATAGATATGCACTATTACACCCAGAGGCATGCCAGCCCCCCCCCACCCCGACACATGATTTCTGGGGAATAAACACACGTTTGCATGGCAAGCACTTCATTTTTTTGTTTCTTGGTTTTTCTGAGGTAGGGTCTCACTCTAGCCCAGCCAGGCTGACCTGGAATCACTACATGGTCTCAGGCTGGCCTCAGACTTACAGCGATCCTCCTACTTCTGCCTCCCGAGTGTTGGGATTACAGTTGTGCGCCACCGTACCCGGCTGACAAAGCACTTTATTAACTAAGCTATCTGCCTAGCCCTTATTCAGTAATGTTTTGATGATATTTCAAATGTTTACTTAGCATTCAGTTAACTGGATTATAAAAATAATTTCTTTTCCTAATCCTGAATTATCAAGATGTCTGATGGGCTGAAATACCAATCTGTAGGTCTCTTTTTTATAATAATAAATACAAGCATTTTGTTAAATGCCAACTGAGAATTAAAATGGAAATAACTCATTTTAAGGTATTTGTTCGAAAACATTTGTGTTCCTATAACTTTGATTTTTCAAGCTTGAACTAGTGGAAAATAAACTAGAAGTAAAAATTTTCCTAAAACTTTTCGCTTTATCAGAAAATACCTTACAGTATACAATTATGAACTCTTAGAATATTTAGTTATTGACTTAGGCTTAGTTTTGAAGGAAGCAGAAGATAGAAAAGACAAGTTATTTAAGATGTCATTTATAGGACTCTTAATGACTCAAAAAATTTTTTTAGAAATTTCTACAATGACATTTGTTAATAGATTCTCTTAATAATACACAATGTT
This sequence comes from Orientallactaga sibirica, assembly GCA_036365145.1. Lineage (NCBI taxonomy): Eukaryota > Metazoa > Chordata > Mammalia > Rodentia > Dipodidae > Orientallactaga > Orientallactaga sibirica. The sequence continues at coordinate 17,028,809 of JAEOAD010000040.1, forward strand.
GGATCACGACACTCAGTCAACAGACAGGTCATTGTTTGAAATCATGTGTACTGTGACCCAAGGACTGTGAATTTTTGTTTTGAATTGTTTTTATTATATAATTTTTGTTCTAGAATCTTAACTTGATATGGTAAAAGATAATTATTTTCAGATACAATATTAACTATTTGCAATGGCCTTTAGATTATTACTTCAAATTCACACACCTTCATATAGTGATTTTTTTTTAAGAGTAGACTTTTTAAAATTGTTTTGTTTTGTTTTGTTTTGTTTTGTTGAGGCCAGGCCTCGCAACCTGGCACCAGCTATGTAGCCTACACTGTCCTTAAATTCTCAATCCTCTTGTCTCAGCTTTATGAGTGTTGGGATTGCAAGCATAAGCCACTATCTCTAATTTAGAGTAGACGGCTGGAGAGGTGGCTTAGTGGTTAAGCGCTTGCCTGTGAAGCTGAAGGACCCTGGTTTGAGGCTTGATTCCCCAGTACCCACATAAGCCAGATGCTCAAGGTGGCACATGCATCTGGAGTTTGTTTGTAGTGACTGGAGGCCCTGGTGCACCCATTCTCGCTCTCCTCTGCCTCTTTCTCTATCTGTTGCTCTCAAATACATTAATGAAGAGTACGGATATGCCAGGGCCTCCCGCCACTGCAAATGAACTCCAGATGTGTGTGCCCCCTTGTACATCTGGCTTTATGTAGGTCCTGGGGAATTAAACCCAGGCCTTTAGGCTTTGCAAGAAAGTGCCTTTAACCTCTGAGCCATCTCTCCAGCCCTGCACCAAATTTTAATTGCTTTTAGAAGTCCAATCTGATTTCTTTACAGGGTCCCAGAAGGCCCTCTGTGGTTTATATCCTGATTCTACGTGTTCTCTACCCAGCTCCCTCCCTTGGTGTTCGGGTTCTCAAATAAATAAGCTGTCTTGGGGCTGGAGGGATGGCTTAGCGGTTAAGGTGTTTGCCTGCAAAGCCAAAGGACCCAGGTTCAGTTCCCCAGGACCCACGTTAGCCAGATGCTGAAGGGGGCGTGTGCATCTGGAGTTTGTTTGCAGTGGCTGGAGTGTGCCCATTCTCTCTTTCTGTCTCTCCCCACCCCTTCTCTCTCTCTCTCACTGAAATAAATAAATCATTTTAAAGTCTTTAAAATATTTTTATTCACTGTTGTTATTTTAAATTTATTTATATATTAGAGACAGAGAGAGAGTGTGAGAATGGGCATACCAGGGCCTCTAGCCACTGTAAATGAACTCCAGACACATGTGCCACCATGTGCATCTGGCTTATGTGGGACCTGGAGAATCGAACTGGGGTCCTTAGGCTTCGCAGGCATGTGCCTTAACTGCTAAGCCATCTCTCCAGCCATAAAATATTTTTAAAAACATAAAATGGTCAGATGTGAGCCTGCTGGTGGGATGGCACTCAGCTTGTGAGGGTGGAGAAAGACCCAGTCCATAATAATTAGCGTGGTGGACATCCGCACTGCAGATACATTAGCTGTTTCTCAGAAGATGGCCAGCATGGGAGAGAAAAATGGATATTGGCGATTGACACTGGGAGAGTTGGGTGGCGCTGGGTTAGATGCATACTGAGGAGGGTCCCCCTGAGCTGACTTCATGGGGTCTCTTGTTTGTTTTTCTCTCAGCTTCAGCACCAGTCAGCAAAGTGAATAAGTGCTGTGCTTCCTCCAACTCTCATTCCACTGTGGGAAGAAGGAACATCATCATGTCAAACATTACAATTGACCCCGATGTCAAGCCTGGGGAATATGTCATCAAGAGCCTCTTTGCAGAATTTGCTGTTCAAGCTGAAAAGAAAATTGAAGTTGTAATGGCTGAACCCTTGGTGAGTAGAACTGACCCATACATCTTGGGGGGGGAGTAGACTTCTACATTAACTATTATAATATAAATTTTACAGAGGAAATAAAATACTTGAAAAAAAATACGGAGGGATAGGATTTTAGTGAAGTGCTGATCCAGAAAGCTGCAGTGAGTGTAGAATCCACTTTGATAAGTCAGTGCAGATCACTAAGGAAGAAAAATGATTTTACCTGTGGAAATGGTAAGGCCAGATAAAATATCAACTGAAAAAAAGAACTGAAAGAAAATCTTGAATATTCTGTATATAAGCTGTCTTTTGTCTTATGTAGAGTTATCTTACAGTAACCAAAATTAATAAGGGCTTTTTGGGGGGTTTTGGTTTTTATATTTTTGTTTTTTTGAGACAGGGTCTCATGCTCCTGCCACGATCTCCCACGTGCTGGGATTATTGATGTACATTGCCATGTCCAGACTACGTGTTTTTACACTTGTAGTACAGGATACTCAGAGGTGTAGGACTCATGTTACTAGAGTCTATGAACAGGAAAGATGAAAAACAAATGTTTGGGTCAGATTCTAAAGAGTTTTGAGAACTCCCGTGATAAATAACGTAGTAGAGAGAGATCCACGAGGGGAAAGGTTTAAGCTCAGAGACATCTGTGTAGAGTCGTGGACAGAATGAAAAGGGTGTTGAGCAGTAGAAGGAGGGGCAGGAGAAAGTGAGAATCAACAGAGGAAGAATCAATAGAAACTGGACTGGTATTAAATGGAATTGACACTTAGAAAAAATGAATGTACTTACTGTGTTTAACATATTTACCTGGGTAAAGTATACAGGGGTATTGTAAAGGCAGTATGGTGAGATCATTTGTCATGTGGGTGCATTAAGGTTGACTTACTGGTGACCTGACCATGTGAGGCTGCTTGATGGTAGTTGGAAATGTCCTTGGAGAACTCGTAACAGATGGTGAATCCAAGTGTTTAGGTGTGGGCATCGTTTATGTTGAAGCCAAAGGGCAGTGGGCGATATGAAAGGAAATAAAGTGTTGCAAAGACGTGTCGTAGACGGGCAGAGTTTCATGAGAAGAGGTGATTGGATTTGCAAGGGAAACGTCTGCTCTTTAGGAAGACAGTCATAGCTTCTTGATATGACTGTGTTCCAATAGCTGAAAATACAGATTGTGGTTCAGGTTCCTCTGGATTTGCAAGGCATGGAAAAGTGCTGTGCCACGGTGATGGTGTGGGGCACTGGAAGAGAATTGATGGTGGTGAAGATGAGGGTGTAGGATGTAGCCACTGTAACTCATTTATTCCTTGCGCAGCTGGATCAGGAGTGTACCTTCCTAGCTGGGGACATGGAAGGCTTGTTGCTTATCTCAGGTCCAGAGCTGTACGGAAGTGGCAGAAGGAAGAGTTAGGCAGAATACTGGCTTCAGAACTGGGAGCTTACTGACTCTGGTATACCTGCTCCGAGGTTGGAAAAGAGGAGAGAAGAGGTGAAGTCTAAGAAAGTGGAAGCAGGTATTATTACATACACTCTTCAGTCTTCTGGTGAAGCAAACTTAAAAGTCATTACTCAGGCTGGAGGGATGGCTTAGTGGTTAAAGGCACTTGCTTGCAAAGCCTGATGGCCCAGGTTCAGTTCCCCAGTACCTACGTAAAGCCAGATGCACAAAGTGGCACATGTATCTGGAGTTTGTCTGTAGCTGCAGGAGGCCCTGACACCTTCAATCTCTTTCTCTTTTCTTCTCTTGCAAATACATAAAAATATTTTTTTAAAGTGATTGCTAAGTTGAGTTTCCTACTGGTCATTAAGTAGAAGGAACTATGAGCATAGCATCCTTGAAATAATTTGTTCTTGGGCTTCATACATAGTCGGTGACAAAAAAGTTGACCAAGCCGGGCGCAGTGGTGCATGCCTTTAATTCCAGCACTTGGGAGGCAGAGGTAGGAGGATTGCCATGAGTTCAAAGCCATCCTGAGAGTACATAGTGAATTCCAGGTCAGCCTGGGCTACAGTGAAACCCTACCTTGGGAACAGTGTATTTCATAACTATGCATGTTGTTATATTCAAATCACTCCATAATTCCTTTTTTACATAACAAAATAATTATTACTGTTAAACTTATATATATGCACATATTTTATAGCATGTGCATAATATAATTTTGTTTTAGAAATAAGGATTATAAAAATTTGTAGACATGAATTAATGATGGTAAGTTTTAATTATAAACTTAATCTAAAAAATGTTAATTTGCTTTTTCAATGGTTTCTTAATAAATGTGATAAATTGTCATACTAGTCTACTTAAGCAGTACACAGTAAGAATAGGAACCCAGGCTGGAGAGATGGTTTAGCAGTTAAGGTGCTTGCCTGCAAAGCCTAACAACACATGTTCAGATCTCCAGGTCCCATGAAGCCAGATGCATAGTGATGCAAGCATGCAATGTTGCACATGTGCACAGGGGGCATACACATGTGGAGTTCATTCACAGTGGCTGAAAAGGCCCTGGCGCACCCGTTGTCTCTCTCTCTCTCTGTCTCAAAAATAAAATAATAATTTAAAAAAAGACAAGGGGGCCCTTCAAAAAAAAAAAAACATGCATTGAGGGGGCTGGGAAGATGTGTCCGTGGTTAAAAATACTTGCTTGCCAAGTCAGTGGCCCAGGTTCAGTTCCCAAGCTAGCCACATAAGGCCAATGCAGAAGTGGCACAAGGGTCTTCCATTCGTTTGCAGCATTAAAGACGTTTCAGCATATGCCCACCAACTAAATATTTTAAACAAACATACATTTGAACAAGTATTCTTGCTTCAAAGATGCAAGAAAGTAGAAATTTATAGTGTATTGAATGCCTGAGACTTGCCATGTAGCTTCAGCAGTCTTCCAATTGCATAGTACATTTAAAAAGAATATGACAGGGCTGGAGAGATGGCTTAGTGGTTAAGGTACTTGCTTGTGAAGCCTAAGGACCAATGTTCAACTCTCCAGATCTCACATAAGCCAGATGCACAAGGTGGCTCAAGTGCTCAAGGTTGCAAATATGCATAAGGTGACACACACACACACACACACACACACACACGCCTGGAGTTCGATTACAGTGGCTGAAGGCCCTGGCACACCAATTCTCTCCCTCCATGCCCCCCACCATTTAAAAAAAAAAAGGTGAGTCTGTTGGGCTTGCCAAAGAAAGAAAGAAAGAAAGAAAGAAAGAAAGAAAGAAAGAAAGAAAGAAAGAAAGAAAGAAAGAAAGAAGAGAACAGAAGAGAATGTTACCTTATATAGAATATTTGCTAATGGTCTCATGTGATACAGTCTTAGTCTCAAACATTATGTACTCTTAAAGGAATTTTAGGTGTGACTCTCTTAAGGTGTTGGGAGTGAAAGCATTGACGAAAGAATAGAGGTGACCACCTGACCTGACTGCATGTATACCATCTATGTGCACTGGCCTCTTTAAATCTGTGCCCTTCCCTTTCCTTCTGGTGGCCTTGTCAGTGTCTGGTCAGACTCAGGCTGGTCATACCAGAGCAGACCAGGAGTTTCTGACTAATCTCAGAGTAGATCACCATCTGCACCTTTTCTTTTTTCTCTGCTTGGCTGCTTCCAACCTCTCACTCCCTTGTCATTGCTAAGGAACAAATTCAAGCTCTTGTTAGGTCATTCTGAGAACATCCTAGTCTTTTTTTTTAAAATATTTTATTTTATTTTTATTTATTAGCATGAGAGATAGAAAGATACAGAAATAGGCAAGTAGAGAGAGAGAGAGAGAGAGAGAGAGAATGGGTGCATCAGGGCCTCCAGGCACTGCAAACAAACTCCAGACACATGCACCCCCTTGTGCATCTGGCTAAACGTGGGTCCTGGGGAATCAAACCTGGGTCTGTTGGCTTTGCAGGCAAACACCTTAACCACTAACCCATCCTTCCAGCCCTCAAACTTCCCATTTGCTCCTTCCAACATAATGGCCCAGCATCAAGTTAAAACACACATTTATTTTGCTATAATAATTTGTAAATATTATGTGACTGCAATGACTATGTAGTAAGCTGTCAGTATGCACATGTGTGCATATATGGCTACATCTTACGTGTTAGTTGTTTACCCATGTGTCTCCTCTGCTGTGGGTTTCTTGATGCCAAGGACCAGTAATCTCCTCTCTGTGCAGCACTGCCTCTAGGGCAGGCATCTGTAAATGTTTGTCCTTTACTTTAAGGTACCTTGCGTTCTTCTAAGAAGGTAAAATGGTGCTCTAACTAGAGCTTCTAAGAGTTCCTTCAGTATACTCAGATGCTGTGTTTTACTCATTCAGTTAACAAGCAATTTTTAGAAAATTATGCTAGGTAGTGGTACCAATTCCACTGGAACATTGATGTTTCTACCCCATCACCACACTTTGAGAGAAAGGCATTCCTACTTATTCTAACTTCCTGACGCCAGGAACCCACACCCCAAGTCATATTTTACAGCATTTACCCATTATACTTTTGTTTTTTATTTTTTTGAGGTAGGGTCTCATTCTTGCCCAGGCTGACCTGAAATTCACTAAGTAGTCTCTGGGTCGCCTCAAACTCTCAGCACTGCTCCTTCCTCTGCCTCCCAAGTGCTGGTGTTAAAGGTGTGCGCCCCCACGTCAGGCTCCCATTACACTTTCATATACCAGAGTCATTCCTTCTATTTAGGTTAGAGCTCACTGGCTTTGATTTCATTTATATCCAGGTCTGGATAGATTGGAAACATAACATCAAGATAATGAAGCTACATTTACTCTAATCCTGTCACAGTGTTCATATGATAGCTTTGAATGCTTTTATTCTAATTTCATATATTTTAAGATTTATCCTCTGCCCTTTGAGGTAGTAAGCAGCCATCCACGCTGATGAATCTCTGAGTTCTCAAGTGAAAGTCTTGCAGACTCACTTTAAACAGAATAGCATCCAAGGCTTGTCGGGTACAAGGATGCTGGCACAGCTCCTGGGCCGTCAGAACAGTAGGTTACAGAAAAGCTTAGAAGAACGAATATAAGTGGCTTTTGCTGAAAGAACTTGATCTTCCACTAAAATGAGAATTGGCTTTTTCATTCCCATATTAGACACCATAATAAAAGGAGGTTAAGGAGGCCAAAAATGTCGAAGATTAGCTGAGCTTGATTTTGGGCCACAATTTCATTTTCATTTTAGAAGGAAGATTCAGAAAGGACAATCATTGATTGAAATTGCTGCTTGCCTACCATGCAGTCCAATACCTTTTTAGATTTCTTTCTTCCTTAAAAAAAGATAAATGGGTCTTGGCTAATGACCCAAGAAGCATTTCCAGGCTTACCTGTTAATCTCATAGCTTGTCAGTAACTAGAAAAGATGATAGAAAAACAGGCTTTAGCTAATCACCAGCAGGTGTCAACCTTATGTAGTTGGTCCACACCCAGCATTCCAAATGCAGTACAGTTTCCATTTTTGTTTGAGAATATTAAATATGTATGCACTTTAAAAGGGAGTTCTTCTCCTGTATGAACCATTTGTTCAAAATTGCCTTTTCTTATTGGCTTTGCCTTCTCCTGCATGTTTATTTTAACACATCCTGTTTTAAGAACAGGACACTCAATAGCTCACGGACACCCAATGCACATGGAACTGCTTTTTGGACTGGGTGGGGTCTTTAGCATGTAATCTCCCAGATCAGTATGGCAGCTCCCCACCCCCCCTCTCTCTTTTCTTTTTGGGTTTCAAGGTAAGGTCTCTCTCTAGCCCAGACTGACATGGAATTCACTATGTTGTCTCAGGCTGGCCTTGAACTCACAGTGAACCTCCTACCTCTGCCTCCCAAGAGCTGGGATTAAAGGTGTGTGCCACCACGCCTGGCCTGGCAGGTCTTTCTCTAAGGACTGATCAGGGTCCCATGAGAAGATTCCTACCATATCCTAATGGGAAAGTCTAGCATGATGGGATCTAGGTCCAGAAGAGAATTAGGGATTTTGCTATATCCTACCTTATATATTACATTGTGTGTGTGTGTGTGTGTGTGTGTGTGTGTGTGTGTGTATATATATAATTTATATTTTATGTAAATTTTAAAATTTATATTTTATAAAATATATATTATATATATAAAATATATACTTATATTTTAAAATAATATATATATTTTATTTTTAAGAATATTTTATTTATTTGAGAGAAACAGAGGCAGATTGAGAGAGAGAGAGAGAGAAAGAGAAAATGGGTAAACCAGGGCCTCTAGCCACTGCAAACAAACTCCAGATGCATGCACCCCCTTGTGCATCTGGCTTACGTGGGTCCTGGAGAGTTGAACCGGGATCCTCTGGCTTTGCGGGCAAACACCTTAACCGCTAAGCCATCTCTCCAGCCCTACATAGTATATTTTTAAAATATATTACTTATTTGAGAGAGAGAAAGAGGCAGAGAGAGAGAGAAAGAGAGGGAGAGAATGGGTGTGCCAGGGCATCCAGCCACTGCAAACGAACTCCAGATGCATGGGCCCCTTTGTGCTTCTGGCTTACGTGGGTCTTGGAGAATCAAACCGGGGTCCTTTGGCTTTGCAAGCAAACGCCTTAACTGCTAAGCCATCTCTCCAGCCCCTACATCATATATTTATGTACCCAAAATATATAAATGTTTATGGAACCCCTCTCTCTCCATTTTGCCCTTCTCTAAAAAGGGAGTTGATTTGTAAGGTGTTGGGGAGGGGGGGAGGTCATTACCTCACTAAGTAGTAAGTGAGAGTGTGACGGGACTGCAAGGGAAAGTATAAATCTTTTAATTTTCCTTTCACAGCAATCTTACAACCATCCTGCTTACATTTATCCTTTCTATAGTTGAGCCTTGGGGAGTCCCAAAGCATCAGCCAGGTCACCGTCCCTGTGGTCATTTTTTTTTTTTTTTTTTTTTTTGGTTTTTCGAGGTAGGGTCTCACTCTAGCTCATGCTGACCTGGAATGCGCTATGTAGTCTCAGGGTGGCCTCGAACTCACGGCAATTCTCCTATCTCTGCCTCCCGAGGGCTGGGATTAAAGGCGTGTGCTACCACACCGGACTTCCCTGTGGTCATTCTTAAGTGTCTCTACCATCATTTCTGGTCCTCCAAAGCCTCCGTCCTCATTTTGCCTTCCTGCCCTGTCTCTTGGGTGCTGGAATTAAAGGCCTGTGCAACCACACCCAGCTTACTGTTCACTTTTGAACTTGTAATCTAAGTGTGACTTATTGAGCATTAAGTTGGCAGTCTAAGAATCTTTTGTCACAGGTGGAGGGCTGTCTTCAGAGAGAGTGGCTGGCAGAGTCAGCTACGAGGGAGGGGTGTGAACCCTGGTCGTGTGGTAGGGCAGGGTGGATCATCAAAATTGGCACCAAGTCTCAGGTCTAACCTGTCTGTGGCATGCAGGCCTTCTATAGTTCCGTCTATCTTTTTATTTCAGGAGAAGCTGTTGTCCAGATCCCTTCAGAGGGGTGAAGACCTGCAGTTTGACCAGGTATGACAAGTTGGGGACACTGAGTGTCAGTCATAGTCCAGCTTCATCCAGCTGGAGAAAGTTTGTTTAGTGATCCTATACATTATTGGATTTCTCTGGAATTGGTATTTTTATTTTTTATTTATTTCCAAGCAGAGAAAGAGAAAGTCTAATAGATCCCATTTGATTATATACTACTTTTAGCATAGTCATTTTTTGGGCTTAAATCACATATGGAAATGCCTGTGGAGGTTAGAAAGATGGCCCAGCAGGTCAGAGGCACTTGCTTGCTCAACCCGATGGCGGTACCCAAACAAACCATGTGTGCAAAGGGACACCTGCGCCTCGGGTTCCTTTGCAGCAACACTAGGCCCTGATATGTCCATTGTCCTCCTCCGAGCCTTGCAAATAAAATACATGAAGTCTATTTTTTCTAATAAATGCCTGTGAAGCAAGCATTTCCCCTTGAATCCTCAAGCCGAAAAGTCCTCACAATTCAGTCAGTGAGCTTTGCATCACTGTGATAAAATGCCAACCACAATCAACTTAGAAGGATTTTTTTTCTCCTGGTGTCAGTTGTTACATCCCATGGTCACCTGGCTCTATTTCTTTGGGCCTGTGGTGGCACAGTTCACCCTGGTACGAGCACCCGGCTAAGGAGGCTTGTTCATACCCTGGCAGCGAGGAAACAACGAGTAAGACAGGAATGGTCCAGTATCCCAACACCCCCTTCGAAGTCCTGGCCTTCTAGAAGGCCCCACCTCTTCCAAGTACCACTATTGCCAGTAGTCGGACAAGCTGGGGACCAATCCTTTAACACATGCTGAGCCGTTGGGGTACGTTCTAGATGCAAACCACAGCATTCAAATGGTTCCGAGGATGTGCCAAAATTTGTAACAGTTCATCACACTGTACTTACCGAAAGATCGGAGGTATATTTATTGTCAAGCATGTTAGCGTATGGCCGTAGCTGATACTCCTGTGTGTCGGCAATGCGGAGCATACTGCACCCCTTCCTCTGTGCTCACACATGCTTTTCTTTGTTTCTACGTTTCTTCAGGCAGTTCACAGCGACATCTTGGAATATTTTGTTCCCGTAAGCATAGATGAGCCGACAGAGCATGAGTAGACATGGCTTACCCGTGTTACTCCTAACAGTTCTCCCGGAGCTCACCACACGCGTAATCGGGGACGTAACCATTAGGCATATGTCTACATGTCAGTGGCATATGGAGGTGGGAAAAAAAATTGGAAACCACTGAGCTAAATTGAATGGTTTTTGGCACTAAAATGTGGGTTTCTTTTTAAAACATTTTTAAAATTTTATTTTGTTTTTTTGGAGAGAGAGGGAGAGATAATTGGTGCACCAGGACCTCAGCCACTGCAATCGAACACCAGACACTTGTGCCACCTAGTGGGCATGTGTGACCTTGCGCTTGCCTCACCTTTGTGTGTCTGGCTTATGTAGGATCTGGAGAGTTGAACATGGGTCCAAGCGCTTAAACCACTAAGCCATCTCTCATGCCCTAAAATTTTTTTAAATATTTTATGCATTTATTTATTTGAGAGAGAGGGAGAGAGAAAGGCAGAAATAGAGAGAGAATGGGTGTGCCAGGGCCTCTAACCACTGCAGACAAACTCCAGACACATGTACCACCTTGTGCATCTGGTTTACATAGGTCCTGGGGAATCGAACATGGGTCCTTGGGTTTCACAGGTAAGTATCTTAACCTCTAAGCCTTCTCTCCAGCCCAGCTTTTTCGTTTTAAAATGCATTTGATTACATGTGAGTTGCTGTGTTGGCTCAATTCCACATGTTTACTGTGCCTTCGGGAGTGTGGTACAGCGACCCTGTGTGGCTGTATCTCTGATGCTGTTTTATTCTGATGTCTCTATCCGGGTCTCCTGTTTACAGTTGATAAGCTCTATGAGCTCCATAGCCGAGCACTGTCTCCCTTCCTTACTCCGCACCTTGTTTGACTGGTACCGACGGCAGAATGGAACTGAAGATGAATCTTACGAGTACAGGCCTCGCTCAAGCACGAAGTCTAAGGGGTAAGTAGCTTCTTCTCCTCCCTTTGACCTGGACCCAAAACACCTCCAGCATGGTTTAGCTCCTAAGCGAGCAGCCTGGGTTACTTGGGTGTCAAACAGCATATGTGCCGTTTATTCTTTCATTCAGAGTCCCTGTTTGTGGTGTTACTGGAGGAGAAAAACTCATGTTCACAGTTCCACTCACGTGAAGGCACCAGTTAAACCATATCACCCAGACCAGCTATGCAAATAGTAAACTCAGAAGAGCCTTTGCAGGCATTAGGTGGGGAGTGTGGAGAGTCACAGATAAAGTTCAGAAGCAGGGCTAGGAGATGGCCCAAACAAGGCAGAAGATAATACCTCAAGTGCCCCCTCTCACACACATGAACATGCATGCATAATAACAGACTGCCATCACCACCAACAGCACCAGCAACAAGCGGGCTGGGAAGATAAGTCCGTGGATAAAGTGCTTGCCATGTAAGCATAAGTACCTCAGTTCAAAACCCCAGAGCCCATGTAAAAGCTGGACATCATCATGGTGGGCTTCTGTAATCCCAGCACATCCATGGTGAGCTGGCAGGCAGAGGCAGAAGAATATTCAGGAAGCTCTCCCACAAGCTAGCCTGGATGTACAATGAGAGACCTTGCCTCCAACAAGGGGGAAAGTGAGGACCAGCATGCAAATGTTGCTCCCTGACCTCTACACACGTGTCTGTGTGTGAGCTCTCCCACACACACACATTAAAAAAGAAGAAGAAGGTTGAAAAAGAAACATTTGCAAGAAGGTCTGGCTCACATGCTTCTGGAGGGAAGCAGTGCACTACAGTGAGAGGAAAATGCTTGGTGCTCAAATCCTTGACTTGTCACACCTCAGTGTCCTCCACATTTCCCAGGAGCCCTGGAATCGCTTAGAACATCAGCATGAGACCATTGCTCAGGACTGAGTGCTGTTGGACTTGGTAGATGCCACGTGTGAATTTTCATTTAACTTTGTGGGAAAGTTCCTCTCCATTGTGTTTTCGTCTAGAAAAGCTCGTCTTGCGGGGCATGGTGGCGCACGCCCTTAATCCCAGAACTTGGAGGCCGAAGTAGGATCATTGTGAGACTATACAGTGAATTCCAGATCAGCCTGAGCTAGGGTGAGACCCTTCCTCAAAAACTAAAAACAAAAACAAAAAAAAAAAGAGAGAGAGAAGAAACGAAGAGTTACTCTTTGGTTTTAGTTCTTAGTAGGGGAAAAAAGCTACCAATGAACAAAGGAGCAATGCTGGACTTTGTAGATGATACTTCAAATAATCTTCCTTTGTATCAATTCTAGATTAGGCTTGATATGATAGCAGAGTGTATATATGAACACTCAGTGTCTAACAAGACAGAACAGGCCAGGCATCCATTGGGTTACTGAAGCAAAGTCCTAGCCATGGTCTTTGTAGCACTCAGCGGCAACATAGTAAGCAACATGAACTACTTACTGCCCAGGAACTATTTTAAGAGTCAATTTTTTAAAAACAAATTTATTTATTTATTTATTTATTTATTTATTTATTTAAGAGACAGAGAGAGGGACAGAGAGATAGAGAGAATGGGCATACCAGGGCCTCCAGTCACTGCAAATGAACTCCAGAAGTACGCACCACCTTGTGCATCTGGCTTATGCAGGTTCTGGGGAATTGAACCTGGGTCCTTTGGCTTTGCAGGCAAACGCCTTAACCGCTAAGCCATCTCTCCAGCCCTCAGAAGTCAATGTTTTAAAAAATTCCCCTGAAATAGGGTCTCACTCTAGCCCAGGCTGACCTGGAACTCACTCTAGTTCCAAGCTGGCTTCACTCAGTGATCTTCCTCCCTGTGCCTCCCAAGTGCTAGGGTTAAAGGTATGCGCCAGCACACCCGACTGAAACTCAAGCGTCTTAATGCGGATCTCATTTTGGGTTTGTTTCAGGGACGAGCAACAGCGTGAAAGAGATTATCTTCTGGAAAGGCGAGATTTAGCGGTAGACTTCATTTTTTGTTTAGTGTTAGTGGAAGTTCTGAAGCAGGTAAGCATTTTGGTATCTGCAGAGTCTGTGTCTCTCACTCTGTCTCCTCCGTCTTCAGGTGTCAGTTTCTTCATTTAGGATGCGTGTCTCACATAGTAGCTAAATGACTTTCACTTGATTATATGTCTTTCAGCTGCCTAGTGCTCTCCCGCCCTGTACCTGTCTGTATTCTCTTTGCTTTTTACCCTCATATGCCACTGGAGAGATGAAATCTTGTTAGCAAGATTGAGCTGAATGGAAATTGTCTTGAAATATGGGCTTTTTGCTGTAAATATTACTGCTTGACATTCAGCTCTTTAATCTCCTTTTATTTCCACTTAATTTCTCTTCCTGAGCCCTCCAGCGTGCATTTCATCAGACAGTAATTGTGCAGTTATATTTGAGGAATGGGGGTGATTTGATCAGGGGAATGCTTGTTGTCAAGTCTTCCCTGTAGCATGTGAGAATAACACAGATACCTCACGTTGTCTCGTTCCATGCACGTGACTGTGCCCGTTGCGTATTGATTTCTTTTAGGTTCTGCACTGAGCCACATCTGAATGAGATGGCTAGTAAGAGATATATAAAGTCACATAGATCTTTGATTGAGATGACCACAAGAAAACACCTGTATGGATTCTGAAATGATCTTTAAAGCTTGTTTTTAGAAGTTATATATCGTTAAAGGGTGATCCATAGGTCTCTAGCCATAGACATTGTATAATTGGAGAAAAAAGTAAAAAAAGCTCATATTTTTGCATATGATATTTTTCTTAGGAATTTGGCTTTTATTACATACAGTAGGATATATGACAATAAAGAGCAACTGTCAACTACCAAAGCTAATTGCTAGTCTATTTAGATGTAGTTAACATTAGAATATTTGGACTATGGAGTCCTTTATCCCTTGCTTTTGTATTTACAGTTACATGAAATGACAGTTATTTGATAGCCTGAAACCTCCAAATAAAAGTAATTATAAGCCAGGTGTGGTGGTGCACGCCTTTAATCCCAGCACTTGGGAGGCAGAGGTAGGAGGATTGCCACAAGTTGAGGCCACCCTGAGAATACATAGTGAATTCCAGGTCAGCCTGAGTTAGAGTGAAACCCTACCTCAAAAAACCACCTCAAAAAACCAACACCCCCCCCAAAAAAAACCCCAAAAAAACAAAAAAAAAGAAAGAAAGAAAGAAGAAAAAAGTAATTATAAATGTGCAAAAGAGATTTAAAAAATTAACCAAAGCAAAATCACTTTGATTTGTACTTTTCATAAATGATTTTCAGTAGATGCAGGAAACATTTTCCCTGGGATTTATTTGTTTGTTTGCTTGTTTATTTATTTATTTACTTGAGACAGAAAGAGAAAGAGGGAGGGAGAATGGGTGCACCAGGGCTTTTAGCCACTGCAAATGAACTCCAGATGTTTGCACCACCATGTGCATGTGGCTTATGTGGAACCTGGAGAATCAAACCTGGGTCCTTAGGCTTCTCAGGCATGCGCCTTAACTGCTAAGCCATCTCTCCAGCCCTGGGGTTTGTTTTAATAAGCTACATTTATTTCCTGTGATCTCCCTGTGTAGCTGGGATGCTAGGACATTAAGGCCAAAGTGGCAAGCGTAGGAGAAGCCGAGGGGCACAAGTAGCCATGGGTCACGAGTGGAGCTGACCACTACCCCTTTTGTGGTTGGCCCTAAGTGTCTTGTATGGTAAACGTAGGTCATGCACACTGTTGGCAGTACCTTGAGTACACTTGTGTTTGGGATACTGAGAATGTGCTATCTCTTTTTAAAAATTCTATTTATTTATTTATTATTTATTTATTTATTATTTTTATTTATTTGTAAGCAGAAAGATAGACAGAAGAGAAGACAGAGAGAATGGGTGCACCAGGACCTCTAGCCGCTACAGACAAACTGCAGATGCATCTCTTGCACATCTGGCTTTATGTGGGCGATGGGGAATCCAACCTGGATTGTTAGACTTTGTAGGCAAGTGCCTTAAGCATCTTTTTGCTTATTGAAATAATGCAGAGTTTCTTTTGTCTGCCAGAGAGATTGCAGACTCTCCACCAAGACATCAATGCCCTCTATGATCAACCCCATGATGTGGGATGTGTGTGTGTGTGTGTGTGTGTGTGTGTGTGTACCTTGGGTGTGTGTAATGTGGTGCATGTGTGTGTTGTGTATCTCTGGGCCCTTGTGGGGCCTGAGATGGCTAAGTCAAACGTCATGTGACCAGATTCTTGCCTCTTCTGCCAAATCCTGTTTGAGCCAGAGTCTCTTGTTGCTAGAGCTGGCTGCTTTTGGCAAGCCCCGTGTGATTGCCTGGACTCTGCTCCTCTTTGTGGGACTGGAGTCACTGGCTTCAGGGCCACACCCTAGCTGTTCACCACCTGGAGATTCGAACTCTGTACAGTTTCAGTCCCTCCTCCCAGGTTCTCATCCTTGCACAGGAAGCGCTCTTAACTACTGAGCCATCTCTCAGTCTCTCTTCTCACCAGAAAGTCCCCCAGTTGAAGTCAGAGCTTCAGCCCATGGCAACCTGTGCATGGGCTTTCTTTTTCTCCTGCTTCTGTTTTCTTCTTTCCTGTTCTCATGTATGCGGTTCTCTTCCAGTCTCACCCTTGACAATGCAGGTAGCTTTTTTATTTTAATTTTTAAAAATTTATTTATAAGTAGGGGCTGGAGAGATGGCTTAGTGGTTAAGGCATTTGTCTGCAAAGCCAAAGGATCCCAGTTCGATTCTCTAGGACCTATGTAAGCCAGATGCACAAGGGGCGCATGTGTCTAGAGTTTGTTTACAATGGCTGGAGGTCCTGGCGTGCCCATTCTCTCTCTGCCTCTTTCTCTCTCATTCATAAATAAATAAATAAATAAATAAATAAATAAATAAATAAATAAATAAATAAATATAAATATTTATAAGTAGAGAGAGAGAGAGAGAGTGGTACATGTGCCACTGCATTTGGCTTTACATGGGTACTGGGGAATTGAACCGAGGTCCTTTGGCTTTGAAGGCAAGCGCCTTAACCACTAAGCCATCTCCCCAGCCCCATGTAGCTCTCTTGATAGAGGTAAACATTAGGATCTATAAACAAGACCTTTTTATTTTTACGTCTTCCATCAGGCTCACATTTCAAGCTCACTACACAAAATCACTTCTGACTCATGGTCATCCTGGACACAGTGGGGAAACAGAATTATGGCTATGCTGGTAGTAAATCTTGCCTTGGTTTCTGTCACTGTATTGTTTCCAGCAAGGATGTCCTTTCCCCTGATACCAATACCTCACACCCAGGTTCAGACACTCTCACTCAGCAATGAGAAAAACATACCACCAAGAACTTAGATACACTTCATGTACACTTCTTTATAGCTGACCCCCCCACAAGGCAAGTTCTGCTTAGTTTCTCAAAACTAATAAAACTACAGAAAATGAAGTAAAAATCAATAGAGCTTTCCGAAATATCATGGCAAAGCCAATTTTCTTCTGTCAAAATGATGTATAGGTTAATAGATTCAGAGAGTAATCAGTGTACTATATCTTGAATTTTTTAGGACTTTGGCTTTTGTTCCACATGATATGCCCACATTAAAATGTGATCCTGTTTTATCACAATGAAATGGACAGTGACTGGAGTGTATTGATATGTGGGGTTCAGAATTGAGGAGGAGAAGCTAGCTATTCTTCAGGGCTCAGTCCTAGACCTCAGAGTGTAAATGACCTCTTCCTGGGTGACTTGTGTCCTGTTCATACATCTGCACTTTGAACCCTGCCACCGACATGTATTTTGTGCCAGCTAGCTGAGTAATATGAGGGCACATCCTAATGAGCTGGCAGCTGTCTGGCTTGCTGTTAACTTAGCTCAAGTTGTCATCTACTACCTATTATCCTTAGTATAAAGGATGGTCATAGCATAATTTTGTAGACTCATGAGAATTACAAACAGTAATGGTCAGTTTACAGAAGGTTCCCAATAAATGTTATCTGCCATTTTCAATTTACAGATCATTAAAAGTTGTCATGACGTGGTGATGATTATACAGCACTCTTTTGTTTTTATTTTATTTATGTTTTGATAAGATATTTTTATGTATTTACTTAGAAAGAGAGAGCAAGCACTGGCATGCCAAGGCCTCTTGCCCACTGTAAACAAACTCCAGGCATGTGAGCCTCTTTGTGCACCTGGCTTAACATGGGTACCAATAAATGAAACCCAGGCTGGCATGCTTTGCAAGCAAGCACCTTTAACCACTGAGTCATCTTACCAGCCCTGTTTGTATTTTATTCTTTTATTCTTTTCTGTGGTTTTTAAACTCCCAAGTTCTCCTTTTAATAGTAAAAATTAAAGTACTCTTATTAGTAAGTCAGTGATATGAAATTAAGTGGAAATGGGCTGGGCGTGGTGGCACACGCCTTTAATCCCAGCACTTGGGAGGCAGAGGTAGGAGGATCACTGTGAGTTCGAGGCCACCCTGAGACTACATAGTGAATTCAAGGTCAGCCTGGACCAGAGTGAGACCCTACCTCGAAAAACCAATAAATAAATAAATAAAATTAAGTGGAAATGGCTAGTGTCTTTTCAAATGAAAGTTTTATTATGACAAGTTAGCATAAGCATTAATTGATTAATTTAAATACAAAATTAAATATGATTTATCATGGGACCAAACTAATGTATGATGCTAGAAAACTATTATTTTGTGGTTGTTGTTGTTGTTGTTTTTGTTTTGTTTTGTTTTGTTTTGTTTTGTTTTGTTTTGTTTTGTTTTGCAAGGTAGGGTCTTGCTCTGGTCCAGGCTGACTTGGAATTCACCATGTAGTCTCAGGATGGTCTCGAACTCACAGCGATCCTCCTACCTCTGCCTCCCTAGTGCTGGGATTAAAGAAGTGTACCACCACGCCCAGCTGGAAAACTATATTTCTTTAAAAAAAATAATAAAGTCAAAGGAACAATTTGTGGTAAAGACTAGCTGTAGATTTTAGTTTTAGCGGCAGGAGCTTGATTAAAACATGTCTAACCAGTGTGGTGGTGTTTAGACGGTTTGAAGCAGCCTTCTGTTTATATTGTATTTCGTTGTACATTGATTCTCTAACATAAAGGAGAAGGTTGGGAAGGCTAACCTATGAACCTTCTACATCTGCAGAATATAGATCCTCCACATTTTCCTGTTGGACACCAGCATCTTACGACACAATTGGTCAGAAAGGCCTGTGGTGGGGCGTTAGTCATTCTGGTGAGGCTGAGTGTACCCTGTGTTGTCCTTGAATTGAGATCTGGTCAGTTACCTTGTGAGAGAGTCTTAGTGACAGCGTTAATTATGGCAGCTGGGAATAGCCTTGAGTGTTGCCTGTGCCTGCTGGAGATAGACGTCTGGAATGTTCAGGCAGAATTAGAGCCGCTGCTCAAGTCCCAGCTGTCGGCAGACGTGAAGCACTCTTGACGCTAATGAGGAGAATATCTTTGGTTCCACAGACATGGAAATTGTTCCTCTTTGAACTGAGATGACATTTCTTTCCCCTCTGTGCTTTTGGGAATTCAGCTAGAGGTTTTCTTCACTCTTGAAAATAAGGGGAGCCGGGTATGGTGGCACATGCCTTTAATCCCAGCACTTGGGAGGCAGAGGTAGGAGGATTGCCCTGAGTTCGAGGGCCAGCCTGGGGCTACATAGAGAATTCCAGGTCAGCCTGTGCTAGAGTGAAACCCTACCTTGAAAATATTTAAAAAATGAGAAGTTCAAGAGTATCTACACACTGGTCATGTTCATTTTGTAAGGAACATTTCTTAAATATTTTATTTATTTATTTATTCATTTATTTATTTGAGAAAGAAAGAGAGGGAGAGAGATGGCACATCAGTCACTGCAAACGAACTCCAGATGCATGTGCCACCTTGTGCATCTGGCTTATGTGAGTCCTGGGGAATCGAACCTGGGCCCTTAAGCTTCGCAGGCAAGTGCCTTAACCACTAAGCCATCCCTCCAACCCTATAAGGAACATTTCTTAGTGGTACATTTTCCTTCCAAACATTTAGTAACTTCTTTTAATTTTTTGTTTCCTTTCTAGCTATCATATATAAGGAGATCAAAAGTTTTATTTTCTCATGTGTTTCCTTGTCTAAGTACATTTTTGTGTTTCAGACTGCAGGGCTAGAGAGATGGCTCAGTGGTTAAGGCTTTTGCCCACAAAGCCTAATGACCCTGGTTCGATTCCCCAGTATCTGTGTAAAGCCAGGTGGACAATGTGGCATATGTATCTGTGGTTCATTTGCAGCAGCTAGAGGCCCTGGTGTACCCAGTCTCCCCTCTGCTTGCAAATAAACTAATTTTAATTAAAAAAAAAAAAAAAAAGAAGAAGAGCTAGGCGTTGTGGCACATGCCATTAATCCCAGCACTCAGAAGACAGAGATAGGAGGATCGCCATGAGTTCAAGTCACCCTGACACTACATAGTGAATTCCAGATCAGCCTGAGCTAGAATGAGACCCTACCTTGAAAAACAACAATAGCAACAACAAAAAAGGGGCGGAGAGGTGGCTTAGCAGTTAAGACGCTAACCTGCAAAGCCAAAAGGCCCAGGTTTGATTCCCCAAGACCCATGTAAAGCCAGATACACAAAGTGGTGCTTGCAGAACAACAGAGAGTGAGACACAAAATAATCCAGTTATGTAAGGGGTGGAACTGAGGCAGTGGCCTGGCTGACTGACACTCACAGGATAGAAGCAGTTTTTCTAATGATCATCTCACCTTGGGGGTCATGATGTGGACCCAGTCCAGTAAAGTCATGCTGGGAGAATACAGGGTTACTCCACCCGCCTCTCTGCTCCCGTGGGATCGACTTCCTGCCATCCCTCCCCCATGCTTTTGCCTATGATGTTTCTAGCCTCTGTCCTATGTGCCCAGGAAGTACCCCCTTTAGAGGACAGTGGACAGGGTAAGTGGACAAGGGCCAGTTTCCGGTTGTAACAGGTCCTCTCAGGGCGGGTGAGTGTAGGTTTTAATCTGTTGTCTACAGTTAAGAGTCAGAAACATGCTGTAGTCTACATAGTGGATATAAAGCGATTAGACTCATTCCAAGTCCACAGACTTTCTATGCTGTTCCAATAAAGAACATGTTTTCATTTATTTTTTAAGATTTGATTATAGGGCCCAGCATAGTGGCACATGCCTTTAATCTCAGCATGAGGCAGGCAGAGGTAGGAGGATGGCTGTGAGTTTGAGGCCACCCTGAGACTACATAGTGAATTCCAGGTCACCATGGACTAGAGACAGACCCTACCTTGAAAAAAATAAAAGATTTGATTATAGTTTAAACACTAATTTGGACACTTGGTGTAGCTGGCTATAAGGGATTACTTTGAGGATTTCTTAGTTCCTCTTAATGCGAGATGAATACAGAGGTGTACAAAGTCACGTGTTTGAGGGATACAGGGTAACAAATAGGAGATTAACAAGGGCTTATTCTGGAGACCAGGATTCTGAAGTTTCTACATCAGTAAGATACATTGTTATATTTTTATAGTGATGGGCTTCATTAACTATGAAAGATTCAAACGTTTCTTGTCAGGGCTAGAGAAATGGCTTAGTGGTTAAGGCGCTTGACCACAAAGCCCAAGGACTGATGTTCCATTCTCCAGGACCCACATCAACCAGATGCACAAAGTGGCTCAAGCACACAAGGTCACACATGCATTCGAGATGGCGCACACATCTAGAGTTCTATTGCAGTGGCTGGAGGCCCTAGCACACCAGTTCTCTCTCTCCTTCTCTTTCTCTCTCAATCTGATTTTTTTTTTAAAGTTTCTTATCATTGTGTAGATTCATCATAAAAGTCCTTCCTAAGTTTTCCCTTTACCAATGCGGGGCAAAGCTTAAGATCTTTTTCTAAAAAATACATTTTATTTATTTATTTGTTTGAGAGAGAGAAAGAGAGAGAGAATGGGCGTGTCAGGGCCTCCAGCCACTGCAAACGAACTCCAGGTGCATGCACCACCTTGTACATCTGGCTTACATGGGTCTTGGAGAGTCGAACCAGAATCCTTTGACTTTGCAGGCTGCTAAAGCCATCTCTCCAGCCTCCAAAGCTTAAGATCTTTGACCATTCTTTCAATCTCCCAATTCGTGAGTTTCCCCTAGAGCACACATTCCTATTCTGACCTGTTACTGACCTGGGCTTTTGAAAGCTTGGCTTCTCTTAGCTGGTGACCACGCGTCATTCCTTCCTGCATCAGTGGGTCTCCTTGCAAAGCCACTTTGGCAAGCTGGGCTGGGTTTCGGCTGCCTCCTCATTTGGCTCCCTGTTCTTAGGTGACCTAGACCACTCCTAACGGTACATTCTCTCCACACTGGATTCTAGGTCCCGGCCTTTATGAAAACCCAGCTTTCTAGAAAATGTGAAGCGAATGTGCTCTCTGGTCAAGAATTAGCATGGAGCCATCGAGTTAAGAGGAGGAGAGCATACTGTGATCTCTGGTAGAGCCGTGTCCTCTTACTAGAGACAGTGTTTTGAAAGGGCACCAGTGTGCCCTTCAGAACTGTGCCATTTGTCACCATCTTACTGAGATGAATAACTCAATGGAATAGTTTCTTACTGACTTTCTTGGATTTATTGCCCTCATTATAATTTAATCATGGTTACTCTTATCTAATGTCTCCCTTATAATCATTTTTTTACTAGTTCTGATCATTATCCAGTACTTCATTCATCCCCTTCCAGATAGACTCTTGATTTTCTTACTAAGACATAAATTGTCATTTTTAACCCTTCACCAGGCCCTTAGGAAGCATGCCGATCGTAACTAATTACAGGTTTCTG
Source organism: Orientallactaga sibirica (assembly GCA_036365145.1). Classification (NCBI taxonomy): domain Eukaryota; kingdom Metazoa; phylum Chordata; class Mammalia; order Rodentia; family Dipodidae; genus Orientallactaga; species Orientallactaga sibirica. Next base: position 17,050,957 of record JAEOAD010000040.1, read on the forward strand.
CTTTTCCCCAGTCTGCTTTCCCAGTCTAGCATTCAGGTTTTATTTAATACCTCTATTATAAGCTAACCTTAGTGATAAAATTCTGATACATACAAAAAGAGAGAAAAGCCGGAGGGAGAGAGCCACAGTTTTCAGGAAAATGTGAAGCTCTTTGTTTCTACATTGAACCCCACGCCTGCAAGATTGGCTCTGTCATAATTCTGCTTTAAGACAATAGTTAGCGTTGGTCTCCTTGGGTTTTTTCTGTGTCTTAAATCTAATGTGTACCCGTGTACCCACTCCCTGAGATTCCGCCAATTTCAGCTTAAAGCTAGTTTTGCGAATTTCTCCTCCTTCACTCCCTTGCTTTTCCCTTAGAATTCTACTCATTTTCTGTTTATTTTTAGTGTGTGTGGTATAGTGTATTTATGGGTGGCATGTGTATAGCGTATGCACATGTGTGCCAATATGAAGAGGCCAGAGTAGAGTGTCCTCTGTCTCTCTTGCACTGTTGCCTGATCTGTGAGCTCCTGGCCAGTGAGAGACCCTGTTTCAAACAGAGATGGGTAGTGTATCTGAAGATGACCCAAGGTTTCCTCTAGCCACTACATATTCATGCACACACATGTGTGAACACTGGACACACAGATGCGAACATGCACACACACCTATGCAAAATACACAGAAAAATTGCTCTGTGTGTGCTTGAATAATATATTAAATTGTTCTTGTTTCTGAAATTTCTTAAAAACTGTACCATGGACTGGAGAGATAGATTAGCGGTAAATGTGCTTGCCTGTGAAGCCTAAGGGCCCAGGTTCAGTTCCCCAGGACCCATGTAAGCCCGATGTACAAGGTGGCACATGCCTCTGGAGTTCGTTTGTAATGGCTGGCGGCCCTGGCACACCCATATTCTCATTCTGTCTCTCAAATAAATAAATAAAAATAATTTTTAAAACTGTACCACATTATTCATATCTTCATTTAGTATTTTTTAGATTTTATTATTATTTATTTGAGAAAGAGAAAGAGAGAGAGGGAGAGAGAGAGAGAGGCAGAGAGAGAATGGGCGCACCAGGGCCTCCAGCCACTGCAAACAAACTCCAGATGCACGCTCCTCTTTATACATCTGGCTTACATGGGTCCTGGAGAATCCATCCAGAGTCCTTTGGCTTTGCAGGCATATGCCTTAACCACTAAGCCATCTCTCCAACCCCTTCATTTAGTATTTTTTTCACTTAAATTATTTTACTAAAATAAGCCCATGAAATATATTTATTTTATTTTTAGGAATGTAATTGCTACTCTATGAGAGGGGAATGTTTTTGTTCTACCTTCTTAGGTTTACTGTCTGGGGACCTGTAAATTAAGGTGACAAAAGACAGAGTAACGGGTAAAAGAGCTTACTATATATGCATACAAAAAGGTTTATAGAAAAGATATGAAGATGAAAAGAAGGTTTAGATCTCAAAGTCTGTATATCATTTTGGGTTAGTAGTTATAAACAAATGGTAACACAAAGGAAAAGAACTAGGGGCAGCATATATGGGAAGTTAAATACATGGGGGAAAGCAATGGAAGATAAGGGTTAGGTGGTAAGGCCTGTTTGTCTGTGTGAACTTTTTGCTTTTATTTCAGGTTTTTGTTAATAATGTTTTTTTTATTTATTTATTTATTTATTTATTTATTTATTTATTTATTCATTTGAGAGAGAGAATAAATAGAGAAAGAATGGGCATGCTAGAGCCTCTAGCTACTGTAAATGGACACCAGATGCATGTGCCTCCTTGTGCATATGATTTTATGTGGTAACTGAGGAATGGAACCTGGGTCCTTTGGCTTGCCAGCAAGTGCCTTAATCACTGAGCCATGTCTCCAGCCCTGATTTGTTTTGTTTTGTTTCTGGGATAGGGTCTCTCTCTAGCCCAGGCTGACCTGGAACTTACTCTGTAGTCCCAGGCTAGCCTAGAACTCGCAGGAATCCTTCTCTCTCTGCTTCCCGAGGTCTGTGCTCACTTTCTGTCCCTCCTGGCTTAGCAGAGGCTGGATCTTCCTGTCGGGGTTCAGAAAGTAAAATTCACACCCTGGCTTTAGGCAAAAAGAGGGAGAGGAAGCTCATCCTGCACCTGCCGTTGCTCATCTACCTGGAGGTCACAATACTTTGTATCCCACAATAGTGTTTGTGAGTGGCATCTCCTGATCCCTGTCACGAGATGACACACTAGCGCACAGGGCTTCAGCCCCACCAGCAGTGGGTAGGAAGCCTTACTGACCTGTGTTGTCTTTAGAACTTGTCATTGTCAGGCTTAATGTTTTCCTGTAAAATAGGTATTAAATAACATCTAGTGCATTTTCATTCTTTTTGTATTCTGGTGAAATCTCCCTTTGTTTATTTTTTTTAGGACTAGGCATTAATTTAATTGAAGTGATAAGAATATTCACACAGGACTAATAGCTTCCATGATACTTTCCTGTACATTCTAGATTCCTGTTCATCCGGTGCCTGACCCATTAGTCCACGAAGTTCTAAACCTAGCTTTTAAGCACTTTAAACACAAGGAAGGGTGAGTAGAATTCTAATCTGGCATTGTTGTTTTGCCTCACAGTCCAAAGTTAAGACTACTTGAGTAAAATTCCAATTCCCTGTCCTTCCGCCATTTTTGGCTGTCCTGTACAGGGTCTTTCTATGAATCCAGGTCCCCCCAATGATCCTCCTGCCTCAGCCTCCCTAGTACTAGGATTTACAAGCATGTGCCACCATACCTAGCTCTACAGTGTGAACTCTTTTTGCTTGTTTGTTTTTCATTTTTCAAGGTAGGGTCTCACTGTAGCCCAAGCTGACCTGGAATTTACTCTGTCGTCTCAGGGTGACCTCAAACTCACAGCTATCCTCCTACCCCAAGTGTTGGGATTAAAGGCATGTGCCACCATGCCCAGCCTACAGTTTGAAATCTTAAGAGTGCAAAGCAATTATCTTCCTATTTCTTTAGAATATTTCTTGCATGTAAAAGTAACTCTTAGCATCACAAATTGGATTTGTAAGAATCAGAAGGTTCAACTTCATGGAATATTTAAATAGACAGAAGAAAAGCCATGTGCTTTTTATCCTGTAAGTGAATATTCAGAAAAGAATATGGAGTACTCTAGTGAGGAATATTTATTTATTATTTATTTATTTTTATTGAGAGAGGGTCTCGTTCTGTAGGCTACATTGGCCATCAAATCCACTGTTACTCAAGCTGGACTCACTGTGGCAAGCCTCTTGTCTCAGCCTCTCAGGTGCTGGCATGAGAGGTCTGAGGCACCACACCTGGCTTTCTGATAAGGAATTTTGTTTGTTTGTGACAGGTTCACTCTGTAGCGCCAGGCTGGTCTCAAACCTCCTGCCTCAGTTCAGCTAGTAGGAATTTTAAATATGTTGAGAAAGAGCACTTGTGGAGGATTGGAGAGATGGCTTAGCAGTTAAGGCACAAGCCTGTGAAGCCTAAGGACACAGGTTCGATTCTCCAGGTCCCACGTAAGCCAGATAGATGCACAAGGTGGCACATGCATCTGGAGTTTGTTTGCAGTGGCTAGAGGCCCTGGCAGTCCCTTTCTCTGTCCCTTTCTCTGTCTCTAATAAATAAAATAAAAATAAGAGCACTTGTGGAGTCATGGAATGATGACTGTGTCTGTTCTGTTGTTATTTTAGATATTCAGGAACCAACACTGGGAACGTGCATATCATCGCTGACTTGTATGCCGAGGTGATAGGGGTTCTTGCCCAATCGAAGTAAGTTTTTATAAACCGTGGGTGTGACTTGCTGTAGAATCTTTACTGCTGAGTGTGAGGGACACTGTCTTTGCTCCCAAATTGTCGTGAGGACTGCCCCAGCTTTCATTACTCCTGTTCCACAACTATCCAACCTGCTCTCTTTAACTTGCATTTTTCATAAATATCGGACTAAATTTAGCAAGTCAGAAATTGTTGAGAATGATCAGGACAGTACCATATACTCTATGTTAAAAAATCTTTCTAGGGTTGGAGAGATGGCTTAGCGGTTAAGCACTTGCCTATAAAGCCTAAGGACCCTGGTTCAAGGCTCGATTCCCCAGGACCCACGTAAGCCAGGTGCACAAGGTGGCGCATGCATCTGGAGTTCATTGCAATGGCTGGAGGCCCACCATGCCTGTTCTCTCTCTCTCTTTGCCTCTTTCTCTGTCTATCAAAAAAAAATCTTTGTAAATAAATAAAATTCTATTATCACTAATACGACAGATAACACACTCCATACATACATGACCAAGTTAAACCAAAGAAAATGCTACACCGTGGCTGAAGTGGTGAGGATAAGCAGTGTAAACGGTCAGCGGACTTATAACATGCACGGTATCACTGTCACTCATGTACCGTAAGGGAGGTAGCACCAGACAGTGATATTGGGGTGTTTCTGGCTCGTCTGTACCGTGAACATGGAGCCCATGTGGATGGATCCACCCCAAATTGGATTTAGCACCTAAAGCAGCAGGTGGCAGGGTGGAGTAAGGTAGGAGGGGAAAGGAAGATGGAGAAAGCTGGGGATACATTTGAATCTTGCCTGCAAGATTTCTTTGACACAAAGTGGCCTTGATATTCATGTCCTCGTGGCAGCTGATGCTACTTCCACAAGACCTACATAAAAGGAGGGGAAAATATGATGACATCAAAATAGAAGAGAGACTAGTTGGAAAGAAAGGGATTCAATGGAGAGAGGAAAATGGAGGGGTTCTGTTCACAACGTATTGTTTATATTTATGGAAGTTGTCAATAAAAAGTTTTTCTTTAAAGGGTTAGAGAGATGGCTTAGTGGTTAAGGGCTTGCCTGCAAAGCCTAAGGACCCAGGTTTGATTCCGCAGGACCCATGTAAGCCAGATGTACAAAGTGGCACATGCATCTGGAGTTTGTTTGCAGTGGCTGGATGCCCTGGTGTACCCATTCTGTTTCTATCTGCCTCCCCCCACCTTTCAAATAAATATTTAAAAAAAAAGATGTCTTTGTAGTGACTAAAATTTTTAAAAATATTTTATTTATTTATTTACTTGAGAGAGAGAGAGAGGCAGATACAGAGAGAATGGGTACACCAGCGCCTTTAACCACTGCAAATGAACTCCAGAAACGTGTCACCTTGTGCATCTGGCTTTGTGGGAACTGGGGAATCAAACCTGGGTTCTTAGGCTTCACAGGCAAGTGCCTTAACTGTTAAGCCATCTCTCCAGTCCCTAAAATATTTTTAAAAAGAAATTTAGTAAATGAACCCATGTCTTAGAATTGAACACTTTCATAGAAAGATTCTGTTCATTTCACAAACCATTTGTCTTTATGAAATGCTGACAGATACTTTTTGTAAAAATGCTACTCTATTCTTGAAGAGTCTAATCAAAGTAGATGTTATACTTCCAAACATATATTCATACATGGTTACTGTGTGATTTTTCTTTACCCTTATTATTGTCAGAGGCTATTGATGGTAATACCATATTTGAGGTCATTTGAACTGCAGGGAACGGCTGTCCCCAAATTATTATAATAACAATAGTAAAATCCTCAGTTGTTTCATAAGATATAGTGATGCTTAGGTTACTGTTTTGGAGTTTTTCATTCAAATCAAGGTCTTGAGCTGGGCGTGGTGGCACATGCCTTTAATCCTAGCACTCGGGAGGCAGAGGTAGGAGGATCGCCATGAGTTCGAGGCCACCCTGAGACTACATAGTGAATTACAGGTCAGCCTGAGCTAGAGTGAGACCCTACCTTGAAAAAAAAGAAGAAAACAATCCAGGTCTTGTGTTAAGTGGTGTCTCCGTGCATGTTAAAGGTTTCAGGCCGTGAGGAAGAAGTTCGTGACCGAGTTGAAGGAGCTTCGGCAGAAGGAGCAGAGTCCCCACGTGGTGCAAAGCGTGATCAGCTTGATCATGGGCATGAAGTTTTTCCGGGTGAAAATGTACCCTGTAGAGGATTTTGAAGCATCATTTCAGTTCATGCAGGTGACCGTCCTCCTCGGTGGTGGTAATTAGATTCTGCCCCACACTGGTTCTTCTTATACTTTGGAACTCTTTACAAGAAACTGAGCATGTAGATGAATGCCATCCTTATCAATTTTTATTCCTTGTATAAATTGTCCGAGGTGTGGATTAATGTTCTTTTTTGACCTGGGAATCTTTATGCTTGCTTGAATACGAGAGTTAGTTGCAAAAACAATTATGAGAAGCTGGGCGTGGTGGCGCACACCTTTAATCCCAGCACTTGGGAGGTCAAGGTAGGAGGATCGCTGTGAGTTCAAGGCCACCTGAGACTACATAGTGAATTCCAGGTCAGCCTGGGCTAGAGCGAGACCCTACCTCGAAAAAAATAAATAAATAAAAATAAAACAATTATGAGATGACATATTCTTTAACCTCTTGCTAATCTAAATATCCCTTCTTTGCCCTCAAGGAATGCGCCCAGTATTTCTTAGAAGTGAAAGATAAAGACATTAAGCACGCGCTTGCTGGTTTGTTTGTGGAGATTCTTATCCCTGTAGCTGCTGTGAGTACATTTTTCTTTATCACCCCATTCCTGTATCCTATGACCTTATTATAGCTGCTTCTTCCATGTCCTCCCTAAACACAGTCTCAGGGCACTGAGCTGGGGCCATCCAATAGTTCACCTCATTTGTGTCCCCCCTCCTCAGGGGTCACCTCGTCTTTGAAGTACAGGGTTTTGTGTATCATTGCATATATATTCTGGTTGTTTCAGAGGGTGGGGTAAATTTAGTAATGGAAACTAATTACGTTTTGCTTTTCAGATTTTACTCTACCTAAAACTTCACAAAGTAAAGAAACTTATTTTCATGTGGAGAAATTAAACTGCTTTAGTTTTCTTTTGAAAACTGATTTGTGACCTATACATTCATATTACTAGCTAGACAATATTTATATACTGCTTAGAGAGCTTGTTTAAAAGGGTAGAGAGGCTAGAGGATTTGTTTTTAGAAAAGAGAGTTAAAAATGTGGAATATTGATTACAGTGGTTGACATCATTATTATTATATTATTATTATTATTTTATTATTTTGGTTTTTCAAGGTAAGGACTCTCCCTAGCCCAGAATGATCTGGAAAACACTCTGTAGTCTCAGGGTGGCCTTGAATTCACAAGTGATCCTCCTACCTCAGCCTCCCAAGCATAATTTTAAAAATGTATATGTTTCCATTTATTTACAAGAGAGAGGGGAAGAGAAAGTATGGATGTGTCAGGGCTTGTTGCTACTGCAAATAAACTACAGACACACTAGCTACTTTGTGTATCTGTCTTTACATAAGTACTAGGGAATCAAATCCAGGTCTGAAGGCTTTGCAAGCAAGCACACTTAATTGATGAGTTCCCCAGTCCCTTGGCATAATTTTTAAAGCCTGCCTTGATTATTTACTTACAGCTAAACACTTGAAAAATTTGCTTGCTTGTTTGTTTTGAGGAGCGACAGATAGAATGTGCACACCAGGGCCACTGAAAACCAACTCCAAACTCATGCATCATCTTTTACATCTGGCTTATGTGGGTCCTGGGGAAAAGAACCTGGGTCCTTTGGCTTTGCCGGCAAGTACCTTAACCACTAAACAATCTACCCAGCCCCTAAGGATTTATTTTTTTGTTTGTTTGTTTGTTTGTTTGTTTTTTGAGGTAGGGTCTCACTCTAGCCCCAGCTGACCTGGAATTCACTCTGTAGTCTCAGGCTGGCCTCAAACTCATGGTGATCCTCCTTCCTCTGTCTCCTGAGTGCTGGGATTAAAGGCATGTGCCACCACGCCCAGCTCTAAGGACCTATTTTTAATGAGAACAAACAAAACTCATGAGGTACATGCTGCTTTCAGTCCCCTCATTCTCCCACTCTGGTTCATAACCAAACAAATACACAGAACAAGACAGACTGTCCTTATAAAGACAAGCCGGTGCTCCTATATTACTGTTAGCAAGAGGATCGTGATTTCTTCTCCCAGAAGTGATTTGAGTGACCACTGATGCCTCCTACGTGCTCATGTACATTTCCTCCTTTGTGTGAACATCTGTCAGGTAATTCATCGAGGAGCAGTGTAGGAAGAAAGTCTGTGTATTACAACGTGATCGCTGTACACCTAGGTTTATCTGTTTGCTGTGGCTGCCCTAAGGACGCCTCAAACTGGGCTGGTAGCCTGATGATAGACATGGATTGTTTCACAGTGAGGAAGGCTGGATGTCTGAGGGTTCTGTTCCCTCTGAAGGCTCTGAGGAAGAATCTGCTCTCATTTCAAGCTACACGCCGGAAACCTTTGGTGTCCCTTGACTTTGAGGAGCAGCATCCCCGTGTCCGTGTCCACTGACACGTGGCCATCCCCTCATGTGCATGTCTGTGTCCAAATCTTCCCCTTTTCAAAGGACATCAGCCATACCAGGTTAAGAGATCTTCAAATCCTGAGACCTGCAATGTCTTTTTCCAAGTTAGTTCACTTTCTAAAGTATGTGGGGCCGGGCCTCGACAGGAAATTTGTAGGCACACAGGGCAACCTGTAATCGCCGTCCTCTGCAAAGGCAGCGCCTGTTTCCTGGAACAGTTTGCATTTCCAGAGACCTCCTGGGCCCTTCTTGGCCTGGCTGGCCTTTCTGAACTCTTTCATTAGACACATTGGGTAAAGTTTCTGTGTATCAGGGACTCCTCTGTACATAGAATAAGGAATAAAGTAGGAAAGCCTGCACTATCGTTGAGCTTATTTCTGGTGTGCAAACAGAATAGACTTAGGCACTGTGAATAAGTGGGGCATGGAGGAGGAAGGAAACACCTGTGAAGGTTGTTAAAGGAGTAGGGGTTAAACTAGTTAACATCTTAAATAGGATGTGGGGGCCGGAGGGATGGCGAGTGGTTAAGGTGCTTGCCTAAAGGACCCAGGTTCGACACCCGACACCCATGCAAAACTAGAGCACAAAGTGGTACATGTATCTGGAGTTCGTTTGCAGTGGCTAGAGGGCCTGGCATGCTCATTCTCTCCTCCCCACCCCGCCCCACCCTTGCAAGTAAAAAAATTAGCCATGCGTCGTGGCGCATGCCTTTAATCCCAGCACTCAGGAGGCAGAGGTAGGAGGATTACCGTGAGTTCAAGGCCACCCTGAGACTACATAGTGAATTCCAGGTCAGCCTGGACTAGAGTGAAACCCTACCTCGAAAAACCAAAAAAAAAAAAAAAAAAAGGATGTGGTCAGAAAAGACCACCACCCTGAAGGGAGCAGGTGAGAACTGAGCAAAAACAAAAGGAAAGGGGAGAAAGGTGTGCCTTATGGACTCTAGGGCTAGAAAGGAAGTTGGTGTGGCGGAGCAAAGGCCAGAGGGGTTAAGAGACTGATGCAATAAATGAGATAAGACTGGTGAGTTCAGTTTAGGGGCCCCTTCATTGCAGAGTTTGTCCAAAGGGGCCCCTCCAGGTGGGCCTGAGAGTCCAGATGGCTAGCTCTCACCTCACCCGTTGTTCTGGGTTCTCACCACCTGAGTTCTATTTGCAGGGCAGGGACCAGGCGTATGTTACTGACTTCCCACGGTGAGACTTCCACGTGAATCTCAGCGAATCATTAACTCAATTCATTCCTTACAGAACGTTCTCAGGATTCTTGTCTCAGTTACCCACTCTAACCACTTTCTCTCTGCACCATCTCTTTTCCTTAGGCTGTTAAAAATGAAGTCAATGTCCCCTGTTTAAAGAACTTTGTGGAGATGCTTTATCAGACGACTTTTGAACTGAGCTCCAGGAAGAAGCACTCACTGGTATTGAGAAATACTTCAAACCTTCACCTGCCTCCTGGGGACTTTCAGGCATTGACTTAGAAATCCTGTAGGGATTTAAGGAATTATAAAATCAGAAATTGTAAAAGCCCATGTGTAGGGCTGGAGAGATGGCTTAGCGGTTAAAAGCTTGCCTATGATGTCTAAGGATCCCGGTTCAAGGCTTGATTCTCCAGGACCCACGTAAGCCAGATGCACAAGGGGGTGCATGCATCTGGAGTTCATTTGCAGTGGCTGGAGGCCCTGGCACATCCATTCTCTCTCTCTCTCTCTCTACCTGCCTATTTCTGTATCTCTCTCTCTCTCAAATAAATAAATAAATAATAAAATATTTAAAAAAAATAAAAACCATTATTAAAAAAAAAAAAAGCCCATGTGTAAAATACAAGGCCCAAGTTTTATACGCGTTTTCTCCTGCTCTGTCTCTGATGGTCTAATCTGAATTTTATTTTATTGCCTCTGCCTTTCATAGGTTCTTCAGACTTTGTTCTGAGTGCTTACCTGTCTGAACAAGTGCTAAGAGAAGAATTGAATGCAGATTTTCTTAATGCATGTGTGTGTGGGGGGGGGTGCAAGTGGAAGGAGCCTAGAGGACAACTTTGAGTTCCCTCCTCAGGCCCACTGCCCACCATTATTTGTGAGAAAAAAAAAAAATGGGCATGCCAAGGCCTCTAGCCACTGCAAATGAACTCCAAAAGTATATGCCACAGTGCAGCTGGCTTATGTAGGTCCTGGGGAACCAAACCCAGGTCCTTCAGTTTTATAGGCCAGTGCCTTAACTGCTAAGCCATCTCTCCAGCCCCACCCCACTGTCCACTTTTTTTTTGAGACTAAGTCTCTCATTGGCCTGGAGCTCACCAATTAAGCTAGACTGGCTGAGCAGTGAGCCATAGGCTCTTACTCCCCAGCACTGAGATTGCACACATGCTCTTCCACGCCCAGCATTTTCACATGGCTGCTGGGGAATCAAACTCTGGTCCTCATGCTTATGATACAAACACTTTACTGACTGAGCTATTTTCCCAGCCCCTGAATATAGTCTTATGTTACCTGTTTCTTTACTTTACATCACAATAAAATGTATTGTAAAGCATCATATTTTTAGGTACTAACTCTCTGTCTAATTGTGTCACTTCCCATTCAGAATTTGAAAGCATTTTTTTTTGTTTTGTTTTGTTTTTTGAGGCAGTGTCTCACTGTAGCTCAGGCTGACCTGGAATTCACTATATAGTCTCAGGGTGGCCTCAGACTCTCAGCGATCCGCCTACCTCTGCCTTCTGAGTGCTGGGATTAAAGGTGTGCACCACCACACCCAGCTTTTTCCACTTTTCTATCCAGTTTACATTACTTTTCTATAGTTTTAGAGAACTGGGTAAATTTTAGCCATCTAAGCTAGATAGAAAATAATAATACCACCTATTGATTGTACCAGGCATGGAGCTAAGTACTTGGCATCCTTTTTTGGTTTTTCAAGGTAGAGTTTCACTGTAGTCCAGGCTGGAATTCACTCTGTAGTCTCAGGTGGCCTTGAACTCAGTGGTGATTCTCCTACCTCTGCCTCCTGAGCACTGGGCTTAAAGGCAGCATCACCACGCCTGGTGTGGTACCCTTCTTCTTCTTCTTCTCCTCCTCCTCCTCCTCCTCCCCCTCCCCCTCCCCTCCCCCTCCTCCTCCTCCTCCTCCTCCTCCTCCTTTTTTTTTTTAAGTTAAGCCTCACATTGCTATGGCACATTTGCAATTATTACCTCCCACTTACATTTTTGGAAAATGAGGCTCAAGATACTTACAGAATCTCTGAAGTTACATGCTTGGTCAGTAAAAAGCTGAAACTTGAAGCTAGTCTGGTCTCTGATCCTAGGCCTCATGTTCAGAAACATTGTAGTGCATGAGGGAGTACTTTGGTCCAGGGAGAAAATAGAGCATGCAGGGCGGGAAAAATAATAATTAAAAGAAAAGAAAAGAAAAGAGAAGAAAGAAAATGGAGCATGTTCGAATTTGGGGAGAAGACAGCTCAGGGAAGAGTTCTTAAGGACTATATACCCTTGTCATTCTTTGTCAGAGAAGTCAATGGAATTTTATTTACTGAAATGGAGAAGGCTGCATTTTAAAAAAGATTTTTTTCATTGTCTTCTTCAAGAGAATAAATGGAACATTTTCAAGTCCAATGTGTTTCTATGAAGCATGTTAATTTTCTCTTTTCCCCATCTCTCACAGGCTTTGTATCCACTAATTACCTGTCTTTTATGTGTCAGTCAGAAACAGTTTTTTTTAAATAACTGGCATATTTTCCTACAAAACTGTTTGTCACATTTAAAGGTAAGAAATAATTACATTTCTATACTGTGGATCCTGTGATGTGTTCATTTGTCTATAAATGTTGATCAGTAAATGGAAATACTTTTAGCATTTATCTGCTCAGAAAATACTTTTGCAGTGTTCCTTTTCCTTTATGTGCAACGTTTCTTCCTTAGGGACTATTGCATAGAAATGAATAAATCTTTGTTGGAAAACTTAATTTGTATTAATGCAAAATTGTGTCTTAGATATAGAAATATTTATTAATAAATAAATTTATCAAGAATTACAAATTAGGCCAGCTACAGTGGCACACACTTTTAAGCCCAGCACTTGGTAGTTCAAGACCAGCCTGGGACTGCAGAGTAAGTTCCAGGTCAGACTGGGCTAAAGTAAGACCCTTACCACCCAAAAAAAAAAAAAAAAAAAAAAGAGCCGGGCGTGGTGGCACACACCTTTAATCCCAGCACTCAGGAGGCAGAGGTAGGATAATGGTTGTGAGTTCAAGGCCACCCTGAGAGACTACATAGTGAATTCCAGGTCAACCTGGGCTAAAATGAGACTCTACCTCGGAAAATCAAAAAATTAAAATTAAAAAAAATTTTTTTAAAAAGACAAAAATTACAAACTATTAATATCCCACAGGACTCCATATAGTTATTTTGTCTTTTATGAAAAACCAGTCATTTGACTCAGTATGACAAAAGCTCATTCAGTAATATGCTGTCACTAAAATTTAATTGTCTGTAAGTATGGCCCACCGAGTCGGAATGTGGGGAACTGGGTCCACGTAGCTGGAGACCCACCAGCAGCAGTGGTGACATCTAGTGAAGGGATAAATGTCACTGACATCAGGCGTCCATGTTCAGTCTTTGTGTATTAACACAGCACTGTGAGAGACAGCCAAGCTGTTTGCTTCCCAACAAAGCAAAGCGGCAGGACCGTCCTTTCCTCTGAGAGCACACCATCCATGTGGCAGGATGCCTCCTTGGCATGTCACGTGCACAGTTCTTTGATGAGTCTGTTCGAATGTTCGATCATGACTTGCCAGCACGTTACTGCTTTTCCTTTCCTGTTACACGCACAGGAGATTGGCAATAGTGAGATGAACCGACCAGTTTGGGGTCCTGTGACCCCCAAAGACAGGGCTGGAGAGATGGCTTAGCTGTTAAGGCATTTGCCTGCAAAATCAAAGGATACTGGTTTGATTCTCCAGGACCCAAGTAAGCCAGGTGCACAGGGGGCGCATGAACCCCAAGACTGCTACTTTCTCCAGCAGGCATGGGTCACTGGATGTACTCTCAATACCTTTTTCATGATTTTAGATATTCTCTCATTGATGTGACTCATTTTCAGATAAGACCTGATGTACCCTCTTTGCTTTATGAAAGTTTCCAGGACTAAGTCAAGTCAATTAAACTCTATGCCTTGCACCAGGAAAGAAATTTTTATCAATTATATTCTACTTGTTTCTGTCCTCGTTTTGGTAATTCATCCAGATGCAGGTCTGAAAGGGAAGGAATCATTTTCTAAGTAGTGTGATATTTTACAGTTCCAACGGAAGGTTTTGAAGACATGCATCTAAGTGTTTCTTGAGATTGTTTATCCATGCCATACTTTTCTGTTGCTTGTTGGAATTTTTTATAAATATATATACATGTTTCCACCTAACATTTGCACTACTTTCGCAGTACCTTAACTTTTTTGTTTGTTTGTTTGTTTGCTTGTTTCAAGGCTTCATTTAAAATGCTATTTTCTTTGAGCCCTTCCTCCCCCTCCCCTATTTGATATTTCTGGCATATTGTCTGTTTTCATTAATGGCTGTGTAAATCTGCCAGACTAATGGAGAGAAGAGCCACTTAGCATGAATATTTGGAATATGAATGTCTTGGCCATTAACCCCTAACTTACATTAAGGCTCTATTCAGCAGAAATTTTATGACTTGGTTCCTGTTGGTTCAGTTTTAGATATTGTGGCTGCCCTGTTTAGTTGAAGTCATGGGTTTTTGAGCATTTCAAGGAAACCTACTAGCTATCTGTTGTGGGAGTTATAATTGATTTCTTTCATTGATTGGAAAAATTGATCTAAATGCCTTAACTAACAAAACACTTAAAAGCAGTTTTCATACATTACAACCACTCCTTCCTAGGAACGATTAAAAAAAAATTTTTTTTAACTAATCATTACTGGGTGCCAGATTGTCTTTTTCATTGTACCTGAGGCTAAAAGAAGATAAACAGGGCTGGAGAGATGGCTTAGCAGTTAAGGCGTTTGCCTGCAAAGCCAAATGATCCCGGTTTGATTCTCTAGGACCCACGTAAGCCAGATGCACAGGGGCACATGCATCTGGAGTTCATTTGCCGTGGCTGGAGGCCCTGGTACACCCATTCTCTCTCTCTCTCACTCTTTTTCTCTCAAATAAGTAAATAAAATATTTTTTTAAAAAAAGAAGATAAACAGCCTGTGTATGGGAAGCCAGTAAGCGATAGAAATAGCTTTGTGTCCAGAGTCATCCAGCTTTATAAATACCTCTCGCTCCTTCTGGTCCCCCATACTATTCTTTGAATGTGCAGGAAAGAATGTTAGTGTGCTGAATATTTTCAGAAAAGTTTTTTGCTGGGCGTGATGACGTACGCCTTTAATCCCAGCACTCGGGAGGCAGAGGTAGGGGGATCGCCATGAGTTTGAGGCCACCCTGAGACTACATAGTGAATTCCAGGTCAGCCTGGGCTAGAGTGAAACCCTACCTCAAAAAGAAAGAAAGGAAGGAAGGAGGGAGGGAGGGAGGGAGGGAGGGAGGGAAGGAGGGAGGGAGGAGGGAGGAAAGGAAGGAATGAAGGGAAGAAGGGAGGAGAGGAAAGAAGAGAAAAGTGTTTTGACTATAATTCTGGTATGTTAGTCATTATCCTCTCAAGTCATGGGAATAAACATGATGAACTTTCTAGCCACTTTTAGGTACACATTTTTCAAAAAACTACATTGCAAGTTTTTAATTTGTGGCCATGAAAAAATGGCTTTATTACCACATACTTAGAGCATATAAAAGGGTGTCACCGTATTTCCAGCGAACAAGTAAATTCTTAATTTTTGTCCCAGACAGAATTTGCTACATTCCCACACCCCATATCTTTGATCATTTCAGCTTCTCATATTAAAACTGATTTTAAAGTTTCTGAAGAATTACTAAGAGATGAAGAAATAATTAGAGTAAGCCAGACATAATGGCACACTCCTTTAATAATCCCAGCACTCAGGAGGCAGAGGCAGGAGGATCACTGTGAGTTCAAGGCAGCCTGGGAGTACAGAGTGAGTTCCAGGTCAGCCTGAACTAGAGTGAGACCCTATCTAAAAAAAAAAAGAAAGAAAGAAAGAAAAGAAAAAAAAGGCGGGGGATAAATAATTAGAGTAGGTTTTAAAGTTGACTGGCTTAGGTCTTCATGAATACATATCACCAACTGAGGGGAGGGCACCTAGGGAAACGGGACTAGGGCCAGGGGGATAAAAGAGTAAAACCTGTTATAGTATATAAAAGAAAAAATAAAGTTGTTTGAACTCAGCTGTCAGTGAGGGCTTTAGGTGGGATAATTAGGAAGTGAAACATGTTAAGTTTTAAGCTTGAGTGTCCTAGGGGTACTCTAGGATGCCCAGACTGTAGGATTTAGTTTTTTTTCTTAGTATTTCTGGCCACTGCCTTGGAAGTTTCAGATTTCTCCTAAATAGAGACCTTGGTGAAGAGCTGTCTTGTTTTGTGCTTATTTTCATCTAACATGCATGTGCTGCATCTCATGTTTACGTTTGCTGTCTCACATTGCTTTATTTAGATGCCATCTAACAACAGTATCAGAAAACAAATAGAAACACTTCAGGTGAGTGGTGTCCACATTACAGAGTAAAGTATTGCTCTATTTCCTTTAAGCGTGGCATTTGTTTCTGTTTATGTTTTTCCCCCTTTGCCCCATGGTTGCATTGCATGTCTGTTGTATTTAT
The DNA here is from genome assembly GCA_036365145.1 of Orientallactaga sibirica. Classification (NCBI taxonomy): domain Eukaryota; kingdom Metazoa; phylum Chordata; class Mammalia; order Rodentia; family Dipodidae; genus Orientallactaga; species Orientallactaga sibirica. Next base: position 17,067,019 of record JAEOAD010000040.1, read on the forward strand.
TTGAACCTGTCCACTGTATTATGAAAGCAAGAGTAGCCCACACATCGGGAGCTGTCTTCAGGAGTTTCACTATTTCTGTTATCCTAAAAAGATGTATTTGACAGATGGAAATGATATTGAATGCTATTTTTTTTAACATCGTGTTGAACTTATATTATCTCACTATTCTAAATTTAATTTAAAAAAAACACCATGAAACAAAACAATTTTGGAGCTTGGGAGATGGCTTAGAGGGTAAAGTATTTGATGGGCAAGCAAGAAGACCTGAATCTGTATCCCTAGTAAATGCTAGACATAGAGACGTATATCTGCAATGCCAGTACTGGGCAAGCTGGCTAGTCTAGCTGAATCGGTAAGCTTCAGAGTCAGTGAGAGGCGGTGTCTCAAAAATACAGGGTGAGCCGGGCATGGTGGCGCACACCTTGAATCCCAGCACTTGGGAGGCAAAGGTAGGAGGATCGCTGTGAGTTTGAAGCCACCCTGAGACTACATAGTGAATTCCAGGTCAGCCTGAGCTAGAGTGAGACCCTACCTCGAAACCCACCCCCTCCAAAAAAAATATAAGGTGGTGAACAATCGAGGAAGACACCCAATGTTGACGCCTGGCCTCCACAGGCATGCTCACCACACACATAAGTAAGAAAATTTGTTTTTGCCAGTGCAGTTACAGAGAGAGGAGCTTGAAATTTGAATTTGGCTTTGCCAAATGAATTTTTGAAATTTTTATCTTATTGGTTTGGGGTCCTGATAACTTTTAAAAAATATTTTATTTATATAGTTAAAAGAGAAAGAGAATGTGCACACCAAAGCCTCTAGCCACTGCAAATGAACTCCAGACACATGCAGCACCTTATGCTTCTGGGTTGACGTAGGTCCTGGGAATCAAACTTGGGTCCTTTGGCTTTGCAGGCAAGTGCCTTAATCACTAAGCCATCTCTTCAGCCTCCTAAAAACCATTTTATTTATTTTATTTATTTATTTATTTATTTATTTAACATAGAAAGAGGGAGAGAGAGAATGAGCATTCCAGGACCTCCAGCCACTGCAAACAAACTCCAGACGTGTGCATCCCTTGTGCATCTGGCTAACATGGGTCCTGGAGAATGGAACCTGTGTCCTTTGGCTTTGCAGGCAAACACTTTAACCGAGCAAGCCATTCCTCCAGCCCAGTAAACTTCTTTTTTATGAGAGAGAATTGACGCGCCAGGGCCTCCAGCCACTGCAGTTGAACTCCGGACACATGTCACCTTGTGGATTAAAGGCATGTGCCACCACGCCCAGCTCTAAGGACCTATTTTTAATGAGAACAAACAAAACTCATGAGGTACATGCTGCTTTCAGTCCCCTCATTCTCCCACTCTGGTTCATAACCAAACAAATACACAGAACAAGACAGACTGTCCTTATAAAGACAAGCCGGTGCTCCTATATTACTGTTAGCAAGGGGATCGTGATTTCTTCTCCCAGAAGTGATTTGAGTGACCACTGATGCCTCCTACGTGCTCATGTACATTTCCTCCTTTGTGTGAACATCTGTCAGGTAATTCATCGAGGAGCAGTGTAGGAAGAAAGTCTGTGTATTACAACGTGATCGCTGTACACCTAGGTTTATCTGTTTGCTGTGGCTGCCCTAAGGACGCCTCAAACTGGGCTGGTAGCCTGATGATAGACATGGATTGTTTCACAGTGAGGAAGGCTGGATGTCTGAGGGGTTCTGTTCCCTCTGAGGCTCTGAGGAAGAATCTGCTCTCATTTCAAGCTACACCGGAAACCTTGGTGTCCCTTGACTTTGAGGAGCAGCATCCCCGTGTCCGTGTCCACTGACACGTGGCCATCCCCTCATGTGCATGTCTGTGTCCAAATCTTCCCCTTTTCAAAGGACATCAGCCATACCAGGTTAAGAGATCTTCAAATCCTGAGACCTGCAATGTCTTTTTCCAAGTTAGTTCACTTTCTAAAGTATGTGGGGCCGGGCCTCGACAGGAAATTTGTAGGCACACAGGGCAACCTGTAATCGCCGTCCTCTGCAAAGGCAGCGCCTGTTTCCTGGAACAGTTTGCATTTCCAGAGACCTCCTGGGCCCTTCTTGGCCTGGCTGGCCTTTCTGAACTCTTTCATTAGACACATTGGGTAAAGTTTCTGTGTATCAGGGACTCCTCTGTACATAGAATAAGGAATAAAGTAGGAAAGCCTGCACTATCGTTGAGCTTATTTCTGGTGTGCAAACAGAATAGACTTAGGCGCTGTGAATAAGTGGGGCATGGGAGGAGGAAGGAAACACCTGTGAAGGTTGTTAAAGGAGTAGGGGGTTAAACTAGTTAACATCTTAAATAGGATGTGGGGGCCGGAGGGATGGCGTAGTGGTTAAGGTGCTTGCCTAAAGGACCCAGGTTCGATTACCCGATACCCATGCAAAACTAGAGCACAAAGTGGTACATGTATCTGGAGTTCGTTTGCAGTGGCTAGAGGGCCTGGCATGCTCATTCTCTCCTCCCCACCCCGCCCCCACCCTTGCAAGTAAATAAAAAAAAATTAGCCATGCGTCGTGGCGCATGCCTTTAATCCCAGCACTCAGGAGGCAGAGGTAGGAGGATTACCGTGAGTTCAAGGCTACCCTGAGACTACATAGTGAATTCCAGGTCAGCCTGAACTAGAGTGAAACCCTACCTTGAAAAACCAAAAAAAAAAAAGGATGTGGTCAGAAAAGACCACCACCTTGAAGGGAGCAGGTGAGAACTGAGCAAAAACAAAAGGAAAGGGGAGAAAGGTGTGCCTTATGGACTCTAGGGCTAGAAAGGAAGTTGGTGTGGCGGAGCAAAGGCCAGAGGGGTTAAGAGACTGATGCAATAAATGAGATAAGACTGGTGAGTTCAGTTTGGGGCCCCTTCATTGCAGAGTTTGTCCAAAGGGGCCCTCCAGGTGGGCCTGAGAGTCCAGATGGCTAGCTCTCACCTCACCCGTTGTTCTGGGTTCTCACCACCTGAGTTCTATTTGCAGGGCAGGGACCAGGCGTATGTTACTGACTTCCCACGGTGAGACTTGCACGTGAATCTCAGCGAATCATTAACTCAATTCATTCCTTACAGAACGCGTTCTCAGGATTCTTGTCTCAGTTACCCACTCTAACCACTTTCTCTCTGCACCATCTCTTTTCCTTAGGCTGTTAAAAATGAAGTCAATGTCCCCTGTTTAAAGAACTTTGTGGAGATGCTTTATCAGACGACTTTGAACTGAGCTCAGGAAGAAGCACTCACTGGTATTGAGAAATACTTCAAACCTTCACCTGCCTCCTGGGGACTTTCAGGCATTGACTTAGAAATCCTGTAGGGATTTAAGGAATTATAAAATCAGAAATTGTAAAAGCCCATGTGTAGGGCTGGAGAGATGGCTTAGCGGTTAAAAGCTTGCCTATGATGTCTAAGGATCCCGGTTCAAGGCTTGATTCTCCAGGACCCACGTAAGCCAGATGCACAAGGGGGTGCATGCATCTGGAGTTCATTTGCAGTGGCTGGAGGCCCTGGCACATCCATTCTCTCTCTCTCTCTCTCTCCCTGCCTATTTCTGTAGCTCTCTCTCTCAAATAAATAAATAAATAATAAAATATTTAAAAAAATAAAAACCATTATTAAAAAAAAAAAAGCCCATGTGTAAAATACAAGGCCCAAGTTTTATACGCGTTTTCTCCTGCTCTGTCTCTGATGGTCTAATCTGAATTTTATTTTATTGCCTCTGCCTTTCATAGGTTCTTCAGACTTTGTTCTGAGTGCTTACCTGTCTGAACAAGTGCTAAGAGAAGAATTGAATGCAGATTTTCTTAATGCATGTGTGTGTGTGGGGGGGGGGGTGCAAGTGGAAGGAGCCTAGAGGACAACTTTGAGTTCCCTCCTCAGGCCCACTGCCCACCATTATTTGTGAGAAAAAAAAAAATGGGCATGCCAAGGCCTCTAGCCACTGCAAATGAACTCCAAAAGTATATGCCACAGTGCAGCTGGCTTATGTAGGTCCTGGGGAACCAAACCCAGGTCCTTCAGTTTTATAGGCCAGTGCCTTAACTGCTAAGCCATCTCTCCAGCCCCACCCCACTGTCCACTTTTTTTTGAGACTAAGTCTCTCATTGGCCTGGAGCTCACCAATTAAGCTAGACTGGCTGAGCAGTGAGCCATAGGCTCTTCCCATCTCTTACTCCCCAGCACTGAGATTGCACACATGCTCTTCCACGCCCAGCATTTTCACATGGCTGCTGGGGAATCAAACTCTGGTCCTCATGCTTATGATACAAACACTTTACTGACTGAGCTATTTTCCCAGCCCCTGAATATAGTCTTATGTTACCTGTTTCTTTACATCACAATAAAATGTATTGTAAAGCATCATATTTTTAGGTACTAACTCTCTGTCTAATTGTGTCACTTCCCATTCAGAATTTGAAAGCATTTTTTTTTGTTTTGTTTTGTTTTTGAGGCAGTGTCTCACTGTAGCTCAGGCTGACCTGGAATTCACTATATAGTCTCAGGGTGGCCTCAGACTATCAGCGATCCGCCTACCTCTGCCTTCTGAGTGCTGGGATTAAAGGTGTGCACCACCACACCCAGCTTTTCCACTTTTCTATCCAGTTTACATTACTTTTCTATAGTTTTAGAGAACTGGGTAAATTTTTAGCCATCTAAGCTAGATAGAAAATAATAATACCACCTATTGATTGTACCAGGCATGGAGCTAAGTACTTGGCATCCTTTTTGGTTTTTCAAGGTAGAGTTTCACTGTAGTCCAGGCTGGAATTCACTCTGTAGTCTCAGGTGGCCTTGAACTCAGTGGTGATTCTCCTACCTCTGCCTCCTGAGCACTGGGCTTAAAGGCAGCATCACCACGCCTGTGTCTTCTTCTTCTTCTTCTCCTCCTCCTCCTCCTCCCCTCCCCTCCTCCCCCCCCTCCCCTCCCTCCTCCTCCTCCTCCCCTCTTTTTTTAAGTTAAGCCTCACATTGCTATGGCACATTTGCAATTATTACCTCCCACTTACATTTTTGGAAAATGAGGCTCAAGATACTTACAGAATCTCTGAAGTTACATGCTTGGTCAGTAAAAAGCTGAAACTTGAAGCTAGTCTGGTCTCTGATCCTAGGCCTCATGTTCAGAAACATTGTAGTGCATGAGGGAGTACTTTGGTCCAGGGAGAAAATAGAGCATGCAGGGCGGGAAAATAATAATAAAAGAAAAGAAAAGAAAAGAGAAGAAAGAAAATGGAGCATGTTGAATTTGGGAGAAGACAGCTCAGGGAAGAGTTCTTAGGACTATATACCCTTGTCATTCTTTGTCAGAGAAGTCAATGGAATTTTATTTACTGAAATGGAGAAGGCTGCATTTTAAAAAAGATTTTTTTTCATTGTCTTCTTCAAGAGAATAAATGGAACATTTTCAAGTCCAGTGTGTTTCTATGAAGCATGTTAATTTTCTCTTTTCCCCATCTCTCACAGGCTTTGTATCCACTAATTACCTGTCTTTTATGTGTCAGTCAGAAACAGTTTTTTTTAAATAACTGGCATATTTTCCTACAAAACTGTTTGTCACATTTAAAGGTAAGAAATAATTACATTTCTATACTGTGGATCCTGTGATGTGTTCATTTGTCTATAAATGTTGATCAGTAAATGGAAATACTTTTAGCATTTATCTGCTCAGAAAATACTTTTGCAGTGTTCCTTTTCCTTTATGTGCAATGTTTCTTCCTTAGGGACTATTGCATAGAAATGAATAAATCTTTGTTGGAAAACTTAATTTGTATTAATGCAAAATTGTGTCTTAGATATAGAAATATTTATTAATAAATAAATTTATCAAGAATTACAAATTAGGCCAGCTACAGTGGCACACACTTTTAAGCCCAGCACTTGGTAGTTCAAGACCAGCCTGGGACTGCAGAGTAAGTTCCAGGTCAGACTGGGCTAAAGTAAGACCCTTACCTCACCAAAAAAAAAAAAAAAAAAAAAAAAAAAAGAGCCGGGCGTGGTGGCACACACCTTTAATCCCAGCACTCAGGAGGCAGAGGTAGGATAATGGTTGTGAGTTCAAGGCCACCCTGAGAGACTACATAGTGAATTCCAGGTCAACCTGGGCTAAAATGAGACTCTACCTCGGAAAATCAAAAAATTAAAATTAAAAAAAATTTTTTTAAAAAGACAAAAATTACAAACTATTAATATCCCACAGGACTCCATATAGTTATTTTGTCTTTTATGAAAAACCAGTCATTTGACTCAGTATGACAAAAGCTCATTCAGTAATATGCTGTCACTAAAATTTAATTGTCTGTAAGTATGGCCCACCGAGTCAGAATGTGGGGAACTGGGTCCACGTAGCTGGAGACCCACCAGCAGCAGTGGTGACATCTAGTGAAGGGATAAATGTCACTGACATCAGGCGTCCATGTTCAGTCTTTGTGTATTAACACAGCACTGTGAGAGACAGCCAAGCTGTTTGCTTCCCAAGGTGCTGTGCGGCAGGACCGTCCTTTCCTCTGAGAGCACACCATCCATGTGGCAGGATGCCTCCTTGGCATGTCACGTGCACAGTTCTTTGATGAGTCTGTTCGAATGTTCGATCATGACTTGCCAGCACGTTACTGCTTTTCCTTTCCTGTTACACGCACAGGAGATTGGCAATAGTGAGATGAACCGACCAGTTTGGGGTCCTGTGACCCCCAAAGACAGGGCTGGAGAGAGGGCTTAGCTGTTAAGGCATTTGCCTGCAAAATCAAAGGATACTGGTTTGATTCTCCAGGACCCAAGTAAGCCAGGTGCACAGGGGGCGCATGAACCCCAAGACTGCTACTTTCTCCAGCAGGCATGGGTCACTGGATGTACTCTCAATACCTTTTTCATGATTTTAGATATTCTCTCATTGATGTGACTCATTTTCAGATAAGACCTGATGTACCCTCTTTGCTTTATGAAAGTTTCCAGGACTAAGTCAAGTCAATTAAACTCTATGCCTTGCACCAGGAAAGAAATTTTTATCAATTATATTCTACTTGTTTCTGTCCTCGTTTTGGTAATTCATCCAGATGCAGGTCTGAAAGGGAAGGAATCATTTTCTAAGTAGTGTGATATTTTACAGTTCCAACGGAAGGTTTTGAAGACATGCATCTAAGTGTTTCTTGAGATTGTTTATCCATGCCATACTTTTCTGTTGCTTGTTGGAATTTTTTATAAATATATATACATGTTTCCACCTAACATTTGCACTACTTTTCGCAGTACCTTAACTTTTGTTTGTTTGTTTGTTTGCTTGTTTCAAGGCTTCATTTAAAATGCTATTTTCTTTGAGCCCTTCCTCCCCCTCCCCTATTTGATATTTCTGGCATATTGTCTGTTTTCATTAATGGCTGTGTAAATCTGCCAGACTAAGGGAGAGAAGAGCCACTTAGCATGAATATTTGGAATATGAATGTCTTGGCCATTAACCCCTAACTTACATTAAGGCTCTATTCAGCAGAAATTTTATGACTTGGTTCCTGTTGGTTCAGTTTTAGATATTGTGGCTGCCCTGTTTAGTTGAAGTCATGGGTTTTTGAGCATTTCAAGGAAACCTACTAGCTATCTGTTGTGGGAGTTATAATTGATTTCTTTCATTGATTGGAAAAATTGATCTAAATGCCTTAACTAACAAAACACTTAAAAGCAGTTTTCATACATTACAACCACTCCTTCCTAGGAACGATTAAAAAAAAATTTTTTTTAACTAATCATTACTGGGTGCCAGATTGTCTTTTTCATTGTACCTGAGGCTAAAAGAAGATAAACAGGGCTGGAGAGATGGCTTAGCAGTTAAGGCGTTTGCCTGCAAAGCCAAATGATCCCGGTTTGATTCTCTAGGACCCACGTAAGCCAGATGCACAGGGGGCACATGCATCTGGAGTTCATTTGCCGTGGCTGGAGGCCCTGGTACACCCATTCTCTCTCTCTCTCTCACTCTTTTTTTCTCTCAAATAAGTAAATAAAATATTTTTTTTTTAAAAAAAGAAGATAAACAGCCTGTGTATGGGAAGCCAGTAAGCGATAGAAATAGCTTTGTGTCCAGAGTCATCCAGCTTTATAAATACCTCTCGCTCCTTCTGGTCCCCCATACTATTCTTTGAATGTGCAGGAAAGAATGTTAGTGTGCTGAATATTTTCAGAAAAGTTTTTTGCTGGGCGTGATGACGCACACCTTTAATCCCAGCACTCGGGAGGCAGAGGTAGGGGGATCGCCATGAGTTTGAGGTCACCCTGAGACTACATAGTGAATTCCAGGTCAGCCTGGGCTAGAGTGAGACCCTACCTCAAAAAGAAAGAAAGGAAGGAAGGAAGGAAGGAAGGAGGGAGGGAGGGAGGGAGGGAGGGAGGAAGGAGGGAAGAAAGGAAGGAATGAAGGGAAGAAGGGAGGAGAGGAGAGAAGAAGAGAAAAGTGTTTTGACTATAATTCTGGTATGTTAGTCATTATCCTCTCAAGTCATGGGAATAAACATGATGAACTTTCTAGCCACTTTTAGGTACACATTTTTCAAAAAACTACATTGCAAGTTTTTAATTTGTGGCCATGAAAAAATGGCTTTATTACCACATACTTAGAGCATGTAAAAGGGTGTCACCGTATTTCCAGCGAACAAGTAAATTCTTAATTTTTGTCCCAGACAGAATTTGCTACATTCCCACACCCCATATCTTTGATCAATTCAGCTTCTCATATGAAAACTGATTTTAAAGTTTCTGAAGAATTACTAAGAGATGAAGAAATAATTAGAGTAAGCCAGACATAATGGCACACTCCTTTAATAATCCCAGCACTCAGGAGGCAGAGGCAGGAGGATCGCTGTGAGTTCAAGGCCAGCCTGGTAGTACAGAGTGAGTTCCAGGTCAGCCTGAACTAGAATGAGACCCTATCTCAAAAAAAAAAAAATAAATAAATAAAAATAAAAAATAAAAAGGTGGGGGAGAAAAAATTTGAGTAGATTTTAAAGTTGACTGGCTTGGGTCTTCATGAATACATATCACCAACTGAGGGGAGGGCACCTAGGGAAACGGGACTAGGGCCAGGGGGATAAAAGAGTAAAACCTGTTATAGTATATAAAAGAAAAAATAAAGTTGTTTGAACTCAGCTGTCAGTGAGGGCTTTAGGTGGGATAATTAGGAAGTGAAACATGTTAAGTTTTAAGCTTGAGTGTCCTAGGGGTACTCTAGGATGCCCAGACTGTAGGATTTAGTTTTTTTTCTTAGTATTTCTGGCCACTGCCTTGGAAGTTTCAGATTTCTCCTAAATAGAGACCTTGGTGAAGAGCTGTCTTGTTTTGTGCTTATTTTCATCTAACATGCATGTGCTGCATCTCATGTTTACGTTTGCTGTCTCACATTGCTTTATTTAGATGCCATCTAACAACAGTATCAGAAAACAAATAGAAACACTTCAGGTGAGTGGTGTCCACATTACAGAGTAAAGTATTGCTCTATTTCCTTTAAGCGTGGCATTTGTTTTTGTTTATGTTTTTCCCCCTTTGCCCCATGGTTGCATTGCATGTCTGTTGTATTTATTTGAACCTGTCCACTGTATTATGAAAGCAAGAGTAGCCCACACATCGGGAGCTGTCTTCAGGAGTTTCACTATTTCTGTTATCCTAAAAAGATGTATTTGACAGATGGAAATGATATTGAATGCTATTTTTTTTAACATCGTGTTGAACTTATATTATCTCACTATTCTAAATTTAATTTAAAAAAAACACCATGAAACAAAACAATTTTGGAGCTTGGGAGATGGCTTAGAGGGTAAAGTATTTGATGGGCAAGCAAGAAGACCTGAATCTGTATCCCTAGTAAATGCTAGACATAGAGACGTATATCTGCAATGCCAGTACTGGGCAAGCTGGCTAGTCTAGCTGAATCGGTAAGCTTCAGAGTTAGTGAGAGGGTGGTGTCTCAAAAATACAGGGTGAGCCGGGCTTGGTGGCGCACACCTTGAATCCCAGCACTTGGGAAGCAGAGGTAGGAGGATCGCTGTGAGTTTGAGGCCACCCTGAGACTACATAGTGAATTCCAGGTCAGCCTGAGCTAGAGTGAGACCCTACCTCGAAACCCAACCCCCCCAAAAAAAATATAAGGTGGTGAACAATCGAGGAAGACACCCAATGTTGACGCCTGGCCTCCACAGGCATGCTCACCACACACATAAGTAAGAAAATTTGTTTTTGCCAGTGCAGTTACAGAGAGAGGAGCTTGAAATTTGAATTTGGCTTTGCCAAATGAATTTTTGAAATTTTTATCTTATTGGTTTGGGGTCCTGATAACTTTTAAAAAATATTTTATTTATATAGTTAAAAGAGAATGTGCACACCAAAGCCTCTAGCCACTGCAAATGAACTCCAGACACATGCAGCACCTTATGCTTCTGGGTTGACGTAGGTCCTGGGGAATCAAACTTGGGTCCTTTGGCTTTGCAGGCAAGTGCCTTAATCACTAATCCATCTCTTCAGCCTCCTAAAAAACCATTTTATTTATTTATTTATTTATTTATTTATTTATTTATTTATTTAACATAGAAAGAGGGAGAGAGAGAATGAGCATTCCAGGACCTCCAGCCACTGCAAACAAACTCCAGACGCGTGCATCCCTCGTGCATCTGGCTAACATGGGTCCTGGAGAATGGAACCTGTGTCCTTTGGCTTTGCAGGCAAACACTTTAACCGATAAGCCATTCCTCCAGCCCAGTAAACTTCTTTTTATGAGAGAGAATTGACGCGCCAGGGCCTCCAGCCACTGCAGTTGAACTCCGGACACATGTCACCTTGTGCACATGTGCGACCTTGCATATTTGTGTAACCTTGTGCGTCTGGCGTATGTGGGACCTAGAGAGTCAAACATGGGTCCTTGGGCTTCACAGGCAAATACCTTAACCACTAAGCCATCTCTTAAGCCCCCCCGAATAATTTTTTAATTGACATTAGGAAAAGGGAACAAACATTTAGGTGGGTGGCTGGCGTGGTCATATTTGACTGATAACTTCATTATATGTTCATGTCTTTTGATTTTTATTTATTTAATAATCTATCCAGGGCTGGAGAGATGGCTTAGCAGTTAAGGCGCCTGCCTGCTAAGCCTAAGAACCCGGTTCCAATCTCCAGGTCCCACGTTTAGCCAGATGCAAAGTGACACAAGGGCGCAATGCCGCACTTGCCCACAAGGGGGCGCACACATCTGGATTTCGTTCACAGCAGCTGAGAGACTGCTGGTGCGCCCATTCTCTATCTGTCTTCCTCTCCCTCTCTCTCTCTGTCTATCTCCAAAAATAAAAAATAAAAATAAAAAATTTTTTAAAAAGCTATCCAAATTTAGCCAAAATTATGACTAGAGAATGATACATCTTTGTTTAAAGCTTACATTCACTTAGGATGTTTTATTATTCTGATTTTTTAAAATAGTATTTATTTATTTATTTGAGAGAGAGAAGGGGGGGGGAGAGAATGGGTGAGCCAGGGCCTCTACCCACTGGAAATGAACTCCAGATGCAAGCAGCCCCTTGTGCATCTGGCTTACGTGGGTCCTGGAGAATCGAACCAGGATCCTTTGACTTGGCAGGCAAACGCTTTAACCACTAAGCCGTCTTTCCAGCCCCAGGATATTCTATTATTCTTACAAAACAAATGTAAAACAACTGTTCAAAATTCAAACCTACAGGGCACATTTATTCAAATCCTAACAGTATTGTAGGAGACTGTATTTTAGGTGTACATATGCAGCAGAGCTGGTGATGACCTAAACAGTACTTCAGAGAGACTCTCCTCACTCTAATTTGTGTTTATGCTTTGTGTGATCATAGCAGTGCACCCAGTAAAGTGTAAAAACCAAGTTTTGTTTAATGACATATGTCTCATTATTTAAAATAAAATAACTGGGCTGGGAGGATGACCCAGTTAGTAAAGCATTTGCTACACAAGCAGGAGGGCCTGAGTTTGGATCCCCAGCACCCAGATAAAAGCTAGGCGAAGGTTGGTGGCTCATGCCTGGAATCCCAGCACTGGGGAGGTGGAGGCAGGGATCCCTGGGGCTTACTGGCTAACTCGTCTAGCCCAATCAATGAGCTCCACACTGGGGAGCAATTGAAGAAGACATGAGACTTGGATCTCTGGCCTCCACATGCACCCCTCCCCACATTGTTATCCTAAAAAGATGTATTTGACAGATGGAAGTGATATTGAATGCTATTTTTTTTAAACGTCATGTTGAACTTATATTATCTCACTATTCTAAATTTAATTTAAAAAAAAAAAACATGAAACAAAGCAAAGGTAGGAGGATCCCTGTGAGTTTAAGGCCAGCCTGAGATTACATGGTAAATTGCAGGTCACCCTAGGCTAGAGCGAGACCCTACCTTGAAACCCCGCCCCCAAAAAAAAAAAAAAAAACAAAGAAATGTGGGCATCATTATAAATCCAGCAATGGAGAAAGGAATTGATGTTAAGACTCTGACCAGCATAATATTTCAATTTTCCAGTCTTGATTTCAACTTTTCATATACATAGATGTACAAATAACTTAGATTGTCTAGGAAGTAAGTCTGTTACAAAATCTTTAAGCTGAGTGTGGGGCTCATACCTGTAATCCCGACACTAGAAGTGGAGGTTGTAGGATCAGGAGTTCAAGGCTAGTCTCAGCTAGACAACTAATTTAAGCCATCTTGAACTGCATGCAACCCTCTATAAAAATAAATAGGGCTTGAAAAGGCGTAGCCGTTAAGGCATATGCCTGCAAAGCCAAAGGATCCAGATTTGATTCCCGAGGACCCATGTAAGTCAGATGCACAAGATTGGGCATGTGTCTGGAGTTCATTTCCAGTGGCTGGAGGCTCTGGTGTGCACTTGCTCATTCTCTCTCTCTCCCTCCTGCCTTTTTTTCTCAAATTATATATATAATTCTCGGTAATCTTTTTGCATTGGTTTAAATCGTATATTGTAAATATCCATTATCCTGAATATTAACAAAACAAAATAGAGTTGTTAAAGTAAACAAAATTAAAAAGAAAATTAAGCTGATGGTGGTGGCTCATACCTTTAATCTCAGCAAATTAGCCAGGTGTTGTGGCACAAGCCTTTAATCCCAGCCCTCAGGTGTCCAAAAGAGAAGGATTGCTGTGAGTTCGAGGCCAGCCTGAGACTACATAGTGAAGCCAGGTCATTGTGAACAAGAGCAAGACCCTACATCTAAAAAAAACCAAACAAAAAGAAAAACAGGGCTGGAGGGATGGCTTAGTGTTTAAGGCATTTGCCTGCAAAGCCAAAGGACCCAGGTTTAATTCCCCAGGATCCGTGTAAGCCAGATGCACAAGGGGCGCACACATCTGGAGTTCGTTTGCAATGGCTGGAGGCCCTGGCACGCCCATCCTCTATCTCTCCCTCTCTCCCTCTTTCTCTGTCAAATAAATAAATAAATAAAAATAAAATATTGAAAAAGAAAAACAAAATTTACAATTAAATTTCAATACATGACTATGTTCATTTGAGAAATTCAATTTTTATAACAGAATGAAGAAAAAGTTCATTGATAGAACTGTGGTTAAAGTAAAATAGCTTTCTGGTCAGGCATGGTGGCACATGCCTTCAATCCCAACACTTGAGTGACAGAAGTAGGAGGATTGCTGTGAGTTCGAGGCAGCCTGAGACTACATAGTGAATTCCACGTCAGCCTGGGCTAGAGCAAGACCCTACCTCAGGAAATAAAAAAAAAGGGGGGGGTTCTGATTGTAAATCATATTGTTAATTTAAATAATATTGTTCTGGTTCTCAGTAAAAATTTGAGCTGTTACACCCAATGCTTAATGAACATTCAGCCTGTGCCTGGTACAAAGCCCATGGCTTTGTAGCTATTAGCTTTCTTTTTTTTTTTTTTTTTTTTTTTTTTTTTGGTTTTTCAAGGTAGGGTTTCACTCTGGTACAGGCTGACCTGGAATTAACTATGTAGTCTCAGGGTGGCCTCGAACTCACGGCGATCCTCCTACCTCTGCTTCCCGAGTGCTGGGATTAAAGGCGTGCGCCACCATGCCCGGCGCTATTAGCTTTCTTAATGATGAGGTAGGTACAATCCTCTTTCTGCTTTAAAGATGAGGAAATACTGACCAGATGGTATAAAGGAGACCAGGGGCCAGGCTTGGATTTAACCCTAGTGTTTCTGATTTCAGAATCAGGCTCTTAGCTCCCTAGTCCATATTCACTCATAAGAATATGCTTTCAGGGCTTAAGCTATGGCTAAGCAATTAAGGCACTTGCCTCCAGAACCTAATGACTCTGGTTTGATCCCCCAGTGTCCACATAAAGCCAGATGCACAAAGTGGCACATGTATCTGGAGTTCTTTTACAGTGGGTGGAGGCCCTGGCACACCCATTCTCTCTGTGTCTCTTTCTGCATGCAAATAGATAAAATATTTTTTTAAGAATATGCTTTCAGTAATATTTGGCATTATTTCACAAGTGCAATTGACTGTAATATCATTTGGTGCTGCAAACCTGAACCACACATGGGCTGCAAATAAAGATGAAAGAGCCTCTGTCATGTCTGCACGGTGGTGTGAGCCATTCCTAAGTAACTTGATGTGTCGTGTTCAAGTTCTTAGACACATTAATAGAATTCTATTATTCTTGTCTTCTGTCTTGAGAGCATGAGGCAGGGCTCAAAACTGTTTTATTCTGTGTTTACTTTTGAGCCATCTATACTCACCACATACTGAATATGCTAGGATACACTCCAACCTCTTAGACTGAATACAAAAAAATAAGTTGGGGCTTTAAGTGGTTGACAGAGAATGTGCTTGATCTTCATTGGTTGCACGTGCCTTACTGAGTGTCCTTATTCTCTTTTGTTTTAAAACAGAATAAAGATCCCAAAATGTCTCGAGTTGCACTGGAATCTTTGTATAGATTATTGTGGGTTTATGTTATTAGAATAAAATGTGAAAGCAACACTGTAACCCAAAGGTGAGTGCCGTGGGTTTAAAATCTTGGGGCTAAGGAGATGGTTAAGTGGGAAACATAACCTGCCATGCAAACATAAGGGTCTAAGTTTGGATCCCCAGTACCCACCGGGTGTGGTCCAAGGCTGTGATCCTAATGCTAAGGAGGCCAAGACAGAGGGCCCCGGGACTTGCTGGCTAGTTTGTGAATTCTGGGTATAGTGAAAGACTCTGTGTCATAAGTATAAAGTGGAGAAGCCAGAGGAAGACACTCACCATTGACCTCTAGCCTCAAATGCACGTACACATGTAAGTTCTCCCACTCATATAAAAACACACATACGTATACACAACACACATACGTGTGTTCAAAAGAATAATAATAGGGCTGGAGAGATGGCTTAGTGGTCAAGGTGCTTGCGGGCAAAGCCTAAGGATGCATGTTCAACTCTCCAGATCCCACGTAAGCCAGACACACAAAGGTGAGGCAAGCACAAGGTTGCACATGCCCACTAGGTGACACAAGCATCTGGAGTTTGATTTCAGTGGCTGAGGCCCTAGCGTGCCAATTCTCTCTTTCTCTAAAATAATACACACACACACACACACACACACACACACACAGGCTGGGGAAATGGCTTAGCAGTTAAGGTGTTTGCCTGAGAAGGCTAAAGACTCCAGTTCAGTTCCCCAGGACCCACGTAAGCCAGATGCACAAGGGGGCGCATGCATCTGGAGTTTGTTTGCAGTGGCTGAACCTTGGCGTTCCCATTTGCTCTTTCTCTCTGCCTCTTTCTCTCTCTCTCAAATAAATAAATAAAATACCTTTAAACATCACATATATATATCTTGGCCGTAAGAATGCTTCTTAGAGGTTAGCATGAGGTCAGGCTCTGGGTCCCATCCCCAGCTCTAAAGTGAATTAATGAAATAAAGTCTTATTTAAAGACACACTAGTAAAATTTCAGTTAGGTATCTGGGGGGGGGGGTCTAAATTATGTTGACATGAAGGACAGGGGGAATGCTTTGCTAATGTGCCATTACTGCCCCAACCTCACTGCAACTGGATTTTTCTGTGACAGCCGTCTGATGAGCATAGTGTCGGCACTTTTCCCGAAGGGCTCTCGCAGTGTGGTTCCTCGCGACACGCCGCTCAATATATTTGTGAAGATTATTCAGTTCATTGCTCAGGTGAGTCCTTCCCCTCACTGTGCCCTTCACACAGGCCCCCAGGGTGATCTGTTACAAGAAATTAGAGCGGTAAAGGTTTTCATGCATCTCAGGGCTGGAGAGATGGCTCAACTATTAAAATACTTGCCCATGAAAGTCTAACAACTCAGGTTTGATTCCCCTGTACCCTTGTAAAGCCAGATGCACAAAGAGGTGCATGCATCTGGAGTTCATTTGCAGTGGCTAGAGGCCCTGACACACCCATTCTCTCTCTCTCTCTTTCTTTCTCCTTGTAAATAATTTTTTTCTGTTTTATTTATTTATTTGAGAGAGAAAGGAAGAGGCAGATAGAGAGAAAGAGAGAATGGGCACGCCAGGGTGTCTATCCATTGCAAATGAACTCCAGACTCATGCACCCCTTTTGCATCTGGCTAACGGGGGTCCTGGAGAATTGCGTGATCTATGAATTGTTTTGCTTTTTCCCCTAGGAACGCTTGGATTTTGCAATGAAAGAAATAATATTTGATCTTCTTAGTGTTGGAAAGTCTACTAAAACTTTCACCATTAATCCAGAGGTAAAAAAAAATTATAATGTAGTGATATACCATCCAATGTGATTTATTTTCTTTGAGCAAAGTTTCTATAATCAGAATTCATAGTTTAAATGTGAGCTCAGCCTCTAACTATACGTGTGATTTAGGGTTATTTCTTTCTTTCTTTTTCCTTCTTCCTTCCTTCCTATTTTCCTTTCTTTTTCTTTTTTCTCTTTTTTATTACAATTTTTCTATTCCAGAGTATTCTCATGTTTTTATTTATTTATTTAAGTCAGAGAGAGTAAGAGACAATGGGCACACCAGGTCCTTTTGCTATTGCAAATGAACTTCAGATGCATACACCACTTTGTGTATCTGGCTTTTACATGGGCGCTAGGGAACTGAACCCAGGCCATCACGTTTTGCAAGCAAGCGCTTTTAACCATGAGGCCGTATCTCCAGCCCATCTTTTTCACAGCTAAAGTGTTAAGTCTTAGAAACTGTGTTCAGAGGGAGATGCCAGACATAAAATTTATTGGTAGTCTGGGGTTAGAGACATGTAAACTCGTGTACTTTATGTGGGACTGAAGGCAGGTAGTTTAGGAATAGCTTGGTGGGGTCTGGTGAGATAGCTCAGTGGTTAAAGGTGATTGCTTACAAAGCCTGATGGCCCAGGTACGGTTCCACAGTACCCATGTAAAGTCAAATGCATAAAGTGGTTCCTATGTCTGGAGTTCATCTGCAGTGGCAGGAGGCCCTGCTGCACCCATACTCACTAAATCTCTGTTTCTCTGTGTCATTCTCCCTCTCAAACAAGTAGATAAATTTACAAAAAAATAGGATTTTTAAAAATGTTTTATTTTTATTTATTTGTAAGGAAGGGAAAGGAAAGAAAGAAAGAAAAAAGAAAGGAAAGGAAAGGAAAGGAAAGGAAAGGAAAGGAAAAGGAAAGGTGAGAGAATGGGTGCACCAGGTCTCTAGCTGGTGCAAAGAAACTCCAGATGCAAGCACCACTTTATGCATCTGGCTTTACATGGGTCCTGGGGAACTGAACCCGGGTTGTTAGGCTTTGCAGGCAAGTGCCTTAACTTCTAAGTCATCTCTCCAGCCCCCTCCCTCACTTGATGATACTGCTAAAGGAATCCAAGAGGGTATTTTATGGCCACCGCTGAGGCAGACATTCCTCAGACGTGTGGTGCCAAGCGTTAATTCTATTAAGACAGTTGAAAACTGTTAAGAGTTAAGGAGTATGTTCTGTGGAAAGGCAAATACTGAGGATGAAAGAAAGAGATGAGGGCCAGAGAGGCCTTAGCACTTAAGGCACTTGCTTGCCAAGCCCAAGGCCCCAGATTCAATTCCCCAATACCCATATAAGCCAGATGCACAAGGTGGCAGATGAATCTGGAATTTGTTTGCAGTGGCTAGAGGCCCTGGCATACCCATTCTCTCTCTTTCTCTCTGTCTCTCTCTCAAAATAAATAAATTTTTAAAAATGAGATGAGGTTGATGGTGTAATATTCCAGAAACATAGCAAAAGCCGGGTGTGGTGGCACACCTATAATCCCAGCACTCGGGAGGCAGAGGTAGGAGGATTGTCATGAGTTCGAGGCCACCCTGAGAGTACAGAGTGAATTCCAGGTCAGCCTGGGCTAGAGTGAGACCCTACCTCGAAAAACCAAAAAAAAAAAAAAGAAAAGAAAAAGAAAAAGAAAGAAAGAAAAGAAAAGAAACATAGCAAGAATAGATGGGATTTCAAGAAGTAGGGAGTTGTCACCCTCTGGACTGTGACATGAGTAAAGGGACAAAGAACAAGAGCAGCTATCAGCAGATTGGTGGTGGTTGTGGGGAGAGATTGGGCTGATGTGTTTCTGTAAAGATGGAGTAAAGCAGTCTACTTAGCCAGGAAATGGGAAGGGTCCCAAGGAGTCCAGGTAAGTTGTGGAAGCCTCAGAAAGGTTTGAGCTAAGTCTCAGAGACGAGGAAGGCTAGTTGAGCTCAGAAATGCATGAGTGACATCTGGGAATTTGAAATCACAGCAGACGCTAATGCCTGGACCCGTTTACAAAGCCAGACAGAAAGATTCGTTCTCCTTCTGTCCTTCTTCCTCCCATCCCTCCCAGCGTTGTTTGATGAGATATTTCTAACCTGAAAAAGAAAGATAATGTGTGGCCCCGATTTCTTCCTTTTGGGACTGTCTTCTCTGAAGAGGATGAACATAGGCCTCAGGGTCTTCCTTGTCATCGCCGACAGTTTGCAGCAGAAAGACGGCGAGCCCCCCATGCCCACCACGGGGGTTATTCTTCCCTCGGGAAACACTCTTCGGGTCAAGAAGATATTTCTCAATAAAACCTTGACAGATGAAGAGGCCAAAGTCATAGGTGAGTACTCGCTGTAATAAATCAGCCACTTTGGGAAGACTTTTGAGCCTGCGTGCCATCAGAGGAAGGAGGCATGTATTTGCCAACTACGTTGGTTGCAGCCTACACAGTGACAGCTCGTGGACCTGTTTGTAAATCTTTGTATCTTCCTGTCAAGAGTCTCCTCACACACCATGGTGAGTTCAAGGCCAGCCTGGGCTAGAGTGAGACCTATCTCAAAACAAACAAAAAGAGTCTTCTCACAGGATGCTCTTGACTGCATTGTATCCTTTCTTCAAATTAATGTGAATCTCAGCCGGGCGTGGTGTCACACACCTTGAATCCCAGCATGCGGGAGACAGAGGTAGGAGGATCCATGTGAGTTTGAGGCCACCCTGAGACTACATAGTGAAATCCAGGTCAGCCTGAGCTAGAGTGAGACCCTACTTGAAAAACCAAAAAAAAACAAAAAAAAAAAAAAAAAAAAAAAAAAATTAATGTGAGTCTCTGCCTAATTTTATACAATATGCTGAAGCTGGTTGTCAGGGAGAAAAATACACCATTGAAACACCTCCTTTTTTGTCAGCACTAAGCTAATATTTACAGATCAGGAGGGCTTTTATCACAGGAAGTAATCCTTAATTAAATTTATTTATTTATTTTATTTATTTTATTTTTTATTTTTTGGTTTTTCGAGGTAGGGTCTCACTCTAGCTCAGGCTTAGGCTGACCTGGAATTCACTATGAAGTCTCAGGGTGGCTTTGAACTCATGGCAATCCTCCTACCTTTGCCTCCCAAGTGCTGGGATTAAAGGCATGTGCCACCATGCCTGGCTCCTTATTTTTTTTTTAAATAAGAGAGGGATAAAGAGGTAAATAGAGAAAGAGAGTGAAAACAGGCACACCTGGGCCTCTAGCCCCACTGCAAAGGAAGTCCACCATTTGTGCCACCATGTGCATCTGGCCTACATGGGTACCAAGGAATCGAACCTGGGTCCTTAGGTTTTGCAGGCAAGCATCTTAACCACTAACCCATCTCTCCAGCTCCTCCTTTTCGGGGGGGGGTGACTCAAGGTAGGGTCTCACTCTAGCCCAGGCTGACCTAGAATTATGTAGTCCCAGGGTGCCCTCGAACTCATGGCAATCCTCCTATCAAGGCATGCACCACCACACCTGGCCCTTATTCATTTTCTGACATCATAATAACTAAGGTTTTCCCCCCCAGGAATGTCAGTTTACTATCCTCAAGTAAGAAAAGCATTAGACAGCATCCTGCGACACTTGGACAAAGAAGTTGGAAGACCAATGTGTATGACGAGTGTGCAGATGTCCAATAAGGAGCCTGAGGATATGATTACGTACGTGGCACCTGACTTCTCCTTGTTGCTGTTAGAGTTTTCATGAGCACATGGTTGATTCTTGCTCGCCTGTTCCCTTCCTTTCTCTTTTAGAGTTCTCCTATGTTGCCATCTGCTAAAGTTTGTTTTTGTTTTTTAATTTGAGAGAGATAAAGAGGCAGAGTGAGAGAGAAAGGGAAAGATAGAGAAAGGGCGTGCCAGGGCCTCTAGTTATTGCAAACAAACTCCAGAAACATGGTCCACCTGCACAGCTGGCTTACATGGGTCCTAGAGAATCGAACCTGGGTCCTTAGGTCTCACAAGCGGGCGCCCTAACCACTGAGCCATCTCTCCAACCCTGCTACAGGTTTCAATGCAGGGATTTCTTCCACTGACCTCATTTTTATTCAATGTTAGGACACACTCATGTATATAACCAATCACCCTGGGTCCCAACCTTATTTATTGTCAGTAACAAGGCTTTATGTTTATTCCATGAGTGATAAGTCCTGGTTATCCTCAGACACATATGGTATAATCTGTTTATTAAGTCAAACATGCAATGATTAGAAAGGAAATAAAGAAAAGAAAGAAAGAAAGAAAGAAATCCTGCCAATCTGAGCTCTTAGGCTTTGTCTCCTTGAACTTGAGAACCCAGAGGGATGATGGGTGGACAAGCTTTTTAGAGACAGGAAGTACCTCATCCCACCTCTCCCCCGAGTTGGTGGTCATGTGTCATTCCATCTATCTCCTTGTGCTCAGGGACGTATTTTATGCCAGCTGCTGCTATTGTCTGCCACAAAGTATCGAAAGGTCCTCGATCAGGGAGATTTTCCAGTGTTAATGTTTGCATTATAGATCAGGGAATACCAGTTCGGATGTCTGTCTCTGAGTTATTTAATACCCAGTTGTTGTATACTGTTATTTATTCTAATGTCCTAAGAGTTTGTTGAATGTGAACATTTTCTCTGCGTGACTTCCTGGGACATCTTCCTGTTTTCACCACAACCGCTTCTCCCACTAATGTCAACATGCTGCTTCCAGTTCCTCTGTCTCTTTCTTACTCTCTCCACTAATGTCAACATGGGGTTTCCAGTTCCTCTGTCTCCTTCTTACTCTCTCCACTAATGTCAACATGCTTCCTGCTTCCAGTTCCTCTCCAGTTCCTCTGTCTCTTTCTTACTCTCTCCACTAATGTCAACATGTTGCAGTTCCAGTTCCTCTGTCTCTTTCTTACTCTGTCCACTAATGTCAACATGGGGCTTCCAGTTCCTCTGTCTCTTTCTTACTCTCTCCACTAATGTCAACATGCTGCTTCCAGTTCCTCTGTCTCCTTCTTACTCTCTCCACTAATGTCAACTCTGTCTCTTTCTTACTCTCTCCACTAATGCATGGGGTTTCCAGTTCCTCTGTCTCTTTCTTACTCTCTCCACTAATGTCAACATGGGGCTTCCAGTTCCTCTGTCTCTTTCTTACTCTCTCCACTAATGTCAACATGGGGTTTCCAGTTCCTCTGTCTCTTTCTTACTCTCTCCACTAATGTCAACATGCTGCTTCCAGTTCCTCTGTCTCTTTCTTACTCTCTCCACTAATGTCAACATGGGGCTTCCAGTTCCTCTGTCTCTTTCTTACTCTCTCCACTGATGTCAACATCCAGTTCCTGTTCCAGTTCACTAATGTCTCTTCAGTTCCTCTTCTCTTTCTTACTCTCTCCACTAATGTCAGCATGCTGCTTCCAGTTCCTCTGTCTCTTTCTTACTCTCTCCATTAATGTCAACATGCTGCTTCCAGTTCCTCTGTCTCTTTCTTACTCTCTCCACTAATGTCAACATGGGGCTTCCAGTTCCTCTGTCTCTTTCTTACTCTCTCCACTAATGTCAACATGGGGCTTCCAGTTCCTCTGTCTCTTTCTTACTCTCTCCACTAATGTCAACATGCTGCTTCCAGTTCCTCTGTCTCTTTCTTACTTTCTCCACTGATGTCAACATGCTGCTTGCAGTTCCTCTGTCTCTTTCTTACTCTCTCCACTAATGTCAGCATGCTGCTTCCAGTTCCTCTGTCTCTTTCTTACTCTCTCCATTAATGTCAACATGGGGTTTCAGTTCCTCTGTCTCTTTCTTACTCTCTCCATTAATGTCAACATGCTGCTTCCAGTTCCTCTGTCTCTTTCTTACTCTCTCCACTAATGTCAACATGCTGCTTCCAGTTCCTCTGTCTCTTTCTTACTCTCTCCACTAATGTCAACATGGGGCTTCCAGTTCCTCTGTCTCTTTCTTACTCTCTCCACTAATGTCAACATGGGGCTTCCAGTTCCTCTGTCTCTTTCTTACTCTCTCCACTGATGTCAACATGCTGCTTCCAGTTCCTCTGTCTCTTTCTTACTCTCTCCAGCCCAGCACTAAGTTGGTGCAGTTCCTCTGTCTCTTTCAACTCCATTTCTCCTGCAGCTCTGGTAATATCTCCACTAATGTCAACATGCTGCTTTTCACTTCCGTTGCATTTTGATTTTGGTCTTTAACATAAGTCAACGTGGGGCTTCCAGTTCCTCTGTCTCTTTCTTACTCTCTCCACTGATTAATCCAGATCTCCAGCCCAGCAGGGTTGGTGGTTTGATTCCCTAGCAGCTCTGGTAAAGCAGATGCACGTTGCATTTTGATTTTGGTCTTTAACATGCATCTGAGGACCCAGGTTTGATTGAGCAGCCAAGATGGCCTGGCATGCATCTGGAGTTTGATTGAGCAGCCTCTCTATCTTCCTCTCTCTTTCTTTCTAATAAATAAATAAAAGTATTTTTAATTTTTAAAAAATATTTTTATTCATTTGAGAGAGGCCGGGGGGGTGGGAGAATGGGTATGCCAGGGCCTCTAGCCACTTCAAACGAACTCCAGATGCATGCACCACCTTGTGCATCTGGCTTATATGGGTCCTGGGGAATTGAACCTGGGTCCTTTGGCTTTGCAGGCAATTGCCTTAACCACTAAGCCATCTCTCCAGCTCCCAAAATAAAATATTTTTTAAAAGAATATTATTGATAAAGTAATAACTGAAAACCTTACCTTAAAATATAGACTAAAGTAAAAACCAGTTTATCAAGAGATTAGACATTTAAAATAAAATGTTGGGGGGCTAGAAAGATGACTCAATGGCTAAAGGTACTTGCTTGCATAGCCTGATACACAAACTACAGGATGCATTTGGAGTTTGTTTTGTTTGAAATGGCAAGATACCCTGGTACACCTATTCTTTCTCTCTCAAGTAAATAAATAAAAATAAGGGCTGGAGAGATGGTTCCGTGGTTAAGGCGCTTGCCTGCAAAGCCAAAGGACCAAGGTTTAATTCCCCAGCACCCACATAAGCCAGATG
Source organism: Orientallactaga sibirica (assembly GCA_036365145.1). NCBI lineage: Eukaryota > Metazoa > Chordata > Mammalia > Rodentia > Dipodidae > Orientallactaga > Orientallactaga sibirica. Next base: position 17,090,744 of record JAEOAD010000040.1, read on the forward strand.
CACAAGGTGACGCATGCATCTGGAGTTCATTTGCAATGGAGTACCTATTCTCTGTTTTTCCCTCTTTCTCTCTCTCCCCATCTCTCTCTCAAATAAATAAGCAAATAAAAGTAAAATGTGACATAATAATAAGAACTAGAGTTATGAAATGATGGTAAGAAGTTATACTAGAAGGATTGGTGATGTAGTTCAGTGGTAGACCGCCTCCCCTGCTTACCATGTACAAGGGCCTGAGTCACGTCCTTAGCACCCCCTTCATACACATGTATAGTAGAATTAAATTATATTTAGTCTCTGCTTTTGAAAAGCCAGGATTTTACAAACTCTGTACATTTTATTGCATAACATTTAAAAACATATATTTTTATGTGCATCACAAGAGAACAAGAACAAGCAAGCAATATGAACAGTGATATATAAAAATATGATTGTAAAGCATTGTTAGTATAGGATATTAAATTTTAAAAATTGGCTCCAAAGGACAATTGATATTTAGATATTTAATAATAACAACACTGGTATTTATATTAGTAACCAGTATTTAGTCATGTTTGTTGACTGGTAAACTATCAAAATATTTAATTAAGTTTGTTAATATTAAAATAATTATAATTTCTGGGACTGGAGAGATGGCTTAGAAGTTGAGGCACTTGCCTGTGAAGCCTAAGGACTCAGTTTTGATTCCCCAGTACCCACATGAGCCAGATACACAAAGTAGCATATGTGTCTGGAGTTTGTTTGCAGTGGCTAGAGGCCCTGGTGTGCCCATTCTCACTCTCTCTCAAATAAATAAAAGATTTTTTTAAAAAATTATAATTGTTAAGCTTATTCTCTACTTAGTAAAGGTAATTACTAACTGCCCTTTTGTCCTGAATGACCTCCATTCTTTTGTCTTTTATGGGCTGATCAACATCTGCAGTGTGTACATGCTGTGTTCATGCTAAATGCATCAATAACGACTTTTGCAAATGTGATTTCATTGTCCAGTATGTGTATTACATTTCCTATTACATCTTCTGTGGTCTCTTTTTCAGGGGAGAAAGAAAACCCAAAATTGATTTGTTTAGAACTTGTATTGCTGCAATTCCAAGGTTAATCCCCGATGGCATGAGCAGAACTGACCTCATTGAGTTGTTAGCGAGGTAAGTGCGATGACTGCCTGCTCAGCTCAGCGCTGCAGAGGCAGTAGAAAAGGCGTCTTTACAAATGTTTATTTGGGGGCTGGAGAGATGGCTTAGTGGTTAAGGTGTTTGCCCAGGAAAGCCTAAGAATGCTTGTTCTCCAGGTCCCAGGTATAGCCAGACGCAAAGGTGATGCAAGCGCACAATTTTGCACATGTGCACAAGGGGGCGCATGTGTCTGGAGTTCTTTCATAGTGGCTTAGAGGTCCTCACATGCCCATGCTCTCTCTCTCTCTTTTTTTCTCTGCCTCTTCCTGTTTCTCTCAAAAATAAAATAAAATAAAATAAAAAATATTTTTTAAAATGCTTATTTGGGCTGGAGAGATAGCTTAGTGGTTAAGGTGCTTGTCTGAGAAACCTAAGGACCCACGTAAGCCAGATAGATACACAAGGTGGCACATGCATCTGGAGTTCGTTGGCAGCAGCTAAAATCCCTGGCATGCTCATTCATTCTATCTCTCTTTTTCTCCCTCCCTCCCTCCCCCTTCCTCCCTCTTTCTCTGTCTCTAATAAATAAATAATAAGATGAATATTCCTTTACTTGTGGGGAGGGGCACACCCATGCCTCAGCATGCATATCAGAAGACAACTTTGACAATTCTACATTCCACCTTGTTTGAGACAGTCTCTTGCAGCTGCAAATGAACTCCCAGACTTTGACAAATGCATGTCACACGAGCTGACCCTCCAGCTTCTCATTCTCCTGGCCCCGCCTCCCTTTGTCATAGGGGCATTGGGATCACAGATGCGTACGTCACCCTGCATCCAGCTTCATGTGGGTGCTGGGGAATTGAACCCTGGGCTAGCAGGCTTTGTAGGCAAGCACCTTTAACTGCTATTCCATCATCTCCTGAGCCCCAGTAGAGACATTCTTTTTTTTTTTTTTTTTTTTTTTTTTTTTTGCGAGGTAGGGTCTCACTCTAGCCCAGGCTGACCTGGAATTCATTCTGTATTCTCAGGGTGGCCTCGAACTCATGGTGATCCTCCTACCTCTGCCTCCCGAGTGCTGGGATTAAAGGCGTGAGCCACCACGCCCAGCCAGTAGAGACATTCTTAATTCATTTGGTTTACTTTCTTAGTTCCCACTTCTTTTCTCCAGAAACATGGTCCACCTGCAGCTGGCTTACATGGAGTCCTAGAGAATGCAGACCCTGGGTCCTTAGGTCTCTGGCGGGCGCCCTAGCCACTGGGCCATCTCTCAGCCCTACTACAGGTTTTCAATGCAGGGATTTCTTCCACTGGCCTCATTTTTATTCAATGTTAGGACACACTCATGTATATAACCAATCACCCTGGATTTAACCTTATTTTATTATCAGTAACAGGGCTTTATGTTTATTCCATGAATGATAAGTCCCACCAGATTTATCCTCAGACACATAGTATAATCTGTTTATTAAATCCGACATGCAATGATTAGAAATAAAGAAAGAAATAAAAATAAAACCAGGAAACAAATATTTTGAGCTGGAGAGATGAATGAACTTGAGAACCTTGCCTGTAAATAAAGGACAGGTTTGAGTCCCAGGACCCATCCACAGATTCTGAGTTGGTGGTCATGTGTCTAGTTCATTCTATCAGCTGGAGGCCCAGTGTTCCCATTTATGCCAGTGTCTCTCTTTCTCCTCTCTCTCTCTCTCTCTCTCTCTGTAAACAAATAAAATTTTTAAAAAGAAACAAATACTTAGGACTGGAGTATCAAGGTACCTTAACCCCTGAAAACCTGACAGCCTGAGTTTAGTTCTCAATGCCCAGTTGTTGTATACTGTTATTTATTCTAATGTCCTGGGTTATTTGTTGAATGGAGAACAGAATTCCCTTCACCCCCACTCCCGACATTCCTCCTCATTGTGTCATTACAACCCCATTTCACTAATGTACATAAATTAATTTAGAAGTTCCTCTGAGATTTTCTTACTCCTCATTTGAAGTTCTCTAAAGGATGGGGAGTCCAGTTCCTCTGTCTGGAAACCTCTGCTCACCACTTTGTCAACATTGGCTTCCAGAGATTTCTAAATTCTTCTTACTTCCTTCCACCATGTCAACATGCTAACCCCAGTTCCTCTCCTGACATTTTATCTCTCCATTGATGTCAACATGCTGCAATAAGTGAATTTACATTTTATTTTTGGCCTTTTTGAGTGTCAACATGGGCTTCCCCCAGTTCCTCAAGCTGACTTCACTCACTCATAATGACCTGGGGCTTCCAGTGATCCTACCTCTGCCTCTTAATTGCTGGCTAATTCAACATGCTGCTTCCAGTTCCTCAGTGATATTTTATATATTTACTTGTGTCAACATGTCAGAGCACTTCCTCTGTCTCTTCTTACTCTTTCACTTTTGAAAACAGAATTAGAAAATGACCTTCAAATTTCCTTACCTTCCACTAATGTCAACATGATAGGAATTAACAGTCTTTCAATATGATAGGAGAACTAATGTCAACATGGGAAAGAAAGTTGCTCAGACTGTCCCTCATCATTTTACCTTTTTTTTTAAAGTATTTTTAAAGATATTCTATTTATTTGACCTGATGTCAAGTGGGCACGCCAGTTCCTCCAGCCACCTTCTTCTTATTCCCACTAATGTCAACCTTGTACATCCTGGCTTCCTAGGTCTCCCTCTCTTACCCCGGTAATGTCTTCATGTTGCTTCCAGTTCTGCCCTTTCAAGCCATTTTCTCCACTAAGTCCATCATCATTTACCTTTCTTCCAGTTCCAATAAGTATCAAGTAAGGCAACCAGTTCCTCTTGTTTTTCTAGTTCTCCACTGATGTCAAATGGTGATGGCCAGTTCATATCTGGTCTCACCTGCATCCACCAATAGGAGCTGTAGGAGGACTGTGAGTTTAGAAGGCAGCTTAGGCTCCACTAGGGGAACTAAAAAACTTCCAGAACACTGTTCTGAATGGACTCCATCCAGCATACTCAATGTTGCTACCAGTTCCTGGTTCTTTTTACTTCTCCACTGTTAATGTTATTCAGTCTCTTCTGGGTCTTTCTTGTTTCCATTTCAACATGGGAACTGTTCCTCAGAGCTCGTCTTCATCACTTATGTATCAACATGGGTAATAGATCTTTCTTTTTTTTTTTTTTTTTGGTTTCAACATGGGGTCTCACTCTCTCAGGCTGACCTGAAATTCACTCTTGTAGTCTCCCATGGTGGCCTTGAACTCGCGCGATCCTCAACCTTACCTCCCAAGTAATGGGATTAATGGGGCTTCCAGTTCCTCTGTCTGCTTTTTTTTTTTTAATTTCATTATTTTTATTATTTTTATTTATTTTTGGAGAGAGAGACTAATGTCAAGAATGGGGGCTTCCAGTCTCTCAGCTGCTGTCTTACCTCTCCACTAATGTCCCCTTGTGGTTTCCAGTTCCTCTGCCCCCTTTTCACTTTGCATCTGGCTAGGCATGGACCTCCAGTTCCGCTGGAGGTGGAACTAAGCGTTCTTACTGATGCCACAGGCGCCCCTTGCAGTTCTAAGCCATCTCCAGCCTTACTGCTTTTTAAATCTTAACATTATGTTTTCCAGTTCCTCTGTCTTTTTCAGAATCTGTCCACTAATGCCAGGCATATTCACCAGTTCTCTGCATCTGGCTTTATGTCTCCAGGTGATGTCAACATGCTGAGTTGCAGACTCCGTTCCTTTCCACTTTTAGCCACTAATGTCAGCATGCCCCTTGATTTTGACCTCTGTCTCTTTCCTTTCCCAACTTCACTCCATGTCAGCATGCTGACCTTGAACCCCCTGATCCTCTTGCCTCTACCTCCCAAATTCTGGGATTACAAGCATGTCACTTCTTTACTCTTAGCCAAATATTGCCAGTTCTTTTCCAGTTCCCTCCTGTCTGATTGAACCTCTCCACCTGCCAACGTACTTCCAGTTGCTCTGTAGCCCTTTCTTACTTTCCTTCTTATTTTCAACGTGGGTCTTATTAAATTGCCCTGTTCCTTTCTTAATTCACTTGATGTCAACCTTCTCCAGTAGCTGGGATTATCTGCATGTATTTTCTCAGCACCAGCAGGGTTGGTGTCTTGGACTCAGTTTTCTCCTTTACTTCTCAAGATATGCCAGTGGAGTTGAGTAGTTAAGCCTTTGATACAAATGAGGAGGTTTAAATGTGGGCAGACCTGGTGATTACAGATAATGGCACCCAGGTTTGCTCCAGCACTCGCGTGAAAGCTAGATGCACCTCTCCCAATGCATCTGAGTTTCTTCCTCCGCTCTCTGCCCCTGTCCATGCCCCGCCTCCATCTCCCTCATTCCTTCCCTCTTTTCTAATAAATAGTAACTTTATTTTTGTTTTTTGATTTTTATTCAAGAGGAGAAAGAGGCCGTGTGGAGAATGGGTATGCCAGGGCTCTAGCCACTTCCAAATCTTAACTCAAATGCATGCACCACCTTGGCCATCTGGGCTTTATATGGGTCCTGGGGAATTGAACTTTGGGTCTTTGGCTTTGCAGGCACTTGCCTTAACCACCAAGCCATCTCTCCAGCTCCAAAATAAAATATTTTTTAAAAGAATATTATTGATAAAGTCATAACTGAAACCTTACCTAAAATATAGACAAAGTAAACTAGTTTATCAAGAGATTAGACATTTAAAAATAAATGTTGGGGGCTAGAAAGACCAATGGCTAAAGGTACTTGCTTGTGATAGCTCCTGATACACAAACCACAGGATTACCTTATTGTTTTGTTTGAAATGGCAAGATACCCTGGTACACCTATTCTTCTCTCTCAAGTAACAACAAAAATAAGGGCTGAGATGGTTCCAGTGGTTAAGGCTTTGCCTGTGCCAAGGATCAAGGTTTAATTCCCAGCACTCCATAAGCTAGGATGCACAAGGTGACTACGCATCTGGAGTTCATTTGCAATTTTTATACCTATTCTCTATTTTCCACTCTCTTTCTCTCTCTCCCCATCTCTCTCTCAAATAAATAAGCAAATAAAAGTAAAATGTGACATAATAATAAGAACTAGAGTTATGAAATGATGGTAAGAAGTTATACTGGAAGGATTGGTGATGTAGTTCAGTAGTGAACCGCCTCCCCCTGCTTACCATGTGCAAGAGGGCCTGGAGTCGTCCTTAGCACCCCTTCATACACGTGTATAGTGCGATTAAATTATATTTAGTCTCTGCTTTTGAAAGCCAGGATTTTACAAACTCTGTACATTTTATTGCATAACATTTAAAAACATATATTTTTATAGTGCATCACAGAGAACAAGAACAAGCAAGCAATATGAACAGTGATATATAAAAATATGATTATAAAGCATTATTATTATAGGATGTTAAATTTTAAAAATTGGCTCCAAGGACAATTGATATTTAGATATTTAATAATATGTACTGGTATTATAATAGTAACAGTATTTAGTCATGTTTGTTGACTATTAGAAGCTATCAAAATATTTAATTAAGTTTGTTAATATTAAAATAATTATAATTTCTAGGACTGGAGAGATGGCAGAATTGAGGCACTGCCTGTAAACCTAAGGACTCAGTTGATTCCCAAATGCCCACATGAGCCAGATACACAAAGTAGCATATGTGTCTAGGTTGTTTGCAGTGGCTAGAGGCCCTGGTGTACCCCATTCTCACTCTCTCTCAAATAAATAAAAGATTTTTAAAAAATTATAATTATTAAACTTATTCTCTACTTAGTAAGTAATTACTAACTGCCCTTTGTCCTGAATGACCTCCATTCTTTTGTCTTTTATGGGCTGATCAACATCTGCAATTAATGTGCATGCTGTGTGTTCATGCTAAATGCATCAATATGACTTTTGCAAATGTGATTTCATTGCTCAGTATATTACACTTCCTATTACATCTTCCTTGGTCTCTTTTTTTCAGGGAAAAGCCCAAAATTGATTTGTTTAGAACTTGTATTGCTGCAATTCCAAGGTTAATCCGATGGCATAGGCAGAACTGACCTCATTGAGTTGTTAGCGAGGTAAGTGCGGTGTGCCTGCTCAGCTCAGGCGCTGCAGAGGCAGTAGAAAGCGTCTTTGGAAATGTTTGTTGGGGCTGGAGGATGGCTTAGTAGTTAGATGTTGCCAGAAGCCTAAGAATGCTTGTTCTCCAGGTCCCAGAGTATAGTGGACGCCAAGGTGATGCAAGCGCGCACAATTTTGCACATGTGCACAAGGGGCGCATCGTCTGGAGTTCTCATAGTGGCAGAGGTCCCTCCCTTGCCCATGCTCTCTCTCTCTCTCTTTCTCTACCTCTTCCTGTTTCTCTCAAAAATAAAATAAAATAAAATAAAATAAAATATTTTAAAATGCTTATTTGGGCTGGAGAGATATTAGCTTAGTGGATTAAAGTGTTATCAGGAAACCTAAGGACCAATAAGCCAGATGATACACAAGGTAGCACATGCATCTAGGAGTTAGGTGGCAGCAGCTAAAATCCTAGCATGCTCATTCATTCTATCTCTCTTTTCTCCCTCCCTCCCTCCCCCTTCCCTCCTCTTTCTCTGTCTCTAATAAATAAATAATAAGATGAATATTCCTTTACTTGTAGGGAGAGAGCACCCATGCCTCAGCATGCATATCAAGAGAACAACTGACAATTCTACTATTCCACATGTTTTGAGACAGTCTCTTGCAGCTGCAAATGACTCCAGACTGTGATACATGTCACACGAGCTGACCCTCCAGCTTCTCATTCCTAGCCCGCCTCCCTTTTATCATAGGGGCATTGGGATCACAGATGCGTGCGTGCCTGCGTCAGCTTCTGTGTGGGTGCTGATTGAACCCTGGAGCTGTGGGCTTTGCAGGCAGCACCTTTAACTGCTATTCCATATCTCCTGGCCCAGTAGAGACATTCTTAATTCATTTGGTTTACTTTCTTAGTTTCCACTTCTTTTATTTATTTTATTTATTTTATTTTTTTTTTTTTTTGGTTTTTGAGGTAAGAATTCTCTCTGGCCCAGGCTGACCTGGAATTCACTATATGATCTCAGGGGTGGCCTCGAACTCAGGAGCAATCCTCTTACCTCTGCCTCACGAGTGCTAGGATTAAAGGTGTGCGCCCACCACACGTGGCTCCCACTTCATTTTTAAAAAGAATTTATTTGTTATTTATCTATTTGAGAGAGACAATGGGTGCACTAGGCCTCTAGCCTCTACAGAGACAAAACTCAGATGCATGCAAGGTACCTGTGCATCTGGCTTTACATGGGTACTGGGAAATTGAACCTGGGTCCTTAGCTTTTGCAGGCAAGTGCCTTAACCACTGAGCCATTGCTCCAGCTGCCCATTTATTTTTAACTTTGATGTTCTTCTAGAACTCCCTTTAAGTCCTGTTTTATGGTTTCCTGTCTACTAATAGTTCACTGGATTGATACAATGAGCACCTCCGTGTGCAGACTTCACCAGTGTTTGCCCGTCAAGTTAGGATGGTGATCATGCTCACTGTTGTTGTTGTTCTTGTTGTTGTTGTTTCCTCCTTTGGCAGAGAGCCTACAGTGTTCAGGTTATTAGCTTTCCTCTCCAGTAGGCATGACATAATTCTATACATTGAATAAATAACATGGCAACTAAACTTAAATACTAGCTCTCAAGCAACTGTCCATCGTGAGTGATGGCTGGTTGAAAATCTGTTGTGTGAATGCTCTGCATAAAGGGTCAGCAAGTCAGGCTGGAGAGATGGCTTAGCAGTTAAGGCACTTACCTGCAAAGCCAAAGGACCCAGGTTCAATTCCCCAGGACCCACATAAGCCAGATGTACAGGTAGCGTGCGTGCATCTGGAGCTCATTTGCCATGGCTAAAGCCTTGACCCACCCTTTCTCTCCCCACTCTCTTTCTCTCTAAAATAAAATAAAACAAGGAAAATAAAACGATCATCAAGTGAAGGACCAGTCAATGTTCTCGGTGTTGCAGGTCAGAGTGTGTCTGGAGTCGGCCTGTCTGCCCTTGCAGTCCCAAATGGCAGAGAGCATGTTGCAGGAGAGGATCTGGTGTTAAGCCAGGGCCACACTTGGCTGGCCCCATGCTAGATGGAAGATAGAGTGGAAGTGGCTGGAATAGAGCAAGATGCTTGACTATATTGAGATGTTGGCTGGCTGCCCGGCACTCAGCACTGCGCCTCCTATTAACCTCTCAGTAACGGAGCCGTGAAGAGAGACCACAGCAACCCTTCGACCCTGCTTGGAAATACCTGGTGTTCCACAGCCAAGCTGCAGCCTGCCTTAACTGTAGGGATTCGGGTTAGACTGGTATTTGTCTCTCGTGAGGTGACAAAGGGGGTGACTTTGAAACTGTCAATCCATGAGTTCCTTCCACTCTGTCCCTTAGTTTACGTTTTGTGGTACTGAATTGAACCACGGCCTGTGCATGTCTAGAAGTTCTCTACTACTCAGCTGCATACACGTTTAGGAAACACGTCTCACTAAGCTGCCCAGGTTGGCCTTAGATTTGCATATCCCAAGCAGACCTGAACCTGTGATTCTCCTTCTGCAGCCTCCTGGGTACTTAGAATTGGATGCCTGAGCCACCAGACCTGGCTGTCTCTTCACTTTGCTTGGATCAGGGTACATGTCCTTAATCTAAGCCCTCAGGAGGCAGAGATAGGAAAATCATGAGGCCAGTACTATACGTGATGGACTGTCTCCAAATAAAATAAATAAAATAAAAATAGATGGCAGAGTCACAAAGTTTACGTCAGCATTAGGAATTGAAACTATTTATAACATTCTTTCCTGGAGAGCAACAAATAGTGACTGTTCAGTTCTATTTTGTCTCCTTTCCTCTCAGCTTAACACACCTACACCTCTGTGTCAGGTGAACCAACAGGTGCGTGTCCCATAACACGCTAGAGGAGCTGCAGCTAAGAGAGGGCGGAAGCGGCGCCCCTGATGGAGCTCTGAACTGTGAACTTGGTCATCATTTACGAACCAATGTACTTCAGTGCTAGGAAGATCCTAACCTCACGTGCTTACGTCCCTTGCCTCTGTTGTTTGAATTGTGACAGCTAACTCTTCCTTACTGAAAAGCAAGGGAAAGCGGGCGGGGCTGGAGCATGCATCAATGGTTAAGGTTATTAGGCTACAAAGCCTAATAACTTGGGTTTGATTCCCAGTGAGAAACCTAAGGACCCACGTAAGCCAGATAGATACACAAGGTGGCACATGCATCTGGAGTTCGTTGGCAGCAGCTAAAATCCCTGGCATGCTCATTCATTCTATCTCTCTTTTCTCCCTCCTCCTCCTCCCCTTCCTCCCTCTTTCTCTGTCTCTAATAAATAAATAATAAGATGAATATTCCTTTACTTGTGGGGAGGGGCACACCCATGCCTCAGCATGCATATCAGAAGACAACTTTGACAATTCTATATTCCACCTTGTTTGAGACAGTCTCTTGCAGCTGCAAATGAACTCCCAGACTTTGACAAATGCATGTCACACGAGCTGACCCTCCAGCTTCTCATTCTCCTGGCCCCGCCTCCCTTTGTCATAGGGGCATTGGGATCACAGATGCGTACGTCACCCTGCATCCAGCTTCATGTGGGTGCTGGGGAATTGAACCCTGGGCTAGCAGGCTTTGCAGGCAAGCACCTTTAACTGCTATTCCATCATCTCCTGAGCCCCAGTAGAGAGGGTCTCACTCTAGCCCAGGCTGACCTGGAATTCAATTTCATTTGTGATCCTTACCTCTGCCTAGTGCTGGGATTAAAGGCGTGAGCCACCACGCCCAGCCAGTAGAGACATTCTTAATTCATTTGGTTTACTTTCTTAGTTCCCACTTCTTTTTATTTATTTTTATTTTTTTTTTTTTTTGGTTTTTTGAGGTAAGGTCTCTCTCTGGCCCAGGCTGACCTGGAATTCACTATGTAGTCTCAGGGTGGCCTCGAACTCAGGGCAATCCTCTTACCTCTGCCTCCCGAGTGCTGGGATTAAAGGTGTGCACCACCACACGTGGCTCCCACTTCATTTTTTTAAAAGAATTTATTTGTTTATTTATCTATTTGAGAGAGAGAATGGGTGCACCAGGGCCTCTAGCCTCTACAGACAAACTCCAGATGCATGCAGTACCTTGTGCATCTGGCTTTACATGGGTACTGGGAAATTGAACCTGGGTCCTTAAGCTTTGCAGGCAAGTGCCTTAACCACTGAGCCATTGCTCCAGCTGCCCATTTATTTTTAACTTTTGATGTTCTTCTAGAACTCCCTTTAAGTCCTGTTTTATGGTTTCCTGTCTACTAATAGTTCACTGGATTGATACAATGAGCACCTCCGTGTACGGGCTTCACCAGTGTTTGCCCCGTCCAGTTAGGATGGTGATCATGCTCACTGTTGTTGTTGTTCTTGTTGTTGTTGTTTCCTCCTTTGGCAGAGCCTACAGTGTTCAGGTTATTAGCTTTCCCTCCAGTAGGCATGACATAATTCTATACATTGAATAAATAACATGGCAACTAAACTTAAATACTAGCTCTCAAAAGCAACCATCCATACGTCAAGGTGATGGCTGGTTGAAAATCTGTTGTGTGAATGCTCTGCATAAAGGGTCAGCAAGTCAGGCTGGAGAGATGGCTTAGCAGTTAAGGCACTTACCTGCAAAGCCAAAGGACCCAGGTTCAATTCCCCAGGACCCACATAAGCCAGATGTACAAGGTAGCGTGCGTGCATCTGGAGCTCATTTGCCATGGCTAAAAGCCTTGACCCACCCTTTCTCTCCCCACTCTCTTTCTCTCTAAAATAAAATAAAACAAGGAAAATAAAACGATCATCAAGTGAAGGACCAGTCAATGTTCTCGGGTGTTGCAGGTCAGAGTGTGTCACAAGTCGGCCTGTCTACCCTTGCAGTCCCAAATGGCAGAGAGCATGTTGCAGGAGAGGATCTGGTGTTAAGCCAGGGCCACACTTGGCTGGCCCCATGCTAGATGGAAGATAGAGTGGAAGTGGCTGGAATAGAGCAAGATGCTTGACTATATTGAGATGTTGGCTGGCTGCCCGGCACTCAGCACTGCGCCTCCTATTAACCTCTCAGTAACGGAGCCGTGAAGAGAGACCACAGCAACCCTTCGACCCTGCTTGGAAATACCTGGTGTTCCCACAGCCAAGCTGCAGCCTGCCTTAACTGTAGGGATTCGGGTTAGACTGGTATTTGTCTCTCGTGAGGTGACAAAGGGGGTGACTTTGAAACTGTCAATCCATGAGTTCCTTCCGCTCTGTCCCTTAGTTTACATTTTGTGGTACTGAATTGAACCACGGCCTTGTGCATGTCTAGAAGTTCTCTACTACTCAGCTGCATACACGTTTAGGAAACACGGTCTCACTAAGCTGCCCAGGTTGGCCTTGAACTCCCCGCATATCCCAGGCAGACCTGAACCTGTGATTCTCCTTCTGCAGCCTCCTGGGTACTTAGAATTGGATGCCTGAGCCACCAGACCTGGCTGTCTCTTCACTTTTGCTTGGATCAGGGTACATGTCCTTAATCTAAGCCCTCAGGAGGCAGAGATAGGAAAATCATGAGGCCAGTACTATACGTGATGAGACTGTCTCCAAATAAAATAAATAAAATAAAAATAGATGGCAGAGTCACAAAGTTTACGTCAGCATTAGGAATTGAAACTATTTATAACATTCTTTCCTGGGAGAGCAACAAATAGTGACTGTTCAGTTCTATTTTGTCTCCTTTCCTCTCAGCTTAACACACCCTACACCTCTGTGTCAGGTGAACCAGCAAGGTGCGTGTCCCATAACCCCGCTAGAGGGAGCTGCAGCTGAGAGGGGCAGGAGTAGGGCACCCCCTGATGGAGCTCTGAACTGTGAACTTGGTCATCATTTACGAACCAATGTACTTCAGTGCTAGGAAGATCCTAACCTCCATGCTTACGTCCCTTGCCTCTGTTGTTTGAATTGTGACAGCTAACTCTTCCTTACTGAAAAGCAAGGGAAGTGCGGGCGGGCTGGAGACATGCATCAGTGGTTAAGGTTATTAGGCTACAAAGCCTAATAACTTGGGTTTGATTCCCCAGTACCAATGTAAAGCCAGATGCACAAAGTGGTGCATGCATCTGGAGTTTGTTTGCAGTGGCTAGAGGCCCTGGTGTACCCGTTCTCCCTCCCTCCCTCCTTCTCTCTCTCTCTCTCTCTCTCTGCTTGCAAATAATTTTTTTTTAAAGAGACAGCTTGCCAGGCATGATGGCACACGCCTTTAATCCTAACACTTGGGAGGCACAGGTAGGAGGATCGCTGTGAGGTCAAGGCCAGCCTAAGACTACATAGTGAATTCCAGGTCAGCCTGGGCTAGAGTGAGACCCTACTTTGAAAAAACAAAAAATAAAAATAAAAAAAAGAGAAGAAAGCACACAAAATTAAGACATGTTATAAATTTGCAGGCCTCTGTGAAGTCTCTGAGGAAGGTTCATTAATCTCCCACCTTTAATTAGCCAGGTCTCATTGCTGTCACTTCTGCACAATGTGGGGTTAACTCAGGCAGCATATATCCCAGGTGACACAGAAAGGTGTGAGATATATTTATTTATAGTTCCGTGGATTTAAGGGTTATGGAAACAACCTTTAAATTAGCATCCTGAAGCAATGGCACTCTGCTTTCAGCAGCATTTGCTACGATGTCACCACCAGAGACGGAACACTGGGCTCGAGAGACCCTGTTTGCTTACAATGGGCTGACTGGACTGTCAGCACCGCATGGCGCACTCCCAGATCAGTGTGGGTGTCAGACATGTTGTCTTCAGCCTCGCTGTGTGGCTTCTTGAGGACTAATGTGATACCCTACCCAGGGTGCACCGTGTCAGTGTGGATAACTATGTCCTGCCAGTTTCCCTCACGTCCAGGCATGGTGCATTTTAAACATTACCTGCTCATTCATTCAGGCCATTTAAAATATGATAACTGGGCTGGAGAGATGGCTTAGCAGTTAAGGCATTTGCCTGCAAAGCCAAAGGACCCAGGTTCCAGTACCCACATAAGCCATATATACATAAGGTGGTATGTACAACTGGAATTCGTTTGTAGTGGTTAGAGGCCCTGACACACCCATTCTCTCTATCTGCCTTTCTCTCTCTCAAATAGATAATAAAAAAGAATAAAAAATATATATTAAATCTAATAACTAACATTATGTCCAAGATCTTGTATTGTCTTAAAGTCTTTTAACAGTTATTTTATGTATTTTATTCAGTGACTACATTCTGATTTCTTTAGACTTAAATTCTCTGTGCGGCCTCATGTGTTGAGTTGACCCACTTTATTTTCAAAGAATGTACCATTTATGGTGTTATTTCTAAATGTATTCTCATTCTTCAAGAATTATTTCTGTTGATCCCATCCTGATTTATTTTCTTCATAACAAGCCATCTTGTATGTAACTGTCACCTCACCCTTTCTAGTAAAAACAAATATATGTCAGTGCTCAGGTGTGCTATATGGCTGAACATAATTATTTATTTATTTATTTATTTTGGTTTTTTGAGGTAGGGTCTCACTCTGGCCCAGGCTGACCTGGAATTAACTATGTAGTCTCAGGGTGGCCTTGAACTCACGGCAATCCTCCTACCTCTGCCTCCCGAGTGCTGGGATTAAAGGCATGCACCACCACGCCCGGTTTCTAAACATAATTTTTTGTTGATTATGTGGTAGCAGCTGAAGAAGTTTTAAATGGGTTCTGAAACATAATTTTTGTTGATGGCACAATACAGGCCTGGTCCTAGGTAGCAGCTGCAAAAGACAACAGGAAGTGGTTTTAAATGGAATTCTGATATCACCTTTATTCTAAGCCACAGACTTTGGATTAAACTTGGACTTATTTTCCTGGATTAGAGTAAAAATACCAGCTAATATGAATAGATTCTTGTGGGAGTTTAACCAAATAGCTGAGTAACGTAGGAATGAATATCGAGCATGAGTTCCTATCTGCGTACTTCGCACAAAACTTTTAAGGGGACATATTTTCCAGTCCCAATGCTCTGAGGTTTAGATGATAGAACTGTAGGAAGGGCCTCACGGTGTGCTGATGGGATTTTGTTCCGGGCAGGCTAACAATTCACATGGACGAAGAGCTGCGCGCCCTGGCCTTCAACACGCTGCAAGCACTGATGCTGGACTTTCCAGACTGGCGGGAAGATGTTCTATCAGGATTTGTTTATTTTATTGTTCGTGAAGTGACCGATGTCCATCCCACCCTTCTTGATAATGCCGTAAAGATGTTGGTACAATTAATAAACCAGTGGAAGCAAGCAGCCCAAGTGCATCATAGAAACCAGGATTCCCAGGTGCCACATTCTCTCGCGTTGTCCTTTGTGCGCGTGCTCAGTGGTGAATGACAAATGAGGATGTAAATTAACCTAGATTTACTTTCTTAGGCACTTAATGATTTTGATGTGACGTCTGTTCATAATTCTTTTGTATTATACTTTTGATAACTCCTATATTATTCATCAAGTGTTTGTGTCTAACCATTTTAGCCTTCCTTGGGTAATGATTAAATATTAATGGTCAGGCTGGAGAGATGGCTTAGCAGTTAAGGAGTTTGCCTGCAAAGCCAAAAGATCCCGGTTCAGTTCTGCCAAGACCCACGTAAGCCAGATACACAAGGGGGCGCATGCATCTGGAGTTTGTTTGCGGTGGCTGGAAGCCCTGGTGTGCCCATTTCTCTCTCTCCTCTTTCTCTCAAATAAATAAGTAAATAAAAGTTTTTTTTTTTTTTAAAAATGTAATGATCATAGGGAGTGAACTAATTCTCTCCCACATTTAGGGTATTTCCAGTATCTTCACAACTTAATATGATAGGAATCTCTGGTCATCTTTTGATGTAGATTATTGAATTATTGGGGCAAAGGGCCACATGTATATTGTCTGTGCGCCCTAACTAAAAAGATGTTCACATTTTTGATTGATGATGATACTGGTTACGTCATAGAGCCTTGGATGTTTAGAGCTGGACCACAGCCTTTAATGAACATACTGATCAGCAGCACGTGATAACAGTCCTCTGAGTATACAGAACACAGTCCAGTCCTCTCAGTCTTCCATGAAGAAATGTTAGACAAGAGTGATTAAATGGTGTCCTCAAAGCTACAAGTTAGTAAAAGAATGACAAAAGTTAGGTGTATAATTCAGATTTACACCTCAGTGAAATGCAGTGTTCCCTTTGTGGTATGAGGACTGACTGAATCTAGAGACCCGCCCAATTCCTAGGCGAAGGCTTTATCTCTGAACTCGGAACTCTGTCCCAAGACCTCCTTTCACTTTTCATTTTGAGACATGCTCTCACAAACCCACTTGGTATCCCAGACTAGCCTTGAACTTGCGATCCTCTTACTTCAGCCTTCCAAGTTTCTGGGGTGACAGGCCCATGCCAACATACCAGCCCACATTGTAAGTCAAGTACGATTTAAGTTGCATGAGCTGAGATGGGCTTGTTACCAGAATCTCTGTGATTTCTTTTCCTCTCTACTACTTTTTTTGAATGAATGTGTATGTATGTGTATATATACCCCGCCCCTTTTTTTTTTTTTTTTTTTTTTTTTTTTTTTTTTTTTTGGTTTTTTGAGGAAGGGTCTCACTCTAGTCCAGGCTGACCTGGAATTCACTCTGTAGTCTCAGGGTGGCCTCGAACTCATGGCGATCCTCCTACCTCTGCCTCCCAAGTGCTGGGATTAAAGGTGTGCGCCAGCACACCTGGCTTCTACACTTTTTAATTTGATTTATTCTCGACTTCTCTTTATGTTTCAAGCATGGTGTAGCCAACGGGACTTCCCACCCCTCTCCTCTGGAAAGGAGCCCGTATTCCTCTGTGTTCCATGTGGTCGAAGGCTTTGCACTTGTCATTCTCTGTAGCAGTCGACCCGCCACCAGAAGACTAGCTGTCAGTGTCCTTCGGGAAATACGGGCTTTATTTGCACTTTTGGAAATACCTAAGGTAAGAGTTTTTTTAAATTTTTTGATTATTTATTTACAAGAGAATGGGTGCACCAGGGCCTCCTGCCACTGCATATAAAATCTAGACACAAGTACCATTTTGTGCATCTGGCTTTATGTGAGTACTAGGGAATTGAACCTGGACCAACATGCTGTGCGAGAAAGTGCCCTTAGCCACTGAGCCATCTCCTCAGCCCCTAAGGTAAGATTTAGGCATTGCATTTACTAGTCTAACAAAAGTGCTTAAAGACCATCCTTACCCTGTTTCTGTTATTACCATGTAGGTATAACTTATTTTATGACAAAGCCTGTCTTAAGTGGACCTAAACTAACCCCCCTGCCCTCAATTTGTTCACAACAGAAAATTGTAAGAGTGAAGGTTTTTTGGTGGTGGTGTTTGTTTGTTTTCTTTTCTTTTTCAAAGTACTGTTATCATTGTAGCCCAGGCTGACCTGGAACTCACTCTGTAGTCCCATGCTGGCCTCAAACTCACATCGATCCTCCTGCCTCTGCCTCCCAAATTCTGGGATTAAAGGCATGCGCCACCACACCCATGGGAGTGAATTTTTCAGAAATGTTACTCAGTGCCAGCTACTTTCCTTGAATTCTAATTTATTTCAACTTGTGGCATCTGTCTTACAGGGTGATGATGAGTTGGCCATAGATGTGATGGACAGGCTGAGCCCCTCCATTCTTGAGAGCTTCATCCATCTCACAGGGGCTGATCAGGTACGCATGCTTTCATCTTCTCAGCCTTGTGTTGAGACTAAAGGCACATGTATACTCATGCATGTGTTCATACATGTACACGGCAACCTCCTGAACAAATGTAATACATTTGAAAGATTTTTTTGAAACTTATGAAGTGTTTTAGAAGAAAACAAATATTTTAAATTAGTACTTTTTGTGCTCTGGCAGATTCTGATATCCATAGAAGTAAGAATAACTTTACAGTAAAATTCTAATCTTTCTAATCTATGAAGCTGCCTTTAAGTATAATGTCACTGTAGACTATATTTGCCATTTATGACAGCATAAAACAGAAATTTTTTTTTGGTTTTTCGAAGTAGTATCTCACTTTGGCCCAGGCTAACCTGGATTTCACTCTTTAGTCTTAGGATGCCCTCGAACTCACAGCGATCCTCCTACCTTTGCCTCCCAAGTGCTGGGATTAAAGGCATGTGCCACGACACCCAGCATGGATAATATTCTTGATATAGTGATACCAGTTACAATCACATGGGGAAAAGTATTGTTGAAACTCAAAGAAAAAACTTTTATTCTGCTCTTCTGGTAAATATTGTTTGCTTTGTCCTACATGGTTAAGCACAATGGTTGGAGTATATATTCTAAAGTTAAAAAGTTGATAAAAGGGCTGGAGAGATGGCTTAATGGTTAAGATGTTTGCCTGCAAAGCCAAAGGATCCTGGTTCAACTCTCCAGGACCCACATAAGCCAGATGCACAAGGGGGCGCATGCGTCTGGAGTTCATTTGCAATGGCTGGAGGCCCTGGCATGCCCTTTCTCTCTCTCTGTCTCTCTCCCTCCCCCTCTCTCAAATAAATAAACAAAAATGTTTTTGAAATAAAAAAAAATTATGATGTGAATTTTGATTCCACCTTTTTATGAGTCCATGGGCAAGATTTTATATGCTTCTGCCTGACACCTGCCTATTAGAAATACTCAGATGCTACCCACAACCCCGTGCAGGCAGTAATAAAATCTTATAAGCCTAAGACAGGATTAAAAATCTTCACCAGCTCCAGGGAGATGGTGATAGACGCTGAGGACAGTCAAAACTCATCAAAGCAGAAATCTAGAGGTTGCAGGGAGCTCAGCACTAATAGACTTATAACACACCTGTCAGCGTTCAGGGAACATTGAAGAAGAGGGCATGGGAAAATTGTAAGAGGCACAGAGCGGGAAGGAATATCCTGAGGCATTGCCCCCCCCACTACAGAGACTGACTGCTGCATTCATAACCACACAGGGAACACCACTGAGGAGGGCCATCAGGGGGGGTGGGGAAGGGGAGCGGGGAGATGAGAGGGTAACGCAAGGGGAATGTGACCAACATGCAATTAGTTCATACGGCAAAGTTCATAATTAATAGAGAAAGCCTTCACAATTAAAAGAATTTTGTTTAAAAAAATCAAGAATTTTGTTTGAGGTTCTGGAGAGATGGCTTAGCGGTTAAGGCGCTTGCCTGCAAAGCCTAAGAACTCATGTTCAAATCTCCGGGTTACACATAGACAGATGTGAAGATGCACCTCTAGAGAAGGGCCCAAGGCTCTTCTGCAAGGCTTTCATATCTCCAGTGGTTTCAGTTTGCTCATGATTTTTTTTTTTTTTTTTGGAGAGAGGAGAGAAAGCGAGAGACACGAACGTCCCCTTGTGGGCAAGTGTGGCATTGCGCCCTTGCGTCACTGCATCAGGCTAAACATGGGACCTGGAGAATCGAACGGGTGTTCTTAGGCTTAGCAGGCGGGCACCTTAACTACTAAGCCATCTCTCCAGCCCTCATGATTTATTTTAAGAGTGTGTGTGTGTGTGTGTGTGTGTGTGTGTGTGTGTGTACATACGTATGCTGAGGACCAAACCAGGGCCTTGTACTTACCAGGCAAGTGATCTACTACTGAGCTAAATCCCAAACTCCCAATACACCCATGAAAGTTGGATATTTATATACCAATTATCTACCCAATGATTCTTAATCTTTTTAATATTTAAAAATATTTCATTTATTTATTTAAGAGAGTTAGGAGAGAGAAAGAGACAGATAGAGAGTGGGCATGCCAGGGCCTCTAGCCACTGCAAACGAACTCAGATGCCACCTTGTGTATCTGGCTTACATCTGTCCTGGGGAATAAAACCTGGATCCTTTGGCTTTGCAGGCAAGCACTGTAACTGCTAAGCCACCACTTCAACCTCTCTCTCTCTCTCTCTCTCTCTTTTTGACACATAGATTGTTTTGAGAGTAATGAACACTATGAAATCTCCAGAAAAATCCCTGCCTCATGTTATCTTCTAGTCTCGAATCTACCAGCAGACCACTGCTAGTTTAAAGCCAAGTCCTGTGACAAAGTTTGATGGTTAATGCCATGTGTGGTAACCACATCTCTCATTCTCTCTAGACCACCTTGCTCTACTGCCCCAGCTCCATAGATCTGCAGACATTAGCCGAATGGAGTTCTTCCCCCATCAGCCACCAGTTTGACGTGATCAGCCCATCCCACATTTGGATATTTGCACACGTGACCCAGGGCCAGGACCCATGGGTCATAAGTCTCTCCAGCTTTTTAAAGCAAGAAAACCTTCCTAAACACTGCTCGACAGCTGTGAGCTATGCTTGGATGTTTGCATACACGAGGTTGCAGCTGTTGTCCCCCCAGGTTGATATAAAGTAAGTGCTTTGCCTCGTGACGATGCAGAAATGTACAGATTTGTCCACTTTCATAATACATCGTTTTGAAGAGTGGCATGTGTTGGAAATTTCACAAATAATATGCTCTACTGTATTTCCCTTGTAAGTGACAGGTGGGGAGAAAGTTGTAAAGACTAGACATGCATGGCTGTCCTTTCCATCCATTCAGTGCCCCATGATGTGTGTCTACTACTTGATTCATTTCTATCTTCTGTCCTTTCACAAAGACTGAATGATAGTAAGGAACACTGTGTGCTAACCAACCACCTCCCCTCTGAGTTGGTAGCGCCCTAGCCTTCGTCACGTAAGTCTATGCATAAGGACATGCATGGTTTATACCCGCCTCTTCTCCT
Organism: Orientallactaga sibirica; assembly: GCA_036365145.1. Taxonomy (NCBI): domain Eukaryota; kingdom Metazoa; phylum Chordata; class Mammalia; order Rodentia; family Dipodidae; genus Orientallactaga; species Orientallactaga sibirica. The sequence continues at coordinate 17,111,601 of JAEOAD010000040.1, forward strand.
TCCTCCCAGCAGCCCCATCAATGCGAAGAAAGTGAACACCACCACGAGCAGTGACTCGTACATTGGCCTGTGGAGAAACTATCTGATTCTGTGCTGCAGCGCAGCGACGTCCGCGTCGTCCTCGCCATCCGCAGGCTCCGTGAGGTGTTCCCCTCCCGAGACACTGGCGTCCACCCCCGACAGTGGCTATGGCATTGATTCCAAAGTACGTTCTTCGCATGCACTCTAGGGACCTCCACGGCACTGTGAAAAGAATATTTTACAACTTTCTTTTTGGGATGATAAGATAACTTGGTTTGTTCACACCGACAAAGAGAAATTGTTAAGAAATCCTGTCACGGGCTGGGGAAAGGACTTAGCAGTTAAAGCATTTGCCTGCAAAGCCTAAGGACCCGGGTTCAATTCCCCTGGACCCACATAAGCCAGATGCACAAGGTGCGCGTGTGTCTGGATTTCGTTCGCAGAGGCGGTAGGCCCTGGTGCACCTATTCGCTCTTTCTGCCTCTTCTCCTCTCTCTCGCAAATAAATAAAGAAATAACTGAAACATCTTTAAAAAAAAAAAAAAAAAGAAATCCTGTCACTATTTTTGTGGCTTCCTGATTAGAATTGATAATATTGAGAGAAGTGTTCACTGGGGAAAGGGGCCTGTGTTCATTGAATGCATCCTACTGAACATTGGGAAGGAATGTATCATATCTGCTTTTCCTTCATTCATTGGTTTTACAAGATGTGGTCTCAGTGTAGCCAAGGCTGCCCTGTCACCTCATTGTGTAGACCAGGCCTGGCTGTTTTTTTACTTACAACACTCCTTCTACCTCAGCCTCCAAGTGCTGGGAGGTGCAGGTGTGAACCACAGTGCCTGGCTTCCAAAGTAATCACTGACTAATTAAATGCCTGCTAGAATTTTCTTAGATCATTTAGTAATACAGTGGGTACCTGAGAGGAACAGTTACGTAGTCTTATGATATGACACAAAACGTAATGGTGTCATTGAAGGAAAGTCAAGATCAGGGCTTCAAACATCAATCCTAATGACCATTTCCGAAGTGATTTGGTTTTACTCATGGTTGCAGATTCAAAGATACAGACTCTCTGATGGAGAGAGGTTGTGTATTACATAGTAATAAATCTCTGTACAACATTTCAGAGACCCACAAACACATTCTGTTAGCAATTTGCAGTGATGCCATTGGACAAGCCATTTGTAGGCTCCCTATACCAAAGATGAGGTTTTAATTTTACATATGTATTTATTTATTTGTGAGAGAGAAAGAGAAAGAGGGTGATAGAAAGAGAGAGAACCAGTGCACCAGGGCCTCTAGCCACTGCAAACAAACTCGACACATGCACCACCTTGTACATCTAGTTTTATGTCGGTACTGTGGAATCAAACTTGAGACCTTTGGCTTTGCAGGCAAGAGCATTAACCACTGAGCCATCTCTCCAGCCATGAGGATTTTTTTTAAAAACAATATTTTGTTTATTTATTTGAGAGAAAGAGAATAAGCACAGCAGAGCATCCAGCCAATGCAAACCAACTCCAGATGCATGTGCCACTTGTGCATCTGGTTTACACAGGTCCTGGGGAATCAAACCTGGGTCCTTTGGCTTTGCAGGCAAGAGCCTTAACCACTAAGCCATCTCTCCAGTCCCCAAAGATGAGTTTGAAAGCATAATCCATTTATCACAGATGTTACCTGTCCATGGTTCTTTGCAAAAGATTGTCGGAATGTCAGGTTATTTAGTTGGATGTGGAACGATTAGTGGCTGCTCTAAGTGTAATGTTTTTGTTCCCCAGATTATCGGCATCCCATCCCCTTCGTCCTTGTTTAAGCACATTGTTCCCATGATGCGCTCCGAGAGCATGGAAATCACCGAGTCCCTCGTTCTGGGGCTTGGCAGGACCAACCCAGGGGCCTTTAGGTAAGTAGCTGCTCTGGTTTCTCTGTGCAGTGGAGTGATGAATGTGCTTTCAAGAAAGTTGCAGTCGATTCAAGCAGAGGGCTTATTTAAGATAGTTGCATTCCAGCCCAGCATCTCCAGCCAGCCAGTCAGGTAAAAAGTCAAGCAGTACATATGAGCTTTTATTTTCTCATTTTTATTTTAAAAATCCAGACTTACCCTCTCTCCTCCACAGAATCATTTTTCTATTTTTTTGGTTACGGGGTTGAACCCAGGGCCTCACACGTGCACACTCTTACCACTGTGCTATATCCCCATCCAAACAAGTTACTATGAAAATAAACTTTTCTGTTTTAGAATATATGCTAAAACTTACTATGTGCCCTGTAGATCTTTAGTATTTTCATACCCTATTCACTTAGTGATTCTATTAATGTGGGGGGTTTTTATTTTCTTGTTATTAATTTGAGAGAGAAAGAGAGCGACACAGATAAAGAGAGAGACTAGGTGAGTCTGGTTGAACTCCAGATGCATGCAGCACCTTGTGCATCTGGCTTTATGTGGGTCCTGGAAAATCAAACCTGGGTATTTTGGTTTTGCAGGCAAGTTCCTTAACCATTAAGCCATCACTCTAGCCCTAATGTGTGATGCTTTTTAAAAAAATAACTTATTTATTTATTTATTTGAGAGGAGAGAGAATGGGCATGCCAGGACCTTCAGCCACTACAAACAAACTCTAGATACCTGAACTATTTTGTGCATCTAGCTATATATATGTATGTATATATGTACATATATATATATATATATATACATATGTATGTACATATATATATACGTGTATATATGTGTGTGTGTGTGTGTATAGTACATGGGTACTAGTGAATCAAACTCTGGTCATTGGGCTTTGCAGGCAAGAGTCTTAGCCACTGAGCTGTCTCTCCACCCCCTAATGTGTACTTTTTTAAAACATATTTTTAAATATGTTATTATTTATTGATTTATTTGAGAGAGAGAGAGATACAGAAATAGGCAGGTAGAGAGAAAGAATGGGCGTGCCAGGGCCTCCAAATGATCTCCAGATGTGTGCGCCCCTTTGTGCATCTGGCTTACATGGGTCCTGGAGAATCAAGCCTCGAACCAGCGTCCTTAGGCTTTACAGGCAAGCGTTTAACTGCTAAGCCATGTCTCCAGCCCCTAATGTGTACTTTTCATCTAATAGTTGAAACTCAATTTTCTCCCCTAGCCAAGAGAATTAAAAATTTTCAAACAAACACTTATACATATGTTTTGCATCATTTTTGTTTTTGATATTAATGAAGCAAATTATTTTTGCCTGAGGTTCTGCTTTGTTGCTTCTTGGCTCCTGAGTGTATTCTTTTAAGAATTCCTTCAGTTGATAAATGTTGGTATTTGATGTTTGGGTCTTTTTTATGCAGCATAACATATATAAGAGACTAGATTATAAAATTTACTGTATCTAAGAGTATGAGATAGATCATAAATGAAGTTTGGTATGAGTATTTTATGACAGATAAATATACTGTTGTTCTATTTGAAAAAAATGAGCCATAAAAGTTATTTCACTTTACTAAAAATAAAAATATTTTCTATACATATATGCTGAGGCAAAAACTTTCAGTGTCAGCACTTTTTAATCAAAATACAGAGGATCTTTTTAAGTCACTTTCATCAATTTCCTACCCTTTGACCTATTAGTTTTTTGTAAAATTAATACTAAAGTGAGAATGAGAAATAGACACTGATTAACATACAAAGTTGTTCACTGAACCAGTATTCAAAGTAGTAGAAAATTAGGTAAAATTGAATGACTCAGTAATTGATGGAAATGCTTAGGAAAGTCATGGTGTGGTGGAGTATGATGAATGCATTTATGACATGTGGAAGTAACTGTGCCAGTGGGTTACTTAAAGAGACAAGAAATACCCTTTTGTTCATAATAATATTTCAGCCCCATCAATACAGGTTGCTGAATGACTGCCCTCAAACACTGATGACTGCCTCTGTAAACCAAGTATTGTTCTGAAATGTTCTATAAAGGAATGTGTTCTCTTATAATCAAGATGGCAAACACTGTGAAGCAGTCGGATTACAGCTAGCACTTTTCAGTTTATCATATTAATGTACATTTTCAAATGTCAGTTTGTGCTTGATCAGTTCTTATTTAGAAAGATGGTATATCGTTTTTTTTTTTTTGTCTAGGGATTTGATAGAGGAATTACATCCCATAATTAAAGAAGCACTCGAAAGAAGGCCAGAGGTAAGCAGTTATATAGTTTCCTGACATTAAATGTGTACTTGGTAGACACCTCTTTTTCTTTTCTTTTTAAATCCGTGTGCGCGCGCATGTGGAAGTCAGAGGACAACCTCAGTGTGTTCATTCTCTCCTTCCACCTTGATGGATGGAGACAGAGTCTTTTGGCTGCCAGACTAGCTTCACCATTCTCCTGGCTTCACCTTCCACTGCTGTAGGTGTGTTGGGATTTGCACATGTGCCACTACACATCCGGCTGCACATGGGGGTTGGGGATCAATGCCATTCAACAGGATTGTAGAGGAAGTACCTTTAACCACTGAGTGATCTCCCTAGCCCTAAACACATCTCCTCTTCCTCATTATTATTACTTGCTGTGTATTACATCAAAAATTGAAAAATCAGGCTGGAGAGATGGCTTAGCGGTTAAGGCATTTGCCTGCAAAGCCCAAGGACCCAGGTTTGATTCCCTAGGACCCCACATAAGCCAGATGCACAAGGAACCCATGCATCTGAAGTTTGTTTGCAGTGGCTGGAGGCCCTGGCATACCTATTTTCTCTGTATCTGTCTCTATTGCCCTCTCTCTGCTTACAAATAAATAAATAAATAAATAAATAAATATTTTTTAAATTGAAAAATAAATAGAAGTTTGCATAGTACACTTAAAAAATAATTATTGGGGCTAGAGAGATGGCTCAGAATTTAAGGCCTTTGCCTGCAAAGCATAAGGACCAGGGTTTGATTCCCTAGTACCCACATAAAGCCTAATGCACGAAGTGATACATGTATCTGGAGTTTGTTTGCAGTGGCTAGAGGCCCTGGCGTGCCTCTGTTCATATTCATTCTCTCTCCTCTTGCAAATAAATAAATAAGATTCTTTTTTAAACAACAGATTGTCACTATGTACCCATGGCTGGCCTTGAACATTCACTTTGTAGAGCAGGCTGACTTGAACTCAAGTGAGCCTCTTGCCTCAGCCTCCTAAGTGCTGGATCTACAGGCATAAGCCACCATCCCAGGCTGTCTGGTGCAGTTTGGAATGGTTTTGGTTTTGGTTCTCCCCACACACAGATGTTCTCCCTACTCCACAACATATGCAGAAACCCTGTGTGTAAAACCGTTGAAAATGTGTTAAAGCTCCGACAAGAGGAGGTGTCGACTGACATGACATGGAGGTGGAGACTTCTGTGCACATTGTTGGGGTTTTCACCTTTTTTTTTTCTTGGAGAGAGGGAAAGGAAGACAGATAGAGATGGGCGCACCAGCAGCCTCTCAGCTGCTGCGAACGAAATCCAGATGCGTGTACCCCTTGTGGTCAAGTGCGGCATTGTGCCTTTGCGTCACTTTGCATCTGGCTAAACGTGGGACCTGGAGATTGGAATCTTCTTAGGCTTAGGAGGCAGGAGCCTAACCGCTAAGCCATCTCTCCAGCCCGGTTTTCACTTTTTCTAGTCCTGTCAGTTGTAGTGATGAGTTACCCTTGTGCTGTGAACATGTTCACACATTATGTAAGTGATTGGCTGTCGCTGTTTGTCTAGTAAAACTTTACATTTCTTAACAGTTAGCTACGAGCTTTCATCTGGCAACCCTGCTTCTAGAATCCTGAATCTGTACTTCTGAAACATTAAGAAACTATAGGGCTAAAGCCAGATGTGGTGGCGCACGCCTTTAATCCCAGCACTCGGGAGGCAGAGGTAGGAGGATCACTGTGAGTTTGAGGCCACTCTGAGACTACATAGTGAATTCCAGGTCAGCCTGGGCTAGAGTGAGACCTTACCTCAATAAAACAAAAAAAAAAAAAAAGAAAAGAAAAGAAAAGAAAAGAAAAAAGAAAATGGCCATTTGAACCATAATTGCATCAATTTATTATGGCAAAGTTATAGAAAAAAGCTTATAAAAGAAAACACAGAAAGCACTTTGGACTCTGCCTGCAAGGTGGGAAGACATTATAGAGAAGAGCTTATACTTGTGGTTACCTTGGGAGCATTTTCCTGAGTGGATGAGCAAGGCAAGGGTAGTCTAGACAGAAAAGCAACATTTGAAAATTGTACAAGGGAAGAGACTGGGGAGGTGCCTCAGTTGCTAAAGTGAGAGGGCCTGCATTCAGATTCCCAGTATCCATATAAAAGCTGGGTGTGTGGACCTCTAGAGAAGGCTCACCAGTTAAAGGTGCTTGCTTGCACAGCTGACAGCCCAGGTTCAGTTCCCTAGTGCCCATGTAAAGTCAGGATGCACATAATGGTGCATGCATCTGGAGTTCATTTGCAGAGGCTAGCGACTCTGGTGTGCCCATTTTCTGTCTGTCTGTCTGTCTGTCTGTCTGTCTGTCTGTCTCTGCTTGCAAGTAAATAAATAAAAAGAAACTTAAAAAAAAACAAGTGTACCAGTGTGTGCCTGTAATCTCAGTGCTGGGGATGTGGAAATAAGAGCCTCCCCGGCTTATTTCTCTAGCCATTAGTGAATCACTGAGCTCCAGGTACAGTGAGAGACCATGTCTCAGAAAATAAATGCAGGGCTGGAGAGATGGCACAGCAGTCAAGGCACATGCCTGCCGAGCCTAAGGACGAGGTTCGATTCCCCAGGACCCACATAAAGCCAGACACGTAAGGTGGCGCATACGCCTGGAGTTCATTTGCAGTGGCTAAAGGCCCTGGCTTGCCCATTAAAAAAAGGAAAAGATAACTTGGATATAGTGGTGTATGCCTTTAATCCCAGCACTTGGGAGGTAGAGGAAGGAGGATTGCCATGAGATCGAGGCCACCCTGAGACTACATAGTGAATTCCAGGTCAGCCTGGGCTAGGTTGAGACCCTACCTTGAAAAAGCAAAAAATAAATAATAAATAAATAAATAAATGGAGAACAATTGAGGGAAACACCTGGCCTCGACCTCTAGCCTCCATATGCACATGGCACACGCCCTACCACACACACACACACACACTGAAAAAGATGAAAGAATCTGGAAATTGCACATTTTCTGCATGATCATATTATGGGGGAAATTATATGAATGTTTAGTTTGCATAGAAAATAAGTATCTCAGGCTGGAGAGATGACTTAGTGGTTAAGGCGCTTACCTGCAAAACCAAAGGCCCTAGGTTGGATTCCCAAGGACCCATGTAACCCAGATGTACAAGGTGGTGCATGTGTCTGGAGTTCATTTGCAGTGGCTGGAGGCCCTGGTGTGCCCATTCTCTCTCTATCTGCTTCTGCCTCTTCCCTCCACCCCCTCTCAAATAAACAAAAATAAAATAATTTTTAAAAGGAAAAAGAAAATAAGTTTCTCATGAAAATCTTCCCATTTTCGCTCTGTCCAGTGGATTTGTGGTTCCCAGTAGGTTCCCAGATGCTGGTGGTATCTGAGAATTACCCAAGGAGCTTTCTAAAAGTTACCGATATTTGGCCCTATTGAATGAAAATGTCTGCAACAGGGCCCTGCATTTTTTTTTTTTTTTTTTTTTTTTTTTGGTTTTTCGAGGTAGGGTCTCACTCTGGTCCAGGCTGACCTGAAATTAGCTATGTAGTCTCAGGGTGGCCTCAAACTCACAGCCATCCTCCTACCTCTGCCTCCCGAGTGCTGGGATTAAAGGCGTGCGCCACCACGCCCGGCTTTGTTTTTTGTAAAGTACCTTCAATGTGGCTGATAGGCAGCACTGTTGGAGAGTCACTACAGTTACTGCTGAGGGTCCCCTGAGGACTCTGAACAGGAAGGGAGTGGGTGACAACAGCTATTTCCTGTAGAGAGATTTCGAAACCTCATGAGTAACTCCCCACTCCCATCTAATTCCACCGTGAAGCGTAGCAATAGTGTTCCCAATTTATCATTGATTTGATTTTCTATTTTATAGACGTTTGGATTACAGTGTGTGATAATTTAATCAAAGGAAATAGAATTGGAAACAGTGAAGAAGGGATGTTTACACGTCTGCATTTTGGTTGGAAAAGGTCATTATATTGAGTCCTTAGATTTTTGCTGTGATGTGCCTTGAATGCAAGCTATTGTTTGAGAGACTGGGACTCACAGACTTCCCATGGAGACAACTGACAAGAAGCAATTAAAACCTTTCAGAAGCCGGGCATAGTGGCACACACCTTTAATCCCAGCACTCAGGAGGATGAGATAGGAGGACTGCTATGAGTTCGAGGCCAGCCTGAGACTACATAGTAAATTCCAGCTCAGCCTGGACTAGAGTGAAACCCTACCTTAAAAACAAAAACCTTTCAGAAATGCTCGGAGACTGTTATGAAACCATACCCTTGAAAATGAGTTTCTACAAACCTTACAATGACCAGTAAGCTTAATGAATTGGTCACGAGCAAATGGGCATGCTTCTGGAAGGCAGGAAGCTGAATCACAGACATGAAAGAGAATGGCTAAGAGGTATGTTTGTGGGCTGAGATATGGCTCAGCAGTTAAGGTGACTTAGCTGCAAAGTCTAACGACCTGAGTTCGATTCCCCAGTGCCCACTAAGGCCAGATGCACAAAGTAGCACATGCATCTAGAATCCGTTCACAGTGGCGCCCATTCTCTGTCTTTCTTCTATCTCTCTCTGCTTAAAAATAAATAAATAAAATAATAAAATGAGAAATATGTTTGTAATTTCTCTGTATTATGAAAATTCATGAATGAAATTATGAGCTGTTGTAGCAAGTAATATAGGAACCTGAAACCTTACTACTTCTGGTTGTACTTCCTGTTGCAACCAGAACCCATTTGAAACGTTAGAGCTCATGTCATGGCCCTATGAGCAAAAACGTTTTTTTGTGTGTGTGTGTGTGCCTATATATTTTTTCTTTTTTAATTTTTTAAAATTTTTATTTATTTATTTATTTTATTAACAATTTTTAATTTTTATTTATTATTTATTTATTTTATTCATTTATTTATTTGCAAGCAGAGAGAGATGGAGAGAGAATGGGCATACCAGGGCCTATAGCCACTGCAAGCGAACTCTAGACACACGTGCCCTTGTGCATCTGGCTTACATGGGTCCAGGGGAATGGAACCTGGGTCCTTTGGCTTCACAGGCAAATGCCTTAACTGCTAAGCCATCTCTCCAGCCCTGTGCCTATATATTTTTGTGGCAATATTACTGAAGTGGAAATAGGCATGGGGACTTTGAAAGGCTCCTTTTGGATTGTTTTCCCCTCCTGTCATTGTTTTGTGAATGTCTTAAGAACTCCTTTTGTAACTTCATGAGAACCTTACTAAAATTATCACATGAGCAAATCCCCAAAAAAACAAGTGTAGACTTTTCTTTTCCCTTACAGAAGAGGAGTCAGCATGTAAAATGTCATGCATAGGAGTTTATTTGGCCTGTTCTTTCAGACTGGCAGAATGTTCACAGACCGCACTGTGCAAGCAAACTCATTGTGATGAGCCCCGGACCTCTCTCCTACATGTCACACCAGCTAGTTTCCCATGAGTCTCCCTGGCAGATTTCTAATTCTTACCTTCCTCTGTTTGGAATAGAATATGAAACGGCGCAGGCGTCGAGACATTTTACGAGTACAACTGGTACGAATATTTGAACTGCTGGCAGATGCTGGTGTCATTAGTCACAGGTCAGTGTCAAAGTTGGATTTTGGTTTTGCTTGTGCATGTGTCTAGAGTGTGGTCTGTGTGGTGTATGGTGCGCATATGTGCCTGCGCAGTGCCCCGTATGCTTATCTGCGGTGACGGGAGTGGAATGTTAGGTGTCCCACTCCATTGCTCTTTGCCCTGTTCTTATGCTTCTAGAGCTGGTTGTGTTTTGTTGTGAGCTCCAGTGATTCTCAAGTCTCCATTCCCAGCAGAACTGGGTTACAAGTGTGTGGTCATGCCCAACCATTTTATGTGAGTCTTAGGCATCAAACTTGAGTCATCTCTTGAGCTTCCTCAGGCCCTCATGCTGGCACTGAACCTCTGAGCCATTTCTCCAGCCCTGAATTTTGATTTTTAAACTTTGAAATAATTAAAGAGCATGATCTCTTTTCCCTCATGAAATATGTCAACACAAAAAAGCACGTTAGCAACAAAAATGCCTGCCTGCATCACCTCGGTATTAGTAAAGAAAGAGGTGTCCCGTATACTCACCAGTGGTCACAAATTGTACTGGAAAATCGACCACCAGAATCTGAGGCAAGAAGATTGCTGAGAGTGTGAGGCCACCTTAAGCTACAGAGTAGTGAGACCAAAGAAAGGAAGGAGAGAGACAGAATGAATGAATGTGAGTCTTCCACTAGGTCCCCTGTTTAGATGCTTTGGATAAACATTGGTTATAAGGGGCTAGAGAGATGGCTCATTACTAAGGAGCTTGCCTGCAAAGTCTAACAACCCAAGTTCAATGCCCCAGTATCCACATAAAGCCAGATGCACAGTGGTACATATCTCTGGAGTTTGTTTGCAGTAACTGGAGGCCCTGACACGCTCGTTCCTTCTATCCATCTGTCTCTCTGATTGAAAATAAATAAATTTTTAAAAAATGGTTATGATGGAGTCGGGTGTGGTGGTGCATGCCTTTAATCCCAGCACTCGAGAGGCAGAGGTAGGAGGATCGCTTCTGTCTCTCTCTGCTTGCAGATAAATAAATAAAAATATTTTTAAATAATAATAAATTTAAAATAAAGACTAAATATGAATAGGGTATGCAAATTTATTCCAGTGAACTAGTGTTGATTCACTGGGGAAATTATGAAATCTACAAATATAAATCACATAAATCGTGTTTTCCACAATTCACAAGTCATAAATGCTAGAGCTACTGCTAACAGATTCTTGACTGTATTAATAGCCCCTTGGGAAAATTCTATTAGCTGTGCATTGAAAAATAACTATTTCCTTAGGAAATGAATGGCATTGCCTGACCATTAAGGAAAAATAATAACAGATCTGACCTAATCTTTAAAAAGTAACTGAATAGAAATTTTCAAGAAAAAACAAAATCTAAGCCAGGAATAGTGGCACACACCTTTAATCCCAGCACCCGGGAGGCAGAGGTAGTAGATCGCCATGAGTTCAAGGCCACCCTGAGCCTGCATAGTGAATTCCAGGTCAGCCTGGACAAGAGTGAAACCCTACCTTGAAAATAAAAAATAAATAAAAAAAAAACTTAGCCATTACTGATCTGACTGGTATGGTAACCTGCTTAGCACTGCCACACTAACATCGGTCCTGGTTTCCCAGCGTACCAACACTCTCAGGTTTAGAAGCTTCTGACAAGCTCTCAAAACAGCTTCAACCAGGGAGAATTACAGAAGCAAAAAAAAAAAACTACTCTCTGTTCTATCCTGTCTCTCATAAAAATAGAAATTACGCAAAGTCAATCTGAAATTTGTGGGTTTCATGCAGAAAAAATAAGCTAATACACACCTGAGTCTCACTGAGGTTTTGAAGAACTGCAAAATGTCAACGTATTGGAAATGTGGCTACAAAAGCTGCCTTCACTGTTAAGCAGTGGTCATTTATGAACAGAGGGCTTTGCTTATGTTGTCAATAGTTTTTTATATTATTTGTTTGTTTGTTTGTTTATTTGAGATAGAGAGAGAATGGACACACCAGGGCCTCCAGCCACTGCAAACAAAAACTCCAGGTGCATGTGCCACCTAGTACATCTGGCTTACGTGGGTCCTGGGGAATTGAGCCAGGGTCCTTTGGCTTCGCAGAAAAACACCTTAACCACTGTGCCATTTCTCCAGCCCTCAATACTTAAAAAAAATTATTATTTACAACTGCCATAATTATAGACAATAAACCATGATAATTCCCTACCCCCCCCCACTTTTTCCTTCAAAACTTCACTCTCCATCATATCCCCTCTATCTCCCCATCAATCTCTCTTCTTTTTTTTTCTTTTTCGAGGTAGGGTTTCATTCTAGCCCAGGCTGACCTGGAATTCACTATGTATACAGGGTGGCCCTGTACTCATGGCGATCCTCCTACCTCTGCCTCCTGAGTGCTGGGATTAAAAACATGCACCACCACACCCAGCTTCTCTTTTATTTTTGATGTCATCATCTTTTCCTCCTATTATGATGGTCTTGTGTAGGTAGTGTCAGGTACTGTGAAGTCATGGATATCCAAGCCATTTTGTGTCTGGAAGAGTGCATTGTAAGGAGTCCTATCCTTCCTTTGGCTCTTACATTCTTCCCCCCATTTTTCAATAATTTCTTTGGTTAAGGAAAACATTCTATTCTAAATACCAGGAAGATGGAGCCCTTTAGCCGCCTGGTGGGTGATGGGTCCTGTGCATGCCATGGCTACTCAGTGCACTTTTTTGTTGTTGTTTTGTTTTGTTTGTTTGTTTGTTTGTTTGTTTGTTTGTTCGTTTTGGTTTTTCAAGGTAGGGTCTCACTCTGGCTCAGGCTGACCTGGAATTCACTATGTAGTCTCAGGGTGGCCTCGAACTCTCAGCGATCCTCCTACCTCTGCCTCCCCAGTGCTGGGATTAAAGGCGTGCGCCACCACACCCGGCTTCAGTGCATGTTTTTTAAGTGAATTCATGTTTTACTGAGGTGGAGGCTGTAGCCCACTGCTTGTTTCCCACCCACTAACAGCTCATGACCCCAAAGTTTAAAATTATTCTTTCAACAAAGGCAAAATTTGGGTCATGAATTCATTGGACATGTGTTTATTATTGTAAACTGATGTTTTTAATATACTCTGGTATCATTGCAACTGCTTACTCTTATTTTTGTGGGATCAGGATATTTGTGGAAAGATACAACTAGTCAAAAAAAGAGGTTTTTTTTCCTTTAAATTAATATATAGTAGAAGTACTTTTCAAATATAACAAGGTCAAGCTTGCCTTAATAAAAGGACATGTAATATCATTGCTATTTTGTATATAATCCCTCATTCATTGTCTTACTGAAACACGCTGAAGTTGCTCCTGGGTGCATGCCTAAGGCTTGATGGAGCAAGTCAGGAATCCAAGACCTGTGACTCTAACCAGTTTTCCCCTAACCCATTTGTGGTTTTTGAGTGCAGGTCCCTTGCCTGAAAGAGTATGATATGGCAAAGAGTCTTAAGATTCCCTGGATCTAAGGCAGTTTGAAACCCAGTAATCTACCCTAAATTTCCTTGAATTCTCTTTACATTTCTGCCTTCTCAATAATACCTATCTCAGAAGGTTGCCAGGAATAACTATCTCGCTGGCAAGCAATTATGCTGAAGGTGTGGTATGACTGTGACTGTGACTGGAGACAGGAGAATGCCTGGAACTAACCTTTCCTCATCTTTCTACACTGGTCCTCCACTCCTAACCTTCTTATTACAAACTGTATGGTTTTTATTTATCGTTGTTTTTGTATGTGTGTGTTTGTGGGTGTATGTCACTGGGCACATTTGAAGGTCAGAGAACAACCTTCGACTGTTGGTCTTCTCCTTCTACCTTGTTTGAGACAAGTTCTTTTCTCTCTTGTTTTGCTATTGGGAAGGCCAGACGAGCTGGACCTAGAGCTTTGCGATTCTCCTGGAGTCTCCCATTGCTGTAAGCCAGTTAGGATTATAGACACGTGAACTGCTTGAGTCTGGCTTTGTATGGGTGCTGGGGATTCAACCTCCAGCTGTCAGACTTACAAAAGAAGAACCTTTAACTACAGAGCCATCTTCCCAGCCCCTCCAAAGCTGTGTTTTTATTTATTTTATTTTATTTATTTTTTTTAGAGAAAGACAAAGAGAGACAGACAGACAGAGAGGGAGAGAGGGAGAGGGAGACAGATAGAGATGGGCGTGCCAGCAGTCTCTCAGCTGCTGTGAATGAAATCCAGATGTGTGCACCCCCCTGTGGGCAAGTGTGGCATTGCTTCCTTGCATCAATTTGCATCTGGCTAAACATGGGACCTGGAGATTGGAACCACTGGAGATTGGAACCAGCGTTCTTAGTTTTAGCAGGCAGGCGCCTTAACCACTAAGCCATCTCTCCAGCCCTCCAAAGCTGTATTTTAATGTAGATTGTTGCAGTTACATTCGTGTTGCTAGGACAAACATCCAACCAGAAGCAGCTTTGGGGAGGGTTACAGATTCCAGGGGAAGTTTCATCTTGGTGGAAGAAGCTGGCTCACTTGATTATACATCCACAGTCCAGAGGCAGAATGAAAACCAGTAAGCACAAAAGCCAGAGGTCAGACTGGCTCCCAACACACCTAGTAGGGCAGAACTCTACCTGCTAAAGACTAACTAGGAAGCCAGGCGTGGTGGCGCACGCCTTTAATCCTAGCACTTGGGAGGCAGAGGTAGGAGGATTGCCATGAGTTCGAGACCACCCTGAAAATACAGAGTAAATGCCAGATCAGCCTGAGCTAGAGTGAGACCCTACCTCGAAAAACAAAAACAAACAAACAAAAAAGACTAAGTAGGAAGCTTAATCAAAAATATATAAGGCTGGGCTGGAGAGATTCCTTAGTGGTTAAGGCACTTGCCTGCAGAGCCTAATAACCTGGGTTCAGTTCCCAAGTACCCATGTAAAGCCAGATGCACAAAATGGCACATGCATCTGGAATCCATTTGCAGCAGCCAGAGGCACTGGCATGCCCATTATCTGTCTGTCTTTCTTCTATCTCTCTCTGCTTGCAAATAAATAAATAAATATTTAAAGAACTACATAAGGCTATAGGGGATGTACATCTACGTTCACACCACCACGTAGAGGGAATAACATTTAGTTCTCCTAGTAGTTGGCTGAAGTTAGATATGGAGTTGCATAAAATCATTGTAATAGCAGGTTCTTGATGGACAAGCACCAATCTACTTTTTTACATTTAAGCTGAAGTCGCATTCCTTTAATTTTTATATTCTAAGCGACGTTCTGCCATGACCACACCAGGCTTCCCATACTCTGGCTTTGATTGCTAAGGATTTGTTTTGCTACAAGCTGTAATGAAAGTCACATCTTCTCTGTCTCATTCATTCTTCATTCTTTTCAGTGCAAGTGGTGGCCTTGATAATGAAACACATTTCCTCAACAACACGTTGTTGGAGTATGTAGATTTAACTAGACAGCTTCTGGAAGCAGAAAATGAAAAAGACTCTGACACGCTGAAGGATATCCGATGCCATTTTAGTGCCTTAGTGGCGAATATCATTCAGAATGTTCCAGGTACTGTTTTCCATTTCTTAGAGCATCATCCTATTTTTCCTTTCTTGGGGCTTTTCCATATAAGAAGGTATCTTGAGTTCATCCTGGGAAAACATGATCAGCACAACATGATGGCAAGGATTACTTTGCCTTGAATTTCATTTCAGCGATAAGAAATTAAGAAGGAACCATGTATGGATTCTCAACAGTCACTGCACCAACCCCAAATCAGAAGAACTGCTTAGAACGAGCTCTTTGGATACGATTATTCTAGGCACAGTGAGCCACAATGTAATGTTTGAAATGATCATTGAAAATAAAATTAACAAAATGCTGTGGAATGATAGAGGAACAGGAGAGACCATAGTTGTAAATCACAGCAAGGACACATTGCTTTGAGTGGATTCATGTAAGAGATGCGTGTCTGCTGGAGTAGGCACTGAGACCCATGCTTCAGAGAGTGGAATGCACACATTTGTACTTGCAAAAGTCATAAATTATTTTTTTAAGATTTTATTTTTCTTAATTAGAGAGAGAGAGAGGGAGAATGGATGCACCAGGGTCTCCAGCCACTGCACACGAACTCCAGATGCGTGCGTCCCTTTGTGCATCTGGCTTACGTGGGACCTGAAGAATCAAACCTGGGTCCTTAGGCTTTGCAGACATGTGCCTTAACCACTAAGCCATTTCTTTAGCCTAAAAGTCATAAATTCTTAACAAACTTAAAATGCCAAAGTTGGGCTAGAGAGATGGCTTAAGGCACTTGCCTGCAAAGCCTAAGGATCCATATTCAACTCACTAGGTCCCGCATAAGCCAGACACACAGGGTGACGCAAGCAAAGGTCACACATGCACACTAGGTGGTGCACGCATCTGGAGTCCGATTGCAGTGACTAGAGGCCCTGGTGTGCCAATGTTCTCCCTCTCTCTCTCTCGTTTAAAAAAAAAAAAAAAAACACCAAAATTGACTGTAAGCTTTTTGTATGTAACATGAGCACATTTTTTTCCCTGTACTTCAAAATAGGGATATTTTCTTTGAATGGTACAAGCCAGTGTTGGCCTTTCAATGCACATAGGTTGCATTTTAACAGGGTTATTAGTGTATATGATTACATACATTAATTTTAGTGCAGAGCCCTGTTTTGATCTTTGAAAAGAAAATAATGTTAGTTAAAGGAAAAGAACTTCTTTTCTCTAAATTTTCTGCTTTGAAAATCACTAATATGAAGATGTTCCTCGTGTACTTTCCGCTTAACCCCCATCTTGGTTTTTCATGTTAAATTTCTTTTCTTTTCTTTTCTTTTTAATGAGATTGAGAGAGAGAGAAAGAGAATTGGCACACTAGAGCCTCCAGCCTCTGCAATCGAGCTCCAGATGCATGCGCCACCTTTGTGCACATGTGTGACCTTTGCTTGCATCACCTTGTGCATCTGGCTTATGCGGGACCTGGAGAGTTGAACATGGGTCCTTAGGCTTCACAGACAAGCACCTTAACCGCTAAGCCATCTCTCCAGCCTGATGTTGAATTTCTTATCAAGTAGTGTTGTCGAGAACATATAGGATAAGACTCAGTAGTGCCAAGGGTTGTCTAAGCTAGTAGGTTTCAAATCATGTTATTCCTCAGTGTTCTGCGGCTCTGGTACTGGCAGCAGGATGGATTTGAATACTAGTCTTCACATCTGACTTCAGAGAGAACTGCTCCCCTCTTAGCCACTTTGTACATCAAGACCCCATGTGATTCTTTCATAAAGGCCAGCTTTCTTGCTATAAAAATACAAAGTTTAAAATAGCTCTGCCCTAGTTCAAAGCCCTCAGTTATCAGCGAACCAAGATTCCAAGGCGTGTTCATGATTGTGTCTTGGCAGACTTTACTGTACAGCCAGGGAGGAGCTGGTTGTGACTTGCAGTTCCCTGCCAGCCTCCTGTGCCATTCTGCCTGCCAGAATGCTGTTTCTGATTGCTGTGTATGTAAATGACACCCATCATTATGTACGTTTTGAGAACATACACATGCAAACTTGGGTTTTCTACTTTATAAACTTAACTTGTTCAGTAACAAATAAGTTGGCATGTGCATTAAAGTCAAAAAGAAATGGAAATGAATATTCCCCACTTGTGTTTATATTTGCAGCACACCAGAGAAGAAGTATTTTTCCTCAACAGAGCCTTCGTCACAGCCTGTTTATGCTGTTCAGTCACTGGGCAGGTCCTTTTAGCATCATGTTTACGCCCTTGGACAGATACAGTGATAGGAATATGCAAATTAATAGACATCAATACTGTGCATTAAAGGTATTTACTTAGAGTCCCAACTTCTTTTATATTAAAGCAGATTTCAATGTTTATGCCTCTCTGATATTGCCTGATTTCACTAAGCAGGTTCAGTAAGGGTTTCTTGAGTGCTCAAAAGAATGAGAATGTATCCTTGCCTGCCATAGTGGAACATACCATGACTTTATTTAACTACATCAGACAGAGTTCCACAATCCATACTATTTAATCAGCATTTTCTCAAAGAATGAGAGCTCATCTTAAGGCATACCTGCCATTGTTATTTAAGTGCCTTTTCTCTTGGTCTTTTTATCTTCCTTCTAATGTTTTTAAACTCCATGGTATGATAACAGACTTCCTTATTTCAGTTTTTACTTATTCTCAGTTTGAGAAGTTACTATTAGGGTGGGAGATGAAGGTCAAGGGCAGATGGCTTGCCTAGCATGTGTAAAGCTCTGGGTTCATTTCCCCCGCACCACACACTAGTATGCTTTTCTTTGTAAAAGATATTATGGCTAGAAACACATGGGCAAAAATACCTTGCTTCTTCTCATTGAGCAGCCAACATTTAACCGCTTAAATGTGTTAAATGTAATTGTGATCTTATTGTTTGAAGGCTATGTCTGCTGTGCTATGCTGTGGCCCTGTTGCAGATAATGTGGGGCTGTCGTCTGATGGCTATTTGTACAAATGGCTGGATAACATTTTGGACTCTCTGGACAAAAAGGTAATTCTAACATTTCCCTTAAAATTTTAAAATAAGGGGTCAGGGATTGTGCCCAGTGAAAGAGCACTCAAGCTCATGACCCTGGCTTCAGCCATCAGCAATAAATAAGTAAATTAAATAAATACAAATAACAAAAGTCTAAAAAGGTGGGGACATTTCATAGTAAATTACCTTTACATTATTTGCAGTTAATGGGTGACCTACTGAAAGTAAATTTCTTAAAATGAAATGAAATAGGATAGAATATTATAAGCATAGAAAGTATATTTGGGGCTGGAACGATGACTTAGCAATTAAGGTGCTTGCCTAAGAAGTCTAAGAACCCAGGTTCAATTCCCCAGTACCCGCATGAGTCAGATGCACAAGGTAGTGCATGCATCTGGAGTTCATTAGCAGTGGCTGGAGGCTCTGGTGTGTCCATTCTCTCTCTGTGTCTGTCTCTTCTCCCTCTTTCTCTCTCTCCCTCTCTCACTCTCTTTCCTAAATAAAGTATATTATGTAAAATGAGATTCCTGCCATAATCTACAAAAGTTGGAATTCTTATTATTCATTTGAAAACTTTTAATTTCCTTTTATATTATAGGATTAATATAGTGGGATATATGCATCTTTTAATAGGGTTCTGAATCTATAAATAAAACATAAATATATAGTGTATTGAGCTCCTTGGAGAGATATACCTTTGCTGTCTTTAATATCATTGTTTTGGCCTCTCTGCAATTAATTTTTTTCAAATTTTATTATTTATTTGTGAGAGAAAGAGGCAGATAGAAAGATAGAGAGAGAGGACTATGGGCACACCAGGGCCTCTAGCCATTTAAAACAAACTCCAGACACATGTGCCACCTGGTGCATCTGGCTTTACCTGAGTAGTAGGGAATTGAACCTGGGTCCTTTGGCTTTGCAGGCAACTGCCTTAACCACTAAAACCATCTCTCCAGCCCAATTAATTTTTTTTCTTGCCTGCATATTCTTGCCCTCTCACTCCATGCTCACATACAACACACACACACACCAGCTTCACAATTTAAAATACAGCTTATATTATTTACCTTGCAATAATTTTTTCTTTTCTGTTGTCACAAGTATTAACACTTCGTAAGAATAATTGAAGAGTTCAACAGCTCATTTTTCCAAAAGCACTTAATCACTGCTCAAATTCTAGCTCAGTTCAATTCAATGAAGAGTCTGCCTTCACAAATAAATATTTTTAAAAGATTTTATTTATTTATTTATTTATTTATTTATTTATTTATTTGCAAAGCTCATTTTTCCAAAAGCACTTAATCACTGCTCAAATTCAATAGCTGCCTTTGGGTTCTATAGCAAGATAGACTCATATGAAGAGTCCTTTGTGAGGCTAGAGAGATGGCTCAGCAGTTAAGGTGCTTGCTTGCAAAGCTTGACAGTCCAGGTTCAATTCCCTGGTACCCACATAAAGCAAGATATACAAAGTGGCACATGCTTCTGAAGTTGATTTGTGGTGGCAGGAAGCCCTGGTATGCTTACATTCTCTCTCTCTCTCTCTCAAATAAATATTTTTAAAAGATTTTATTTATTTATTTTTATTTATTTATTTATTTATTTATTTATTTAAGACAGAGAAACAGAGGGGAGAGAAAGAGAGAGAATGAAAAAGGGCATGCCAGGGCCTCTAGCCACTGCAAACAAACTCCAGACACATGCGCCACCATTTTCTTCTGGCTTATGTTGGCCCTGGAGAATCGAACCGGGGTCCTTAGGCTTCACAGGCATGCACCTTAACTGCTAAGCCATTTCTCCAGTCCAATAAATATATTTTTTTAAAGTCTTGTGGGCTGAATGTGGTGGTACATGCCTTTAATCCCAGAACTGGGGAGGCAGAAGTAGAAAGACCACTGAGTCCAAAGCCAGCCTGGGACTACAGATTGAGTTCCAGGTCAGCCTAGGCTAAAGTGAGAGACCCTACCTCCAAAAAAATAAAAATAAAAACACCAGAACACACACACAAAAAAAAAAAAAAAAAGTCTCATGGGAGTGGGGAGCAGAACACGTGCAATTTGTCTGTGATTTTTTTATTTTGATTTTTACTTCTGGGAAAATCAGGCTAAAGTTTGTGATGAAATGCAATCAGTAAATGTAGGCCGTACATGACCTTGGTAATTAAAGTGAGCTCGCTTTCCTTTCCCTGGCATGTGTGGCCCTGCCCTAGGTTCACCAGTTGGGCTGTGAAGCGGTCACATTGTTGCTGGAGCTGAACCCAGATCAGAGCAACCTGATGTACTGGGCCGTGGACCGGTGTTACACGGGCTCCCGGAGGGTAGCAGCCGGCTGCTTCAAAGCCATCGCCAACGTGTTTCAGAACAGGTACCCATGCTAAACTGCCCATATAGTTTAATTTGATTTTTTTTTTTCTCCAAGAAAATGTTTCCTTTTGAAGTCAGGAATACTCAGACAATCTGAATTGTCATTCCTGGAATTCTAGTGTAATTTAGCCAATAAACTGCAGTGATCCCAATAATTATGTTACCTTAACAAAAGAAGTCACCTCCTGGCTTAGAAGTTGCCCTTAGCCTTGTTCTGTTTATTGCTATCAGCAGGTGTGAATGCTTCCGAACACTGGTCTTTACCTAACATGTGAAAATCTGTCCCCAGGGATTATCAGTGTGACACCGTGATGCTTCTGAATCTGATACTGTTTAAAGCAGCTGATTCTTCTAGAAGTATCTATGAAGTTGCTATGCAGCTTTTACAGGTTTGTAAACAAATGCTGACTTGAAATGTAATGAAACCCGATATTGTATTTTTACCATTAGAACCTACTAATGTTAGTATTTGGCTTTATTTTGAACAGCAAAGTAGTCTGTCAAGCTCTAATTATCATTAGAAATGCAGGACAAATAATGATATGTAAATGACCTAGAGTAATTCAGAAAGGCTGGTGTGTATGCGTGGAGGTACGTAACAAGCATGGATTGATTAGGACTGATGTATGCAAGTGACTGTTTTTGTTTGGCAAATGAGGAAATGGGAACTGGGTGTTTGTTTTGAGAGTCATCTGAAGAGTTATTAAGTCTCTTTTGTTGTTGTTGCTCTTGCTTTAGTTTTTCGAGGTAGGGTCTCACACTAGCCCAGGCTGACCTGGAATTCACTCCGTATTCTCAGGGTGGCCTCAAACTCACAGTGATCCTCCTACCTCTGCCTCTCGAGTACTGGGATTAAAGGCGTGCACCACCACGCCTGGCTGACGAGTTATTAAGTCTCTTATGCTATCCTTTTAACTTTTCATAGATCATCATTATTATATTTAACTCATTAATAGTACTGCAATATGCTTAGATTTTTAAAAATCAGGGCTTAAAATAGGGTTTGAGTAGATGCTAATGTTTCTAGAGGTGTAAAGTTGTACCAATGCTGGTAGGATCATTTCAGGAATTTCACCTCAGTTTACCCTCTATTAAAAAGAGAGTTGATTTAATCCCAGTTCTCGGGAGGCAGAGGTAGGATCGCCGTGAGTTCGAGGCCACCCTGAGATTACGGACTGAATTCTGGGTAAGCCTGGGCTAGTGTGAGACCCTACCTCAAAAAACCTAAAAACTAAATAAAAAGAGAGTTGGTGGGCTGGAGTGATGACTTAGCAGTTAAGGCGTTTGCCTGCAAAGCCAAAGGACCTCGGTGCGATTCCCCAGGACCCACGTAAGCCAGATGCGCAAAGGGCACATGCGTCTGGAGTTCATTTGCGGTGGCTAGAGGCCCTGGTGTGCCCATTTCTCTCTCTCTCAATCTCTCTCTCTCAATCTCTCTCTCTCAATCTCTCTCTCTCTGCCTCTCTCTCTCCATCTCTCAAATAAACAAATAAATAAATAAATAAATTTTAAAAAGAGGGAGAGAGGGCTGGAGAGATGGCTTAGTGGTTGAGGCATTTGCCTGAAAAGCCAAAGGATCAGGTTCAGTTCTTCAGGCCCCACGTAAGCCAGATGCACAAGGGGGCACCTGCATCTGGAGTTTATTTGCAGTGGCTATAGGCCCTGGTGTGCCCATTCTTTCCCCCTCTTTCTCTCTATCAAATAAATAAATAAATAAAATATATTTAAAAACAGAGAGAGAGAGAGTTGGCAAGCACCATAGCTCCTGACCTAGTGTGATACCAAATGGAGTCTTGGTTTCAGATCCATATTTATTCTGCGATTAACCAAGGTCCATTTGAAGGTGTTTTTCTCCCTACCATTTATACATATTTTGTATAGTCATTTTTGGCTGGAAAGGTGGTAAATCTTTTTCAAGTAATTGCATATTAAGTTGCTGAATTTATTTTCATACTGCATTACTAATTCACATCATTGGTGTGAAACACAAAGAACACAAATCCTCTAAACAGTTCATCTTTGCAGACATTTCTGGCATTTGAAATTGACATGTTTTATAATATGCATGACCTTAAGACTGGAATATATGTCAGGAGATTTTTTTTAATTATAGCTGAATTTTAGGGAACCCATAAAATATTAATGAAGTGAAGGTGATGGTGTTACATTCCTGTAGATCTTGGAACCGAAGATGTTTCGCTATGCTCACAAACTGGAGGTCCAGAGAACTGATGGAGTCCTCAGCCAGCTGTCTCCCCTGCCGCACCTGTACTCTGTTTCCTATTACCAGCTGTCCGAGGAACTAGCAAGGGCCTATCCTGAGCTCACTCTCGCCATATTCTCAGGTATGGGCACCAAGCTGGTTTGGTTTTCTTTGGCAGTCATTTCTAAGAACTAGCAGGGAGGGGGAGTTGTTTTGTTTTGTTTCATTTTGTTGTGGAGACAAGGTTTCATGTAGCCTAGTCTGGCTTCAAACTCAGTATGGAACCCAGAATGATCTTGAACTTCTGATCGTCCTGCCTCCTCGGGATTACAGGTAAATGCTACCACATCCAGTTTATATAGTGCTGGGATCAAACCCAGAACTTTATGTATGTTAGACAAGCACTCTACCAATTAAGCTACATCCCTAGACCATAAGAAAAAAAAAATTTTTAACTGAGACTAAATTTGAAGTTGACTGTAAGAGAATAGGAGAATATTTGGGGGCTGGAGAGATTGCTCAGTGGTTAAGGATTTGCCTGCAAAGCCTACCAATTCAAGTTCAGTTCCCCAGTACCCACATAAATGCAAATGCACAGTGACAAAGTGGCACATGTATCTGGAGTTCATTTACAGTGTTTAGAGGCCCTGGCGTGCCCATTATCTGCCCCTCACACACACACACCATTTGCAAATAAATAAAAGTATTTTTTAGAATCTTTTCTTTAATAAAAACTTCAGCCAGGGCTGGAGAAATGGCTTAGCTGTTAAAGCATTTGCCTGTGAAGCCAAAGGATACCAGTTCAATTCTCCAGGACCTACATAAGCCAGATGCACAAAGGGCACATGCATCTGGAGTTCATTTGCAGTGGCTAGAGACCCTGGCATGCCCATTCTATCTCTCTCTGCTTGCAAATAAATAAAATAAAATAAAAATACAGAAGACATGCCAGGCGTGGTGACACACGACTTAAAAAAAAAAATTTAGCCAGACATGGTGGCGCACGCCTTTAATCCCAGCACTAGGAAAGTAGAGGTGGAAGAATCACCATGAGTTTGAGGTCACCCTGAGACTACATAGTGAATTCCAGGTCATCCTGGGCTAGAGAGAGACCCTACCTTGAAAAACCAAAAAAAAAAAAAAAAAAAAAAAAAAACTTCTTAGTGATCTCATCCAGTGCTCAAATGTCACTTCTCAATTCTGTCACTCATCTCAAGTCTTCACAATTACTACTGCCATCCTGATGCTGTAGTCTAGAGACGTGGGAAGACACGTGGGCAGAGATTAATAGATTCCTAATGAGTCAGGCTAAACTAGTCCATGTATAAAAATTGGCTTTTGGGGGGCTGGAGAGATTGCTTAGTGATTATGGCACTTGGCTATAAAGCCAAAGGTCCCAGGTTCTATTCCCCAGGACCCATGTAAGCCAAGATGCTCAAGGGGGCACGTGCATCTGAAGTTTGTTTGCAGTGGCTAGAGGCCCCGGTGTGCCCATTCTCTTTTTCTCTCTATCTGCCTCTTTCTCTCTCTCAAATGAAGCTTGGCCAGTCATGGTGGCACACATCTATAACCCTAACACTTAGGAGGTAGAGTCAGGAAGGTTTCAGGTAGAAGGCTACTGAGAAAGACAGTGTCTCAAAAACTAAATGACGGGCTGGAGGGATGGTTTAGCAGTTCAGGCACCTGCCTGTGAAGCCTAAGAATGCTTGTTCAAATCTTCAGGTCCCTCATTTAGCCAGACGTAAAAGTGGCGGCAAGCACACAATGTTACACATGCGCATAAGGGGGCGCACATGTCTGGAGTTTCTTCACAGCGGCTGAGAGGCCCTGGCACATCCATTCTCTGCCTCTTCTCTCTCTCTCTCTCTCTGCCTCTATCTCTCAAATAAAAAAAGAAAAGAAAAGAAAAAAACCTAAATGGCTGGGTGTGGTGGCGCATGCCTTTAATCCCAGCACTTGGGAAGCAGAGGTAGGAGGATCACCATGAGTTCGAGGCCACCCTGAGACTACATAATGAATTCCAGGTCAGCCTGGGCTAGAGTGAGACCTTACCTTGAAAAAAAAAAAAAAACTAAATGAACAGAACAAAAGGCAAGTAGGTGGTTTATATTGGTTACTAACTCTCTTTATGTCATGGAGGTGAAATTTATTAATAGGAGTAGTAGAACTCAACTTATTACAGTGAAAATGAGTGACATCTGGCTTCCTGATTCTTAAGAAAGACAGGAATGACATTGTTTCTTTCCTTTGGCCTTGACCTAGAGATAAGCCAGAGGATCCAGACAGCGCACCCCGCGGGGCGCCAGGTCATGCTGCATTACCTGCTGCCCTGGATGAACAACATCGAGCTGGTGGACTTGCAGCCTCTGCCCACGGCCAGGCGGCAGGACGAGGACGAGGACGACCCACTGAAAGACAGGGAGCTCATGGTGACGAGCCGGCGCTGGCTACGGGGAGAAGGCTGGGGGTCCCCGCAGGCCACCGCTTTGGTTTTGAACAACCTCATGTACATGACAGCAAAGGTACAAAGTGCGAGAGGAAAACATGGTCAGAAATAGCTGAGGTGGCCCTGGGACAACCAAACTAAAACACTGGGCTGGAGAAATGGCTTAGCCATTAAGGCACTTGCCTACAAAGCCTAAGGACCCCCAGGACCCACTTCTCCGCTTCCATCGTGAGTGATGCTGCTATGAATGTAGATCTACAACTACCAAATTGTTCCTCCACTTCCCATTGGATGGGTATATTTAGTGGTGGGATTGCTGGATGGCAGGGTCGTTTGTTCGTTCTTTCTTTCTTCTTTATTGAGTTTTCAAGATAGCAGCTCACTCCGGCCCACGCTGACCTGAAATTCACTATGTAGTCTCAGGGTGGCCTGGAACTCACAGCGATCCTCCTACCTCTGCCTCCCGAGGGCTGGGATTAAAGACTTGCATCACCACACCCAGCTTCTCTTTTTAATTTTTTGAGGAGCCACTGTACTGCCCTCTAGACAGATATGTGCCATTTTACAATCCCATCAGCATGTGGAAACACTTATTTAACTGCCAAAAGTATTTGGTATAAAAAGAAAGCTTTGGGGCCTGGAGAGATGGCTTAATGGTTAAGCGCTTGTCTGTGAAGCCTAAGGACCCCGGTGCAAAGCTCCATTCCCCAGGACCCACGTAAGCCAGATGCACAAGGTGGCGCATGCATCTGGAGTTTGTTTGCAGTGGCTGGAGGCCCTGGCATGCCCATTCTCTATCTATCTGCCTCTCTCTTTCTCGCTGTCTGTTGCTCTCAAATAAATAAATAAATAAATAATAAGCAAAAAATAAAAATAGAAAAGAAAGCTTGGCCGGTCATGGTGGCACACATCTATAACCCTGACATTCAGGAGGTAGACTCAAGAAGGTTTCAGGTAGAGGGCTACTGAGAAAGACAGTGAGTGTCACAAAAATTAGCCAGATGCACATGGTACATTTGCAGAGGCTAGAGGCTCTGGCATGCCCATTCTCTCTGTCTCTTTTCTCTCTCTCTCAAATAAATAAATCAATAAATAATTTTTATGCCATCTCATCATATTATCTATTTTGACTCCAACCAGATGCGATTGGTAATACTGACATTTAAACTCGTTCAAAGAGATGAGCATTCCTCTAAAGTGGGGAAGATGAAAGCCGTCCATAAAACTTACTTGCTAACGTCTGCTGGTATGACGGGCTTGGTTTTCACTAACCGCTCATATCTGGTGTCTCTTGTGTGCTGTTTCCAGTACGGGGATGAGCTGGCCTGGTCGGAGATGGAGAATGTGTGGACTACACTTGCAGATGGCTGGCCAAAGAACCTGAAAATCATTTTGCACTTTTTGATAAGCATTTGTGGGGTGAATAGTGAACCAAGCCTCTTGCCTTACGTATGTATTCAAGTTCATTTAACTTTTTAAAAACATGTGACTGTGACCGTGTGGGGGTGCACGCATGGGCACGCTTGTGTTCATGTGGTACACGTGGATGTAGAGGGCTCAGGTTCTTGCCTTCCACCTTGCTTGAGGCAGAGTTCTCTTTGTTGACTGCTGTATAAGCTGGTCTATGAGCTTCGGGGGGGTCTCCTGTGTCCCCACCTTCCATCTCACCATAAGAGGCCTCACTACTATGTCTGGGTTTTTCATGGGTTCTGGGAATCCAAACTGGTCTTTTGATTTTTTTATTGATTTTTTTAATATTTTTATTTTATTTATTTGAGAGAGAAAGAGGCAGCTAGAGATTGAGTGAATGGGCATGCCAGGGCCTTTAGCCACTGCAACCAAACACCAGACACATGCACCCTTGTACATCTGGCTTACATGGCTACTGGAGCATTGAACCTTGGTCCTTTGGCTTTGCCAACAAGTACCTTAACCGCTAAGCCATCTCTCCAGCCCTTGTATTGATTTGTTTACAAGCAGAGAGAATGAGACTGGATTGCCAGGACCTCCCGCCACTCCAGACTAACTCCAGATGCATGTGCTACTTTGTGAATGTCTTTACGTGGGTACTGGGGAATTGGACCCAGATCGTTAGGCTTTTCAGGCAAGCGCCTTAACCGCTAAGCCATCTCTCTCCAGCCCCAAACTAGTCTTTTAATAAAAACTTCAGCCAGGGCCAGGAGAGATGGCTTAGTGGTTGAGGCACTTGCCTATAAAACCAAAGGTCCCAGGTTCAATTCCCCAGAATCCGTGTAAGCTAGATGCACAAGGCAGCGCATGTGTCTGGAGTTCATTTGCAGCTGCTAAAGGCTGTGGCGCGTCCATTCTCTCTTTCTGTCTGCACCGCCCCCAATAATAAAAATACTAATTTTTTTGTGGAGAGAAACAGAGAGAGAGGGAGAGGAAGACAGATAGAGATGCGTGTGCCTGCAGCCTCTCAGCTGCTGCAAACGAAATCCAGATGCATGCACCCCCTTGTGGTCAAGTGCAGCATTGCGCTCTGTGTCACTTTGATCTGGCTAAATGTGGGACCTGGAGATTGGAACTGGCATTCTTAGGCTTAGGAGGCAGGTGCCTTAACCGCTAAGCCATCTCTCCAGCCCAATAACTAATTTTTTTTTTTTAAAAAAAAACCTTTAGTCAGGGGTGGTGGTACACAACAAGCATTTTTACCCACTAAGCCATCTCCTCAGCCCTCATTTAACTTTTTGAAAGTGGACACATTTCATTATTATTATTTATTATATCTGAGTATGGTCAGGGATCACCCCTCAGAAGCAAGTAAGAGCTGAGTGGGGACAGTGAGGACATCGTAGGTGGCCTTACTCATTACTCTCACTGAGTCACTCACCCAGTGTCGCAGAGGGCTGATACAGGTCAGGTGTTCTCACAGTTTACGGGGCATTCCACTCAGATGGATCATGGATATTTTATTATTTGAAGTCACCCCTAGATTTAAGTAATTGATGAGTCGGTGAGCTGATGAAGCACAGCTGTGATAAGGGCTAGGAAGAAGCATTACAGAACCCCCACTTGTCTGGAAAGGTGGGGTACTCGAGAGAAAGTGATAGTGAAGAACAGAACGGGTCACCAAACTGGGACTGGTTAAGTTTTGGCTAGGCTGCAGCTAGCTGGCACTGGGAGATCTCAGGGCCTAAGATTGCTGGAAGCAAAGGAACTAAGAGGAGCTCGAAGAGGAAGGAGAGCCAGGTGTGGTGGCTCACACCTTTCATCCCAGGCCAAGGTAGGAGGATTGCTTTGAGTTCAAGACCAGCCTGGGACTACATAGTGAAGCCTGGGTTACAGTGAGACCCTACCTCAAAAAAGTAAAAATAAAAATAAAAAACAGCCAGACATGGTGACACACATCTTTAATCCCAGCATTCAGGAGGCAGAGGTAGAAGGATCGCCTTGAGTTCAAGGCCACCCTGAGACTACATAGTGAATTCCAGGCGAGCCTGGGCTAGAGTGAGACCCTACCTCAAAAAACCAATAAATAAATAATAAATAAACAAATTAATTAATTAATTTTTAAAAAGAGGAAGAAGAGATGAAATGGAGAATATGATGTCACTGCCTTCTGTCGAGGAAAGCAACACTAAGTCCATCCAAGCTAAGCGAACACTAGGAAGCTATCAAACAGGAAGATTCATGTGGGCACACACATCGGGGAGCATGTTCTTAGATACAGGCATAGAGATATTAGGCACGCGGTAGCTCCTCTCAAAGGTGTACCCCACCTGTTCGTCAGGATGTTTCCTTGAAAGTCTGGACAGATCCTGCTATAAGCACACTGTTGAACAGTGAGGCCTTGCAGAGGATCTAGCTAGTAAGAGGGCGGTGTCCAGTCCAGGCAGGAGAATCCCCAGGTTCCGTGCCCAGCACAGACAGAATAAGGTACATCTTTGGTATGAAGGCTGGCTGAGTCAAGTTCAGAGGGAAGTCTTAGGCTGATGTTAGCCAGCACTCTCTCCATTAATAAAGGTGCTTTTACAGAAAAGCTTTTTCTCCCTTCTTCTGTATCTTTTTTTTTTCTTTAACCTACAGAAAGTAGGCTGGTGAGATTGCTCAATGGTTAAAGGTACTTGCTTATGAAGCCTGATGGCCTAGGTTCGATTCCCCAGTGCCCATGTAAAACCAAATACACAAAGTAGCACATTCATCTGGAATTTGTTTGCAGCAGCAAGGGTCCTCGGCAATCCCATTCTCGTTCTCTCTCCCTTTTGTTCTGCTTGCAAATGAATAAATGTTTAAAATCAATGAAGCACATAATGCTATAAACGTATCAGTCTATATCTTTAGTTCATTCCAATTAGATGTACTGTTGGGGGCTGGAGGGAGGGTGATAATTGTCACTGTCCACATTTAGATTGTGCGAATTCATCTTCCATTTCAAGTTGAACTTTGATTAAAAAAAAAAAGGTCTGCCCCAGGACCAATACCGTAGTTGATTATGTCACTTCCTTTCTCTCGCAATGGTTTCTTCTGTGCAGGTGAAGAAAGTCGTCGTTTATCTAGGGAGAGACAAGACAATGCAGCTTCTAGAGGAGCTGGTGGGTGAGC
This sequence comes from Orientallactaga sibirica, assembly GCA_036365145.1. Taxonomy (NCBI): domain Eukaryota; kingdom Metazoa; phylum Chordata; class Mammalia; order Rodentia; family Dipodidae; genus Orientallactaga; species Orientallactaga sibirica. The sequence goes on from JAEOAD010000040.1 coordinate 17,141,394, forward strand.
TGCAGCTGACCGACCCTGTCAGCTCAAGTGTCACTCACATGGATAACCCGCCCTACTACCGCATCACTTCCAGCTGCAAAATCCCCTCAGTCACCTCAGGTGAGGCGGCCCTCCCATCCCACTGCTTCCTGCCCGCAGCCAAGCGCTCTGCCCGAGTATTGTCTTCATAAGGGTTTTTCAGTTTCCTCACTGAGGGCTGGCGAGAGGGCTCAGAGGTGAAAAACCCTTCCTTGCCACAAAGCCTGCTAGCCCAGGTTCAGTTCCCCAGTATCCCCATGTAAAACCAGATTCACAAAGTAGCACACGCAGCTGGAGTTTGTTTGCAGCTGGAGGCCCTGGCGTACCCATTCTCTCTTTTCTGTCTCTCTCTGCTTGTAAATAAATAAATTTTAAAGTAAATAAGTAAGCTATGTCAAGGTTAGCTAAAGCTTGTTAAGCATGTTCTTTATCAGATTATTTCCAGCAATATCTTTTTTTTTTTATTTGAGAGAGAGAGAGTCAGTGAGAAAGAGAGAATGGGCATGCCAGGGCTCTAGCCACTGGAAATGAACTCCAGACGCATGCACCACCTTGTGATTCTGGCTTACGTGAATCCTGAGGAATTGAACCTAGGTCCTCAGGCTTCTCAGGCAAGCACCTTAATTGCTAATCCATCTCTCCAGCCCTCAAGCATCATCTTGAATTAATCAGATCCCCCAAAAAATTCTGACCATCTGCTGAGAGAGAGAATATGAATGTCTGTGGATTACATGTATGTATACATACACAAATAGTCTTCAAGTCCCTGCAAGGCCAGTATTTAGGCAGGCTGCACAGAGGAGATGCGGGCAGGAGATGCAGCTGCAAATTTTAGCATGTGAGCCAGGTGACACACACCTTTAATCCCAGCACCTGGGAGGCTGAGGTAGGAGGACCTCTGTGAGTTCTGGGCCAGCCTTAGAGTGCATAATGAATTCCAGGTCAGCCTGGGCTAGAGTGAGACCCTACCTTGAAAAACCAAAATAAAAAAAACAAAAAACTTAGTATGCATATTATCATTCTCTATTGTCAGAAAAATGCTTCCCTTCCACTGCCCTAGTCCAGCAGGCCTTTGATGGGCCTGGGAGATGAGCCAGTCAGGAAAGTGCTCGATTCACAGGCACGAGGACCCGAGTGCAATCCCCTGTAGCCACATAAAAAGTTTCTGGTGGGGTAGCAACAGGGGAGCAGGGTTCAGAGATAGGCCAGTCCCTAAAGCTCACTGGCCAGCCAGTCTAGCTGTAGGCCAGTGAGAGACCATGATTTAAAAGAAAAGATGGAGGGGGGCTGGAGCGAAGGCTTAGCAGTTAAGGCACTTGCCTGCAAAGCTGAACAACTAGGTTCAATTCCCCAGGACCCACATAAGCCAGAAGCACAAGGTGGTGCATGCATCTGGAGTTCGTTTGCAGTGGCTGGAGGCCCTGACATGCCCATTCTCTCTCTCTCTCTACATGCCTATCTCTGTATCTCTCTCTCTCTCTCTCTTTCTCTCTAATAAATATTTTTTTTAAAAGAAAAGATGGAGGGCATTCCCGAGAAAAGATGCTGGACATTGTCCTGTGGCCTCCATGTTCACATACATTCAATAACAACAAAATCAGAAATCTGCTTTATTCTTGTCAGAAAAGACTTCTAGAGCTGGGGAGATGGCTCTGAGGTTAATGGTGCTTGTTTGTAAAGCCTGGTAGCCTGGGTTCGATTCCCCAGTATCTATGTAAAGCCAGACGCACAAAGTGGTGCATGCCTGTGAAATCCGTTCAAAGCTGCTGGAGGCCCTGCTGCATCCATTCTCTCTTGCTCTTTTCTCTCTCTCTCTCTCATTTAAATAAGTATTTTAAAAAGAAAAGACTTCTTGGGGGCAGGCAAAAGAAGCCACACCTCTTCAGATAGTAGGGATTAACATTTGGGGGATCAAGTACTTTCAAAATAATTTTTTCCACAGTTCCTGTATGTTTGGCCTTGCGCTCAACCCCCATTTTCTTCCCTACTGGATACCACTCCTTTCTGGGCCTTTTGGAAGTTCACACAGTGTGGAAACTTCTCCGTGTCCCCCAGTTCTTGCCTCCATAATTACTTACCCATTTGTTTTCTGTGTTTTTTCTTTCGTTTTTTGGGGGGGTTTTTTTTGTTTGTTTGATTTTGTTTTTGTGTTTTGGTTTTTCGAGGTAGGGTCTTGCTCTAGCCCAGGCTGACCTGGAATTCACAATGTAGTCTCAGGGGGCCTTGAATTCATGGCGATCCTCCTACCTCTGCTTCCCGAGTGCTGGGATTAAAGGCGTGCGCCACCGTGCCCAGCTCCCATTTGTTTTCTTACGTCCATAGCTACCATGGTCCTTCTGAGCGCATGCCTTTGACCTTGCTTTGGTGGTGGTGGTTTTATGTTCCTCCAAGTTAACAGGGTGCTTTTATCTCTGATTACAGGAACTACTTCCAGTAGCAATACAATGGTAGCTCCCACCGATGGCAACCTTGATAATAAGCCCCTAAAAGAGAACTTTGAAGAGAGGTGAGTACTTCTCTCTTCTTAATGTGATAATTTCTGCACTGGTGTGCATCGAGCCTTGCGTTAAAATCCTAGTCAAGAACGATATTCCCCCTGGAATTTGTTTTTGTTTTTGAGGTAAGGTCTCGCTCTAGGCCCAGGCTGACCTGGGATTCTCTATGTAGCCTCAGGATGGCCTCAAACTCACAGGGATTCTCCTACCTCAGCCTCCCGAGTGCTGGGATGAAAGGTGTGCGCCACCATGCCCTGGGTCCCTAGGCTTCGCAGGCAAGCACCTTAACCTCTAAGCCATCTCTCCAGCCCCAGGCTTGTTTTCTTTACATGAAATAAGTATTATGAGAATAAAGTATTATGAGAATACCGACTTGAAGGGACTCTGTAGGGAGGAATAATTGGTTGACAGCTTGAGCTTTGAATTGCAAGGTAGAAATTAGTGCATAGTCACAGTAAGATCTCATTTTGTGTACCGTAAACATTGAAAATGAACCAGAAAGCACAAGTCACGCCTTTAATGAACTGTAACCAAGTTGCACCCTGAGATTTTTTCCAGGTCAGCCTGGGCCAGTACACCTGCAAAAAACAAAAAAAAAAAAAAAAAAAAGAAAATGAACCAGAAAGCACAAGTGGACTGAACATGGTTTTTCAGCTGTGTACACCTAAACAGTGGACTGGCAGCACTTAAACGGCAGACCACAGACTAGAATCTCGCTACAGCAGCAGCTCTGGAGGGTCTTATGAAGAAGAAAAAAGTAATAACCCTTGAATAACGATAGACGAGGTGCACGGTTAATTGTGCTAATGTTAATCAATGTATTTTTCCAAGCAATTGCTTGAGGAACACTGTAGTTAAGTTAACTACCACTAGTGGTGTTCCAGCCTGATCCAAAATGTCTTGGTTTTAAAGAATGATTTTAATAAGTAACATTAACTGGGAGATTATTTAAAAAAAAAAAAAAACAACTTATATTCCCTAGTAATCCAAAAGTAGCAGTATCGTTGAACAGACGTTAGCTGATTTTTTTTTTTAGCAGATTTGCTTGTCTTGATCAGATCCACATTGTACTAAAAATGTTCTTATACTGTTGTACACTTGCATACTGATTAACGCTCCCTGCGGGTCACGGTGCCATGACTGTACAAGCTCGTGCTTTATAATTAGATTGGGACTCTGGAGGTGATCTGGTCCAGCCTGCTCATATTGTCCCTGATGGAACTGAGGTCCAGAGAGGTTAAGTGACTTACCCATGTCACACAGAAGTCCCATTTCCTGATGTCATTCTGTTCTGCACCTTGCGTCCCCAGTGTGGTAGGACACTTTTTTTTTTTTTTTTTTTAAGAGGGTTCACACTGGCCGCATTTAAGGGAATTTAGAACCCAGTACCTTACTACGAAGACTTTGTTACAATGTGACTTCTCTCCTGATGTGGTCTACTGTCTTGGCCATCCACGGGGGAGTCCTGAGGAAATGCCATTGTAGTTTTGCTTTAATATAAAGGGTGGAATCAAACTCATTTTTTTTTCTCTCCCCTACCATCATTCCCCTCCCCCTCTAAATTTGGTAATATTTGTACTCAGGCCTTCCAGGATATCAAGAAAATGTCAAAAGCGTGGGAAATGATTTTGAATTCCTTTCTGGTGCTATAAATAGTGGGTGTCTTGCTAGAGCTTGCTTGTATTGGCAGAAATTCAGCGGTGTAGAAAATGAGATCATTTTATCTTGATAGGTGACTCAATGCCACTTTATTCTAATTGGCGCCTGAGAGTGATGGAGTGTAACCAAGGAGAGCCACTGCCCTTCCCACCAGCCGGAGGCTGCTGGTCACCACTGGTGGATTACGTGCCTGAAACGTCATCACCTGGATCACCCCTCCACAGGTGGACTGGAGCGCATTCCTCTTTTCCAATGAGCCTCGTCTCCGCCCAACTCTCTGAGCTTTACACTGTCACAGTGCAGACAGACTAAAGGCGGTCACCTCTCTATTGAGATACCGCGCCCCAGTGACACGTCAGCTTATTCAGATAGTGAGATATCTAAAAGCGGTTGCCAGCTATACAAAATCAATATCCATCAGTCTCACTCTGCCGCTGCCTTTGTGGGTGTCTGGCACAGTTACTTCACCTTTCTGGGACCCAGTTACAACATCTGAAAAAAGTGTGACTCGCTTGGGGTCAGCCCAGTTATATGGATGGAATTCAGTTAAATGGAATTCTACTGAGTAAACATCCCAATAGAGCGATGGCTACATTCTCTCCAAATTCTACTAACAGACCAAACGTGTACCAAACACGCACCGTGTGGCCAGTGGTGTGGCAGATATGCTAGGGGAAGACGAGGAAAGGGTGGTTTTGTTATAAAGCTGTCGCTTGACCGGTTTCTTTGGCTGATTTTATCTTTCCTCTTTTTGCCTTACATTTTCCCGTAAACGCAACACTCAAGCCTTTCAGTTGTTTGCACAAGATTTTCTTTAGGGGCCCCCAGCTCCAGCAACGCGCTAACAGTCTGCTGTTTGTCACAGGTGTAGCATAGCGGTGATCCTGTTGACCGATCTCATCATTGATCACAGTGTGAAGGTGGAATGGGGAAGCTACCTCCATCTCCTTCTTCATGCAATCTTTATAGGTAATTCCTTCATTTTAGGCATTTATGTCAATGTTCAAGTTTTTTGATGTTTCCGTTTTATCTTTTTGTTTGTTTGTTTTTTTCTTTTTCTAAGCAGGGTCTCACTCTAGCCCAGGCTGACCTGGAATTCACTGTGTAGCCTCAGGCTGGCCTCAAACTCACAGCAATCCTCCTACTTCTGCCTACCGAGTGCTGGAATTAAAGGCGTGCACCACCATGCCCAGCTGTTTCATCTTTTTTTTAAATTCATTTTATTTTATTTGCTAGCAAAGACAGAGAAAATGAGAGAGAGAAAGAGAGAGAGGGAGAGAGAGAATGGGCATGCCAGGACCTCTAGCCGCTGCAAACCAACTCCAGATGAATGTACCACCTGTGCACCTGGCTTTACTTGGGTCCTGGAGAATCAAACTCAGATTCTTAGGCTGAATTTAGCTCTGGGATTGGAACCTTTCAAAGTGACTAGAAGATCAAAAGTGTTTTCCAAAGAAAGCAGACTGTTGAGCAGTCGATGACAGGGACTAAATTCCACGAGCCCTCTATGGCAGACATGTAAGTTCTCCCACATCTGTAATACCTCTGTAAGAGTGGCTTCCTGTGGTAAATAAAAGTAGCCAACTTCTCATATACTTTTCTGCTACGTACACTGACCATATTCATAGCATCTCATTCCTATGGTTATCCGACATTGACTTGGTATAAAAAATAAGCCTGCCTTTAAAAAGAAATGCATTGACATCTAGTGTTACATAAGTCATAACTTCCAAGAAATCACTACACTGTCATCGTGAAACACATTTAAAACTTAACTTGAGGGCTGGGGATGTGACTCAGTTGGTAGAGGGCTTACCTAGCATGTACAAAGCCCTAGCTGGCTTAGAACCCCAACACCACATGAACTAGTTGTGCATGATGGTACACTGCTGTGTTCCCAGCACATAGGTGGTGGAAGCAGGAAGATCGGAACAAGACCATCCTGGGCTCCATGTCTGAGTTTCAGCCTAGGATACATGAGACCCTGTAATGGATTCATTTAATTAATTAAAAGAACCTTTAGGGCTGGAGAGATGGCTTAGTGGTTGAGGTGCTTACCTATAAAGCCTAAAGACCCATGTTCAACTCTCCAGATGACACAAAAGCCAGAGGCACAAAGGTGAGGCAAGCACAAGTTCACACATGCCCACGAGGTGGCGCAAGCATCTGGAGTTCAATTGCAGTGATAGGCCAATTCTCTCTCGTGCTCACTGTCACTCTTTCTAAAAATAAAATTTTTAAAGAATCTTGATCCTTCCTAAGCTGTTATACAGTGAGACAATAAGCCATTATAAAATTGTAGAGGAGGGCTAGAGACATGGCTTAGCAATGAAGGCACTTGTTTGTGGAGCCAAAGGTTCGATTCCCCAGGACCCATGTAATCCAGATGCACAAGGTGGCTCATGCATCTGGAGTTCATTTGCAGTGGCTGGAAGCCCTGGTGCACCCATTCTATTTGATGTGGGGGAATGTGTGTGGGTTTCATGCTCATACTGCCCCATTTTCATGAAGGGCTGTGGGCTCACAGCTGACTGGTGTCTGCATGACCTCGCATTATGGGTTCGATAGCAAGCATCCTCCCTTCCTAACCATTGGTGATTTTCTCCTGTCTCGCAGGGTTTGACCACTGCCACCCTGAGGTGTACGAGCATTGTAAACGCCTGCTTCTGCACTTACTAATAGTGATGGGACCCAACAGTAACCTCCGGACTGCTGCTTCTGTCCTCCTCAGGAACAAAGAGTTCAATGAGCCCAGGGTGCTGACAGTCAAACAAATCACACACTTAGATTACACTTTCACAGGTACTTACTTCAAAGCGGCAGCTTTTGGTTCGTGTATTGTTTTGGTTTTTTGAGGTAGGGTCTCATGCTAGCCCAGACCGATCTGGAAATCACTCTGTAGTCTCGAAAACTTTTATTTTAGATATCATGTGTATTGTTTTAAAATGGATTAAACAGCATGTTGGAAAGCTGTTGCTTTTAACACTCTGAACTATACTAATTTTCAGTTGTGAATGTGTAAGTTGAAGATGCAGTAAAGTGTGTTTACTGAATATTTGTTCTGAAAAGATGATGAGGGCTGGAGAGATGGCTTAGCGGTTGAGGCCCTTGCCTGCAAAGCCAAAGGACCCAGGTACGATTCCCCAGGACCCATGTAACCCAGATGCACAAGGTGGCCATGCATCTGGAGTTCATCTGCAGTGGCTGGAAGCCCTGGTGTGCCCCTATTCTCTCTCTTTTTTTCTCTCTCTCTTGAATGAATGAACAAAAATAAAATATTTCTTAGAAAAACATGAAGTTATTAGATTCCTTCTACTTACAGTTTCCAAAAACTGACTAAGGTAGACATTATGAAATATTTTTTTCCCTTTGATTATCTTTGCTGCATTTAAAATGTGACATGTTTTGAGGCAATGAGGTCATTAATTTATGAGACTTCTAATATAAAACTCATTTATCATCAGTACTTTTACATTTAAAGTTATCATCTTAGCTGGCTGGGCATGATGGATCACACCTTTGATTCTAGCTCCCAAGGCTGAGGTAGAAAATTCATCATGAGTTCAGGGCCAGCCTGGGCTACAGAGTGAGTTCTAGGTCAGCTTGGGCTAGTGTGAGACCTTACCGCAAAAAAAAATAGCCTTTTTTAAGTAAAATGAAGTTAAAACTATAGATAGCATTCTCTTCATATGAAATTAAAATTAAGAAATATGACTTGTTTTTAAAATAAAAAAACATTGAGCAAACACACCAGATGATGAGGAAGTTACCACTCTCAGCTTCCTCCGGCAGAGGGCAGTACAGCATCATCTAGTAAATGCAGCTGACTAAGTGATTTTGGGTTTTTGGTTTTTTTGTTGTTGTTCTTGTTTCAAGTAGGATCTCACTGTAGCCCAGGCTGACCTGGAATTCACTGTGTAGTCGCAGGGTGGCCTCAAACTCACAGTGATCCTCCTACCTGTGCCTCCTTAGTGCTGGGATTAAAGGCGCGCACCACCATGCCCGGCGCAGCTGCCTGTTTTTGTTTTGTTTTGCTTTAACATTTTTTTTATTTTTATTTATTTGAGAGAGAGAGAAGGAGAGAGAAATAGACAGAGAATGGGCACTCAGGGCCTCCAGCCACTGGAAATGAACTCCAGATGCATATGCCCCCTTGTGCATCTGGCTTACGTGGGTCCTGAGGAGTTGAACCTAGGTCCTTTGGCTTTGCAGGCAAATGCCTTAAAGGCTAAGCCATCTCTCCAGTTCTAATATTTTATTTTTATTTATTTATTTGAGAGAGGGTGAGTGAGAAAATGGGTGCGCCAGGGCCTCCAGCCACTGCAAATGAACTCCAGACATGTACACCCCCTTGTGCATCTGGCTAACGTGGGTGTTGGGACATCAAAGCTGGGTCCTCTGGCCTTGCAGGCAAATGCCTTATCCGCTAAGCCATCCTTCCAGCCCCTGGCTAAGTTTTGATAACAATCTGTGAACGTTGTTTGCCTCCAACCCACTTGTAGACCGTGTCTCTGAGAACCGACTCACGACAGCTAGCCCTGCCATGGGGCCTCATGAGTCCCGTGTAGTCTGTAATGACCAGTGACTAGTCTAGCTCTGTAAGACTCAGCTGGGTCCTTGTCATTGTGGGTGTTCATGACGCGCTCTCTCTTTTCAGCAGGCATTAACGATTTTATACCTGATTACCAGCCCTCCCCCATGACCGACTCAGGGCTCAGCTCAAGTTCTACCTCTTCCAGCATCAGCTTAGGAAACAGCAGTGCTGCCATTTCACACCTGCACACCACCCTCCTCAGCGAGGTGGACATCTCAGTGGAGCAGGATGGGAAAGTCAAAACCCTCATGGAATTCATTACCTCAAGGTAACCTGCGGCGCATGCCATCTGTGGTGGTTTAGTTCAGGTGTCCCCCATAAACAAGTGTTCTGAATGCTAGGTTCTCAGCTGATGGAGATTTGGGAATTAATGCCTCCTGGACACAGTGTATTCTTGGGGGTGGGCTTATGGGTATTATAACCAGTGTCCCCTTGCCAGTGTTTGGCACACTCTCCTGTTGCTGTTGTCCATTTTATGTTGGTCAGGGAGTGATATCCAATCTCTGCTCATTCCATCGTTTTCCCTGCCATCATGGAGCTTCCCCCTTGAGCCTAAAAGCCAAAATAAGCCTCTTTTTTTTCCCCACAAACTGCTCTTGGTTGGGTGATATCTACCAGCAGTGTGAACCTGACTGCAACACCATCCCAGCAGGCTTTGGGTTCAGCTGTTTTTGTTGATCAGCTCATGGGAACCAGATCTTTACTTTTATATATATATATTTTGAAGTAGGATTTCATTCTAAGCCAGGCTGACCTGGAATTCACTATGTAGTCTCAGGGTGGCCTCAAACTCATGATAATTCTCCTACTTCTGCCTCCTGAGTGCTGGGATTAAAGACATGTGCCATCACGCCCAGCTTGGAACCAGATTTTTTTTTATTTGAAAGAGACACAGAGAGAGAGAGAGACAGACAGACAGACAGACAGACAGAGAGAGAGAGACAGATAGAATGGGTGCACCATCAGGCAGTGGTTGTGAACGAACTCCAGACATGTGTGCCCCCTTGTAGGCAAGTGCGGCATTGCGCCCTTGCGTCACTTTTTCCATCAGGCTAACAGTGAGACCTGGAGATTGGAACCAGGGTTCTTGGGCTTGGCAGGCAGATGCCTTAACCACCAACCCAGCTCTCCAGCCCCAGATTTTTAAATCATATGGTTTGAAACACACAAGTTTGAGGAGGCATAAGGTTTTGAAATGACAATGTAACCTAAGTCTTCCTTCTTTGGAATACATTGCAGTTATACCCAAGATAAGTGATTGAGGGGTGGTTACTAAATGCCCACAGGCAATATAGTATTATCTGGAGATACGGTATTCTACTTGAATTCATTATGTTATCAATTGACCATCAAGTATTTACTTGTGGTCTACTCTGTGCAAGGCCATTCAGTGGTGAAGGAAGATAGATGGGGTGAGGGGAGATGTCACTGTGATGTCCCACAGTGGCAGCTAAATTACAGGGCCGTGAGAAACCACTGTGTTTGCAATGGTGAGTGACTGTAACTCTGAGAAGCGAGTTTATCCAGAAAGAGGTACAGAACACGCATACTGGAGGGCCATGAAACCCAGGTCTGTGTTAGAGATTGCATACTTTAAAAACTTAGGGGTTAGGAGTGGATAAGGCACTCGTTGCTCAAACCAGAGTATCTGGGTCTGGGTCCCCAGAGGTGCAGGGGACAGGAGGCCGCGGGTCACCATGTGAAGGGCTCGGCGAGCATCTGGAGCTGTGGAATTAAGGAACTTGGCTTGACTTGAGAACGTGAGCACATTGTGAACTAAGGCAGGATGTCAGTGTATTCCCCCCCCCCCCCGTGCATTCCCTACAGTTTCACCTAGTGAATTATTTCCATTGTATTGAGTTAGTACTTTCTCTGCATTAATTAGATACAGCCTAGCCACCACAAATTATGTTTTGACTATAATACATAAATAATAAGCAATATTCTTCTCATTTGGGCAAATTTGTCATCTTGTCTTGCTCTACTGCTGTCATAATTTGATCTTGCTCTACTTTCTGTAAGCCATTCTGCATCCATGTGCAGAAGCCAAGGAGGCTGGGGCTTGCCACTTGATTTCCTCAGCTGCTGTCCTTTCTTCTTGTAAAGGCGCGGTGTAAGCAGGTAGGAATAAAGCCCATTAACGGAAGTTCCAAACAAGGGAATGACAGCTGTCTTGTATTTTCAGAAAAAGAGGGCCCCTTTGGAACCATGAGGACGTTTCCGCCAAGAACCCCAGCATCAAGAGCGCGGAGCAGCTCAGCACGTTTTTGAAGCACGTGGTGTCTGTTTTCAAGCAGTCAAGCCCAGGTAGCTTTTACTGAACAGAACAAATGACATTTACTTTTAATTCAGTATTTCAATGTGACCTGGCATTTTCGGGAATCTCTGGCCAAAAGTTAATATTGTCTAAATTGAAAAATGTTTAGAAAGAGTTTCTTTTTTTGGAGGGGGTGGGGGAGATTCAAAGTAGGGTCTCACTCTAGCCCAAGCTGACCCAGAATTCACTTTGTAGTCTCAGGGTGGCCTTGAACTCACAGAGATCCTCCTACCTGGGACTCCCAAGTGCATGAGCCACCATACCCAGCCAGTTCTTTTTTAAAGAAAAAAAAATTCTTTATTTCTTTGCAAGCAGAGAGATAGAAGAGAAACAGACAGAATGGGTGCACAAAGGCCTTCAGTTGCTACAAAGGAACTCCAGATACATGTGCCACTTTGTAATATGTACTGGAGAATCAAACTCAGGTTGTTAACTTTGCAGGCAAGCACCTTAACCACTGAGTCATCTCTCCAGCCCAAAGAGTTGCTTTTTTTGTTGTTTGTTTGTTTTTTTGAGGTAGGGTCCCACTCTAGCCCAGGCTGGCCTAGAATTTACTATGTAGTCTCAGGGTGGCCTCAAATTCATGCGATCCTCCTACCTCGGCCTCCCAAGTGCTGGGATTAAAGGCGTGCGCCACCACGCCCGGCTAAGAGTTTCTTTTTTTTAATATTTTATTATTTATTTATTTATTTGAGAGAGACAGATACAGAAATAGGCAGGCAGAGAGAGAAAGAATGGGTGCGCCAGGGCCTCCAGCCACTGCAAACGAACTCCAGATGCATGCACCCCCTTGTGCATCTGGCTTACGTGGGTCCTGGAGAATTGAGCCTCGAACCGGGGTCCTTAGGCTTCATAGGCAAGCGTTTAACCGCTAAGCCATCTCTCCAGCCCATAAGAGTTTCTTTTTTAACAAGTGATGACATGTCTGGTGTGTTTGTGTGTGTAGTAGTAGTGTGGTGTGTGTATGGTGTATGCACGCGTGTGTGCAGATGCACACGCCACAGGCACAGAAGCCAGAGAGAAGAGTCTGGTGTCCCCCTCTCTTGGCTCATCAGTGTGCTTCCATGAGGCAGCTATCACTGAACCTGGAGCTGCTGTTTCCGGTCTCTGCTCCCCACCGGACTGGGGTAACAGGCACGCATGCTCATGCCCTGCTCCAGAATCAGACTCCGGGCAAATCAGGCCCTCACACTTGCATGACAAGTGATGTCATCCACTGAGCCACCTCCTCATTCCTTGGGGGCGGTTGGTTTTGTTTTGTTTTTGCTTGCTTTAAAAGACAAGTTTATTGGCTATTCTGCCAAAGAGCTGAGGGCTAGACAGTAACTGGAGTACCACCAGCAGTTGACAGATACGTTTTTGTTGAGAGAAAACTTATTAGTTAAAAATAAGAATTCTGGACTGGAAAGCCGGGAGTGGTGGCACACACCTTTAATCCCAGAACTCGGAAGGCAGAGGTAGGAGGAACACTGAGAGTTTAAGGCCACCCGGAGACTACATAGTGAGTTCCAGGTCAGCCTGGGTAGAGTGAGACCCTACCTTGGAAAAACCAAAAATAAAGTCAGGCGTGGTGGTGCACACCTTTAATCCCAGCACTCGGGAGGCAGTGGTAGGAGGATCGCCAAGAGTTCAAGGCCACCCTGAGACTACAGAGTGAATTCCAGGTCAGCCTGAGCTAGAGTGAGACCTTACCTCAAAAACACGAGATTTAAAAAAAAAAAAAAAAAAGAATGCTGGACTGGAGAGATTGCTCAGGGGTTAAGGCACTTGCTTGCAATGTGTGACTGACTGCCTGGGTTCAACTTCCCAGTTCCCACATGAAGCCAGATGCACAGAGTGGTGCATGTGTGTAGTTTGTTTGCAGCGGCTGGACGCCCTGGCATGCTCTTGCCCGCTACCCTTGCAGATAAATGAATACCATTTCCTCTGTCTTTGCAGAGGGCATCCACTTGGAACACCATCTTAGCGAAGTGGCTCTGCACACAGCACTGTCGTGTTCTTCCCGCCACTATGCAGGGAGGTCCTTTCAGATCTTCAGGGCCCTAAAGCAGCCTCTGTCGGCAACTACCCTCTCCGACGTCCTCTCCAGGCTTGTGGAGACTGTGGGGGACCCAGGGGAAGATGCACAGGTAGGGAAGCGGTTTCTCGGCTATTCTGGGGATGAAGGAGTCTTTCCCAAACTTCCATCACTCCAGCCGGAGCTAGAGGGTGGCTGTGGAATTACTGACGTCAGCTTGGTCAGCAGACAAAGAACTAGGAAGCAAGGAAGGTCCATACTGAGTATTTCATAACCTGTTCAGGTCATAGAGTTTAACACCTGTAAAGTCGTTCATGTGCGCACACACACCACCTAAATGTTATGCCACAAGGCAGAAGAATTAGAACATAAAGGTTAAATTATCATTGTGTTTCATTTTTTAAAGATTTTTTAAAATTTTTATTTATTTATTAGAAACAGAGAGGGAGAAAGAGAGAGAGAGAGTGAGAATGGGCATGCCAGGGCCTCTAGGCACCGCAAACAAACTCCAGATACATGCGCCACCATGTGCATCTGGCTTACATGAGACCTGGAGCATCGAACTGGGGTCTTTAGGCATCGCAGGCAAATGCCTTAACTACTAAGCCATCTCTCCAACCCATTGTGGTTTTTTGGGTTTTTTTTTTTAGTTTTTTGAGGTAGGGTCTCACTCTAGCCCAGGCTCGTCTGGAATTCACTATGTAGTCTCAGGGTGGCCTCAAACTCATGGTGATCCTCCTACCTTTGCCTCCCAAGTGCTGGGATTAAAGGCATGCACGACCACACCCAGCATGTTTCTTTTTTTTTTTTTTTTTTTTTTTTTTGGTTTTTCGAGGTAGGGTCTCACTCTAGCCCAGGCTGACCTGGAATTCACTCTGTATTCTCAGGGTGGCCTTGAACTCACAGCGATCCTCCTACTCTGCCTCCCAAGTGCTGGGATTAAAGGCGTGCACCACCACGCCCGGCCTAATGTTTCATTTTTTAAAGCAAGAAAGTAAAATGTTCTACTGGGGAATTAAAAAAAAATTTTTTTTTAATATTTACTTATTTGCAAGCAGATAGTATCAGGGTTTCCATCCACTGCATGCAAACTCCAGACGCATATACCACCGTGTGCATCTGGCTTATGTGGATACTAGGGAATTGAACCCTAGTCCTTAGGCTTCGCAGGCACTTGGCCTTAACCACTGAGCCATCTCTCCAGCCCTCCACTGGAGAATTTTAAGTTTATTTGGTCCAAGGGTTTGATTTCAGACATTGGGTATACAGTGGCAAACAGGACAGTTTCTTGTCATAATGGAACTTATCCTTAATTGGGGGAAGACAGCCTTTAGTCTACTGATAGTGTATGAGAAATTTCACTTAGTGATAAATTCTGTAAGATAATACGGTCACTAATTAAAAAGCACAGAGGAAGGGTTGGGTGGTTTTATGTGCAATTCGTTTTTGGTCACGAGACGATCGGGAACGAGATCATTTTAGACAGTGGAAACGGTGTAAAGGACCAGGTCCTGCGTCGGTGTACAGCACTTACTTTCTCATTGCTTGGACAAACCACCAGATAAGCAGCTTATGGGAAGAAAGGTTTATTTCGGCTTACTGTTTCAAGGGGAAGCGTTTTAAAATTTTTTTAAATATTTTATTGATTTACATACTTATTTATTTGAGACAGAGAACAGGCACACCAGCACCTCTTAAAACTGCAAACTGCAGACACATTGCACTCTTCTGTACCTCTGGCTTTACATGGATCCTGGGGAACTGAACTCGGGCTATCAGGCTTTGTAAGCAAGCGCCTTTAACTGCCTAGCCATCTTCCCCAGCCCTCGAGGGAGGGAAAGTGTTATCATGGAGGGGAGAGCATGGCAGAGCAGAGAACCAGCCAGGTATCACGTCTTGTCAAAGCAGCACGGAAGTAGTCCAAGAGAGCTAGTCCTGAATACCCAGTGGGCTTGACGAATCAACCCCAGGGCCTGCCTGCAGGGATGCACTTTGTACAGCATGGCTCCACCTCCCAAAGGCTCCACCATTTTCCCCATTTGCCACCAACTGGGGACCAAGTACTCAAAACACATGAGCCTAGGAAGGACAGTTCATTCAAACCACACAGAGATTTGTTTGTTTGGTTTGGTTTGGTTTGTTTTTCAGGATAGAGTCTCACTCTAGCCCAGGCTGACCTGGAATTCACTATGTAGTCTCAGGGTAGCATCGAACTCACAACAATCCTCCTACCCCTGCCTCCCAAGTGCTGGGATTAAAGGCACCACCACACCCAGCCTAGAGATTTTTTTTTGTTTTTTAAGGAAAATATTGGAATTGGGGCTATATTGGTGAGGTAGCAGGTCTAAAGCATGGAGCCCTTCTGAGAAACTTGGCTTTACTCTCAGCCACTGGAAAGCCACTTGAAGGTTTCAAGAGAAGGAAGGGGCTGCTGTGACATGCTTTTGAAACAACCCTCTCTGGTATAGGGGCAAAGTCAAGTACGAGGTGGTTGTGAGTCCAGACTGAAATAGTGGGAGCTGAGGTTAAGGGAAGCTATGAAGGAGGTAGAGGAAAGCAGTCAGACTTAGGATGTACTTTAAAAGTGGTGATCTCAGGCTGTAGGGATGGATTAGTGGTTAAGTTGCCTGCCTGCAAAGCCTAAGGATCCATTCTCCAGATCCCACATAGGCCAGATGCACATGATGGTACATGTATCTGGAGTTTGTTTGCATAGGCTAGAGGCCCTGGCTTGCCCATTCTCTCCTCTCTCTCTCTCTCTCTGTCTCTGTCTCTGTCTCTAATAAATAAATAAATAAATAATAAAATATTTTTAAAAGTGATGATCTCAAGACTTAACTGCTAGATAGAACTTATATGTTAGAAAAAGCAAACAGAGATGGCTCCCAGACTTTAGGCCTACGCCACTTGGGGTAAATTATAGTGCCATTATAATCAATCTATACCATTAGTTTGATGAGTTCTCCCCAATCAGCAACATCATGTCATCCGGAGGTTAATTATTGTGTAGCATTAATGTGAAGTTTGTTCTGTTTTTAACACTCAGTGGGAAGTCCATCACAATTTTTTTCCCAGAGAATCATTAACTAAAATCTTCTCTCTTCCTCCCAGGGATTCGTGATCGAGCTGCTTCTCACCTTGGAGTCTGCAATTGACACTTTGGCTGAAACCATGAAGCATTACGATCTTATTTCTGCCCTTTCTCAGTAAGAGCTGAAACCCAGCACCTTGAATGCAGATTTCTAAATGTATCTAAACGCACACAACTCTGACAATAGTTCACTTGAGTAACTTCAGTAGTGAGAATAATGCCCCAAAATGCCAGCTGCTTTACCCATAGCTAGTGGCGTCTTCCCGGCCGTCCTGGGCTAATCCTGTCAGTGATGTTCTTCCAGCCTGGCCAGGGAATACTCTGCTCTGCCACTTGGGCTCCATTGACAAAGCCCCCTTCCACCACACCCAGGGCCACTCGCTGGGTGATCTCTGAGGACCTCACCACCTTTCACATACTGCTTCTTCTCCTGGGAGCAACCTTACCTCCCACTTTCTCTGCATAGCAAACTTCAAACCGTTAATCCTTCAAGTCCCATCTCCACTGTTACCTCCTAGTTAAGTATTTCTAACTCCCCGGGCCAAGGTTAATTGTTTATCCTTTGTGTTCCCACTGTGCTTTCTGTCTATATGTGTGTGTGTGTGTGTGTGTGTGTGTGTGTGTGTGTGTGTGTGTGTGTATACACACACATACACACACACACACATATATATATATATATCTTTTTGGTTTTTCGAGGTAGGGTGTCACTAGCCCAGTCTGACCTTGAATTCACTATGTAGTCTCAGGGTGGACTCAAACTCACGCAAGCTTCCTACTTTGGCCTTCCTAGTGCTGGGATTAAAGGCAAGCACCATCACGCCCAGCCCTCAAAATATTTTATTTATTTATTTACTTACTTACTTACTTACTTATTTGAGAGAAAGGGAATAAAAGAGGAAGGAGGGAGGGAGGGAGGGAAGGAAGGAAGGAAGGAAGGAAGGAAGGAAGGAAGGAAGGAAGGAAGGAAGGAAGGAAGGAAGGGGCAGATAGAGAATGGTCACTCCAGGGCCTCCAGCCACCGTAAACTAACTCCCAGACATATGCGCCACCTTGTGCATCTGCCTTACGTGGGTCCTGGGGAATCGAGCCTGGGTCCTTAGACTTCACAGGCAAGTGCCTTAACCACTAAGCCATCTCTCCAGCCTGTTTCTGTATATTTTAACAATAGCAATTATCAAGGTGTAAATGTATCCATTTATGTGCTTATACACCTAGTAACACTTTTCAGGGGTTTTTTGGGTGGGTCGGCAGTTCATGGTTGGGTCTCGCTGTAACCCAGACTGACCTAGAACTCACTCTGTAGTCCCAGACTGTCTGTCCTCAGACTCACAGCAATCCTCTTACCTCTGCATTGGGAGTAAGGGCATGCGCCACCACACCCGGCTTATTTTTCGTTTTTTTGTTTGTTTGTTTGTTTGTTTGTTTGTTTTTTGGTCGTTGTTGTTGTTGTTGTTTGTTTGTTTGTTTTGGTTTTTGCTTTTTCGAGGTAGGGTCTCACTCTAGCTCAGGCTGACCTGGAATTCACTATGTAGTCTCAGGGTGGCCTTGAACTCACAGCGATCCTCCTACCTCTGCCTCCCCAGTGCTGGGATGAAAGGCGTGCACCACCACGCCCGGCTTATTTTTCGGCTTTTAACAGTAAATTTCATGGAGCAAAAGTGACTTTTCTTCTTTCTTCTTTTTCTTTTTTTCTTTCTTTCTTTTTTTTGTTGTTGTCTTGTTTGTTCTTAAGAACCTCGTACCAGGACCCTCCAATGGGCAGCAAGTACGCAGCTAACAGGAAAAGCACTGGACAACTGAACCTCAGCACGAGCCCCGTGGACGGTCGCGGTTACGTGGGATGCCACAGTAACACGAGGAGTAACTCTCTGAGGTTAAGTCTGATGGGTGACCGCAGGGGCGACCGGCGGCGGAGTAACACACTGGATATAATGGATGGACGGATAACCCACAGCAGTAGCCTGGCAAGGACTCGAAGCCTCTCCTCGCTGCGAGAGAAAGGCATGTGTGATGTGCAACCCACTACTGAGCCTGCCAACTTGATGGCCACCATCTTCTGGATCGCGGCGTCCCTATTAGAATCCGATTACGAATACGAATACCTCCTGGCTCTCAGGCTTCTCAACAAACTGCTCCTACACTTGCCTTTGGATAAGTCGGAGAGTCGAGAGAAGATTGAGAACGTGCAAAGCAAGTTGAAATGGAATAACTTCCCGGGGCTCCAGCAGCTCTTCCTAAAGGGTTTTACCTCAGTGTCTACCCAAGAAATGACCGTGCACCTCCTCAGTAAACTCATTTCTATCTCCAAGCACACGTTGGTGGATCCGTCCCAGTTGTCAGGTGATGTTAATACAATTTGCACTTCTGTTATTATAACTGCATTTTAATATAGTTGAAATTCGCACCAGTTGTTTGTTTTGAAATGACTGATGTCTGCTTTTGTGCAAACTGTGATCTTTTTCTTTTATTATGTTAGTATTCCAGGAGATGAAAATGGTTTAAGGGGTTTCTGAAAACCATTTTAAAAAAATGTCTTTAGGGCTGGGGAGATAACTGAGCAGTTAAAGGTGCTTGCTTGCAAAGCCTGCTGGCCCACTACCCACATAAAGCCAGACACACACACACAAAAAAACCTTTCAGCCAGGCGTGGTGGCGCACACCTTTAATCCCAGCACTCGGGAAGCAGAGGTAGGAGGATCGCCGTGAGTTCGAGGCCAACCTGAGATTACATAGTTAATTCCAGGTCAGCCTGGACCAGAGTGAGACCCTACCTCAAAAAAAAAAAAAAAACAAAACAAAACAAAAAGTCTTTCAAGTTTTCAAATAATGTGAAAAGAATTGGTCATTGTCTGCTTTTTTTCTTCCTCCCCCGATAGGCTTTCCTCTTAATATCCTTTGCCTATTGCCTCACTTAATCCAGCACTTTGACAGCCCAACTCAGTTTTGCAAAGAGACAGCGAGTCGCATAGCAAAGGTAAGCAGGATTGTTACAAGATACGACTGTGGGGCCTTTCTTCTGCACTTGATCTTAACATGGGAGTCGCATCAGCACACTCTTCCTGTGCCTGTCTATGTGACTTCTGCCTCGCCAGGCTTTGTC
Source organism: Orientallactaga sibirica (assembly GCA_036365145.1). NCBI lineage: Eukaryota > Metazoa > Chordata > Mammalia > Rodentia > Dipodidae > Orientallactaga > Orientallactaga sibirica. Next base: position 17,160,688 of record JAEOAD010000040.1, read on the forward strand.
TGTGGAAGTGCACCAGGAGAGCTAACGATAAACTGCATTAGAGTAGCCCTGCACTGAGTCTGGGTTTTCTCCGTTCCTTTCCCCCTTCCCTCCTCTGCCACTCTCTTTCTCATTCTTTCCGTTATTCCTTGGCACTGGGGTAGGTGCTGGTGGTGATGAGCAAGGTGTGTAGGACACTGACTCCTGTGGGCCTTAGGGTGGGGAATGCAGGCCTTGAATCCCAGCACCACTCCGGAGGCTGAGGTAGCGAGATTGTCGTGAATTTGAGGCCAGCCTGGGCTACATAGTGAGTTCCAGGTCAGCCTGGGCTAGAATGAGACCCTGCTTCAAAAAAAAAAACCAAAAAAGAACCACAAAAGAAATAAAAAGATATTACATGTGCAGAGCCTCCTTCCTTTGAGATCTTAAATTCTCTCACTGTTTGCAGACTATCCTTCATGTTTTTCTCTGCTCACACTGTTTCTCCCCCAGTCATGCAGTTATGCAAACAGAGATCTATCTATTTTTAATATTTATTTTTATTTATTTATTTGAGAGAGATAAAAAGAGGAAGAGAGAAGGAGAGAGAGAGAGATGAGCATGCCAGGGCCTCCAGACACTGCAAACAAACTCCAGATGCATGTGCCCCCTTGTGCATCTGGCTAACGTGGGTCCTAGAGAATCAAACCTGAGTCTTTTGGCTTTGCAGGCAAGTACCTTCAGTGCTAAGCCATCTCTCCAGCCCACGCTCTAGCTCTTTTTAAATCATGTTAATATTTTGGAAGGATTATATCTCTTAATTTTAGAAAAGTATTTTTAATAGCCTCTTGCTGGAACAACAAGGAACTCTCAAATAGCTTGCCTTCTTTTGAAAGAAAATTATTCTAATTGTTTTTGAGAATGACAGAGAGAGAAAGATAGAGAATGGGCATGCCAGGGCCTCCAGAACTGCAAACGAACTCCAGATGCATGCGCCACCTTGTGCATCTGGCTTACGTGGATCCTGGGGAACTGAACCTCGAACCGAGGTCCTTAGGCTTCACAGGCAAGTGCTTAACCACTAAGCCATCTCTCCAGGTCCTGTTTTTTTCCTTATATATTGGTCAATCGTTGGTTTTTTTGTAGAAAGAGCCTTCAGACTGAAACAAATCAAGAATTACAAGAAAGCTAGGTGAGTGTAAAAGTAATGTGCATGCAGCAGTAACCCAGATGACCTGGGGGAGGCATAAAAGAATCTAGCTAACAGCACTGGGGAAAAAGAGAGAGAAAGAGAAATTTTCAACCCAGGGGAGCAGGTAAGTGACCTTTGTGGAAAGAGCTTTTTATGTGATCAGTCGTCTCCCAAGCTGAGATTCAGTAAATGGCACAGAGCCAAGCAAAACAGCCCCCTTCTGCGCTCAAGTGCAACATTCTCTGCTGAGTGCAGCCCCGTCTCTGAGCCAGCCAGGCAGGGGCCACATGCGTCAACAGTAACACGAGGACAGCCTTTTCATTTTCCTGCTAGATTGTGTGTAATGCATGAGGGGAAATACTCAGAGCCAGGAGTGCCGCACATACATACCTGTAGTCCCAGTACTCAAGAGGCAGGGACAGGATTGATGCAAGGTTGGGGCCTCCTTGGTCTACATAGCAAGATCTGGACCAGCTAGGGCTACGTAGTGAGGCCCTATCTCAAAAATAAAGGGAGGGGGAGCTGGCGAGATGGTTTAGTGGTTAAGGCATTTGCCTGCGAAGCCAAAGGACCTAGATTCAGTTCCTGAGTACCCATGTAAAGCCAGATATACAAAGTGGTACATGCATCTGGAGTTCATTGGTGATGAGTATGCCCTACTCTGTCTCTCTCATAAATAAAAAAAAAATTTAGAAAAGATTTAATAAAATATAACATTGATTTTATCCCTAGTTATATTTTTTAAATTCATTATAGTTACGAATTATGGAGATTCTTACAGAATCATTTTTAAAGCCCATATCTAAAAAGAAGAGCCACTGTCTTAGTAAATGGCAACATATCTGAGTTTCTTTTATTTTATTTTTTTAATTTACTTGCAAGCAGAGAGAGACAGACTGACGGTGAGAGAGACAGAGAGAGAATGGGCACGCCAGGGCCTCCAGCCACTGCAAACAAACTCCAAGTGTCTGAGCCACTTTGTGCATTTGTCTTTACGTGGGTACTAGGGAATCAAACTCAGGTCACTAGGTTTTGCAGGCAAGCGCCTTAACTGCTGAGCCATCTCTCCAGCCCATATCATAGTCTCTTAAACATGGTAAATGAGGCCTGGTAACTCATTCCTATAATCCCAGCACTTAGGAGCTGAGGCAGAAGGATGGCTATGAGTTTTCCACTTGTCAGTTTGGTTACATAGGAAGTTCTAAGCCAGCACATGAGTGAGATTTTTGTCTCAAAAAAAAAGTAAATAAGGGACAGAGAGATTGCCTGCAGAGCCTAATGACCTGGGTTCATTTCCCTAGTACCCACGTGAAGCCAGATGCACAAGGTGACAAGAGTCTGGAGTTCGTTTGCAGCAGCTGGAGGCCCTGGCGCACCCATTCTCTCTCTCTCTCTCTCTCTCTCTCTCTCTCTCTGTGTCTTCTTTTTCTGCTTGCCAATAAATAAAGTTAAGAAAAAATAATAAATGATATAAGATGCCAAAACTGTCTCTTATTCTTGATTTTTATTTGATAAGCACAGAATATTGAGTATTGAGTAAAAACAGATTATTTGAGATCAAATACTGCCTTTTAAAAATTGTTGCCTAGGAGCTGGAGAGATGGCTTAATGGTTAAGCACTTGCCTGTGAAGCCTAAGGACCCCAGTTCAAGGCTCAATTACCCAGTACCCATGTAAGCCAGATGCACAAGGTGGTACATTCATCTGGAGTTCAGTGGCTGGAGGCTCTGGTGCACCCATTCTCTCCCTCTCGCTCTCTGCCTCTTTTTCTCTCTGTCTCTCTCAAATAAATAAATAAATAAATAAATAAATAAATAAATAAATAAATAAATATAAGCAAAAATTTTTAAAAATTTGCCTAAAAGAAACCAACTTTGCATATAGTACTTACACTATTAAGGCTTTAAAATAATGTAAAATGGTGTAAAGAGATGACTTAGCAGTGAGGTGCTTCCCTGCAGAGCCAAAGGACCCAGGTTCAATTCCCCAGTACCCATGTAAGCCAGATGCCCAAGGTGGTGCATTCTTCTGGAGTTCTACTGCAGTGGCTAGAGGCCTTGGTGCGCCCATTCTCTCTCTCTCTCTCTCTCCTCTCTCTTTCTCTGCCTCTTTCTTTCTCTCAAATAAATTAATATAGTTTTAAAATATTATAAAATATAAAATTTATTAAAGAGGCTCTTGTTTTAATATTCTAGTGATGTATTGTTAGAAAAATATTGCAAGCAACCTTTTTTTCCTAATTAAAGAATTAGAAAGAAAATATAGTGAAAATGTATATTGGCTTAATTGGGATTTTTAAAAATGCACAAATTCCCCATTACAGTGATAGAAGCACTTAAAAGGGGCAGCTAGAAAGTGTGGAATATCTACCTATGAGATGTGGAGGTCACTAAGAATTCTAGTCCGAAGGATGTCGTGGACTCCTGAGCAGCTGAAGTTCTCAAATACCTTTTTATTTTAAGAATGCATATCAAGGGACTTGGGAGATGGCTCAGCAGTTAAAGATGCTTGCTTGCAAAGTCTGTTGGCCAGGGTTTGATTCCCCAGTGCCCATGTAAAGCCAGATGCACAAAGTGGTACATGTATCTGGAGTTCTTTTGTAGTGGCTTGGCAAGAGGCCCTGGTACATATTCTCTGTCTCTTTTTTTCTCTCTCTCTCTCATCACAAATAAAAACATATATTTTTAAGCTGGGCATGATGGCGTATGCCTTTAATCCCAGTCCTTGGGAGGCAGAGGTAGGAGGATCACCATGAGTTCAAGGCCACCCTGAGACTACATATCTTTTTTAACAAGTAAATAATTTTAAAATGTAATTATAAAGAAGAGATTCCTGCTTAAAACACACAAAGAGAATTCTCATCGAACCTTCTGTGGCTAAGAAATTGTTTGGCACCTGCTCCCTCCCTGTGGGGCAGCACACAATGGCTCCTTCACTGTGAGCTTTTAGCAACCTGCAGGAAGTGAGTTAAATTGATTCCTTAATGTGTTCTCACACTTACAAGTGTTGAGAGTAATTTTCTGCCATTATGTGCTTCCTCATTATGCAAATATCACTGAGTCTCTGTTTGTGCCCATGGAAAGCACAGAATTTCAAAATGAGGCAAAGCTTAACAGATTATTTTTCTCCTTCCTTATGGCAGAAATAGAATGCTAAAAGTTTATACTAAAACATTCTCTTTGGGTAGTATTTGAACCTGGTAATTCCAAATTTTCAAAATTTAGTCTTAAGTCATTTGCTTTTTCATACAGTTGCAAGGTATATATCCCAAGGATTTTTTTCTGCCTTTTCAAAAATAGGTTCTAAAAAGTCATTGTTGCAAAAAATATATATTCTTTCAGAATATAAGAATTCAGTAAGGCCTGGAGAGATGGCTTGGCGGTTAAGTGCTTGCCTGTGAAGCCTAAGGACCCTGGTTCGAGGCTTGATTCCCCAGGACCCACATAAGCCAGATGCACAAGGTGGTGCATGCATCTGGAGTTGGTTTGCAGTGTCTGGATGCCCTGGTGCACCCATTCTCTATCTATCTGCCTCTCTGTCTTTCTCAAATAAATAAATAATAAAAAACAAAAATTTAAAAAAAAAAAAGAATTCAGTAAGGTCTGAGATGGTGGATGCACACGTATTATCCCTGAATTTAGAAAGCTTGAGACAGGAGAGTTGAAGGTTCCCTGGAAACCTGGGCTACCTAGTGAGACTGTCTCAAAAGCAATCATATAAGCAAAACTCAGTAAGAGCACTTTGTTAAGAAATTCTTATATTAAAATTTGCATAATTATTGCAAAGCTACAAAACTATACAATCTTTTACAATTATATGGTAGATTATTATTTGTTGAAATAGAAATAAGAAAGTAGGGCTGGAGAGATGGCTTGGTAGTTAAGGCGCTTGCCTGCAAAGCCAAAGGACCCAGGTTCAATTTCCCAGGACCCACATTAACCAGATGCACAAGGGGGCACATGCATCTGGAGTTTGTTTGCAGTAGCTGGAGGCCCTGGTGTGCCCATTCTCTCCCTCTCTCTCTCTCCCTCTTTCTCTGTCAAGTAAATAAATAAAAATATTTTAAAATAAAGAGAGAAGGAAGGAGGAAGGGAAGGGAAGGAAAGGAAAGGAAAGGAAAGGAAAGGAAAGGAAAGGAAAGGAAAGGAAAGGAAAGGAAAGGAAAGGAAAGGAAAGGAAAGGAAAGGAACTACATAGTGAATTTCAGGTCAGTCTGAACTACATTGAAACCCTACCTCAAAAAACAAAACAAGGGGGTCTGGAGAGATGGCTTAGCAGTTAAGGCACTTCCCCAGTACCCACATAAGCCATATGCACAAGGTGGCGCATGCTTCTGGAGTTCTATATCTGCTTCTGTCTCTCAAATAAATAAATAAAATTATATTTTAAAAAATATACTTTATAAATGTATTTATTATAAGTTGAATTATATTTTAAAATTTAAAAAGAATGAACAATGCCTTGGTATTTTCTTTTCCTTTTTTTTTTTTTTTCAAAGTAGGAGCTCACTCTAACCCAGGCTTTTCTACTATAATAAAAGAAAATGCTAATACTCTAAGATGGGCATCTACATTATTGTTTGAGATAAGTGGTTTTAGCATAATGTAGGGTCCAGGCTTGCAAATTTTGGATGAATGAAAGAAGTGTGTGTGTGTTCCCTAGGTCTGTGCAGAAGAAAAATGCCCCACGCTCGTGAACCTGGCTCACATGATGAGTTTGTACAGCACACACACATATTCCAGGGACTGTTCCAACTGGATCAATGTCGTGTGTCGATACCTGCATGACTCCTTCTCAGATGCCACCTTCAGTCTTGTGACGTACCTGGCAGAGGTAAGTTGAGACTCAATTTAACTGCTCTCTGGTAAAATCTTCAAATGGCTTTATTTCTAGAAGTCTCACTAACTGCTCTTCAAAATGTCTTTGTTTTTGATGCAAGGTCTCACTCTAGCCCAGGCTGACCTAGAACTTACCGTATAGCCCAGACTGCCTTCAAAGTCATAGAAATCCTCCCACATCAGCCTCAGAGTGCTGGGATTAAAGGCATGAGCCACCACACCTGCCCTCCAATTGTCTTTAAGAGTGAACATAGATGACGTCTTTTATTAGAAAAATATAGAAGCAATTCCTTTCAAGTCCAAAGAAATGCCCTTGAGATGAGTGTTTTTCCATTTCCAGTGTTTATTTCCTTAGTCAATTGTCTTGAATGACCTGAAAGTGAATTACACAAACCTCCTCTTTACGCAAAATGCAAAATCTGTTTTTTGTCTCTTTAAAATCAGTTATGGGGCCAGGCGCGGTGGCGCACGCCTTTAATCCCAGCACTTGGGAGGCAGAGGTAGGAGGATCCCATGAGTTCTAGACCATCCTGAGACTACATAGTGAATTCCAGGTCAGCCTGGGCTAGAGTGAGACTCTACCTTGAAAAAACAAACCAAAATAAAAATCAGTATGGAAGGCCAGGTCCACACCTTCACTAGAAGGCTGAGGCAGGAGAACCAGTGCAGGCTTGAGGTGAGGCCAGCCTGGGCTACGACTGTGTCTGGGGGCAGGAGAATTTGTTCTTGGTTTTCAAGTCCTCTACAGAATAATAGCGTTGCATGCAAAGGCATTTGTGCTGGGTGAGTTTTTGTTTTGATGATATACTTGCTTCTTAACCTAAGATATAATTTTGAGGGGCAAAAAAATGGCATTATAAAACAGTATCCATAGAATTCATAAGAAGTGAATATTTGTTAATGCATCTAAAGTATCTTCATGGGGTTGGAGAGATGGCTTAGTGGTTAAGGCACTTGTATGCAAAGCCTAAGGATCCAGGTTCAATTCCCCAGGACCCACATGAGCCAGATGTACAAGGTGGTTGTGGCAGTGTGAATAGATCTCCCCCAATATAGTGAGTGTTTTATTGGTTTGTAGTTTGCATCTGCAGCCACCTGGCTGGAGGTGGTGTCACTGGGCAGATCCGAGGGTCCAGCCGTAGGTGTGGAGAGAGGTGTGCATAAAGATATGCAAAGTGCCTGAGCTCCTCCTGGAGGTCCTGAAGTGTGCTGTACTGTGTGGCTTTTGGCTTTTGGCTTGTGGCTTCTCTCTCTCTCTCTTTCTCTCTCTCTCTGCTTGGCCCTTCTTCTGTCATTATGGAACTTCCCTGGATCTGTAAGCGTCAATAAACTTCCCTTCCTCCATAACCATGCCTGGTCTGTAAGTTCATCTCAGCGAACCTGAAGCTGTCTGCTACAGTGGCACACACGTGCAGCTGGACTTCGTTTTCAGTGGCTCAAGGTCCTGGTGCTACCATTCTCTCTCCCTCTTTCTCACCCACCCCCCCCTTAAATAAAGTAACTTCATGCCTAGAAAAGTAAATAACTCAGTAAATCCCACTAAGAGAACCTCAAATGGAAGGACTTCTGAGTCGGGAAAGATGTTTGTCAGCTTACATCAAGGTAGTCACCTCCTTTAAGAAAACGGACTGAGTCGGGTATGATGGCGCACGCCTTTAATCCCAGCACTTGGGAGGCAGAGGTAGGAGGATTGCCATGAGTTCGAGGCCACCCTGAGACTACATAGTTAATTCCAGGTTAGCTTGGATCAGAGTGAGACCCTACCTCAAAAAAACAGAAAGAAAGAAAGAAAGAAAGAAAGAAAGAAAGAAAGAAAGAAAGAAAGAAAGAAAGAAAGAAAACAGACTATGAGCTTGAAAGTTATTCCTAACTGATTGAATGTTGCTCTTAACACCATTCAACTTGCAGAAGTCACTGAAGATGCCTCTCACAACCGGTGACAGGACTGCTGTGAGTGGTGGTTTTGACAGCTGTACGACTATCCGTTTTCACTTTAAGTACACTGACAAGGTGATTGGTCTGCCTGTCAGCATCTTAGCTGGTTGTTAGGTTTTTCCTGTAACTATACCTTTAAGGTGACATAAAACCAGGCTGAGCCACCGTAAAGAGCTTCAAATTTAAGTGCCTTGGATGGGCTTCATATCAGTGCCAGTGCAAAGCTCACCATGGCACAGTGCCTGCACCCTGCAACCGTCCACCACGGGGCTCTGAGGCCTGGAAGGGGCACACTGTGGTGTGTCACACATCAGCAACTGAAAAGAGAAAGTCTTTTGTCCCAAATGTAACTGACCCATGTAAGTTATCCTTATGTTACTAATTCTCTCTAGACATCAATAGTATTAAAAACAAATACGCGTGTTTACATCAACTCTGCAAACCCTGAAGTATGAAAGTGTTGCGAAATAAATTAGACTAAAATATAGACGTGAAAACCATAGCAGAGGAGGGGGAGTTATGGTCTTTTGCAAGATGACGTAGCTAGTAAAAATGGGCCTTGTGAGGGCTTGTGGACCACTCACTGGGTTTTTTGTGTTTGTTTGTTCTGGCTTGGTTTGGTTTTGGTTTTGGTTTTTGGTGATAGTGGCCTGGTGGTTTTCCCCTAACCTAAAATAAAATAAATGATATTTACTTAAGTTAGTTAATGAAATAAAAGCCATCACTTAGATGAAAAACAATCAGCCATTTCTCCTTTCTGAACCAAAGCAAGTTGATACTAATAGACATATCATCATTCTGGATTTCTGATCATAAAGTCATGAGTCAAACTGATTGTTTTCCCGCACTGGAAGTGTAAGTACGGAGTGTTTGTTCAATCTGATTAAGATGCACTCTTGGATTTTACTCTCAGCTGTTAGAAAAAGGACTCTCCAGCATGCAGCAGTCCTTGCTGCAGATCATCTACAGTCTCTTGAGTCACGTGGACCTGTCCGCAGCCCCAGCCAAGCAGTTTAACCTGGAGATCATGAAGGTCATTGGCAAATACGTACAGGTGAGCGGCCACGCGTCACTGTTCAGCTCAAACACGGAAGCGCCCTGCTGTCCAAAAGTAGGGAACACAAAATGTGTTTTCAGGAATATTGGCCACGTGGAAACTGATCTGAATTTAAGTGACAAAAGGTGTAATCTGATAACAACACTGCACACATGAGTGTTACTTTTCTGTCACAACTAGAGAGGGTGTGCCGACACAAATGACTGCCATTACCAGTTCTGGAACTCAGAGCTGGGACTCATTTCTTCTGTGTGTTAACATGCTTTGACGTGCTGGACAAATGTACTTTTTGATATGGAAGACCACTTTAAGAATCTGTACTTGGGCTGGAGAGACACTTAGTGGTTAAGGCGCTTGCCTGTGAAGCCAGAATGTCACACACCCACATACACACACACACACAAAGTGTGCCACACATTCCTAAGTTATAACCCACAGATATATTTCTTTTATTCATAACCAGAGGCTCACGTGCCCATGGAGCAAGCACGTCATCAAAGAAAGCCAAACTCCATAGCTGAGTGAACAGTCCCCTTCTGGAAGGGCAGCTCAGCTGCACGTCCCCTGACAGCTGCCATGTTGCATATAGGTCCAGGGTGGTCAGAGCGTTCACTTGGAAATGGGGTTTCCTCTGAAACCTCATAGTGTTAAAGAGCTGACTCAGCCCTCTTTGCAGATTTGCTTTTAAATCCAGTATGAGGCAAGATCATATTTAAATGACTAATGACTTCTGCTTTATGTTTTTTTTAAAAAAAAAAAAACATTTAACATAATTGCACTCCTTATGATCTTGGAAATTTAGAACACATCTATGAATATAATCTATAGAAAAAGAAGTTTTAGCTTTTTACATTACTCAAGCCTTCTATTTATTTTTTCCAGGATAAAAAACAATGATAATGATTTCTACGTTTTTCCTATCTGTTGAATTAATTTTTTTTTCATAATGAAATACTTAGCTGGGCATAGTGGCTCATGCCTTGGGACTTGGGAGGCAGAAGTAAAAGAATTGCCATGAGTTCAAGGCCACCCTGAGACTACATAATGAAACACTTAAACTGTCTCATTATCGTCAGGATATTTTGTTTTGTCTTTATATCAAGATATTTGCTAAGTTGGATAGCTAAGTTCATTTATTTTTATTTGTATATTTTAATGTGGCCTCTCCAACGTCAACTGTGAAAGAATATGCATAATACAAGATTGAGCCAAACCATACGTTTGGTTTTTTATTATCAGTTCTTCCTTTGTGGGGCTGAGGAGATGGCTAAGCAGGTAAAGGCACTTGCTTGCACAGCCTGCCAGCCTGGGCTCACTTCCCTAGCCACCCATGTAAAGCTGGATGGGCATTTGTTTGCAGTAGCAAGAGACACTGTGCACCTACAGACACACACACACATGCATATCAGTAGTTGTTAAGGGGCTAGAGAGATTGCTTAGTGGTTAAGGCACTTGCTTGCAAAGCCAAAGGACCCAGGTTCAGTTCTGCAATACCCCCATAAAGCCAGATGCACAAGGTGGCGCATGCATCTAGAGTTCAATTGCAGTGGCTAGAGGCCTGGGTGCGCACATTGTCTCTCTGTGTCTTTTTCTCTCTCTTTTTCAAATAAATATTTTTAAAAGGAAAATATACTGAGGTTTGTACTAGACACCTATTCTTCTCCATTTCTCTCATAAATCTTAAATTGTGTTGGTTGGAATATACAAAACTAAGAAAGGCAGAAAAAATAAGTCAAAACCATAGCAGTATAGAGAGGAAAATACAACATTGTAGGGGAAACACATTCACCCTCTCAATCCAGCAGTCCTTGAGGGGACACATTTGGGGTCTGGGAGATGAAGAAACAAAGTTCAAAACATGTTTAGTATTTTATTTATTTATTTATTTATTTATTTATTTATTTATTTATTTATTTAAGCGAGAGGAAAAAAGAGGCAGAGAGAGAGAAAATGGGCCTCCAGCCACTCAAATGAACTCCAGACACATGTGCCACCTTGTGCAGCTGGCTTATCTGGGTCCTGGGGAATCGAACCTGGGTCCTTTGGCTTTGCAGAGAAGCACCTAAACCGCTAAGCCATTTCTACAGCCCTGTTTTAGTATTTTTAACAGATTCATGTCTATAAAAACGCGTATTTTACATTTTTTGATCTGCTGTTTAAATTTTACTTTTAAAACCAGAAACTATTTGCTGGAAAGTTGTGTGCAGCTCTTTGTCTAATAGCAGTCAGGTTACTATATTAGACTTCCCATATCAATCACATTTCTTTTTAATGTTTTTTATCTTTATTTATTTGCAAGGAGAGAGAGTGAGTGAAAGAGCACACAGGGCCTCTTGCCACTGTAAACGAACTCCAGACGCATATGCCACTTTGTGCATCTGCCTTTACGTGGGTACTAGGGAATAAAACCCAGGCAGTCAGGTTTTCCAAGCAAGTGCCTTTAATTGCTATGAGCCATCTCTCCAGCCCTCCAAATCACCTGTGTTTCTGAAGCACTCAGAGAAAGGCAAAGTATATGTGCTCCGTTTGATAGCATTTTAGAGTATATGGTATGTAGTAACTCTAACTGACAGCTTACGTTTTCTTTCCTCAAAGAAACAAATATTCACATTGCAGATGTTTTATAGAAGTATTATTTCATAGTATATGGCATACACTAATTTTTGTTCAGAGCTAAATGTGCATCTTTAACCTTATATGTTCATGATCTCTTAAACCAGAGTCCTTACTGGAGGGAAGCCCTCAACATCCTGAAACTAGTGGTGTCACGCTCTGCAAGTCTTGTCGTGCCCAGTGATATCCCCAAGACCTATGGAGCAGATATAGGTTCTCCTGAAATATCCTTCACGAAAATTTTTAATAATGTCTCTAAGGAGTTGCCTGGGAAGACGTTAGATTTTCATTTTGACATTTCCGAGGTAAGACTTAAGAATACATGCGGATGCTCTCTTAGGGATTGCGACAGGCCTGAATGGACCTTGTGCCTAGTGACATTGTGATGGTGTGGTAGAAAGTGGGGTGGGGTGGGGTGAGGAGGAGATAGATTCTTAGGAAGTAACAGAGTCTCAGGATATAGGCAGATAAGCATTGTGATTGTTTAACTGGAAGCAAGAAGGGCTGTGGAAATCCACAGTGTGGCCGCAAGAGTGGTTTGTACATAGTTTAAACCTAAGAATGGTTTCAGGACGGAGATAACATTGAAGCTGAGTGTTGAAAACCAAGTCACCCTAGATGGGCAGATAGGGTAGTTCGATGAGAGGAAGTTAAATCCAAGAAAAATAGCTTGTGTGGACTAGCACAGCCTTGCTCGAAGGTAGAGCAGAGAAAAGAGGTGGGACTGAGGAGTGGTGGGCCTGCAGATACAGCATGGAGCATCTGCTATGGAAAAACAATGGAGGCTCTCAAAGGGATTTTAGCTAGACTAGGAGATACTGAGATTTGCGTTTTAGGAACACCACTGTAGCAACAGGTTGGAGATTAGACCAGGGAGGAGAGAGAAAGGAATCGGTTAAGAATCTGATGAAATGATTTGTGCAAAAGTTAATAAGGCCTGCCCCAAAACAATAGCAGAGGAAACAGAAAGGGGGGATGGTTAAGGTACTTGTCTGTGAAGCCCAAAGATCCAGGTTCAATTATTATTATTGAAGGATAGAGAAGTAAAACAATGCAGTTCCAACTGCTTTTTAAGAAGTAAAATTATACAGGTTAAATATTTTTATTGATGTTTGCTCTTGTATTTACTCAAAACTTTTCAGTTTTTAGATGCAAAGTATATTTATTACTTTTTTGGTTAATAGTATCTGAAAATTTTTAAGATATGGTTGTAGCATGGGAAAATGATAAACTTGGCTTTCCTGTTTATCCTGAATCCAAAGTTGTGATTCTTCAGCTGAGTGATTTTCTTCCGAGCAGTCATGCAAATTCCCAAAATAATTCATAAAGTTAATTTCAATTTTTTTTTCCAAAAAAAATCCTCAAAATCTGTTCTGCCTAGGTACTAGATGAGTATCTGCTGGAGGTGTGGAGGGGATCAGGCATGGTCCAGGGGCACAGGTGCAGTAGGGGAGGAGATAGACACGTAAACAAGCTATAGTCAGCATGGGAAAGGTCAGTAGTCATTGCACAGGGAGGGATGAGAGGAGGCCTCATTGAAAGTCTGGAGTCACCATTACAAGATGACTTGGCAGGAGGGCTGGAAAGATGGCTTAGTGGTTAAGGCACTGGCCTGCAAAGCCTAAGAACCCAGGTTCAATTCCCAAGTACCCACATAAGCCAGATACACAAGGCGGCACATGCTTCTGAAGTTCATTTGCAATGGCTAGAGGCACTGGGGAATGTGCCCATTCTCTCTTTCTCTTTCTCTCTCTTCTCTCTCTCTCTCTCTCTGTCTGTCATAAATAAAAATTTAAAAACACAACGTTGGAGAGATGGCTCAGCAGTTAAAGGCCCTTACTTGCAAAAGCCTGTGGTCTGGGGTTAATTCCCCAATGTACAAAAAACCATAATGTTAATTTAAAAAAAAAAAAAAAACGACTAGGGTTTGCTTGATGAATATACCATATAAAGGGAGGAACATGTGTCACGAGCTGGGCGTGGTGGTGCATGCCTTTAATCCCAACACTCAAGAGGCAGAGGTAGAAGGATCATCGTGAGTTCGAGATCACCCTGAGACTACATAGTGAAATCCAGGTCAGCCTCATCTGGAGCAAGACCCTACTTCGAAAAACAAAACAAAACATACATCCACAGAAGAGGGAGGTATATTTGAGGAAAAATAGCACATGAGTCTCACTAGAGGGCTCAATAGGCAGTGGTGGTGGATATGTCTAAGGATCATGGATCACAAAGCAACCTTTATGGCATGCAACTGAACTTGAAATTTATTTTCAAGTGCAAGTTCAAAACCCTTTACAAAGTCTAATAAATATGAGTTTTGGATCATCATAGAGTTTTTACCAACATAAATTTTCCCAATGTTGCATGTCAGTTTTTCCATTTATATATAAACAAGAAGCTGCATAGAAATTTTCCTCTATAAAGTTGTTACTTAACTTCAGTGTTTGCTAAAGCACATTTTCAAAACACACTTTACAGTATGTATTTGAAAACACCTAAGGTCTGACAGGCATTAAATCTGAGTGGTAAAATTACAGGCTTCTGTAAAATATTTTTCCATTTTTTTAGCTTTCTATAAAGAGGATATATCTTGTAAGCAGTCTTGAGGAGGAAAGTTGGAGGTGATGGATTTTTTTTTTTTTTTTTTTTTTTTTTTTTTTTTGGTTTTTCGAGGTAGGGTCTCACTCTGGCCCAGGCTGACCTGGAATTAACTATGTAGTCTCATGGTGGCCTCAAACTCTCGGTGATCCTACCTCTGCCTCCCGAGTGCTGGGATTAAAGGCGTGCGCCACCACGCCCGGCTGAGGTGATGGATTTTAAAGAAGGTTATATTTAAAATATATTTTATTTATTTATTTGAGAGAAAGAGAATGGGTGTGCCAGGGCCTCCAGCCACTGCAAATGAATTTCCAGACACATGTGCCCCCTTGTGTATCTGGCTTATGTGGGTCCTGGAGAATCAAACGGATCCTTTACCTTCGCAGGAAATGCCTTAACCACTAAGCCATCTCTCCAGCCCGAAAGAAGGTTATATTTAATTTAGGAGTGAGCCGGGCATGGTAGTGCTTTTAGTCCCAGTACTCTGGAGGCAGAGATAGAAAATCACTGTGAGTTTGAGGCCAGCCTGGGATTACAGAGGGAGTTTCATGTCAGCCTGGGCTAGAGTGAGACCCTACCTTCAAAAAAAAAAAAACTAAATTAGGAATATGCTCTCTGATTATCTCAGGGACATAAAATTGTTATTTTCCATCTTTCTTTCTTTCTTTTTTTTTTTAGGTAAGGTTTCACTCTAGCCCAGGCTGACCTAGAATTCACTATGTAGTCTCAGGGTAGCTTCCAAAATTGTTATTTTTCAATAAAGTCTTTTAAAAACGATGTCAGGGCTGGAGAGATGGCTTAGTGGTTAAGGCATTTGCCTGCAAAGCCAAAGGAACCCACGTAAGCCAGCTGCACAAAGGGGCGCATGCATCTGGAGTTCCTTTGTGGTGGCTGGAGGCCCTGGAGCACCCATTCTCTCTTTTTCTCTCCCTCTGCCTCTTTCTCTCTCTCAAATAAATAAATAAATATATTTTTTTAACTTGATGTCATAGTTTTTCATTTTTATAATCTCGCCCTCATGCTAAATAGCCTCCCTTTGGTTTTTTTGTTTTGATGGTTGTGGGTATTTTTGTTGTTGTTTTTTCGCTTTTAGTCTTTTGGCTATTTGAAGAAAATGTCATGCTAGGTCTACTGTTAAACCTTCCAGGTTTCTTGAGCTTGAAGTATTGAGTCAGCATTGGCATTTTGTTTCTGTGTAGACACCCATCATTGGAAATAAGTATGGGGGCCAGCACAGTGCGGCAGGAAGGAACGGGAAACCCAAAGTGATTGCTGTCACCCGAAGTACGTCCTCCACGTCCTCTGGCTCAAATTCCAACGCCCTGGTTCCTGTCAGTTGGAAAAGGCCACAGTTGTCACAGGCACGTAGAGAATATCAACATGAGATGAAAGAGTGTGTGTGTGTGTGTGTGTGTGTGTGTGTGTGTGTGTGTAAACTTGAGAACTTCTCTTATTTGGCTTGCAATACTGACATTGAAATACTGGAATTTCTTTCTCTTCAGCGAAGAACGAGAGAAAAGTTGATGAACGTGCTTTCTCTCTGTGGGCCCGAATCAGGCCTCCCGAAGAACCCGTCTGTGAGTAGTCAAGAGTGCATGAGTAAAAGGTGTCCAGCCATGTGGTTCCGTCCATGCAAGAATTGTTCTAGCCTCTTCTCTGCCTTTTTTTTTTTTATTTGTTTGTTTGTTTGTTTTTGGTTTTTCAAGGTAGGGTCTCACTCTGAGCCCAGGCTGAGCTATGTAGTCTCAGGGTGGCCTCGAACTCACGACAGTCCTCCTACCTCTGCCTCCCAAATGCTGGGATTAAAGGCGTGTGCCACCACGCCTGGCTCCTTCTGCCTTTTTTATCCTAGTTATGCTATTAGCCAAGACTGAGGGTGCAGGGGGAGAGGGAAGATCTTGTCTTGGTGTGTAGTGTTGGCGGCCACACTGATTAGCGTGTCAGCCAGGTAGGCCTGAAGACTGGGTTTGGTCTCTGAGCTGATTGCGGGGTGAGGCCTCCGGGGTGCTGGCGCTCCCATATCACAGATGCAACACTGACGGGTGACCTATTTTTCTTCTCTTTGGCTTCTCCACCACCACCACCATGCCACTTTGGGGCCTCAGGTTGTATTTTCCTCTAATGAGGATTTGGAAGTTGGCGACCCCCAGACCAGCCTGATTCCTACAACAGAAGATATGACTCAGGAGGAAGAAGTGGTTGTGGAAGATAATGGCAGTGAACAACAGTTTGGGGTTTTTAAAGATTTTGACTTCTTAGACGTTGAGTTGGAAGACGCAGAGGTAAGAACACGGGCTTTCTTTCCAATTTTCTATATATACAATAGTTACAGTTCTGCAAACATTTGACCTTGGGATCTCTCCTTATTGAGGACAGTGTAAGGTCAAAAGGGTAAAATCTAAATAGGGAGCCGGACGTGGTGGTGCACGCCTTTAATCCCAGCACTCAGGAGGCAGAGGTAGGAGGATCACCTTGAGTTCGAGGCCACCCTCAGTCTACATAGTGAATTACAGGTCAGCCTGAGCTGGAGTGAGACCCTACCTTGAAAATCAAAAAAAAAAAAAAAAAAAAAAATCTAAATAGGAAGTTAAATGTGATTGCTGCAATTAGTCAGTAGCAGAATAAATCTGAAATCAAAGAGGAACATTACGTTTTTCATCTGCATCTTTGTAAATGCAAAATACAAATGAATTTCTATGAAATTAATGTTTGTTTTTGTTTTGAGACAGAGCCTTACTCTGTAGCCCTGTCTGGCCTGGTACTTGCTTTGTGATCCAGGCTGGCCTCACATTTGTGGCATTCCTCCTGCCTCAGCCTCCCAAGTGGTGGGATTGCAGTGTGAGCCTGACTCTTAGATTTAATGAGGGTGACATTTGTCACCAAATTCACTACAAGAAGGCTTTGACTGTGTAGAACTCTTCCCTCTGCCAAATGACTGCGGTTCTGTGTGTGACATTCCTAACTCTTCATTAGGTGGTACCAGAAGGGCTTTCTACTCTCAGATGACGCAGTCTGCATAATAGTGACGGTATTGTCAGTTTAGATGAATTCAAATGCACAAGATTTATCAGCTCACACAGCTGAGCTGGTCCAGAGGTAGCTGTGTCTTGTGTGACTCAGTGTGACCTGGCCGTTTCTCTGCATATCTCTAAGCTCTGTCCTGCTAAACAGGTCAGCTTGGTTTCAAACAGAGCTGGGAGGCCATCACTGCCATGGGTCATGTAGCAAGTCAAGGTCACATCCAGAAATAGTCTAGAGAGTAAAAGTTTTTTTTTTGGGGGGGGGTGGTTTTTTGGTTTTTTTTTTTTTTTTTTTTTTTGGTCTTTTTGAGGTAGGGTCTCACTGTAGCTCAGGCTAACCTGGAATTCACTCTGTAGTCTCAGGGTAGAACTCACAATGATCCTTCTATCTCTGCCTCCCGAGTGCTGGGATTAAAGGCGTGCACCACCATGCCCAGCTTAAGTTTCCTTTTTATATGTTTTCACATACTTCCCATTACATCTCATTGACCCAAGTGGAAACACATTAATTTCTAAAAGCATTACCCTGGAAAATGTGTATGATTGCCATGTTGTTTCAAGCTATCAGAAACCCATTCCTATAGCTGAAATCTATTCCCCACATAGCAATCTTTTATACTGAAAAGGTATGTCAAGTAGCTTCTAAATTTGTACATTCTAAAATTGTTGGAAATATCTCTCAGATGCAGGAAGACCAGCTTGCTTAATATCAGTGTTTTGGAGTTTTTTTTAAATATTTTATTTGCAACCAAAGGGAGACAGAAAAGAGAGAGAAATTGAGTGTGCCAGGGCCTCTAGCCACTGCAAACGAACACCAGGCACATGCACCACTTTGTGCATTTGGGTACTGGGGGATGGAACCCTGGTACGTTAGGCTTCGCAGTCAAGTGCCTTAACCTCTAAGCCATCTCCCCAGCCCAGTATCAAAGTTTTGGTATGTCTTTTTCTAAAGAATTGAAACATGCACATTCCTCAGCAGTTGCGAAGGGCTGTTTCTTTGGCCGCTGTGTCCCACTGGTAGGAGACAGTCTGGGGAGATGGTTCCACATGCAACTGCTCTGTAGCTGTGTGGGTGTGATCACAATACCTGGGAGTTGTACACATGCCTTTACACTCGCCCACCTGAGAGCTGTGGGGCTCCTGTTGAATGACATTCGCATATTCCCACAGCTACATCGGGACAGACTCATAGCAACCCAAGAACATAGACTGTTTTCTGTACTTTATGACTAGAAAATATTTGTGTGTCATCTATCAAATACAAGTACATGCATAGATACCGTTAAACATTTTTGTTGTTGTTGTTTTTTGTTTTTCAAGGTAGGGTCTCAGTCTAACTCAGGGTGGCCTCAAATTCATGGCGATCCTCCAACCTCTGCTAACCGAGTGCTGGGATTAAAGGTGTGCACCACCATGCCTGGCTAAAAACATGTTTTCTTATTCTTTGGATTTTTTTATTTTCCTTCCCCCCCCAAATGATAAATTACCACCCTCTGAAATTCTTTTCATACTCATCCTTTGAAAAATGTACTACAAGAAATAGAACAAGAATAGGGCTGGACAAATGGCTTAGCATTTAAGGCATTTGCCTGTGAAGCCAAAGGACCCAGGTTCAGTTCCCCAGGACCCATGTAAGCCAGATGCACAAGGGGCACATGCATCTGGAGTTCGTTTGCAGTGGCTGGAAGCCCTGGTGTACCCATTCTCTCTCTGTCTCTCCTCTGTCTCTATATATATCTGTGCTTGCAAATAAATAATTTGAAAAAAGAAAAAAGAAAGAAAGAAATAGAACAGTTGGGCTGAAGAAATGGCTCAGGAGTTAAGGAGCTTACCTGAAAAACTAACAACCCAGATTCAATTCCCCAGTACCCATATGAAGCCAGATGCACAAAGTGGCTCACACGTCTAGAGTTTGTTTGCAGTGGCAAGAGGCCTTAGAGCACCCATTCTCATTCATGTTTTCTCTCCCTCTCTCTCTCCTTGTAAATAAATAAATAAATAATAAAAAAGAAATTTTAAAAAGAATAGAACAAGTTTGCACAGTCAGGTTACCACCCTATAAAATGATTTTCCCATTCATCCTTTGCAAAAAAAAAAAAAGCTATGGGGAATAGAATAGACTCGCACTGCCGGAAGAGAAGGTGGGAAGGGTTCCGGAGGCCTGGTGTTGTCTTTAAGTTCACAAATGGCTTCTAAATCCTACTGTGGTTATTTGTTTTTCCTCAGTTCACAATTTAAATTTCTAAGGCGAGCTTCTGACATTTCTGGAATCATAAAAGTTATTATATTTTTGTTTGCTTTTTTTTCTGTAAAGAGCACTGGAAATGCTTTTGAGTTCATCGAGTTCTCTGAAATGTCAGCATGAATAAATCCAGCTTTTTGTAGAATTTGAAGCAGACTAGATTGAAAGAACTTACATAGTTCTGTCTTCAAGTCACAGGAATGTGGGGGGGTGCTAATTTACACCTCATAAGTAAGCCAAATGATACATATCCTCTAAAACCTAGACATAGTTTTAGTTAAAACATGGTAATAGGAAATAGTTTGGTTGCTAAAAACTAAACGTTCCTATCAAAACTCCTAAAATATTCCCCAGCATTTGAAAGCCTATGGTATATATATTCATTCATTCGCCAAATGTGCTTTGGGGATGAGAGCCATGCATGTGATAAGGTACATGACAACATTCGAAATGATAGGTTCTAGAAAGGTGGTTGTTACACTCTAACTGGCAGAGCCCTAGAATTTCTAAGATACCGTGAGAAACAGGCAGGAAAGACCTGAGGCCCTGCTGGGCAGAGCTCTTGGGAATCATGTTCAGCATGGATAGCTTGAGCTACATCTGCGAGTTTTGAACAAGTGATTTCCAGCTCAAAGTTCATTAGAAAGAATTCCTTTGCAAGCGAGACAGACAGAGTGATCCTGTCTTTCAGACAGTCTCTTCCTATGTGGAGGGACTGCAAATGAGTCTTTTTTTTTTTAATTTCTTTCTTTCTTTCTTTATTTGCAAGCAGAGAGAGAAGACAGACAGATAGAGAGAATGGGTATGTCGGGGCCTCTAGCTACTGCAAATGAACTCCAGATATATGTGCCACTTTGTGCATCTAACTTTACAGCACTGAACCATTGTTCTAGCCCTTGAGTCTTATTTTTGATGGCCTACTTGGTATAAATTGTCATCAGGGCCTTTATATAAAGACGTAACTGGGGTGGGAGCTGAATTTGTCATGTTTCCATTCGAGGTTTCCTACAAATAAAAATAATTGTAACTTTGTATGTTGTCAACTGAATGTGGGTATTTTAAGTCAGTTTTTGCATCATACCAAGTATTAAATCTGTAAAATTTGAAGATGTTTTCAAAGTTTGTGTTGCCCAAGTGTAACTTAGAAATGTTTTAAGTGTGTGTCTCCGACTTTTTCCACAATACATTCTACATAAGAAAGTAGTTTGAATCACATGCCAGCTTCCCACAAAAAGCTTAATCCAGAGCTTGAATCAGTCTTTTAAGAAATCATGAAGAATTTTCCCCCAAAAAAAGCGTAGCGTATATTTGAATGTTCGTCTTTGTTCCTTCTAATTCTGTGTGTTTTTCTTTTTGCTAACCAGGAGCTGCAGGTAAGTTGCAGCCTGGTGTGGAGTGTGTGTCCCTGTGTCATCTGTGATGTATTTGTCCTCCTCGTGGTCTCATTCGTGTGTGTGCGTGTGGGTGTGTTTATGTGTGTGTGTGTGTGTGTGTGTGTATTAGAATAGAAATGGCCTAGAGTGTAGATTTAGTTGGTCCCCTCAGTTATACAAGATGTCAAGACAGTTTTTCAATGAGAATAGACTCTCTGAATATCAATCCTTAATGACGGGTTACACGTTTAAAGAACTCGAAGGGCTGATTGAAACTCTGCCTCTGGCGACACACTCAGTACTTTGCATCTTGGTATCTGTTCTCTGGTGTCACGCATCGACCGCGCTGCTGGGTTGTGTCGCTGAGTTCTTTGAAATCATGCCTTGCTTTGCCCAGGGTGAAAGCATGGACAATTTCAACTGGGGAGTCCGCCGGCGCTCGCTGGACAGTATCGACAAAGGGGGCACGCCATCCCTGCAGGAGTACCAGTGCTCTAGCAGCACCCCCAGCCTGACCCTGACAAACCAAGAGGATACTGACGAGTCCTCGGAGGAAGAGGCAGCCCTCACGGCCAGCCAGATCCTGTCACGCACACAGATGGTAAACAGCTTTCCGTGCACCGATGGGGAAGGGGCGCATGGGACTCTTGACTTCCAACTCAGAAACTGTTTTCCCTTCTCTTTTCTTATCATAATGGGCAAAATGCACACGGTGAAATAAAGATTCTGTGGCTTGTGCTGGAGAGATGGCTTAGCGGTTAAGGCGCATGCCTGTGAAGCCTAAGGACCCAGGTTCGATTCTCCAGGTCCCATGTAAGCCAGCTACACGTGGTGGTGCATGCATCTAGAATTTGTTTGCAGTGGCTAGAAGCCCTGATGCACCTATTCTCTCTCTCTTTCTATCTCTCTCTCCCTCTCTCTGTCTTAAATAAATAATCTTTTAAAAAATATTGTAGCTCACAATAAAATCAAACTTATTGGGCTAGAGAGATGGCTTAGCAGTTAAGGCACGTGCCTGTGAAGCCTAAGGACCCAGGTTCAATTCTCCAGGTCCCACATAAGCCAGATGCACAAGGGGCCACATGCATCTAGAGTTCATTTGCAGTGGCTAGAGGCCCTGGCATGCCCATTCTCTCTCTCTCTTTCCCTGTCTCTTTGTCTTTCTTTCTCTAATAAATAAAAAAAGAAAAACTTTAATTAAAAAACTTTTTTAAAAAAATCACACTTATAAAGCAGACATGTGTGTGTCCCTTAGCAGCTAGCACACATTTCAGCTGACTCTCCCTAGTCATGGTAAGGTCCTCATTGGCCTGCCTATCAAGAATACATATATTGGATATGTGCTTGTCACTTTATATACAAAGTCTGAACACAACTCTGGCCGCTTTCAAGATCAAGTCACTTGTGCGCAAGTCATGGCTCATAGCCCAAGGCTAAGAGGTGGACTTGAAAAAGAGTGGTTAAAAAGTAGACAAGGCTTCAGAAGTCATCTGTGCATTCAGAAATGTGGGGTGCATGAAAGACTAAATTTGCAGCTCTCATTGGGTTGGAGAACAGTGCCATGGCACACACAGTGGAGAAACACCAGTGGAGACTGGGGTCAGCCAGGGTTCGTGGTGCATCGACCCCCCAACACACTCTGCTCTCTGTGGATCAACCACCTGCAACAATGTTGCACCGAGCTGGCTTTAGGCAAACTGTCAAGTTGTCAGTTTGTAGTTGGCTTCCTGTCTTCTTCCTATTTTGACATCTTGTCAATGTCCCAGTGTGTCTTTCAAATACCACCCACCTTTGCGTGTTAAGTGATAAGCCCTTATTGCCAGCAGCAACCCTTCCCACTTGCTGAGTGTTCACAGTGCACAACCAGGCCCCCCAGGGTGTTTTACATGCCCTAATCCCCAAAGCTTTCTCTCTCTCTCTCTCTCTCATGCCCTAATCCCCAAAGCTTTCTCTCTCTCTCTCATGCCCTAATCCCCAAAGCTTTCTCTCTCTCTCTCATGCCCTAATCCCCAAAGCTTTCTCTTTATTTGTTTGTTTATGTGAGAGAGAGAATGGGACCTGCAGCCACTGCAAACAAACTCCAGAGGCTTGTGCCACCATGTGCATCTGGCTTATATAGGTACTGGGGAATTGAACCTGGGTTCCTAAGCTTTGCAGGCAAGCGCCTTAACCACTAAGCCATCTCTCCAGGCCCCCGTAGCTCTCTTGACCACACAAGGTAAGCAGAGTTTCTGCAGATTAAATGATGTATCACAGGACTCACAGCTAGCAAGTGGATTTGAACCAGGTGTTCTGTCTCTAGTGTCCATGTGCTTGACCATGACACCTGAGGCTTGTCCTACAGGGTACTGTTGTCATTTAGAGTAATGGTTAGGTTACTGGCCACAGAGACCAAAGACTGAGACCCACTCGGTGCCCCTGGAGGCCAGCCATGGCTCCAAGACTGATTTTGGCTCGGTTCAAGTAGGACTGTAGTCTCGGGATAGCTTTACCACTGTGTGACTTTGGTCAAGTTACCTAACCACTCCTTTAGAATGAGACTCCTGAGAGTAGCGCCTCATGAAGCAGAAGCCTCTCAGAAACACGGTGAGTGCCTAGTGAAGTTTGGCTCTCAGGGGATCAATCAGCAGAACTGATGACCCACCGACAAGACTAACCCCAGTCTCAGTGGCACTGAGGTAAAGAAACCCCTTTAGGCTGTGCAGATGGCTCCATGGTTAAAAACACTTTCTGTGGGCTGGAGGGATGGCTTAGTGGTTAAGGCGCTTGCCTGCAAAGCCAAAGGACCCCAGTTCAATTCTCCAGGACCCACGTAAGCCAGATGCACAAGGGGGCACATGCATCTGGAGTTCGTTTGCAGTGGCTGGAGGCCCTGGCACGCCCATTCTCTCTCTCTCTTTCTCAAATAAAAAATTAATTAATTAATTAATTAAATTTTTTTTTAAAAAGACCACTTTCTGTGCAAGCCTGATGACCAGAGTTTTGGGTCCCCAGAATCCACATACACCCAGGCACAAGTAGTAAATGTGTGTTATGCCAACACACCAGAGGCAATGTAAGACATTGTCAGGAGAATCCAAAGCTCACAGGCCAGCTAGTCTGGCCTTCATGGGGCAATAACATCAGACACATGTGCCCCTTTGTGCATATGGCTTTACGTGTGCACTGGGGAATTGAGCCCAGGCCATCAGGCTTTGCAAGCAAGGGCTTTTAACCACTGAGAAATCTCTCCAAACCCCCAAAAATAAGAATTTCTCAAGGGTAGCATAACTTCTGGGGAGCTCTCCCTTTTTTATTTCATTTTAGAGAGAGAGGAAAAGACAGAATTAGCACGCCAGGGTCTCAGCCACTGCTGTCGAACTCCAGATGCTTGTGCCACCTAGTGGGCATGTGCAACCTTGTGCTTGCCTCACCTTTGTGCGTCTGATTTACATGGGACCTGGAGAGTAAAACATGGGTATTTAGGCTTCGCAGGCAAGTGCCTTAACCAGTAAGCCATCTCCAGCGCGAGCTCTCCCAGTTTGTTTAGTTCATGACATTTAACCTGTGTGAACACATGCTTCCTCATAATTTAACTACTTTTGTTCCCAACACCCGTTCTGATACTACCTAAATGGTGAGAAAGAAGCATCACTTTAGGCAATCCAAGAAGCCCTTTATCACAAAGCCCCTACAATACTTGATGACAGAATGTCTCTAATGGCTCCAGAGACCCACACTACTAATGAGTGCACCCCTCCTTTTCTGATCTCTCCTCCTAGCTGAATAATGACTCCGCGGCTGACGACCTGGCACTGGAGCACACTGACCCTCCCCTTCAGTCTCAGGACTCCACCAGCAGCAATGCCACAGAAGTGCCACAAATCAGAGATGAGACCCCCAGTGTGGAGGCTTGTCTAGATAATACTAGCAGCCAGCTGCCTGAGGTGGGGAGACATGGGGCTGGTGCATGGCCAATCTAGGCTCCTTATAGCACTCTGCCACATCCTTCGCTTTTCTTTCCAAAGAGTTTTCAGCTGATGTGCTAATTATTTGATTTATTACTAGGATTTCTAACCTGTTGGGTTGTTTAAACAAAATAATAGTTAAATCTGGTGGGTTTTTATTATTTATTTAAGTTACCAAGTTGGAAATGACCTGCAGGTTAAAAATCACCTCGAGTGGGTCAATGAGCATTTTGTGTTGCAGAGTGACTTGGGTACTGTGCAGGCGCTTCTGGGGACAGCAGGCATTGCCTGGGGCGCTGTGTTTCTGGGAAGGACTGCTTTTGTGTGCCCACCCTTTTTTTGCTTTGTATGGGGTTTTATGTGATTGGTGCTGTGATTGGGTTAGGACCTCAGGCCAGCTGTGTTAGCAGTTGGTTCAATGAAACCTTTTCGAAAGACTTTGGAACCACTAGTATTATGTTTTGTGGAAAGGCCTGTGAGAAGTAAGCCAGATTCCAAGCTAATGACTGACCAAAAATAAGTAAGTATTAGTTATCTTAGTTGTTTGTTGTTGTTGTTGTTTTTTAAGATTACCATAGACACCTTTTAAAAATGTGATTACTCTCTCTTTGAAACTTGCTTTTATGCCTTGGTAAGTACCAGAACCTGCTGTTTTTGTCAGTGTTGATAATGTTGTTAGTAGATGTAAACTAACCTCGTCATTAGATTTATTACTTTTGTAAGGTGAAGAAGTGGCATGTTCGTATTAGCGTACTTTACGCGTCAGAACCCTCTTTTTACTGAGTAAGCAGGTGTGTTTTGAAGTCAAGGCAGACGTTATGCTTTTCTTTAACTTTTTTGGTTTTCCAAGGTAGAATCTCGCTCTAGCCCAGGCTGACTTGGAATTCACTGTGTAGTCTCAGGGTGGCCTCGAACTCCCAGCCATCCTCCTACCTCTGCCTCCCAAGTGCAGGGATTAAAGACATGCACCACCACGCCCAGCTCTTTTTAACAAACTCTAAAGTGCATGGAGTGAGTGACACAGCTGAGGTTGAGACGTCAAATAGTCATCGAGGCGCTTTCAGTGAGGTGCTGGAAAGAACAGGGCATGATAATATAGCTAAATTAAGGAAGATAACTTTTGGGTTTTTTTTTTTTTTTTTTGAGGTAGGGTCTCACTGTAGCCCAGGCTGAATTGGCACTCACTTTGTAGTCCCAGACTGGCCTCAAACTCACAGTGATCCTCCCACCTCTGCCTCCCAAGTGCTGGGATTAAAGCTGTGCACCACCACGCTGAGCAAAAGAAGATTTTTTAAAAATTACATTGCAGGATGACGGTCTCATGAAAAAACATGCTTAAGGCTTTGTGACAATTCAGAGGAGAGCAACCTGAGAGGGGTGCTTAGGTGAAGGACAGGTTTGGGGGTCACTTGGGACCTTCCAGGCAGATAAACAGCATACAGAAAGACATGGCAATGAACTAGCCCCGTATGTTCAGGTGACTGCAGGAAGTGGAGCATTGGTCAAGGACAAACTGGGTGGAGAAAAAGGAGAAACGATAGGGTAGGTGAACAGGGTCTAAGATGAGGGGTCCTGAACACACCGCCGTTGTAAAGATCACTTTAGACGCGATCTTCAGAGAGCAGGGAATCGTGGAATTTTCATTGTCTCAAGAATGCTTGTGCTAATGAGCGTTCAGGCCCTGCCTGGGGTAATTAATGCCAGATGAAGAAGGGCTTCTTGTGGCTCACAGTTTAGAGGCATCGATCCAGGACCAGTTGGCCCCATGGCTTCAGGCCTGTGGCGGCACCCAGACAAAGACAGTGGGGAGCAAAGCTGTTCATCATGGCCACAAAAGAAAGGGGAGAGCACAGGGTTTCACAATCCCCTTGAAGAGCAGAACCCCAGACCTAGACCACCCCCCAGCAGACCCACCTCTCCAATGTCCCACCATCTCCAATCATAAAAGTCTATATGGGACCTAGAGAGATGGCTTAGTGGTTAAGGCCTATGGAGCCTAAGGACCCATGTTCAACTCCCCAGTACCCACATGAGCCAGATGTACATGATGGCACATGCGTCTGGAGTTTGTTTTCAGTGGCTAGAAGCCCTGATGTACCCATTTTCTCTCTCTCTCTCTCTCTCCTTCTCTCTCTGTATCTACCTACCTGCCTCTCTCTTTTAAATAAAACAAGTATTTAAAAAAAAAAAAAAAAAAAAGCCTAGCTGGGCATGGTGGTGCACGCCTTTAATCCCAGCACTCGGGAAGCAGAGGTAGGAGGACTACCATGAGTTCGAGGCCATCCTGCGACTACATAGTGAGTTCCAGGTCAGCCTGAACTAGAGTGAGATCCTATCTCAAAAAACCAAAAAAAGTAAATAAAGAATTTTTTTAAAAGCCTATACCACAGAGAACTTTTCAGAATTTGGAGCAAAACCTCTGTATAGATTCTGGCCAAAATCCTTCATTTTATACATGATGAATTTTACAGATTAAAAAAAAAAAAAAAAAAAAAAAACTAAGTCCCAGGCTAATCTAGGGTCAGGGTTTCTAGCTTTCACTTACTGTAGCAGACAGCTTCAGGTTCGCTGAGATGAACTTCCAGACCAGGCACAATTATGGAGGAAGAGATATTTATTGAAGCTTACAGATCCAGGGGAAGTTCCATAATGGCAGAAGAAGTTGGCCTGCCCTTACAGGACCAAACACAGAGAAAAACCACGAGACAAAAGCCACACAGCCCAGCACGCCTCAAGAACTCCAGCTAGGCACACTTTGCATATCTTTAGATTGAAATCCTAAACCCACCACCACACCTTAAGATCCGCCCAGTGACACTGCCTCCAGCAAGGTGGATGCAGATGCAAACTACAAACTAATAAAACACTGAATGTATTGTGGGCCATCTATTCAAACTACTACACTTACTTTTCACATTTTGGAGGAAAAATTCAATTTTTATATATGAACGACTAAAATCTTTTTAAGTTTAAGACAGGCATGGTGGCACACACCTTTAATCCTAGCACTTGGGAGGCAGAAGCAGGAGGATAGCTGTGAATTCAAGGCCACCCTGAGACTACATAGTGAATTCCAGGTCAGCCTGGGCTAAAGTGAGACCCTACCTCGAAAAACAAGCAAACAAACAAAAAAACAAACTTTTAAGGGCTGGAGAGATGGCTTAGCAATTAAGGTGCCTGCCTCCTAAGCCTAAGAACGCTGGTTCCAATCTCCAGGTCCCACGTTTAGCCAGATGCAAAGTGATGCAAGGGCGCAATGCTGCACTTGACCACAAGGGGGCGCATGCATCTGGATTTCGTTCGCAGCAGCCTCGAGGCTGCTGGCGCACCCATCTCTGTCTTCCTCTTCCTCTCTCTCTGTCTCTCTCCAAAAAAAAAAAAAAAAAAACTTTTTTTTTTTTTTTTTTTTTTTTTTTGGTTTTGCAAGGTAGGGTCTCACTCTGGTACAGGCTGACCTGGAATTAACTATGTAGTCTCAGGGTGGCCTCAAACTCTCGGCGATCCTCCTACCTCTGCCTCCCGAGTGCTGGGATTAAAGGCATGCACCACCATGCCCGGCTCAAAAAAAAAAAAAAAAAAAAAAAAAAAAAAAAAAAAAAAACTTTTAAGTCTAAAGCAACCTAGGTCTAAATACTGAAAACAGTATTTTTAAAAAATATTTTATTTATTTATTTATTTGAGAGAGGGAGAAAAAGGCAGATAAAATGAGAGGGAGAATAGGCACACCAGGGCCTCCAGCCACCGCAAACTCCAGATACATACGCCACCTTGTACATCTGGCTTACATGGGTCCTAGGGAATTGAACCTGGGTTCTTTGGCTTTGCAGGCAAGTGCCTTTACCTCTAAGCCATCTCTCCAGCCCTGAAAACAGCCTTTATTCTGAAAACTGCTGCCATTCATGCTTATGTTGAAGCTGATTAAACTAATATGCACGCAAATGTAAAAGCTAGTGTTGATAACATCATGAGATACATTTCCAAAATATTTTGTCTTTTTTTCATAGTGGTAGTTCATTTATTCAACTGTTTTCTGTTGGGTTTGTACCCCAGGACAGTCACATGGCAACATTACTTCAGCAGTGTCCGTAATGCCTAGGAAAAGTACAAATGTCATGTTTTTATAACATATATTTTCATTATTATTTACTAAGAGTTCTTGTTTGATGGGTGAGCATGCAATTTGTTTAATTTCAAAAGTACCACAATTTCCTAAAGTTTCCTAATCCTTTCTGACCTCTAGCTCAGAGTCCTTTCTGACCTCTAGCTCAGCTGAAAAGACTATGGTGAACTCACGACCTAAACCCAGCCCCACAGCACAGGCAGTCTTGGATATCAGGAAAGCGGCTGTGGATGTGTGGGGGCAGTGTCCCTCTGACTGGTCTATCAGCCCTTGGTTCTGATTTGCAGGCAGCCCAGCCCCACAGGCCCACTGGGTTCACTCTGCTTCTAGTCAGAATTAAAGAAATAGTAGCCAGGCATGGTGGTGCACACCTTTAATCCCAGCACTCAGGAGGCAGAGGTAGGAAGATCAGTATGAGTTTGAGGCCACCCTGAGACTTCATAGTGAATTCCACATCAGCATGGGCTAGGTAGTGTGAAACCTACCTCAAAAAATAAATAAATAAATAAATAAATAAGAAAGACTTTATAGTAATAATACAAAGTTTTACTTGCATACAATTAGAGTGTATTTAAGAGAAGATACTTAAATAAACTTAAGTAAAGGACACATTTTCAACTAAACACCTAAATCTTTTTCTTTTTTTTTTTTTTTTCTTTTTTCCTGAGCTAGGGTCTCACTCTAGCCCAGGCTGACCTGGAATTCACTATGTAGTCTCAGGGTGGCCTCAAACTCACAGCAATTTCCTACCTCTGCCTCCCAAGTGCTGGGATTAAAGGCATGTGCCACCACACCTGGCCAAATCCTATACATACATACATGCATACGTACAAACAATAGAGGGAAAAGGAAACTAAACAAAAGTGCCTTGATGTTGGCTGAATATTGTAATTTCAAAAAATTTTAGTGGGCAGCCCTGGTGGTGCACGCCTTTAATCCTAACACTCAGAAGGCAGAAGTAGGAGGATGGCTGTGAGTTTGAGGCCAGCCTGAGACTACATAGTAAATTCCAGGTCAACCTGGGCTAGAGTGAGACCCTATCTTTGAAACCAAATAATTAAAAATAAAAATAAATTTAGTGCTGAGGATTGAACTCAATGTTAGGTGATCTAGTGCTCACCTAGAATCGATGAGGTCCTGGGTTCCATCTTCAATACTATCAAAAAAAAAAATTTAAGAAAACAATTTTATATATTTACAATTCAAAAACTATAAAAATTAGATTGTATAAATGAAGACTACTTTATAAAAGAGACTTAGATGTGTGGAATAACCTTAATTGTGTGGATAAAATTCATCAGTGTGTTTAAGTCTGCTAAAAGCACAATCCTTTTTGCAGGATACAAGTTCAGTATTAAAGGGGGAACATGCCACAGCCTTTGAGGAGGAACGGTCTTACATTATTCAAGAACAACAAGATTCACCTGCAGGTCAAGGAATGCTTGATTTTGAGGAAAGTGACGTGCCAGAATCTCTGGCCCCCGAAAGCTACCCTGAGTCAGTCTGCGAAGAGGACGTCACCCTGGCTTTGAAGGAGCTAGATGAACGATGTGAAGAGGAGGAGGCTGATTTCTCCGGACTGTCAAGGTAAGAATATGGTTCCAGACAGTGAGATGACGTCACACTTTCTGCCCCATCGCGTCCCAGACGTGCCCCTCATTGTACTTTGTAGACTTTCATTTCTTTAAATGTCATAGTCCAGAATACATTCTTCATTACTTTTCCTTTGGACATTCTTTTTGTTTGTTTGTTTTGTTTTGTTTTGTTTTTTGTTTTTCAAAGTAGGTTTCACTCTAGCCCAGGCTGACCTGGAATTCACTATGTATTTTCAGGGTGGTCTCGAACTCACAGCAATCCTCCTACCTCTGCCTCCTGAGCGCTGGGATTAAAGGCGTGTGCCACCACGCCTGGCTCCTTTGGACATTCTTGTAAATAAAAACAAGCAAGCCGGGTGTGGTGGCTCAAGCAGAGGCTAGGCATGACCTTTGCCACAGCAGATGGGAACATCAACAAGAGAGTGAGCTGAGTTCTGGCAAGTAGGAGCTGGCTATGACACCCCTAAGCCCACCCCATCCCCCATCCCTCCTCCAGCAAGGCTCCTTCTCCCAAATTGCCATCAGCTGGGGATCAAGTATCCAGCACCCAGCAGTTGATGGGGGACGCCTGATTCAAACAACCACAGTCATCAAGTAGCTCTGAGTTTTATAAAAAGACTAAACCTTCATATTTCCTATGATAATAGGGTTAAGACATGTAAAAAGCATCTGAGTTTTTTTTACTTTCAGTATGTCTGAAATGCTTACCTATATTTGAAAGCATATATTCAAATATTAATAGTAAATCTTAGAGACCCCTTCCTTATACTAGTGATTTGGACGTGGCAGTGTCCTATGTGTTCCCATACTCACGCACAAGTTCAAGTGTGACAGAAATGAGACTGCAGATGTGGAGGCTGTCAATAAAAAGTTTAACCAAAAATTTTTTGTGGGGAGGGGTTTCAGGTAGGGTCTTACTCTGGCCCAGGCTGACCTGGAATTCACTATGTAGTCTCAGGGTGACCTCGAACTCACGGCGATCCTCCTACCTCTGCCTCCCGAGTGCTGGGATTAAAGGCATGCGCCACCATGCCCGGCCCAAAATTTTTTTAAGAAAGGATGAAGAAGAAAAAGACTATGGTAAATTTTAGCTTTTTAGCTTTCTATAGGCTAAATTCAGATCATTCACTTGGGTCCAGCACTACGTATGGCTGAAAGAGGGAGCAAGCCTGCTGCACATGCAGGCATGGCAACTCTGGCTTAGATGTACATGTTAAAAGCAGTCAGTCACCCCTGGGCTGGAGAGATGGCTTAGCGGTTAAGGCCCTTGCCTACAAAGCCTAAGGACCCAGGTTCGATTCCCCAGTACCCATGTAAAACCAGATGTACAAGGTGGCACGTGTGTCTGGAGCTCATTTGCATAGCAAGAGGCCCTGGTGCACCCATTCTCTCTCTATTTGCCTTTCTCTGTGTGTCTAATAAATAAATAAATAAAATATTTTAAAAGATCAGTCACCCTAGTGATTGTTAAAATGAATCTTTTTGTGTGGTATAGTAAGTTTTCACTTCACATGCATACTTTGATATTCTCTAGTCTTTCCTTGGTCTCTTCCTTTCACAGGAAATGCTGTCACGTAGTATGAACCATAATTGGTAAGACCCCTAAGTAAAACTTTTTTAAAGAAAATTTTATTTATTTATTTGAGAGAGAGAATGTGTACACCAGGGCCTCTGACCACTGCAAAAGAACTCCAGATGCATGCGCCACCTTATGCATCTGGCTTATGTGAGTCCTGGGGAATCGAACCTGGGTCCTTTGGCTTTGCAGGCAAGTGCCTTAACCACTGGGCGGTCTCTCCAGCTCCATAAGTTCATTTTTTAGGGGGTCAGGGGTGTTTGTTGAGGTAGGGTCTCACTCTAGCCCAAGCTGACCTGGAACTCACTCTGTAGTCCCAAACAGGCCTTGTACTTAGCAATCCTCTTACCTCTGCCTCCTGAGTGCTGGGATTAAAGGCACTTGTCTGCGAAGCCTAAGGACTCAGTTCGATTCCCCAGTACACATGTAAGCCAGATGTACAAGGTGGCGCATGTGTCTGGAGTTTGTTTGCAGTGGCTAGAGGCCTTGGTGCACCCATTCTCTCTCTCTCTTTCTCTCGCTCAAATAAAGAATAAAAATATTTTTTAGAAGAAATTACTGATGTTAATCTATAGAGGTGGCATATTCTAGGACTTGGGTTCTTGTTTGTTGATGTTTTTTGTTTTGTTTTTTTGAGGTAGGGTCTCACTCTAGTCCAGTCTGACCTGGAATTCACTATGTAGTCTCAGGGTGGCCTCTGCCTCCCAGGTGCTGGGATTAAAGGTGTGCACCACCGCGCCCGGCAGGACTTGGGTTCTTGTAAAGTAGTTGCCTTGGAATCAAATAGTTCGAAAAGATGCTATGTAAAAAAAACACACATTTACTTGCTCATGCTGTCTAATAAAGTGTCGGCTGTATTTTCTAACCCGATGTGTATTTATGAATAAAAACCATTTAGACTGAATGACTAGAGTGTGACAATCGCTATGATGTTTGTGTCCACAGTGAAGATGAAGATGAGCGAGACGGGTCTCCAGAAGCGCAGACCTCCCCTCTCCCGTCACCCTTTCTCTCTGCCATCATAGCAGCTTTCCAGCCAGTGGCCTGCGATGACGAAGAAGAGGCCTGGCGCTGTCACGTCAACCAGCTGCTGTCAGACACGGACGGCTCGTGCGCGGTGTTTACCTTCCACGTGTTCTCGAGGCTCTTTCAGGTCAGTGACGTTGAAGGTTTCTGAACTCGCCTTGGGAAAGTAAGCGTCTCTGCTCAGATTGGTATCTCAAGCTTTGATATTCCTGCTCGTTTTCCTTAATAAATCTGTCTATGCTAGTGGTGTTTCCTAATTTACAGCGTGACCTTGTACTGTTGGTATGTTATGCAATTAGTGGTACACATTTGAGGAAATCTATAGTAAAATGACAGTAAGACTTCAACACATCACCTAATCAGTTTTTTTTGCAGTATGCAAGGTACCATGACAGGAACCAGAAAAATAAAGGAATAGTCCCTGCCTTTGAGTTGCTGATTGTGACCTTTATAGAGGTTGTTACCAGGTACCTGGGTCCTTAGGCTTCACAGGCAAGCACCTTAACCACTGAGCCATAAAAAAGAAACATGGGCCGGGCGTGGTGGCGCACGCCTTTAATCCCAGCATTCGGGAGGCAAAGGTAGGAGGATCGCCGTGAGTTCGAGGCCACCCTGAGATTACATAGTGATTTCCAGGTCAGCCTGGGCTAGAGTGAGACCCTACCTTGAAAAACTGAAAAATGAAAAACCAAAGAAGAAAAAAGAAAGAAACATAGGGGCTGGAGAGAGGATCACTGTGAATTCAAAGCCACCCTGAAACTACATAGTAAATTCCAGGTCAGCCCAGACTGCAGTGAAACCCTACCTCGAAAAACCAAAAATAAAAAATTAAAATAAAAGACAGACATACAGACATAAGATGCATTTGTAGTTATCACTACAATACTTTTAACTGTAAACTGTACTTCTTTACATAAAAGGGGGAAAGTGGGGCTGGAGAGACGGCTCAACAGTTCAGACACTTGCCTGCGAAGCCTAACAACCTGGGTTCGATTCCCCAGGACCCTTGTAAGCCAGATGCACAAAGTGGCACAGATATCTCTTTCTCTTTCTCTCTCATCTTTTTCTCTCTCTCTCTGCAAATAATTTTTAAGTGGGAAAGTGTTCTTTTTTTTAAATGAAATACATACTAAGCTTTTCTTGTACTTTCCCCATAGACAATTCAAAGAAAGTTTGGAGAAATCACTAACGAGGCTGTCGGCTTTCTTGGTGAGAATCTGCAGCGCATCGGTACCAAGTTTAAAAGTTCATTAGAAGTGATGATGATGTGTTCAGAATGCCCAACGGTCTTTGTGGATGCTGAAACTGTAAGTTCACATGCAGGTGTATTATAAAGACTACACTGAGGCCTGAGAGATGGCTTAGTGGTTAAGGCACTTGCCTGCAAAGCCAGAGGACCCAGGTTCATTTCCCCAGTGCCCATGTAAGCCAGATACACAAAGTGGCACATGCATCTGGAGTTGCTTGCAGCAGCTAGAGGCCCTAGCACACCCTTACTCTGTCTCTCTCTGTCTGCCTCTTTCTCTTTCTCCCTCTCTCCCTCTCTCTCTCCCTCAAATAAATAAACAAAACAAAATATTTGGGGGTGAAGAAAAGACTAAATTGGGCCCATTGTGATGGTGCATATCTGTAATCCCAGAACTCCAGGGGCTAGGGCAAGAGGATCAAGAGTTTGAGGCCACCCAGGGCTACATCATGAGTTCTAAGCCAATTTACTCCCTATAGCAAAATCTTACCTCAAATAAAAAAAAATAAACAACAACAACAACAAAACAATAAATAAGAAACTAAATTGGAATGACATCATTCATTATTGGTCTTTTGTAAAATTTTGAATTTGGAAGTGCCAAGGTGAGTACTTTCACCCTGATTATCCATATATAGTAAAATGTCATTCCAGGGGCTAGAGAGATGGCTTAGCAGTTAAGGCACTTGCCTACGAAGCCTAAGGACCCATGTTCAAATCCCCAGAACCCACATAAGCCAGACACACAAGATGGCACATGCATCTGGAGTTGGTTTACAGTTGCTAGAGGCCCTGGTGCACCCATTCATTTTCTCTCTCCCTCCCTCCCTCTCTCTCTCTCTCTCTCTCTCTCTCTCATATAAATAAAAATAAAATGTTAGCCAGGCATGGTGGTGCACACCTTTAATCTGAGCACTTGAGAGGCAGAGGTAGGAAGATCGCTGTGAGTTCAAGGCCACCCTGAGACTACATAGTGAGTTCCAGGTCAGCCTGGGCTGGAGTGAGACCCTACCTCAAAAAAATAAATAATAAAATAATAAATAAATATAAAATGTCATTGCAGTTGTTAAACACAGTGCCTGGGACTCACTCACTGATCCTGCTCTTGTCCTCTGTAGAGTCCCAGATGGGGAAGGTCATGGGGTCATACTGTAGAAATGTGTACTCTTTACTGCATCTTGTATAAAAAAATGGGGGGGGGGCGTGGAGAGATGGCTTAGCCTGTGAAGCCTAAGAACACCCGTTCCAATCTCCAGGTCCCATGGTTAGCCAGATGCAAAAATGATGCAATGCCACACTTGCCCACAAGGGAGCGCATGTGTCTGGAGTTCATTCACAGCGGATGAGAGGCTGCTGGCACACCCATTCTCGCTCTGTCTCTCTCAAATTAAAAAAAAAATGGGTAGGAGACAGCCGGGCCTCTCTCCCCATGAAATATCTAGGGTCCCTCAGCTTTCTCTGACTGATTGCAAGCATACTTGTAGATGATACAGCTCCATTTTTAAGGAAGTGAGGTTGACAAAGCATCAAGGTCTCTGAGGAATACACCGTCTGACACGGAGGTTTAGAAAGCCATCCAACTGCACCGTACTCAGCCCTGGTGACAGGTCCGCCCTTAGAACAGTGGAGCGGGAGTGTCCAACAGCCGGCAGCTACTCCGTGAAGCCTAAGGAATGGTGACCTAAGTTGATGTGTTTGATTTGACAGCTGGTGGCCTGTGGCTTGCTAGAAACACTCAAGTTCAGTGTTTTGGAGCTACAAGAACACCTGGATACCTACAATGCCAA
The DNA here is from genome assembly GCA_036365145.1 of Orientallactaga sibirica. Classification (NCBI taxonomy): domain Eukaryota; kingdom Metazoa; phylum Chordata; class Mammalia; order Rodentia; family Dipodidae; genus Orientallactaga; species Orientallactaga sibirica. Next base: position 17,196,814 of record JAEOAD010000040.1, read on the forward strand.
ACGAGAAGCAGCCGAGCAGGTTAGTCTCCTTTCTTTCTCCATGTCAAAAAAATGTTGGCATGGTGGCACACACCTTTAATCCCAGCACTCGGGAGGCAGAGGTAGGAGGATCGCTGTGAGTTCGAGGCCACCCTGAGACTACAAAGTGAATTCTAGGTCAGCCTGGGCTAGAGCAAGACCCTACCTCAAAAAACCAAAACCAAAAAGAAGAAACAATTTTGGTTTCTGGCACTGGAAGTGTTGAGCTGGTTGTACACTAATTCAGGCCAAAAGGAAGCTCTTCCCCGCTGGCCCCCGGGTTGTGTGGGGAATGGTGGGTCCCGGGAGCTCTCTTCTCTGTCCAATATATTTGGCTTTGAAAAAGCCTGGGTGTGGGGCTGGAGAGATGGCTTAGTGGTTAAACGCTTGCCTGTGAAGCCTAAGGACCCTGGTTCGAGGCTCAATTCTCCTGGACCCACGTAAGCCAGATGCACAAGGGGGCACATTCATCTGGAGTTTGTTTGCAGTGACTAGAGGCCCTGGCGTGCTCTCTCTCTCTCTCTCTCTCTCTCTCTCTCTCTCCCTGCCTTTCTCTGTATCTCTCTCTAAAATAAATAAATGAAAAAGAAGATATTTAAAAAAAAAAAAAAAAAAACTTCTGTGTGGAGGCTGTGTATCTGCTGCCCACACCTCAGATGGGGAAGTTAAAGCCGTTTGGAAATGCATTACAGCATTGTGGTGTGGATTATCTGCAACCTCTGACCAGTGGGTCCTTTCACCATGGGAAGCAAGTACATGGTGGGTTTCAGACACTCCCTGCTAAGAAAGGGTTCATCAGTTCCAGTCAGGCATTGACACAGCAGCCCAGTCCCCTGAGCAAGCCCGGTAGTGTGTCCTCAATGAGCAAGTGTAAAGGATGCAAACAAACAAATGCTCTCTTTCAGACAGACTACACAGAGCAGGTATTCAGTACTAATGTAGACCACATACAAAGACATCTGAAAACTGAGTGGAAAACCTAGTTCTTATTTTCTGAATGTTCTAGATTGGAATATATAAGGTATAAGTTCTACATGTGAGTACAGGTTGAGCGTTCCTAATCCAAACATCTGAACTCTGAAAGGCTTCAGAGTCTGGCACTTTTTTAAGCTCCACAGCTGACCTCATATGATGGGTCAAAACATAATAGGTATGTGAGAAAATGAGGGCTGCAGAGATGGCTTAGTGGTTAAGGCACTTGCCTAAGGACCCAAGTTCAATTCCCAGTATCCACATAAGCCAGATGCATAAGGTGACACATATATCTGGAGTTCGTTTGCAGTGACTGGAAGCCTTGGCATGCCCATTCTGTCTGTCTGTCCCTCTCTCTCTCTCTCTCAAATAAACAAATAAAAACATATTTTTTCAATAAAGTCTTCCTGCCTTTGTTATCTCTGTATATTGTCCCTTTTTAAAATGTCAGGCATCCTGCTCAGAATGTGGCCGAACCTCATTGTTTGTATTTCCTTATTGATTAGTATTTGAACATGTTTTCATAGAATTACCTTCATTGAGATATCCTGTGCATTATGCTTTCAAGTACCTTTCCATGTTTGTAAAAGGGTTGTGTTTTCCCAGTTGCTTGGGAGAGGCCCCTTATTATAAATAAACACCAGCTTTTGGGGGGTATTGCAGGTAGTTTTCACTGGCTAGCATTTTCACTGTCAAAGCATCATTTTTTTTTCTTTTTTTAACGTGAGTGAGCAAGAGCAAGAGAATTGGCATGCCAGGGCCTCCAGCCACTGCAGTCGAACACCAGAACACATGTACCACCTTGTGTGCTTGTGCAACCTTGCACGCTTGCATCACTTTGTGCGTCTGGCGTATGTGGGATATGGAGAGTCAAATGTGGGTCCTTAGGCTTCCCAGACAAGTGCTTTCACTGCTAAGACACCTCTCCAGTCCCAAACACTTTTTAAAAAATATTTTATTTATTTATTTATTTATTTATGAGAGAAAAAGAGGCAGATAGAATGGGCACACCAGGGTCTCCAACCACTGCAAACAAACACGCGAAGCCCCTTGTGCATCTGGCTTTACGTGACTAATAGGGAATCAAACCCAGCTCCTTATGCTTTGCAGGCAAGAGCCTTAACCACTGATCCATCTCTCCAGCTCCACAAAGCATCTTTTGATGACCAGAAATGTTATTTATGTATTTATTTATTTATTTATTTATTTATTTGAGACACAGAGAGAGAATGGGCGCACCAGGGTCTGTAGCCACTGCAGACAAACTCCAGACACATGTGCCACCTTGTGCATCTGGCTTACATGGGACCTGGAGAATCGAACCAGGGTCCTTAGGCTGCTCAGGCATGTGCCTTAACCACTAAGCCATCTCTCCAGCCCAGAAATGTAATTTTAATTAAGTGCCACTTATCAATCCATCAAGGGAACAAGGCGGGAAGACCAGCTGGACGGGAACTGGTTCATCTTTGCAGAGTCTCATGCTGGTGAAGATCTGTCCTTTGCAGCCTTGGCACTGTATTCTTGGGGCTTGTCTTTTAACAGCACAAAAATCAGAATTACACTGAATAGTGCTTCTTAAAATACTGATTGAAAGCCGGGCGTGGTGGCGCACGCCTTTAATCCCAGCACTTAGGAGGCAGAGATAGGAGGATCGCAGTGAGTTCGTGGCCACCCTGAGACTACATAGTTAATTCCAGATCTGCCTGGACCAGAGTGAAACCGTACCTCAAAAAACCAAAAAAAAAAACTGAATTAAGCCGGGCATTGTGGCGCACGCCTTTAATCTCAGCACTTGGGAGGCAGAGGTAGGAGGATCACCGTGAGTTCAAGGCCACCCTGAGACAACATAGTGAATGCCAGGTCAGCCTGGCCTAGAGTGAGACCCTACCTTCAAAATCCAAAACAACTGAATTAGCCAAGCATGGTGGCACACACCTTTAATCCCAGCCCTCAAGAGGTTAATGTAGGAGGATGGCTGTGAGTCTGAGACCAACCTGAGACGACATAGTGAATTCCAGATCAGTCTGGTCTAGAGTAAGACCCTACCTCGAAAAAAAAAACTATATATATATATATATAGCTGGGCTGAAGAGATGGCTTAGTGGTTAAGGCACTTCCCTACAAAGTCAAAGGACCCAGGTTCAATTCCCCAGGACCCATATAAACCAGATATACAAGGTGGTACGTGCATCTGGAATTCATTTGCAATGGCTAGGCCCTGGTGTGCCCATTCTCTGTCTCTCTTCTCTCTCTCCTTGCAAATAAATAAAAATATTCTTTTAAAAAATAATCAACTGTAATGGCCCTTTTCCATGCTTTTAGTATACTTGAACAACTGGGCCAGTGTCCTTACCATCGTTAAGCACATATACATTTAACATGTGTATGAATAGAGATTAAAGTACAGATTCCTTGCTAGATGTCAACTGGACTTTGCTGGTGTAAAGAAATCTGCTGATAGCTTCTGACAGTGACCGCCACCAGCCATGTCTCACTAGAAAAGCCCCACATGTTTTTCTTCGGAGAAGCTGTCAAACAAACAGCCCAGGGGCCAGTGCAGTCTCGGTGACAGAGAGAGAAGGGATAGAAGGTCAAAGCGATTGTTTTGAAACAACTGAGATGTCTAATTTTAATTCTTTGTGTGCAGAACATTAAACTACAATTGGGAATTTTTAATGTGTATGTTTTCAGAGTTGCTACTGAATGTAGCTAGTAGTTTTCCTAAAGGGAAAAGGTCGTAAATGCTTCCTTGTATATTATTCCTATTATATTTAATAATATCACCAAAACAGTCCAACAAGTCAAAAAAAAAAAAAATAACAGAATTGAACTGTGAAAACCCAGAAGCTTAACTTGAAGGCTCTTAGCTTTTACATCAGTTTGGAAAGGCTATGATTCCGTTGTTCTACATGACCACAGTGTTATTACATTTTTTGCTTGACTAAAATAAATGAACTTTAATAGCAGCTATAAGAGTAGCCCCCTGGATAAAGAAAAATCATATTTGATTTCTACATCCACTGCTACTTGGAGATATAACACACCTGTCATTGCCATCCAAAAAGAAAGGAAATGAATAAAAACAGGATTTGGATGGATTTTGTCTGTTTCACTAATTAAAGTTGACGTGACTCTTCTGAGAACTACACTTCTGATAAGCAGACAGACCTGGTTAATTCTTGGTCACTTGCCTTTATTAAATTGACCAGAGGGAAAAGCAAATCTTTCATTTCCCCATCTTACCAGACAAAGGTCAAGTAGAGATTTTAAAAACTTTCCAATAAATCCTGCAAAGTGAAGGACCCTACAGAATGGGGCACTCGGGTCCTGAGAAGAGCATTTTTGTGTCCCACTGGCAAACCCACTCATGGGGAGAGCTTGTGAAATCGAGCCAGGTTTGGTTTGTTCCGTGGAAATGATTAGCCCAGATGGAGACGAATGTCTGCGTGTCATTCATGCACACAGCCTGTTGTGTTACTAGTGTCATGACATGTTATGCAATTCACGTATTAAAATGCGCTGTTACTTATTTCTTCAGTGGTTAGACAATTGTAAGAGGACATTCGGTGCCAAAGAAGACATATATAGGATAAACAGCAATGCACAAGTAAGTCTCCTGTCCTTGTTTTTGCTATTTTACAGTACCAGGTAAAACGTGTGTGTGCAGTTGTCCTTGGTATTTGCAGACATGGGGAGTATCTATAAACCTTTTCATTTCGGTTATCAGAACAATCTTTGGAAAAGTTAGGTTCAGTGAAATATTGGCTTAGTAATGAAAAATTCACTTTAATAAAAACGAACGAGTAGCTTGTGACTAAAGCTTAATAATCTTCAGTAGATAAGTGTGATGGCTATCTGGACAGTTCAGGTTGGCTTTTAGAATAAAAAAAATTTTTTTTAATCAAAAAATAAGACCCTTGCCGTGCGAGAGTGTTGTGTGGCCATACTGCCTGGTTCAAAAAGGAGAACCAAAGCAATGTGATGGGTCCATATTAGCCTTATCCAAATGTGAAACTCACTAGATACAGTTCAGTTTTGCTCTGGTACAAAAGTAGTGAAAATATGGCTGGAGAGATGGCTTAGCAGTTAAGGTGCTTGCCTGTGAAGCCTAAGGATCCGGATTTGATTCTCCAGATCCCTTGTAAGCCAGGTGCACATGATGGCGCATGCATCTGGAGTTCATTTGCAGTAGCTGGAGGCCCTGGTGCGCCCATTCTCTCTCTCTTTCTCTCTGCCTCTTTCTCTCTCAAATAAATAAATAAAAATAAACAAGAAAAAAATTTTAAATAAACAAAAAAAGTGCATGTTTATACTCATCCTCAGGAAAGGCACTTTTAGAACATCTAATTGTTTTAGATAGAACTTGTGCCATTTCCAGTCATCAAAAGTGATGAGTAATGTGATTTGTTTTCTGCCGTGTGTCTCAGTAGAGACTGTGAGTGAATACATGTAGAGTCTGTTCTATTCATGCTAAGAGGAGTGAGAAAAGTATTTAAACCTGAATTTCCTCATGAAATAAATGATACCAAGTAAAACCTCAGGGGCTGGATAGTGCACTGCTAATGTTTACTGAGGGACTGTCCACATGATGTAGGGTAAGCAGCGTGGAGTGAAAGTTCACCTTTACTTAGCAAATCCTTCTGAATTGACAGGATATAAATGATGTATAAACAGTCCTTCAGAGGAAATTTTAGAAACACAGGATTAAGAGGGACTTCTAGAAGCTAATTTTACATGATCACAGTTGCTGGGGTGTTAAATATTTTTATTTTATTTTAAACAAAAAGAGACAGAATATGGGTATGCCAGGGCCTCTTGCCACTGCAAACAAATTCCAGATTCATGTGCTATTTTGTGCACCTGGCTTTATGTGGGTACTGGTGAATTGAACCCAGACTGTCAGGCTTTGAAAGCAATGCCTTTAACCGCTCAGCCATTGCTCCAGCCCAGCCATTGCTGTTATTTCGGGGGGTTAGGGAGTTTTGGGGGGTTTTGTTTTATTTTTTGAGGTAGGGTCTCACTCTAGCTCAGGCTGATCTGGAATTCACTATGTAAGCTCAGGGTGGCCTCAAACTCTCGGCAATCCTCCTACCTCTGCCTCCCGAGTACTGGGATTAAAGGCATGCGCCACCATGCCTGGTTTAACCATTGCTGTTTTAATTTGAACTTTTGTTTTTTCAAGGTAGGGTCTCGCTCTAGCTGAGGCTGATCTGAAAGTCACTATGTAGTCTCAGGATGGCCTCCAACTCATGGTGATCCTCCTGCCTCTGCCTCCCGAGGGCTGTGGTCATTTTGAAGACAGTCCATGAATTTAAAGTTTTCACTATGTGTTTTACATGCATTATCTCATTTGATTCAAACCTATTTAAGGTCAAATTTCTGATTATAATCTTTTTTTATTTTGGAATTCACTCTGTAGTCTCAGGGTGGCCTTGAACTCATGGCAGTCCTCCTACCTCTGCCTCCTGAGTGCTGGGATTAAAGGCGTGCGCCACCATGTGCAGCCCTGACACATATTGAATGACATTTGGAGACGTTCCTGCTCTCACTCAGTACACTGCCCCGTGGCCCACCCAGCACCAAGTCAGACATCCGGGGATCTACCAGGCACCAAAAGGTAGCAAGTATAGAGTGAGACACACCAGAGAGAGCCTTCAGGTGGCTCAGATTTTCCCATGTAAAGCTCTAAGCCAGTTCTTTCCTGAAAACAAACAAACAAAAAAGCCATAGCACAAAGGAATTGTATTTGCCAGAATGTTAAGAAAGTTAAAAGAGTGCATCTCAATGGTAGATCGCTTGCACAGCAAAGAAAACTAACACAACCTGGGTTGTTGTCAAAAGTATCTAAAGAGGCCTGGCGTGGTGGCGCATACTTTTAATCCCTGCACTCAGGAGGCAGAGATAGGAGGATTGCCATGAGTTCAAGGCCAGCTTGAGAGTACATAGTGAATTCCAGGTCAACCTGGGCTAGAGCAAGACCTTACCTCATTTAGAAAAGAGGAAGGAAGGAAGGAAGGAAGGAAGGAAGGAAGGAAGGAAGGAAGGAAGGAAGGAAGGAAGGAAGGAAGGAAGGAAGGAAGGAAGGAAGGGGTCTAGAGAATAGTATTTTGGAAGTAACTTTATAAGGTTCCTTTTCTTTGGAATGTGTGTATGTGTTCTTCAATTTGCCTGGGACATCTGTAACCCTCGTTGCAATGATTTCTTACACTAATTCTTGGTCTTTTTCTTTCTTTGTATTTTTTTGTGGCCCGATCACCTTCTTGCTTAGCAAATGGAAATTCTAGCAGTAAGTGGCCTGCCTTGATTTATAGACTTGTTATCCTTGTGAGACACACTGGTTTTCATATGCCATCTGTCCTTTTGTGACCTCCCAATGCTTTGTCATGGACTACTTTAAAAGTAGTATGTGTTTCAATTTCACATAACCCTAATCCATGAAAAGTTGGTTCTGTAAAATCACGAGCCAGTGAGACTTTAGGAGACATACGACACTTACAACTAACACCTCTTTCTTTACATTTTAAAAGCCAACGTGCACATGTCCATTTCACAGTCCCACGAGAATTAGATTGCCAAGTGGTCTTTAGGAAAAAGAATTCTTTAAAAGACTCTTCCTACGTTTGGGGAAGAGATGACCCAGTTCCACCTTGCTTTACCAAGCACTGATAATGGACGCAGTGAGAATATAATAGAAGCCAAAAGCCTATGCATTGGTAAATTCTTCCCATTATCAACTGAAAGCCTTAAATTCTCTTGGATCCTCTTTAAAAGCATCCTCCGACTTTGCCTCCTGACACATTCTGTTTGTCCAATGTGAAAATGTGCTTTATACTAAAAAGCAGTTATGTAACCAGTAACGGCCTTTTTAGTTGTACTACCAGTCCCCAAAGCGTCTTATACCGCCTTTCATCAGCTTCACATCATGTTAACCTGCTTACTGCAGAAACAAATGCCCAGACTATTTTAACATAATTATGAATCGTTTATTGGAAGTATGCTGTCTAGTCAAAGATGGCAAACACCACGCAAACTGAACATGCTGTTGTTCATTTCCAGGAACTGGAGCTGTGCCGGAGGTTGTACAAACTGCATTTTCAACTGTTGCTTCTGTTCCAGGCCTACTGCAAACTCATCAACCAAGTAAATGCCATAAAAAACGAAGCAGAGGTAGGTGTCCGTCGGCATTGCTAACTGACTCTAGAAAGACGTACGTCTACATACGGTCCTTCTAAAGTCACAAGCCGCTTACAAGGAATCATGTTTTCAACAATGATGGCAGGATGCTTTTCTAAGTATGGCAGTTGGTACCCAGAGGTTCAAGAAAAAGGTCCTGGTGCTAGAGACGTCATCCCTAATCAGAAGTCAAGTAAAGCACATCACTGCATGGGAATAAACTTGTAGGGCTAGGAGATGGCTCAGCTGGTAAGAGCACGTGCTATGCCAGTGTGAAAAGCCGAGTGTGGCCATGCAGGCCTAGAACCCCAGTGCTGAGGGAAGCAGAGACAGGAGAATCGCTAGGGCTTGCTCGTCAGCGATTCCAGCTTCAGTGAGAGACACTATCTCAAGGAAATAAAGCAGAAGAGTGATAGGAGATCTTCTCTTCTCACCTCCCACATGTGTGCATGGGTCACATGCCTGTGCCCACTCACCATACATGCACCCTTCCCATGCAAGAATAAAGTTGCACTACAAAACCCATCACATCTTGTCCATGTATTTCAGTGAGTGCACACAGGAATGAACGTGTTAACATGCAGGTTTACAGGAACTAATTGTAGTGCAGTTTTCCTCCTTAAATGCTGGCACTATAATTGTCATTGGCAAAAAGAATAGTAATGATCAAAGTTATACAAAGGGGTTGGAGAGTTATCTCAGTGGTTAAGGCCCTTGTCTGCAAAGACTAAGGACCCAGGTTTGATCCTCCAGTACCCATGTAAAGCCAGATGGACAAAGTGGCCCATGCATCTGTAGTTCATGTGCAGTGGCTAAAGGTCCTGGCGTGCCCGTTCTCTCTCTCTCTCTCGAATGAATATATAAAATAAAATTTAAAAATCATATAAAACACCCTAGGTAAGTATCTTGTTAAAATACACTTTTCCTTTACTGTCAAAAATAAAAGTTCATGCTCTTCCATATAACAGTAAATATAATTTTACCATCCAAAATATAACATGCAACCACATGTTAAATCCAATATAAACATTTATTTGTAATTTGTCGATTTATCAAGTATATGTAAGCCTGGTGTAGTGTCTCACATGCCTGTAAAACCAGCACATGGAAGGCTCTCAGGTAGAAGGCCAGTCTCGTATAAAGAGACCCTATCTCAAATAATTAACTTTGAGAAAATGCCCCTTCTCTTCCTGAACATGAGCTCCTTAAAGATGTGTTTGTTTCAGGTGATCAACATGTCAGAGGAGCTTGCCCAACTGGAGAGCGTCCTCAAGGAAGCTGAGGCTGCCTCGGAGAATGAAGAGATTGACATCTCCAAGGCTGCACAGACCACAATAGAAACTGCCATTCACTCTCTAATTGAGACTTTGAAAAATAAAGAATTCGTATCAGCGGTAGCACAAGTCAAAGCTTTCAGGTACTTGTATAGAACTGAGCTAGCATTGTACATTTCAGTGTCCAATTTGACGTTTCCGTATCATATCTTTATTTTCAGCGGTCCTCACTAAAATAATACCTATGTTAATTTTTTCTACCCTCAAGATCAGTTGAACAAATGTGCAGCTCACAGAACAGTGAGAAATTTGACTATAAATATTAGCTTAATATATGACTTGGCCTGGAGAGATGGCTCAGTGGTTAAAGGCACTTACTTGCAAAGCCTGATGGTCTGGGTTTATTTCCCAGTACTGATGTAAAGACAGATTCACAAAGTGGCAGTGTATCTGGAGTTTATTTGCAGTGACCAGAGGCCCTGACTCCCCCATTCTCTCTTTGCTTGCAAATAAATTTTTAAATTTTTTTCTTTTCAAGGTAGGGTTTCACTCTAGCTCAAGCTAACCTGGAATTCACTATATAGTCTCAGGGTGGCCTCAAACTCATGGCAATCCTCCTACCTCTGCCTCCTGAGTGCTGGGATTAAAGGTGTGCACCACCACGCCCAGCAATTTTTAAATTTTTTAAAAGAGGGCTAGAGAGACGGCTCAGGGGTTAAGGCACTTGCTTGCAAAGGCTGACAATCTGGGTTCAGTTCCTCAGTACCCATGTAAAGCCAGATGCACAGAGCAGCATGTTCATCTGGAGTTTGGGTTTTTTTGTTTGTTTGTTTTTGCAGTTGCCAAAGGTCCTGGCATCCTGGCATACCTATTCATTCTCTCTTCCCTTCTTTCTCTCTCCTCTGCTTGCAAATAAATTATTTTTTTTAAAAGATGTTGCTGAGCTGGGTGTGGTAAGTTTGAGGACAGCCTGAAACTACATAGTGAATTCCAGGCCAGTCTAGGCCAGAGTAAAGCCCTACCTCAAAAAACAACAACAAAAAAAATGTTGCTGAACTGGAAAGATGGCTTAGCGGTTAAGGCACTTGACTGCAAAGCCAAAGGACCCAGGTTCAATTCCCCAGTACCCACATAAGCCAGATGTACAAGGTGGTATATGCATCCGGACTTCATTTGCAGTGGCTGGGGACCCTGGAGCGCTCAGTTATTTCTCTATCTGCTTCTCTGTCTAATAAATAAAAATAAAAGGGACTGGAGAGATGGCTTAGCAGTTAAGGTGCTTGCCTACAAAGCCAAAGGACCCAGGTTCGACTCCCCAGGACCCACATAAGCCAGATGCACAAGGGGGCGCACGCATCTGGAGTTCATTTGCAGTGGCTGGAGGCCCCGGCGTGCCCATTCTCTCTCTCTCCCAAATAAATAAAATATTAAAAATAAAAACTGTTTTTTAAAATATGTTGCTAATTTTTTTTTAATTTTACTTATTTATTCATTTATTTGAGAGAGAGAAAGAAGCAGAGAAAAAGAGAGACAGAGAATGGGCATGCCAGGGCCTCCAGCCACTGCAAACAAACTCCAGACGCATGCACCACCTTGTGCATCTGGCTTACGTGGGTCCTGGGGAGCCTAGGTCCTTTGGCTTTGCAGGCAAACGCCTTAACCACTAAGCCATTTCTCCAGCCCGTTGCTAATCTTAATTATCACTCTCATCCCCAAACTTTAAAAACCATTGTGTATTTCCAGAGCCCTGTGGCCCAGTGACATCTTCGGCAGCTGTGAGGATGACCCCGTCCAGACACTGTTACACATCTGCTTCCATCACCAGACGCTGGGCCAGACAGGCAGCTTTGCAGTGATAGGTTCTAACCTGGACATGTCAGAGGCCAACTACAAACTGATGGAACTTAACCTGGAGATCAGAGAGTCTCTTCGCAAGGTGCAGTCCTACCAGCTTCTAGCGCAGGCCAAACCGGTGGGAAATATGGTGAGCACTGGATTCTGAGACACCTCAAACACCCGGGGGAGAAAGCAAACTGAGGCGGCGAAGAGGATCAGGCAAGCACCTTGTATGAACCCTTGCGACTCACTGACGACTTGGGGCAGCAGCCACAATGCAGTGTCACTATATGTCAAACTTATCAGGAGCAGAGACCTGAAGCGAGTTGTCTGTGGAAGAGCTGCCTGTACCTCCCGCAGAAACTGTGTGAAGAAGGAATTTTTAACTTCTGCGAAAAGGGCTAAAAGTAATGCATACAAGTACCTTACTCTGGAGAAGGAATGCCAGGAATGTCTGCAATCATGGCCGGTGGACCGAGGCTGGAATCAGGTCTGGTGCATTTCAGCCAAGACCTGCAAAGCCACTTGCATTTCTAGCAGTCGGTTGGTCGTCCACATGCTCTGCAACCGATGCCTGCTTCATCGTCGACACGAACATCCAGCCGCATAGAGATAGACTTCTTTGCAAAAACCATTGAGTTTTTTTTTTTGTTTTTTTTTTTCAATCTACGGGATAAGGGTTTGGGGTGTTTCTGTTTTTTGGTCTGTATAAGGATGTGTGTGAGAGAGAGAGAGCGGGGTGTGTGAATATGTGTGTGTGGTGATAACTTCTCAGAGCATGCCTCAGAGAGCACTGCAAGATTATTTTTGAAGAAATTTTTATTTTATTAGCTCTAACTCTTCCTAGTGTATAAATGTTAGAACATTTTAATAATATTTTAAAGCTGGGCTTTCCCGGTATTTCAAAAAAAAGAAATAATATATCTGTTAACGTTATTGGAATGCTGCTCAGTTCTCTGATCAGTGCTTCTGTTACGATTGTTGATGACTAACCAAAGTAGATGCCTGCAGAGACTTTAAAAATGTAAAATAAAGACATATGCTGCCCGTCAGCTATTCTCATTAGCAAAGTTAACTTATTTTACTCCATAATTATTATAAAAACTGTACAGACTAAAACCAGTATTTTCTTGTACATTCTGTGCCACGCACTGTTACACAAGAGTCAGTATACAAAGCTAAAGGAAAACTTGTCATTGATGGTAAGATATGTGTTCTGCAGGCTCCATCAGCGGCAGAATTCAAGAAGAGATATAAATGCAGTTTGATGTGGTTTTTTTTTTTCAGGACTCACATGTTTCACGTGAAAGGAACCCGGGGCTTGTGGGGGGAAAGGCAAGAAAGCCAGAAGAAGTCTGCCTACCAAAACCTGCAATATACTTATTTACTGTCTAAGTCTGACATAGCATGAACTGGATCCTCTGTCCTTTTTTTAAAATAGCATTTTGTAAAAGAAATGAATGTGGTCCCACAACTCCTGATTCGAAAGACACACCTTGTATTTTTATATGCATCTCGTATCCACTGTGACTTTTCTTGGGATCTGGGCTCTGTGACTCCAGAGTTTGGAATGTAGACATGAACTGCTTAGCTTTGCCCTTCCTTGGGGAGGTGGGGGGGGAGGTGTGGACCCTGACAGAAATGTAATTATGCTCAAGTGCATTTATTGAAGGCACTGTGCGCGCCGTTGGACTGCTGGCCGTAGTTATGTTTCCTGTAAAATTCCATAACTGCTCACGGCATATTCATAATCACTGTATTTTTTTGACCCAGATAAAAAAAGAAACAATTATTTTAATGGTGTTCTGGTACTGTAAATGGTGTCCTTTAAATTATTAATAACTTGGATGCGGGGCAGGTAAGGGGACGGTGTCCAGAGACATAACCACACTTTACATCCTGTCTTACCCCCCCATATTTTTCTTACCCTTCTTACATCCATTTTGTTAAAAAAATAAATAAAAGACATTGTAGCTGTTGGTGTGTGTGACTAATCACCTGCATAGTTGTCAAGTAGAATTTTCCTTTTAAAAAAAAGACACTCATTATGCCCAGCCTTATGAGTATCAATATTGAGGAATGGTTTACCCGGGCGTGGTGGTGCACGCCTTTAATCCCAGCACTCAGGAGGCAGAGGTAGGAGGATCACCATGAGTTTGAGGCCACTCTAGGACTACATAGTGAATTCCAGGTCAGCCTGGACTAGAGTGAAATTCTACCTCAAAAAAAAAAAAAAAAAAAAGTGGCTTAACTACCCACCTTACCATCTAGAAGATTTGTCTTAAGACTCATTGTAGATTTCTGTATTCACTCATTCATGTATTCAACAATTTTGGGGTTTTTCGAGGTGGGGTCTCACTCTAGTCCAGGCTGACCTGGAATTCACTATGTAATCTCAGGCTGGCCTTGAACTCACAGCTATCCTCCTACCTCTGCCTCCCAAGTGTTGGGGGGATTCAACAAATTTTACACACACACACACATTTTTATTTATATATGAACACTCTTGTATGTGTGTGCACAGTAGTCAAATAGATTATTTTTTCCCTGTACCTAGTCCCAAACGTCAAAAGTTACATGAGGGGCTAGGGAGATGGCTCAGTGGTTAAAGGCGTGTACAAACCTACTGGCCTGGGTTCAGTTCCCTAGTACCCACATACTGTTAGATACAAGGTGGCACACACATCTGGAGTTGTCTACAGTGGCTAGAGGCCCTGGTGTGCTTATTCTCTCATTCTCTCTGCTTGCAAATAAAAGTACCACACTAAACCAAGTAGAACACTACCGTTACACCTAGAGGGCTCTTACCATTCACTTCTCCTGCTCTCTGCAAGTTTCCTTACTTGTGTGCAGCTCTCTGATGAACAGCCAGAGTGATTCATTAAGTCAGTCTATCCCAGGCTGGAGAGATGGCTTAGCAGTTAAGGCGCTTGCCTGCAAAGCCTAAAGACCCAGATTCGATTCCTTAGGACCCAGGTAAGTCAGATGCACAAGGTGGCACATATGTCTGAAGTTCGTCTTCAGCAGCCGAAGACCCTGGTGTGTCCATTCTCCCTCTCACAAAGTAAAAATTCTAAAATAAAAGAAAAAAAAATCAGTCGATGCGATGCATAGACCTTTTAGTGGCTTCTCAATGGCAATTTAATACCAGTCCTGAGCATAACCTGAAAATCCTCCCAGTCTGGCCTCAACCACATCACCTGCCATATTAAACTCAGTATTCTACTACTCTGGCTCGTCTGATTTCTCTACCACTTGCTTCCCCAGTGTGAAAAGTTTTTTCCTTCTGCCTGACTCAAATTTCAGCCCAGCGGATGGTTCTGTTCCCTAAGCAAGCCTTCCCTGGCCTAAGACGCACTCTCTACTAAGGCACTTGACCAAGCAGAGTATCCATATCAGGTCAAACCTTCATTTTATATTTACATAGCTTTTCCCACTATGGGAAGCTACCACCAGGGAGATGTATTCATGCAATATTGGATGTATTTGAGCACCGCAGGTGGTGATCCTTGCTCCACACTGCCCACAGTTAACTCAGGGGCAGGGGGCCCAGACAACTTTGACCAGTACCAGCTAGCTTGGTGCTGATGCAAGACAACCTGGCCCCTCCATCCCACTTGGGGCCATTGGCCTGTTTACTTCCCAGTGCCCAACATGTTGATGTCAGTGGTCCTTCTGAAGAAGAGTTAACATACTGGCAAAAGGCATAACTACCACCTGGCTCCTGTTGTGCTGTTAATAGCCAATGTGTTGCATGAGCAGCACCTGAGGCTTATCTTAAACCCAGCACCATCACTTTGGCACAGAGACCCCCTGGGTGGCATTTAGGGAGGCGAGGCTAGTACAGGTGTGATCTTTAAAACACTTGGTTGTATGTTTACCCACAATTTCTTTAAATAGCCCAATCTGGGCTGCATCTTCCAGAACACTAACTAGGAGCAAATCTGCACCATCATGTCCGGATTTGTTTTTTGAGGTAGGGTCTCGCTCTAGCCCAGGCTGACCTGGAATTCACTGTGTAGTAACAGGGTGGCCTCAAACTCATGGCAATCCTCCTACCTCTGCCTCCTAAGTGCTAGGATTAAAGGTGTGTGTGCCGCCACATCCAGCTCCATGCCTGGATTTTTTAAGAGACAGAATTAACGCACCAGAGCCTCAGCCACTACAAACTCCAGGATTGGAGAGATGGCTTAGCGGTTAAGGCACCTGCCTGCTAAGCCTAAGAACGCTGGTTCCAATTTCCAGCGGTTCCAATCTCCAGGTCCCACGTTTAGCCAGATGCCAAGTGACGCAAGGGCGCAATGCCGTACTTGCCCACAAGGGGGCGCACACATCTGGATTTCATTCACAGCAGCTGAGAGACTGCTGGCATGCCCATCTCTGTCTCCCTCTCCCTGTCACTGTCTCTCTCCAAAAATAATTTTAAAAATTAAAAAAAAAACTCCAGGCACCTGCACCACCTACTGGACATGTGTGACCTTGCGTTTGCCTCATCTTTGTGTGTCTAGCTAATGTGGGACCTGGAGAGTCGAACATGGGTCCTTAGGCTTTGCAGGCAAGCACCTTAACAGCTAAGCCATCTCTCCAGCCCCTGGATTTTTAAGTTAACAATGCTAGGGAGATAGTTCAGTAGTTAGAGCCCTTGCCTACAGTGCTGGAAACCCTGTGTTCAATCCCTAGTACCACAGAACAAAAGACACCCAAAAGCCACTTGCTAAATGTTACTCACCTTCAAGCAGCTGCCCAAAGCCAGCCTGTTCTAAGCCCCATGAAGCCTATCACCAGGCTAGTTCTCCCAGCAATTTGCCTTAACGACCTATGTGCTCCTAATAGCCCACCCGTACCTGTGTTCTCTGAACTTCTACTCAAACAAGGCTGTCTGCCCCTGGCCTGAAGAATGATTATGTTAATGTCTGGAAAGCTTTAGTTGCTGAATTAATGTCTTAGAAGTCTCAGCCCTACATATCTAAGCTGTAAATTCATGTTTCTGAATCACTCTCAAAAGCTACCCAACAGGGCTGGAGGGATGGCTTAGTGGTTAAGGCATTTGCTTGCAAAGCCAAAGGACCCAGGTTTGATTCCCCAGGGCCCATGTAAGCCAGCTACCCAAGGGGGCACATGCATCTGGAGTTTGTTTGCAGTGGCTGGAGGCCCTGGTGTGCCCACTCTCTCTGCCTGCCTATTTCTCAACTAAAATAATCTTTAAAAAAAAAAAAAAGCACCTTAACCACTAAGGACCCCAGGTTCAACTCCCAGAACCCAGAACCCATGTAAGTCAGATGCACATGGTGGCACAAGTGTCTGGAGTTCACTTGTGTCGCGCCCATTCTCTGCTTCTTTCTTTTGCAAATTAAAAAAAAAAATTTTAAAGCCATGCAAGAGAAATAGCTTAGCGGTTAAAGCACTTGCTACAAAGTCTAAGGACCCATGTTCAACTCTCCAGGGCCCATGTAAGCCAGACACATAAGGTGACACAAGTGTGCAAGGTTGCACATGCCCACAAGGGGACACACACATCTGGAGTTCAACTGCACTGGCTGGAGGCCCTGGCATGCTAATTCTCCTGCGCTCTCTCATATAAATTTTTAAAAAGCTAGGCGTGGTAGTGCACGCTTTAATCCCTGCACTCAGGAGGCAGACGTAGGAGGATCATCATGAGTTCGAGGCCACCCTGAGACTACCTAGCGAATTCCAGGTCAGCCTGGGCTAGAGCAGGACCCTACCTCGAAAAACCAAAAATAAATAAAAATTAAAAAATAAAAAGCTATCCAGTGCCTGTAACCCGTCTTACCTAGCTCAGCCTGGCCCACTCTGCCATCAGGTTTAAGGCGACAGGTCCAGACTGTTAGCACAAGGTCTCCTCACACCCAGACAGAAACTGCAGAAAACCACTATGGATTTTGCAATACCTTTATTTGAAGGCTTTGTCAAAATAATACACTGCCTCTCAGGAAGCGTTTTGAGAAGGGGGAGGTGGAAAAGAGGCACGGATGGAGAAAGCTCAAGCATCTGTTCATTAGCATCAGCCAGACGAACCTTTGAGCGGTCCCTAAATGAGATACTTGAAGCTGAAAGTGCTGTCACACGACAAGCGCTTGCCCTTGCATCTCCCGCACAAGTCTTGACGATGGGGCCGCTTAGGGTCCACGTGGCGAAGCCTGACTGGGCACGAACAGATATTTCTTTTACAACTCTGAAAAAAAAAAAAATCAGAGGGAGAAGTACAAAGAATGAATCTCTTAGGTTCTTGGGGCTTCAGAATGATTTCCTAGTCTATTCAGATATTTTTTAAAAAATATTTTTATTTATTTGAGAGAAAAAGAATGGGCATGCCAGAGCTTCCAGCCACTGCAAACAAACTCCAGATACATGTGCCCCCTTGTGCATCTGACTTATGTGGGTCCCGGAGAGTCGAGCCGGGATCCTTTTTAGGCAAACGCCTTAACTATCTCTCCAGCCCTAGTCAGACATTTTTTTGAATGAACCCCTAAGTAAGGCCCTGGACTTGTATTCAGCATACATCCCAACCTAGAATGGAAGGTTTAGGAAGAGACGCTGTTAACCAGCTATGGGGGCATTAAGATTGACCCTTTGTTTTTAGTAGGGTCTCACTCTAGCCCATGCTGACCTGGAATTCACAATGTAGTCTCAGGCTGGTCTTGAACTCACAGCGATCCTCCTACCCCTGCCTCCCAAGTGCTGGGACTACAGGCGTGTGCCACCATGCCTGGCTGATTTGACTCTTACTTGAAAGTTTGTGAGGCAGTTTACAAAAGAAAGTCTTCCTGGGCTGGAGAGATTGCTTAGTGGTTAAGGCGCTTGCCTGCAAAACCTAGAACCCAGGTTTGATTCCTGGTACCCACATAAGCCAGTGGTACATACATCTGGAGTTCGTTTGCAGTAGTAAGAGGCCCTGGTGCTTCCATTCTTTATTTTTATTAAAAAATGGAAGAAAAAAATTAAAGTCTTCCTGCACTAGAAAAGTGGGACAGAGTAGAGAACGAGCAAGGGGATTGAATCAGTCCCTAGTGGCCAAGGCACCATGCTTTAGAAATGGTGTCTGTGCTGGGGCATGATGAAAACCCATCTCAAAAAAAACCAAAAATTTGCAAAAAGAAAAGCAAAGAGAAAAGAAAGGCAAAAGAAAAAGAAAAAGAAAGAATTGAAAAGAAAAAGGGAAAAGGGACCCTGAGAAAAGAAAACAAGAGAAAAGAATTCAGGAAAAAAAGCCTGAAAAAAAGAAAAAAGGGAAAAAAAAAAGAAAAAGGAAAAAAAACCAAAAAAAAAGGGAAAAAGGAAAAAAGAAAAAAGGGAAAAAAGAAAAGAGAAAAGAAAAAAGGGAAAAAAGAAAAGAGAAAAGAAAAAAGGGAAAAAAGAAAAGAGAAAAGAAAAAAGGGAAAAAAGAAAAAAAGAAAAGGTGTCTGCCCTGGCTGAAGAGATTCTATACTCCCCACCCAACTGGCTCTCAATAGCCAACTTGAGTCAAGTGTGTGGATTAGACGTTCAAATGGCAACCCAGGTGCCACTAACTGACGACAGGTAGATTTAGTCACATCTTTCCTCTTAAAGATCTAGGCCCCTCGGCACAGTGCTAAATTAATCTAAGCAGGAAGACTGAACCTCAATTCCTATGCTCATAGTAAACTCTAAGTGACCATGTGCATCCTGGGTGACATTGGATAAAGTAGCTGGTGGCTATCACCATGTTAGCAGAGATGGTTTCAGTCTGTTCTCCTTTGTACCGGGCTGAGTGGCCAGGTAGGCAAGCATTTTTCTCTACTGCAGTAAGGTGTCAGGTTCAGTAAAGGCGACTTGCGGGCTGGAGAGGTGGTTTAAGGCATTTTGCCTGCGAAGCCTAAGGACCAGGTTTGATTCTCCAGTGCCCACATAAGCCAGATGCTCAAGGTGGCGCATATATCTGGATTTCATTTGCAGTGGCTGGAGGCCTTGGCGTGCCCATTCTCTATCTGCCTCTTTCTCGCTCTTGCAAATTTAAAAAAAAAAAAAAAAAAAAAAAGGCTACTTGAAGCCAGGCATGGTGGCACACATCCTTAATCCCAAGACTCAGAAGGCAGAGATGGGCGGATCACTGTGAGTTCTAGGACTACAAAGAGAGTTCCAGGCAAACCTGAGCTAGATTGAGACCCTAGCTCGGAAAAAAAAAAAAAAAAAAAAAAAACTACTTGATAAGTTTATAAGATCAGAGAGAAGCCAACACACCACTTCTCAGCAGAGGAGGACTTCTACCACCCCACCCACCCAAAAGGAAGCAAACTCTAAGGCCACAGAGAATCTAGAATCTAGCCTGTTTCCGGAAAGTGTACTAAAGCCAGGCAGGGCTCGGGACGTGGCTCAGTAGATAGGTACGCTTGCCACTCATGAAGGAGGGTCGAGACTGTCTGAGTATGTAAAAAGCTGGGCAGTATGGAAAAACCTGCATGCACACTGTAACCCCAGGCCTGGTAGGGGAGACTCACTGACAAAGAAATGACAGCAGGTGGACAGTCTCCATCTCAGTAAATATACTGATGAGAGACAGAGAAAGGTACCCAGCTTTCTCCTCTGGCCACCAGACAGGTACACAAGTGCATACTCCACACACAACACACAAAAAAAAAAAAAAAAAAAAAAAAAAAAAAGCAGGGCTGGAGAAGAGATGGCTTAGCAGTTAAGGTGCTCGCCTACAAAGCCAAAAGACCCACCAGGTTCGATTCCCCAGAACCCATGTAAAACCAGATGCACAAAGTGGCACATGCGTCTGGAGTTCATTTGCAGTGGCTGCAAGCCCTCATGCACCCATTCTCTCTCTCATAAGAATTTTAAAAGTATACTTAAAGTCCTCTACCACATTACAAACATTTGATTTACTTGACAGGTGATATCTTCCACTCGGTAAGGGTTGTAAGACTTCTGGCAAGTCCTGCAAAATTGTTTGAAGTAAACCTATGATGAGAAAGAGGATACGCTTAAAGCAAAAGCCCCTCAAACACCTGTGGCAGGAAGAGGCTGGGGACGAGGTCTCTCTTACCTTGTTGGTGCCCTGCACACACCACACATAGGCGCTCTCCCACCGGATGTGACAGTCCTTGCAGTGGTAGTAGCCGTACTTCTGCTCTAAGAACTGAACAGCAGGGTTCCACAGTTTAGTCAAGATGACCCCTGGACTGTCCTTCACTTCACAAGCTGGGAAGGAGCCAGTTGATACTCGAAATTATCAATTTCATCCCCGCTCATGGAAGAAAAGTCGAGTCAGGTTTGAGTTAACCTCTAAAACACAGGGATTAGGTGAGCTACCAACTCAGACACATGCAGAGGTGTAGGCCAAAACAGGTTTTTTGTTGTTGTTTTTGGTTTTTCCAGGTAGGGTTTCATTCTAGTCCAGGCTGACCTGGAATTCATTATGTAGTCTCAGGATGGTTTTGAACTCATGTTGATCCGCCTACCTCTGCCTCCCGAGAGCTGGGATTAAAGGCATGCGCCACCACACCCAGCTTTTTTGGCCAAAACAGTTTTATATACCAGGTTCACAAGGCTGTTTTAAGTTTTTCCTCACACAGGCAGGCTCTCTGGGGCCTCTTTAATGTAGGGTAATGCCTAGTCTTAGCACAGATGAAAGTTATTAAGCCAAAAGAAAAATAAATCTACTAAATTTTCTAATCCAAGATTAAATTTTCTGTGCTGATAGCTAAGTTTCCAAAAAGTCCTGCTACATGTTGTCTGGAGGCATAATCCATGTAATTGAGTTTATTCATAATCCTCTTCCCACCCAGTGAGAAACTATAAACAGGTTTTTAGAATTAGGCCTTTAAGGGGAGCTGGAGAGTTGACTCCGTGGTTAAAACCTACTAGCCCAGGGTTCCCCAATCATATAATGGTAAAAGAAAGAAAAGAAGGAAGGAAGAAAGAAAGGGCGAGCTGGAGAGGTGGCTCAGTAGTTAAATGGCACTTGTTTGCAAGGTCTGATGGCCCAGGTTATATTCTCCAGCACCAAGATAAAGCCAGATGCACAAAGTGGCGAATGTACCTGGAGTTTGCAATGGTGGGAGGCCTGGGGTGTTTGTGTATCTCTCTCCACAAAGAAAAAACTTAAACCTTGAGAACTAGTAGGAAAGTGGGAGAAGAATCCAGTTCGGTAGGTAAGCAAACAAAAGCTATTTCCACTTGGCATGTTGGTGCACGCCTTTAATCCTAGCACTTGGAAGGCAGAGGTAGGATCACTGTATGTTTGAGGGCAGCCTGAGACTACACAATGAATTCCAGGTCGGCCTGGGCTAGAGCAAGACCCTATCTTGAAAAAAACAAAAGCAAAACAAAAACAAAAAGCTTTTTCCCAGATCATGCCTCAGCTGAGTATGGCAATGCCTGGGACCAACAGCCCTGGTTTCTTAATACTCCCCAATCAGGGCTGGAGAGATGGCTTAGTGGTTAAGCACTTGCCTGTGAAGCCTAAGAACCCCGGTTCAAGGCTCAATTCTCCAGTACCCACGTAAGCCAGATGCACAAGGTGACACATGCACCTGGAGTTCGTTTGCACTGGCTAGAGACCCTGGCCTGCCCATTCATTCTCTCTCTCTCTCTTTCTCAAATAAACAAAAATTAAATAAAATCATCCCCTAGATGACTGAAAAAGACCAAAGAACTCCTTTACACATCCTCTGTCTAGTCTGTCCTAGTCTGGCTAGCAGAGCCAGGCAAATCCCTAAGAGACACACTTGCACTTGAGTTGGTCAGCTTCAGAAATGAGGTAAGAGGCAGCAGATGAGGACCCCACCAGTCGACTGAGATGGGGGGGGGGAGGGGAGACTGGGAATTGACTCTGAAGAGTTTCACCATCTGATGTTTTACTGGGTGTGCACCCGTCTTCAGTCATCCAAAGGGTGGTCCAGACTGGACTTTGTACCCACTACCAGTAGTTTGGAGGGTAAATGGGATATTACACGGGCATTGCCCTGGCCAACCTGGTGAAGCCCACAGCTTCCAGTGTGCCTTTCAGTACCTTGGGGCTACTTTCAGCTTGATTATACCTTTGGCTAACCACCTCCTGCTGCAGTCAGTGGCTGCAAAATCACACACCTGCAAGCTCAGCAGGAGAGGCTGAGGTAGGATTGCTGTGAGTTTGAGGCCAGGGAGACCCTGTGCCTAAATGGCTTACCAATTAAGGTGCCTGCCTACAAAACCAAAGGATCTTGGTTCAATTCCCCAGGGCCCATGTAAGCCGGTGGCACAAGTGGCTGGAGTTCGTTTGCAGTGGCTGGAAGCCCTGGTGTGCCCATTCTCCCCTCCCCCCGCCTCTTTCTCTCAAATAAATAAAAATGAACTATCAAAAAAATAGATTACGGATAGACTGGAAGAGCCAAAGGAAGGGTATGACTTCTTACAATGCAACTGCCCAGACAGAAATTGGCCCCGATATCCATGACCTTGCAGTGCCTACCAATACCTTCTCAAGACACTCAGAAGAAAAAAGATGATGACATCAAATTAAAAGAGAGACTAATGGAGAGAGGGAGGGGATATGATGGAGATTGGTTCTAAAGTGGAATTGGGGGGAAGGAGGGAGGAGAGGGGAGGAAAATATCTTTTTTTGTATGTAAGTATAGAAGTTGTCAATAAAAATAATAATTTTAAAAATTAATTACAGCTGGGGAGATGGCTTAGTGGTAGGATACTTGCCTGCAAAGCCTAAGGAGCCAGGACTGATTCCCCAGGGCCCACGTAAACCAGATGCACAAGGTGACACATATGTCTGGAGTTCCTCTGCAGTGGCTGGAGGCCCTGACACACTCACTCTCCCCCCATCCCACCTTGTAAATAAAATATTTTAAAATAAATGAATTAGCCGGGCGTGGTAACACAGGCCTTTAATCCCAACACTCGGGAGGCAGAGAGAGGAGAATCACCATGAGTTCGAGGTCACCCTGAGACTACACAGTGAATTCCAGGTCAGCCTGAGGCAAAGTGAGACCCTACCTCGATAGATCGATAGATAAATGAAATGAATTAAAAGGGAAAAAAACCACAGAGCCCAGTGTTACCATCCCGAGCATCCCTGGTTTAGCCTCAGGAACCACCCCCACCCCCTCACCGCTGCCCTGCCCTGCCCTGCAGACTCACGGACCCCTGGCGGCTTTCTGCAGACCACCACCAGGCCTCACCTGGAAGCTCGTGCGCTCCTTGCCCCGCTCGGTGGTGGCGCTTGGCAGAGGCGTCTCTGTCGCAGCGGCCACTTGCCCGCGGTCCTGCGGAGACTGCTCCTGACTCCCGGGCGCGGACTGCTGCGTGGCCACGTCGGGGTCCCCGTGCCGGGACCGGTGTGTGGGTGACGCCCCTGTGTCCTGGTCATCATCCTCCCGGGTCCTACGTTGTGGGGACACGTTCCCAGAAGTGTCCTTCTCTCTGTCTTCGGGCTCTTGGGACCTGACGGTATCCGAGCCGCGCTCGGCGTCCAGCAGGGCGGTGAGACGACGGAACACCATGGGCGAGTACATGGACACGGTGCGTGGGAAGCGCACGGGCCTCCGTGGCGGGGAGGACGGGGTGCGGGCGTCGGGGACGGTGGCGGTGGGCTTGGGTTTGGGGTGGGGGTCCCCGGTCCCGCGCTGCTGCAGCCGGCGGCGACCCAGCGAGCACTGCACGGCCGCGTCGCAGCGCGGGTTCACCTGCACGGCCGCGTGGCAGCGGCCCGGTGCGTGGGCCACCCGCGGGCTCCAGCCCGGCTGCAGCCGCCACAGCCAGGCCAGCAGCTGCGCCCGCCGGTAGTTCTCCAAGTAGTCGGCGGCCATCAGCTGCCCGACACCCGGCAAGGACGGCGACGGCGACGAGGCCAAGGGCCCGGGACGAGAGCCCCCGCCGGGGAGCCGCCAGCCATCCTTGGTGGCCGCAGGGTAAGGGTGGGCACAAGAGTAAGGGACGAACGCCGCCGAGGGCGCAGGGAACATAGGAGGGGCCAGCGCCTCGTCCTCCCACGAAGCCATCCGTGCTCGCATCCCCAGAGACCCGCCGCGCCCTTAAATAGGAGACTGGTCCCGGGGAACGGGGAGAGACCCTCCCCAGCCCGGGCCCTCCTCCGCAGCCGTGGGCACCCCCTCTCCCCAGAGGACACCAACACCGGCCTTGGCTTTCAAGAGAGACATTTGTAAGCGAACCCGCCTGGGTGAAGGTTCCAGACTCCACCGGGAGGAGCCCAGCCAGGTGGCCTGTATCCCCTGATGGGTGCAGGTGTGTCTGCGCCCACAGGAAGGCGAAGCTGGAGCAAAAAAGGCCCACGTCTGGGATCACTGCCTAGGGTCTATTTCCGATTGTCCCCACTATGGTTTCCATTCTGTCACAGAGGTGAAGAGGTGTCCACTCCTTCCGTCCATGTTGGGGGGGGGAAGCACCCTAGATTGGCAGCCAGATCCAGGCACTCTCTCCTGGAGGACCACCCTTCCCCTACAGGGAGCCTGATGGATGCCACTGCTATACTTTAGGGGGGATCTAGTTGTACAAAATGTCCTAACCAAACCATTCCCCCAAAAGACAAATGGATTTGGTAATGTTTACATACATGCAGAAAATCCATGGAAAGAAAATGCCTTCATCCCCGGGGGAAAAAATTAATGGTTCCATGAATACGTGTTGGATCAAGGGATCAAATACATCGAATATATGACTTACTCTGGTATGATGCTGGCTTAACAATAAAATACTATAATTCCACTGTTTTGCTGACCTGTTTTGGTCTTCTCTAAATACAGGTCAACGTTGTCAGGTACTTTTCAAATGGTTAACAAGCACACGTTTCTGCTTTACAGTTGCATTCAACTCAAGTACACTTAACAAAGGTAGCCAGTTTTGCTCATAGAAGATTGGGGCACCAAAACTGTACATTTCCAAACCCTCCTTTCTAATACAGCAGTGTCTGTCTGTAGAAACAGGGAAATTGGTGAAAACCACACACACAAAAAGAAAAAGAAAGAAAAGAAACGCTTAGAAGAGGCTTCTCTTAGCTGAACAGGTGCCAGTAATAGTAGAACATTGATTTGTAATTGATGAAACACTTGGTTACCATGGCAATGCAACTTTATAAAGGGAAGACCAAATGTGATACAGGTGATGTAAGCCCATTGTTACCCTTTATGCAAACCATACTCCCATGGGCAGTAAATATAAAATAATTTCGGCGCGCTGGAAGCTCCTGTGCGTTGCATCCGTGTTTAGAGAGGGGGCTGGGTGGTTTCCATCATGACTAAAGTATCTCCTCTCACCGTGCCATAGGACGTGTCCGCCATCTCCTCCTCTTTCAGTTTCTTGTAAGAAATATCTGTCTCTTCATCTTCATCTAGGGGGTCTCGCTTGTGCAATATCTCGCTTCCATACATTTTATATATTAAGACAAAAACGCCTGCTTCTGCCGACTGGAAAAGGGCGTAAAGCAAAGGAAACATGTACATGCTGCCTATGAAGCGGGGAGGAAAGGCCAGTTTGAGAATGGCGGTACAGAGCTGCACATTCTGGCTGCCCGTCTCCAGACACACAGTCCTCTTGCAGTTGGGGGGAAGATGGAAGAGAGTAGCCAAGCCATAGCCAGACGCATAGCCTGCCAAAGGCATAAAAATAGCTATCACGTAAACAGCCGCAGGGATACTGGCCAGCAGTTCAGGTCCCAACATGGTGCCTGTCATTATGAAAAGGACCACCAGAGTCACTAGCAGAGACCAAAGGGAAACCTAGTAAGAGAAAAGAGAGGGGTGGGGGGGAGAAAAAAGCAAGAGGATCATAGACCCCCGTCTAGTTTGACCTCCCACACAAAATGGGTTTTGACAGATTTCTGGAGAGAGTTAGATCACCTGTTTGGGAGGCTGCCAAATCCACGTGAGATGTCCCTAATTACCTGGAGGACATCAGCATGACATCCAGTGACAATTTGTCTTTTATAACCTCTGTCCATTCGCTTGTACACAGCAACATCGAGACCAGTCTATTCCTTCTGAAGTCAATTTTGAAAATTCATCTGGGCTGACGTGGGTACTGGGGAACTGTACTGGGACCATTGGGCTTTGCAAGCAATCACCTTGAACCACCGAGCCACCTCCCCAGCAAATACATGATGTTTTAAATCTTCAAAAAATAGTGCAGAGGATGATTAGCAAGACTGAAAAACTCACCAGCTCTGAGGCTGTGTTAGAAAACAACATAAGCAGGTGTGAGGCGTTCTGCTCAATGTTGCCACTCCGCTAGGTTGATCATGAGAAATCTCCCATCCATGCCTCTAAATAACATCGCACTCAGGAGGTGTTACGATCAAGGGCTTTTAGCATAGCACTAAACAGAGCCCCTGGATGCTCTCAATGGTACATTTCCTTCACTCAAGTAAAACAGTGAAGAAATCTTAAAAAAAAAAAATCTCCCGCTACCTTCCCTTTTACACTGTTGGTTAACTTGTTTTTCTGTGATGGGTGTGACGGGAATATCAATCCAGTAGAGAGGACATGTTGTATCTGCCCCTCTGGATAGCATAGAGGGAAGCCCACTGGCATCTAAAGGATTGGCATATACTTTGTGCTCTTAAAATTTTACTTAAGTTTTACCTAGACTGGTCAAATTCTGCTCTCAAGATTGTTGAAATAATTGCTATCTGAGCTAGGCATACTGTACGTGTAAAACTGGCAGAAACCAAACTATTACAAATCAAATCTTACGTTGTTTCAACGTGCACCACACTGAAATCACAGAGAGGCATGTGGATGCTTCATTTTCAAACTATCAGCCCCAGGCTGGAGAGATGGCTTAGCGGTTAAGCGCTTTTCCTTTCGAGGCTCGAATCCCCAGGACACACATAAGCCAGATACAGAAGGTGGTGCATGCATCTGGGGTTCATTTGCAGTGGCTGGAGGCCCTGGTGCATCCATTCTCTCTCTCTCTCCCCCTCTCTCTCTCTCTCTCTCTGTCACTCTCAACTAAATAAATAAAAATAAACAAAATTTTTGTTTAAAAAAATCAAACAACACCTCCAAGTTTTGGGTTTTTTTTTTTTTTATGGTTTTTCGAGGTAAGAGTCTCACTTTGGCTCAGGCTGACCTGGAATGCACTATGTAGTCTCAGGGTGGCCTCGAACTCACCTGATCCTCCTACCTCTGCCTCACGAGTGCTGGAATTAAAGGCATGCGCCACCACGCCTGGTTCCCAAAGTTCTTTTAAGCTATTTTAAATCATTAGGGTGAGCACTGTGATTGTTCATTTGCAAAAGTAAAACTTGACCCCATAGACCGCATCTTTTTTTTTTAAAAAAAATTGTTATTTATTTATCTACTTGAGAGAAAGAGGCAGAGGAGAGAGAGAACTCCAGAGGCATGAGCCCCCTTGTGCATCTGGCTTATGTGGGTCCTGGAGAATTGAACCGGGATCCTTTGGCTTTGCAGGCAAATGCCTTAATTGCTAAGCCATCTCTCCAGCCCAACTGCAGCTTACTACTGTGAATATGGATAGACTTGCATTCCCTGCAAAGGGAGCTGATCTTATTGGATTGTCTATTATTTAAACACATTTTTTCTGGTTTTAGTGTACAAGGACCTCACCGTGTTGTCTTGCTCTTGCAGTTCCTCAAGGTTTATAGTAAATGCCAACTGGTTAAACTTAGTGAGTTCCAAATGCATCTCAAAACTATGGGTGTAGCCAATGAAATAAGAATATAATGTTTGCCTGTTCATACGTTTATTGTATCTGTCTTGCAGCAAGAGTTCCTTTACTGAAGGCTGAATCAATGGGCAGAATAGGACCTTCTACTTTCATATGAATAAAAAATGGGTTCCTTTGTAATCATTTTATTTTGGAAAATAAAAATAACTGAAACAAAAAATTAAATCTTAAATCTACATAACTGAAACCGCAGAGTGGCTCTTTTTCTCTTTATTCCTCCAAAGGAATGGCCTCTGCATTTTACAGCAACTAATTAGATTTTATTTTATTTTATTTTGATTTTTCGAGGTAAGGTTTTGCTCTATCCCAGGCTAAATTCACTATGGAATTTACTGTGTAGTCTCACAGGGTGGCCTCAAACTCACATTGATCCTCCTCTCTCTGCCTCCCTAGTGCTGGGATTAAAGGCATGCGCCACTACACCTGGCTCTAATAATGTATTTTTTTAACTTCCTACAATGAGTATTCAGTTTATAACTATTTTTGGACTTTAAAAAAGGTCAACTTACAAATATTTAATTTTTCTTCAATCAATTATTAGAAAATATCTGCTGCTACAAAAGTATCCTCTTAAAAAAAATAAAGCTGCCATTTAATTACCATTATTGCCCCCCCACACACACTTGTTTACTCCCTTGAGTACTAACAGATCCGCACTGTGTTTAATTAAGTCATAGCTTTGGGGAGATGACAGAGTGTTGAGACAGGGTCTCACTCTGGAACTCAAGCTGGCCTCAAACCTGGGCTCCTTCTGCTTCAGCCTACAGAGGGCCAGGATTGCAAGTGTGCACGGCGATGCCCGGTGTAAGCTATGTCTTAATTAGATCTATCGCCTTAGTAATTGCATAAGATGGAAGTAGTGATGATTGTCACATCGCTTGTTGAAAAGTTTGTCCATGAGAGTCCTGCTAAGTCCTTTTCTTCCTTCTACCCTGTTTTCCAATCCTCCTGACATTTCAGTTGGTGGCCAGGGACCCAAACCTCCTCAGGTACGTCTGGAAGAGAAGAGAGACCTTACCTTCACGATGTAGTCAGCCACCCGGTTGTATTTGTAGCGAATGAAGACGCCCAGCCCAATGGGGAAGAGAGTACTGCAGAGAGTCAGGGTCACCGCCCCTAGGGGGAGCAGCTGCACCAGGGGGGTGTTGATCCAGGCCCGGCTGTAGACCCAGAGGCAGAGGGGCATGAGGACCAGGGCCAGAAGTGTGGAGGAGATGGTCATGATGATGCTGCGGCCAAGGGAAGGAGAAATCAAAACGGGCTCTGGGGGCTGGAGGGGATGGCATAGCGGTTAAGGCGCTTGACTGCAAAGCCTAAGGACCCAGGTTCGATTCCCCAGATCTCACATAAGCCATCTGCACAAGGTGGCCCATGCGTCTGGAGTTCGTTTGCAGCAGCTGAAGGCCCTGGAGTGCCCATTCTCTCTCTTTGTATCTGCCTCTTTCTCTCTTAAATAAATAAAAATATTTTTTTAAAAAGCGGGGGAGGGGCGCTCCGGCCCAAAGAGCCAGCCACCCTCTCTTTTCTTTACACTATGCAAAGAGAGTGACTGGAAGTCCCCCGGGGTTGAAGTCTGCAGAGAACATACTTTATTCTGCCAGAAACAGCAAGAAAAACCACTGTCATATTTCAGGAGCACAGCCCTGGGCTACAAAAACGAGGAACCTTTTTCTTTTAATGCTGCCAAGTACCCAATATTAGATATAAGAAAAGCTGGTGGACGATACTTGCTGAATTGACCTCAGTTACACTCCATATGAGATTACTTTCTTTATTGGACCAAAGCCTCTTATTATTATTATTTTATTTTTTTTATTATTATTATTATTATTATTATTATTTTTTGCTTCTACATGTCCTGCCGGTCGTACCTTCAGACTTGCCCTTCTCTTTGTCTTCCAGCAGCTGAAGACCTGAGCTAAGAGTCCACACTCAGGAAGGGTGGTGATTAGCTCTGTGGATGAAATCCCAGGGACTCTGGGCAGCTTGGTGTCCCAGGAGGTTAGACCTTCCTCCCCGACACACAACCACTGAGCATCACCGGGCCAAGCATCCACATCTTCCTCCTCTGTATCCCTCTCCTTCCTCCCTGGCCTCCCATCCACCTGCTCTCTTAGAGTGAAAAAGATGCCTCTGAGACGGAGCCATACCTGAGGTTCATGTCCCCATCCACCAGCAGTGACATGAGATTGGAGAGATTTCCTCCGGGACAGCACCCACACAGGAGCACGGCCACGGCGGCCACCTCGTCCAGCTTGAAGATGAGGGCCAGCAAGAAGGCCAGCAGCGGCAGGAAGCCGAACTGACAGAGCGCGGCCAGCAGCGCGCCCACGGGCCTCCTGACGTGCACCCCGAAGCGGGTCACGTCCACGGTGCAGCCCAGGCCCAGCATGGTAATACACAGGGCGGCTCCCACGAACACGTTCAGCCCGTGGTTCAGCGGCGTGTCCCAGAACGGGGCTTCGTGGGGCACCCAGGGCCAAGGAAAAGCCGAGGAGCCAGGGCTCACCATGCGCCCACCCGGGAAACTGCCGGTCGTCGGCTCGGGACTCGGGGACTTCTGCTCGGGATTGAAGGTGATGCTCGGACCCGGGCTGGGGCTGGGGCTGGGGCTGGGGCCGGAGCCGGGGCTGGGGCTGGAGGTGGGGACCAGAGGCCAGTCGGTGGCGGGGTTCGGGCTGCTGACATTGGCAGACAGGGTGGAGTTGTCCGGCAGAAGCGAGAAGGCGACGAGGAGCAAAGTGGAGTTGTCTGGGTCGTCCATGGCGCCGGCGTCTGTCTCCCGTCCGTCTGTCCCGGTCCAACGATGCTAAGCTGCAAAACCCCGTGCCGTGCCCCGCTAGCGTGCGGGCGGCGTCGGTGCTGCTGCGGGCCGCTCTTCCTCTTCCTCCCGGCTGCGGCGAGGACCCGGGACCGCGCGGTCCAGATGGCCGGGATGTGACCACGCCCCCTGGACACGCCCCCAACACACGCTACGCCCCATTGCACCCCACCCCGCTCCCCAGTCCTCCGCGCCCCACGCCACGCCCATTCCCTGCCACGCCCCATGCCATGCCCCCATACCACGCCCCATGCCCCCGTGCCACGCCCCCGTGCCCCGCCTGCCCATCACTAAGTGGCTCTGTCCCAGCTCAGCCAGCAGCCGAACAAAGATCGCCAAAACACCGGGCCTGGCTGCCCATCAACTTCTCTCTTTTCTTTCTCCCTTTTGGATGTTGTGCGATAAAATTTCTCCAACTCATGAGACACACGGTGGGCATAAGGTGTCCGGTGATGTGTGGCTATGTGTGCCCACGGTACAAAGCTGCAATCAACGTTGCCCCCCCCCACACAAAAAAAAGAAAAAATAATAAACAACAAAAAAAGTGCATCAAAAACGTGCATCATTTCATGATGAGGAAAACCGGTTCCAGGGCTTTCTTCTGGCTTTTGGAAACACGGGATAGGCAGCACACAAAGGCTCTCTCGTCTAGGGCGCACCAGAGCTCGGCCTGTTTGTTAATGAAATTTTGAGAGCCAGACACATCGAGGGAGGAGGGGGGAGCTCATCTATGCACACTCGGTCATCTGCCAAAACAGTCAACAGGGCCTGCAGCCCTCCCTGAGCAGCAGGAGGGGGGCCTGGCCTCCCATGAGCGCCTCTCTGACAGCAGCATGCGGAGCTGGTTTGAATTTACAAACAAAACCGCTTAATGCTCTTTATTCAGTCTCCAAATGAAAAATTATGATGGAAGTGTATTTCAGCCTGGTACTGTCAGTGCATGCACATTATTTATTTGATTCTCACAGCAAAACCAAGGGATAGATGCTATCTTTACAAATTCCATTAAAATCTTCTTTTCGAGGTAGGGTCTCACTGTAGCTCAGGCTGACCTGCAACTTATTCTGTAGTTCTAGGCTGGCCTAGAACTCACAAGCATCCTCCCACATCTGCCTCCCGAGTGCTGGGATTAAAGGCATCACCTAGTACACCTAGCCTGGCTATATTTTTTTAATATTTATTTATTTATTTATTTATTTATTTGGTTTTTTGAGGCGGTATCTACTCTAGCCCAGGCTGACTTGAAATTCACTCTGTAGTCTCAGGTTGACCTCAAATGCACTGTGAACCTCCTACTTCTGCCTCCCAAGTGCTGGGATTAAAGGCCTGCGCCACCACACCTGGCCTCTTTTAAAAAATATTTTTAATTGACACATAGCAGTTGTGTGTATTTGAATGGTACAGAGTGGCATTTCAATGATATATGCAATGGCAATGACCAGGTCTGGGTCACTGGTAATAGTAAACCTTCCACATTTGCAATGACTTTGTCTTGGGAACATTAACCCCTTGCCTTCCCCCACCACCATTATCACCACTAGCTGTTTTAAAGTATTTGATTATTTGTTCTCAACCCTAGTTACCCTACTGTGACAAGTTTGATTTTTACAAAGGAGGGATCTGAGGCAGAATAATCTCTCTGTCTCCTTAATCAACCCCACAAATACCCGGGTAAACTGGCATGGTGATATATCCTTAATAAGTTCTGTGAAGAGCTTCGTAGCCAAAGTGTCTTCATGAAAAATGTGCATTTGAGAAGTTATTGGCAGGTCGGAAGAAGATATTTCAGTGCTCACTGGCTTATGATGTGTTATGTGTCACGTCCAGGGCACTGGGATTAAAGGACTGAGAAGAAATGAAGTGCTAAGATTTCCCTGCCTCAGACAGGCTGGTCCCCAAACAAATCATGCCAGAGTTCACCAGAGCAGACACAACAGCTTTGGCCGGTCAATCCATCCATGCCTGTCAGAGAATATCTTTGCTTACCAGGGAGAAGTGCCTCTTCTGGGCACCAATTTCTCTGGAGTGAACTACAAGGGTGACAGCCACTGGAGTTGTGCAATCAGCACAGAGATATGTAAACTGACACCAAGGTTTAGCCTTAGTCTGGGATTACTTCTGAGCAGAGCCCAGAGAGAGTGAGTTGAATTTTTATTCTAGGGACCTGGTGCCTGTCCCCTTCCCAGAGGAGATTGGGTGACTGTCATTGCCTACCTCCTGCCACTGCAGCTGAACTTCACATGCATGAACCACTTTGTGCATCTGGCTTTACATGGGTACTTGGGAATTGAACCTGAGCTGTCAGGCTTTGCAAGCAAGTGACTGAGCCATCTGTTCAGCCCCAGATTTACTTTGTATAGCATCTTAAATGCTACCACTCAAGTTTGGTATGCATTGGGGGAAATTATATACATATGTTTCATATACTTACTAGAATGTAATTGTGGGCCTATAGCTTTTTAATTTATGGTTTCAGATAATATCAAAGGAATTTTCTCTTTCATTATTCTTCTAAATGTGTCTTACAGGCTGGAGAGATGGGCTCAGCAGTTAAGGCACTTGCCTGTAAATCCTAATGACCCGGGGTTCAATTCCCCAGTACCACGTAAAACAGATGCCAAAGTGGCACATACATCTGGAGTTTATTTACAGTGGCTAGAGGCCTTGGCACACTCATTCTCTCTGTGTGTCTCTTTCTGCTTGCAAATAAGATGAATAAAATGTGTCTTAGACCCTCTCAGGAATTCGAAAAAAGACATGGATCTGCTTCACAAAATAAAATAAAACAAGAACATAAGTGTAGAAAAGTTGATATAACTTTTCAGGAAGTTGAGCATGGTGGTGCACACCTTTAATCCCAGCACTGAGGAGGCAGAGGTAGGAGGATCATTGTGAGTTTGAGGCTACCCTGGGACAATAGAGTGAGTTCCAGGTCAGTGTGGGTTACAGTGAGACCCTACCTCAAATAAAACCAAAACCAAACAAAATAACTTCAGTAAAATCCCTGGTTCATGCATTGACTCCAGATTAAGAACTCTGGCTGCTGGGCTGGGGGTGTTGCTCAGTGGTAGAGCACCTTGCCTAGCATCTGCCCAGCCCTGGGTTTGATCCCAGTCACTGGGGGCTGGGGGAGATGGCTTAGCATTTAAAGACACTTGTTTGCAAAGCCTACCCACCCAAGTTCAATTCCCCAGTCTTCATGTAAAGCCAGATGCACAAAGTGGCACATGTATCTGGAGTTAGTTTACAGTGGTAAGAGGCACTGGTGCACCCATTCTTGTATTCATTCTCTCTCCTTGTAAATAAATAATTTTTTTTTTTTTTTTTGGTCCAGGCTGACCTGGAATTCATTATGTAGTCTCAGGGTGGCCTTGAACTCTCGGCGATCCTCCTACCTCTGCCTCCCGAGTGCTGGGATTAAAGGCGTGTGCCACCACGCCCGGCTAAAAATATTTTTAATCTTAAAAAAAATAAATAAACGGCTGGAGATATAGTGGTTAAGGCGCTTGCCTGTGAAGCCCAAGAACTCATGTTCAAAGCTTCAGATCCCATGTAGCCAGAAGCATGGTAATGCAAGCATGCAATGTCGCACATGTGTGCAAGGGGTCACATGTGTCTGGAGTTCACTCGCAGCAGGCTGAAGGTCCTGGTGTGTCTATTCTCTCTCTCTCTCTAAAAATAATGTAAAAATAGGGCTGGAGAGATGGCTTAGTGGTTAAACGCTTGCCTATGAAGCCTAAGGACCCCGGTTCGAGGCTCAATTCTCCAGGACCCACGTAAGCCAGAGGCACAAGGGGGTGCATGCATCTGGAGTTTGTTTGCAGTGGCTGGAGGCCCTGGCGAACCCAT
The DNA here is from genome assembly GCA_036365145.1 of Orientallactaga sibirica. Taxonomy (NCBI): domain Eukaryota; kingdom Metazoa; phylum Chordata; class Mammalia; order Rodentia; family Dipodidae; genus Orientallactaga; species Orientallactaga sibirica. Next base: position 17,231,434 of record JAEOAD010000040.1, read on the forward strand.
TCTCTCTCTCTCTCTCTCTCTCTACCTGCCTATTTCTGTATCTCTCGCTCTCAAATAAATAAATAAATAAATAATAAAAATATTTTTTTAAAAAATAAATAATGTAAAAATAAATAAATAAAGGATTTGATTCTAGTCATTGAAAAACACACACACACAGACCTCAAAGGAAAATAATTCCAGTTGCAAAACATCATCTGCACAGCAGTCTTCTGGATTAATGCAGTGAACTGAACTAAGTATGTGACATTGAACTTAGGAGTACAGGCTTTGGGAGCTGAAAGCATATGTGCAATCTGCACTGATAGGCTACCTGGGAGACCTTGGCAGCACTGACAGTGCGCGATCTCATATACACAAGAGTTAAACAAGATGCTACCCGTAAGAGCTCAGGTGTTTCTTGTGTTTATTTTGTTTTGCTGAGGTAGAGTCTCACTCTAGCCCAGGCTGACCTGGAATTAACTATGTTGTCTCAGGCTAGCCTCAAACTCAAGGCAATCCTCCTACCTCTGCTCACAAGTATTGGGATTAAAGGCATGCACCACCATACCTGGCCTCACTTTTATTTTTTTATTGATATTTTATTTATTTATTTGAAAGAGAGAGAGAAAAAAATGGGCATGCCAGAACCTCGAATCACTGCACATGAACTCCAGACGCATGTGCCACCTTGTGCATCTGACTTATGTGGGTACTGGGGACTTGAACCTAGGTCCTTAGGCTTTGCAGACAAGCACTTTAACTGCTAAGCCATTCTTCCAGCCCCTCACTTTTATTTTTAATTTCCTGATTGTTTCCTTAAAATGACTGAGTTAAAGGGGGTGGGTGCATGTTTGAAGGGTATATGTCATTACTGCCAATATGTCATCTAGAATGGTAAAATTGGCAGGATGAGAGTGGAAGTTGTTCAGTATATCCATGCTCCATAACATACTTTTATTTTTTTGAATCTTTTCTAGTGCCAAAAAAAGTGGCATCAAAGTGGCACGTGCATCTGGAGTTCATTTGCAGCAACTAGAGGCCCTGGTGTGCCCATTCATATTTCTCTCTCTCTCTGTGTGTGCTTGAAAATAAATAATAAGGAAAAAGAGCCAGGCGGGTGTGGTGGCACACACCTTTAATCCCAACACTCGGGAGGCAGAGGTAGGAGGATCACTGTGATTTTGAGGCTACCCTGAGACTACATAGTGAATTCCTGGTCAGCCTGAGCTAGAGTGAGACCCTACCTTGAAAAAAAGAAAGAAAAGAAAGAAAGAAAGAGGGAAAGAAGGAAAGAAAGAGAGGGAAAACAGTGGCTTCTAATTGTTTCAGTTTGGTTAATATGGTCACTAGTTAGTGTGAATATTTTATTTGATAAACACATTGACTATTTGCATCTGTTTTGTGATTTTGTGTATATTCCTATCATTAGCATTTTTCCCATTGTGACTATTTTTTCATGGCTGGGGATCAAATTAGAACCTCGTACATGTGAGGCAAGAGCTCTTAGCTTCATCCCTAGATCTACTTATTCTTTTTTTAATAATTTATTTTTAATTTATGTTATTCTAATTTTCCATTCATAATGATGACTCCATTATCCTCCTCCCTGTCCTCCCCTTCCAAAGGGACCCTCATCAATGGGGAATGTGGGTCATGCATTGTGGGGGTAGTCAAGAGTTATGGGGGAGAGGCCAAGTCTCTGTGCATAATGCCCCAACTTGTGGCTCTAACATTCTTTCCTCCCCCCTTTCCGCGAATTTACCTGAGCCACATTGGGGTCATTTTAGTTCTACTTCAGTGATGAGGTTTGGGAGCCTCTGAGTCTCTGGATATCTGGCTTAGTAGGAGTTGGATGTTCTCTGTGTTTATCTCCTTCAGCTTTTTTCTGGTGTAGTGATCGCCATGAATGCTGTACTCTTGCCCTTCCCCTGCATTACTCTATGGTTTCAGCTGGGGCCCTGGTGAGGTGTGATTGGCTGATCCTCCCTTCAGGTTCGTTGTCAATCTGAAAAAGATAAGCAACTTCTCCAATGGAGAGAGAAGTTAGTACTAGATAGATGGGATGGCCATAGATATTTTGGAGGGATTTTTATATGTGTAGGCCCTCTTCTAGCCCACATTTGGTGGTATCTTGATCTTGGATACTGAGCTCATTTTTGTACCTGGTTTTGACTTATTTCCCAGTTCCAGCAATGAGTTCCATTCCACTGAGTGGATCTATTAGCCAAATCAAGAGCAGTTGGTTACCCACCATGACTGTGTGCCACTACTGCACTTGTTTGAGTGTTGCATCAGATTGTTTCCTGCTGGGTTGCTTAGACTGGGAGTTGTTTGGACAGATGTCAGCCATTTTCCCCTAGTTGCTCGTGTAGCACCCTCTGGCACTAGACTAGCTAACTGTCTGGGGACTGACCCTCTTCCAGATTCTGACCAGGTCTCTCCATGTTTGGTCTCACACACGTAAGCTGTCTTCGACAGTAGGGTCTTACCATTAACCTTTGGTGGGTCATCAAGAACTCTGACAGAAATCTGTCTTTTTGGGAAACCTGTAGGTCTCTTGGATCAACAATCATTGTGAAAGTTAACCCTGTGCTGGTACTGGGAGTTATAAATCAGTGCCAAGGAAGGTGAAGGAAAGAAAAGATAGATAATATAAAAGAGAAAGTGAGTATAGAGAGGAGAGGAGAGAGAGAGAGGAGAGAGAGAGAGAGAGAAGCAGGAAAAGATTAAGGTTGGTCTTCATGATGTTCTCTCCAGTTTCCTGTGGTTCAGGTGTTCCCTCTGCAGGCCTGCTGAAAGATCAATGTTTTAGCCTGTTGTTCAGAATAAAGGGTTTGATAGTATCATTTCTATTTATACTTATTAATAATATGTAAAACTGTTTTATAAATTAAAATTATTATTATTATTATTGGTTTTTTGAGGTATGGTCTTGCTCTAGCTCAGGCTGACCTGGAATTCATTCTGTTTTCTCAGGGTGGCCTCGAACTTATGGCAATCCTCCTACCTGTGCCTCCCGAGTGCTGGGTTAAAAGGCGTGAGCCACTATGCCCAGCATGAGAGTTGTTTTGTTTTGTTTTTAAATATTTTATTTATTTATTTATTTATTTATTTATTTATTTATTTATTTATTTATTTATTTGAGAGAGAGAGTGAGGAAGAGGCAGAGAGAAAGAGAAAATGGGCATGTCAAGGCCTCTAGCCACTGCAAATGAACTCCAGACACATGTGCCCCCTTGTGCATCTGGCTTACCTAGGTCCTGGGGAATCAAACCAGGATCCTTAGGATTTGCAGGCAAACACCTCAACCACTAAGCCATTTCCCCAGCCCAAGAAGGAGTTTTTATTTGAGCATTGGGTATCAAATTCAAGACCTTGCCTGGACAGTAGGCATGGATTCTACCACTGAGCTATAGTCACTGGATGGCTTTCTTTTAGTAGAGATCTACCGACATGGTGTAGTGATTACACTTGATTCTTCAGTAAGTCTATTTTACAGAATGATGTCACTTACTAAAAACACAAATTATACTTTAATAACTAGCTAATGGCAGACCTACCTAAGCAGGGACAACTAGGATCACTGTGATTTTGAGGCTACCCTGAGACTACATAGTGAATTCCTGGTCAGCCTGAGCTAGAGTGAGACCCTACCTTGAAAAAAAGAAAGAAAAGAAAGAAAGAAAGAGGAAAGAAGGAAAGAAAGAGAGGGAAAAACAGTGGCTTCTAATTGTTTCAGTTTGGTTAATATGGTCACTAGTTAGTGTGAATATTTTATTTGATAAACACATTGACTATTTGCATCTGTTTTGTGATTTTTATGTTATTCTAATTTTCCATTCATAATGATGACTCCATTATCCTCCTCCCTGTCCTCCCCTTCCAAAGGACCCTCATCAATGGGGAATGTGGGTCATGCATTGTGGGGGTAGTCAAGAGTTATGGGGGGGAGAGGCCAAGTCTCTGTGCATAATGCCCCAACTTGTGGCTCTAACATTCTTTCTTGCCCTCCCCTCTTCCTGAATTTTCCTGAGCCACATTGGGGTCATTTTAGTTCTACTTCAGTGATGAGGTTTGGGAGCCTCTGAGTCTCTGGATATCTGGCTTAGTAGGAGTTGGATGTTCTCTGTGTTTATCTCCTTCAGCTTTTTTCTGGTGTAGTGATCGCCATGAATGCTGTACTCTTGCCCTTCCCCTGCATTACTCTATGGTTTCAGCTGGGGCCCTGGTGAGGTGTGATTGGCTGATCCTCCCTTCAGGTTCGTTGTCAATCTGAAAAAGATAAGCAACTTCTCCAATGGAGAGAGAAGTTAGTACTAGATAGATGGGATGGCCATAGATATTTTGGAGGGATTTTTATATGTGTAGGCCCTCTTCTAGCCCACATTTGGTGGTATCTTGATCTTGGATACTGAGCTCATTTTTTGTACCTGGTTTTGACTTATTTCCCAGTTCCAGCAATGAGTTCCATTCCACTGAGTGGATCTATTAGCCAAATCAAGAGCAGTTGGTTACCCACCATGACTGTGTGCCACTACTGCACTTGTTTGAGTGTTGCATCAGATTGTTTCCTGCTGGGTTGCTTAGACTGGGAGTTGTTTGGACAGATGTCAGCCATTTTCCCCTAGTTGCTCGTGTAGCACCCTCTGGCACTAGACTAGCTAACTGTCTGGGGACTGACCCTCTTCCAGATTCTGACCAGGTCTCTCCATGTTTGGTCTCACACACGTAAGCTGTCTTCGACAGTAGGGTCTTACCATTAACCTTTGGTGGGTCATCAAGAACTCTGACAGAAATCTGTCTTTTTTGGGAAACCTCGTAGGTCTCTTGGATCAACAATCATCATGAAAGTTAACCCTGTGCTGGTACTGGGAGTTATAAATCAGTGCCAAGGAAGGTGAAGGAAGAAAAAGATAGATAATATAAAAGAGAAAGTGAGTATAGAGAGGAGAGGGAGAGAGAGAGGGAGAGAGAAGAGAGAGAGAAGCAGGAAAAGATTAAGGTTGGTCTTCATGATGTTCTCTCCAGTTTCCTGTGGTTCAGGTGTTCCCTCTGCAGGCCTGCTGAAAGATCAATGTTTTAGCCTGTTGTTCAGAATAAAGGGTTTGATAGTATCATTTCTATTTATACTTATTAATAATATGTAAAACTGTTTTATAAATTAAAATTATTATTATTATTATTGGTTTTTTGAGGTATGGTCTTGCTCTAGCTCAGGCTGACCTGGAATTCATTCTGTTTTCTCAGGGTGGCCTCGAACTTATGGCAATCCTCCTACCTGTGCCTCCCGAGTGCTGGGTTAAAAGGCGTGAGCCACTATGCCCAGCATGAGAGTTGTTTTGTTTTGTTTTTAAATATTTTATTTATTTATTTATTTATTTGAGAGAGAGAGAGTGAGGAAGAGGCAGAGAGAAAGAGAAAATGGGCATGTCAAGGCCTCTAGCCACTGCAAATGAACTCCAGACACATGTGCCCCCTTGTGCATCTGGCTTACCTAGGTCCTGGGGAATCAAACCAGGATCCTTAGGATTTGCAGGCAAACACCTCAACCACTAAGCCATTTCCCCAGCCCAAGAAGGAGTTTTTATTTGAGCATTGGGTATCAAATTCAAGACCTTGCCTGGACAGTAGGCATGGATTCTACCACTGAGCTATAGTCACTGGATGGCTTTCTTTTAGTAGAGATCTACCGACATGGTGTAGTGATTACACTTGATTCTTCAGTAAGTCTATTTTACAGAATGATGTCACTTACTAAAAACACAAATTATACTTTAATAACTAGCTAATGGCAGACCTACCTAAGCAGGGACAACTATTTACTATGTTCAAGAAACTGTCGGGCAAGGTGGCGCACACCTTTAATCCCAGCACTCGGGAGGTAGAGATAGGAGGATCGCTGTGAGTTCAAGGCCACTCTGAGACTACATAGTGAATTCCAGGTCAGCCTTGGCTAGAGTGAGACCTTACCTCAAAAAACCAAAAAAAAAAAAAGAAGAAGAAGAAGAAGAAGAAGAAGAAGCATGCCCCCTTCAAACACTTGCTAAATCACCATACCACTTTTTTACGTAGTTGACATGCAAGTCTGAATACCTTGAGTCAGTGAGGCTTTTATTGTATAGCCATGGTAAATTGTGCTTGTTAAACACGCTGAGGGACTGGAGAGATGGCTTAGCGGTTAAGACATTTGCCTGCAAAGGGAAAGGATCCTGGTTCAATTCTCTAGGACCCACGTAAACCAGATACACATGCATCTAGAGTTTGTTTGCAGTGGTTGGAGGCCCTGGTGCACCCATTCTCTCTCTCTCCCCCTCTCTGCCTCTTTCTCTCTCTCAAATAAATAAATAAATAAAAATATATTTTTAAAAAACATGCTGAAAGAGCTGGGCATGGTGGCACACATCTTTAATCCCAGCACTTGGGAGGCAGAGGTCGGAGGATTGCCATGAGTTTGAGGCCACCCTGAGACTACATAGTTAATTCCAGGTCAGCCTGGACCAGAGTGAAACCCTACCCAAAAAAAAAAAAAAAAAAAAAAAAAAAACAAAACATGCTGAAAGCCGGACATGGTGGCGTATGCCTTTAATGCCAGCACTTGGGAGGTGGAGGTAGGATCGCCATGAGTTCGAGGCCACCCTGAGACTACATAATGAATTCCAGGTCAGCCTGGGCTAGAGCAAGACCCTACCTCAAAAAAAAAAAAACTTGTAACTTGGATTTCCAGGCACCTGGCTGGAAGAAGTGTCACTGTGAAGGGATCCTGGCATCTAGTCCTAAGGAGTTACTGAAGACAGATCTGATTTCCAGCCCAAGGTATGCAGAGCGAGCTCTGGGGGTCCAGCTGTTGCAGGTTCCTGTGTGCTCACTGGCTGGTTGTGTGCACGTGTCTCTCTTCTTGGATTTATGAACGGGAGCCAACTTCTTCTGCCATTGACGGAACTTCCCCTTGGATCTGTAAACTGAAACTAATCCCATTCCTCCCATAAACTGTGTCTGTTTGGAAGTTCATGCCAGCAACGTGAAGCTGACTACGACAATGGGCAAAAAAGAAGATATAAAACTTGTGTTCAACATATGTGAGAGGAAGCTACTGATGCAAGTTCTGTAGCAGTTAGTAGTTGGAGGAAAAGGAAATATAAATTGAGCAGTGATAGAAGTGGCCGTGGCGCTCTAAGAAACCAGGAAGCCTTGAAGTGAGCCACAGAAAGAAACAGAGGACGGGCCATGAAACCTAAGAAGATCAAAGTAGAGAGAAGTTGAGACACTCGAACCTGGAGCGGGACCTAAGGTCTTGGTCGTCAGTGCAACGCAACTGATCTTAGTCATTTTCCTCTGCAAATTTCTCCTTTATTCTTTAGAAAACGGGCCCTTCCTCTGTTTGGGGTTGGGGAACTCACACCTTGAGTAGCTCTTAACACAAAATCCAAATGAAAGTTGCCTCTCCTTACAGGACCTTGCTTCTGAGTTGTTAGTGAGGGACGGGACCCCCCCCCATCCCCGGAGACCCACCCTGAGCCTGGCTCCAGAGTTCAGGGAAATACTCACAGGGTTTATAAATCAATGTCAGCTTGTGGAGAGAAATTCACTCATTTATAAATAAAATCACCCTTGGAAAAATCTCTTAAACACGCATAACAATACATTCATTTTTTTACCCCATAAGTGTCACAATGATATTCTCTCCACAGCAGGGAATAGCACAACAGAGTACCAGCCTGCAGCGGTGGAAGGAGTCTCTGGATCATTGTCCCAGATGCTCAGTCTATATGACAAGTACTAGGGGCTGAGAAAGTGTTGGCAACACCCACCAACACGCTGTTGTGATCTTTTGCAACCAAAACCATTCAAGTTTTTTTGTTTTTTTTTAAATTAAAAAAAAAATTGAGAGAGAGAGAGAGGCAGATACAAAAAGGGAGAAGGGGCATGCCAGGGCCTCTAGCCACTGCAAACTAACTCCAGACACACGTGTCACCTTGTGCATCTGGCTTACGTAGGTACTGGGAATCGAACCTAGGTCCTTAGGCTTCACAGGCAAGTGCCTTAACTGCTAAGCCATCTCTCCAGCCCCTACCCATTGTATCCTAACTAGATCTAGTTGGTACCAAATGGGCTTTTAAATCATAAGACCATTTTTACTAAGGAGTAAAAACATTTTTACTAAGGAGTAAAATTGAAAAATGGGAATATTAGGTAGCTGGTGACATCACAAGTAACATTTGGGAGTCAAAGGTTATCATTTTTCAAGGTACCTCCTATTTGTAAGCGGCAGCCTCAGACAGTGGAAGGATGAGCTGTGTTGCGATGCTATACCCAGCCAAGGCTAACAGCTTCATCAGTCACAGAACATGACCAGATCTCCATCCCACAGACGATCTTACTGTTGCTGCATACAGCTAAGAGTTAACAGGGGAGCTGTGCCTAAGACGAGATCATCTCAGCATCTCAAGACTGGTTGATGTACAGACATCACTGCCAAATCTCCTGTTCCTGGACTCCTCCCAGCAGATCCAATAACATGTCGGATCTCATACGACGCTCAGCTCTGTAAAATTCCCATCTCGGCTCTTGAATCGTCTGATTCAATTGTCCTGTCTCTGCTCCGTTGGTTGAGATTTGATTTAATCCAGGCCTCTTCGCTTGTTATCTCCAAGTCAGCGCTGGAGGAGCCCTGGCCTCCTTACTGTCTGCTCAGTGAGGCAAGAGTATTTGACCTACGCAGGAAGGCTGGTTTGACTGTTACTATTATTCTCTGCCAGTCGCTGTTTCATAATTAACCTCATCCTGGTTTTTACCCATTCTTTTTTTCTTTTTTTTTTTTTTTTTTTTTGGTTTTACAAGGTAGGGTGTCTCTCTAGCCCAGGCTGACCTGGAATTTATGTAGTCTCAGGGTGGCCTGGAACTCATGGCAATCCTCCTACCTCTGCCTCCCAAGTGCTGGGATTAAAGGCTGTGCCACTACACCCAGCCTGGTTTGGTTTTTTGAAGCAGGTTCTCACCGTATCCCAGGCTAGCTTAGAAATCATGGCAATCCTCCTACTAAAGCGTTTTTTTCCTTTTTTCCTTTTATTTTTTGTTTTCCCAAAGATTTTTTTATTTATTAGACACACACACAGAGAGAGAGAGAGAAAGGGGGAGAGTGAGAATGGGCATGCCAGGGCCTCTAGCCACTGCAAACAAACTCCAGATGCATGCCTGCAAAGCCTAAGAACCCCGGTTCAAATCACCAGACCCCACATAAGCCAGATGCACATGGTGGTGCATGCATGCTGTGGTGTGCTCATAATTTTATTTTATTTTTTGGTTTTCTAAGGTAAGGTCTCACTCTAGTCCACGCTGACCTGCAATTCACTATGTAGTCTCAGGGTGGCCTTGAACTCACGTTGATCCTCCTACCTCTCTGTTTATTATTTATTTATTTTAGGGGGGGACCTCGACCAGAAGAACTTGGGCCTCCGTGTGCTTATAATTTTATATTCCAAGCATCTTTTTGACCCTCAGTATTGAATTGGTCTGGCCACTCAACAGATCTGTGAGTTATTACCTACAGATGCCACTTTCTAACATCTGTCATTGCTACCCATTGCCCTCGTGTGTCTAGAATATTGATTAGGCAAGTAGAGAAGGTCAATGTCATCCCCCACCACTTCTACAAAATCCTGCTTAATGATTTAATGAGAGAACCTAATGGGGGCACAGTATGAGGAGGATTCAAGTTGGCCCTAGCATCTGGGGAGATAGTAAAATGCTGCTATTCAAGCATGAAGACCTGAGTTTGACCCCCAGCACTCACATTTAAAAAGTGCGTTTGGCAGAGGCTGGGAAAATGGCTCAGTGGTTAAAGGCACTTGCTTGCAAAGCCTGCCTGAAAGAGTTCAATTCTCCAGCCACTCACATAAACCTGGATGCAGAAAGTGACACAAGCATCTGACTTTCATTTGCACTGGCAAAGGACACTGGTGCACGCCTCCCCCCACCCCCACCCCCCACATGGTGGTCCATGCCTTTAATTTCAGCATTTGGGAGGCAGAGGCAACAGAATCACTATGAGTTCGACTACATAGTGAATTCCAGGTCAGCCTGGACCAGAGTGAGACCCTACCTCGCAAAACCAAAAAAAAAAAAAAGAAAGAAGGAAGGAGGGAAAGAAAGAAAGAAAGAGAGAAAGAAAGAGAGAAAGAAAGAAGAAAAGAAAGCAGGGAATCTGAGAAGGGTAGACAGACATCCCCTCCGTAGTCCCATGACAGTAAAAGCAAGAAACAAAATGAAGAGAGCTTCTTAAATAAGCAAATTCAATATTTTTTAGTTTTACTTTTCTCATTTCTTTCTTTCTTTCTTTTTTATTTTTATTTTTTCGAGGTAGGGTCTCACTCTGGCTCAGGCTGACCTGGAATTCACTACATAGTCTCAAGGTGATCTTGAACCACAGCAATCCTCCTACCTCTGTCTCCCAAGTGCTGGGATTAAAGGCATGCACCACCACACCCAGCTCTTTTCTCATTTCTAGAATAAAATTGGGGCTGGAGAGATGGTGTAGAGGTTAAGGCACTTGCCTATGAAGCCCAAGGACCCAGGTTTGATTCCCCAGAACACACGAAAGTCAAATAAATAAAATAAAATATAGTAAACCAAGATAAAATTGAACTAGGTAAGATCTGCACTCATTTAGCAGCTACCTGAATGAATACAATGAATGAATGTCAGGCACCAAGGAGCAGAAAGAGGAAGACAGTTGCAAGCATTATTGCTGCTGTGAGCCACCCTCCCTGCTGGCCCGAGCCCTTCTTGGCCTTTCTCCCCAGCCGTCTCCTTCAGCTCTGCTGGGATTAAAGGCGTGCGCCCCGGCTCTCCTCATATTTGTGTTTGCACTTCTAGCCTCAGTCTTATCAGAACCCGAAGTCCACCCTAGAGAATGCAAACCTGAAGTAGATTTCACGATTACCTCTCTGTCTTGCCATGGTCATTTCCTTAGTGGGAAATAGATTCAGTTCTTTGTGTCAATCTGAAAGAAAAATAATAATAATCCAGATGACCCCTTAAACCTTGCCTCCAAATCGAATTTGCACTGTGAGCCCCTGAACTCCTGGTGTCTCTTCCTGTGTGTTAGTGCAGTCTTCCACGTTAGTCCTGACTCCCATCATTATGCTTTTTTTATTTTTATTTTTATTTTTTTTTTAAATTTTTTTATTTTTTGGTTTTGCGAGGTAGGGTCTCACTCTGGTCCAGGCTGACCTGGAATTAACTATGTAGTCTCAGGGTGGCCTCGAACTCTCGGCGATCCTCCTACCTCTGCCTCCCGAGTGCTGGGATTAAAGGCGTGCGCCACCACGCCCGGCTCATTATGCTTTTTTTAAAAAAATATTTTTTAATTAATTTATTTATTTGAGAGAGATACAGAAATAGGCTGGTGGGGAGGATGGGGAGAATGGGTGTGCCAGGGCCTCCAGCCACTGCAAACCAACTCCAGATGTGTGCACCCCCCCCTTGTGCATCTGGCTTACGTGGGTCCTGGCGAATCAAACCAGGATCCTTTGACTTCGCAGGCAAACACCTTAACCACTAAGCCCTCGTTGTGCTTTTTTAATGTTAATTATTATTAACAAGATGTTTCATATGAATACATCATGTGTTAGTACCCTCTTTTCCCTTGTCACTGTCCCCATTCTGTTGGGGATGCTCCTCAGCGGGGTTGCAGGTATTCCCCATGGGGTTGTGGGTTATGCATTGTGGGAACAATAGTCACTTATTTGGGGAGTAGGAGGGACTGCCTCTGGGCAGGACCTCGCAACCTGTTGTTCTTGAAGCCTACCTTCTCTAGCAGGCTGCAGCTGTATGTTTGCAGGAGCTGTGCCCACAATGTTCTGTTGTCGTAGGCATGGCCTTTGCAAGATGCCTAGCCTGCAGTAGCCCACGGCCAATGGACTTGAGCGCAGGATGGATGGATTCATGAATGGATGGATGTGTCATATCCAACCAGCAAGGAAGGAATCGAGAGGGTGGATTTAAACGTGTCACCGTTGTGTGATGTTGTTATAGGTCTGATACTGACAGTGGAGCTGTTTCTCAGAGCACACTCGCTGTTTTGCATGCTGTGTCTGCTTTTCCACCAGCGGGGTGTTGCCAATCATTGTCAAATAAAGCAGTGTCAACAGGGCTGCTCAGATGACCTGGCATGCAAGTGTCTGGACTGCGGGTTGGAATATTAAATGGCATTGTGTTTCCAGCGGCTTACCAACGTACTTGAGTCACAGCTGCAGTCAAAACGTTTTAACAAAATTAAAATCTCTGTGGGGGTGGGGGGCAGGGAAGGGAGCACAGGGAATGAAGAAGGTTGGACGGAGGCCTGAGATGAGGACACTGGCAAGACAGGAGACCTTGGGACATCCTGGGTTCTGTATTTAATTATTGTGGGGAAGAAGACATTAAGGCAGAGCGATCTATATTTAAGTGGAAAAACCGGCTGAAATTATCCAAAATTTTGCTATCCACTGAGTTGAAAAAAAAAAAAGATAAGAATTTGCTGGAAAAATATATCCACTAAATCAAAAAGGGCCATGGGCCAAACAAATAAAAGCTATCTCCTAAAAGACCAAATTGAAATAGATCAATTACCCCTTGTCACTTCCTATTTCTAAACCAATGAATTACTTTTTTAAAAAGCTTGGCTCTGCACACTGCTGGGCTTGGCACTAAAAGGGGATGCCTGATGTATAGCTCATGCAAATAGGGGCTGATATGTACAGTTGCTACAGTACAGTCTCCTCACAACATCAACATACAACATTCCTGTTACTGGGCTGCAGAGATGGCTTAGTGGTTAAAGTGCTTGCCTGCGAAGCCTAAGGACCTAGGTTCAGTGCCCCAGAACCCATGTAAACCAGGCGCACAGGTTTCGCATGCATCTGGAGTTTGTTTGCAGTGGCTGGAGGCCCTGACATACCCATTCATTCTGTCTCTGAAATAATAAATAAATAAATAAATAAATAAATAAATAAATAAATAATAAATAATTCCTGTTGCTATAGAATGACTAAACCTGAAAAAACATGTGTGGTTAAGTTAGAGCCCCAAGAAACACATTGCGTTTTATTTTTACCCAAAAGAGAATTTTCTTGTTTTGTTTTTGTTTTTGTCTTTTGAGGTAAGGTCTCGCTCTAGCCCAGGCTGACCTGGAATTCACAATGTAGTCTCAGGGTGGCCTTGAACTCATAGCAATCCTCCTACTTCTGCCTCCCAAGTGCTGGGATTAAAGGTATGTGCCACCACACCCAGACTAAAAGAGTTTTTTTTTTTTTTTTTGAAGTAGGGTCTCACTCTGGTAGAGGCTGACCTGGAATTCACTATGTAGTCTCAGGGTGGCCTCGAACTCACGGAGATCCTCCTACCTCTGCCTTCCGAGTGCTGGGATTAAAGGCGTGTGCCACCACTCCCGGCTCCAAAAGAGTATTTTTAAAAATAATATTTTATTTTATTTGCAAGCAGAGATAGAGAAGAAAGACATAGAGAGAATGGATTGCCAAGACCTCCAGCCACTACAAATGGACTTCATCTTAATGGGTACCGGGAAATTTAACTCGGGTTACCAGGCTCTGCAGGGAAGTGTTTTAACCACTGAGCCATCTCTACAGCCCACCAAAAGAATATGTTTTTTAAAAATGTTTCTATTTATTTATTTATTTATTTGCAGAGAGAGAGAGAGAGAGAATGGGTGCACCTGAACCTCTAGCCACTGCAAATGAACTCCAGATGCATGCACCACTTTGTGCATATGGCTTTTTGTGGATCTTGGGGAATTAAATCCAGGCCATTAGCCATTGCAAACAAGTGCCTTAACCCATCTCTTCATCCCTAAGAGTCATTTTTTTTGTTTTTTTAAATATATTTTATTTATTTATTTGAGAGAGAGAAAGAAGTAGAGAGAAGGGTGAGAAAGAGAGAGAATGGGCGCACCAGGGCCTCCAGCCACTGCAAACGAATTCCAGATGCACGCGCCTCCTTGTACATCTGGTTTACGTGGGTCCTGGGGAATCAAACCAGGGTCCTTTGGCTTTGCAGACAAACGTCTTAACCGCTAAGCCAGGTTCCCCAGCCCCTAAGAATCATTTTGCCCAAAGGGAAGAAAGGGATAAAAAAAAAAAAAAAAAAAACCTGAAAGCATATGGCAGCATTCTTTGTTCTCCATTAAGAAAGGGAAAACTGATGTGTTCTGTGGTCACAGTGTCACAGGCCCCGAGGACACACAGATGGATAAGACGAGATTGCATCCTTTCAATGATAGTCAAATGCAATGAGATGTTATGCACCACAGAATGCCAGTGAACCCCAAGCAAACCCAAGAGAGGTCAGAGCAAGGTCAAAAATCCACGTGTCCATCCCCTTCCTCCTTCCCATCCCCCTCCCTCTCTACTCCTCCACCTGCCCACCCTCTATCCTATTTAAGGCACAACTCTGCTTTGGAGGAGCTTTCTTGCAAAGCAATTGGACCAGGAGCTGGGAGAGGAAAATCAAGCAAAATTTCTAGGCACAGAAGCCAGCAAATGTGAAGACAGACGGGAGGAGGTATGAAGACACTGGAGTCCTGGAAGGGCTGAGGGAGGAGCCCCAAGTGAGAGAGCTGGAGGGGTTGACAGACTGGCCCCCTCATGCTGGGGTCTCTGGAGGTTGGATGGTTTGAAGGAATCTCTTCTTACAGCGACACTGGAGCCAGCCTAGACCCAGTGCTCTTGACCTCACTCCTTCAAGATGTGCACATTGATGTCTTCCCATATGTCATTAATATGGGGGGCATGTCACACTCAAGAAGACATATTGAGGGCTGGAGAGATGGCTCTGCCGTCCATCTACCCCGCATTCTCAGTCAGTGTTGTGTCTTTTTCATGACTGATCATGTACTGGATTACAGATAATTTTGTGGGGGGTGGACAGATAGCTCAGTGGTTAAGGTACTCGCCTGCAAAGCCTAATGACCCAGGTTCGATTTCCCCAATACCCATGCAAAGCCAGATGCTCAAGATGAAGCAAGTGTTTGGAGTTCATTTGCAGTGGCTAGAGGCCCTGGTATTCCAATTCTCTCACTATCTGCCTCTTTATCTCTCTCTCCTTTTCAAATAAATAATAAATAAGTAAAACATTTTTTTAAAGCCAAGCGTGGCACATGCCTTTAATCCCAGCACTTGGGAGGCAGAGGTAGGAGGACCACCGTGAGTTCAAGGTCACCCTGAGAGTACAGAGTGAATTCCAGGTCAGCCTGGGCTAGAGTGAGACACTACCTCGTAAAAAGCCAAAAAAAAAAAAAAAAAAAAAAAGACATATAGCCTGGTGTGGTGGTGCAGGCCTCTAATCCCAGCACTCGGGAGCGGGAGGCAAAGGTAGGAGGATCGCTGAGAGTTCAAGGCCACCCTGAGACTACATAGTGAATTCCAGGTCAGCCTGGACTAGAGCAAGACCCTACCTCAAAAAACAAAAGAAACAAACAAACAAATAAATAAATAAAAAAGAAGACATATTGCAAATCAAAAGCATGACACGAATCCACTCCAAGTTATTTCAAAACCCAATGTAACACAAATATTTGTACTTCTATGATTACAAAATTAATTAATTATGTACATTTGTATTTGCAAGCAGAGAAGGCAGAGAGAATCGGCACGCTCAGGCCTCCAGCCAGTACAGACGAACTACAGCCGCATGCACCACTTTGTGCACCTGGCTTTACATGGGTACTGAGTAATGGAAGCCGGGTCATTAGGCTTTGCAGGCAAGTGCCTTAACCACTGAGCCATCTGTCCAGCCCCTACAAAAGTATCTGTAATCCAGTACATGATCAATCATGAAAATGACACCACACTGACTGAGAACTCAGGGTAGATGGACGGTCGAGCAGATTGTTCATTCTCCGCAGACACCTGGAGAGATAAGTTCTTGGGGATCTGGGGAGCGGGAACGCAGAAGATAGAGTCCCATGCCCCTCCTCTCTACCACTCTCACACTTGAACCCCAGCAGCTACACGTTTAACATCGTGCGTCTTTGATATTTCTTTCCGTATATTCCACTGCTTAAAACATTGTTTGCAGCAGATTCAAGGACAGGAGAGATCGGAGGCAGATAAATCAGGAGGTAATTGTAATAGCCTGGGTGAGAAATAATAAAATTAGTTCAGCTACATCTAGCTGAATGGATGAATTAAGGCTCATAAACCAGTATGAATCACATTCAAGACGTAATATATGCTGCAGGAAACCACTACACTGCCCGTTTATTTTGGAATGAAATTAGGTACAAATGAATAAATAAATATACGAAAACAGTGCTTCTGGGGCTGAGACTGTATGTCAGTGGCAGAGCACTATTCTGGCATGCCCAAGACACTGAGTTTTATCCCCAGCACCATTAAACAAACAAAACATTAACAGCAGCAACACAGCACAGCCAAAGCCTGAATGTGTATAGATACCATCTGAGTATCTTGTTGAAATGTAGATCAGGGGGCTGGGAGATGACTGCTCAGTGGGTGAAAGTGCTGAGCCAGGTTCGATTCCTCAGTACCCAGGTAAAACCAGATGCTCAAGGGGGCGTGTGTGTCTAAAGTTCATTTGCAGTGGCTGGAGGCTCTAGATAGATAGATAGATAGATAGATAGATAGATAGATAGATAGATAGATAGATAGATAGATAGATGATAGATGGATGTCTGCTTCCTCTCTCTCACTTCCTCAAGTAAAAAAATTTTTTTAAAATATCTTCAGTCAGCCAGGCATGGTGGCACACACTTTTAATACCAGCATTCGGGAAGCAGAGGTAGGAAGATCACCATGAGTTCAAGGCCACCCTGAGACTACATAATGAATTCCAGGTCAGCCTGGGCTGGAGTGAGATCCAATCTCAAAACCCAAATATGCCGGTGT
Source organism: Orientallactaga sibirica (assembly GCA_036365145.1). Lineage (NCBI taxonomy): Eukaryota > Metazoa > Chordata > Mammalia > Rodentia > Dipodidae > Orientallactaga > Orientallactaga sibirica. Next base: position 17,248,317 of record JAEOAD010000040.1, read on the forward strand.
GGTGGCGCACGCTTTTAATCTCAGCACTTGGGAAGCAGAGGTAGGTGGATCACTGAGTTCGAGGCCACCCTGAATTCCAGTGAATTCCAGGTCAGCCTGAGCTAGAGTGAGACCCTACCTCGAAAAACAAAACAAAACCAAATAGATATCTCTTTCGTCAATGAAAGAATGTGAGCTTTGACATCACAGAAGTTCATGCGTAAGCCCAGGATTCCCCAAGTACACACTGGAACTGTTTTCCTTTCCCGTTTCCTGATCTAAAGCTCGATGAGCTGCTGTGTGGACCAAGCATGACGCACGTAAGGAATCAGTGCTCTGACTAGCTCACAGTAGCTGATGGATGGTAAATGGCCCTTTATAAAAGACTGGTTCATGACCCCCTTTATCAGAACCCCCGTGGTATTAGTTTAGAACAGATACCTAGACCTGGCATCAGACTGCCTGGGTCAGAACTTCTGAGGGAAGATTGGCCCTTTTTATATTAAATGTGTGTATTCTGTGTATCTCATACTCTCACGGCTGTAAAGTGAGAGAGAGAGAGGAAGAGACCAGTGTCCCACAATTCCAGTGACCTGAAGACCTCCCACTAGCTCTATTACACACACACACACACACACACATACATACATACATACATATATATATATATATATATATATATACATATATATATATAATTGTGTGTGCATGTGTGTTAGCATGTTTGTATGTCTGTAGATGCGCATGCATGTGTGGGTATGCACGCATGCATGGTTGCATGTCCATGGATGCACATGCATGTGTGGGTACGCACACATGTGTGAGTGCATGTATATGGAGGCTATATATGTGTATGTCAGGTTATTCTTCAATTGCTATCGACTTTATTATTTATTTATTTTGGGGGGGTTTTCAAGGTAGGGCCTCACTCTCTAGCCCAGGCTGACCTGGAATTCACTATGTAGTCTCAGGTGGCCTTGAACTCATAAGTGATCCACCTACCTCTGCCTCCTGAGTGCTGGGATTAAAGGCATGCACCACCACACCCAGCTTGATTTTATTTTATTTTATTTTATTTTTATTTTTATTTTTATTTTTATTTTTATTTGGTTTTTCGTTTTTCGAGGTAGGGTCTCACTCTGGTCCAGGCTGACCTGGAATTCACTATGTAGTCTCAGGGTGGCCTCGAACTCTCGGCGATCCTCCTACCTCTGCCTCCCGAGTGCTGGGATTAAAGGCGTGCGCCACCACGCCCGGCTGATTTTATTTTTTTAATTTAATTTTTATTTATTTATTTGAGAAAGAGGAAGAGGAAGAGAGAGAGAGAGGGAGAGAGAATGGGAGTGCCATGGCCTCCAGTCAGTGCAAAAGAACTCCAGATGCATGTGCCACTATATGCATCTGGCTTATGTGGGTCTTGAGGAATCGAACCTGGATCCTTTGGCTTTGCCAGTAAGCACCTTAACCACTAAGCATCTTACCCATCTCCCCAGTCCCCAGGCCCCACCTCTGAAAGGTTCATATTACTTCCCAAACGCACCATGCTGCAGACCAAGGCTATATGGACTTTGGGGGGACACTTGAATCCAAGCTACAGCAAGAACCAGTTGGGAGTAAGCATTCAGATATGGTCTTCAGTATTAGCACAGGATTACTTAATGCTTACTTATTCATTTAATGAGTATTAGGGACTCCCTTGTGTCCGCACTACATAGAGGACAAAGACGAGAAGTGCAGCCCTAAGTGTAGCTCCTAAGGCATGCTGAAGACACGCACACAGTTAAAGCAGCCTCCTGCAGAGTGAATCCCAGCCCTGCAGGGGACGTGTCACAAAGGGTGGGGGGAGCGCTCTGTCATTAGCAGAAGAGGATCCAGCTCCTCCAAGAGAGGGATGGAAAGCTTTTTACATGAGGCGACCTTTGAGTGGAGCCTTGAAAGCTGAATAGGAAAACAAGATGAATGGTTCCTGGCAATACTGCAGACAAGATATTCTGAAAATTCCTCCAGCTAAAAACATCAAAACTGCTGAATTAAATCTATTAAGTGTCCTTTGAGAGCTGGGACTGTGGGATGGTGGCTACTGACCTACATAAGATCTCAGAGCCTGAGGGTCAGGCTGGGGGGTGGGGTGGGCAGGGACAGACACTGCGGGCTGTAGAGTTGGTAAATAGGGAGTAATGTTCCACACTTAAAGAAATCTTGGTATATGTGTGTGTTCACACACACATGTGCTGGGGATTGAACCTAGGGCCCCATGCATGATAGTTCCACTACAACTGAGCTATATCCCCAGCCCTTAAAAAAATTTTTTTTTCTTAGCTGGGCATGGTGGCTCACAGGATGGCATGGGAGGCAGAGGTAGGTGGATCACTGTGAGTTTGAGGCCAACCCTGAAAGTACACAGTGAATTTCAGGTTAGCCTAGGCTACAGCAAGACCTTACCTCGAAAAACTGAAAAAAAAAAATCTTAATTTTGAGTTAGGATCTTCATTTATTGATCAGACTGGCCTTGAATTTATGACCTTCCTATCTCAACCTTCTGAGTAACTGAGATCAGTTACCGTACCAGAAGCCCTGCTTTAAAGCCAAATCTTTGAGGGCCATTCTCATACAGGTGGGAGAACAACCTGTGTGTCCCTCAACAAAGATAAAGCTGAAGGGGTTGAATATTTTTCAGTGTGCAAATTATATAATTATATAATAAAAATTATTTTTAAAGAAGGAGGAAGAGGGGCTGGATAGATAGTGGCTGGAGTTCATTTGCAGTGGCTGGAGGCCCTGGTGCACCCATTTTCTCCTTCTCTCTCTCTGCCTCTTTCTCTCTCTCTCAAATAAATAAATAAAATATATTTTAAAAAATAAATCAGAAAAAAAGGAGGAGGAAGAAAAAGAAGTACAAGTTGTTAAACGTCTAGATCCATGCCTCATTTAATGCATCTGGACTACTTTCCCACAGTGGATTAAATGTTTGCGCCCCCCCCCCCACTTAGTTCATATGTTGAAACCCTAACCCCAATAGGTCAAGCAGCACTTCAAAGTGGGGCTTTGGGGAGGTGATTAAATGCTGAGGGCAGAGTTCTTATGAGTGAAGTTGGTGTCCTTATTAGAGAGCTCGCTTAAATCTTTCCCGTTTGTGAGGATACAAAAAGACAACTGGGGGTGGGGGGCGGCTGGAAAGACAGCTTAGCAGTTAAGGCACTTGCCTGCAAAGCCAAAGGACCCCGGTTCGATTCCCCAGGACCCACATAAGCCAGATGCACAAGGAGGCACATGCATCTGGAGTTCATTTGCAGTGGCCTCAGAGCTGTGGGAATAAATATCTGTTTTTATTTATTTATTTGAAAGAGGGAGAGAGAAAGAGGAAGAGGCAGATAGAAAGAATGGGCACACAGGGCCTCCAGCCATTGCAAACAAACTTCAAATGCATGCACCACCTTGTGCATCTGGCTTACATGGGGACTGGGGAGTCAAACGCCCATCTTCAGGCTTCATAGGCAAGCATCTAAACTGCTAAGCCATCTCTCCAGCCCAATATCTGTTTCTTACAAGCACCCATTCATGGTACTTTATAACAGCTTGAACGAAGATACTCAGCCCGGTGCGATGGCACACTTTTAATCCTGGCACTCAGGACGCTGAGGTAGGAGGATTTTCAAGAGTTCGAGGTCAGCCTGGGCTATAGACTGAGTCCCACATCAGCCTGGACTAGGGTGAGATCCTGACTCATAAAAAACAAACAGGGCTGGAGAGATGGCTTAAGCGGTTAAGGCGCCTGCCTCCTAAGCCTAAGAACACTGGTTCCAATTTCCAATGGTTCCAATCTCCAGGTCCCACGTTTAGCCAGATGCAGTGAAACAAGGGCGCAATGCCGCACTTGACCACAAGGGGGTGCACACATCTGGATTTCTTTCTCAGCAGCTGAGATGCTGCTGGCGCGCCCATCTCTATCTGTCTTCCTCTCCCTTTCTCTCTGTCTCTCTCTCCAAAAAAAAAAAAAAAAAAAAAAAACAAGCCAGGCCTAGTGGCGCATGGGAGGCAGAGGTAGGAGGATTGCCATGTGGCTGGAGAGATGGCTTAGCAGTTAAGGTGTTTGCCTGTGATGCCCAAAGACTCAGGTTTGATTCCCCAGTACCCATTTAAGCCAGATGCACAACGTGGTGCGTGTGTCTGGAGTTTGTTTGCAGTGGCTAAAGGCCTTGGTGCACCTCTCTTTCTTTCTTTCTTTCTTTCTTTCTTTCTTTCTTTCTTTCTTTCTTTCTCTCTCTCTCTCTCTAATAAATAAATAAAATATTTTTAAAAATAAGGTGGAGGGGGGCTGGGAAGATGGCTTAGCGGTTAAGGCACTTGCCTGCAAAGCCAAAGGACCTAGGTTCAATTCCCCAGGACTCACGTAAGCCAGATGCACAAGGTGGCACATGCGTCTGGAGTTCATCTGCAGTGGTTGGAGGCCCTAGCGCGCCCATTCTCTCTGTCTCTCTCTCTCTCAATAAATAAATAAAAATATTTTTTAAAAAATAAGGTGAAGGGCTGCAGAGATGGCTTAGCAGTTAAGACACTTGCCTGCAAAGCCAAAGGATCCCGGTTTGACTCTCCAAGACCCACGTAAGCCAGAAACAAAAGGTGGCACATGCATCTGGAGTTCTTTTGCAATGGCTGGAGGCCCTGCCACGCCCATTCTCTCTCTCTCTCTCTCTCTTTCTCTCTTTCAAATAAATAAATAAAAATATATTTAAAAAACAAGATGGAGAATGACAGAAATGATACTAACATCAACCCCTGGCCTCCATCCATACACACGCACACATACACAAGCACTCGCACATACACATGCACATGCATATGAACATGTATACAGACACACACACACACACACACACACAGAAAATATTGAAGACATAAAGAGACCGTGAGAAACTCGGGACATTTTTCAGGTTAGAGCTTACAGCCAGAGGGACCTGCAGAACATCAGAGCACTTGAGGGCAGATGGGAATTTGATCTGCTCTCCTTCCCTAGAACGGCAGCAACCATGGAGAGAATGGCTCGGTGTGACCATGAGAAGAAGCAGGACGTGAAAAACAGAAAGAAGATGGCTGCAGACCCCATGGGCACTCAAACCTCATCAAAACGGAGACCCCTAGCCAGGCGTGGTGGCACACGCCTTTAATCCCAGCATTTGGAAGGCAGAGGTGGGAGAACTGCCCTGAGTTCGAGGCCACCTTAAGAGTATGGAATGAGGGCTGGAGAGATGGCTTAGCGGTTAAACGCTTGCCTATTAAGTCTAAGGAACCCGGTTCGAGGCTCGATTCTCCATGGACCCACGTAAGCCAGATGCACAAGGGGGTGCATGCATCTGGAGTTCGTTTGCAGTGGCTGGAGGCCCTGGCGCACCCATTCTCTCTCTCTCTCTCTCTCTTTCTCTCTCTCTCTCTCTCTACCTGCCTACTTCTGTATCTCTCTCAAATAAATAAATAAAATATTAAAAAAAAAAAAAAGAGTATGGAATGAGTTCAGGTCAGCCAGGGGTAGAGTGAGACTCTACCTCAAGAAATCAAAATAAATATAAATTTTAAAAATCCGGAGTCTACAGAGAAAGCAACATTCAATCAGATTCCTGTCTTGCACACCAAGGCTCAGGGATCATCGTGGAAGAAGGTTAGAAAGATTGTAAGAGCCTCAGGGTGAGTGGGCATAGCCTAAGACATGGTGTGGGGCAGTTTGAATGGATGTTCCCCAGCAGATTCAGGAGTTTAGTAAAGTTTGTAACTTAGGTCTCCAGCTGCCTGGCTAGGAGAGGTGTCGCTGTGGGCACATCCGAGGGTCCAGCCTCAAGGTGTTACTGGAGGCGGATCTGAATTTCAGCCTAAGATATGCAGAGGGCTTGAGCTCTGCCTGGGGGACTCAGGGCGTGCTTGCTTGCGGTACTGCCCGGGGTCTTTCTGTCTGTGTGTGGATATGGTAAAGGGGGCCAGCTTCTTCCGCCACTGTGGAACTTCCTCCCTGGATCTGCAAACTTCAGTCATCCCTTCTTCCCGTAAACTGTGCCTGGTTTGGACGTTCATCTCAGCACCGTGACGCTATGACGCCCTTTCTCCTATCCCTGTAGAGACTGGCTGAGGCCTCCCCTCAGTGAACACCAATAACCCCGCCAAAGAAGACCCTCAGTGGAACTGGGGCGGGGAAGGGGGAGTCTACGTGTACAACCTTTTTAGAGAATATATTTTTAGGGCTTGAAAGGTGGCTTAGCGGTTAAGACGTTTGCCTGCAAAGCCAAAGGATCCTGGTTTGACTCTCCAGGACCCACATAAGCCAGATGCACAAGAGGGCGCATGCATCTGGAGTTTGTTTTTAGTAGCTTGGCCCTGGCATACCTATTCTCTCTCTCTCTATCTCTCATAAATAAATAAATAAATAAATAAATAAATAAATAAATAAATAAATAGTTAAGAAGGTGAAGACTTTAAAAAAAGGTTTTAAATATTTTTATTTATTTGAGAGAGAGAGAGAAAGAGAGAGAGAGAGAGAATGAGCACACCAGGGCCTCTAGCCACTGCAAACGAACTCCAGACACATGCGCCACCTTGTGCTGCCGGCTTACGTGGGTACTGGGGAATCAAACCTGGGTCCTTCGGCTTCACAAACAAGCGCCTTAACAGCTAAGCTGTCTCTTCAGTCCCTCTCCCCCTCCCCACAAAGATTTTTGAAAGCAATCTGACACCTGACCCGTATGTACCTTGGCATACATAAGTCACCTTTTATTATTTTTTTTTTTTGGTTTTTCAAGGTAGGGTCTCACTCTGGCCCAGGCTGACCTGGAATTCACTATGTAGTCTCAGGGTGGCCTCGAACTCATGACGATCCTCCTACCTCTGCCTCCCGAGTGCTGGGATTAAAGGCATGCACCACCACGCCCAGCATAAGTCACCCTTTTTCTTAACAGACTTCAGGTGGAAACTATATCAAGAAGCTACACTTAAGCCAGGCATGGTGGCGCACGCCTTCAATCCCAGCATTTAGGAAGCAGAGGTAAGAGGAGATCCAGGCCACCCTGAGACTACATAGTGAATTCCAGGTCAGCCTGGGCTAGAGTGAGGGCCTCCTTCGAGAAACCAAAAAGAAGAAGAAGAAGAAGCTGCACTTGGAAGTGTTGAATGCCAGAGGGGTCTTTCAACAGAAAAAATAAATGCCAAAACCCCACCAAACCTGTTAACCAGTGCTATGGTCCCAATGCTGAGTTCTCAAAAAAAAAATATTATTATTATTTTTGGTTTTCCGAGGTAGGGTCTCACTCTAGCTCAGGCTGACCTGGAATTCACTATGTAGCCTCAGGGTGGCCTTGAACTCACGGTGATCCTCCTACCTCTGCCTCCTGAGTGCTGGGATTAAAGATGTGCACCACCACGCCTGGCATGGTCAAGGTTATTCCTGGAAATGTCCACCATCTCAAAGAAAAGTACTATCCTGAGGTGAGGGAATGTTTGCTGAGACATCCAAGATCCTCATTCGTTGTTTAAATTAGATGCTAAAAGGATGTTTTTGAAGCCAGTCAGGACTTGTTCCACTGTCATTTATGTTGGCCAGTGTAGTCTATCCTCACGGCTGCTCTTAGCAGAGTGACAAAGCCGTTTGGCGACACTTGCAGCATAAATGTCATTAGCCATGTTCCATTTTAGAGCCTGCCATTAGGAGAAATTTTGTCAAGAAATTGAAATGCCATCTTAAATGAATTCATATGACCCTGACCCATGAAATTCATCAACCTTCAGGTTGGAAGTTTGCCAAGAAAATAAAGTCCTGGCACATCTGTCTTTATCTGTACTTTCAAGGGTCAAAGTAGTTATTCAGCTAAATTGAATCACGATTTGCTAACAGATTCCAAGCTCTTTCAAAATAATTGAGTTATTTTGAAGCCTTTTAAATTTGAGAGTAAAATATCATATTGATGTTTTCCTTAAAGTCTTACAAGAATTATGAAATCATGAAAATATTTAGTGAATGCCTAGTGATGGTAGTGGTTTTGTTTTTTAAGGAAGAATTTTTTTTTTTTAAAGCAAGGTCAGATATTGCTAAGTTTATAACTTTAATTACTATATGCTTGGTCAGAGTTTGAGCTTAAGAAGATATACCTAGTCAAAAAAAAATCAGGCGCTGGATGAAATGGCTTAGCAGTTAAGGTGCTTCCCTGCGAAGCCTAAGGACCCAGGTTTGATTCCTCAGAACCCATGTAAGCCAGATGCACATAGTGGCGAATGCTTCTGGAGCATTTGCAGTGGCTGGAAACCTTGGCACCCCCATTCTCTCTCTCATAAATAAATATAAGTTTTAAATTTTTTTTAACTTTTTTTTTTTCAAGGAAGGGTCTCCCTCTAGCCCAGGCTGACCTGGCACTCATTCTGTAGTTTCAGGCTGGCCTCAAACTCATGACAACCCTCCTACCTCTGCCTCCGAGTGCCAGAATTAAAGGCATGCACTAGCAAGCTCGGTCTGATTTTTTAAATTAAATTTTTATTTTTATTGACAACTTCCTTAATTGTAGACAATATCCCATGGTACTTCCCTCCCTCCCCCCACTTTCCCCTTTGAAACTCCACTTTCCATCATATCCCTTCCCCCTCTCAATCAGTCTCTCTTTTAATTATGTAGGTAGTTTCAAGCACTGCAAGGTCATGGGAAAAAAATTTTTTTAAATCAGACCTTTTGTAACATAGCTGCAAGTTTTTATTCTTTGATCATTTGGTTTGGTTTGCAGGGTTTCACTGTAGCCCAAGCTGACCTAGAACTCACACTGTAGCCCAGGCTGACCTAGAACTCACTCTGTAGCCCAAGCTGACCTAGAACTCACGCTGTAGCCCATGCTGGCCTTGAACTCACAGCAATCCTCTTACCTCAGCCTCTCAAGTGGCTGCAGTTTCTCTCAAGGCAAATTGCTAGCTGGCTGGGCTATATGATGTAAGGAACAGCAGGGGCTTAACAGCATAAGCTTATTCTCCACTCACAGAAGGCCGGGTGTAGATGATCCCAGGCAGTGTGGTGAGTCAGCCTTGGAAAGGGTCCAGGAAGCCCGCCTCCCATGCTTGCATCTCCCGTATTCTACTCAGTGACACCAGATTCTGAGGGCATGAAAAAGAGAGGGTGAGGAAGACCATCAAACAATTCCTTGTCTCTTCTGTGACAGGCCACTTCTTGCCAAGTTCAACTGACAAGAACCTTCACTATTCAATGGTTCCGGCTTCTGCGTCACTGCTGTTACATTTCTTCCCAACTCTACTGTCAAGCATGCCTTATTAGTAGCTTGAAATAGAGATTTATGGGACTATCTATGCCACAGAAATAGGCATAAAAATACTACAGATAAGCTGGGCATGGTGACGCACACCTTTAATCCCAGCACTCGGGAGGCAGAGATAGGAGGATCGCTATGAGTTGGAGGCCACCCTGAGACTACACAGTGAATTCCAGGTCAGCCTGGGCTAGAGTAAGACACTACCTCGAAAAACCAAAAAAACAAAACAAAACAAAAAAACCTACAGATGAGGCCTTTATTTATCTATCTGGACAGCTGGGTATTAAATACTTGCAAACACACTGCATGGTTGCATTTAGAAGCAAGAGGCTTGGCTTTGATGACTGGCTGTCTTTCTTACCCATGATATAAAGAAGGGAAATGAAACCGGATATGGTGGTGCACGCCTTTAATCCCAACACTGGAGAGACTGAGGTAAGAGGATAACTGTGAGTTCGAGGCCAGCCTGGGCTAGAGCAAGACCCTACCTCAAAAACAAAATAAAAAACAAAACAAGTAAGAGGAATTCCACTTGACTTTGGCAATGATCTCCTATTCTTTAAGAAGGAACATTGTGCAGTGTTTTCTTTTTCCTTCTTTTTGGCATTATGTCTCTATGATGTCATTTTTCTTTTTCTTTTTTTTGGTTTTTTGAGATAGGGTTTCACTCTAGTCCAGGCTGACTTGGAACTCACTATGTAGTTGCAGAGTGGCCTCAAGCTCATGGTGATCCTCCTACCTCTGCCTCCCTAGTGCTGGGATTAAGGCAAGTGCCACAATGCCTGGCTTCATTTTTCTTTATTTTTAATTTTTAAAATTTATTTTATTTATTTGAGGGAGAGAGAGGCAGATAGAAAAAGAATGGGCGTGCCAGGACTTCCAGCCACTGCAAACGAATTCCAGGTGCATGTGCCACCTTGTACATCTGGCTTATGTGGGTCCTGGGGAATTGAACCTGGGTCCTTTGCCTTTGCAGGCAAGCACCTTAATGGCTAAGCCATCTCTTCAGTTCTCATCTTTTGTCTTATACAAATTTTATTGCAGGGATGGAGAGATGGCTTAGCAGTTAAGGTACTTGCCTGTGGACTCATGTGTGACTCTCCAGATGCCATGTAAGCCAGATGCACAAGGTAACACAAGCATCTGGAGTTTAATTGCAGTGGCTAGAGGCACCGGCACACCAATTCTCTCCCTCCCTCTTGCTCTCTCATAAAAATTTTTTAAAAATGTATTGGCCAGGCATGGTGGCACATGCCTTTAATGCCAGCGCTCGGGAGGCAGAGGTGGGAGGACTGCCATGAGTTTGAGGCCACCCTGAGAGTAAATAATGAGTTCCAGGTCAGCCTGGGCCAGAGTGAGACCCTAACTCAAAAAACAAAACCAGAACAAAACAAAAAAAAGTTTTATTGTATTACTTTTCAGGATTACTTATTAGCAATATAAATGGGCAGAAATTAAAGACTTGCAATCCTTCAACAGTCCAAACTTTTATTAATTTTCTGGGGAGGGGGAAGGATTTTACCATGTGGCCCAAACTGACCTTGAACATCCAAATTTTCTAAATGCTGGGATTATAGGTGCTTGTCACATGCTCGGCTTTCTATAAACATTTTCAGCTCTAGGGCAGGAGAGAGGGCTCAGAGGCTAAAGGCATTTGCTTGCAAAACCTGATGGCCTGGGTTTGATTCCCCAGTTCCCACATAAAGCCAGATGCACAAAGTGTCACATGCATCTGGAGTACATTTGCAGTGGCAGGAGGCTTTGAAATGCTTATTCCCTCTTTCTCCCTTTTGCTCTCTCTCTCTCTCTCTCTCTCTGCTTGCAAATAAGTAAATAAAAGATATTTTTGGACTGGGGAGATGACTTAGCAGTTAAGGCATTTGCCTGCAAAGGCTGATGACCCAAGTTTAATTCCCCAGTACCCACATAAAGCCAGATCATAAAAAGGTGTATCTATCTGGAGTTTGTTTGTAGTGGCTGGAGGCCCTGGTGCACCCATTCTCTCTGCCTCTCTTCTCTTTCTTTTTCTGCTTGCAAATAATTTTTTTTTAAGACGTTTTTTAAAAAACAACAGGGAAAGGCTGGAGAGATGGCTTAGTGGTCAAGTGCTTGCCTGTGAAGCCTAAGGACCCCGGTTCAAGGCTTGATTTCCCAGTACCCACAGAAGCCAGATGCACAAGGTGGTGCATGCCATCTGAAGTTCATTTGCAGGGGCTTGAGGCCCTGGTATGCCCATTCTCAAACTCTTTCTCTGACTCTTTCTGTCAGTCCTCTCTCAAATAAATAAATAAATAAATAAATAAATAAATAAATAAATGAACAAAAAACAGCAGGGGAAGAACATGAATTTAAACTTTTGAGAAAAACTTTCTTCAAAAAACACCTACTGTGTATCCTTTCCTATAAACCACTTGGAATTTTCAGCAAACAAGAAGCAAATTAAAAGCTGGGTGTGGTGGCGCATGCCTTTAATCCCAGCACTCGGGAGGCAGAGGTAGGAGGATCCCTGTGAGTTTAAGGCATCCTGAGACTACATAGTGAATTCCAGGTCAGCCTGGGCTAGAGTGAGACCCTACCTCGAGAAAAAAAAAAAAAAAAAGAAGCAAATTAAGAAAGAGAGAAGGGGCTGGAGAGATGGTTTAGCAGTTAAGGTGTTTGCCTGCAAAGCCAAAGGATCCCAATTCTATTCTCCAGGACCCACGTAAGCCAGATGCACACGGAAGCACATGCATCTGGAGTTTGTTTGCAGTGGCTGTAGGCCCTAGTGTGCCCATTCTCTCCCTCTGCCCTCTCTGCCTCTTTCTCTCTCTCAAATAAGTAAATAAATAAAATACATTTAAAAAATTAAGAAAGATGAGCAGGGTGTGGTGGCTCACGCCTTTAATCCCAGCACTCGGGAGGCAGAGGTAGGAGGATCACCATGAGTTCGAGGCCACCCTGAGACTACAGAGTGAATTCCAGGTCAGCCTGGGTTAGAGTGAGACCCTACCTTGAAAAAAACCAAAAAAAAAAAAAAAAACACCAAAAAACCTAAGAAAGAGGAAAAGCCAGCATGGTGGCACATACCTCTGTCCCAGCACTCAGGAGGCCGAGATAGGAAGAGAGCTGTGAGTTTGGCCCCAGCCTGGGACTACAGAGTGAGCTCCCAGTCAGGCCTGGGTAGAGTGAAACCCCACATAAAAGAGAAAAAGAAAGACGAAAAACTCAGCTCCAGGAAAACTTTCAGTAAAATGTTGTAGGAGGCCGTGTAGATAACCGGGCACACAGGAATAGCAGAACTGTGAGAAGGACGGATGTGAAAAATAGAAGGAAGATATTTTCTTGTGCTTTTCCTTTGGGAATCTCAATTCTTTAAAAAAATTTTTTTGTTTATTTTTATTTATTTATTTGAGAATGACACAGAGAGAAAGAATGGGTGAATCAGGGCCTCCAGCCACAATTCCAGATACATGTGCCATCTGGCTCACATGGTCCTGGGGAATTGAACCTTGAACCAGGGTCCTTAGGCTTCACAGGCAAGTGCTTAACCGCTAAGCCATCTCTCCAGCCCCTCCTTTGGGAATCTCTAGGGAAAGGCTGTTAAAAGCCAGACTTCTGGGAATGGCAAGATGGCTCAGTGGTTAAGGTGCTTGCCACCAAAGCCTAAGGACCTGGGTTCAATTTCCAAATACCCACATCAAGTCAGATGCACAAAGTAGTGCATGTACTGGGGATTGTTTGCAACAACAAAAGGCCCTGGTTCAGTGACGTTCTGGGAGAGCCATGAGAACGTTCCAGTGCAAAGCAGGGCCTGCAGAGTAGAGGTGTCTACAGAGATTGGCAGGAACTCTTGTTTGAACTGTGCTATGATAATTCCTCAAGAAATGCGAACAAGGCTTGAGAGATGGCTTAGCGGTTAAGGCGCATGCCTACAAAGCCTAAGGACCCCGGTTTGATTCTCCAGGTCCCATGTAAGCCAGATGCACATGGTGGCGCACACGTCTGGAGTTCATTTGCAGTGGCTGGAGTTCCTGGCGCGCCCATTCTCTCTCTCCCTCTTTCTCTGACTCTAATAAATAAATTAAATAAATAAAATCTCTATAAAAAAAAAAAGAGAAAATTCAAGGAGTTCCTGCCATGAAAAAAAAAATGTAAATGTGAACAGACTTTTGTCACATTTTTGTGCTTTTTTGAGTCACATAGAAAGCCTCAAAGTTGCCCATACATGTACATTAACAAGAGACCCGAAGGGACTTCTGGAACAATTGATGCTGGAAACAGGCTTCTTCTTCAGAGAGCCTCTCCCTGCCTTATCTCCTGTGCTGACTGAGACCCAAGCATCACAATTGTACTGTTAGGGCTAGGAATGTAGCTCAGTAGTACATACTTGCCTAGCATATGCAAGTTCTGTTTGATGCCCAGCATATTGCCTATATATATATATGTAAATATATCCATTATTTATTTTCTCATTTACTTATAGCTACTTAGCAGACTCCTTTCCACCAGTTAGCTTGTCCTGGATATATATTCTTCTCAAAGCACTTGTCATGGCCTGCTGGCCCCCCGGCCAAAGAAATTAAATAGAAATTATGTTCTGGTCTCACTTGGAAAATTTCAATTTAATTTTATAATTGTTTCTACTCCCCTAAAATTGCAAAGAATAGAATGTACAGAGAACTACTAGATTCTCTATACCCTGTTTACATGCTGTTACGTCTTACATCACTGTAGACTATTTGTCATAACTCCACACTTCATTTAGACTTCCTTCATTTTCACCAAATGTTCTTTTCCTGTTCCAAGAGCCTCATCATGTATGCTCATGTTGTTTTGATAAATGTGAAAGTCTCACACTGATCCACTTGTACAGAACAATAAATTGAATTCAGAGTAAGCTGAGAAACAATGCCAAGAGCAAACAAGATCGCCCTCTAGTGTCTAGAATAGATAATAGCATCCTAAGCAGTTTGCTGAAGCATGAAGCTAAAATAGGAAAATTTGATAATTACATTAGCATGCCAATATGGGCTAGTCCATTATTCCTTTCACTCTGCTACTAAGAGAATATTTGTATCACAAAATGAACACACCGAAGGCTCCATAAAGAAAAAGGATGCAAATATACTTCATGAGGGCTCCCTTTGTCTCTCTTCTCCACTTCGTAGCCAGGCATGGTGGCACACGTCTTTAATCCCAGCACTCGGGAGGCAGAGGTAGGAGGATCTCTGTGAATTGGAGGCCACCCTGAGAATACATGGTAAATTCCAGGTCAGCCTGGGCTACAGTGAGACCCTACCTCAAAAAAGGAAGGAAGGGGCTGGAGAGATGGCTTAGTGGTTAAACACTTGCTTGTGAAGCTGAGGACCCTGGTTCAAGGCTCAATTCCCCAGGACCCACATAACCAGATGCACAAGGTGGCAGATGCATCTGGAGTTTGTTTGCAGTCGATGTCACTCTCAAATAACTAAGAATAAACAAAAATTTTTTTAAAAAGGAGGGAGGAAGGGAGGGAAGGAGGGACGGACGGACCACAAAAGGGAAGCAGGGGAGAGAAACTTATTCTATTATTCGGAGCGGAGTAATTGCAGTTCAGGCAGTGCAGGGGGCTGGTCCCAGGTGGCCAATTGCTAGATGCCTTTGCTCAGGAAAAGGAAGTGTTTCCTGCCCAAGCCAAATGATGGCCTAGGGGTTAAGCTTGCCTGTCTCAGTCACATTAGCAACGTGGGTAAATCATACTTGTTGTTTGCTTGCTGATTCTGAGAGAAGACCATTTTTAACTTTCAATCAAGAAGAAAAAAAAAAAAAAAAAAACCTAAACCAAATTGCTTAGTTTTACTTAAAGTCTAAAGCTGTATTAGCTGTATTAATATAATGTGTCAGAAGTAAGGGGGCAGCTTCTGTCTTTCTGTCTTGGAAGAGGGCGATGTGGGGAGGGACAGGTGGCATCAGGAGAACTTCCGGAATGCTGGGGCTACTCTGCCTGTCTCCTCTACACAGAAGTTATGCTCAGTGAGAATTCTTTGAGCAGAACATATGTCCATGTTTCTGTATATCTTTTGTATATCTTTTTTTTTTTTTTTTTTTTTTTTTTTGCTTTTTGAGGTAGTGTCTACTTTAGCCCAAGAAGACCTGGAATTCACTATGTAGTCTCAGGGTGGCCTTGAACTCATGGTGATCCTCTTACCTCTGCCTCCCAAGTGCTGAGATTAAAGGCGTGAGCCATCACAGCCAGCACGTATCACTTTGTTTGTTTGTTTGTTTTTTTGAGGTAGGGTCTCACTCTAGCCCAGGTTGACCTGAAATTCACTATGTAGTCTCAGGCTGGTTTTGAACTCACAGCAATCTTCCCACTTCTGCCTCCTAAGTGCTGGGAATAAAGGTGTCTGCCACCACACCTGGCTGTATTAATTTTAAAAAAATTGGGGGCTGGAGAGATGGCTTAGAGGTTAGGGAACTTGCCTGCAAAGCCAAAGGATCCACGTAAGCCAGATGCACAGGGTACATGCATCTGGAGTTCATTTGCAGTGGCTGGATGTCCTGGCATGCCCATTCTCTCTTTCTTTTTTTAAAATTTTTTGTTTATTTTTATTTATTTATTTGAGAGCAACAGACAGAGAAAAAGAGGCAGAGAGAGAAATGGGTGCACCAGGGCCTCCAGCCACTGCAAACGAACTCCAGATGCATGTGCCACTTTGTGCATCTGGCTTACATACTGGGGAATTGAGCTCCGAACCAGGGTCCTTAGGCTTCACAGGCAAGTGCTTAACCACTAAGCCATCTCTCCAGCACCCATTCTCTCTTTCTCTTCCCCTCTGTACATCTTTCTCTCTCTCAAATAAATAAATAAATAAATAAGAATAAAATATAAAGCCAGGTGTGGTGGCGCACGCCTTTAATCCCAGCACTTGGGAGGCAGAGGTAGGAGGAATGGTGTGAGTTTGAGGCTACCCTGAAATTACATAGTAAATTCCAGGTCAGCCTGGGCTAGAGCAAAACTCTACCTTGAAAAACCAAAAATAAATATACAAATAAATAAAAATAAGTAAATACGGTAAAATATTAAACTCCTTCTGGTTGCAAATGAGAGAACCTTCGGTTGAAGTGGCCTACATTCTGAGTGGAGTTTCCAATACACACATCAATGTGCCTGCTGCAGTGAAGGGCAGGAATGATGCTGGCTGGGCTTCGTGAACAGCTGACCCAGGGCTCAATTACTATCAGCACCGTCTTACTCCCTGCCATGTGTCCTCCAGGATGTATGAGCATTGAGAAGAGAGCTCTAGTTTATTTTATGCACTCAGGCATTTGTGATGTGGACTTAGTTTCATTTGTCTGGGACTTGGCCCACTTATGCAGACAGCACCACATTTAGGGGAAGTGGTCTTTCTCTACTCCATCCACATGGATTTCATGAGAGCTTTGTTACTCAATTCAATCCATTGGCCACACTCAACTAGTCTGCTAATGTGCACCTGGTTTAGGGGTGTTGCACAAGATTTCTACTTCTGAATAGGTACTCTTGGATGTAGGACAGAATTTTGACTCAGTAGCCTCTCGGGTGATTCTAACATTGAAGCACTTAACACCGACCACCTTAATTTTTATTTGGCACTGTTTTTTTTTTTTTTTTTTTTACAAGTTTTTTTATTTGAGAGTGATAGAAAAAATGAGCATGCTAGGGCCTCCAGCTGCTGCAAACAAACTCCACACATACGTGTCACCTTACATGGGTCCTGGGGAATCGAACCTGGGTCCTTTGGCTTTGCAGGCAAGTGCTTTAGCCACTAAGGCATCTCTCCAGCCCTTTACAAGTATTTTGTTTTAAAACTATCATTGTACTCAATACTGTCCATCCATGGTTGGAGACTGGGCAGAAGTAAAGGATACTGTATGATAATATAGTGATAAATATTTATATATTCTTTCTGGAACCTAGTGTCCCTCACCCCAGGAAAATCTTAAGGAAGGTATCAATAAAAATAAATAAATAAAAGAAAAAAAGAGATTTGCTTTGTGTCCTAATATATGGTCTATCTTAGAGAATGTTCCATGTGCTGCTGAGAAGAATGTATATTCTGCAGCATTTGGATGGAATGTTCTATGGATATCTGTTAAGTCCATTTGTTCTATGACATCATTTAATCCAGATCTCTCTGTTTATTTTTTGCTGGGATGACCTGTCAATTGATGAGAGTAGGGGTATTGAAGTCACCCACTACAATTGTGCTTAGTGTTATCTGTACCCTTAAGTCTAATAGTGTTTGATGAAATTGTGAACATCAATGTTAGCTGCATATATGTTTAGTATTGTAATGTGTTCCTGTTGAATTGTTCCTTTAATCAATATAAAGTGACCTTCTTTATCTTTGCTCACTAATGTTGGTTTGAAGTCTATCCTGTCAGATTCTAGGACAGCAACACCTACTTGTTTCCTAGGCCCATTTGCTTGAAAAACCATTTTCCATCCTTTCACACTAAGATAGTGTCAGTCTTTTATGGAGAGGTGAGTTTCTTGGTGGCAACAAACAGAAGGATCTGCTGGGTTTTTTTTTGTTTGTTTGTTTGTTTGTTTGTTTTTGTTCCCGAGGTAGGGTCTTGCTCTAGCCCAGGGTGACCTAGAATTCACTATGTAGTCTCAGGGTGGCCTTGAACTCACAGTGATCCTCCTACCTCTGCCTCCTGAGTGCTGGGGTTAAAGGTGTGCACCACCACGCCCAGCAGAATCCTGCCTTTTAATCCAGTCTGCAAGCCTGTGTCTTTTTCTTTTCTCTTTTGGTTTTTTGAGCTAGGGTCTCACTCAAGCCTAGGCTGACCTGGAATTCACTATGTAGTCTCAGGGTGGCCTTGAACTCATGACAACCCTCCTATGTCTGCCTTCCAAATGCTGGGATTAAAGGTGTGTACCACCATGTCCAGCTGTCTGTGTGTTTTGATTGGGCCATTGATATCAAGAGTTATTATTGTTAGGTATGTATTTATTTTCTCCATTCTTTTTGTTTTGTAGTGATTCCTGTTTTCCTTTTACTCTCTTGCATTGTTATTTGAGTATGGCTTATTTTTTCCTGTTTCCTCACGTGTGTGTTTTCCTTTCTCTTCGGCATAAAGAATCCCTTCAAGTATTTTCTGTATAGCTGGCTTAGTGGTCATATATTCCTTTTGTTGTGGAATGTCCTTATTTCTCCATCAATTTGGATAGATAGCTTTGCAGGATAAAGTAATCTTGGTTGACAGTTGTTATCTTTCAGAACTTGGAATACATTATTCCAAGCCCTTCTGGCTTTTAAAGTTTGTGTTGAGTAATCTGCTGTGATCCTGATGGGTTTGCCTTTATATGACTTGATTTTTCTCTCTAGCTGCTTTCAACATATTTTCTTTGTTTGTACATTTAGTAATTTAATTATAATAGGGTGAGGAGAGGTTCTTTCCAGGTTTTGTCTGTTTAGTGTTCTAAAAGCTTCCTGTATCTGCATTGGTATCTTTTTCCCAATTTGAGGAAAATTTTCTTCTATGATTTTGTTGAACATACCTACTATGCCTTTGGACTGAAATTCTTTTCCTTTTACTATACCCTGAATTCTTTTTTTTAAATTTTAAATAATTTTTTTTTAGGGAAGGTGTGTTCTTCACAGGACCAGGCAAGAGAGAAAGAAAGCCAACCAGCCACCACAGCACACAGAGCAAAACTACAGCCCACATGCCATCCTAAGCCTTTTTTATTTATTTTTATTTTTATTAAATTTATATTTTTTATTTATATTATCCTGATTTTACATTCATAGTATTGGTTCCATTTTCCTCCTCCCTGTCCTCCCACTTTCAAAGGGACCCTCATCAATGGGGAATGTGGGTCGTGCATTGTGAGGTTAGTCAAGAGTTCTGGGGGGGTTAAATAATTTTTAAGATTTATTTTTATTTATTAGAGACAGAAGAGAATGGGTGTCCCAGGGTCTCTAGCCACATGAGCCACCATGTGCATCTGACTTGCATGAGACCTGGAGAATCTAACATGGGTCCTTAGGCTTTACAGGCATGCACCTTAACTGCTAAGCCATCTCTCCAGCCCTACCCTGAATTCTTATGTTTGATCTTTTCAGTGTCCTGAATATCTTGAAATTCCCATCCATACCTTCCTGTTAGCTTGTCTTTCTCTTTGTTGGACTCATATTAGATCTGCCACCCAGTCTTCTAGTTTAGAAATTCTGTTCTGTCCTTCATCCATTCTATTGATGAGACTTTCTACAGTTTTTTTTGACTTACTGTGTTTTTCATTTCTAGTATTTCTGATTGGTTTTTCTTCAGTATGTTTCTTTTCTTACTCATGTCTTATATTGACCTCCTTATTTCATTAAGTTGGTTTCCTGTGTTCCTTGGGATTCTGTTAGGACTTTGTTTTCTTGTTTGATTACTTTGATTTCTTCTTTGAACATAGTTATAATCATTCTTTTGAAATCTTTCTCAGGCAGTTCATCTAAATCAGTTTCACTGGAGGTCATTTCTGATGGATTTATCATTTTTGATGGAATTACATTGTCTCAATTTTTTGTTTCTTGTATTGTAGTGCTTTTTGCATCTTGGGTTAATTTGATGCTTGGGTTTTCTAAGTATCTACAGTATTCTTAGACATATACATTTGACATTATATATCTTCAGGGTAAAAGCTTAAGTTGCCAGGTGTGGCTCTTAAATGACTCCCTGAGTAACAGCTGAAGTGACCCTAGGTGTTGGGTTTTCCTGCTATGCAGGTGTTCTAGTAGGCTGGGGGAGCAAAATACAGGCAAATTCTAAAATTCAGTGGAACAATATACACATTCAATCAAAACAGCACAGATTATTTATGTAAGAGTGGGTATTAAAACAAACAGATAATGTAACAAAGTCAACATCCCTAAGGGTGTGTGTAGCCCCACACTCTAAATCCTCTCAACTAGGAGGCTGAGATTTCTGGTCCCTAAAGAGTTCCAGGTCAGCCTGGGGCTGAGTGAGACCCAGCCCACATGAATGACAGAAGACGACAAAGGCACTATAAATCAAGAAGCAACAAAGGACAACCCCAAAATACAGCTTATTTAAGAATGGCAAAGCTGATCGTCAATCAGATCAAACACATAACCTGCCCTGACAAGGAAGATGTGATTAGTACTTCCAATGCTGGCCTGTATGTGAGGCTTTTGGGGCCAAGTACTTACCTGGTTTAAGTAGGCCCTGTTACCTTTTGGGATGGCTTTGATCTTGGGTCCCTCTTTACTGTGCTGTGGTTCTATATGCTGACCTCCCTTCCCCAAGTCTCCAGTGGTTGCCAGTGCTGAAGGTTGGGGGAAGAGAGGCTGTGGACGGTGCCTGAAGTTGTACGGGAGCTGCGTGGCTGGTCTCCATGGTCCTCTTCCTTACCACTCAGCTGGTCCCTGCCGTCTTCCCCGTCAGGTTGAGTTTTGAAGGAGGCTGGTGTGAGTGGAAAATCCCTTCCCTTGGTTTGTCCTGCCGCTCAGGCAGAGCCTCGTGGCTGCACAGACCACTGCCACTCCTGGAGCTGCTTCTGTGCTCTCTAGAAGCTCTGGGTCCCTCCTGCTTCTCTGTTGAGGTTGATAACTCCTTATACACCTTCACTTTTCAGTAAGAGTGTATTTTGCTGTTTTTCTGCTTATTTATTCCCTGGGCTGTTTTGGTATGGCTCCTATGTTGCCATCTTGTCCAGAAGTCCTGCTTCTGTCTTTTTAACAGGGGATCTGGGGACACGAACTGGGATACTCAGCACTACACAGCAAGTGCTTTATTCACTGAGCACGTATGTGATGATTTGACCAAGGAGTACTGGCATCCAGGAATTAAGCTCTCCAGAGCCGTGAATGCATTCCTCTGTGCAAAAGACGACTCATGTCAGCATTTTAAGTGAAAATCATTTTCTCATCTTACAAAGAAATTAAATCCTTCAACCTATTATCTATCTTACCACCATGTTGGGCATACTTTAAAATTGATTTTTGGATGGTGCAATTGCAGGCAACCACCACTTTTTACCTTGACATTTTCAATTTACTTCTTAAAGCAACAAGTGTATTTTTATTATTAATATTTTGTTTTTCAAGGTAGGGTCTCACTCTAGCCCAGGCTGACTAGGAATTCACTCTGTAGTCTCAGGGTGGCCTTAAACAACTCATGGTGATCCTTCTACCTCTGCCTCCTGAGTGCTGGGACTAAAGGCACACACACCCAGCTTGGGATCATTCTTTTTTTAGCCAACATAAAATAATTAAATATACTGGGCTGGAGAGATGGCTTAGCGGTTAAGGCGTTTGCCTGCAAAGCCGAAGGATCCCAGTTCAATTCTCCAGGACCCACGTAAGCCAGTTGTTTTTTTTTTGGGGGGCGCATGCATCTGGAGTTCATTTGCAGTGGTCGGAGGCCCTAGTGTGCCCATTCTCTCCCTCTTTTTCTCTCTCTCAAATAAATAAATAAATAAATACATAAAATATATTTTTAAAAATTGAATATACTTATGAAGTCATAAGGCACTTTTTCTCAGCAAGGTCTCACTCTAGCCCAGGCTGATCTGGAATTCACTCTGTAGTCTCAGGGTGGCCTCAAACTCACAACAATCCTCCTACCTCTGCCTCCTGAGTGCTGAGATTAAAGGCAGGAGACACCATGCCCAGCAAGGCACGTTTTGACACATGTCTACAATGTGTAATAATCCCACCAGGGTATTTAGCAAACCCATCACCTCAAAACGTTTATCATTCCCCTGTGGTGAGACTATTCAGGCAGCTCTTGTTCTGAACGACATCGTTATTTACTATGAAATCCACTGTGCTGTGTAACAATACTAGAACTTACACTTCATTCAACCTGGCTGTTGGCCCATCCTTTGTTTTAGTTACCAAACATCACGGTGATCTCATTTAAGTTTATTTTATTTATTTTTTTACTGTCCTTTGGCTTCGCAGGCAATCGCCTTAACTGGTAAGCCATTTCTCCAGCCCAAGGTGACCTCATTTAGATCAGACTTGGTTTGAACAATCACAGTTCGCGTTGCTGGTGTTTCTAGCATGTGTGTGCGTGCACATGCGTGCAGTGGAGGCAAGAGGACAACCTTGGGTGTTCTCCTCAGGAGCGATGGTCAGCACCTCCTTTGAGATGGAGCTTCTTAGTGGCCTGGGAGCCTCCTGTCTGGCACGGAGATTACAGGTACATGCCACCAGGTCTGGCATTTCTATGTGGGATTGAACTCATCTTCATCCTTCTAAGGCAAGCACTTTAGCAACTAAAACTATCTCCCCAGCCTGCAGTTAACATAGTTTTAACTGACTTGTGGTGAATAGGGCTCAGGAGTACAATCAGATCCATTTTCAGAGGGTCATTTGGCTAACCCATACTTCTATTTAGGACCATTCAAAATATATGCAGGTGTGTTCAATGTGTGGCCTGTATCTCAGGATGGCTGTGAATGAGGCCCAACAAATCACATCACAGTTTCAAAAGGCCGATACCTGCGTGTATACTTTCCACCACATTATTTTCCCTAACACGTATTCCGCTTTTATATCTCACAGTTAAAAAAAAAAAAGTTAGGGTCTTGGCAGGTAGCCCAGGCTGGCCTTGAACTCATGATGCAATCCTGCCTCAGCCTCTTTAGTGCTGGGAATATAGGTGAGTGCCATATGCCAGGCCTCCAAGTAAGCTTTGACACACTAAATATTTCCAAGACCCTCCACAGGGTTTTCCTGTTGAGTTGGATAAACATTAAGCCCATATGAATTCTCATTCACTGAAATAAGTATAATGACATTTCATATTAAATGATCATTTCAGAGGCTTGAGAGAAAAATTCAAACATGAGGGTGTCATTTTCTTTTTTTTTTCTAATTTAATTTTTTAGAGAGTGGGGGTGGAAGGGGAGAGAACTGGCATGCCAGGGCCTCAACCACTGCACTCAAAACTCCAGAAGTGTGCCCTACCTAGTGGGCATGTATAACCCTGTGCTTGCCTCACCTTTGTGTGTCGGGCTTATGTGGGATCTGGAGAGTGGAACATGGGTCCTTAGGCTTTGCAGGCAAGCGCTTTAACCGCTAAGCCACCTCCCCAGCCCAAGGGTGTCATTTTCTATGTGTCATCAGTGAGACAAGTTGTAACTCAGGTGTAGAAGGTGCCTCCTAGAGAACCATGTAGAAGCCATTTAACAGTGTACAATCTCAGGACCTCCCTCCACATGTTCCTATGGCTTGCAATGTGTTGGTTCTCTCTGCTTTAGATCTGCCTTTACTAGCCAGACACCAGCTGCACAGTCATTAAGTGTTTTAAGAACAAGCAGTGTGAAGCACACATTTCTTGTTACTCCCAATGACACAAGTGTAAAACCACCAGGACAGACAGAATTCTGCACGTGAGGTGAATAATCAACCCAGACTTCTAGTTAGGATCTGAAGGGGCAGTGAGAGTTGAGTTTGTGTGTTTAAAAAGAAAAAAATTGAGAAATTTATTTAAACCAATTGTGGGTGATGGGAGGGGAGAAGAGCAATTTTGCCAAAGCCAGAAATTAATAAAACACTTGAAAAATGAATATGAATTTAATAATAAACATTATGGTCAGGCTGTTTATTAAGGAGGCAACCACATATACAAGTTCGGCTATAGAAATGTTTGCAAATCCAACTTCATGTGATCTAAAAGACCATGCATCCTGTCAAAAATGGACACCTGTACAGTGAATGAAAAGTCAATCGAAACACACAATGTCTAGATCATTCTAGAGTTATACAAACACCTGGGGCCACATATGTATTCAATTTTCTTTCAAAAAAAACTTTTCTTATAAAAGTGATGTATTGAGATAATTTTAAAAAGTTATCTGACAATTATGAATGGTCCCCAGTTTTACAAAATGTGATTTCCAGGGTATGAAAACTGAAAAAAGCCAACTCTTCAGAGAGTCTTTTATATTATACAAACAAGTTCTGTAGAAAAATGATTCAGCAAATGCTTGAGTTAAGAATATTTATATTTTTCCAATTCTTTACACGTTTATTAACACACTTACAAAAAATAACATTCAAACACTGAAAAAATTAAATAACTTTGGAAGCAGAGATATTGCTTTCTGCTTACATATAAGTGACAATTCTGGGCTGTTGGCACAAAATAATCAACATTCATAAACCCTTACTACTATATATCAAACATAAGTTAAAATCATAGGCACTAGTTTATCAAATCCACATTCCTGCTGTAAGACTAACCACAGTAAATCTTTAAGTTTTCCCAAACAGAAAAACTGGCCATACACAAAGGCTTTGTAGTAAAAAGGCAATTTTTCTCTTTAGGAAACTAAAATCCAATAACCTGTGGCAGTACAACAGTAAGTAAAACAATTTACCAAACTCAGCAAATCCAAAATACATTTTTAACAAGTGATGAAATAGTTTAATTAAAAAAAATAGATATTTTTTCTGATGCAGCCATTTTAAAAAACAAAGTTAAAATAACCTGAATACTCCTTTTGAAACTGATTATCTAACTTAAAAAATGTAGTAGATGGTTCATTAAAATTCCTTTTAATTATCATAATGCAGCATTTATCTTCTGAAATATCACACTGACGCTGAGACCTGCTTGTTTTGAGTACACTGGTTTTGAAAAGGTAGGGGCTACTTCTTTTTGCTCCTCACTGAGATGGACATGAGATACCCCCACCAAAACAAATGCATCCTCTGAAAAGCAACATTTAAAATTCATCTTTATGTAGAATTCTGGCACCACCCTTTCCAGACCCACCTCATCACATTCAAATTTAAGGACAGTTTCTTCCTTCCGTTCCTCAGCAAAGCTTGCAGCACTGGCAGCTGAAGTCTGTGGAGGCCTGTGCTCACGGAAAGCCTCCTGGCTTGTCAGGCCAGAATGGGGTCTACTGAAGCTGTAAGCATTCTCAGTCTCCCAACCTATCAACCTGAAAGCTGCCCTGATTAGGGAGTCTTCCATTTCTTCCCAAGTTCTTTTGCCAACTTGCAGAATGCCTTTAATAGGAAATAACGTTTAAATCCCTAAAGTCTTTATGTGACCCAACTGCCAATATTTTAGAGCTGTTCAAATTATATATATTTTGGTTTTTCTAAGTAGGGTCTCACTCTAGCCTAGGCTGACTTGGAATTCACTCTGTTTTCTCAGGGTGGCCTCAAACTCATGGTGATCCTACCTTTGCCTCCCGAGTGCTGGGATTAATGCACCATCACGCCCAGCTTGTTCAAATTAAATGTTTGAAAAACAGACTTCACTATCAAAAATGAGAAGCCTGTTATCAAAGATGTCTTAGTTTGGTAATAATCTGGTAAAACCAAAACAGGTGATATCAAGGACATGTGTGTGTGTGTGTGTGTGTGTGTGTGTGTGTGTGTGTGTGTGTGTATACACACACCATTAGAGAGCAAGTATTTTACACTTCAGAGTTAGATGGTTTTTACCAAAAGATGCAAAAATTGATATAAGGCAGAATCCAAGTCAAAAGGGACAGAATTTTCTTTTAAAAAGGTCCTTTATCTAGTTACTTGGTTTAAAGCAGATCGACCTAAGTATGATTTAGCAGGCTAGACTTTCCTACCATGTAACAAACAGATGGATATGCCACTTAATAGCAACAATACAACTGTCGTCACCAGAGTTTGTAGGTTAAGTGCATAGATTTCCCCTTCTCCCTCACGGAACCATTTGCTCCAGGTTGTAAGCACTGAGGTGTTGTGGTGTCAAGAATAAGACACATACCATGTGCTCCTTTCCATCCTGGAACCTGCTCATGGAAACAAGATCTTTGAGTTCTGTGACAGGTAACAGCATGTGAAGTTGGTTTCAATAGCAAAGGCCATCTTTCCTGAGCCAGTAAAGTTTAGAAAGATTGTACATGATATTAAGCCCTTTTGGCAATCAAAACAAACAAAAGAAAGTCTGATGTAGCGATGCAACAATGGGTACACACTGTGACACAATCTGGTGGTGGTGATATGTGAGCTATGACCTAAACTGAAGACTGAACACAAAGATTGATTTTTCCAATGAATCTGAAAAAATGCTCTTAAGAACTCTCCTAAACGTAGGTAGCATGTTTTAAATCTCTAGCCCAGGCTTCCTCCTCCCCCTCCCAATCTTAATCTACAGTATTTTGGAGTACTAGTGAAACACTTTAATTAGTCAGAATATTAGTTCTCATGAACACAAATATTTATTGACACTATTTGTACAGTAAGTAGGTTATACGTGAAGTTCTGGACAGCCTGGATTCACCATCTTCTTGTGGACTCTCTCATTTACACGTGAGCATTTCTCTTTGGCATTCGTTAGGTATTTGCCCAGATATTGGCCTCTGTCAAATAATAATTAAAAAAAAATAACCGTGTTTCTATGAAACATAACTAAGAGTGACTCCATGGACAGTGATTGTATGATTACCAAACATATCTGGTGTTAAATGTTACTAAAGTGCTGCTTGACAGTCTCTGTTGGTTGTGCTAATCAAGACAGAGAGGGCTGGGCCAGGGAAATCCCGAAGAGTCTGCATATAAAAGTTGTTGTACAGCCTGGCGAAGGGTATCCATGAAGCTGCGCACCTCTGCATTCTTGTCTTTGCTGGTCAGTAACAGCCATCTTTCCAACTGTCATCTTTCATGCTACCGTAGGTTTTAGGAGCTGGCAAGGATCTGAAATCAAGCAATTTTATAATGATTTACAAGTCATTACATGTATTAATTATTTTCAGGTGACACTTACCCCATGAGGGCTGTTTCAGGGAACTAAGTCACAGCTTCAAAATGCTATTCAAACAGATTTCCTTCCCTCAACATCTTAACAACTGCCAAGTTTTACTACACACCAGATTTTTCTTTTCTTTCCTTAAAAAATTATTTTTATGTATTTGAGAGAGGGAAAGAGGCGGGGGGGGGGGAGAGAGAACAGAGACAGAGAGCACGTGAAACAAAGAATGGGTGCACCAGGGCTTCATCCACTGCAAATGAACTTCAAACACATGTGCCACCTTGTGCATCTGTGCTCAATGAATGCTGAGACAAGGCTAACTCCAGTCCACCCATCTCCATAAGTTCAAGAACACTGAGCAGGGCACCTACCACTTACCTGCGGACAGGTTGTGCAAGTTTGCTGCGAGGCACTGGGATACCCCCAGCAGAAGGGGCACTGGGTCTGGGCAAGCCACTCCTCATTGCGGTTGTCCCTGCCGGTCTGGTTAGAGTAGTGCTGTTGACATTGCTGGGAGGATTTGTGGGGACTGCATTCTGAACCATGGGAGGCCCAGGCGAGGAGGTGGCTTGTGTGCACTGGGTAGTTTCTTGGCTGCCACCAGGAGAGCCGGAGCCGTGGTTACCGAATGCTTTCACTGGCTGCCGAAGAGCCAAGGGAGATGGTGCTGCAGGAGAGCGGAACTTGCCTGGAGAAGGTACTGTGGGATGGCAGAGAAAACCAGTGTGCTGAGTGGGAACCATGTGTGAGTGAGACTACTGCTTTAAATACACTCAACGACTGGGCATTAGCACATCTGCATTCATGAAGCCTCACTCTAAAGAAACGCAAGACTCATGCTTATAATTCCAGCACTCAGGAGACCATCACCGTGACTTCCAGCCAACCTGGGTTTCAGAGTCAGCTTCAGGTCAGTCTGGGCTAGAGTGAGACCTTGCCTCAAAAAATTAATTTTAAAAAAGCTAAGGATAAAGGATATTTTTGAGCTAACAACAACAAAAAATTCATGAGAGTTTGAAATAATCAAACTCTTACTCAGAGGGTTACAATGATCCTTAAAAACATGTCCTAACCAGACTACCTAAGAAGCTACAAGTAAGTTGGGTGGCACAAGAATGTCTGAGAGGAGAAAGTAAAGGTTGACTACTGGATTTGCAACGTACTTCTCTCCACAAAGGCGCATCCACATAAACATAAATAACTACCTGGTGACTACAGGTACAGTCCTCAATTCAATGTTGGACCTACTGTGGCACTGCACAAAGCAGGGGAGTCAGGAGTCAGGATATGCAGCGGCCTATAGAAGGCCTAGGAGGTCACAGAATACACATACTACATTTTTGGCTATGCTAATTCTACCAAGTAAGATGTTTTTATATTAAAACAAATACTGGATACATGAAACAAAATGTAAAATCTTCAGTAATTTCCAAGCAAAAACAAGACTCTAAGATACACTTTATTATTACAAAGAAATGGAAACATGAATCTATCCAGTGAAAGTGTAAGTACACAATGGGGCTTGGTACACAGCTTTATTTATAGTGGCCAAAGGTCCACCAGCAGGTGAATGGATAACACAGCCATATAACAAAGTATCATTGAGCAATAAAAACGAATGAACTACTTACACACCCAACAAGGATCAATCTTGGAAATTATGCTGAGTAAAGTAAGTGCCAGACACAAAATGGTAATAGTGCACCATTCTATTTACATCAAAATCTAGCAATGAGTTGGGCATGGTGGCACACAATTGTAATCCCAAAGTTCAGGAGCCTAAGGGAGGGGGTCCAGTTCTAGGTCAGCCTGGGCTACAAAGTGAGGCATAATGTCAAAGAACAAAGAATTCTAGAAAGGGGCTGGAGAGATGGCTCAACGGAAAAGCACTTGTTGCTCAAGCCTGAGTGGTGGTGCACGCCTTTAATCCCAGCACTTGGGAGGCAGAAGTAGGAGGACTGCTGTGAGTTCAAGGCCAGCCTGGGCTAGAGTGAAACCCTACCTTGAAAAAACAAAACAAAACAAAAAAGAAAAATGACAATGTCCTAGCAGCCCTAAATTTCATTATCTTCATGGATTTTTCTACTTTACATAATTGTTCCTCTTCCATGTAACTGTAGAAGGGTCTTCTTTACTCCAGTCTCAGTTTCAACCTGTCTCCCCTGCCAGACTGGCCGCTATCCACATAGTTACACTGTCTTCCTGGGGGGCTCACTGAAAAACCAAGGCTCCATGTCACTAATTTCTATGTCATTGCCTATGGAAAGGGTCTGGCTGGATTTGCTCCCTCTGGTACTAACTCCAGAAAAGCCATCTTAAGCCCTAGTTTTCACCACTTAGGAGGGAGTCTTCAGTCTGGGGTTTTCCTTTTGATAGACAGGGATACACATTTCAGGTAAGAGCAAGAACAGTGAAGTTCAGAGAAGAGGCTCCTATATCCCAAAGAGCATACTGGAACTGTTTGGAGGGATGAGAACAGATGGAAGCAGCCAGACTGACAAAAACCAAGGTTCCTTCTTGGGTAACTGTGTAAAAGGATGGCATCATTAAGCAGATTATATTCAGGAAGTTAAGAGGGTTTCATTTCCCCATGTTAACCTAACAAATACTAGAACACAGTTACAATGTTTTGGATGTATTACCCAAATTTTATTTTGAAATTAGGCTCTATGAAAAGCAACTTTCCCTCTGAGAATTTGACTCTTTTTTATTTATTAGTAATTATGCTCAGGAGAGGCTAGAGATGACTCTGACACATGCGCCACCTTGTGCATCTGGCTTAAATGGGACCTGGAGAATCGAACCTGGGTCATTAGGCTTCAGAGGCAAGCACCTTAACTGTTAAGCCATCTCTCCAGCCCCCTCAAAAGATATTTTTAAAATATTTTTTATTTAAATATTTTATTAACTTATCTAATTTGAGAGAGAATGGGCAAACCAGGACCTCCAGCCACTGCACACAAACTCCAGATGCATGCTCCCTCTTATGCATCTGGCTTATGTGGGTCCTGGAGAGTCAAACTGGGATCCTTTGGCTTTGTAGGCCTTAACCACTAAGCCATCTCTCCAGCCCCACAAATAAATATTTGACAAAAGGACATAGATACCATTTGATTGGAGAATGGGTCTGTCTTCTACTACTCTGTTCTTTGGTCCAGTTTGGTTGTGGATAGAATCAGCTCCCCTCTAAATAATTGTAGGAGAAATGAAGGAAGGAAGAAATAGAAGGAAGAGATAAAGCTTTTAGAAGGAAGGAACATAAAGATATATAAAGTAATAATGTTCAGGAAATAGCTGACTACTAAAGATTTTTTAAAATTATTAATCACAAGGGCTGGAGAGATGAGTTAGTGGTTAAGGCGTTTGCCTGAAAAGCCTAAGGATCCAGGTTTGATTCTCCACATCCCACATAAGCCAGATGCACAAGTTGATGCATGCATCTGGAGTTCATCTGCAGTGGCTAGAGGCCCTGATGTGCCCATTCTCTCTCTGTCTCTAAAAAATAAATAAAATAAAAGGAAATCTTAAAAAAGTTATTAGTCACAGACTTATGCATTGAATAAAACATACATTTCCTTTACTTGAGCTCTGGGCATTATATATAAAAACATGGAGATGGAACTTAGAACCCAAGAGATGACTCAAAAATTCTCAAGATTTCCTTTCTTTCATTTTTTTTTAATTTTTGAAAGAGACAGGGAGAGAGAGCGAGAGAGCGAGAAAATGAATATGGGCGCACCAGGGCCTTTCAGCCACTGTGAATGAACTCCAGTCCTGTGTGCCCCTTGTGTGCAAATGCAACATTGAACACTTGCATCACTTTTTGCATCTGGCTACGTGGGACCTGGAGACTCAAACAAGCATTCTTAGGCTTCACAGGCAAGTGCCTTAACTGCTATACCATCTCTTCAGCCCTCAAGATTTTCTTTTTGTCTTATATGCCCCAGAGAGCAACCTGGAAAAGCCCCCTAAGATTATGAAAGAAAACTTACTGGGCTGGGGAGATGGCTCAGTGGATAAGCACTTGCTATAAAAGCTTGAGTTCAGACCCCCAAGGGTAGGCTTCTGTAATCCCAGTAAGGAATGGGAGGTGGAGACAGGAGATTTGTCTGGAAGCTCGTGGGCCAGAAGTCTGTCATCAAATGAAGTGGTGAAGAGACCCCGCACCTCAAAGAAAGGAAGAAGGCCAGAACTGACCTTGCCTCCACTCGTGCACTGAGGCATGCATGTGCCCAAATTCACCCCCCCAAAGGGGAAACCTTTAATTGATAATTGTGTTATTGCAATCAAACATCGCAGGAAAAAATGTGGCCCATTCCTACCCATGCTAGTGAAGGCCCAGTAGGAAGTGCAGACATTGTGAGACTTTTGAAGGAATCAAAGGCCATGAAAGGAGTTGGGATTTTCACATCTTCCGGCCCCTAATGTCAGCCTGTATCTCCACACCTTCACTCTGCCCCAGGAGAGTCATTCCAGAACTAAGGGAAGGAGATACTCTTACAAGACTCTCCTGAAGCAAATCCCAACAACCTGCAAAGACAGACCTAGGAAGTACATTCTGTGATCACACGAGCCACCGAGCAGACACTAAAGAGACAACAGGAAACTCTTTCAACACTTATATTCCACAGACAAGAAGGAAGTAATAAAGAACAGAAGTCAGTGAAATTGAAAACCAGAAAAAAAAAATCAATAAATGAAACAAAGAGCTCATTCTCTAATAGCTGTAATGTGAGGGACTGAATTCAGAATCACCTAGGAAGCCGGGTACTTGGGAGG
Source organism: Orientallactaga sibirica (assembly GCA_036365145.1). Lineage (NCBI taxonomy): Eukaryota > Metazoa > Chordata > Mammalia > Rodentia > Dipodidae > Orientallactaga > Orientallactaga sibirica. The sequence continues at coordinate 17,280,068 of JAEOAD010000040.1, forward strand.
CAGAGGTAGGAGGATTGCCATGAGTACAAGGCCACCGTGAGACTACATAGTAAATTCCAGGTCAGCCTGAGCTACAGTGAAACCCTACCACCAAAAGCCCCCCCCCCAAAGGGAAATGCCACTGGGTGTGGTGATGTATGCTTTTTATCCCAGCACTCGGGAGGCAGAGGTAGGAGGATTGCCATGAGTACAAGGCCACCGTGAGACTACATAGTAAATTCCAGGTCAGCCTGGGCTGGAGTGAAAACTCTACCTCAGAACACAAAAGCAGAAAAAACAAACAACAACAAAAACATGGCAAATGTGAACAGTGGTGACAAACCTGTAATCATATCACCCAGAAAGCTCAGGCATGGGAATCACAAGTTCAAGACCAGCCTAGCCTGTATATGAGATGTGAACAAAAGCAACAAAAAAAGGCAAACCGAGAGCAAGGTGTGGTGGCTCACCTGCAATCCCAGTACTCCAGAGGCTCAGGCAGTGGGACTGCTAAGACTTCTAAGCCAGCCTGGGCTCTAGAGAGGGACCCCCATCTCAAAAAAGAATGCCTCCCTCCACAGGTAAAAGTATAGATTCATTACTCAGGATGATAAAAAACATAAGAGAAAAATAAGGTAGTGATTTCTATAAAACTTCAAAGTGGCTACTTTAAAAAATTTATTTTATTTTATTTTATTTATTTTTGGAGAGAGATACAGAGATAGACAGACAGAGGGAGAGGGAGAGAGATAGATATGGGCGCACCAGCAGTCTCTCAGCTGCTGTGAATGAAATCCAGATGTGTTTGCCCCCTTATGGGCAAATGCAGCATTGCGCCCTTGCATCACTTTGCATCTGGCTAAACATGGGACCTGGAGATTGGGACCAGGTTCTTAGGCTTAGGAGGCAGGTGCCTTAAATGCTAAGCCATCTCTCCAACCCCAAAGTGTCTATTTTTGTACAGTGGATTTTGGCTTTGGATCCAGGAGGCATTCTTTAATTTAGCCTTATCAGGAGCTAAGATGATGATGATGATGATGATGATGATGATGATGATGATAATAATATAATAGGCAAGCAATCTACCACTAAGCTGCATCTCCAATCTTGTTTATTTTTTTGAGACTGGGTCTCATGATGTAGTTCAGGCTGGTCTTAAACTTGTTAAATAATCCTAGCTATCCTTGAATTTACAATTCTCCCTCTCCTGAGTGCAATTACAGGTATACTCCACTATACCAAATTTAAGCCAATATTGGAAATCCACCATACACTGTATCCATTCCTACTTGGTTCAGAGAAAATAGTAGTATTATCCTCAAGCCACAACAACAAAGCTGGATTAGAGAATAAACCAAATTCAACATAAGAGCACACATAAGCTTCTCCCTTCATTAAGTGAAGACAAGAAATGACACAGAAACTACAGTTCACAGCAGGGGAGTGTGGGTTGTCTTTGAGGTCAAGTTGCTTGGCAGGTTGGTTAGCTCAGACTCGAAAATTATGGAACCCCTTCAGGTACGTTTTCAAAATTTGATCAGAAGCTTATGAACACAACATTAAATCTTTTATCCTACCTTGATTCATACACATACATTTATAAACTTGACCCTTGTTCTTGTTCTTGCATGACCCTCTAGTAATCTCTCCCCAGTGTCTTATTTCTGGCTATGGTACCAAAAATACCTGAGTTAGAGGCCTGTGGTCAACTTCGGATACTGAGTACATAAGCATGCACCTGTTTCTATTTAACTCTTCCCTTCAGATTCTTTTGCCGAAAACTAATTCTTTACACTTAATCCACTAAATCACTACTAACCCAATATGTTTGCTAAAATATATATTACTTTTGTAAACATAGTCACCAAATCTCAAACTTCCCTCATGAATATCTCTAGTACTTTAAACCCCTTCCAAAGCTTTGTTTCGAAGCTCTGAGGAAACCCACATAGTCTGTAAAGGGAAATCTTTTCCTTGCTGCCTCCATTTGTCCTGTTGCATTTTCTCTGAGGCTACTGCTGGCTGCTAGCCCACCCAATATCACTGTTCTCTCTCAGCTTTGCTTTCTTCCACCTACTCAATCTCTCAGAACAAATATTGTATAGTCTTGTCACCCAATTTGTATATATTTCTTCAACACTCAGTTCTTACAAAAACTACCACTCCTTAGTAAATAAACTAAACACAGCAGTTAGTCACAACTTGTATTTTAGCTTGTCAGATTCAAAAGGGCTCGTTGCTTTCTACAGGTAAGTAAACCCCAAACCAACCCTTGAGGAAAAAACACTAGTATACAAAATACCTGACACTCAGTGCACTTTAAAGTACCCACCAGTCCAACATTAAAACAGTACCCTTTGATTTTACAATGGTAAGAAAAATGGCACATTATCATTTACTCCTTCCACAAGAACAATCCAATACATACCTCTGAGGAAAATGTGTTTCTTCTGGAATTATCCACACAACAGAGAATTAATCCACATTATTTTATCAGTAATTAAAAAAAAAACTCAAACACCCAGAAACGTGCCTTACAGACACCACTGACTTAAAATTCCAGATGGTGTAAGACTTGGCTACACCATTTGCTGAAATCTTAAACTCAGTAAGAGGCTGTAGTTACCTCTTTTTGTTGATGAAGTTTGAAGCAACTGTTTGGCTTTGAGGGAAGTACGAGGCAAATTTTTCAGCCTTTGCGAAGCTGTTGAAAAATAAGGAACTGTAATATTTGCCTGAAAGTACAAGATAAAGGCTGTAGTTTCTGCAAACTTGAATACTTTAATATAAACTTTAATGCTTAGCAAAGGACAGAAATCATGAGATTTCTACAAGCAGAAGAGTTTCAAGTGATGCTTAGTGCATAAAGTAGAAAGGGACTGTTTCTTATCAATGAAGAAACCTCAACTATGTCAATGGGCTTAAGTTCCAGGAGAAAACCAGCCACCAGCAAACATGCTGCAGACGCCAAGGCAATAAGCACAGAGATGAAAGTGAAGAACACAGCACAAAGGACAGGAAAACAAATGCGTGGCTCGCTCAGTGCAGACAAGCGCGTTTTGCCAAAGCAGTAATTGGTAGACAAGCTGTCCTAAAATAAAATGAGAATCTCAGACTCTGAAAGGAGAAGCCCAACGTGGTGGCACACACCTTTCCTCCCAGAACTTGGGAGGCAGAGGTAGGAGGATCATCATGAGTTCAAGGCCACCCTGGGCTAGAGTGAGACCCTACCTTGAAAAACCAAAACCAAAACCAAAACAAAAAACAAAACAAAAAAAAAAAAAGAAAGAGAGAGAGAGAAAAGGAGAAGAAAACTCAGAGCCAGGAAGTCTTCTGAGTCACAGTCTGGTAGCTTTAATCTTCAACATGACCTTGCTGTGGAATCCAACAAATTTATACCTCTGACTTTGGGCAGCACCACATATATCTGGTCTGTTTTCATATGCACATGTGTGTGTGTGTGTGTGTGTGTGTGTGTGTGTGTGTGTGTGTATGGGTTAAGGAGTTTCCATGAGTCAGGACATCTACCCTAAGCTTTCTCTCAAGCTTCTACTCCAGTGACTACACTGAAATTCTTGAGAGAGTGAAAGGAGGGCTAGTGACTCCAGGGCAGTTATTACACTGGCCTCAAACTTCCACCCAACACCACCCAGTGCAGCACCAAAATGCCATTCTACTGATCAGAAAATTAAAATTAAACTTCCAGGATTTATGTATAAAAATTAAAGCAAAAAGAACAATGAAAACAAGATTCTATCCCTACAAGTACCCAGGGCATGAGTAAACTAAGGTGAAAAAGAGATGTCTGGTGCATCACCACAGAGGAAAAGAGGAACAGCTACTCCACTCCAGCAAGGCTGAAAACCTGCACTGCTCACAGCTAACGACTCTTGTAAAAGGAATGTATCTGCCTTCCAGCTGCACAGAACACTAAGTCTTACTACAGCTAAATAATAGCCAATGCTGACCTAACTCAAGTATGGTCAGGCAGACTGAAAGAAAAGCAAGTTTATCCTGGGTTACCTGATACCTTTACACAGAATACAGGATGTCACTGTCACCAGATATTCTTTATTTATTCATGCTTTCAATCATTCATATTTTCAACCATTCACCCATTCTTCATTAGAGGTACTCTGTTTGGGTAAAATGAACTCAGTAGCCATCTAGATAGGCATAATTTTTATTCACATGAAACTAATATTTAGGAAAGGGGAGTCAGAAAATAAAGTAGCAAAAATGTGTAGCCTTCCAGATAGTGATGGCTGCTAAGGAGAAACGAAGCAGGAAAGGGGTCAGGACGTCAGAGATCACGGTTACAATATGCACAAGCAAGCCCAGAACTGCGTCCCTGAAGAGGGCCTCCCCCTCTGCACAGAGACCTGAAGGAAGGGGGTGGGACAGGATCAAGCAGTCCCTACAGAAAGCATCACAGATGGAAGAAAAAGCAATAAGAAAGAATGCTGGGACAGGGCATGCCTGGTGTGTGAAGGGCAGAAAGCGGAGGTTCAACTGTAAGAGTGCAAAAGGAAAGTGGGTGAATGTATGTTGGCAATCTACAGTATCAATTAGCCATTACTTTTTTTTAACAAGGGTATGCTATCATATACTATCTAAAATAAACTTTTTGGGAAAAATTCTACGTGAAATCCACAACTTGTAATGCCAGATTATCTTGCAAGTCATGACAACAGAATCTACAGACAAAAGACAACTGTCCACTAGAAATCGGAAGAACTGATAACACAGAATCAGACAGTGAATTCTAGATTTGTTGGATAAAGCTGACACAGTGACTGACTTTGAACTCTTTGAAATATGCTATTCCTGCCTCCACTTCTCAACTGCTGAGGTTATAGGGCTATGCTACTATACTCAGCTAAAACTCAATTACAAATTTTAATTAATTTTTGACTTTTCGAGGTAGTGTTTCACTCTAGCCCTGGCTGACATGAAACTCAGTCTGCAGTCCCAGGATAAATTGAACTCATGGTGATCCTCCTCCTACCTCTGCCTCCCAAGTGCTGTGGTTAAAGATGTGTGCCACCACACCCAGATCAAAAACAAACTTTTTTAAATGTCAAATTGGTACTGTTTTAAGTGAAACTTGCCAAATCTTATAAAAGTAGAATTTAATGCTATTTGGAAATATTCATAGTTTAAATTCTCCTTGAGTTCTCTCTGGATACTTACCTAATTGCAATTAGCAAGACCCCACTGTGAGAAGCACTCACTCACTGATGCTTCCATCCCTTAGAGCACTTTTCCTCCACAAGCTTCTATATTTCTGGAAAACATTTACCACCATCTTCCAAGCCAGTCTAGTACACCTTCCTTCCTTTAAGTTCTGCTTACTAATCTGTTCTTCCTAAAATCCATCTCTCACACTTCATCCCCACTGCCTCAATATCACATCCAGAACAGTGCCCTTAGGGACTTCCTATAATCAATCCTCTGTTCTATTCACAGACATCAAAGGGAGGGTGGAGAAAGGGCTGCCGACCCACCATGGGCAGGCAGGGGATGGCTGTACTGCATATAAGGAACACAGAAACCAATAAAAGTAGCTACTGCTGTATTCTATTATTATCCTACAGCAATAATAATAATAATAATAATAATCACCAGTAAAAAGTACTTATCTCTGAAAATTATAGTTCATTATTCTTGAGTTGTAATAGATGTAATTATGGCTAAATTCAAATAACATTATGTAACCTTTAAATGAGGATATTTTATAGTAAGATGAAGGTTAATTCAAAGAATTCCCTATAAATGTCTAGCTTCAGCTGTAAGTTTGTGTCATGAGTATGTTCATGGCAATCTGAAGTCCTTCACGCCTGCTGCAGCACAAACTGTGCCTCGTGTAGTGCACTATAAACAATGATGGTGCATTGCTTGCGAAGTCAATGATAGAGAATATGTGTTACCTTGCTTCTGTCATTATCTGTGATTCTCAGCTTGTGTTTAACTCATCAGACTTGAATCCTTCCTAAAACCAAGGCCTGGAAATTATGGAAATTCCTGGAATTACTATGAGATTTTATGAATCTCTGCCCAATTTATCCTTATGTTAAAAATTTTCCCTCTGTAGACTAGTTTCTTTCAAAATTATTATTATTTTTTTTTTTGGTTTTTCGAGGTAGGGTCTCACTTTAGCTCAGGCTGACCTGAAATTCACTATGTAGTCACAGGGTGGCCTCGAACTCAGGGAGATCCTCCTACCTCTGCCTCCCCAGTGCTGGGATTAAAGGCATGCACCACCACGCCCAGCTTTCAAAATTAATACTTAAAGACATGTTGTTCCAGCAAATATAAGTGAAGATAAATAAACCCATCTAGTTTTGACAAAGCCTGAATATTCAAAGAGGATCAACTTTGAAGAAATTATTATTTTTCAGAAGCTAAAGCTGTAATTCATTACTATGACAATCAATATGTAAAGTATTTTTTTCTTGTTCAGAAGACCAATATATGTGTTTTTGTTTTTTCAGGGCTGGGGATCATGAACCCAGGGCTTTCTGCATATTAGGCAAGTACTTTAGCAAGTGAGATACATTCCCAGGCCCATCAAGGTGACTGAAAAGTTTCATTTCTTACTTTATTTTTTATTGACATGATAAAAATACACATTTCACTAAAAATGTTTCACTGTTGAGATTTTTTCCTTGCCTTTATTACTCTAACACATTTCATTTTTATTTCTGAATAGTGGTCATATAAGGGGACTGTTAAAAAAATCTTCTCCAAGTACTAAATACTAAGTTAAGTGTAAGTGGCTGTGGATAAATAATTAGGTAAAATACTCCTGGCTCCCAACCTATGAAATTTTGTTTAAAACCTCTTACTGCTTACAAATTTTCATGCACTCATCCTTTGACTCTTTCACCTCCCACCTCCAATCTTCTCAGGATTACCTGTATCTTTTCACTTAAAAAGAGCAACCTGATTGATTATCCTTGACCATTACCTTAATTCAAAGTTTCATCTTGCTCTGTTTATCCAATTAATAGCTTTCTAAGTGACTCCAAGTCTCTATTCACTTTAGCTCGTTCTCTTGAAGTTTCTAAGAAGCAACTTTAAAAGCCCAGTGAGTCCTCATGCTTACAGGATGAAATTCAAACTCAGTACTATATTTAAAAGCCCTCACTGCCTGCTCCTTCTCTCTCCCCCCATCCTTTACCACTGCTCCCAGCTGCATGGGAAATGCAGTCGCACAAACCCACTAGCATCAGGCTGCCACTCGAGAGGCTTTCCGTGGCAGATCCCACAATTCTTCCTTCAACAATTCATATAAGTTCCCAAGTTGGTATCTTTCCTGACTCCTCTTCAAGCTACTGAGTTTAAGGAGTTCTAGCCTATCAGCAGCTGCTATTGGAAGGCATAGACTATCTTGTTCATAACTGTGTTCTTTGTGCTAGGAATGTAACATACATCCAGTAATTTCTACTGAATAATTAAGGAGAACAAAAGTCACTGACTATTGGACAAAATCAAGAAATCTAAATTTATACTGCTTATTGCAGGAAATAAAGTATATTTTCTTAGTCAAGGTCCTCTAAGACTCAGGTCCAAATAAGTGGCTCTTAAACTTTCATGTGCCTTCAAATCATATCAGATACTTCTAAAACTGAGGGGTCCTGGCTTTCCACCGGAGAAGTCCTCAATTAGAATGTCCACTGATAAAGGTTGCAAAGCACATTTATAAAATCTCCTGTGGCTAAGGTAATGTACCCATGTCCCTGTACTTAAACTAATGGCCCATCAACATTAGATTAGTTTTTCATACAGTTGTTGTATGGGATATGACTTGTTTTAATTCATGTTTCATAATTATGTAAAATCAAGTCTACCCTTTCAATGTTTTGATAGTAAGTGAAATCTAGAGGAATTCCTTCCTCATGGGCCTCAAGAGTATCTGGTTACAAAGAAGCTGACAGGACCCTTTCTTCAGTGAGAGGTCCAGCCTCCCATGCTGGTCAGTGCTAAGGCCTAATGTATCTGCTTTGTACACTTGCTCTTCCTTAGAAACCAAGATACAGAGAGGGCCTGGAAGTTTAAGTAGCTTGCCATGAATTTGTGGTGGGGAGCTAAGATAGAGTGATCATGCCTTTTCTCTGGGGAGTCCTGTGTAAAACATTAGTAAGAACTCTTACATTAGGCAAAATGTAAGCAAATGGATAAATATTGCTTGAGTTATTTTACTATTTTGTACTAATTCACAAGTTATTTACAGTTCAATCTGAAATCATGGCCCAACAGTCATGTGAGGATGTTTGTCAGGATGTTATTCAGGTGCACTTAGGTCAGCAGGATGCACAAAGCAGGAGTTTCCAGGAGTGAAGGAAGGAGTAGTTGGGTCTTGGTTAGGCCACTTTTCTAAGTACATTTTCTTGCATAATTCAAATAATTTATATAGATCTCTGCATTCTTTCTATAAAGATAAGAAATGTCTATTTGTGAAGCTCAAATGATAGAATAATGTGAAAGTACCTTAAGCCTCATAAAATACTAATAAAATTTTGGGGATTTTAAAAATTCATTAGATTGTGTCATATTTTTATGTAAACTAAACTTTCTGTTAAACTCACTTTCAAGTAATGTTAGAAAACAAATATTAGCCTTGCAAAACTATGGGTCTGACAAACACTTATTTTAACTCAAGAAACAGAAAATGACACATCCACACCCTCTGCAATGTCTGGTTTTCTTAACAAAGGCTTTTTAAGTTACTCCCATTTTCCAAATATAAAAGCTGAAAACTGGGAATAGCTATAAAGTTGAAAATACATTAGGACACCTGAAATACTTATATTTAAATGCCAGCATCCACAATAATGCAGCCATAGCAAATAAGCATATAAAAATAGTGATTGGCAAGGTAACAAGCAAAAGAAGTAGTGCCATAGAGAGAAATAAGCAACCTTGTAAAGTTAGCTTCATGCAGACCAGCAGGTAAGAACCAAAGCTTTATCATTTGTAGTTTTAAAAAAATTACTTAAAATTCGGCATCTATTACACCAATAACTAAAGACTAACAAAAATACAAAATACCAATTCATTGTATAAAATGCATAAAACTTGTCACTACTACATTTTAAAAACATATCATGAAAACTATACAATAATTAAAAGAAAAATAACACATTACATAAAATTTCAAAAACCAGGTAACATTTTGTGAACTTTAAGTAAAAATACCTTATAAACTTAACATTGTTTACCCTTGTTAATTCTAGATTTTCTACTTTTCAAATACATTTTTGCAGAGTAACTACTCTAAAATAAAAATTAGCAATACACTTTATTATGCTTACAATTATAAAAATGAACAAGTATCAAATGCTGAAATACAGTCTTATGAAACTGCACATATGTTTTCCACACAGCAGTAAATTAATAGTTGAACTATCATTCTGTTTTCCCTGTATATTTCCCTGTATATATAATTCTAAGAAAACAGCATATGACTATATAATGGCTAATCTTTTTATTTTATATTTATTTATTTATTTGAGACAGAGAGAGGGAAAGAGACAGGGAGAGTGAGAATGGGCACACCAGGGAGTCTAGCCACTGCAAACAAACTCCAGATGTGTGTGCCCCCTTGTGCATCTGGCTTATGTGGGACCTGGAGAATCGAACTGGGGTCCTTAGGCATGTGCCTTAACCGCTAAGCCAACTCTCCAGCCCCATAATGGCTATTCTTTAGAGAAGGCATGTAAATTACCTCAAACCTAAAATACATTCTTTCTATTAATATTTGTGAATAGAAATTTTATTTTAATCCTAGATTGCCAACCTTTTTTTTTTTTCTTTCTTTTTTTCAAGGTAGGGTCTCACTCTAGCCCAGGCTGACCTGGAATTCACTATGTAGTCTCAGGGTGGCCTTGAGTTCATGGCGATCCTCCCACCTCTGCCTCCTGAGTGCTGGGATTAAAGGCATGCACCACCATGCCCAGCCAACCTTTTCTATTTTTGTGAAAAACTATTTTTCATTGTCATAAAGCTTTGAGATGCTAGAAGAGTTCTGGTAATACACATCCAGGGAGATGTGAGGGAAGAGAGTTAAACAGAGGTGGTCTTAGCAAGAATGTAAGTGGATATAGAGGATTCAGATATGATAGGTTTAATCATCACACAGGACCTGTTTGGAGATTTATCATGTAAACTTTTGAAAACAATCCAGCTCTTACTAATTCAAACTAAATATACAAGTATCTTGTACATGCAAGTGTTGTTTCAAACTATCTGTGCACATGCTGTGAGAGCATGACTTGTCACATATCTCAGAACTGTCCCTCGGTCTCCTTTGTGATTTACAATGGGATTTCTCTCTCCCTCCCTCCCCACCCCCGTGTGTGTGTTGTGTGTGTGTGTGTGTGTGTATTTTGAAGTAGGGTTTCATTCTAGTCCAGGCTGACCTGAAACTCACAGTGATCCTCCTCCTACCTCTGCCTCCCAAGGGCTTAGAATTGGATTTCTTGTTGTATTAACATTGTGGGTTGTTTTTTTTTTTTTTTTTAAAGATTATGTATGTATTTCAGGGGAAACCTCCCAGAAACATGATATTGTCAAGTGTCAGATTAACTTACAGGTTTAAAGGCACAACAGCTGCAACTCTATTTCAGCAATAAGAGAATTCAAATTCTATCTTTAATTTCATTTAAATTGTCTTATGAATTTGTGTGGTCTATGCTAATTTCAACTACTAAAATGAGTATCATAATGGCACCTTTATATAGTCTATAATATTGATGCCTCATTAACTGGAATATGAGGTTTACATTTAAAGTTAGGACAAACATACTCTGGCATATTCCAGGAGAATGAGGTATATAAATCTCTAGTAATAACAATCCACAGTGTTTTAATTATAGTTTCAAACCATAGAAAGAGCAGCAATGATTTTTCTAGATGATTTTTACACATGGTATTAATCCATGAGTGTGACTATGGACTCTCTGCCTCAATCAACATGGGTTTGACACTAACCTGCCACTTATATATACATAAGTGTATCACAGAAAAGTCATCTATAAAATCATACAAATAATTCTAACAGCTCAATTTCACTGCTTAGATTAGATGCTCGTATCTGTCCCAGTTAATAAGTAATACATCTTTCAAACTGCTCTATTTTATTCTAAGCACTGTTTAGTGATATACGGAATGCATATCTATTCCTATACCCCCTACTTCTGGCTTAGTTTGGCCAACCTGACTTAGAAATTATTATTCATAATACCCATCTTTGCTTATGTTGTAAGTCTGTGTAATTCACAACTCTCAACCTTTCCTTTCCACCCAGTTATCACCAACTTAATTTTTTTTTTCTCGTTTTTCAAGGTAGGGTATCACTCTAGTTCAGGCTGACCTGAAATTAGTCTCAGAGTGGCCTCGAATTCATGGCGATCCTATCTCTGCCACTCAAGTGCTTGGATTAAAGCTGTGTGCCACTATGACTGGCTTCAACTTATTTTTTTTTTTAATGTAAAGTCCTGTATATGCTAGAATATATATATATAATTTTGTTTTTTTAGGGGGAAGTTTCAAGGTAGGGTTTCACTCTAGCCCAGGCTGACCTGGAATTCACTATGTAGTCTCAGGCTGGCCTCAAACTCATGGTGGTCCTCCTACCTCTGCATCCTGAGTGATGGGATTAAAGGCGTGCACCACCACACCCAGCTTTCTGCTAGAGTATTTTATTTTATTTTATTTTATTTTATTTTATTTTATTTATTTTATTTTATTTTATTTTATTTTATTTTATTTTATTTTATTTTATTTATTTATTTATTTATTTTTTTGAAGGCTGACCTTTAACATGTTTTTAATTATGGCGATCCTACCTCTGCCTCTTCTGGGATTAGGATCACCGGCTAGAGTATTTTATTTGTTGAAGATTTACATGTTTTTAATTATGCTAATACTTCTATAGGATCACTGTTGCTTTTACTAATGTTCTAGTAAAAAAGCTGCTTGGGATTTAAGTTTTAAGCCCCAGTTCTATTTCTCCTCTTAAGCCCTATCATTTTAAATTTGTAATTATGCAGAATTTAAAGCTATTAAGGAATGTTGTGCTATAGTAGAAATGCCTGTATTTATTTAACTTTTTGTCACAAAATAGAAGGTCAAACATTTATTATAAATAATGATTGAATTTAAAAAATACTTCCATACAAGAAGACCCATCACATTCCTGGGTTAGCATTCATCCAGTTACCAAAAATAAAATTTATCCTTGGCATACACAGAGGTTGATCAAAACTAGAAGTTTTGTATCAACAGATGCAGATATAAAGAGAGAATGTACAAGCCTTCAAAAATACAAAAACTGCATTTGGCAAAGCAGAAGACTAAAATTCATTATTTTGCTTAGGAGATGGTCTAAAATATGTAACAACAAACTTTTAAACCTATTTTTTTTTGTGTGTGTGGTTTTTGAGGTAGGATCTCACTTTGGCCCAGGCTGACCCAGGAATTCACTATGTAGTCTCAGGGTGGCCTTCAACTCAGCGATCCTCCTACTCCTGCCTCCCGAGTGACAGGATTAAAGGTGTGCGCCACCATGGACAGCTTAAACTTTTAAATGTTTCATTTTTTACTTCTGCAATACTGGGAACAAAATTCAGTGCCTCATGGGTGTTAGTAAAGTACTCTACCATATATTCTACATATTCTAAGAGAGATTAAGGAAATTGTTTACTCAGGAATATATATTTGGATAGTGTGCTGGCTAGTATTCTTCTATAAGCAAAAGTTAAACCTATCCTTTTTAAAACTAGATGACTTTAAAATTCTGCAGAAACCAGCATATCATGCAGGCATAAACATTAAGAATTGGGTATTTTATATAGATATTTTTTTATTTTTTTTTTTGGTTTTTCCAATGTAGGGTCTCACTCTAGCCCAAGCTGACCTGGAATTCACTCTGTAGTCTCAGGCTGGCCTTGAACTCACAGCGATCTTCCTACCTCTGCCTCCCAAGTGCTGGGATAAAAGGTGTGTGCCACCATGCCCAGCATAATTTTTTAAATTTTATTATAGTTTTACTATCTTGTAGCAATGACTTAATACAATTATCCAGCACAAAGTATCACTTTCAATTTTTGTTATTAAATAGCACCTGAGGATACACAATACTTACTGGCTGAAGCCTGAGGCTGCATGCGAGGTATTCCTCCATTTGGCACTTGAAAATTTGAATCACTTCTGCTGCTTTTCACCGAGTCAACTTGCGTCGTAGATGTTCGGGATAGATTTGGAAGACTGCGCCTTAGCTTTTCTACAACAAAATTGTTTGTTTGTTTGTTTCAAGGTAGGGTCTCTCTCTGCCCAGGCTGACCTTGATCTCACCCTGTAGTTCCAGGCTGGCCTTGGAACCTCATACCTCAGCCTCCTGAGTGCTGGAATTAAGGAATGTGCCACCACCCCTGGTCACAACAGAACTTTTTAGTTTAAGTTTATTTTTTCAGATTTTATTGATTTATTTTTTTCGAGGTAGGGTCTCACTCTGGCCCAGGCTGACCAGGAATTAACTATGTCGTCTCAGGGTGGCTTCGAATTCACAGCAATCCTCCTACTTCTGCCTCCCCAAATGTTGGGATTAAAGGCATGCACCACCACGCCTGGCTAAATATTTTATTTTTATTTTTTATTTATTTATTTATTTGAGAGAGAGAGAGAGAGTGAGAGAATGGGCATGCCAGGGCCCCCAGCCACTGCAAATGAACTCCCAGATGTGTGCGCCTCCTTGTATATCTGGCTAACATGGGTCCTGGGGAATCAAACCTGGTCCTTTGGCTTTGCAGGGAAACACCTTAACCACTAAGCCATCCCTCCAGCTGGACCTTTTTTTTTTTTTTTTTTTTTTTTTTTTTGAGGCAAGGTCTCATTCTACCCCAGGCTGACCTGGAATACTGGAATATGTAGTCTCAGGGTGGTCTCAAACTCACTGTGATCCTCCTACCTCTGCCACCTAAGTACTGGGATTAAAGGCATGTGCCACCATGCCCCTCTTACAACAGAATTTTAATTAAAAAAAAAAAAAAATCAAACCTGAGGGCTGAGGAGATGGCTCAGTGATTAAAGACATTTATTTGCAAAGCTTGCTGGACTGGGTTCAATTCCCCATCACTCATGTAAAGCTTAATCAAAAATTTGGCACAAAAATCTGATGTATGTTTGAAGGGGCAAGAAACCTTAGCATGTATGTGCATACATACAAGTGCGTGTGAATAAATAAACTTAAAAATATCAAACCTTAGCCGGGCGTGGTGGCACACGCCTTTAATCCCAGCACTCAGGAGGCAGAGGTAGGAGGATCGCCATGAGTTCAAGGCCACCCTGAGACTACATAGTGAATTCCAGGTCAGCCTGGGCTAGAACGAGACCCTACCTCGAAAAACAAAACAAAAAACAAAAATCATAAACTATCTATATATTCAAATCTAAATCTACACAAAGGCCGTTCTGTGGAAATCAAAACTAACACAAGGGCTAGAGAGATGGCTTAGTGGTTAAGGTACTTGCCTACAAAGCCAAAGGACCTTGGTTTGATTCCCCAAGACCCACGTAAGCCAGATATACGAGGTGGTGCATGCATATGGAGTTCGTTTGCAGTGACTGGAAGCCCTGGCACACCCATTCTCTCTCTGCCTCTTTCATCCTCTCAAATAAATAAATAAATAAATAAAAATAAAAAATAAATAATTTTTTGAAGTAACACAACTACATTAAGTTAAATTCATTTTCTCTTTATGTCTGCATTAGTAAAATGGTGAAATTAAGCTTTTATATTTATCTGAAATATAAAACTTTAGAGCCAGGCATAGTGGTGCATGCTTTTATTCCCAGCAGTCAGGAGAATCGCTGAGAGTTCGAGGCCACCCTGAAACTACATAGTGAATTCCAGGTCAGCCTGAGCTAGAGTGAGACCCTACCTCGGAAAACCAAAATAAATAAATAAATAAAACTTGGGGGGCAAACTGTCCTTTCACATTTAAATATGGACTTTTTTTCAGAAACATTTTAATTACAAAATCTGTTTTACTTTTTTCCTTTATTTTTGTACTGGAAATTTGCGAGCATGTACATAATGTATTTTGATCATAATCTTTCCATCACCTTCCTTTGGCCCCCTCTCCTTCCACTAAACACTTCCTCTGTCCCACTAGTCCCTTTTCTACTTTGACATGACTTTTCCCCTTACACCATCCATTACCTTCATTTTTTACATTGCTTGTCTGTAAGTCTGTGGGATGGCCTTGCAGTGAAAGGCGAGGTTGCTGTAAGCGGCTGATCATGGGCTGTGGGGACACTCTACTATACTCTATTCCCGAGCAGGAGCGAGCGTGGCGAGTTTCTGGGTGACTGCTTAGGGGATGGGCGAGGTGAGCTGCGTGGTGATGGTGAGAACCTGCTAACAGCAGGGTACACTGCATGATGCATGTTGTCATCGTCATCATCTAGACTCTGGGCATCAAGTTCCTGATCACTGAAAGTGCCCCGCCTTGTGGAATTGCAGGATGAGCCAGAACTGCGCCGAGAAGTGGTGGCTGCATATTCTTGCCGGAGACCTGGCAATAGTGAACGCGTTATTTATTTAATTGTATCTTTAAACATTTAAGTATTTTTAAAATGTAAAGGATTATCACTGAGAAATTCAATTAGGGTTTAAAGTACAAAGAAAACTTCCTTTCTTTTTAAAAAAATATATTTTATTTGTTTGAGAGAAAGAGGCAGAGAGAGAAAAAGAGAGAGAGAGAGAGAGAGAGAGAAATGGGCATGTCAGGGCCTCCGGGCACTGTAAATGAACTCCAGATACATGTGCCCCTTGTGCATCTGGCTTACATGGGTCTATTGCACAGACACCTTAATCACTGAGTCATCTCTCCAGTCTCACTCTAGCCCAGGCTGACCTGTAATTCACTCTGTAGTCTAAGGTAGCCTCAAACAGCAATCCTCCTTCCTCTGCCTCCCAAGTGCTGGGATTAAAAGTGTGTACCACCACACTGGCCTCAAATTTTAATTAAAGGAATAATGAGGGAAAATAATTACTATCCAACCAGTGAACAGAATATATGAGTAAGCTAGTAAGCTTCTAGGATTAAAATTCTAATGTAAAAAAACAGGATCTAGGTGATATTTTCAACCTTCTATCTAAAGCCAGGGGGCGAGAAGATGGCTCAATAGTTCAAAACACCTGCTTGCAAAGCCAGTCTGCCCAGGTTCAGTTCCTAAGTCATCCACATAAACTAGAGGCAAAGAAAAGGTACAAGCAGCAGGGCATGGTGGCACACAACTTTAATCCCAGCACTTGGGAGACAGAGATAGGAGGATCACCATGAGTTCAAGCCCACCATGAGAATACAGAGTGAATTCCAGGTCAACCTGGACTACAATAAAACCCTACCTCAAAACCCCCTCCCAACAACAAACAACAACAACAACAAAAGGTACAAGAATCTGGGGTTTGTTTGCAGGGCAAGAGCCCTGATATGCGTCCTTACCATCCATCCATCCATTAATGATGGAGCTGGGGAAATGGCTCAGCAGTTAAGGCACTTGCCTGTAAAGCCTAATGATCAGGGTTCAATTCCCCAATGCCCACGTAAGGTCATATGCACAAAAATGGCACATTCATCTGGAGTTCTTTTGCAGTAGGTAGAGGTCCTGGTATGCACTCTTTTCTCTCTCTGTGATTACAAATAAGTATTTAAAAACAGATGCAGCTGGGGAATGGCTTAGTGGTTAAGGCGTTTGCCTATGAAGCTTAAGGACCCTGGTTCGATTCCTTCAGTACCCGTAAGCCAGATGCACCGGGTGCATGCATCTGGAGTTCGTTTGCAGTGGCTAGAGGCTCTGGTGTGCCCATTTTCTCTTTCTCTCTATCTGCCTCTTCCTCTCTATTGCAAATAAATAAAAATAAAATATTTTTAAAAAAAAAAAAAAGATGCAGGCTGGAGAGATGGCTTAGTGGTTAAGGCACTTGCCTGTGAAACTTAAGAATGCATATTAGCATCTCTAGGTCCCACATGTGGCACAAGGGGGTGCACATATCCGGAGTTCGTTCACAGAGGCTGAAAGGCTCTGGCACACTCATTCTCTCACTTTCTGCCTCTTTCTCTCTCACACACAAAAATAAAGGCCGGGCATAGTGGCACATGCCTTTAATCTCAGCACCTGGGAGGCAGAGGTAGGACAGTTGTGAGTCTGAGGCCAGTCTGAGAATACATAGTGATTTCCAAGTCATCCTGGTAATAGTGAGCCCTACCTCAAAATAAAAAATTGAATGAAAATCTATAAACTGTTGCCTAATTTCAAGATTTCCTCTTGGATCTGAAGTCTAAATAAGATAGAACTATAAACTAGAAAGTATTTATATTCCTAAAATCGGTAATCCAGGGCTGGAGAGATGACTTAGTGGTTAAGGTCTTGCCTGTGAAGCCTACGGACCCAGGTTTGATTCCCCAGTACCCATGTAAGCCAGATGCACAAAGTGGTGCATGCATCTGGAGTTCATTTGCAATGGCTAGAGGCCCTGACACGCTCACTCTCTCATTGCTCTCTCTCTTGCTTTTTTTTTTTAGTTTTTCGAGGTTGGGTCTCACTCTAGCCCAGGCTGACCTGGAATTCACTGTGTAGTCTCAGGGTGGCCTTGAGCTCATAGCAATCTTCCTACCTCTACATCCCAAGTGCTGGGATTAAAGGCATGTACCACCACACACCTGGCCTCTCTCTTAAATAAAAAAATAAAAACAGTAATCCAATTTAAGATTTTTATTTGCAAGCAGAGAAAGAAAGAAGAGTGAGATAGAGAGCATGCACAAGTGTGACAGTGAAGAAGCACATTCCAGGGCCTCCAAGTGCATGTACCACTTTGTGTATTTGGCTTTAGGTGGGTATTGGGGAATCAAACCCAGGTCATTTGGTTTTGTAGGAAAGCACCTTAACCACTGAGTCATTTCTCTAGCTCTGAGGGGGGGTTCGAGACTGGTCTCACTCCAGCCCAGGCTGACCTGGAATTCACCTTTGCCTCCTGAGTTCTGGGATTAAAGGCATGCACCACCATGCCCAGCTCTAATCCTATGTGCAATGAAAGGAATACTGAGGGAAATAATTACAACCATGACCAGAATATATGAGTAAGCTAGTAAAGTTTTGGATTAAAATTCTAATGTAGCCATGGTGGTGTACACCTTTAATCCCAGCACTGGGGAGGCAGAGGTAGGAGGATCACTGAGTTCAAGGCCAATCTGAGAGTGCATAGGGAGTTCAAGGTCAGCATGGGCTACAGCAAGATTCTACCCTGAAAAACAAAACAAAAATCATAAACTATCTATATATTCAAATCTAAATCTACACAAAGGCCGTTCTGTGGAAATCAAAACTAACACAAGGGCTAGAGAGATGGCTTAGTGGTTAAGGTACTTGCCTACAAAGCCAAAGGACCTTGGTTTGATTCCCCAAGACCCACGTAAGCCAGATATACGAGGTGGTGCATGCATATGGAGTTCGTTTGCAGTGACTGGAAGCCCTGGCACACCCATTCTCTCTCTGCCTCTTTCATCCTCTCAAATAAATAAATAAATAAATAAAAATAAAAAATAAATAATTTTTTGAAGTAACACAACTACATTAAGTTAAATTCATTTTCTCTTTATGTCTGCATTAGTAAAATGGTGAAATTAAGCTTTTTATATTTATCTGAAATATAAAACTTTAGAGCCAGGCATAGTGGTGCATGCTTTTATTCCCAGCAGTCAGGAGAATCGCTGAGAGTTCGAGGCCACCCTGAAACTACATAGTGAATTCCAGGTCAGCCTGAGCTAGAGTGAGACCCTACCTCGGAAAACCAAAATAAATAAATAAATAAAACTTGGGGGGCAAACTGTCCTTTCACATTTAAATATGGACTTTTTTTCAGAAACATTTTAATTACAAAATCTGTTTTACTTTTTTCCTTTATTTTTGTACTGGAAATTTGCGAGCATGTACATAATGTATTTTGATCATAATCTTTCCATCACCTTCCTTTGGCCCCCTCTCCTTCCACTAAACACTTCCTCTGTCCCACTAGTCCCTTTTCTACTTTGACATGACTTTTCCCCTTACACCATCCATTACCTTCATTTTTTACATTGCTTGTCTGTAAGTCTGTGGGATGGCCTTGCAGTGAAAGGCGAGGTTGCTGTAAGCGGCTGATCATGGGCTGTGGGGACACTCTACTATACTCTATTCCCCGAGCAGGAGAGCGAGAGCGTGGCGAGTTTCTGGGTGACTGCTTAGGGGATGGGCGAGGTGAGCTGCGTGGTGATGGTGAGAACCTGCTAACAGCAGGGTACACTGCATGATGCATGTTGTCATCGTCATCATCTAGACTCTGGGCATCAAGTTCCTGATCACTGAAAGTGCCCCGCCTTGTGGAATTGCAGGATGAGCCAGAACTGCGCCGAGAAGTGGTGGCTGCATATTCTTGCCGGAGACCTGGCAATAGTGAACGCGTTATTTATTTAATTGTATCTTTAAACATTTAAGTATTTTTAAAATGTAAAGGATTATCACTGAGAAATTCAATTAGGGTTTAAAGTACAAAGAAAACTTCCTTTCTTTTTAAAAAAATATATTTTATTTGTTTGAGAGAAAGAGGCAGAGAGAGAAAAAGAGAGAGAGAGAGAGAGAGAGAGAAATGGGCATGTCAGGGCCTCCGGGCACTGTAAATGAACTCCAGATACATGTGCCCCTTGTGCATCTGGCTTACATGGGTCTATTGCACAGACACCTTAATCACTGAGTCATCTCTCCAGTCTCACTCTAGCCCAGGCTGACCTGTAATTCACTCTGTAGTCTAAGGTAGCCTCAAACAGCAATCCTCCTTCCTCTGCCTCCCAAGTGCTGGGATTAAAAGTGTGTACCACCACACTGGCCTCAAATTTTAATTAAAGGAATAATGAGGGAAAATAATTACTATCCAACCAGTGAACAGAATATATGAGTAAGCTAGTAAGCTTCTAGGATTAAAATTCTAATGTAAAAAAACAGGATCTAGGTGATATTTTCAACCTTCTATCTAAAGCCAGGGGGCTAGAAGATGGCTCAATAGTTCAAAACACCTGCTTGCAAAGCCAGTCTGCCCAGGTTCAGTTCCTAAGTCATCCACATAAACTAGAGGCAAAGAAAAGGTACAAGCAGCAGGGCATGGTGGCACACAACTTTAATCCCAGCACTTGGGAGACAGAGATAGGAGGATCACCATGAGTTCAAGCCCACCATGAGAATACAGAGTGAAT
The DNA here is from genome assembly GCA_036365145.1 of Orientallactaga sibirica. Taxonomy (NCBI): domain Eukaryota; kingdom Metazoa; phylum Chordata; class Mammalia; order Rodentia; family Dipodidae; genus Orientallactaga; species Orientallactaga sibirica. The sequence goes on from JAEOAD010000040.1 coordinate 17,300,341, forward strand.
TCCAGGTCAACCTGGACTACAATAAAACCCTACCTCAAAACCACCCCTCCCAAACAACAACAACAACAACAACAACAAAAAGGTACAAGAATCTGGGGTTTGTTTGCAGGGCAAGAGCCCTGATATGCGTCCTTACCATCCATCCATCCATCCATTAATGATGGAGCTGGGGAAATGGCTCAGCAGTTAAGGCACTTGCCTGTAAAGCCTAATGATCAGGGTTCAATTCCCCAATGCCCACGTAAGGTCATATGCACAAAAATGGCACATTCATCTGGAGTTCTTTTGCAGTAGCTAGAGGTCCTGGTATGCACTCTTTCTCTCTCTCTGTGATTACAAATAAGTATTTAAAAACAGATGCAGCTGGGGAATGGCTTAGTGGTTAAGGCGTTTGCCTATGAAGCTTAAGGACCCTGGTTCGATTCCTCAGTACCCACGTAAGCCAGATGCACCGGGGTGCATGCATCTGGAGTTCGTTTGCAGTGGCTAGAGGCTCTGGTGTGCCCATTTTCTCTTTCTCTCTATCTGCCTCTTCCTCTCTATTGCAAATAAATAAAAATAAAATATTTTAAATTTAAAAAAAAAAGATGCAGGCTGGAGAGATGGCTTAGTGGTTAAGGCACTTGCCTGTGAAACTTAAGAATGCATATTAGCATCTCTAGGTCCCACATGTGGCACAAGGGGGTGCACATATCCGGAGTTCGTTCACAGAGGCTGAAAGGCTCTGGCACACTCATTCTCTCACTTTCTGCCTCTTTCTCTCTCACACACACAAAAATAAAGGCCGGGCATAGTGGCACATGCCTTTAATCTCAGCACCTGGGAGGCAGAGGTAGGACAGTTGTGAGTCTGAGGCCAGTCTGAGAATACATAGTGATTTCCAAGTCATCCTGGTAATAGTGAGCCCTACCTCAAAATAAAAAATTGAATGAAAATCTATAAACTGTTGCCTAATTTCAAGATTTCCTCTTGGATCTGAAGTCTAAATAAGATAGAACTATAAACTAGAAAGTATTTATATTCCTAAAATCGGTAATCCAGGGCTGGAGAGATGACTTAGTGGTTAAGGTCTTGCCTGTGAAGCCTACGGACCCAGGTTTGATTCCCCAGTACCCATGTAAGCCAGATGCACAAAGTGGTGCATGCATCTGGAGTTCATTTGCAATGGCTAGAGGCCCTGACACGCTCACTCTCTCATTGCTCTCTCTCTGCTTTTTTTTTTTTTAGTTTTTCGAGGTTGGGTCTCACTCTAGCCCAGGCTGACCTGGAATTCACTGTGTAGTCTCAGGGTGGCCTCACTTGAGCTCATAGCAATCTTCCTACCTCTACATCCCAAGTGCTGGGATTAAAGGCATGTACCACCACACACCTGGCCTCTCTCTTAAATAAAAAAATAAAAACAGTAATCCAATTTAAGATTTTTATTTGCAAGCAGAGAAAGAAAGAAGAGTGAGATAGAGAGCATGCACAAGTGTGACAGTGAAGAAGCACATTCCAGGGCCTCCAAGTGCATGTACCACTTTGTGTATTTGGCTTTAGGTGGGTATTGGGGAATCAAACCCAGGTCATTTGGTTTTGTAGGAAAGCACCTTAACCACTGAGTCATTTCTCTAGCTCTGAGGGGGGGTTCGAGACTGGTCTCACTCCAGCCCAGGCTGACCTGGAATTCACCTTTGCCTCCTGAGTTCTGGGATTAAAGGCATGCACCACCATGCCCAGCTCTAATCCTATGTGCAATGAAAGGAATACTGAGGGAAAATAATTACAACCATGACCAGAATATATGAGTAAGCTAGTAAAGTTTTTGGATTAAAATTCTAATGTAGCCATGGTGGTGTACACCTTTAATCCCAGCACTGGGGAGGCAGAGGTAGGAGGATCACTGAGTTCAAGGCCAATCTGAGAGTGCATAGGGAGTTCAAGGTCAGCATGGGCTACAGCAAGATTCTACCCTGAAAAACAAAAACAAACTAACAACAACAACAAAAAAAAAAAAAAAAAAAAAAAAAAAGAGAGAGAGAGAAAATGCTAATGTAAAAAAAACAGGATCTATATATGATATTTTCAACAATTTCTGATAGCTACTGGCATCTAGTAAAAAAGAATATTATAGAAAAGTATTCAAACCTGTGAACCATATATTTATACACAGAAACTACTATCAACAGGTTAATAAATTCTCCAAACTAGTAGATTATTATCACTCAGGGTATCTTTAAAACTACAAATTCCAGTGGATGGTGCATTTACCTATGTATACGGCAGATCCTCATTTACCACAAAATATCCCCCAAATTCCACAAATTCCTGGGATCACTTGGCCTTTCACACGTTTGAGAACCACAGTGATAGCTGAGGGTCACTTGCTATCTGCTTACAGCAGCACAGTGCTCACATCAAAAAACACTGTCTTAGGCAAAAATAGCAGAGTCCAAGGCGGCCTCTCCACTAACAAGGGGAAAGTCTTACTCAAGCCACAATCACCATAGGATTGTGCATTTCTAACTGTATTTTTTGTTTGTTTGTTTGTTTTGGTTGACCTGGAATTAACTATGTACTCTCAGGGTGGCCTCGAACTCTCGGCGATCCTCCTACCTCTGCCTCCCGAGTGCTGGTCTAACTATATTTTTTAAAAATAAATTTTATGCTGGGCGTGGTGGCACACGCCTTTAATCCCAGCACTCGGGAGGCAGTGGAAGCAGGATAGCCATGAGTTCGAGGCCATCCTGAGACTACACAGTGAATTCCAGGTCAGCCTGGACTAGAGTGAAACCCTACCTCAAAAAACCAAAATAAATAAATAAATAAAAATAAATAAATAAATAAATTTTATTATTTATTTGTTTGAGAGAGAAAGAGGCGGGGATGGGGAGAGAATGGGCATGCCAGGGCCTCCAGCCACTGCAAGGGAACTCCAGAGGTATACCCGCATGTGGCTTACGTGGGTCCTGGAGAATCGAACCAGGATCCTCTGGCTTTGCAGGCAAACGATTTAACAGCTAAGCAATCTCTCTCCAGCCCTGAATTTCTAATTGTAAAAACATGAGTTTGACTAGTCCAAGTTTGTAATTTTGCATTTTTTATTGTTAGAAAAGTGCCAGAAGAACCATGCTGAAAAAATAAAATTACCTCTTTAAGAAAAGGAGCCAGAAGAGGTGGTGCATGCCTTTAATCCCAGTACTCGGGAGGCAGAGGTAGAAGGATCGCATGAGTGTGAGGCTACCCTGAGACTACAGAGAGAATTCCAGGTTAGCCTGGGCTAGAGTGAGACCCTACCTTGAAAAACCAAAAAAAGGGCCGGGTGTGCCATCATCTTCTAATTCAGTAGGAATGGCTTAGAAAGGGTTACTGAAAGTATAATGAGGCTAAAATGTCTATTACCTCTTGTCAAAACACAGTATAAAAGCTATATTAAAGCAGGACATGGTGACGCATGCCTTTAATCCCAGCACTCGGGAGGCAGAGGTACGAGGATCACTGTGAGTTCAAGGCTACCCCAAGACTACATAGGGAATTCCAGGTCAGCCTGGGCCAGAGTGAGACCCTACCTCGAGGAAAAAAAAAAAAAAAAAAAAAAAGAAAGAAAGAAAGAAAGAAAGAAAGAAAGAAAGAAAACACAGTAAAAACAGCTGACTGAATTTTCCAAAAATTATCAGATCCTCAGAGTTAGAGTTCAAAAAAATGAGTGGCTGGGCATGGTGGCGTACACCTTCAATCCCAGTACTCGGGAGACAGAAGTAGGAGGATCATCGTGAGTTCAAGGCCACCCTGAGACTACACAGTGAATTCTAGGTCAGCCTGGCTAGAGTGAGACTCTACCCCACCCCCCCCAAAAAAAAACAGAAAAAAGAAAAAAGGAAGGGAGGGAGGGAGGGAGGGAGGGAGGGAGGGAGGGGAGAAAAAGAAACGAGTAAGGTACATAATTAGGCAGTATTCAGTCATTCTTGCCATTTCTTTCACATCCATGAATGCCTGCCTCTAAATGACAACACCGCTTCATCAGTGAGGACCTAAAAGTTGTAGAGGGTGTTCTGTCTTAGCTTTAGGGCTAAGGAGAGACAGAGCAGACATGAAGTTTCTCCCCATCTTCCTAGGGAGGACAGCTTTAAAGGTCAATGAACCAGCAGAGGTAGGAATATTTTGCACTTCCTTAAAAGTTACACCTTGATAAACCTCATATAACACACTGAAGAAGAAGAAGAAAAAAAAAGACATAAGGGCAACCAAAAGCTATTTGAAACAAAGGTGAGCACTGCTACACTACCCAGCCACTCAGGACTCTGACATGTGGATCCATCGCGAAGGTTAGTAGATTGCATCTTACTGGCAAAAATCCCACTGCCATCATGATACTCCATTCAAGGGCTGCCAGGAGACCCAGCAACCTTTGCACTTCGGGCTGTCGACACAATTCAGGATGACAAAGGCCCCACTTTTCAGTGGACCCTCAGAGGTGTGTGTGTGACTTTTAGAGCGCTAGAGACTATACTGCAAAGCCCCATCAGGCGTTTCATTTAATTTAATGTCACAATTCTAGTTTTTTCAAAAAATCTTTCATTTCTGCATTCTCAGAGTGGTGATATTTGTCACCAAGATGGCAAAAACTGGTTCTTTGGGTGTGAAAAGACTTAAATGCCATAATACTTTGCGGCCTTCATAGTAAGTAGATATAGAATGTAACTATGTCAGTACAATTTCACGCAGGTGGAGGTAGATAAAACAAAAAAAGGCTCCCTAGAGGACAATTAAAAATGATGGGAAACTGGTTTGTTCTAAACAATACAGAGTGTAATGGAGCAATAATGACACTAGTGAGCATCCACACAAAGCAAATCGCTACAAGCACCCTCACACGAGCTGACCACAATGTGCAGTTCTCTGTCTTCCATACAGCAATACTGCCCTATGCAAAATACTATGAAAACAAGTCAATGAACCAAAAAGTACTATGAAATCTGTTTCAACATTTTCACTTTTACTACATTACTATTTTCACATTTAAAATTCAGTTAATATTTACAAGAAAGTTATGCAGTAGCAAAAAATCACAACTTTTGACAACTGAAATACTTACTTTCTTCCTGCATCCGGGCTAGAATCTGCACGTCAGTTACATCATTTAGCTTGTAATTAGATCCGATTGAATCTTCATCTAATTCTGAAGCACTTAGCTCACTATCTATAGAGGATTGAGGACTGAGTGGGGGATTTCTATCTGATGAATTTTTGAAGTTACCTTAAAAAGAGGGGAGAAAAAAATCACACCTTGGTAAGGAAAAAACAAGGTAAACATCTGTTGCAATTAGCTAGACATCACATCCTTTGATTCCGTTATTACTCAGCTATTTCTCTTTGCAGAAGTCCCAAACACTGAAAATAGAAACTGTCTGACTCCTTTATATACTGTGTCCATAAATACTGAATGTCTGAAGTATGACTCACCTCACCTCTTAGAAAGCAATTCATCTTTCAACACAGTACCTGTAAAGTAGTCAACATTCAGGAACTATGTTAGAAGATTTCACCTTTTCACATGACAGTAAAACTGTTCTGCAGGTAGATGAGTTTACGATGCACGGTTTTCTCTCCAAGTGCACAGTCATTAATGTATGCCACGATTTTCATTAAAGAAAAGCATATATTCTTACCAACAAAACTAACTTGAGAAAAGTAGATTTAACATTTAAAACAAACCAAGGCCGGGCATGGTGGCACACGCCTTTAATCCCAGCACTTGGGAGGCAGAGGTAGGAGGATCACCATGAGTTTGTAGCCAGCCTAAGAATAGATACTGAATTCCAGGTCCGCCTGGACTAGAGTGAACCCTACCTCCAAAAACCAAAAAACAAAATAATAATTAAAAACAAACCAAAAAGAAGAGCATGGTGCTCGTTTTTCTTACATGACGTCATGTTTACTAAAAATTCCTTTGCCAAGTTATTAACGGGGATCCAAGATGTTCTGATGTTTCATAGTGAAGCCGCAAAAAAAGAAAACTGGATTTTGTATAAAAAAAAATACTTTATCTTTCTAAACTAAAAGGAGGACAGAGGAGAAAAGAATACACTGATGCTGAAATCATCTAGCATGGTTCTAAGGAAATGCTTTGTCATAGTTTCTGTTGAAGAAAAATAAAGCCCAAGCACTCCCACTATTTACAACACAGCTTTATTTGAAACACTTGTTTGCCTGAATTTTTTTGTTTCTTTTTTGTTAGCTTGAAACAGTTTCACATTCTAGTGCAGGCTGGCCTTGAACTCATTATGTAGCCAAGGCTGACCTCAAACTTGTCTCCCAAGTGCTGGAATTACAAGCATGTGCTACCTGCCCGGCTACTTTTCCAGAATTCTTCATCATAAAAGTTAGCTCCAACATGAAGGCACACAAAGAGAGTAGGAAGAATACAAACATTTCAAATGTATACCATCAATGTAAGAGCACAGTGTACATGATAGGAAAAGTACTACAAGGTTAGGCTCAAATAATACCTGAATTAAATGATTTACTCTATACTTTAATGTGAGGGGCCGAGGAGATGGTCCAGTTAGTTTGGGTACCTAGCACTCACATAACTGCCTAGCAGTCAAGAGGCAGAGACCTGGGATGCTTGGTCAGGCTGGCTAGCTAGACTAGCTGAATCAGCAGCAAACTCTGAGTTCAAGAGAGAGACCAAGTAAGGTGGACAGAAAACAGCTGACATCAGCCTCTGGCCTCCACATGCAACCACATGTGTATACAACTTAAGTGAGCCCACACATGCAAACATATATACACACAAACATGTACATCACACACATGAAAAAACAAAACCTGCCAGGCGTGGTGGTGCACATCCTTAATCCCAGCACTTGGAAGACAGAGGTAGGAAGATAGCCATGAGTTCAAGGCCTCCCTGACATTACATAGTGAATTTCATGTCAGCCTGGGCCAGAGTGAGACCCTACCTTGAAACCCCCCCAAAAACCAAAACCAAAAAACCCCCACCTTTTAAATATGAAATGGGTAGCAGAGCCAATAAAGCACTAAGAATAGGGAGTGCCCAGGCTATCAATTTGAGGTGGTTACCAATACTATACTTTTTAAGGAAGTCATAGTAATGAGTTCTAACAGGGTAGCAGCAACTACATGAGTTATAAAGAGCAAGGCCCTCAGGAACAGTGTCAGTCACAAACCCAGAGCAGAACACACTTCCCAGTCCACGACAATCTGTTCCTCCATGTCAGTCATTGTATCTGTGCCTCTCAGCACGTGAGTATCTAACCTTGCACATCGCATGACTGCAGTCACACAGCTTAGGAAAACTCTTAGAAAGAATCACCTTCGTACCTTTCACAATCCAACAGGCTGATTTAAGGAATCAAGCGTGTAGTCCTGTTCAACTAAACTAGATTTTAAAAGCTTCTCACTTAGAAAAATAGGTTTGGGCTGGAGAGATGGCTTAGTGGTTAAGGTGCTTGCCTGCAAAGCCAAAGGACCCAGGTTCAATTGCCCAGGACCCACGTAAACCAGATACACAAGGGGGTGCATATATCTGGGGTTCTTTTGCAGTGGCTGGTGGTCCTGCAGCACCATTCTCTCTCTCTCAGATAAATAAAAATAAGCTATTTTAAAAACAACAACAACAACAACAACAACAAAAAAAACAGGTTTAAGCCAGGTGTGGTGGTACATGCCTTTAATTCTAGCACTCGGGAGGTAGAGGTAGGAAGATCACTATGAGTTCAAGGCCAACCTGGAAGCCTGGGCTAGAGCAAGACTCTACTTTGAAAAACCAAAACAAAACAGCACTATGAAGACTGTATGGAATAGCATACTGACCTAATATTGCACCCTTATGGCCAGAACAGCATCAGTACAAAGTAGCACCACAATGAGATTTTTCTCTGGCTGGTTGGTTCAAAGTTTCATAAATAAAATAAGCCTAAACTATTAATGAATAAGCTATTTCCAGAGGTAGGGTCATGAAAAGCATGCCTTACCTGAATTTCCAGGAAGTATAAGCTGTTTGACTATAGGAGGTCTCACTGGTGTTGAGGATGGAGAGTTGAATCCACTGCTGTAAGGGCTACTGGCATTTGGGCTGTAAGGACTTGTGTAACTCACAGAGTTGAAAGGATTATTGTATAAGTTCTGCCTCTTGAGAGCTGTATTGAGAAAGGAGAACCAAACTTAGTAACAGAAAGTTATTTCCATTAAAGCTACATTAAGTCAATACCTATTTCAGTTTAAAGAAACACAGTTTAGGGCTGGAGAGATGGCTTAGTGGTTAAGGGGCCTGCCTCCTAAGCCTAAGAATGCTGGTTCCAATCTCCAGGTCCCACGTTTAGCCAGATGCAAAGTGACACAAGGGCGCAATGCTGCACTTGACCACAAGGGGACGCACACATCTGGATTCTGTTTGCAGCAGCTGAGAGGCTGCTCGCGCACCCATCTCTATTTGTCTTCCTCTTCCTCTCCCTCCCTCCCCCACCCCCCGTGTCTCTCTCAAAAAAAAAAAAAAAAAAAAAAAAGAAAAGAAACATGGTTTAGTGGAAAGACTACATTAATAATACCAACAAAATATTTCTATTATTATTATTATTATATTATTATTATTTTGGTCTTCTTGAGATAGGGTCTCATTCTAGCCCAGGCCAACCTGAGACTCTGTAGTTCCAGACTGGCCTCAAATTCACAGAAATCATATCTCTGCCTCTCAGGTGATGAGATTAAAGGCATGCACTACCACACCCGGCTTTGCTTCTATTATCTTAAACTGTATTAAGCAATTAAAATAGTACTCATATGAAACTAAACAATATATGAAGTCTATCTCTTTAAGAACTGATCATTAGCTGGGCATGGTGGCACACTCCTTTAATCCCAGCACTCAGGAGGCAGAGGTAGGAGGATTGCCGCGAATTCAAGGCCAACCTGAGACTATACAGTTAAGTCCAGGTCAGCCTGGCTGAGTGAGACCCTACCTCGAAAAACCAAAACCAAACAAACAAAAAAATTTGATCATTAAATTAATTCACTTGCATCTTACTGTAAAATTTATTCTTTAATAACTTTTTTTTTTTTTTTTTTTTTTTGGTTTTTCGAGGTAGGGTCTCACTCTAGCTCAGGCTGACCTGGAATTCACTATGTAGTCTCAGGGTGGCCTTGAACTCATGGCAATCCTCCTACCTCTGCCTCCCAAGTGCTGGGATTAAAGGCGTGCGCCACCACGCCCGGCTTCTTTAATAACTTTAATAACGATTATATCAATGAGTCACCTTTAAAAAGAATGCAAAAATATATTTGTGTCTTATTCTTTGTGTAATAAATATATTGAAAAAAAACCTAAGAAATAAGCCGGGCATGGTGGCACACATCTTTAATCTCAGTACTCGGGAGGCAGAGGTAGGAGAATCACCATGAGTTCGAGGCCACCGTGAGACTACATAGCGATTTCCAGGTCAGCCTGAGACCCTACCTCAGAAAAAAAAAAAAAAAAAAAAAAAAAGAAAGAAAGAAAGAAAGAAAGAAAGAAAGAAAGAAAGAACCCTATGAAATAATAAATCTCAACATAAGCATTTTCAATGTTTGGATTTAAAAAAATATTTTAATTTACTTATTACACAATGGTGGGGGGGAGAGAGAATGGGTTATGTTCCAGGGCCTCCAGCCACTGCAAATGAACTCCAGATGCATGCATCACCTTGTGCATCTGGCTTATGTAGGTATTGGGGAATTAACCCTGGGTCCTTAGGCTTCACAGGCAAGCACCTTAACCACTAAGCCATCTCTCCAGCCCCAATGCTTGGAATTTTGAAAAACAAAGCAGTAGTAGTGGCTATTTAAGTCATGTTAAGGTCAAAACATGGAGAAATTTCCTTTTATATATATATGCATATGCACAAAGCTCCCCCCACTGAAATATTTAGGTCTAAAAACTGCCCTATGTATACAAAATTACATAAATAGTACAATAGTTAGACTAAGAATGTAAAAAGAAATTATGTATAAGAAAACTCAATCCTGAAACTAGTATTTCTTTCTTTCATTATATTTCAATAGCCACATCTTATTCAATATTTGCAACAAGCCGGGCACCTATAATCCAGTACAAAGCCCGCTGAGAGTAAGGCAGAGGATTGCTGACCTGGTCTTCAGTGAGACCCTGCCTCAAAAAACAAAACAAAACAACAACAAAAACAAGGGCTGGAGAGATGGCTGGAGAGTGGTTAAGGCACTTCCCTATAAAGCCAAAGGATCCAGATTTGATTCCCCAGGACCCACATAAGCCAGATGCACAAGGTGATGCATGCGTCCAGTTTGTTTGCAGTGGCTGCAGGCCCTAGCATGCCCATTCTCTCTCTCTGCCTCTCTCTTAAATAAATAAAAAAATATATATTTTAAAATAATAAAATACAATATAACCATAAAGCTGTAAAGGGCTATAGGGAGGAAAAGTTAAGGGCATTTAATGATAACTGAGGCACTGGCGCAGCCCTGAGAGAAAGAGCAGTGATTCCACAGACTACTAAAAGTAGGGAAAGAGACATCTCTCCTCCCCCCTCCCATTCTTCAGCCACCCGGAACCTTTGCATGTGCTGTGTGTTCTCTCTGGAATGCCCAAGTCTTCCATACTTTTTCCTTCCCCCCTTAGCAGACATGAACTTTTTGGTTTTGTGTTTTGAGGACTCAGGTCACTATCACTTCCTGAGAGAACAATGTCTACTTCTTTGTGTGTGCACACATCTTGTGCACACACAGGGAGAGATGAGAGGAGAAATGGATGATCCCCATGGCTCTTCCACGTGGTTGCCTTAAGGTGGAGTCTCTCCATGAACCTGAAGCTGTCATGTCTTCAGTCGACTGCCTAACCAGTGAGCCTTAGAGATTTTTCTTATCTCTGCCACCCACAGGACTGGCTGTTTACATGGGTGTTGAGGATAGAACTCAGGCTGTCTCAGTTCATCTCAGACCCTCAAGCTTGTGTGGCAAGTGCCCTTATATTCTGAGCCATTTCCTCAGACTTGAAAAATCTATCTTTTCTTTTCTTTTTTTCTTTTCTTTTCTTTCCTTTCTTCTTCTTCTTCTTTTTTTTTTTTTTTTTTTTTCGAGGTAGGGTATCACTCTAGCTCAGGCTGACCTGGAATTCACTATGTAGCCTCAGGATGGCCTTGAACTCACAGCAATCCTCTTATCTCTGCCTCCCAAGTGCTGAGATTAAAGGCATGTGCCACCACACCCAGCAATCTATCTATCTATCTTATCTTTTTTTTTTTTTTTAAAATAGGAAATAAAGAGAGCTTCAGAGTACAACTCTAACAATTCATTTTGAAAACTACATAAAGCATTCTTTGAAAGGGCTTCTTTACACAGAAGAAAAACCTGGACTATCAAACAGACTCAGATTCAGCAGCTCTATTATCACTTCCTGTAAGTTAGCTGTATATAACAACCATTGCTCCTTACAGCCAAACAGACCTCTCTTTACTTATTGAATGCCAGCTTAGCTGTTTACTTAGTCTATCCCCTGCTCCCTGGGCCACTGTCATCTTAAACTCTAACTAAAGAGTTTTAATGTTTTCTATAATAAAGCCAAAGTAGGCAGGATTACTAATAGTGCGTCAATCTTTTAGTACACAAACATTTAGGAAACAGTGAGTCAGTCTTAAGAGATTGAGTGAGAGAAACACCAATAAAAAAGCAGTAATGCGCCGGGCATGGTGGCGCATGCCTTTAGTCCCAGCACTTGGGAGGCAGAGGTAGGAGGATCACCATGAGTTCGAGGCCACCCTGAAACCACATTGTGAATTCCAGGTCAGCCTGAGCTAGAGTGAAATCCTACCTCGAAAAACCAAAAAAAAAAAAAAAAAAAAAGCAGTAATATTTCTCCTACATTTCTATCCACACTGGCATGCTATACTGAATGTCACAAATAGCCATAGACACATTCTGTCAGCTTGGTGAATGCTACTAAACAAAAGAATACAAAAGCATTTTAAGATGTCAAGTAAAAAAAATGAAGGAAAAACAAATGGAAAAATCTACCAAGGATGGGAGATGACTACATCATTGTATTCTCTCTCTCTCTCTCTCTCTCTCTCTCTCTGTGTGTGTGTGTGTGTAAGGGTGCATGTGTGCCATGATGCACATGTAGAGTTTACAGGAGGACCTCAAGGAGTCGTTTTTCTTCTTCCACCTTCTTTGAGACAGGGACTCTCTTGTTTTGCTACTAGGGAGGTCAGTCTAGCTGCCTCACAAGCTTCAGATTCTCCTGGCTCCAACTCCCATTGCTGTATGTGCACTGGGATTGCAGACATGTGCATCACTTTCTGTCTAGCTTTACTTGGGTACTGGGGACTGAAACTGGATCAGAACAAACACCTCTAACTATTGAGCCATCTCCTCAGTCAGTCATTTCATCACTCTTGTAAGAAAACTGAACCCACAGAATTAAATAATGTGAAGAGCCACAAGTGCCTGAGTGAGAAGGAGGTCTCTCTGGTTCTCCACCTGCATCTTCTATCTTCTCTCATTCTTTCCCTTCATCTCCCACAAGGCCTCATCATGTAGCCCTGGCTGGCCTGGAACTCCTGAGTGATCTCTTGCCTCTGCCTCCCAAGTACTACAATTGTAGGCATATGCCACCATACCTGATTATCTGCTTGTATCTTTTTTTTTTTTTTAATGGTAGGATCTCTCTCTAGCTCAGGCCGAACTGGAATTCACTATATACTCTCAGGGTGGCCTCAAACTCATGTCAGTCCTCCTACCTCTACCTCCAAGTGCTGGGATTAAAGGCGTGTGCCCAGCTGCTTGTATTTTTTTTTTTTTTTTGGTTTTTCAAGATAGGATCTCACTCTAGCCCAGGCTGACCTGGAATTCACTCTGTATTCTCAGGGTGGCCTTGAACTCATGGTGATCCTCCTACCTCTGTCTCCCAAGTGCTGGGAAAAAAGGCATGTGCCACCACGCCTGGCTTGTATCTGTTTTTTAAAAAGTATTTTTATTTATTTATTTGAGACAGACAGACAGAAAGAGATAGATAAAGATTGAGTATGGGCACACCAGGCCCTCCTGCTACTGCAAAAGAACTCCAGATGCATTCACCACTTTGTGCAACTAGATTTATGCGGCTACTGAGAAATCGAACCCAGACAACCAGGCTTTGAAAGCAAGCACCCAAGCACCTTTAACCTCTGAGCCATCTCTCCAAGCCTCGCTTTTATCTTTCTAAACAATCCATTTCCCAAACCATGGAATGATTCCAGATGACGTAAAACAAACGTCCCCCCCCCCCACCCCGCCCCGAGGTAGACTCTCGCTCTAGCCCAGGCTGACCTGGAATTCACTATGTAGTCTCAGGGTGGCGTCAAACTCACGGTGATCCTTCTACCTCTGCCTCCTGAGTGCTGAGATTAAAAGATGTATGCCACCACACCTGGCTTAAGCATTAAAAAAATTTTTTTGATAGCTGTATAAGAAAAAATATATATATAATTCATAATTTCACAGACATAATTCTTTAGAGTGAGACCAAATAAAAATGAGACTTAAAAAATGCTATTAAGTGACCATTGTGGGCTGAAGAAAGAATACACTGGGAGCCGGGCATGGCGGTGCACGCACGCCTTTTAATCCCAGCCCTCGGGAGGCAGAGGTAGGAGGATTGCCATGAGTTCAAGGCTACCCTGAGACTACATAGTTAATTCCAGGTCAGCCTGTGCTAGAGTGAGACCCTATCTTGAAAAAAAAAAAAAAAGGAATACACGGGAACCCAGCTTGATCAGTCCTCCAGTGGGGACTGAAGACCATCAGCTCTGCAGGACTCCTCCAGGCTTCAGTGCCAGGTTGGGACTGCTGAGGCTTCTAGCCTCATGGACTGAGCTGCTACGCAGTTCTCTGGCTTTCTGGCCTGCAGATAACCATTGTTGGATTGTTAGCCCAGCCTGTATCCTATACATCCCCTTTATATAATAATAATAATAATAATAATAATAATAATAATAATAATAAAAAAAGCTAGGGCTGGAGAGAGGGCTTAGTGCTTAAGCCCTTACCTGTGAAGCCTAAGAACCCCGGTTTGAGGCTTGATTCCCCAGTATCCACGTAAGCCAGATGCACAAGGTGGCTCATGCATCTGGAGTTCATCTGCAGTGTCTGGAGGCCCTGGTGCACCCATTCTCTCTCTCTCTACCTCTCTCTCTCTCTCTCTCTGTTGGTAATAAATAAATAAAAATAAAACTTAAAAAATGCTACTAAGTGATGGGGTAGTATGCATAGTGATACTGCCTTCCTTAATATATTCCATTCAGTATTTATGCTTTATGGCTGAAGAAAAAAAAAAGATGTATTTACAAATAAAATCACAGACATACCTGACATAGTTTGATCAAGTTTGTGGATAAGAGACTTTTTAGCACACTCAATATCAGGACTTGGGTAATCCAAAACTTGCCTGCACCAAACCAATGGACTAACGGATTTCTGCATTGGTGTAAGTTTTTTCTTTGGTGATGAATACAGCCTAGAAGAAAACAAACAAAAATAAAAGGTAGCATTGATTATTAAGTAATGAATTTTATACTAGGGGTCTTTAAGGTATAGATTTAAATTAAGAGAGGTAGTAAAAGTAATGGGATATGTTTAAAGTCACCCTATTTACTTACTGCACAAGAAAATGATGCAATACATATAAACCCAAATCTCAAGCACTAAATGAACACAAATAAGAAATGTTTAGACTGTGTCTTCCTTTTCACTTCACTCTCATAACTTCAACAACTGTTTACTGTTTCATGTAGCTCTGTCATTAAATCTGATCCAGAAAGCTGAAGGAAGAGATTCCCCTCCCATTCTCCTACCCACCCTTCCGTCCCCTACAACTCTCCCACGCATATTATCACTGATATGTCTAAGAAAAGCCCCACTTCAAAGCCTTAGTGACTTAATACAAACCATTTAGGAAATTACTCTGGTTTTAGAAGGAAAAAAAGGCAGAATTTTATAAGCTTTGGGAGAAGGTGTACAGAAGGGAAAAACAGAAATAATGAGATAGATTTAAAATTTTCATATAGTAGTTTTTCCTCAAATTAATCCAGATTGTTTGAACTGCTAATTATCTCAAGTGACTCCATATGAAAAATGTGAATAACTGATTTCTAACAAGGATAGTTTACAAATTAGAACATTTTTAAGTGGAATTTATGAAGGCAACAAAATTTTTTTATGTATTTCCACAGATGTCTCAAAAAGGAGCATATAACATTTTTTTTACCTTTTATTTTAATCAAGTTAGGACAAAAATATGACGTTCTATTCTGGTATAAATACTTATTTATTGGTTTTTTGAGATAGGGTCTTGCCCTAGTAACACTTAAATAATTATATTTCCATAATTCCATATTAAACAAATATTTCCATGAGTAGCATGAACCTTTCCACCCTCTCTCTCATGCCTAAGTACTTAAGCCTGCCACTTGCATTTTGCTTTGATCAAGATAATCAAGGGCTGGAGGGATGGCTTAGTGGCTAAGGCATTTGCCTGCAAAGCCAAAGGACCCTGGTTCGATTCCACAGGACCCACGTTAGCCAGACGCACAAGGGAGCACATGCGTCTGGAGTTCATTTGCAGTAGCTGGAGGCCCTGGTGCGCCCATTCTCTCTCTCTCCCCCTCCTCTCTCTGTCAAATAAATAAATAAATAATAAAATATTTTTTTAAAGATTATCAAGACTGTGATGGAGAGATGGCATAGAGGTTAAGGAACTTGCCTGCAAAGCCAAAGGATCCAGGTTCAATTCCCCAGGACCTACATAAGCTAGATGCACAGGGTGGCACATACATCTAGAGTTCATTTGCAGCAGCTAGAGGCCCTGGCATGCCCATTCTCTCTGCCTCTTTCTCTCAAATAAATTAATAAAAAAATTTAAAACAAAGATAATCAAGACTGCACAGATAAGGACTGTCTGAGTCACACCCCATACTTACCTGGACAGAAGCACAGAATTTATGAACAACTCAAAGCATCATCAATGAGGGTTACTGTCTTTCCGTTTTGAATACCACAAATGTTTCACTTCTAACCTTCCTCAGTATCCCTACCAGCGTGGTCACTACTACACAGTGACCTGTTAGCAAACAACCTCTATTAATGAATAAAGAACATTAATAAGGGCTGGGTGTGGGGCATACGTCTTTAATCCTAGCACTTGGGAGGCAGAGGTAGGAGGATTGCTGTGAGTTCAAGGCCACGCTGAGACTACATTGTGAATTCCAGGTCAGCCTGGGCTAGAGTGAGACCCTACCTCAGAAAACAAAACAAAACAAAACAAAAGAACATTAATAAAACTACTTTTATGCCTTTTTCACTTTTGGGGGGGGTGTAAGGAGGTAGGGTCTTGCTCTAGCCCAGGGTGACCTCTTAGAATTCACTGTTTAGTCTCAGGATGGCCTCAACCTCATGTGCTCCTCCTGCTTCTACCTCTGGAGTGCTGGGATTAAAGGCCTGTGTGCCACCACACCTGGCTCTTTTTCACTTTTTTTTTTTTTTTTTGGTTTTTCAAGGTTGACCTGGAATTCACTCTGTAGTCTCAGGGTGGCCTGGAACTCATGGCAATCCTTCTAACTCTGCCTCCTGAGTGCTGGGATTAAAGGCGTGCACCACCACACCCGGCTTCTTTTATACTTTTTAATCTGCAATTTACACTGAATGGTTTATACGCCCACATATCTCATAGGAACTTAGTATATGGCTACAGAACTCATGTTAAAAAGTACAAGGAACTGGTGGTTAAAGGCGCTTGCTTCCAAAGCCTGCTGGCCCTGATTCGACTCCCTAGTACATACATAAAGCCAGATGCATAGTGGCGCATGTGTCTGGAGTTCATCTGCAGCAGCAAGAGGCCCTGGTGTGCCCATGCTGTCTTTCTTCCTCTCTCTCTCAAATAAATAAGTAAAAATACTTTTAAAAACCACAACTGCAAGTACCTTTTTGTTGTTGTTGTTTTTAGTAGGACATGAACTACTCCATTTATTATAAACTCTAAATAATTTTTTTTGTTTTTCAAAGAAGGGTTTCACTTAGGCTAAGCAGAACTGGAATTCACTATGTAGTCTCAGGATGGCCTCAAACTCACAGCAATCCTCTACCTCTGCCTCCCGAGTACTGGGATTGAAGGTGTGAACCTTTTTAAGTGCAACAACTTTAATTAACATAGAAGTATACAAATGTAGGAAATGATAGCAATCTTCCCCCTTGCTAAAACTAAACTCAAAGTTATTTACAGTTGGACTGTGGCTCCAATATCCTTGTAGACCTAACGTGTGATGCAGACAAGACACTGACCTTGGTGCAGCCTAAAGTGTTTGCTAAAACACAAATATGATGCTATAGTACACTCCTCTGTCAGTTTCCTTTTGCTCTTAGGATAGTTTCTGGCAATAATGGTCCCTACCGCTCTTGAGACCCGCCTGACAACTGTTGCAGCACATCTTGGTGTCATTCCTCACCTTCCTTCACTACCCAAGCCTCAAACTTTTATTCTTAGGTCATGTCATTACCCTTACCTGAAACAAGCACGGTTCCATTATTTACCTCAGCCTCCACAGCTGGGTGGTGTAAATGTAAAACGTCCTTCACAAACTCATCTGTTTGAATATGTTACAGCTGTTGTGCAAGTTGTGGAGCCTTTAGGAGGCACAGCCTGGATGCAGGGCATGTGCTATTGAGGGCAGGCACTGGAGTATTATAGTCCCATCCCAGTTGGTGCTTTTATACTCTCTATTTCCTCCCTGCTGATGTGAAAGTATGACACCAGCTGTCTGCTCCTGCTTTCTCTGCATGGCAGACTTCTCCTTGAAACTGTGAACCAAAATCAACCCTTTCCTTCCAGAAGCTACTGTGGTACTTTGGCCTAGCAACAAGATAAATGAAACACCTGTCCAATTTCATTCAGGTCATTCCTACTTTCTCATGGGTGTCAGCTTAAACAACAATTCTTCAGGAAAACCTTCAGTGTCTTCAATAAGACTATACATTAGGTGCCCAATTAGGTATAATATTTTGAAGTGAGGTGTTTCAAATAAGCACTGTTGAAAAGGTTTAGATACATCACAGCTTATAAAGAAGGAAATTCCACTCCTAATCCCCATTCTCAGTATTCATTTTTATCTGTTCAAATTTTTCAAGCTGGTATTTATAATTCAAAAAGAGATAATTTAAAAATGTGTTAAGAGAGTAAAAATGCTACAACACAACCTGGGCTAGAGCAAGACCCTATCCCAAAAAAGCAAAAAAATAAATAAATAAATTTGCTACAACATGGATGAACCTCAAAAACATTATGCTAAGTAAAAGAAGTCACTGACAAAACACCACATGCTGTATGATACCATTTATATGGAAAGTCTAGAATAGCAAATCTATAAAAAACAAAGATTAGTGGTTGCCTGGTGATGGGAGAGGGGATGGAGAGAACAAAAATGGGAAGTGACTACTTTGAGTAGCAGGTTTCCCTTGAGTGTTGGAAATGTCCTAAAACTACATCACAGTAATGGTCTTACAACTGTACAATGATACTGGAAATCAATGACACTAAAACCACACATGGCATATAAATTATATCTCATTAAAACTGTTTAAAATAAATTGGTTCTTCTAGATATCATCCTTTCCCTTAGAATAATTATTACAAAGGAATCAAGCACTTTCAGATATAACTTATGCACATAATTAAATATGGAAAGAACTACTAGAAATGTAATTCAGAATATTCCATTTCTTATAGGAAAATTGCTCAGTGGTTAAAGGCATTTGCTCCACAAGCCTGGAGACCAGACTTCAATCCCCACCACCCACATAAAGCCAGCTGCAAAGTGACACACATGACTGCAATCCCAACAGCCTGTGGCAATGGGAGGTGAACTGGGGAGAATCCTGAAGTTTGTAAGCTGGCTAGTCTCACCCTTCCAGCAGCAATACAACAAGAGACACTATCTCAAATCTGCAATGTGGGGCTGGAGGAGTGGCTTAGTGGTTAAGGGGCTTGCCTGCAAAACCTAAGGACCCAGGTTTGATTCCCCAGAACCCATGAAAGACAGATGCACAAGCACAAATGGCACATGCTTTTGGAGTTCATTTGCAGTGGCTAGAGGCCCTGGCATGTTCATTTTCTCTCTCTCTGCTTTTTTTCTCTATTTCTCTCAAATAAATAAAAAATCTGCAGCATGGGAGGAAGATCAATATCCTGAGGATGTCCTCTGACCTCCACATGGTGCTGTGGTACACACATGCCTGTAACGCATATGCATCAGTCACACAGACACAACAGAAAACAGGAATGATACAAAGTCGACAATAGTAAATCACATTTTGGATCATGTCACACATATAACAGGGATAAAATAATTAAGAATATAACTATCGTTAAGTGTTGTAACTTTTAGTAACATAGAAGTACAAAAATGTAAGAGGTGATAGCAACCTCTCCCCTTGCTGAAACAAGTCTCCAGTTACTTAGATGGCTCAGCAGTTGAGGCTCTTGCATGCAAAGCCCAAGGACCCAAGTTTGATTCCCCAGTACCCATGTAACATCAGACACACAAGGTAGTACATGCATGTGGAGTATGTTTGTAGTGTCTAGAGGCTCTGACATGCCTCTCTCTCTCTCTCTCTCTCTCTCTCTCTGATCAAAAGAGACAGAGAATTGACGCACCAGGGCCGCCAATCACTGCAATCAAACTCCAGATGTGTGTGCCACCTTGTACATCTGACTACGTAGCACCTGGAGAGTCGAACATGGGTCCTTGGGCTTCACAGGCTTAACTGCTAAGGCATCTCTCCAGCCGTATTCTCTTTCTGTCTCTCTATTTCAAATAAATAATTACTAAAATTGTTATTAAAATAAATGTCTTGAGATGGTTATGAAATTTAAAAAATATTTTTATTTGTTTACAATAAGAGATAGAACTAGAGACACAGAAAGAATGGGCTTGTCAGGGCCTCTTGCCACTAGAAATGACTCCAGATGCAAGCCTACTTTGTGCATCTGGCTTTATATGTGTACTGGGGAACCGAATTCAGGCTAGCAGGCTTTGCAAGCAAGCAATTTTACCAATGAGCCATCTCCCCAGAACAGAAATATTTTACAGACCAATAAATAAATAAATAAATCACATTTTAATATCTCAAAATAACAGCTTTCTACCCAATTCAGCGAGTATGGCATACTAAATACAAAAGAACGGAGCGTGGAGCTAGGGAGATAGCTCAGTGGATAAAGTGCTTGCTGCTCAAGCCAAAGTACCAATTTGTCCTCAGACCCCACGTAAAAACCAGCTGTGGAGAGCTACGCTACCAAGACATGGGAAGCAGACAGGAGAAATGGAAGCTCATGGAAAGATAGAAAGAACTGACCCAAAACTTCTCCTAAGATGTGTGCACACACATGGCCTATAGTCTTGATCTTCAAAGTTCAATACAGAATACCTTATGCAAGCTTGCTGTGGTAGCGCATGCCTTTAATCCCACCACTAGGGAGGCTGAGGTAGGAGGATAGCTATGAACTGAAGGCCAGCCTCGAGCTACAGAGTGAGTTTCAGGTGTTCTAGGTCAGCCTGGGTTAGAGTGAGACCCTACCTCAAAACCAAAAAAAAAAAAAAAAAAAAAAAACCCAGAATAACTTATGCAGATGTTCAAATATGACCATACCCTGAATATAAGACGGGATGACAATGTTGAGGTGGCAGTATGAAGGGAACATCAAAGTAAAATCAAAGTTATGCTGAGAATGTTATAATTTTTAAATTTTATTTACTAGAGAGAGGCAGAGAGATAGAGAGAATGGGCGCATCAAGGCCTCTAGCCTCTGCAAACGAACTCCAGACTCATGTACCACCCTGTGCATCTGGCTTACGTGGGTACTGGGGATTCAAACCTAGATCCTTGGGCTTTGTAGGCAAGTGCCTTAACCGCTATGCCATCTTTCCACCCCTTGTAATATTATAGTTAAGAAAATCTTCATTAATGAAGGTATCTTTAGTTTTACTGACACATAAGACACTTTAAACATTTGGATATATTCCTTTATAAAGCATTAACAGGGGCTGGAGAGATGGCTTAGAGGTTAAGGTGTTTGCCTGCGAAGCCTAAGGACGCCGGTTCAATTCTCCAGGTCCCACGTAAACCAGATGCACAAAGGGGCGCACACATCTGGAATTCATTTGCAGTGGCTAGTGGCTCTGGCGCACCCATTCTCACACTCCCTCTCTCTTTCTCAAATAAATAAATAAATATATAAATAAATAATAAAATCTTAAAAAAAAAAAAAGAATTAACAGAAGCCGGATGTGGTGGTGGTGGTGCATGCTTTAATCCTAGCACTTGGGAGGCAGAGGTAGGAGGATCGCAGTGAGTTCAAGGCCACCTGAGACTACTTAGTGAATTCCAAGTCAGCCTGGGCTAGAGACCTTACCTTGAAAAAAACAAAACCAAAGCAAACAAACAAAAAAAGAATTAACAGAGCCGGGCCTTTAATCCCATCACTCAAGAGGCAGAGATAAGAGGATCGCCTTAAATTCAAGGCCACCCATAGTGAATTTTAGGTCAGCCTGGCCAGAGTAAGACCCTACCTCAAAAACCAAAACAAAAATATAGCAACAATATAGCAACAGTAACGACTGCTACATACATTCTTGTCAAAGCTTACTACATGCCAAGCATCTTAATGTTTTAAAACCTTCATAACCTGAGATAGGGACTATTACAATCTCCATTTTCAGATGAAAGCACTAAGAACCAGTGACTTAAGTCACCTGTCCAAGGTGACACAGCTATTAAGTGGGAAAACCAAACACCCCAGAATCAGTGCTCTAAGAATGAGAAAGATCTGAGTTAGGCTTCAATACAGCAATCATTCTCACAACTGTGTTTCCTGCTCCCTTTTCACATAAGCCATTGAGAGGGGGTACAGTTAAGGTGACTGGACCCCTGAAGGTGAAAAGTGCAGCAAAGTCTGTACTTGCTAGAAATCAAAGATGATCTGACTTCTTATCTCTTACCTAGTGCTCCAGACCTGTTTTTCCACAGTTAGGACTCCTCCTGGGAGGGAGGTCTTTCATTGTGGTTCAGCCCCTGGAACTTGGTGCCAAGGATAGCCCCTTCCTGAGATAGCCCCTAGCCCTTACCAACAAGCTGTCCCTCTGGTTCACCTGAGCTGGAGACAGCCCACCCCCAGAAGGTTATAAATACCTTTACAAGGGGAGGGCAGGCTCACCGACCACTTGGAAACATTCAGCTGTGGAAGAGTTTGTCCCTCGGCTGGGCCCACATGGGCTCCTTTATCTCCTCCAGCTCCCCACGTGGCAGAAGCTCTTTGAACTTTCTTTTCTCTTTTCTTTCCACATTTTCCTCAGGCCCTCCACATGGGATCTCTAGTCATGAGGGTGCCTTTCCTTGGCTCTACTTCCCTCAAGAAATATAATAATAATTTAATAATTATCCTTCTCAAATTTCTTTTCTTTTCTTTCTTTCTTTTTTTTTTTTTTTTTTGTTTTGTTTATCTTCTTTGGTTTTTCGAGGTAGGGTCTCACTCTAGTGCAGGCTGACCTGGAATTCACTATATAGTCTCATGGTGGCCTTGAGCTCATAGCAATCTTCCTACCTCTACCTCCCAAGTGCTGGGATTAAAGGCGTGTGGCACCACACCCGGCCTCTCAATTTTCTTTTATTTTTTCTTTTATTTTTATTTATTTATTTGAGAGCAACAGAGAGAGAGAGAGAGAGAGAGAGAGAGAGAAAGATGCAGATAGAGAATGAACATGCCAGGGCCTCCAGCCACTACAAATGAACCCCAGTGCATGGGCCACATTGTGCATCTGGCTTACGTGGGTCCTGGGGAAATCGAGCCTCGAACCCAGGGTCCTTAGGCTTCACAGGCAAGCACATAACTGCTAAGCCATCTCTCCAAGCCCCTCAATTTTCTTTTTTATTCAATTTTTTGACTAAAATTAGAAATAAACCTAGGGTTTGGGGGTTCAAGGACTTTCCTAGACCCTGAGCACCCCATTACAACATGTCAATTATAAAACATAAAGCTGTAACGAAGCCCAGTATTAGATCAAAAATCCTAACTTAGGGCTGGGGAAATGGCTTAGCAGTTAAGGTACTTGCCTGCAAAGCCAAAGGACCCAGGTTTGTTTCCCCAGGACCCATGTAAGCCAGATGCACAAAGAGGCACATGCATCTGGAGTTCGTTTGCAGTGGCTGGAGGCACTGGTGTGCCCATTCTCTCTCTATCTCTGCTTCTCTCTCAAATAAATAAACATTAAAAAAAAAATCCTAACTCAGGCTGGAGAGATGGCTTAACAATTAAATTAAGGCATTTGCCCATAAAGCCAAAGGATCCAAGGTTCAATTCTCCAGTACCCATGTAAGCCAGATGGACAAAGTGGCACATGTATCTGGAGTTCATTTGTAGCAGCTGAAAGCCCTGGCGCACCCATTCTCGCACTCTCTCTAATAAATAAAATTTTTAAAAATCTTAACTCAGGAACTGGGCATGGTGGCATGTGCCTTTAATCCCAGCACTCGGGAGGCAGAAGGTAGGAGGATCGCTGAGAGTTTAAGGCCACCTGAGACTACAGAGTGAATTCCAGGTCACCCTGGGCCAAAGTGAGACCCTACCTCAAAAAAGAAAAAAAAAAAATCCTAACTCAACTAAGACAATAGCATAGGTGTGTATACACATAGTCTTCCTGAACTTTTAGGGCATTGATCAAGTGCATTTTACTGTTAGATTTGGCCAACTTTCTGACTATAAGGCATTATTTATTTGAACATATATTGTGGAAATGAACGTTCAGAATAAACTGTGGGGCTGGAGAGATGGATCAGTGGTTAAGGTGCTTGCCTGCAAAGCCTGACAACTCAAGTTTGATTTCCCAGTATCCACGTATAGCTGGATGTACAAAGCGGCACAGGCGTCTGGAGTTCATTTGCCCTTCTCTCTCTCTCTCCCTCTGTCTCTGCTTACAAATACAAATATATATAAATATATATATATTTTTGATTTTTCGAGGTAGGGTCTCACTCTAGCTCAGGCTGACCTGGAATTTACTATGTAGTCTCAGGGTGGCCTCAAACTCACAGCGATCCTTCTACCTCTGCCTCCCAAGTGCTGGGATTAAAGGTGTGCGCCACCACAGCTGGCTTGGAAATATTTCTTACGGACCTTACAAATAACTTCTGAGAATATTGCTGTGAGGTACTTTTGTGCTAAGTTCCTGTCATGTAACTTGCCCTGAAGTTAATCTTCCAACCATGTAATAAGCTCACTTAAAGCAATGTGACTAGGTTTTCCTCAGCCTTGTGTACCTTTGCAATGAACAGCAGAGATGACCACTACTGACAAGGAATGTTTAGAGATGCTGACTGATCTTTTTGAGGGGGCAGGTTTGAGGTAGGGTCTCACTCTAGCCCAGGCTGACCTGTAGTCTCAGGATGGGCTTGAACTCCTGGTGATCCTCCTACCTCTGCCTCCTAAGTGCTGGGATTAAAGGTGTGCACCACCATGCCTGGCTGGCTGTGCTTTTATTTTTTTTTAAGTTATTTATTTATATGAGAGAGAAGGAGAAAGGGAGAATGTGGGTGTGCAAGTGCCTATTGCACTGCAAACGAACTCCAGATAAATGTGCTACTTTGTGCATCTGGCTTTAGCTGGGTGCTGGAGAATCTAACCCCTGCCATCAGGTATCGCAAGAAGGCACCTTTAACTGCTGAGCCATCTCTCTAGCCCCGGAAGATCTTTAGCTAATGCTCTTTGCCCTACTTCCTCAGTGACCTGGTTGCACTCCTGAACCAACAATGTGTGCATGAGTGAAATATGCTGACCGTGTCAGCACATTACAGAACTGCTGAAACCAAGGTGGGCTTAGTGTGATTACACCAATATTGACAAGCAATGTTTAGAGATGCTGACTGATTTTAAGATCTATACTCCTTTTCTCAGAGGCCTGGTTGGACTTTCAGCTCAGAACAAACATACATGCATAAGAAGTGCTGATCACAGCATTGAAGACAATGAAGTCAGTAACTAAAGGCCCACAGATCTGTTGAAGACAACAGGTAGGCTTATTGGGATTACTCTTGTGGTCAGAGTTCATGTGTGTTCTGAACCAGCAGAGTCCAGCAGGTCACATCCCTTAGTCCCTTCCTTTAACAAACATTTAAGGATTATCCAAGGTTGAAAGTTCCTTACCCTTTGCTCATGCAATATACTACATGTTTGCGGCGAGCCTTCCCAACCAGCAGGAAAGGAACGGCCACAAACGAAGATCCTTCTTGTAGCACACTTTATTGGAGAGCACTTGGTTAACAGATGAGCTGATGGCGGAGGGCCCCGAGCACTGCCTTGCTGCAACTTTTATGCTGTTCAAGCCTATGTGCACACAAGTGATTGGCTGCAGGATTGACGCCACAAGCATATGCCTCGGGATAGGCTGAGAACAAGCTCGTCATGACCATGCGCAGATTGTACAACTAGTAGCGCCAGGACTCATGCCAAATATGGAGTTGCTTACCACATGGCAGGCAGGAAGCCAGCGCCATCTTGTAATGGCGACTGTTAACGGCTCCCTACACATGTTCATATATTACTGGTTTGTATGTTTGATAAGTGTCAATGAGTTCCACTATGCAAGAAGAAGGAAGCCACTACCACAGTAACATCAGAGCAGAAGTGACAGCAGATGCAGAAGGTTTACTAATGGCTTAAACTAAATGTCTCTTCAGTTTCTTTTTTCCTCAGGCTGCTGCTACAGGTAGCTCGCCCACTCTGGTGGGGGTATCAGAAGTTAGCTCTCACACCTCTCAGGCTCTGCTCTTAGAAGCAGTTCACTTCTGGATAGGAAAGTTACAGGGCTAGTCTTCTCTAAATTCGGGGCTGTGCCTCTCAAAATACAGCACTCCTCCTGAGTGCAAATGCTGGGATTATGGCTGTGTGCCATGTTTCCTGGCTTTTCCACATTTTTCAAGTGCAAATTTCTTTGACAAAATTACATCTAAGCACAAATCTGCCTTCACAATTTTATTTAATTTTGTATAAAAATAAAATAAATAACATAATGGTATGTGGAAAAAGGCCAGATGTGTGAGCTTCAAGTATCACATGATTGCATTTCTCACTTTAAAAAATACTTTTTAATTTTTATTTATTTATTTACAAGAAGAGAGAGATAGAAGAGAGACAGATAGAGAGAATGGGTGCTCCAAGGCCTCTGGCTGCTGCAAATGAACTCCAGATGCATGTGCCACTTTGTGTACCTGGCTTTATGTAGGCACTGAGGAATCAAACTCAGGTCCTGAGTCTTTGCAGTAAGTGCCTTAACTGCTGAGCCATCTCTACAGCCCCATCATTTTTAACTGTGTTCTATTGTTTTTACACTTTTAAACTTTTGTTTATTTTAAAAGGACTGCATTATTATCAGCACATATTTTATCCTGATGGAATTTATCATATCCATACACATGCACTGAGAGATTTGTTTATTTTAAAATTGCAGAGTGCTTTATTGCTTGGGAACTGATGGAATTTAAATTACACAAAAGATAAAGAAAACCTTGGGAACTAAATTGAAAAGAGAAAACCAGAAGCTTCATAAATATTTGCCATGATAGTTAAAATTTGTTTATGCTTGATAGAATTAACAGGGCCTGGCTGTTGAATCATGACCTAACTACTGACTTGAGCAAAGACCAAGGAAGCTAGAGTAGATGCAGAAGGGAGCATCAGAAGACATCCGGAGGAATTACTTACTTTTCTCTCCTGCTGTCCTTGGAGCAGGTAAGCCTATTCCATGACTGTGAATTTAATAATATGAAGTGGTTTTGTGTACTTCTGGTGAGATTTCATAGAATTTCATATAGACATTTTAATCCTAGCACATTTGAATCAAGGCACTTGCAGATAAAAAGGCAAAAAAAGAAACATGTGCTTCGTCACATCCTTTCAAAATCAGAGTGCTGTAGTGCTACCAGGTCTGAGCTAAAGGCCTCGATGTGTGATAAATGCCTAACTTATATGAGGAGTAAAGAAAAAGCACACAAAATATATAAAATGGGGAAACAGATTTATTTATAGACTGGCCAGGATTGGGGAGAATTTTAGTTACTTTCTCATTGCTGGGACAAAGCACCCAACCAAAATCAATTAAGGGGAGGAAAGTTTTATTTTGGTTTAAAGTCTCAAGGGGAAGCTCCATGAGGGCAGGGGACATCATGACATGAGAAGAGGTTGGGCATCACCTCCTTACCAATCTAAGATGGACAAGAGCAACAAGAGAGAGAGCTGAGCTAACACAAGCAAGCTAGGGCTAATGAACCTCAAGGTTCACACCCCAGCAACACACCAAACCTTTTCCCTTCCTCAGTTTACCAGCATCGGGGTGACAGACAGACTCAGGCTGATCCACTCCTTACTCACACTTCCCAAGGGAAGAACTCTCAACAACCATGACTGGCTTACAGAGAGATGAGCAGCAGCTTCTGAGTGGTAACAGGAGACTGTGAGTGGGAGAGGTTTCCTCTAATAAACTACAGACACGGGGGATGGTTTGATCAAGTCCTTATTTCATTTTTAACTAACTACTCCCTGGCTCATCTTTCATTCGGATGCTGTAATACCATGCTATCCTGCATCTGTTAATGTTCATACTTCAAGGAGACCAGCTCATTTTGCTTCTGTAATCTTTTTAATATCGTTGAGAAAAGTTCCTTCGTCCTCCCCACCCCCCGCCGAGTTTGAGGCTTTTCCATCAAAGCATGCTATCAAAGCTTTTTTTTTTTTTTTTTTTGAGTCAGTCTAGTTTAAAGCCTTCCTCATGCGGGACATGGTGGCACATGCCTTTGATCCCAGCACTCAGAAGGAGAGCTAGAAGGATAACTGTGAGTCTCATGCTAGCCTGAGACTAGATAGTAAATTCCAGGTCAGTGTGGGTTGGAAGAGAGGAAGGAAGGAAAAGAAAGGAAGGAAAGGAGTGACTACCTCATTTAAAAAAGCTAGTTTGTTCCTAAAAGTGTTTATTTCTGCCATAATTTAGATCCCCAAATGAAAGACTCAAATGTGTGATTTTGAGTAAACAGAATAGACAAGTTAAACACTTACATTACTGAAAGCTTTCAGGCTTTTACAGTTCAGTTTTGTGTTAACACAACAGAAGTCAAAATACAGTGTGCTTTACAGAGTGCAAATGATAACTGTTTTTTAAAAATAGTGTAAGGGCCAGGCGTGGTGGCGCATGCCTTTAATCCCAGCACTCGGGAGGCAGAGGTAGGAGGATCGCCGAGAGTTTGAGGCCACCCTGAGACTACATAGTGAATTCCAGGTCTGCCTGGACTAGAGTGAGATCCTACCTCAAAAAAAAAAAAAAAAAAATAGTGTAACTCTGGCTGGAGAGATAGCTTAGTGGTTAAGGCACTTGCCTGCAAAGCCTAAGGATCCATGTTTGACTCTTCAGGTCCCATGTAAGCCAGCCACATAAGCTGATTCAAGTGTGCCAGGTTGCACATGCACACAAGGTGCCACATGCATCTGGAATTCAACTGCAGTGGCTGGAGGCTCTGGCGAACCAATTCTGTCTCTCTCTCTCTCTCTTTAATTTTTACTTATTTATTTGGATAGAGAGAAAAAAGCAGAGAGAGTGAGAGACAGAATGGGGTTACATGGGTCCTGGAGAATCGAACCAAGGTCCTTTGGCTTTGCAGGCAAACACCTTAACCACTAAGCCATATACCCAACCCTCTCTCTCTCTTGCTTGCTCTCTTTTTTAAAATATTTTATTTTTTAAAAAATTTATTTTTATTTATTTATTTATTTAAGAGAGAGATACAGAAATAGGCAGGTAGAGAGAAAGAATGGGCACGCAAACGAACTCAAGATGCATATGCCCCCTTGTGCATCTGGCTTATGTGGGTCCTGGAGAATAGAGCCTTGAACCAGGGTCCTTAGGCTTCACAGGCAAGCTTATAACCACTAAGCCATCTCTCCAGCCCTTGGCTTGCTCTCTTGCATTAAAAAAAAAAATAGTGGCCGGGCATGATGGCACATGCCTCTAATCCCAGCACTCAGTAAGCACAGGTAGGAGGATTGCTGTGAGTTCAAGGCCCCAGAGACCACATAGTGAATACCAGATCAGCCTGAGCTACAGTGAAAACCTACCTCGGGGGGAAAAAAATAGTGTAACTCAATCCATTCACCTTAAAACTCTTAATTCTGCTACTTGCCCACCAAACTTGTGGCAGTCACACTGCCTTATGGTTAAGGTAGAGATGTGTTCAGTGAAAGCACAGGGAGGCAGGGTGCGTATAAATGCAGGGAGAAGACAATGAGCATGCTGAGCAGTCAGATTCTTTGGGCAGTTAACCTGCAAATGATCCAGGCCAGGACTGAGAAGCAGTAGCAGCAGTGGTGCGGAGGAGTAACATCAGCAATGCAGAGGGCTC
Organism: Orientallactaga sibirica; assembly: GCA_036365145.1. Taxonomy (NCBI): domain Eukaryota; kingdom Metazoa; phylum Chordata; class Mammalia; order Rodentia; family Dipodidae; genus Orientallactaga; species Orientallactaga sibirica. Next base: position 17,329,813 of record JAEOAD010000040.1, read on the forward strand.
CGGAGTAAATCAGCAGAGTCAATGGGATTCACACTGGATGAAATTTGTCATCTCTAAGTTATAAGATTCAAGCCATAAACCTATTCTCATCATTCTATAGTTTCTCCTTACTTTAGTATAGCATCACTAATAATCAGACTGATTCAGATTAGTCTAATGCAACTAAATTCTCACCACAAAGACACTGCGGTCCTATGTAGAAGTATAAAGGTGAATATGATACTACCTTTCTGCTCACAGTCTAGATTAGAGAGACCAACAAGTATCATTGTGTTTAATATCCACTAAAAAGGAAATTTAAACACTAATGGCTTAACAATGAAGACAGTAAACCAGCTAGAAAATAAGGAGAATTTTAAGCATTTGAAGAACAAGTAAGATTTTGGCAGGTAGGGGAAAAATGGTATGCAGAATTAACATCAAAAACTCAAAGGCAGCTGGGCGTGGTGGCACATGCCTTTAATCCCAGCACTCAGGAGGCAGAGGAAGATCGCCGTGAGTTCCAGGCCACCCTGAGATTACATAGTGAATTCCAGATCAGCCAGAGTGAGACTCTACCTCGAAAAAACAAAACAAAACAAAACAAAACAAAAAACAACAACAACAACAAAAAAAAAAACTCAAAGGCAATCTGGGATTGGTGGTGCACACCTTTAATCCCAGCACTCCCGAGGCAGAGGTAGGAGGATCGCCATGAGTTCGAGGCCACTCTGAAAATACAGAGTGAATTCCAGGTCAGCCTGGGCTACAGTGAGACCCTACCTTGAAAAACCAAAGAAGCAAAACAAAACAAAAAAACAACTCAAACACAGGCTTGAGAGATGGCTTAGCAGTTAAGGTGCTTGCCTGCAAAGCCAAAGGACCCAGGTTTGATTCCCTAAAACCCACGTAAGCCAGACGCACAAAGTAGTGTATATGTCTAGAACTGGTTTACAGTGGCTAGAGGCCCTGGCATGCCTATTCTCTTCCTCTCTCTCAAAAAAAAAAAAAAAAAAAAAAAAACTCTTGCCAAGGCTTTTGGTTTCCCACCAAGAATAGACAGTAAGACCATATTGCTGAAGACTCCACATACTTGGGCTGCAAGGTCACTGAGAAATCCTGCTGGAGCTGAGCTGAAAACCTCCTCCATGTAGACCAGCTGACAGAAAGCTGGAAAAAGCTATGCTACGGCCATTCAATGGAGATGGTCAACAGTGGATACTACAAGCCTTAAATTTGGCCAGTCAGGTGGAAATGAGCCAACAGTGCAATAGTGGCATATCTGTGCTATGGGGAACCAACCACTCTCTAATTGGATTGCAGGCCTGCTCCATGGGAGGAATACATGCCTGATACTGAACACCTACAACAGGTGTAGCCATGAGCCCTAGGGTTTGTGTAACATCTGCTGGTGTCTGGCTAAATGTATATACTATGCTCACTAAACTGTCCAGTAATCATTTATCTTAAATGTTCATACCATCCCCTTTGGTGTTTTTGAGGTAGGGTTTCACTCTAGCCAAGGCTGACTTAGAATTCACTATGTAGTCTCTGGATGTAGTCTCAAATGATGGCAGTCCTCCTACCTCTGCCTCCTGAGTGCTGGGATTAAAGGCATGCACCACCACATCCAGCTTCATACCCATATATTAATGCTACTCGCTCACTTCTGGTTAGAGAAGCTTCTCTCTTCAGATGGCAGTGACCTTGCCAGTGACTCAGAAGACACCATGGTACTGAGAAGAAGGAACAGAGGAGTGCTCAGCACTGAAACATCTCAATCACACCTTCCAAGGCTCAGGATCCATTGTGGAAGAGGAGGCAGAAAGAATGAAGAGCCAAAGGAAGGGTAGGACTCTTACAACATGCTCCTCCAGACAAAAAATGGCCTGATATCCATGACCTCACAGTGCCTGACACTACCTACACAAGGCCATCATAATAGGAGGAAAAGATGATGACATCAAAATAAAAGAGTGACTGATTGAGAGGGAAAGGAATGTGATGGAGAGTGGAGTTTCAAAAGGGGAAAGAAGGGGGAGGAGGGAATTATCATGGGTTATTGTCTACAATTATGGAAGCTGTCAATGAAAAAAATTAATTAAAATTAAAATAAATTAATTTTAAAAATTAAAATAAAATAAAAATGTATGCCAAGTACAAAATCTCAAAGGTGGGCTAGAGATAGCTTGATGGCTTAGTAGTTAGGTGCGTGCCTGTGAAACCTAAGGACCCAGGTTTGATTCTCTAGGACCCACGTAAGCCAGATGTAGGGGGGTGGGTGGTGCATGCATCTAGAGTTCATTTGCAGTGGCTGGAGGCCCTAGCCTGCTCATTATCTCTCTCCCGCTTTCTTTCTTTCTCTCAAATAAATAAATATTAAAATATAAAACTAAAAAAATTAAAAAATAACTCAAAGGCATGAAAGTCCATGAACTATAGTAGCCCAGGAAAAGGTAAATTAGGAGCTTCTCAAGACTTTTAAGTTCCTTGCTAACACAGTTTTCATCACTAGACATGATATCTTATAATAATCTTCAAAATTCAAACTTTCTCTCAAAAAGGAAAAGAATTGCCTAGTACTAAAGATCTTCAGAGAAACGTGCTGTCAGACCTAGAAGAGCGTCTCTGATGCCTTATTGCTAAAGACTTCTACTTCAGCTCAGCATCTGGGCATCACATTACCTTATGCTCCCATACAGACTGTTGTTTTACTCATAGGAACAGAAAGAAAAGAGGCACTTCGAAGTCGCTTTGCTTCCATCTCTGTCATATCACTGGACACAGGCCAGGTCTGTAGCTTTTTTTTTTAAAGCAAATTCCAACAATTCTGAAGGTAGTCCCATAAAAGTCCAGGAACAGCTTTATTAAAAAAATCCTTCCTGGGCTGGAGATGGCTTAGCAGTTAAGATGTTTGCCTGAAAAGCCAAAAAAGATCTTGGTTCAATTCTCCAGGACCCACATAAGCCAGATGCAAAAAAGGGGCACATGCATCTGGAGGCCCTGCATGCCCATCTCTCTGTCTCCTCTCTCTATCTGTCTCTCTGCTTGCAAATAAATAAAAATTTTTTTAAATCCTTCTCCTGAGTCATTAGCAGCACACGCCTTTAATCCCAGCACTTGGAAGGCAGAGGTAGGAGGATCGCCATGAGTCTGGCCGCCTGAGACTACAGTGAATTCCAGGTCAGCCTGGGCTAGCACAATACCTACCGAGAGAAAAAATCCTTCCTAGCGCTGGTGGTACACACCTTTAATCCCAGCACTTGGGAGGCAGAGGTAGGAGGATCGCCATGAGTTCAAGCGCCAACCTGAGACTACACAGTGAATTCCAGGTCAGCCTAGCTTAGAGTGAAACCCTACTTTGAAAAAGTATATATTCCTTAAGCTGGGTGTGGTGGTACACCCTTTAGTTCCAGCACTCGGGAGGCTGAGGTAGGAAGATCGCTATGAGTTCAAGGCCATCCTCAGACTATAATGACTTCCAGACAGTAAGACCATATTGCTGAAGACTCCACATACTTGGGCTGCAAGGTCACTGAGAAATCCTGCTGGAGCTGAGCTGAAAACCTCCTCCATGTAGACCAGCTGACAGAAAGCTGGAAAAAGCTATGCTACCGGCCATTCAATGGAGATGGTCAACAGTGGATACTACAAGCCTTAAATTTGGCCAGTCAGGCCAAATGAGCCAACGGGTGCAATAGTGGCATATCTGTGCTATGGGGGAACCAACCACTCTCTAATTGGATTGCAGGCCTGCTCCATGGGAGGGAATACATGCCTGATACTGAACACCTACAACAGGTGTAGCCATGAGCCCTAGGGTTTGTGTAACATCTGCTGGTGTCTGGCTAAATGTATATACTATGCTCAGCAAACTGCCCGGTAATCATTTATCTTAAATGTTCATACCATCCCCCCCCCTTTGGTGTTTTCGAGGTAGGGTTTCACTCTAGCCAAGGCTGACTTAGAATTCACTATGTAGTCTCAGGATGTAGTCTCAAACGCATGGCAGTCCTCCTACCTCTGCCTCCTGAGTGCTGGGATTAAAGGCATGCACCACCACATCCAGCTTCATACCCATATATTAATGCTACTCTCACTTCTGGTTAGAGAAGCTTCTCTCTTCACATGGCAGTGACCTTGGCAGTGACTCAGAAGACACCATGGTACTGAGAAGAAGGAACAGAGGAGTGCTCAGCACTGAAACACCTCTATCACACCTTCCAAGGCTCAGGATCCATTGTGGAAGAGGAGGCCAAAAGAAGAGCCAAAGGAAGGGTAGGACTCCTTACAACATGCTCCTCCAGACAAAAAATGGCCTGGATATCCATGACCTCGCAGTGCCTGACACTACCTACACAAGGCCATCATAATAGGAGGAAAAGATCATGACATCAAAATAGAAGAGTGACTGATTGAGAGGGGGAAAGGGTATGATGGAGAGTGGAGTTTCAAAGGGGAAAGAAGGGGGAGGGAGGGAATTATCATGGGTTATTGTCTACAATTATGGAAGCTGTCAATGAAAAAATTAATTAAAATTAAAATAAATTAATTTTAAAAATTAAAATAAAATAAAAATGTATGCCAAGTACAAAAATCTCAAAGGTGGGCTAGAGAGATAGCTTGATGGCTTAGTAGTTAGGGTGCGTGCCTGTGAAACCTAAGGACCCAGGTTTGATTCTCTAGGACCCACGTAAGCCAGATGTACAAGGTGGTGCATGCATCTAGAGTTCATTTGCAGTGGCTGGAGGCCCTGGCCTGCTCATTATCTCTCTCCCCGCCTCTTTCTTTCTCTCAAATAAATAAATATTAAAATATAAAACTAAAAAATTAAAAAATAACTCAAAGGCATGAAAGTCCATGAACTATAGTAAGCCCAGGAAAAAGGTAAATTAGGAGCTTCTCAAGACTTTTAAGTTCCTTGCTAACACAGTTTTCATCACTAGACATGATATCTTATAATAATCTTCAAAATTCAAACTTTCTCTCAAAAGGAAAAGAATTGCCTAGTACTAAAGATCTTCAGAGAAACGTGCCGTAGACCTAGAAGAGCGTCTCTGATGCCTTATTGCTAAAGACTTCTATTTCAGCTCAGCATCTGGGCATCACATTACCTTATGCTCCCATACAGACTGTTGTTTTACTCATAGGAACAGAAAGAAAAGAGCACTTCGAAGTCGCCTACTTCCATCTCTGTCATATCACTGGACACAGGCCAGGTCTGTAGCTTTTTTTTAAGCAAATTCCAACAATTCTGAAGGCAGTCCATAAAGTCCAGGAACAGCTTTATTTAAAAAAATCCTTCCTGGGCTGGAGAGATGGCTTAGCAGTTAAGATGTTTGCCTGAAAAGCCAAAAGATCTTGGTTCAATTCTCCAGGACCCACATAAGCCAGATGCAAAAAGGGGCACATGCATCTGGAGGCCCTGGCATGCCCATTCTCTCTCTGTCTCCCTCTCTTCTATCTGTCTCTCTGCTTGCAAATAAATAAAAATTTTTTAAATCCTTCCTGAGCCGGGCGTGGTAGCACACGCCTTTAATCCCAGCACTTGGAAGGCAGAGGTAGGAGGATCGCCATGAGTTCAAGGCCGGCCTGAGACTACATAGTGAATTCCAGGTCAGCCTGGGCTAGCACAATACCCTACCTCGGAGAAAAAAAAATCCTTCCTTAGCGCTGGTGGTACACACCTTTAATCCCAGCACTTGGGAGGCAGAGGTAGGAGGATCGCCATGAGTTCAAGGCCAACCTGAGACTACACAGTGAATTCCAGGTCAGCCTAGCTAGAGTGAAACCCTACCTTGAAAAAGTATATATATTCCTTAAGCTGGGTGTGGTGGTACACCCCTTTAGTTCCAGCACTCAGGAGGCTGAGGTAGGAAGATCGCTATGAGTTCAAGGCCATCCTCAGACTATATAATGACTTCCAGGTCAGCCTGATCTGGAACTGGAATGTGGTGGTTTGATTCAAGTGACTCCCATAAACTTAGGTGTTCTGAATGCTAGGTCCCCACAGCTGATGGAGATTTGGGAATTAACGCCTTCTGGAGGCAGTGTATTGTTGGGGGCAGGCTTATGGGTATTACAACTAGTGTCCCCTTGTCAGTGTTGGGCACACTCTCCTGTTGCTACTGTCCACTTGATGTTGGCCAGGAGATGATGTCCACCCTCTGCTAATGCCATCATTTTCCCCTGCCATCATGGAGCTTCCCCTCGAATCTGTACGACAAAATAAACTTTTCCCCCACATGCTGCTCTTGGCCAGGTGATTTCTGCCATCAATACAAACCTGACTGCAACAAAGACCCTACCTCAAAAAAAAAAAAAAAAAAAAAAGGGTGGTGGTGGAGAGATGGCTTAGCAGTTAAGGTGCTTGCCTGCAAAGCCTAAGGACCTAGGTTCGATTCCTTAGAACCCATGTTAGCCAGATGCACAAGGTGGCACATGCATCTGGAGTCTGTTTGCAGTGGCTGGAAGCCCTGGTACGCCCATTCTGTCTCTCTCTCTCTCTCTCTTAAATAAATAAATAAAAATGTTTAAAAAATTTTTTAAAAGGCCTGAGGTGGCTGGAGAAATTGTTTAATGGTTAAGGTGCTCACCTACAAAGCCTAACAACTGGGATTTGATACCCCAGTAAAGTAAAGCCACGTAAAGCCAATGCACAAAGTGATACATGCATCTGGAGTTCGTCTGCAGTGGCTAAAGGCCTGGCATGCCCATATTCTCTCTCTCTCTCTCTCTCTCTCTCTCACACACACACACACACACACACACACACACTCACTCTGCTTGTAAATAAATAAAAATAAAAAACATACCTGAGGCCATGAGGGGGCATAGATTTACATTCAAACTGCCAGAGTCATAATATAAATGGATAAACTGGGGTTGGAGGGATGGCTTAGTGGTTAAGGCATTTGCCTGCGAAGCCTATGGACCCAGGTTCAAGTCCCCAGTACTGATGTAAGGCAGATGCACAAGGGGCGCATGTATCTGGAATTCGTTTGCAGTGGCTGGAGGTTCTGGTGTGCCCATTTTCTCTTCCTCCCTCTCTCCTTCCCTCCTAATCTCTGCCTCTTTCTGTCTTAAGTAAATAAATGAAATAAAAATGTTAGCCAGGCATAGTGGCGCACACCTTTAATCCCAGCACTCGGGAGGCAGAGGTGGGAGGGTTGCAAGAGTGCAAGGCCACCCTGAGACTACTAGTGAATTCCAGATCAGCCTGAGCTACAGTGAAACCCTATCTCAAAAAAAAAAAAAAAAAAAAAAAAAAAACAGAAAAAATGTTAGAAATAAATACTTTTTTAAGTGGATAAACTCTGAAGACATATGCTAAATGAAGTAAACCAAACAGAAGATCTAGTATGATTCCATCCATAAAGTAACATTAGTTACCTTTTTCACTGACAGCAATAATTTCTGGGAGGAAAGAATCACTTTGGCTCACAATTTCAGAGGGCCTCAGTCCATCATGTTGCAGAAGATTTGACAAGAACATCTCAGTGCACAGCAGCAGGAGTGTGCATGGGCAGCTGTGCCTACAGCAGCAAGCCTATTGTGCCAGCAAGGTAGCACCTCCTAAAGCCCCCTCTCTAGTCCACCAGCTAGAGAACAAATGCTCAGGTCTACCAGGGACGCAGCAGATTCAAACCACAAAAATAAGGTGCCCAGAATAATTAAAGGTCATAGACACAGAAAACAGAAGAACAGGCCATGGAAGAGAGCTACTATTTAATTGGTATACATTTCACTTAGGGAGAAAAGTATCAAAGATGAATGGTGGTAGTTGGAAGTGGTAACTCACACGTATAACCCCAACACTCGCCAGGCTGAGATAGGAATTCCATGAGTTCAAGGCCAATGTGGGGTACAGAGTGAGAACTTGTCTCAAAAAATCAAATAAAAAAGCAAAAGATGAATGGTGGTAATAACTGCACAATCTGAGTATACTTAATGCTAATGAGCTATACGTTTAAAAATGACTAACACTAAGGGCTAGAGATAGCTCAGTCTTAAAGATGAGTGACTGCAAAGCCTGCCAACCTGGATTCAATTCCCAAGTCACCCACATAAAGCTGTCCAGGTGTTCATTTGCAGTGACAAGAGACCCTAGGTTACACACATATGCAAATAAAGTAAAATGAAAAAAAAATTAAATGATTAACAGTACTATATTACAAATATTTTACTATAATAACAATTTACTCAAATTAAATGACTAAACACCTTATGCAATACTTAGTATATAAAACATGCTTGAACAATAGTGACTTGTAATGTTTTACCAAGTCTGGCGCCCTTCTTGGCTGAGTTTTTAATTTAATTTTATTTTTTTGAGACTGGTCTCCTAAACTCATTAAGTAATCCACCCAGATCAACTTTCTAAGTACATGGGACTACAGGAATGTTTCACCACACCCTGCTTCCATATTATTTTAGCATCTCCACTTAGAAAACCAATCTTCCAAAGACAAAATCAGTGAATGACTAGCAGACTACTCAGATAAGCAGTGATAATTACACAAATTAAACAGCTTTATTACTTGTTCTTCTCAAATAAAATTATGGGCAATTTTTTCTTTTCTTTTCTTTTTTTTTTTTTTTTTTGGTTTATCCAGGTAGATTCTCACTCTAGCCTAGGCTGATCTGGAACTCACTATGTAGTCTGAGGGTGGCCTCAATCTCACAGCAATCCTCCTACCTCTGCCTCCCAAGTGCTGGGATTAAAGGCGTGCGCCGCCACCACACCTGGCCCACTTCAAACAGGCCAGTGTGGGAGCTCATGCCTGCAATCCCAACACTTGGGAGGCTGAGGCAAGGCAGTTGTTCCAAGTCGAACACCAGCCTGGGCTATCTACCTAGTGAGTTACAGGCCAGCCTGAGCTACAGAATGAGATTCTGTCTCAAGAAGATAGCAGGAAGGAAGGAGAGAGAAGGGGGAGTGAGGGAGAGAAGGGAGGGAACTAAAATGACAAAACTGTAAGAAAAGACAGATATTGATGACATTGCATTAGACAATAGCTTCATAATTAAGAAACCAATAGAACACTCAGCAAAGGAAAAACAGACAAATTGACTTTTAGTGTTAAAAAATATGCTTCAAAGGTTCTCCCAATAAAATAAAATAAAATAAAATAAAATAAAATAAAATAAAATAAAATAAAATAAAATAAAATAAAATAAAATAAAATAAAATAAAAGGCTGGAGAGATGGCTTAGTGGCTAAGGCACTGACCTGCAAAGCCAAAGGACACAGGTTCTATTCCCCAGCACCCATGTAAGCCAAATGCACAAGGTGGCACATGCTTACAGAGTTTGTTTGCCGTGGCTAAAGCCCTGACCTGTCCATTATCTTTCTCTCATTATCTCCCCTTTTCTCTCTCTCTCAAATAAATAAATTTAAAAAAGTTTTAGGGCTGCCAGGTGTGGTGGCGCACGCCTTTAATCCCAGCACTTGGGAGGGAGCTCAAGGCCACCCTGAGACTACATAATGAATTCCAGGTCAGCCTGAGCTAGAGCGAGTGCAAGACCCTACCTCGAGAAAAAAAAAAAAAAAAAAAGGAAAGAAAAGAAAGAAAAGGAAACAAACAAACAGAATGGAACTCGAGTCTGATCAACACTGATGTACAGCACTCTGCTGCCCAGGTGCACTGGCTCTGGGATCTGCCCTCCAAACCAGCAACCCATCAACCAATTGGGTCTTCCCCTGCCTAAAAAAGGCAGCTGTCTTCTTCCTGTAGCTACTCCACCCCTCTCCCTCAGCTCCACTCTGCCTCTCTTCACTGGGCCACACAGCTAGAAGTGAGTCTAGCTTCCCCCTCACCCAGCCTGGCTGGGGGTGGGAGAGGAAGAGCAGAAAACTGTTTTCTGGTCTGGGAGAACTCTTCTGCTTGCCTCTGCTTTATGGTTTGAGGTAACTTCTCACTCTGATTACATGCATGCTTCTCCTCTGCTCTACTAATCTACCAGGTACATATTTCCCTTATACCCCAGATCTACCACTAACTCACCATGTGGGTGTTCTCACTAACTCTAGGTTTGCTACCTGTGTCATTTCCTTACACTGGAGGTAACTATGAGTGTAACTTTCTTCATTATTCATTTCTCCTCTGAATCTTCTGATTTCTGCTTTGAGATCTGCCCTCTCATTTTCCTTTAGCCTCACCATTTGCCCTATTAACTAACCTACATGAAGAAACACATGAAAGATGCCATGCCAGCTCCTAAGTCTGTCTTTCTACCTAGATTCCACCTTCTATGTGCTTCTGGCTCTACTCCAGTTTTTTCCCCAAAACCTTAATTTCTTTCTCTCTCTCTCTTTTGGGGGTGAGGGTTTGAGGTAGGGTCTCACTCTAGCTCAGGCTGACCTGGAATTCACTATGTAGTCTCAGTCTCAGGGTGGCCTTGAACTCGCAGCCATCCTCCTACCTCTGCTTCCCAAGTGCTGGGATTAAAGGTGTGTACTACCACACCCGGCCTTAATTTCTCTTAAATGAACCTTATAAATTATGCAATGTTTCCATGTTTCCTACTTCCCATGTGTTTATGACTCTGCTCTAGCTCCTGAGCTCCCTTAAATACAATTTGTGGTTTCTCCCTAAATAAATTTAATAATTCATAATTTATCCTACTTTAGTCCATCTTTATTAAATAGGACAGAACCAAAAACAAGGTTCAGAAATTCTGGGAGACCCCTCCTGAACCCCAAAATCCTGCATCAATACCATCTGGAATAATTCCACTCCTAGGCATATATCCAAGAAAAAATGAAAACACATGTGCATCCAAACACTTGTAAATAATCCATGGAAGCATTATTTGTAATAGTCACAACGCAAGAACAATCCAATGCCCGTCAATACTGAAAATGTAGTGACTCTTAATGACCCAGAGAAGATAAAACTACCCCTTCTGTTTCTGTGGTCTCCTGATACTAGCTTGCTCGGATGGACCGGGAAGAACAAACATTCTTCAAAGGAAATCTACTGATGAATGAATAGACAAATGTGGAAAATCCACACAATAGGATATTGTTCAGACACACAAAGGAATGAAAAGATAAGGTAATATTCTCATACATGCTACAACATACACCTAGAAAACATGCAAGTCGTACACTGTAACCTGACATACGTGAAGTGATCAGAACAGGCAATCTGAATGACACAAAGTAGACAAAGGAGAGAGGAAGATGGGAAAACAGAGTAGCTGATAAGAGGTTAGAGCTTCCTTTGGCAATGACGAGAATGTTCTGGAATTACATAGAGGTGGCAACCGGTCACCTTTGCGAATGTTACAGCATTACATGCTTGAAATGGTATAAAGTTGTATCTCAATTACAAAAAACTTACAGAAAAAAAAACACACCAATAGCCTCAGTACAATACTGACAAAATGCAAGGACACTTAATGACAGAGAAGAAACAAAATGTTCAAATTGAAGAAAGTTAGAGATGAAGTCTTCAAACAATGGAAAACAAAAATTTTATCACAAAAGTCACCAAGGATGAGAAATTTTGTGGAGGGCTGTGTGTGGTGTCCCTGTAGCCTGGTATTACAGAGTGAATTTCAGGTCAGCCTGAGCTAGAGTGAGACCCTACTTTGAAAACAAACAAACAAACAAAAACCTAAATAAATATTAGGCAGGTATGGTGATACACTCATGCCTTTAATCCCAGCACTTGGAAGGCAGAGGTATGAAGGAGGATAGTGAGGTAGGGGCCACCTTGAGACTACATAGTGAATTCCAGATCAGCCTGGGCTAGAGTGAAACCTACCTGGAAACATCAAAAATAAACAAACAGATAAACATCCTTTGTAGAGAAAAAGGGTAAATTCAAAAACCTAGGTAGAGGATTAAAATTTTCTTTCTTTTTCAAAAAATATTTTTATTCGGCTGAAGAGATGGCTTAGCAGTTAAGGCACTTGCCTGGAAAGCCAAAGGATCCAGGTTCAATTCCCCAGGACCCATGTAAGCCAGATGCACAAGGTAACACAATGTGTCTTAAGTTTGTTTGCAATGGTTGGAGGCCCTGGCATGCCCATTCTCTCTCTCTCTCTCACACACACACAAATAAATAAAATTAAAATTAATATTTAGGACTGAAAAGATGGCTTAGCGGTTAAGGCACTTGTCTGTGAAGCCTAAGGACCCATGTTCGATCTCTCCAGATCCCACGTACACCAGAAGCACAAGGTGATGCAAGCACAAGGCTGCACAAGCTGGTGCATGCGTCTGGAGTTCAACTGTAGTGGCTAGAGGCCCAGATGTACCCATTCTCTCTATCTTACTCTCATAAAAAAATAAATAAAAGACAAAAATAAATAAATAAAATATTTTTATTTACTCAAGAAAGAACATCCAACTGCAGACATATGCACACATGCACCACTTGGTGTTTCTGGCGTTATGTGGAAACCAAGGAATTGAATACAGGCTAGCAGGTTTCTCAAGCAAGCATCTTCAACCACTGAGCCACCTCCCTAGTCCCTGATAATTTACTTCTAAAGAGAAAGATAACCAGTGTCTAGAAATTTCATAAACCAATTCCTTTGCAACATTCAAAATAAGATTAAACACAATGTTTGTGAATTAAGAAGAAAAAGTGGGGGCTGGAGAGATGGCTTAGTGGTTAAGATGCTTGCTGCAAAACCTAAGAACACGTGTTCGAATCTCCAGATCCCACACAGCCAGACGCACAGTGACACAAACATGCAATATCACACATGAGCACAAGGGGGCGCATGCGCCTGGAATTCATACACAGAGGCTGAAAGGCCCTGGCATGCACATTCTCTCTGCCTCTTTCTTTCTTGCTCTCTCTCAAAAATAAATAATAAAAACTTTTTTAAAAAGGAAAAAGTGAGACTGGAGAGATGGCTCAGTAGTTATAGGCACTTGCTTGCAAAACCTGCTGGTCTCTGATTAGGTTTGATTCCCCAGCACCCATGTAAAGCCAGAAGTACAAAGTGGCACATCATCCAGAGTTCGTTTGCAGGTGCAAGAGGCCCTGGCATGCCCACACTCACACACTCTCTCCCTCTATCAAATAAAAATGTTTTAAAGAGAAGAAAGTGTAGCTGAGTGTAATGACACATGCCTTAAATCCCAGCATTCGGGAGGTAGAGGTAGGAGGATCACTGTTAGAGATTGGCCTGAGAGTACAAGTGAATTCCAGGTCAGCCTGGACTACAGCAAGACACTACCTTGGAAAAACAAAACAACAACAAAAAAGGTGATTCCATAAAAGTCAGAAGATTCATCACGAACAAATCAAACCAAATTTACTGCAATTTCTACTTTAACAGATTAATTTGTTGCAGGTAAGAAACCTGCAGGCCATTATAGCTTAATCACATTACAGCATTTGACAAAATCTTTCCAAATATTCACACAAACAAAAATGTCACATGGTTCTGACGACAATAGGGGAAGGAATGGCCACTAAAGAACCCTAATGTGTGTTAATAGATGAGTGCTACTGGAAGGGGTCAAAGTGAGTTACATACCTCAGAGTAATTTATTCTGTCATTTAAATATTTGTGTCCACAATTGAATGAAATGAATGAAGAGCAGATATTTCTACCAAATATGAATATACAAAAAAAATCAAAAAGAAAATATTAAATGTCTAAATAAAGACTAAAAAGTATAATTTAAATGCCGTGTATCTTAGCTCAAAAAATTTATCACACAGGCTGGAGAGATGGCTTAGCAGTTAAGGCATGTAAGCCAGAGGCACAAGGTGGTGCATGCATCTGGAGTTCATTTGCAGTAGCTAGAGGCCCTGGTGCACCCATTCTCTCTCTCTCTCTCTCTCTCTCTCTCTCACTCTAAATAAATAAATAAATAAATAAATAAATAAATGTTAAAGAAAAAAATAAGATTGGGAACACCAAGTTTAGAAATTTATGCATGAAATATATAGTGGAGATGGTCACACTTCTAGTATATATTAAGCTGTAGGAATCAAAGTTAAAACCATTAATGATTAGAAGTTTAAAATGTGAGCTGGACGTGGTGGCGCAAGCCTTTAATCCCAGCACTCGGGAGGCAGAGGTAGGAGGATTGCCATGAGTTCAAGGCCACCCTGAGACTACATAGTGAATTCCAGGTCAGCGTGGGCTAGAGCGATGCCCTACCTCGAAAAACCAAAAAAAAAAAAAAAAAAGTTTAAAATGTGACATAATAGGGGCTGGAGAGATGGCTTAGTGGTTAAGGCGCATGCCTGCGAAGCCTAAGGACCCTGGTTCAATTCTCCAGGTCCCACATTAGCCAGATGCACATGGTGGCGCATGCATCTGGAATTCGTCTGCGGTGGCTGGAGGCCCTGGTGCACCCATTCTCACTCTCTCCCCTTCACTCTGTCTCTAATAAATAAGTTTTTTTTTTTTTTTTTTTTAAAGTGACATAATAGCTGGGCTTGGTTGCACAAACCAATAATCCTAGTACTTGGTTGAGGCAAGAAGATTGCCACTCTCAAACCAGCTTGGGCTACAAAGTGAATTCTAGGCCACCCTGGGCTACACATTGCCTCTTAATCACTTCATTGTATTCAGTTACTACTATAAATAATACTTTTGCCTTTCTTCTTTTTTTGAGGCAGGATAGCACTCTAGCACAGGCTGACCTGGCACTTACTCTGTAGTCCCAGGCTGGCCACGAACTCACAATGATCCTCTTACCGTTGCCTCCCAGTGCTGGGATTAAAGACATGTGCGACCATACCATGCCTAGCCATAAAACAGTATTTTTAAAAAATATCTTAATTTATGTGAGAGAGAGACTAGAAAGAGACAGAGAAAGAGAAAATGGGCATGCCAGGGCCTCTAGCCACTGCAAACAAACTCCAGACACATGTGCCACCTTGTGAATCTGACTTACGTGGGCACTGGGAAATCGAGCCTGGGTCCTTAGGCTTCACAGGCAAGTACCTTAACCACTAAGCCATCTCTCCAACCTAAAATGGTTTTTTGTTTTTGTTTTTCGAGGTAGGGTCTTGCTCTAGCCCAGACTGACCTGGAATTCACTATGTAGTCTCAGGGTGGCCTCAAATTCACGGCGATCCTCCTACCTCTGCCTCCCAAGTGCTGGGATTAAAGGCATGTGCCACCACATCTGGCTTAAAATAGTATTTTTTTTTAAAGTATCCTTTAACTCAAGCAAAGCACAACCACCACATTCTGGTTTGGCACCATCTGAAATGCAAGTGCAACTCTGGATACCCTATAAAATGACAATACACAACCAGTGTTAAGAAAAAGTAACCATGGCCGGGCGTGGTGGTGCACGCCTTTAATCCTAGCATTCGGCTTTAATCCTAGCATTCCGGAGGCAGAGGTAGGAGAATCACTGTGAGTTCAAGGCCACCCTGAGACTAATTAGTAAATTCCAGGTCAGCCTGGGCTAGAGTGAGACCCTACCTGGAAAACAAAAACAAACAAACAAACAAACAAACAAAAAAACCCATGGTTGAAGGATCTGAGAATTACATTATCTAAGAAGCTATTAAGTACACAGGGATTTAGTAAAAGAGAATGCTCAGAATGTATGGTGGGGGGAAGGGGTCACTAGGGACATAAAAGTAGCCCTCAAATATTTTAAAAGGGTCAGTCAGGGCTGGAGAGATGACTTAGTGGTTAAGGTGTTTACCAGAAAGCCTAACAACCTGAGTTTGATCCCCCAGTACCCATGTAAAGCCAAATGCACAAAGTGGCACATATATCTGAAGTTAATTTGCAGTGGCTGGAAGCCCTGGCATGCCCGTTCTCTGTGTGTCTCTCTTCTATCTCTCTCTGCTTGCAAATAAATAAGTAAAAATAAAAGGAGCCACCTTTAACCCCAGCACTGGGGAGGCAGATGTAGAAGGACTGCCAAGAGTTTAAGGCTACAGAGTGAATTCCAAGTCAGCTTGGGCTACAGGGAGACCGTATCTCAAAAAACCAAAATAAATAAATAAATAAAAATAATAAAAATAAATAAATAAAAGGAGCTGGGCGTAGTGGTAAACGCCTTTAATCCCAGCACTCAGGAGGCAGAGGTAGGTGAGTTTGAGGCCAGCCAGAGACTAGAGTGAATTCCAGGTCAGCTGAACTAGAGTGAAACCCTACCTCGAAAAACCAAAAAATAAAAATAAATAAGCAAAAGGGCCATACATGTGGAAAAGGTAACATTCTACTTGTAAAATGCAAAATATAGTGGGAATGCCATAAACTTTGATGAATAAAGAGCTGACTTCTGGGGCTGAAGAGATGGCTTAGCAGTTAAGGCGTTTGCCTGCAAAGCCAGAGGATCCTGATTCGACTCTGCAGGACCCACATAAGCAGATGCACAAGGGGGCACATGCATCTGGAGTTCATTTGCAGTGGGTGGAGGCCCTGGCATGCCCATTCTCTCTCTTTCTTTCTCTCAAATAAATATATAATAAAAAAATAAAGAATAATAAAAGAGCTGACTTCTTATCTTCACTCCATCATTTACTATGTTTTAAGCAGATGCTGAGACAGATGAAGTTTCCTTATGTAGAAATTGACACCTACCTTATTAATGTGCATAATGTGTAGAAATTAAATGCTGTACGGGAAAGGTGGCTTAGTGGTTAATGCGCTTGCCTGGAAAGCCTAACAAACCAGGTTATTCAACTCCCCAGTGCGCACAACATGGTGCATGCCTCTGGAGGTTTGTTTGCAGAGGATAATGGTCCTGGTGCACCTATTCATATTCATTCTCAAAATGAATTAAATGCTAGTTGTCTTCTTGGTGCATGCCTTTAATCTCACCATTCAGAACACTGAAGTAGGAGGAACACCAAGAGTTTGAGTCCAGCCTGGGGCTACCGAATGAGTTCCAGATTAGCATAGGCTAGAAGGAGGCCCTACTAGGAGCAGGGACAAAAAACAAAAATAAACAAATAAACAAAATGTAATTAAATGCAAAAATGTTTTAAAGTTTCCAGCACTGCCTAACACACTGTAATAAGCAATAATGTTAATCCTCTTCCAAAGATTTTGAATTATTCTAGAACAGTTTTTTTCAAGCTTAACATTTCAACCCCTGAGTGGGTCTTGAAGTCAACTCCAAGGAGTATTAACTAGTGTTTGCCCTACTGAATAGGAATAGCATAGGAAATATTAGCGTGTACCACTCATAGTAAAAGTACCCAGTTGTGTAAAACTTCAGCTTCAGTTATTCACATACATGCGTTTTCAAGGTTATGAAGTAAAAGTATTTATCACAGTGCTGTACAGCACTATTGTGAAGTGTGTTTGTTCTATGATAGTAACTACTTCCCTGAGAACATCCCTAACCCCTTTTGTTTGGTACACATCTGCATCTCAAACGTTCCCAGAATTAAAGAAACCTATTTATTTTTGTTGACCCAAATTCCCCCATATTCATCTTTTCCACAACCCAGTTATTTTTCCAGACAGTATCTACTGGAGCTTTAAGCATTTTGTGGTATTTATGGTTGAAACAAAACATTCCTTTAAAGAAATGTGATGTGTGAAGGTGGACATTGTTCCTGAGGAAGACAGACAGACATCTGAGGTTGTCCTCAGGGCTGGAAAGATGGCTCAGTGGTTAAGGCATTTGCCTGAGGTTGTTCTCCGGCCTCCATATGCACTCATACACGTGTGCACCTGCATATGCATGCACCACGTACATGCACACACATATACCACAATAAAAATTTTTTAAAGTGCAATTTTCAGCATTGCAACAAATAAAAAAATTGTGATGTGTATAAGCTATGGAAAGTAGACTTTTGACTTGCTAAGAAAGAAAATTATCCACCTTGCCACACCCTTCAATATACAGAACAAACACATCCTAACACATCTCAAGGCATCTTAACTATAATTTCTCCAATTCCACCCCCAACTCCTCACACTAGGGATCAACCCAGACCTCACACAAGGTGGCTCACCACTGAACCACACCCCCTACCCTTCAACTTTTAATTCATACAAATCTTTTCAGAAAAAACATAAGGTATCTACAGCACCAAGACATAAAGCCAGATGAAAGCAGTACACAGGAATCGTGTGACCAAAAGAAACTTCTGACATATCTAAAAATACTTGCTGCTTTATCTTAACAAATCCTACATTTAGAAACCAAAGGAGCTAAGGACTTACTTCATCAGCCTCTCTAAGTGGAGTCAATGTGTTCTAATAATACATAATCTAAAATGGGCTGAGGAGAGCAGCTAATCCTCATTATTCAAGCGTGGAGACCATCATTGCTCAGAAGAGACAGGATGACACTTGAATGTTTCTGGGGGCTTTAAAAGTGCATACACACCCAGGATTCCTTTGGAAGGACGTGATTTCACACTTATATGAAAAACTGTAACTGCCAGTCAGTCCTAAGAATACCTGGTATCATTTGGCAATAACAGAAAGGATTGGCATCATTTACTGAAGAACACCTCTGTCGTTCCTGTCTTCCAAAGTAAGAGTTATAAATACCTCTCGAAGTTGTCAAGAGATAAAATGCAGTCCCCAACTCCCCACCCCAGGACTCCAAACCCACTATGTGGACCAATACGTTCTTCCCAGCTTCTGAGCACTGGTAGAAAGTTTCTGTTCTATCCAGCCAATCACTGAATGCGTCCTACCGTGTTTAACTGCTCTCCACAAGACTGGAAACGCTTATGGACAGGCATGACACTCAAGAATCTTTAGAATCTCCCCAGGCACCACAAAGGAACTCAAACATTCTTCATTTACATAACTAAGCTTAAGGATAGTATTAGTTAGTTCTACAGAATTTATGCCAAATTCATTGTGGAGACTGTACATGAAGTACCAGATTTAATTTTCACAACTTCACAGAAGAGCTACAATTTCCCTCATCGAATAACGGGAGAAAAGCGAAGCTCAGAGTAATTTGCCCAAGGTCACCCAGCTATAAGTGGGCCTGAATCAGGCAAAGCAGCGAACACTTCCAAGTTCCAGGCCTGCAATACCATGAAGGATTTCAGAAGTTTCAATGTCAACAGGCTAGAAACATTTTAACTAAAAGTTTTTAACCAAGAGAAGAGGACCATTTCCCACGGGTATTTTTATTAAGTTGCAATAACATAAAAGGGACAAAGCTTCTCCTGTCGTTTCTATTAATTAAAGTGTAATTTTCTGGTGCGGGGTCAGAATTTCATCCGGATGGCTATAGTATGGACGTTTAAACAGGACTTCCTAGCGCCCCCGCCCCAAGACGACACGGAAATGGTACACAGGTTTTGCTAACTATCTCCTCACGGCTCTGAAAAATGCCAAGACCCAATTCTTGCTTAGAAAATAAATAAATAAGTAAATAAGATTCAGGGCTCCCGTTGCACGTTGACTCTTAACACAAAGCGACACCATCCTCTGCCCTCCTCACACAAAGCAAGCTTTCCCCCACTATATCCAACGGGGGAGTGCTCACTGCCCACAGCGGCCTGCCCCTTCGCCACCGCAAACATATATCCACGTCATTCTGGTCCAGGTCCTTGACCTCCCGCAGAGGTAGGACCGTCCTCCCACCCCCCCGCACCTCCTTCAAGCAGACCCCCACCCACCCTCCCTCCCGACATCCAAACATCGGAAAGCTGGCATTTCAAACAAAAGCAAAAAAAAAAAATTAACTAAAATAAAAAATAGAAAAGGTCCTTCCTACAAAGCAGCTTCGCATCTCCCGACTGCTCCGAGCGAGCAGACAGACAGACCCTCCTCCCCCACAATCGGGTGCAGCACCCGGAGGGTCCACAACCCATTGAGGATATAACTAGGCATACGTCGGTCTCTTTGCAACAACACCCACTCCAACCTCATCTCTCCCCGCAGCCAGAGCAATCCCAACCAGGAGTGGTCCCCCACGCCAGATGGCCACCCGGATCTTACAGAAAGCGCCGCGTCCTTTGCAGTGTATGGGGGATCCCTGCACCCCATCCCCGACCCCGGGGGCTCACCAGCTCTCCTCCTCCTCCTCCCAGCCTGACAGTCGCTCCAGCTCGTCGGGCCGCAGCGGCTCCACCTCGTCCAGCAAGCCGCCCTCGCCCGCCGCCAGCAAGGAGGTGGCGTCCCGGAGGTCATCACCACTGGTCCTCCTGGGGCCCGCTCCGCCACCAGCGCCGGCAGCCGCGCACGCCTTGACGCCGAGGCCCAAGGGGAAGCCCCGAGGGGACGCCGCGCCCGAAGCGCACGGAGTGGACACAGCGGTCCTCAGCGGGCTGCCGGGCCCCAGGGAGGAGGCGGCGGCTCCCGAGCGGCTCCGCAGCTGCTCGTTCTGCTTCTCCAGCTTCTTCACCAGCTCCTGCAGCTTCCGGACCTCCTGATCAGCGTTCACGTTGGAGTTCACGTCCTCCATCCCGGCTCCGTCGCCCGGCTTCGGCCCGGTCTCAACAACCCACACGGAAAGAGCCGAAGAGCCGAAGAGGCGTTCCCTCCGCCGCCTCCGCCGTTCACTCTAGCCGAGGCGCCGGCATAGAGCGAGGGCCGGGTTCCACCGCCAGGGTCTTCCCCAACCACCGCCACCTCCACCGCCACCACTGCCACCGCCGCCGCCGCCACCCCAGCTCCGGTTCCGAAGCGCCGCTGGCCTCCGGCCCAGCCGCCTCATCTGCGCCGGCTCCGCGATTGGGGGAGGCGGCGCCAATATCCGGCCTCGGCCGCCATCTTCCCTCCGTCCCTCCGCCCCCTGCCGGCCAACCCCGTCGGTGACCTCAGAGCGTCGAGGGAGGGAGGGAGGTGGAGAGGACGTGGACGCCCGCGGGCACGAGGAGACAGGAGCGACGCGCGCAACTCGCGGCGGGGGTGGGCGGGGGGCTGGGCTTGAACAGCCAATAAGGTGGAGTGAGGGGCGTGGTAAGGACCGGAAGGGGGCGTGGCAGGAGTACCTGGGGAGCTGCTGTGGATGCCGGCTCCTCCCAGGTCGGTGGCTAGGGGGCGGGGTCAGGACCGGAAGGGGCGTGGCAGGAGCGTCGGAGGAGGTGGTATTCGCCTGGTTGGCCGTAGAGAACTGCTGTAGATGCCGGCCCCGCCCACAGGGAGGAAGAGAAGATCGGCTGGTACCCGGAGGGGCGGGGCTTATGTGTAGGGGCGTGGTTAGCAGCGGAAGTGGCGTCGGAGGAGGTGGTAGCCGCCAAGCTGGCGGTAGTGAGGCGCTCGGGATGCCGGCCCCGCCCACCGAGGAGGAGAAGAAGGGATGGTACCCGACGAGGGGCCGGAGATTGCCGAAGATTGCCGAAGCTCGCTGGACTCTTACCCCTGCTGTGGGTTCGTGGATGAGGGGCTCCAGGGTGTGTTTCTCACCCTCCCCCAGCCCCACGACGCTGCTGGAG
Source organism: Orientallactaga sibirica (assembly GCA_036365145.1). Taxonomy (NCBI): domain Eukaryota; kingdom Metazoa; phylum Chordata; class Mammalia; order Rodentia; family Dipodidae; genus Orientallactaga; species Orientallactaga sibirica. Next base: position 17,351,112 of record JAEOAD010000040.1, read on the forward strand.
GAACGCTGGCTGTGTTTGGGCGGCTCAGCCGGGCCCTCGAGAAGGAAGAGTTCACTTCATCCGTTGAGCAAGTTACCTTCCGAGTAATGAATGCTTTCTTGCTTGAAATCCGAGATGCTCAGAGTTGGCTGGAGCCCCAGAGACCCATCTGTGGTCTGTTTCTTCCCTTGAATATGAGAAACCTGAATCCCAAGTGGTTTGAGAGGTCTGAGGTCAAAATAATAACCGTAATTTGTTGAGGGCTTACTACAGGCCAAACCCTGGGCTAAGCACTTTTAAAGGCACTATCTCATCGGCGAAAACGCACTCTTTTTTTTTTTTTTCCGATTTGAAGTTTGCAGCACAAATGCAAGAACGGAATCGGGGCGTAGAACACCGCTTCTCTCCTTGTCTCCCGACGCTAATTAATGTACCTCTGTTTTGGGGGGCGTCGTTTTATTCCCCTCCTCCTTCCGAAAGGCTTTTTCATAGTTTGTATTGAATTTTTTATATGTTTGTTTTGAGGTAGGGTTTCACTCTGGTCCAGGCTGACCTGGAATTAACTAAGTAGTCTCGGAGTGGCCTCGAATTCATGGCGATCCTCCTACCTCTGCTTCCCGAGTGCTGGGATTAAAGGCGTGCGCCACCACGCCCAGCTTGTGTTGACTTTTTTAAAAAGTGTGTCTTAAAAGTACTTAAGAACGCTGGGGGGAGAGGGGCTGGAGAGATGGCTTAGCCTGCATGCCTGCGAAGTCTAAGGACCCAGGTACGATTCTGCCCGTCCCACGTAAGCCAGCTGCACATGGTGGCGCATGCGTCTGGAGTTCGTTTGCAGTGGCTGGAGGCCCTTATGCGCCCAATCTTGCTCACTCTCTATCTCTTTCTTCCTCTCTTTCTCTCCAATAAATAAATAAATCTTCAAAAAATAACAATGCTGAGAGAGGAAAACCTGTGATATCTACTTATAATGTGTACTGATGGATGCAAAACCAAACTAAACTGAAATGCTGTCTTTTTCCATCGTGTTCCTTCCCTGCTCTTCAGATACCCATCGTGAGCTTCTCAGCTTGTCCACCGTCACACCGTCAAACCACCCTGAGCACGCCTGATCTCGTCTGAATTACTTGGCTAGTTTGTAGGTAACTCCCAATTGCCTCCTCCACCCTTGGCTAACACCTGGGTGGGGACTCAGGTGACAAGACTTCCACCCTTCTGTCTTTCTGGGCTGCATTTCCCTTGCCTCGAATATCTACCTCCTAACTTAGCACTTCTAAAAACCTACGCTACCCATGCAAGAAACCCCTTCTTGACCGGAAGTAGTGACTATGGTCACTATGGTACTACCGGTCCATAGTTCTCTTCAGATGTTTGTACTTCCTTTAAAATTGAAATTTTTTTCTAGGAATTCCTTCATTCCTTTTGGTCTGTCTAGCTGATTAAAAGGAACCATTCCTTTTTGCTTTCTGGGTCTAGTACAGTCTGGCAAAGTGGACAGTGAAAACGTGGTTTGTTGAAAGCTAAATAGAATCTAAGCTCTGACAGGCCAAGGATCTGAGAGATGTTATTCATAGCAGAACAAAACAAAAAAAAATGGGTTGAATTCATTAAGTTTGCTAAATAAAAGTATTTTCCTAAGCCGGGCATGGTGGCGCATGCCTTTAATCCCAGCACTTGGGAGGCAGAGGTAGGAGAACTGCCGTGAGTTCAAGGCCACTCTGAGACTACAGAGTTAATTCCAGGTCAGCCTGGACCAGAGTGAAACCCTACCTTGAAAAACCAAAAAAAAAAAAAAAAAAGTATTTTCCTAGAAATTAGACCTAGTCAAAGGATGTCTTTGTTTGCTAACAAAGTAATTGAAGTAATAGGTATTATCTTATGGAATGCACTTTAATGCCAACCTACCTGAACTCATTATTTCACACATTGCAGCATTCAAGTGCATTAAAAGCTTGTGACATACATTCTACCTGGTTAGTTTTTATAAGAACCCTTCAAATATATTCCTGGAAAAGAACAGTGGAGTTGGGGGCTGGTGAGATGGCTCAGCAGTTAAGATGCTTGCCCTGAAAAGCTGCTGTTTTGCTGCCGGTTTTGTGCTTGCTTGTTTGTGGTACTGGCTGTTTGGTCTCTGCTTAGATCTGTAAAAGGGGGCCAGCTTCTTCCACCATTATGGAACTTCCCCCAGATCTGTAAGCCTGAAATAAATCCTGTGCCTCCCATGAACTGTCTGTTTGGAGGTTCAACCTGGCAGTGTGGAGCTGAGTACAACAACTTCCTCTATACCTTAGGGTTTTGTTTTTTTAAAAATATTTTATTTATTTATTAGAGAGAGGGGATAGAAAGAGACAGAGAGAGAATGGGCGCACCAGGGCCTCCAGGCAATTGCAGATGAACTCCAGACATATGCACCATCTTGTGCCTCTGGCTTACGTGGGTTCTGGGGATTCAAACCTGAGTCCATAGGCTTCACAGGCAAGCACCTTAACTGCTAAGCCATCTCTCCAGCCCAGTAAATGTTGAGCCTGTGCTATACAGCAGATTTTGTTCTAAACACTTAATGTTTAATAGGATTCTGTTTTGTTTTGACAGCTTTTCATGTAGCCCAGGCGGACTTGATCCTCTAGCCTCCACCTTTAATAGCCTTTGTTTGTTTGTTTGTTTCTCTGAGATAGGGTCTTGCTGTAGCCCAGGCTGACCTGGAATTTACTAGGTCTCAGGGTGGCCTCCAACTCACTTACAGTGATCCTCCTACCTCTGCCGCCCCAGTGAGGGGATTAAAGGCTTGTGATACTATACCCAGCTGATAGCCTTCTTTTGGGCTTGTGGTTTCATCTCTCTAGGATCTTTTGTTCTCCCATATGGTCACATGACTGAACCCCTCACTTCAGTCAGGTCTCTGTTCAAATGTCACCTAGGGTCACTATCTTCATTGTCCCTCTCACAAAGGCGCATGCTTGCCCTTGACCATCCTCTTATCCATTGTGTGTCTCCTTAGATAAGTACTTCTTTGTTGCTGGTCTCCCCACAGTAGAATGTGAACTACACAAATTCCCTGTTACATCCCTAGTACCTAAAGCTGCCTGGTTCAAAGTTGCTGTCTTAGCCGGGCGTGGTGGCACACCCCTTTAATCCCAGCACTAGGTAGGAGGGATCCCCATGAATTTGAGGCTACCCTGAGAAGACAGAGTGAATTCCAGGTCAGCCTGGGCCAGAGTGAGTAAAGTGAGACCCTACCAAAACAAACAAACAAAATGTAGTTATTATATAATGTTTGTCAAATGAATGGATTTAGGTTGTGAAGCCTCCTAAAAGCAGAATTTCAAATAATTCTGTTGGTAATATCTGAATCATTGAACTGGAAATTCCTAATTATTTTGAATGATTGATTTTAAGGTTATATTTTACTCCTCCAAAAGAGCAGCATACCGTACAGTATATGGCATCTTTAAAATTAGGTCTTGCTCCACCTCCCCAAGTGCCAGTGGCCCTTAGGAATTGCTTAAGTTCTCAGTGAGAAGTAAGAAGGCAAGACTATTTCCTCTCTATCTAAAACTTTGCAAGGATCTTCCTCTTTCAGGTTAGTTTTAACACTGTTGTCTCTGGCGACTCAGAAGTGCTAGTGCAAGTTTAAAAAGGCACTCTTAAAGAGACTCTTGCCAGGTGTGGTGGTGCACGCCTTTAATCCCAGCACTCAGGAGGCAGAGGTAGGAGGATCACTGTGAATTCAAGGCCACCCTGGGACTATATAGGGAATTCCAGGTCAGTCCGGACTAGAGTGAGATCCTACCTCGAAAAACCCAAAAGAATAAAAAGAAGAAAGAAACTCTTATGTAGATAGAAGGAAGAGCTGGCAGGTATCTGAAGGGTGCATCACAGTTATCCCAACCAGCTTTTCAAGTGTCCTCTTTTATCATAAGCTGGCTTTGTTACTGGATGACATGATGGAGTTGCTTCTTTTCCAAGCAGGTGTGGCCCCTTCCATAACTTGCTCCTACTTGCATGCTAGCTCTTAGTGAAACTCCTGACAAGGGAGAAAAATATTACAACACACTAAAAATATGTAGGGTAAAAACTATTACAAAATGGCATACAGGCACTCAGCAATCTTAAATCAATGTGTGTGTGTGTGTATATACACTCAAATGTAGTCAAGAAATTGCTGTACATCTACAGAAATATTTAAAAAGTACTCAAGGGCTTGAGAGATGATGACTCAGCGGTTAAGGTACTTGCCTGCAAAGTCTAATGACTGGAGTTTGATTACCCAGTACCCGCATTAAACCCAGATACACAAATGGCACATACATTTGAGTTCGTTTTCAGTGGCTAGAGGCCCTGGCACACCCATTCTCTCTATCTGTCTCTCCTCTCTATGTCTCTCTGTTTGCAAATAAATAATTTTTTTTTTGGTTTTGCGAGGTAGGGTCTCACTCTGGTCCAGGCTGACCTGGAATTAACTATGTAGTCCCAGGGTGGCCTTGAACTCTCAGCGATCCTCCTACCTCTGCCTCCCGAGTGCTGGGATTAAAGGCGTGTGCCACAACCCCGACGCAAATAAATAATTTTTAATTTGTTTTTCTAGGGAGGGTTTCGCTCTAGCTCAGGTTGACCTGGAATTCACTATGTAGTCTCAGGGTGATCCTCCTACCTCTGCCTCCCAAGTGCTGGGATTAAACGTGTGTACCACCACGGCCAGCTTAAAAAAAAATTTTTTTTTAATAAAATAAAACTGCAGACACAAAATGGTGTGGATATCCATGACCTCACAGTGCCTGACACTACCTACACGAGATAATTATAATAGGAGGAAAAGATCATGACATCAAAATAAAAGACTGATTGAGAGGAGGAGGGGATATGATGGAGAGTGGAGTTTCAAAGGGGAAAGTGAGGAGAGGGAGGGAATTACCATGGGATATTATCTACAATTATGAAAGTTGTAAATAAATAAATAAATAAAAGCACTAAAGTTCTTTAGCACAGCCTGAATTCTCCTATTCTTTTTATCTTCAAGGACACACACTTGCTCAGCCGTTTCCTACTCATCCTCTGGCGTCTGTTCCTTGCCAGTGTCCTTCCTCTAGATATGCCTTTTCCTTTGGTCTATCAAAGGGCCCCTTGTTCACTGCTCTAGGAAAATATAACACTAAGAAGTCGGGCATGGTGGCACCTGCTTGCTTTTAATCCCAGTGCTTGGGAGACAGAGTAGGAGGATTGCTGTGAGTTTGAGGCCTCCCTGAGACTACATAGTGAATTCCAGGTCAGCACTTGCCTCCCAAGTGCTGGAATTAAAGGCATGCACCACCACAACCAGCTTCCAGGCCCCTTTTAATCTTTGTTTCTTCAAGGCAGGGTCTCACTCTGTAGGCCCAGGCTTGCTTGAACTCACAGTGATCCTCCTACCTCTGCCTCCTGAGTGCTGGGATTAAAGGCGTGTGCCACCATACCGACTCCCTTCCTGTTAACATTACATGGGAAGATAAAGGTGTGTGTGTGTGTCTGTGTGCGTGCAGGCCAGAGGACAGCAACTTCCACTATTGTTCCTCAGGAATGCCATCTACCATTTATTTGGGCCTGGAAATTATTAGACTGGACTGACTGCCCAGCGAACCCCAGGGATCCACCATTCTCCATTTCCCCAGCACTGATTTACAAACATGGCTTGAATTCTGGGGACCTTGAAGCAAAGGCAAGGACTTTACCAACTGAGCTCCCTGGTCCTGTTTTCTCTTTTATTGCAGTAGTATTTCCACAGGACCCTGAAACTGGGGAAAAGGGGGGGTATGAGCCACCTCTGGATAGTCCAGAGAGTCTATTTTTATATTTTTATATTTTAATTTTTGTTGGTTTTTTGAGATAGGGTCTCACTCTGGCACAGGCCAACCTGGAATTCACTCTATTCTCAGGCTGGCCTTGAACTCATGGCAATCCTCCTACCTCTGCCTCCCGAGTGCTGGGATTAAAGGTCCAACTCAGAGAGTCTATTTTATTTACTATTTTTTTAAATTTTTATTTATTTGAGAGTGAAATACAGACAGAGAGAGAAAGAGGCAGATAGAGAATGGGTGCGCCAGGGCCTCCAGCCACTGCAAATGAACCCCAGATGCGTGTGCCACCTTGTTTTACGTGGGACCTGGAGAATGGAGCCTCAAACCAGGGTCCTTAGGCTTCATAGGCAAGTGCCATCTCTCCAGGTCCTTTACTCATTTTAGGGAGTGGAGAACAGCATGCCAGAGCCACTGCAAAGGAACTCCAGATGCACGTGCCACCTTGTGCGTTTGTGGGCACTGTGGAATCAAACCTGTTTCCTTAGGCTTCGTAGGTAAGCACCTTAACCACTAAGCCATCTCTCCAGCCCTTGGCTAGTCTAGATAATCTAAAGAAGTACCAAAGACGGGAGAAACTTGCTGGGAATCTTCCAAATCACCAAGTCAATACCATAAACCCCAGTAACCTGACCTGGGATCAAAAATACAAAACGAAGCCGGGCGTGGTGGCGCACGCCTTTAATCCCAGCCCTCGTGAGGCAGAGGTAGGAGGATCGCCGAGAGTTCAAGGCCACCCTGAGACTACATAGTTAATTCCAGGTCAGCCTGGGCCAGAGTGAGACCCTATATCGAAATCAAAAAAAAAAAAAAAAAAAAAAAAGTTCTGAAACATCTCTAACACACCTTCCAAGGCTCAGGGTCCATTGAGGAAGAGGTGGCAGAAAGAATGTAAGAGCCAAAGAAAGGGTAGAACTCTTACAACGTGCTCCTCCAGGCACAAAATGGCCTGGATGACCATGACCTCTCAGTGCCTGACACTACCTACACAAGACCATCATAATAGGAGGAAAAGATCATGACATCAAAATAAAAGAGAGATTGATTGAGAGTGGGAGGGAATATGATAGAGATTGGAATTTCAAAGGGGAAAGTGGGGGGAGGGAGGGAAGTACCATGGGATATTGTCTACAATTAAGGAAGTTGTCAATAAAAAATAAAATGTAAGCTGGGCGTGGTAACTCACGCCTTTAATCCCAGCACTCGGGAGGCAGAGGTAGGAGGATTGCTGTGAGTTCAAGGCCACCCTGAGAATACATAGTTAATTCCAGGACAGCCTGGGCCAGAGTGAGACCCTACCTCAAAAAACCAAAAAAAAAAAAAAAAAAAGTAAAATCTTGACATTGGCCTCAGGGTATGAATAAAGGCTTGTATTAGACTAAACTGTCTTTGAGATACATATATAATTACTCTTCTTTTTTTTTCAAATTTATTTTTATTTATTAGAGAGAGGGAAAGAGGCAGGTAAAGAGAAAGACAGAGAATGGGCGCAGGCAGGGCCTCCAGACATTGCAAATGAACTCCAGATGCATGGGCTTTGCAGGCAAGTGCCTTAATCACTAAGCCATTTCTCCAGCCTGAGACTACATAGTAAATTCCAGGTCAGCCTGGGCTAGAGTGAGACCCTACCTCAAACAAACAAACCAAAAACTCACAGTAGCCCTGTGAGGCAGCTGTTACTTATTTGTTTATTTATTTATTTATTTATTTATTTTGGTTTTTCAAAGTAGGTTCTTGCTCTAGCCCCGGCTGACCTGGAATTCACTCTGTACTCTCAGGCCAGCCTCGAACTCAGGTGAGCCTGCTATGCCCAGTGAGCACAGGGCAGGGAAGGATGGGAAGGAATGTTGGGTTCAATACTGGATGAGAGGGTAAGTTTTGGTGAATGCCAAAACCAAGTCATTGCAGCCGGATGCCTTTCACTGGCCTTTATAGAAGGGTGTGTGGACAGGACAGTTGTGTTTAAAAGGCCAAGGATGCTATTGCCTGACAGGAAAGTTTCTAGCATTGGGACGAATTGGTAAACAGATCTTCTGGAGTCGGGCCTGATCTGCAGTACTCCCTGAGTCTGTAAACAGATTCTATCTCCCCGCCTCATTGCTGGAACCAGATAGCCCTCATCTCACATCTACACTCTGCTCTGTAGGCCACGGAAGACATGTATCCTGGCTCTGGCACAGGTGGCTCCCTTTTTATCGGTGTGTACAGTTTACCTCAGATGGGGAGTGTCTAAAGCAATGGCCTTGAATTCCAACAGATAGATCTGCTGTGTTTGTGGGTGTGGCTGTCTCCATATGTGATGGGAGGACCCCATTTCCTTTATATAATACAATACTCTCACATCTTTTGAGGTTTTGTTTTTGGAAGGCAGCTGTGCTTATCACCAGCGCGCCCCGTTGTTTTGTTTTTGTTTTTGTTTTTTGAGGTAGGGTCTCACTCTAGCCCAGGCTGACCAGGAATTCACTGTGTAGTCTCAGGGTGGCCTCGAATTCACAGCAATCCTCTTACCTCTGCCTTCAGAGTGCTGAGATTAAAGGCGTGCACCATGCCCAGCTCCTCTTTTGAGATTTTTCCACTGCCTATTTGTATAGGATCAGGAGGTGTGGTCAGGTATTTAGTCAAGCTTGAATCAGAGGCCACTGTCAGCTGTGTTAAGTAAGGATCCTCTTGTATCCTTGAGTATTGGACCCACATCTCCATGTGAGATCACCGGAAGACAGCTCTCAAACCAACAACATTGGCAACAGGGTAGATCATGGTGGTAACATGGTGGCAGGGATCACTTAGTATAACAACAACAAAACAATCAAGCCAGGCATGGTGGTTGGCACACGTTTAATCCCAGCACTCGGGAAGCAGAGGCAGGAGGATCACCATGAGTTCAAGGCCACTCTGAGACTACAGAATGAATTCCAGGTCAGCCTGGGCTAGAGCGAGACCCTACCTTGAAAAACCAAACCAAAACAAAACAAAACAAAAAACCCCAATCAAACGAATCCCTTGAAATGTCAGTTAACAATGGAGATTATTTATGAATCTTCTACGACTTCATTCAAAAAAATCAACTGGCAAAAATAAGCCTAAAGACAAGGCTTTTGTTGTTGTTGTTTTTTCTAAGGTAGGGTCTTATGCTAGCCAAGGCTGACCTGGAACGCATTCTGTACTCCCAGGCAGGTCTTGAACTCACAATGATCCTCCTACTTCTGCCTCCCAAGTTCTGGGATTAAAGGCATGTGCCATCATGGCCAGCAAATACAAGGCATTTAAAAAATATTTATTAATTTGCAAGCAGAGAGACAGCGAGAGAGGAAGGGAGGGAGAGAGAGAGATGGAAAGAGAGAGAGAGAGAGAAAATGGGTACATGTTGGCCTCCTGCCCCTGCAAATGAACTCCAGATTCGTGCAGCACTTTGTGCATCTGGGAACTGAGGAAGCTGAACCTAGGCTGTGAGGGTTTCAAGCAAGCACCTTTAACCACTGAGCCATCTCTCCAGCTCAAGGCTTTTTTTTCTTGAAACAGCAAAAAACAGAGCAATCTGAATGTTATCAATGTGGAACAACATTTTAAGAAACTCTGATACACCCATATGATGGAGGACTACACCCCCAAAGTAAAGACAGAGTGAGGAAGGTTCGCATGTATTTCCAGGATAACTGGGTCAAAGAGATGTTCACAGTGCACTACCTGTAGGATAAGAAACAGGAAGAGATTTAAAAATATACAGATGAATGCTTGGGTTTCTAAAAATGGTGGAAGAATTACCAGGAGTCGATAAAAGTGAACAGGGTAAAGGGCAGAAAGATAGTAATATGAAGAAAAATAAATCAGGGAAGAGGGCGTGGGTGGCCTCTGTATTTGAACAGAGAGTCAGTGCCAGGGATCTAACCCACATGCTAAGAAGGTGCTCTTGCACTGACCTACACCCCCAGCACCCACTCCAGCAAAGGCTTGAAGGAGATGAGAGAGCAAGCTATGCAGGGCGCTGGGGAAGGGCCCGTCGAGCAGAATAGCAAACACAGAGTTCTGGAGCAGTAATGTGCCCTCCTTCAAGAAAAACAAGACCACGTGGCTAACGCAGGCTTGAAGGAGATAAGACAGGCAGATGAAGAGTCTAGAGAGCCTCTCAGGCAGCTGGAAAGTGTGATTTTTTTACTTGAGCAAAAAGAACAAAATGCAGGGACTGGAGAGTTGGCTTAGCGGTTAAGGCACCTGCCTGCAAAGCCAAAGGACCTCCGTTCGATTCCCCAGAACCCATGTAAGCTGGATGTACAAGGTAGTACATGCATCTGGAGTTCGTTTGCAGTGGCTGGAGACCCTGGTGTGCCCATTCTCTCCCTCTCTCTCTCTCAAATAAATAAATAAAAATAAAAATATTTTTTAAAAAAATGTTTAAAACCAGGCATGGTGGTGCACACCTTTAATCCCAGCACTCGGGAGGGAGGCAGAGATAGGAGGATTGCTGTGAGTTCAAGGGTACCCTGAGAATTCAGAGTGAATTCTAGGTCAGCCTGGGCTACAGTGAGGCCTTACCTCAAAACAAAAAAATGCAGAGATCTATGTAACATTGTGACAGGATTCTTCTTTCTCTTCCTTGCGTGTTTGACATTTGCTCTGCTCCCTTATTTATTTATTCTCTACTGCTTACTCATGACTCTATGTTCACTTCTAACGTCAGCTTGCATGCATGTGGCTTTCGGTCTGGTGTTGTAACAAGGGTTGACATTTCAGCTCATGTGCCTGCTGTGACCTAACTGCTCAGTCATTCAGTATTCCAATTCCAGATTCTTAGGTGACATAATATTAGAATTCAAGTCTGATTAGACTGAGTAAATTAGTCTGCAATGGAACCATAAACTGAGGCCAGACCTAAAGGTGAACAGAATCAAATATTTCCAAGAGCAAATATGGGCAGAGAGTATATAGCATGTTGGCCTCATCAGGTACCTCAATGTTTTTCTCAGTAAGTGGTAATAGGGCCTGGACAGGTGGCTGAGCAGTTAAGCACTTTCCTGTAAAGCGTAAGGACCCTGGTTGGAGGCTCGATTTCCCAGGACCCACGTAAGCCAGATGCACAAGGGGGCGCATGCATCTGGAGTTCATTTGCAATGGCTGGAGGACCTGGCATGCCCATTCTCTCTCTGCCTCTTTCTCTCTCTGTCTGTCACTCTCAAATAAATAAATATAAATAAACACACAAAAAAGGAAGAAAGAATAAGTGGTAATAGTCAATAAATCTAAATTTTAAAATATTTTATTATTTATTCATTTAAAAGACAGAGAAAGAGGTAGATACAGAGAATGTGCATGCCAGGGCCTCCAGTCACTGCAAACGAACTCTAGACACATGCGCCACCTTGCACAACTGGCTTAAATGGGTCCTGGGGAATTGAACTTGGGTCCTTTGGCTTTGCAGACAAGTACCTTAACGGCTAAGTCATCTCTCTAGCCCTTAAATGTTTTTCAAAATATTTTCTTTCTTTATTTAAGTCTAAAATTAATAAATAGTTGATACAGCTGGACGTGGTGTCACATGCCTTTAATCCCAGCACTTGGAAGGCAGAGATAGAAGGATTGCTATGAGTTCAAGGCCACCCTGAGATTACATAGTAAATTCCAGCCTAGGCTAGAGTGAGATCCTACCTCAAAAAACCAAAATAAATAAATAAATAAGTAATAAATAAAAATAGTTGATACAGTTCATGATGCCTAATAACCACCGAAGAGTAATAGAACTAGTATGTAACTATAATAAATTATGGCTTTATGATAAAACAGGGCTCTAAAGTATAATATAGACTAAGTTTTCTTATTTTTCTTTCCAATCTTCAAGTGAATGGTGCATTTATAAAATACACTAAGAATGAATCTCCCAAAAATTTAACCTTAGAAAATACATAGAAAATGAAACTAAATGTTTCATTATTAGACTTGACAGAAAAGTGCTCTGTGTCAGATTGTCAGAAGAGTCAAAATGCTTAGTCTCGGTTTTCTGTGTTTACCTCACCGTTGTGGCAGTTTGAATGCAAAATGTCCCCCTTAGCCTCAAGCGTGTGTGATGAAGCCTCGTACTTGATCCCCAGCTGGAGCCTTCCGGAGGTGCGTCACTGGTGGCAGCAGGCCTTGAGGGTTAGTAGTCCAGCCCTACTGGGTATTCACCAGAACTCACTCTTGCTGCTCCCTCCCTGGTCACATGTGAGGATGTGAGCCAACTTCCTGCTCCTGCCATGATGAAACCAGCCCCCTCCCCAGAAACGGTCAGCCTGAAATAAACCCTTTCCTTCCATATGCTGCGTCTCTGGTCTGGTGTTTTGTCCTAGCAATGAGAAGGTAACTGCTACTACCATGTACTAGTAATGTATAGTCAATCCTACTCTTTAAGCAGCACTGTACTAAAACACATCTCAATAGTTAAAATTTACGGGAATTAGCCTGGCGTGGTGGCGCACACCTTTAATCCCAGCACTCAGGAGGCAGAGGTAGGAGGGTTGCCATGAGTCTGAGGCCACCCTGAGAATACAGAGTGAATTCCAGGTCAGCTTGGGCTAGAGTGAGACCCTACCTTGAAAAAAACCAAGAAAAAATATTTACAGGAATTATAGCAGATTGATGCCATTTTATATTCTGAAGGAGCATAGTAAACATTATGGGGCTGGAGAGATGGCTTAGCAGTTAAGGCACTTGCCTGAAGAGCCGAAGGACCCAAATTTGATTCCCCAGTACCCATGTAAGCCAGATATACAAAGTGGCACACGTGTCTGGAATTTGTTTACAGTGGCTGAAGGTCCTGGTGTGCCCATTCTCATTCTCTCTGTCTAAGTCTCTTCCCTCTATTTCTTTGTGCTTGCAAATAAATTTTAAAAAAATTAGGCCAGGTGTGGTGGCACATGCCTTTAAATTTTTTTTGTTTATTTTTATTTATTTATATGAGAGCGACAGACAGAGATAGAGAGAGAGAATGGGCATACCAGGGCCTCCAGCCACTGCAAACGAACTCCAGATGCATGCGCCACCTTGTGCATCTGGCTTACGTGGGTCCTGGGGAATGGAGCCTCAAACCAGGGTCCTTAGGCTTCACAGGCAAGTGCTTAACCACTAAGCCATCTCTCCAGCCCAGGCACATGCCTTTAATTCCAGCACTGGGGAGGCAGAGAAAGGAAAGGAAAGGAAAGGTTCTCAAATCAATCACAGAACCAGAATTTTAGATCTTGGGGTTCATGCTTTTTTTTCTGTCCTTAAAATTTACTGAAGATCATTTCTTCTTTTTTTTTTTTTTTTTTTTTTTTTCTCCATTTCTAACCTGGTAGAAAATGGATCCTGATTTAACGATCTTGGGCAGTAGAGCGAATCTGTGATTGTAAATCTAAGTAGAACAAATTATGCATAGTTCTTATGGAAGAAAACATGTTCACTCACAAATAAAATCTACTTGAACTACACATAAGATGCTAATTTGGCTAATGAGAATAGTAAAATGACTTTACAACTTCATAATCTTTTGTTAACTAAAATTTATTTTTATTTTTAATTTTTGTGTTTTGTTTTGAGAGAGACAGAAAGAGAGAGGAAGAGGCAGAGAGAGAATGGCCATGCCAGGGCTTTTCAGAAGTGTGCCACCTTGTGCGTATGTGCGACATTGCACGCTTGCATCATTTTTGTGTTTGGCTAAACGTGGGACCTGGAGACTTGATCAAGCATTCTTAGGCTTTGCAGGCAAGCACCCTTACTGCTAAGCCATCTCTCCAGCCCTAATTTTTGTGTATTTTTTGAGGTAGGGTCTCGCTCTAGCCCAGAGCTGACCTGGAATTCACTATGTAGTCTCAGAGTGGCATTGAACTCAAAGCAATCCTCCTACCTCTGCCTCCTGAGTGCTGGGATTAAAGGTGTGTGCCACTACATCTGGATTTTTTCTTTTTCTTTTTTAATTGATCCAGCATTCAAGAGACTAGAGACTTTTTTTTTTTAATCTTTCTTTTTTATTTGCACAGAGAGACAGAGACAATGTATGAGTACACCAGGGCGTCCTGACACTGCAAATGATCTCCAGATACATGCAGCGCTTTGTGCATCTAACTTTGTGTGGGTCCTGGGGAACAGAACCTGGGTTGTTAGGCTTTGTAGGCAAGCACTTTAACCACTGAGCCATCTCTCCAGCATTGAGCACCATTTTCTTAACTGAGCAGGTATTTAAGTGCTTTATCACTACTGTAAGTTCTTTGTAAAGTAAATGATTCAAGCCCAATATGTTATGGTTTCACTGTTGAAAACAAGACATCAACAAGTATAACTGAAGAAATAAGTCACTGATCATTTACAAGCCACCATTCCATAATAATGAGTCAGAGAGAATTGATAGAGCAAGTTGATTCTAGTGGCAGTAAACCTTGGCCACTGGTTTATCTCCTAAGACTACGTGACTTCATGATCCACAGAATTCTTGCCAACCCAACTTTCAAGTTCATGAACAAAAAACGAATCTACTTGATAATTACAGGGGATGTACCAGTGTTTCAGACACCTTCCTATTGTTTAGGAATAAGTAGAAATGTTAAACCTTTTGCTTTTTTATGCATACAGAATCTAAATATTTCAACTTCCTTTAAGCAGGAAAAACACCAAACAATAATCTGGTCTCTCTTTTGCTACAACATACTCTTGAAAATAAGAAACCTGGGGCTGGAGAGATGGCTTAGAGATTAAGGCATTTGCCTACAAAGCCAAAGGATCCCCATTCGACTCTCCAAGACCCATGTAAGACAGATGCACAAGGGGGTGCGTGCATTTGGAGTTCATCTGCAGTGGCTAGAGGCTCTGGCATGCCCATTCTCTCCCCCTCCCTCTCTGTCTCTGTCTCTCTCTCAACCCACGTAAGCCAGGTACCCAAGGTGGCCCATGCATCTGGAGTTCATTTTGGCAGTGGCTAGAGGCCCTGGTGTGCCCATTCTCTCTCTCTCTCTCATAAATAAAATATAAATAAAAACACATATTTTAAAAATAAAATGAATAAATAAAATATATTTAAAAAAGAATATAAGCCAGGCGTGGTGGCAAATGCCTTTAATCCCAGCATTGGGAGGCAGAGGTAAGAGGATTGCCGTGAGTTCAAGGCCACCCTGAGAATTCAGAGTGAATTCCAGGTCAGCCTGAGCTAGAATGAGACCCTACCTCGAAAAACCAAAAAAAAAAATAAATAAATAAAATAAATAAATAAATATATGTATATATATGAAACTAAAAATAAAAAGACAAGCCAGCCAGGTGTGGTGGTGCACGTCTTTAATCCCAGCACTTGGGAGGCAGAGGTAGGACGGTAGCTGTGAGTTCAAGTCCAGCCTGAGACCAGAGATGAATTCCAAGTCAGCCAGGACTAGAGTGAGACTCAACCTCAAAAAAACAAAACAAGGCTAGAGAGATGGTTTAGTAGTTAAGGTACTTGCCTGCAAAGCCAAAGGATCCCAGTTCAGTTCCTCAGGACCCATGTAAGCCAGATGCAGTGGCATGCATCCACCACATTTTGGCTGGCTGCACCAAGCACCTGGCTTTTTTTTTTTTTCGAGGTAGGGTCTCACTCTGGCTCAGGCTGACCTGGAATTCACTCTGTACTCTCAGGGTAGCCTCGAACTCATGGTAATCCTCCTACCTCTGCCTCCCGAGTGCTGGGATTAAAGGCATGTACCACCACACCTGGCCCTGGGATTTTATTTATTTATTTATTTATTTATTTATATTTTTATTTTTTTGGCAGGTAGGGTCTCACTCTGGTCCAGGCTGACCTGGAATTAACTATGTAGTCTCAGGGTGGCCCCTGAGAAGCCATTTAAAATAATTATTTCAAATCCATTATTGGCAAGAATTTTAAAATTGTTCTCCATATCAAATGCTGAAAAAAACACATCAATACTGTTTTCAGAGTTCAGCGTTTTCCTTACATGGTGGAATGCTGTTTTCAAAATTACCTTTTTGAAAGAAATATCAATGTTTTCCCAAGAAAAGTAACCTTAACAGGTGCAGAGTTTGTAATATTTCCTGAATTCATTTGTAGAAAGTATTAAATGTATTACTGTAGCCATTCTAGCCAGACCCACAACTCCCAAGATCTACTGTGGTGCTGGCCTTGGTGGTGCGCGCCTTTAATCTCAGCACTTGGAAGGCAGAGGTAGGAGGATAGCCGTGAGTTTAGGCCAGCCTCAGACTACCGAGTGAATTCCAGGTCAGCCTGGGCTAAAGCAAGACCCTTCCTCAAAAAAAAACAAACAAACAAAAAAAAACCATGAAGCGGGATGTGGTGGTGCATGCCTTTAATCCCAGCACTTGGAAGGTACAGGTAGGAAGACTGCTGTGAGTTTGAGGTCACCCTGAGAATACAGAGTGAATTCCAGGTCAGCCAGGGCTAAAGTGAGACCCTACCTTGAAAAATCAAAAACATATATTTTAGGCAGGGCTTGGTGGCTCATGCCTTTAATCCCAGCAGTAAGGGAGGCAGAGGTAGAAGGATCACTGTGAGTTCAAGGCCACCCTGAGCCTGAATTCCAGGTCAGCCTGGACTAAAATGAAACCCTACCTCGAAAAACCAAAAAAATTAAAAATTAAAAATAAATAAATAAATAAAGCCCCATGTACTATGGTGAATGTCCACAGATCTGTCTGCTTAGCTGTTCTTCCATGCTTGCTTATTGGTGGACATTTCTCCGCAGAACTCTTGCATTGTAGTGCATGACACTTCTTGCCCTTGTTCTGGATTACTTTTTTTCTCCTGGGACAGTCGTTTGGTAAACAGTTTGAGATAAAATGTCTCCCTCTGGAGTAAAGAATAGGTTTGGTTGCTGTCCAATACCAAGATCGATAAAGGTAATGTCTCCCTCCAGGACAAAGCTCAGGTTTGCCTATAGATGAGTACGAGCCATTTGAGCTTCCTAAGCTCAAGGTTTCTCAGTGAGCACAAGACACGGAGAGTACAAGCCTCCCCTGGCTCTCTTCCTGTAACCGTGTAGGAGTGGAGCTTGGAGACAGCACAGTGATGATATGGGGGCTACCAGCTTGGCTGCAAGTGATATATGGTCCTTTGTCACACGGGGATTTTGTGCCTCTTGTCAAATTTTGTGAAACTAAGGCAGGCTACCTTGATATATTGGTTTTTCAAGGTAGAGTCTCACTCTAGCTCAGGCTGACCTGGAATTGACTATGTAGTCTCAGGGTGGCCTCCAACTCATGGCGAACCTCCTACCTCTGCCTCCCAGAGTGCTGGGATTAAAGGCGTGCACCACCACGCCGGCTTGCAGGCTACCTTGTTAGCTTCACGTGGGGTACAATTCCCCGGGTTCCCTACCTGCCTGATTCCTCTTATTTCATAAGACATAACGGATCAGTGTCCTTTAGATTCTCCCTTTACTTAGGGTTAGTGGCTTCAGTTACTTGTCATCAAAATAGTCTGGATACAACCGTGAACATCTGTTTCTGTCTGGAAATTGGATACAGGGGAAATACACAAGTGGTTTTCTTAAGTATTTTTTTAAATGAAATTTTATTCTTTTAAAAAGTTTTTTCCCTTTTTAAAAAATTATTTATTTATTTGAGAGAGATACAGAAATATGCAGGTAGAGAGAGAGAGAGAGAGAGCGAGCGAATGGGCACATCAGGGCCACTGCAAAGTCCAGATACACGTGCCACTTTGTGCATCTGGCTTACATGGGTCCTGGGGAGTCGAACCTGGGTCCTTTGGCTTTGCAGGCAAGTGACTTAACCGCTAAGCCATCTCTTCAGCCCCCACCTTTTTTTTTTTTTTTTTTTTTTTCCCGAGGTAGGATCTTACTGTAGCTCAGGCTGACCTGGAATTCACTATGTAGTCTCAGGGTCACCTTGAACTCACAGTGATCCTCCTACCTCTGCCTCCTGAGTGCTGAAATTAAAGGTGTGTGCCACCACACCTGGCTTTCCTAAGTATTTTTATTGCACAGTGTTTGTTGAGCAGCCCTGCATTCCAGATATTGTGCTGGCTCTGGGGCCATGGGTGTAAATGACATAGTTCAGAGAGCTGCCGTTCTCATGCTCAAGCCACCTAAAAATAACCAGTATATAAGACTTGCAGATTCTGAGTCATGCTATAAACAAAAAAACAACCTAGAATGATGATAAAGAGTTCAGTAGTAGTTTTGGTCTAGCACTCATAAGGCCTTCATTTCACTATCCAGCACAGCAATACATGTGTTTTTTTTTTTTTTTTTTTTTTTTTTTTTTTTTGGTTTTTTAGGGTCTCACTCTGGTCCAGGCTGACCTGGAATTTAGTCTTTTAATTTTACTTTTAAAATTTTTATTTTTAATTTTTTAAAAGATTTAATTTTTATTTATTTGCTTATTTATTTATTTGAGACAGAGAGAGGGAGAGGGAGAGGGAGAGGGAGGGAGAGGGAGAGGGAGAATGGGTGTGCCAGGGCCTCTAGCCACTGCAAAGGAACTCCAGAGGCATGTGCCCCCTTGTGCATCTGGCTTAGGTGGGAACTGGAGAATTGAACTGGGGTCCTTAGGCTTTGCAGGCATGTGGCTTAACCACTAAGTCATCTCTCCAGCCCTATTTTTAATTTTTTATTTGAGAGAGAGAGAGAATGGGTGTGCCAGGGCCTCCAGCCACTGCAAATGAACACCAGACATGTGGGTCACTTTGTGCATCTGGCTTGTATGGGTCCTAGGGAATCAAACTGAGGTCCTTTGGCTTCGTAGGCAAGTGCCTTAACCGTTCAGCCAACTCTCAATACGTGCATATTTTTCTTGGCTAAAAGCAGGAAATGTTCTTGAGCCCGTAAGGAGGAATCCAAATTTTCTTTATCTCTTTTCCCTAAAGGGGTCCTCCCAGCCACCACCTTGCTAAAGCCAGAAATAAGATTATGCCATCCCTGAAAACCTGCTTGATCTGGTTTTCCTTATCCCTTCCTCCCTAAAGATGTTATCTTTTCTACCCCCAGTAATCTGTGCTTTTACTTACATACATACAATACCATCCCCTTAAGTCCGCCCCTTTCATTTACTTTTTATTACTATTTATTATACAATGGGATGTACAGTCATCTCATTGACTAGACCACAATTGACTTACTTTGGTTTTTCGAGGTAGGGTCTCACTCTAGCCCAGGCTGACCTGGAATTCACGATGTAGTTTCAGGCTGGCCTTGAACTCACAGCGATCCTCCTACCTCTGGTTCAGTGTGCTGGGATTTTTTTTTTTTTTTTTTTTTGGTGTTTTTGAGGTGGGGTCTCACTCTAGCCCAGGCTGACCTAGAATTAACTATGTAGTCTCAGGGTGGCCTTGAACTCACAGCAATCCTCCTACCTCTGCCTCCCGAGTGCTGGGATTAAAGGCGTGTGCCACCATGCCCGGCTTCAAAGCACTTTTAAACCATGACCACTGTACTTACCTCCTGGAGCTCAGAGAGGTTGAGTGTTGAAGAATGACCACTTGCAGATTCAAGGAGGGTCATGGTTCAGGGTGTTCAGGGATGGAGGAATCGTAACGGAGCAATGATGAGGGCCTCTAATGTTCAAGCCCACAGAAGGCGGAAACACCAAGCTTTTGTTCTCTCTCTTGCCAGCTCCCCACCCTCCTCCAGCTGCCTGTGTTTCTGCTTTCAATGGCCTTTCCCCCTTTTGTCCTACTGTGGCAGAATGGATTTTTTTTGGGGGGGGGGTAGGGTTTTATTCTGGTCCAGGCTGACCTGGAATTAACTATGTAGTCTCAGGGGATGTGTGTGTGTGTGTGTGTGTGTGTGTGTGTGTGTGTGTGGTAGGGTCTTGCTCTAGCCCTGGTTGACCTGAAATTCACTCAGTAGTCTCAGGCTGGCCTCAAATTCACAGTGATCCTCCTACCTCTGCCTTCCTGAGTGCTGGGATTAAAGGCATGCACCACCATGCCCAGCAGAATTTTTTTTTTCTTGTTTTATTGAGGTAGGGTCTCACTCTAGCTCAAGTTGACCTGGAATTCACTATGTAGTCTCAGGGTGGCCTTGAACTCATGGCAATCCTCCTATCTCTGCCTCCCAAGTGCTGGGATTAAAAGTGTGCCCCACCATGCCTGGCAGAATTTAAAAAAATATTTTAATTTATTCACAAGCAGAGAGAAAAAGTGAAGAGAAACAGAGAGAATGGGCGCAACAGGGCCTTCTGCCACTGCAAGTGAACTATAGATACATGGGCCATTTTGTGCACCTGGCTTTATGTGGTTACTGGAGAATTGAGCTTGGGTTGTTGGGCCTTGCAGGTAAGCACCTTAACCGCTGAGCTATTTCTTCAGCCTCAGGATAAGGTTTATAGTGTGCAGGTAAGTGTTCTGTTCTTGTACTCTTCCTTTCACACCATGCTCTCATTCCTAAAGAGGATATACTTTTTCATCTCACAGATACTTTGAGCTCTTCTCGTTGTGCTTTTGGGAGCAGAGATCATAGACAGATGCCTATAACAGCCAGAAAAAAGAAAAAAACAAGACTGAGTGAGGACCACGAGCTGGGCTCATGGAGAACTGCTGTTGATTCTTATCATGTGGAAATGGGGTTCTAGTGTTGCCAGATCGTTTGGTGTGTGTGTGTGTGTGTGTGTGTGTGTGTGTGTGTGTGTGTGTGTGTAGAGACGCAAAAACAGCCTTGAGTGTTTTTCTTCAAGTATACCATCCATTTTTGGTTTTGCAAGGTAGGGTCTCACTCTGGTCCAGGCTGACCTGGAATTAACTATGTAGTCTCAGGGTGGCCTCGAACTCATGATGATCCTCCTGCCTCTGCCTCCCAAGTGCTGGGATTAAAGGGGTACCACCACCACACTTTTTTTTTTTTTTTTTTTTTTTTTTTTTCGAGGTAGGGTCTCACTCTGGTCCAGGCTGACCTGGAATTAACTATGTAGTCTCAGGGTGGCCTCAAACCATGGCGATCCTCCTACCTCTGCCTTCCGAAGTGCTGCCACCACACCCGGCTTTTTTTTTTTTTTTTTTTTTTTTTTTTTTTTTTTTGTTTGATGTGCCAGTGTCTCAGCCACTGCCATAGAACTGCAGACATGTGTGCTACCTTGTACACATGTGTGACATTGTGCATGCATCACCTTGTGCTTCTGGTGTATGTGGGATCTGGGGAGTCAAACATAGGTCCTTAGGCTTTGCAGGCAAGTGCCTGAACCATGAAGCCATCTCTCCAATCCCATCCACATCTTTTGTTTTGTTTTGTTTTGTTTTTTTTCAAGGTAGGGTCTCACTCTAGCCCAGGCTGACCTGAAATTCACTATGTAGTCTCAGGGTGGCCTCAAACTCATGGTGACCCTCCTACCTCTGCCTCCTGAGTGCTGGGATTAAAGGCATATGCCACCATGCCCGACTCACATCTTTTTAAAGAAAAAAATTATTTATTCATATACTGAGGAAAGAAAGAGAGAGAGGAAAGAAAAAAAGAAAAGGAGAAAGAGAGAGAGTATGGGTGCATCAGATGGCCTCCTGCCACTGCAAACAAACTCCTGATGCACCACTTTGTGCATGTGGCTTTATGTGGGTACTAGAGAATCAAACCAAGGCCATCAGGCTTTGCAATCAAGAGCCTTTAAACTCTGAGTCATCTCTCCAAACCCCATCCACCTCTGTCTGATCTGGAACTTGCAAATTTAGGTTAGACTAGCTTGCCAGAGAGCCCTGAGTATCTGCCTATGTCTGCTTCCCCAGCACTAGAATTATAAACACACATATCACTTTGCTTGGCATTAAAAAAAATTTATTTATTTATTTATTTATTTATTTATTTATTAGAGAGAGAGAGAGGGAGAATGGGCACACTGGGACCTCCAGCCACTGCAAACAAACTCCAGACACATGCACCCCTTTGTGCATCTGGCTTATGTGGGTCCTGGAGAATTGAAACGGGGGCCCTTTGGCTTTGCATGCAAACACCTTAACTGCTAAGCCATCTCTGCAGCCTCTTGCTTGGCATTTTCTGGTGTGCTCATATTTGTATATGTAATATAGTGTGTGTGTGTGTGGGGGTGTATGACGTGAATGTGCCCTTGCAGTGCCCCATGCGCTCACCTGCGGTGGCCAGAGCAGAACATCAGGTGTCCTATTCCGTCTCTCTTCCACCTGTTCTTGTTTGAGCCCGAGTGTCTTACTGATATCTGAGCTTGCTGCTTTTCACCAGCCAGCGCGATTCTCTGGTCTCTCTTCCCTTCTGTGGGACTGGGGTTACAGGCAGGCCTGACACCCCCAGCAATCTATGTGGGTTCTGGAGATTTCAACTCTGGGGGTTTCAGACCCTCATGCTTGCACAGAAAGCACACTTAACTGCCAAGCCTTCTCTCCAGCCCCTTCCTGGCATGTTCCTGTGGATACTGGGGGTCAAACTCAGGTCTGGCTAAGCCTTCTATCCAGCACCTGATTATTTTTTTTTTATTTTTATTTTTTAAAGAAGACCTTTAATCCCAGCACTCAGGAGGCAGAGACAGGAGGATCACCGTGAGTTCAAGGCCACCCTTAGATTACATAGTGAATTCCAGGTCATCCTGGGCTAGAGCGAGACACAACCAACTCAATAAAGGCAGCAGTACTTCTATAATTTATCAATTCTGGAAGCTGGAAGTGGTTTGTGGGCTACTTACCATTTTGTCACCTCTACTTAAAGGAGAATTTTTGTTTTTTTGTTTTTCGAGGTAGGGTCTCACTCTAGTCCAGGATGACCTGGAATTCACTCTGTAGTGTCAGGATGGCCTCGAACTCACCCGATCCTCCTACCTCTGCCTCCCCAGTGCTGGGATTAAAGGAATGCGCCACCACATCCAGCTTTGCTTTCTCTCCCTATCTGCCTCTCTCTCTCTCAAATAAATAAATAAATAATTTTTTTTAAAAAAGAAAGGGAGTAAGGGGAGGGAGATGGCTCAGCAGTTAAAGCAGTTGAAGGAACTTTTCTTGAAAAGCCTACTGACCTAGGTTTGGTTCCCCAGTACCCACATAGAGCCAGATGCACAAAGTGACATAGGCATCTGGAGTTTGTCTGCAGCAGCAGGATCCCCTGGTGCACCCATTCTCTCCTCTTTCTCTCTAATAAATAAATAAATAAATAAATAAATAAATAAATATTTATTTATTTATTTTTTGTTTGTTTTGTTTTTCAAGGTAGTGTCTCACTCAAACCTAGTCTCAGTGTGGCCTTGAACTCACAATGATCCTCCTACCTCTGCCTCTGAGTGCTGGGATTAAAAGCATGTGCCACCACACCCAGCTAATTTTTTTTTTTTTTTAAAGTAAAAGGTGCTGAGCTGAGACAGAGAGAAGGGGAGAGAGAGAGAGTGAGAATGGGCATGCCAGGGCCTCTAGCCATTGCAAATGAACTCCAGATACATGTGCCACCATGTGCATCTGGCTTTTGTGGGACCTGGAGAATCGAACCTGGGTCCTTAGGCTTCACAGGCATGTGCCTTGACCACTAAGCCACCTCTCTAGCCTAGAGCTCTTTTTTTATGCGTGAGAGAGAGAGAAAGAGAATATTGGTGCACCAGGGCCTCCAGCCACTGAAATCAAACTCCATACATATGTGCCACCTTCTGCACATGTGTAACTTTGCATCAACTTATGCATCTGGCTTACATGGGACCTGGAGAATCAAACATGGGTCCTTTGGCTTCACAGGCAAGTGCCTTAACCACTATTTTCTTTTCTCTCCATCTCTAGAGCTTTTTTTAAAAAATTTATTTATTTGCAAGCAAATAAAATGAATATGGGCACACCAGGGTCTTATGCTACCACAAACTCAAGATGCATGCACCACTTCATGCATCTGGCTTTATATGGGTACTGTGGAATTGAACCTAGACTGGCAGGCTTTGCAAATATGTGCCTTTAACCACTGAACCATCTCCTCGGCCTAAGAGCTCTTTTTTTTTTTTTTTTTCCCCACTCTAGCCCAGGCTGACCTGGAATTCACTATGTCGTCTCATGGTGGCCTCAAACTCATGATGATCCTCCTACCTTTGCCTCCCAAGTGCTGGGATTAAAGGTGTACACCACCATGGCTGGCCAGAGAGCTCTCTTAAAAAATTTATTTTTATTTATTTGAAAGAGGGAGAGAGAGAAAGAGAGAACTCCAGATGCATATGGGCATGCAAAGATCCTGGAGAATCGAACCAGGATCCTTTGCAAAGGCAAACGTCTTAACCACTAAGCCATTTCTCCACAGAGAGCGCTCTTAAAAATTTTATTTTATTTATTTTGTGCATCTGTTTTTACTTTGTGCATCTGTTTTTACGTGGGTACTGGGAAATCTAAATCACACCCAAGCTGTTAGGTTTTGCAAACAAGCACTTTTAACCATGGAACCATCTCTCCAATCCCCTGAGAAAGGTAACTGTTATACTTCCCTTCATGATGCTGGAATAAAATCCTGACCAAAAGCAGCTGATGGATGGAAAGAATTTATTTTTGCCTTACAGTCTGGAGGGGAAGCTTCATGATGGCAGGGGAAGCATGGCACCAGCTGAGGCTGGACCTCACCTCCGCCACAGAAGGTGGAAATGAGAAGGAAGGGAGTGAGCTGAGCTCTGGCTAGGGGGAGCTGGCTGTAACCTCTCCTAAGTCCACCCCAACAACACACCATCTATAACAAGGCTCCAACTCCAAAATTGCTACCAAGCATTCAAAACCAAATAAGTTTATGGGGGACATCAGATTCAAACCACCACAGTAATCAAAAATACTTTTTGGATATAAGACTGGGCTGTTTAAATGTGATTCCACGTGGAGATCAGGTAACTGTGGGTCCCGGGGATTCGTAGGATTAAGATGTTCAATTGTAGACAACTGACACAACTCTGTATAATTTAAAAGGCAACTCAGAGCTGGAGAGATGGCTTAGTGGTTGAGGTACTTGTCTGCAAAGCCTAAGGACCCAGGTTCAATATCCCAGTACTGACATAAGACAGATGCACAAGGTGGCACATACATCTGGAGTTCGTTTGCCATGGGTGGAGGCCCTGGTGTGCCCATTTTCTCTCTCTCTGTTTCTCCCACAAATAAATAAACAAGGACTGGAGAGATTGCTTAACGGTTAAGGCACTTTCCTGCCAAACCAAAGGACCCAAGTTCGATTATCCAGCAGCTGGAGGCCCTGGCATGTCTTTTCTCTCTCTCAAAATAAATTTTAAAAATTTAAAAATATATTTTAAAAAAGAAGGCAACTCATTGATTAGAAAGATCTTGGGTCCATCCAAAAAAGTTCTTGGGGCTGGAGAGATGCCTTAGTGGTTAAGCACTTGCCTGTGAAGCCTAAGGACCCTGGTTTGAGGCTCGATTCCCCAGTACCCACGTAAGCCAGATGCACAAAGTGGCGCATGC
The DNA here is from genome assembly GCA_036365145.1 of Orientallactaga sibirica. Taxonomy (NCBI): domain Eukaryota; kingdom Metazoa; phylum Chordata; class Mammalia; order Rodentia; family Dipodidae; genus Orientallactaga; species Orientallactaga sibirica. Next base: position 17,376,246 of record JAEOAD010000040.1, read on the forward strand.
ATCTGGAGTTTGTTTGCAGTGGTTGGAGACCCCGGTGTGCCCATTCTCTCTTTCTCTCTCTCAATCTCTCTCTCTCTGCCTCTTTTTCTTTTTGTCTGTTGCTCTCAAATAAATAAATAAAAATAAACAGAAAAAATTTTTTTAACCCAGTTCTTAGAAAAACTGAAGAAAGAAAAATGAACAACAGAGGCTCTGAGGCAGCCTGGACCCCAGCTGATGATCACACTGGAACAGTCTGTTTATCTTGTCTCTGCTGGACACTCGCTGTCCCTGCCCCTCCCCTTGGCTCTGCTCCCACTGCTGTCACTCCACTGCAAGTGAATGCCACGACAAGGAGCAGCATGTGACAGTGTCCTTGCTCCTTTGTACCGAGACTCAAAGCCCTGAGTGGGAAGCTTCTACACGGCGGCCTCAGGCCACATTCCTGTTCCTTCACTGGGAGGAATCTGGGAGAACAAGTGTCTGTTATTTGTAACTTCCTTCGTGGGCGTTAGAACCTGCCTCCGGCCCAGAGTCATGAGATGGGGCTTCCCTAGGCAGGAGACGGCTTGTCCTATCAAGCACCAGGCAGGATCGGGTGCAGAATCTCAGGAGAGGGAATGCCTAGACTGGATGGTGAGGAGATGGCTGCTACATCACTCAGGACAGGATACACTGGGGTGATTAACAAAGGGCTTCAAAAGGTCAGTGAGGCTTCCAGCAAGGAAGGTTTACCTCTCATTCATGTGAGTTGCAGAACACCAGTATTGTCTTCCCTTTAGGATCCAGCACCCAGAAGCCTCTAAAACATTACTAAACAGAGAGCTGGAGGGATGGCTTAGTGGTTAAAGCACTTGCCTGCAAAGCCAAAGGACCCAGGTTCGATTCTCCAGTACCCACAAACCAGATGCACAAGGTGGCGCACGCATCTGGAGTTTGTTTGCAGTGGCTGGAGGCCCTGGCATGCCCATTCTCTCTCTCTCAAATAAATAAATAAATAAATAAAATTACTAAACATGACATAAGTGATGAGGGGAAACCAAAAGAAAAGGAAAGGCTCTACAAGCCAACTCCAGACACTTGTACCATTTTATGAACCTGGCTTTACGTGGGCACTGGGGAGTCAAATCTGCACCATCAGGCCTAAGCAAGTGCCTTTCACCACTGAGCCATCTCTTCAGCCTGTGTGTGTTTGGAAACAAGGTCGCATGTAACCCAGGTTGGCCTAGAACTCACTATGTAGCCAAAGCTGTCCTTGAACTCTTGATCTTCCTGTCTCTACCTACTCAGTCACCATCAAGGAGAGGGGAAGTATGCTAGGCACAGCGATGAGCAAATCAGAGGTGTGACATCCAGTGGTGTGTGGGCCGCAGTGCTAAGTAGCTGGCTGCTTCTCACAGAACAAAATGCCAAGGTAGGTGTGGCAGTGTGAATGTGAATGTATGTCCCCCATAGCCTCAGGTTTTTTAAAAAATATATTTTATTTATTTATTATTATTATTTTTATTTTCAAGAGGGTGGAAGAGAATTGGTGTACCAGGGCCTCAGCCATTGCAATCGAATGCCAGGCATTTGTGCCACCCAGTGGGCATGTGTGACCTTGTGCTTGCCTCACCTTTGTGCACCTGGCTTACGTGGGATCTGGAGAGTCGAACATGGATCCTTAGGCTTTGCAGGCAAGCGCCCTAACTGCTAAGCCATCTCTTCAGGCCAGCCTCAGGTATTTTTAATTAAGGTTAAGCTTCTAGCTTAAGTCTCCAGCAGCCTGCTGGAGGGGTGGTGTCACTGGGGGCAGATCAGATCTGATTCCAGTCCCAAGGTGTTGAAAGATCCGGGTTGCTCTGGCAGGTGCTTGCTGCTTCTTGGTGTTGACTTGCTGCAGTTGTTTCTTTCTGCTTTGATGTGTGGAGCTTAGCAGCTTCCTCCACCCCGTTGGGGTTTCCCCTGGATTTGTATGCTGAAATAAATCCCTTCCTTCATAAACTGTCTGGTTTGATTTTCATCCCAGCAATGTGGACCTGACTACAAACAGTAAAGGAATATTAGAGACCCAGCAGAACTAACAGGATGGAATAGTCAGGACACCTTATGGTCAAGATTAAAAAGCCAGGTCCTGGGCTGGAGAGGTGGCTCAGTGTAGTTAAAGGCACTTGCTTGCAAAGTCTAACGGCTCGGGTTCAATTCCCTAGTACCCACACAAAGCCAAGTGCACAAAGAAGTGCATGCATCTGGAGTTTGCAGTGGCAGGAGGCCCTGGCATGTCCATACCCACTTTCTTTCTGTCTTCCTTTTTCTCTCTGTCCCCCTCTCTCTCAATAATAATAATAATAATAATAATAATAATGATGATGATGATGATGATGCCAGGTCCTTATTCTTCAGGCAATGAGGAATCTTTTTTTGTTTGTTTGTTTGTTTGTTTTAGAAACAATATTTATTAGGCTGGGCGTGGTGGTGCACACCTTTAATCCTAGCACTTGGGAGGCAGAGGTAGGAGAATTACTGTGAGTTTGAGGCCACCCTGAGACTATATAGTGAATTTCAGGTCAAGCTGGACTACTGTGAGACCCTACCTCAAGAAAAAAAAGAAAGAAAAAAGAAAAAGAAAGAAAGAATATTTATTTATTTGCAAACACATATGAAAGAGAGAAAGAGAGAGAAAATGAAAGCACTAGGCCTCCAACCACTGGAAACAAACTCCAGATGCATGCGCCACTGTGCATCTGGCTGTACATGGGTATTGGGGAATTGAACCCCCATCGTTAGGCTTTGCAGGCAAGCGTCTGAACAGCTGGGCCGTCTCTCCAGCCCTCAGTGATGCATCTTGAGGGTGCTCAGGTTGGGAAAAGATGGCGGGCTGTGTGTTAGACAAATCCCTCTGTGTGAAGGATGACTTGGGAAAGATCTGCCGGGAGCTGTGTGTTCGTTCAGGTGAGAACGATGTAGCCCATGTAGCCGGGAAGGAGCAAAGCCCCCACAGGGGAGGAGACACGGGGGTTGGGGGGGGGAGGAGGCTGGCCCAGTGACTGTCTTTGTGACTGAGCAATGGGAAGGGTGAGAAGCAAAAGAGGGACACAGGATGCTCCAGGGTATCCAGCGGGCGCAGTTCAATGGCCTTCATCTTCCTTCCAAATAATGAGGTGGATGCCTGCAGCACCTCGGGAGTTTACAACACGCTTAGCGCCTCTGCGTGAGTGTGTGGTGCATATGCATGCTCCTGTGCGTGTGGGCACATGTGTGTGGAGGCCAGAGGCTGATGTCAGCTGTCTTCCACAGTCACCTTGCCTCACACTGAGCCTGGGGCTCATTGCTTCCGCTAGACTAGCTAAGCCACCGAGCGCCCGGGAGTCTCCTGTCTCCGCAGGGATGATAGACGCGCACTGCCGCACCCGCCTGGTGGATTATGTGGGTGCTGGGGATGTCTAAACTCAGACATGATGCTTAACCAAGCCACCTCCCCAGCCTCAACGAAAGTTCTGCTTCTCAAGATGCGTGCACAAGTCAAAGTTGGAAGTCCCCAAGAAATTCAGGTCAGATGCTGGGTGTGGTGGCACACGCCTTTAATGCCAGCAGAGGCAGAGGTGCGAGGGTGGAGGCCAGTCTGGGACTACAGCATGAGTTCTAGGTAAGCCTCGGCTAGAGTGAGACCCTATCTCTAAAAAAAACAAATCAAAACAAAACAAAACAAACAAACAAAAAAAAAACCTGAAAAAAAAGGGATGGAGAGACGGTTTGTGGTTAAGGCACTTGTCTGCAAATCCAGAGGACCCAGGTTTATCTCCCCAATACTTACATAAAGCCAGATGCACATGGTGGCACATGTGTCTGGAGTTCGTTTGCAGCTGCAAGAGGTCCTGGAACACCCACTCTCTATTTATCTATCTACCTCTTTCTAAAATATTATTTATTTATTTATTTATTTGAGAGAAAGAGAGAGAGAGGAAGAGGTGGAGAGAAAGAGAGAATGGGCACACCAGGGCCTCCAGCCACTGCAAACAAACTCCAGACGCATGTGCCCCCTTGTGCATCTGGCTTACATGAGTCCTGGGGAATTGAGCCCGTGTCCTTAAGCTTTGCAGGCAAACACCTTAAACACTGAGCCATTTTCCCAGCCCTATCTACCTCTTCCTATTTCTCAAATAAATAAAATATTTTTAAAGACCCCCCAAAGTAAATAGTATTATATTTATAGCATATAATATATACTATATATAATGTAGTATAAAATATATATTTATATATATAAATAGTATTATATTATATTATATTATAGCAAGTTTATTATAAAAGCACTGAGTAAGCCAGGCATGGTGGCATACATTTGGAATCCCTTTGCTCTGGAGGGTGAAGCAGGAGGATCACACATTTCAAGTCAGCATGGACTACATAGCAAGACCTTGTCTCAAAAATAAACAAAGCCAGAGTGGTGGTGCATGCCTTTAATCCCCAGCACAGAGGTAGGAGGGGAGGCAGAGGCCAGGAGGATAGTTAATTCCAGGTGAGTTCAAGGCCAACCCTGAAAAACCAAAAAAATAATAAAATAAAATAAAATAAAATAAATTCCAGGTCCCAGCACTGGGCCAGAGTGAGACCCTGAGACTCAAAAAGGTCAAAACAAACAAACAAACAAACAAACAAACAAACAGGGGCTGGAGAGATGGCTTAGTGGTTAAGGCACTTGCCTGTGAAGCCTAAGGACCCATGTTCGACTCCCAGATTCCAAATAAGCCAGGCACATAGGTGATGCATATGCAAGGTTGCACATGTGCACAAGGTGACACATGCATCTGGACTTCAAGTTCAGTGGCTGGAGGCCCATGAGCACCAATTCACTCTCTCTCTCTTTCATAAAAACAAGCAAGCAAATAAATAAATAAACTGGGGACAGTCATATCAAGGAGCTCTGATATTAAAGTGAGTTCTTTCATAAGAACTTTCATGAGAAAAAAGGTTCATTTTTCCCACCCTACCCGCCTCCACTTCTTACATTAAGTCTACAATGACAGAGCAAGGTCATTGGCAGTGCTGGGTATCGGAAAGGTAAGTTCTGTTTATTTGTACCCCGGGCTGGTTTCTGAACTACTATAGCATCAACGTGGTGGGCTAGGACCAAGGCTTCTCAGCTCACATCCAGTCCTTGGGACCCCCAGATAGTTACCAGGAAGAGAGCAAGCATGGTCTGTGAAGCATGCTGACCTTTAACCACAGTTAATCAGACTTTGCCTAGCTGTCCATCAGGCAGAAATCATTAACAGGACCCAGGGAAAGAATATATTAGCTCTATCAATGACACCAATGATTCGTGAGGTGGCTGGTGAGGTTTTCCTAGTCTCACGATCCTAACGATGTTGACAAAGACAGATTCAGAAAATGCTTAGCAGGAGGAATCGGCTTGATGCTGGGTAGTATGAGCTCAGAGGGGAAAGAGAAGATGCACAAGCCATGGGAAATCTTGTGGGCACTGGGGAGGCAGGTGGCATACCTAACTGGTTTGACAAGGCTGAGCCTGGGAAGTAACCTGTGTATTCAGTTTGGTGATTTCTGCCAAGAGGGAAGCTCACTTGACCTAGATGTGAGTTATGGAAAATAAATCTACTGGGCTGGAGAAATGGCTTAGCAGGTTAAGGCGCTTGCCTGCAAAGCCAAAGGACCTTGGCTCAGTTTCCCAGGACCCACATAGGCCAGATGCACAAAGCGGAACATGCATCTGGAGTTCCTTTGCAGTGGCTGGAGGCCCTGGTGTGCCCATTCTCTCTATCTGCCTCTCTCTCTCTCAAAAGAAAGAAAGAAAGAAAAGAAAATAAAAGAAAAGAAAAGAAAAGAGAAAAAAATCTATACACAAAAATAAACATTCAGGACCATACAAGCTCCTTACTGTTGCAGAAGGGAGCACAAATATGGGAAGGGAGAAAACTAGAGCTGGAATTACATACTGCTGCACATTTCAGGTTATGTTAATATAGCACAGATACAGGTGTGGACAGAGGTGGCTTGGGAGGTCCATTTGGCCCAGAAGCAATGACATCTTTATGGCAATGAGTAATGCTTTACAGCAGAGTTTGGTATCTAAATGCCTTACTGAAAAGATTCAGAATCCATGGGCTGGAGAGATGGCTGAGAGGTTAAGGCATTTGCCTGCAAAGCCAAAGGATCCCGGTTCGACTCTCCAGGACCCATGTTAGCCAGATGCACAAGGGAGCGCATGCATCTGGAGTTCCTTTGCAGTGGCTGGAGGCCCTGCTGCACCCATTCTCTCTCTGCCTCTTTCTCTCAAATAAATAAATAAATAAATAAATAAATAAATAAATAAATAAATAAATGTAAAATATTTACCTGGGCGTGGTGGCGCACCCCTTTAATCCCAGCACTCAGGAGGCAGAGATAGGAGGATCACTGTGAGTTCAAGGCCACTGCAGAGTGAGTTCCAGCTCATCTTGGGCTAGAGTGAAAACAAACAAACAAACAAACAAACAAACAAACAAAAAGGATATTGTGAGTGGGAAAGATGACTCAGCACTTAAAGGCACTTGCATGCAAAGCCTGATGGTCCGGGGTTCAATTCTCCAGTACCCATATAAAGTCTAATGCAAAAAGTGGTGCATGCATTTGGAGTTCATTTGTGGTGACAGGAGGCCCTAACATGCCCATTCCTTCTCTCTCTCATTCTCTGTCTCTTTTTGTACACACTCTCTCTACTTACAGGTAAATAAATAAACAATTTTCCTTTCTAGATAGAGTCTCACTCTAGCCCAGGCTGCACCACCACACCTGGCTCTGATCTGGAATTCACTCTGTATTCTCAGGGTGGCCTTGAACTCACAGCGACCCTCCTACCTCTGCCTCCTGAGTGCTGGGATCAAAGGCGTGTGCCACCATGCCTGGCATAAATAATATATATATATTTTTGGTTTCTCGAGGTAGGGTCTGATTGTAGCTCAGGCTGACCTGGAATTCACTATGTAGTCTCAGGATGGCCTCGAACTCACGGCAATCCTCCTACCTCTGCCTCCGGAGTACTGGGATTAAAGGCGTGCGCCACCATGCCTGGCTATAAATAATATATATATATATATTTTTTTTGGTTTTTCGAGGTAGGGTCTCACTCTGGTCCAGGCTGACCTGGAATTAACTATGTAGTCTCAGGGTGGCCTTGAACTCACGGCGATCCTCCTACCTCTGCCTCCCGAGTGCTGGGATTAAAGGCATGCGCCACCACGCCCGGCTTTATAAATAATATTTTAAAAAAGATATTTACACATTCCCAAGTATTTCCTGACAAATGCATATTGTTTATTAATAACTACAATGCATATTTAGTCAGTTACCAATAGATAAACAAAATGATGAAAGTTAATTTACCAATAGTAAGACAAATTGACATGCAAGACCTTGTCTCAAAAATAAACAAAGCCGGGAGTGGTGGTGCATGCCTTTAATCCCAGCACTCGGGAGGCAGAGGTAGGAGGATCGCCGAGAGTTCGAGGCCAACCCTGAGATTGCATAGTTAATTCCAGGTCAGCCTGGACCAGAGTGAAACCCTACCTCAAAAAACGAAAAACCAAAAAAAAATAAAATAAAATAAAATAAAATAAACAAAACAGGGGTTGGTGGAGATGGCTTTAATGCACTTGGGAGGCAGAGGTAGGAGGCCTGTGTGAGTTCAAGGCCAACCCTGAGACTGCATAGTTAATTCCAGGTCAGCCTGGGCCAGAGTGAGACCCAAAAAACCAAAACAAACAAACAAACAGGGGCTGGAGAGATGGCTTAGTGGTTGCACTTGCCTGTGCACCTAAGGACCCATGTGCATCCCAGATTCCAAATGAGCCAGGCACATAGGTGATGCATATGCAAGGTCGCACATGTGCACAAGGTGACACATGCATCTGGACTTCAAATTCAGTGGCTGGAGGCTAATAAATAAATAAATAAACTGGGGACAGTCATATCAAGGAGCTCTGATATTAAGGTGAGTTCTTTCATAAGAACTTTCATGAGAACAAAGGTTTATTTTTCCCACCCTACCCGCCTCCACTGCTTACATTAAGTCTACAATGACAGAGCAAGGTCATTGGCAGTGCTGGGTATCGGAAAGGTAAGTCCTGTTTATTTGTACCCCGGGCTGGTTTCTGAACTACTGCAGCGTCAACGTGGTGGGCTAGGACCAAGGCTTCTCACCTCACATCCAGTCCTTGGGACCCCCAGATAGTTACCAGGAAGAGAGCAAACGTGGTCTGTGAAGCATGCTGACCTTTAACCACAGTTAATCAGACTTTGCCTAGCTGTCCATCAGGCAGAAATCATTAACAGGACCCAGGGAAAGAATATATTAGCTCTATCAATGACACCAATGATTCGTGAGGTGGCTGGTGAGGTTTTCCTAGTCTCACGATCCTAACGATGTTGACAAAGACAGATTCAGAAAATGCTTAGCAGGAGGAATTGGCTTGATGCTGGATAGTATGAGCTCAGAGGGGAAAGAGAAGATGCACAAGCCACGGGAAATCTTGTGGGCACTGGGGAGGCAGGTGGCATACCTAACTGGTTTGACAAGGCTGAGCCTGGGAAGTAACCTGTGTATTCAGTTTGGTGATTTCTGCCAAGAGGGAAGCTCACTTGACCTAGATGTGAGTTATGGAAAATAAATCTACTGGGCTGGAGAAATGGCTTAGCAGGTTAAGGCGCTTGCCTGCAAAGCCAAAGGACCTTGGCTCAGTTTCCCAGGACCCACACATAGGCCAGATGCACAAAGTGGAACATGCATCTGGAGTTCCTTTGCAGTGGCTGGAGGCCCTGGTGTGCCCATTCTCTCTATCTGCCTCTCTCTCTCTCAAAAGAAAGAAAGAAAGAAAAGAAAAGAAAAGAAAAGAAAAGAAAAGAAAAGAAAAGAGAAAAAAAATCTATACACAAAAATAAACATTCAGGACCATACAAGCTCCTTACTGTTGCAGAAGGGAGCACAAATATGGGAAGGGAGAATTACATACTGCTGCACATTTCAGGTTATGTTAATATAGCACAGATACAGGTGTGGACAGAGGTGGCTTGGGAGGTCCATTTGGCCCAGAAGCAATGACATCTTTATGGCAATGAGTAATGCTTTACAGCAGAGTTTGGTATCTAAATGCCTTACTGAAAAGATTCAGAATCCATGGGCTGGAGAGATGGCTGAGAGGTTAAGGCATTTGCCTGCAAAGCCAAAGGATCCCGGTTCGACTCTCCAGGACCCATGTTAGCCAGATGCACAAGGGAGCGCATGCATCTGGAGTTCCTTTGCAGTGGCTGGAGGCCCTGCTGCACCCATTCTCTCTCTGCCTCTTTCTCTCAAATAAATAAATAAATAAATAAATAAATAAATAAATATAAAATATTTACCTGGGCGTGGTGGCGCACCCCTTTAATCCCAGCACTCAGGAGGCAGAGATAGGAGGATCACTGTGAGTTCAAGGCCACTGCAGAGTGAGTTCCAGCTCATCTTGGGCTAGAGTGAAAACAAACAAACAAACAAACAAACAAACAAACAAAAAGGATATTGTGAGTGGGAAAGATGACTCAGCACTTAAAGGCACTTGCATGCAAAGCCTGATGGTCCGGGGTTCAATTCTCCAGTACCCATATAAAGTCTAATGCAAAAAGTGGTGCATGCATTTGGAGTTCATTTGTGGTGACAGGAGGCCCTGACATGCCCATTCCTTCTCTCTCTCATTCTCTGTCTCTTTTGTACACACTCTCTACTTACAGGTAAATAAATAAACAATTTTCCTTTCTAGATAGAGTCTCACTCTAGCCCAGGCTGCACCACCACACCTGGCTCTGATCTGGAATTCACTCTGTATTCTCAGGGTGGCCTTGAACTCACAGCGACCCTCCTACCTCTGCCTCCTGAGTGCTGGGATCAAAGGCGTGTGCCGCCATGCCTGGCATAAATAATATATATATATTTTTGGTTTCTCGAGGTAGGGTCTGATTGTAGCTCAGGCTGACCTGGAATTCACTATGTAGTCTCAGGATGGCCTCGAACTCACGGCAATCCTCCTACCTCTGCCTCCGGAGTACTGGGATTAAAGGCGTGCGCCACCATGCCCGGCTATAAAAAAATATATATATATATATATATATATATATATATATATTTTGGTTTTTCGAGGTAGGGTCTCACTCTGGTCCAGGCTGACCTGGAATTAACTATGTAGTCTCAGAGTGGCCTTGAACTCACGGCGATCCTCCTACCTCTGCCTCCCGAGTGCTGGGATTAAAGGCGTGCGCCACCACGCCCGGCTTTATAAATAATATTTTAAAAAAGATATTTACACATTCCCAAGTATTTCCTGACAAATGCATATTGTTTATTAATAACTACAATGCATATTTAGTCAGTTACCAATAGATAAACAAAATGATGAAAGTTAATTTACCAATAGTAAGACAAATTGACATGTGTTTCCTGACTTGTGCCCTGAGAAGGGAGAGGGAGAGAGAGAGGTAAAATAGCAATGAGTGGTGAGCCTGTGTTCTAGATTATATACAAAATTTCTTTGCACCATTTATGTTTTTTAAATAATATTTTATTTTTATTTTTTATTTGCGAGAGTTAGAGAGAGAGAGAATGGACACACTAGGGCTTCTAGCCACTGTAAACAAACTCCAGACGCATGTGCTACCATGTGTAACTGGCTTTCATGGGTACTGGGGAATTAAACCTGAGTCCTTGGGCTTTGAAGGCAAGCACCTTAACCACTAAGCCATCTCTCCAGCCCCCTTTTATGTTTTTTTAAAATATTTATTTATTTGTTTAGTTGAGAGAGAGAGAGAGAGAGAGAGATGGAGGGAGATAGATAGAGAAAGAATGGATGTGCCAGGGCCTGTTGCCACTGCAAATGAACTCCAGATGCATATGCCACCTTGTGCATCTGGCTTATGTGGGATCTGGGGAATTGAACCTGGGTCCTTAGGCTTCACAGGCAAGAGCCTTAACCACTAAGACCTCTCTCCAGCCCCCTTTTACATTTTATAATTTTGAAATTTTCTCAAAATCTTTAAAACAGAGCAGAGCTATTATGTAGAATAATTGGAATGAGTGACCATATTTAAGTATGTATTCCTTAGAAAAATACCATAGACAGCATTAACAGTAGATCCGGCTAAGGAAGTGAATATAATGGCTAGGGGAGACAGTAAGAACTCAATATGTGGCACAGTAACAAATGGTGAGGCAGCCGGAGAGCGGAACAACTGCTCGGGTCCAGATTACAGCTCTCTGCTGAAGTTTAGAGGCTAGTGCTGGGTGTCTACCAGTGATACTTCTGAAGTAAAAAGAGGGAAAAAAAAGCAGCAGGAGGCTGGAGAGATCGCCCAGTTGTTAAAGGTACTTGCTTGCAAAGTCTGATGGCCTGAGTTTGATTCCCCGGTACCCATGTAAAGTCAGATGCACAAAGTGTCACATGCATCTGGAGTTTACAGTGGCAGGAGGAACTGAAGTGCCCATTTTTTTTTTCTCTCTTTCACTGCTTGCTTGCAAATAAATAAATAAATTAAAATGTGTTAAGAGATAAAAGCGGCAATGTAACACGACACCATAAACTAATGAAAGCCAAGAAGCGCCACCTAGTGGCAAGAGGTGATTCTTCCCGCCCTGTGAATAGAGGCATTGTTGAATGCAATTTTTTCTCCCACCAGCAGGGTGTGAGTTTCCAATGGGTTGTTAATCTAACCTATTTCACTGGGTCCTGGAGCAGAAAGGACCCATTACACTGGGAAATTGAACCCGGCGCCAGCAGGCTGTGCAAACACCTTGAACCGCTGAGCCATCTCCCCAGTCCAAAATTTTTAGTCAATAAACTTAAAGTTACTATTCACTTATTTTGATTCTTGAAGGCCTAACAAGCAGTATGGTTAAGAGAATGTACCTGTCTGGCTAGGATACACATTTCCTGGTTCTGTGTCCCTATTGGTGCTGATGGGAGCAGGAAAAATTAAGATGAATTCTTAGACGTTGAGCAAAAGTATAAATGTCAAGCCTGGCCATCAGAAACTGTAGTTTAGGCAAATGCTTTTCCTGAGCAAATGGAAGAAGTTTGCATCAAATCAAGGTTTTAATATCTATGTTTATGTCTTGTTTGAGGTAGAATTAAGTAGATGGGCTTTCATGATTAATTAGTCTTTTTTACATTTTTCGAGGTAGGGTCTCCCTCTGGCCCAGGCTAACCTGGAATTCACCCTGTAGTCCCAGGCTGGCCTCGAACTCATGGTGATTCTCCTACCTCTGCCTCCTGAATGCTGGGATTAAACATGTGTGCCACCATGCCCAGCTTATATGATTTTTTGTTGTTGTTGTTTTTTTGAGGTAGGGTCTTGCTCTAGGCCAGACTGATCTGGAATTCACTATGTAGTCTCAGGGTGGCCTCGAACTCACTGAGATCCTCCTACCTCTGCCTCCTGAGTGCTTGGATTAAAGGCATGCGCCACCACACCCAGCTGCTTCACTTTTTTTAATGGCCTCATGTCTGACATCCTTTCTGAATTTCAATGTCGTTATCCTTACACTCAGAACTGATCACTGCTAACCCTACCCAGATAGTAACTTGCCCTACAGCCCAAAGGGACAGATGGTCATGAGTAATGGTGGTACGGGGAATGAAAGACCCAGACTAGAAAAACCTCACAACATCATCTCATCATGTCTGTCTTAGATGAAGGAATGGAAGTGAAATGAATAAGGAAACGTCTTTCCACCATGAACAAAGCCGAACAAGACGAAATTACCTGCACAGAAATTGAGACAGGGCTATGGAGTACTAAATTGCAAATCTTATTTATGTTTGGCATGGTGAGGGGGTGAGGTCTTATCTCGAGGTCTTCCAGAAAATGCTTGTGAGTGCCTTCATAAGTAGGAGGAAAATGAATTTGCCAAAATAAATAGAGAAACATTTCAAAGAAATAAATTGGAAAGCAACAGAGGAAGTACATATGCATTTCGTTGGACAGACCTTGAGAAATGAAGAAAGCTGTATTTGTAGATAAAGATCCTACTGGCCCATGGAAAGTCATTTTGGTGTTTTAATAACCTGCTCGTCAGGAAGTCTTCCTTCTGTCTGACAGTAAATCTCTTCTGTCTTGTTATTTTAATGCCTTTTATCTCTGCCTGAAGTTTCAGTTGATTATGTTACCAATGTCAGAACTGTGGTTAACCACAAAGGAAAAGCATCTTTATGCACTTTAATTAATGATGACGTGTTGCCCAAAGTAGTAGATGCCCACTGAAATCATGACAGTAATGTAAACTTCCCATCAGAACGTGTTAGAAACATTATGAACACAGATCAATTCATTTAACTTTGTGGTATGAACAGCCAACAACTTCTTGGGCACACAGGCAGCTTCCGATAAATGAGTGTTGAATCAATTCATTGAATTTTGTGACTGTAAAATTCTCTTACTGATCATTCTCTAAAGACATAAGTGATTTGAAATATCTTAGTCTCTGCATTAAAATATAGGCTAAGAGGACTCTGTGGTTAAAGGTGCTGCTTGCCCAGGTTCAGTTCCCTAGTACCCATGTAAAGCTGGATGCAAAATGATGCATGCATCTGCAGTTCCTTTGCAGTGGCCAGAGACCCTGGAACATCTATACACACACACACACACACACACACACACACACATTTTAAATATTTTATTTATTTATATACTTACTTGAGAGAGAGAGAAAGAGGCAGATAGAGAGAAATGGAAGAATGGACCGGGTGTGGTGGTGCACACCTTTAATCCCAGCACTTGGGAGGCACAGATAGGCGATCACCATGAGTTCAAGGCTACCCTGAGACTACAAAGTGAATTCCAGGTCAGCCTGGACTAGAGTGAGACCCTATCATAAAACAAAACAAAACAAAACAAAACAAAACAAAACAAAACAAAACAAAAAACAAACTAAAAAAAAAAAACCGAGAGAGAATGGGCACGCCAGGACCTTCAGCCTGTTACAAATGAACTCTAGACATATGTGACCCCTTGTGGCACATGTGTGACATTGCACGCTTGAGTCACTGCATCTGGCTATGTGGGACCTGGATATTTGTCCATAAATTCTTAGTCTTCACAGGCAAGCACCTTAACAGGTAAACCATCTCTCCAACCCCAATTTATTTATTTATTTATTTTATTTTAATGTTTTATTTTATTTGTTTGTTTATTTATTGGTTTTTCAAGGCAGGGTCTCACTCTAGCTCAGGCTGACCTGGAATTCTCAGGGTGGCCTTGAACTCACAGTGATCCTCCTACCTTCTACCTCTGCCTCCTGAGTGCTGGGATTAAAGGCGCGCACCACCATGCCAGGCCCCAATTTATTTTTTTTGACACAAGGTCTCACACTGAATCTAGAGCTCAGTGGTTTGGCTAGGCTAGCTAGCTAGCAAGCCCCTAATGATAATCTTGTCTTCAACTCTCCAGTACCAGGATTATAGGCAGATTGCCATGCCCAGCCTTTTCTTTGTTTTGTTTTGTTTCTTTGGAGGTAGGGTCTCACTGTAGCCCAGGTTGACCTGGAATTTACCATGTAGTATCAGGGTGGCTTTGAACTCACAGTGATCTTCCAACTTCTGCATCCCATGTGCTGGGATTAAAGGCGTGCATCACCCCTGGTTGCCATGCCCAGCTTGTATGTGGGTGTTGAGGATCCAAACTCAAGTCCTCCGCCAAAGGTAAGCATATTACCCACCTTCCTGGCTCTGTCTAAAAGTACTTAATTCTATGATTTCAGGACACATTGGCTCACAAATAGCAAAGTTATTATTCATATTCTTTATGGAACTTGCCTAGTTATAGCAGATCTACTGTCAAAGGCCAACAGAGTTGAATAGTCATGTGGTCCAGTGGGTTCAGACAGCAGAGCTGTGTGACAATTCTCACTCTGGATGACTAAGTGTATGCTATTTTTACACATAGTGAGAATGATGTTAAAAAAAAAAAAAACAGCTATGTGCTTTAAATAGTGTTTTCCACACTCCATATTGACTCTGCACATGGCCTGATTTGATGCAGTAGAAATTCTCCCAGGACAGCTAGCTGATAGTCAACAGTGGTGGAGGCTTGGACTGTAAAATCGTAAAAACTAATCAGGATAAAAGGGAAAGCAGGGGCTGGAGAGATGGCTTAGTGGTTAAGGTGCTTGCCTGCAAAGCCGAAGGACCAAGGTTCAATTCCCCAAGACCCACATAAAGACAGATGCACAAGGTGTCACATGGGTCTAGAGTTTGTTTACAGTGACTGAAGGCCCTGGTATGTTTATTCGCTCTCTCTCTGTCTCTCTCTGCTTGCAAATAAATTATATATATATTTGGCTTTTCAATGTAGGGTCTCACTCTGGCCCAGACTGACCTGGAATTCACTGTGTACTCTTATGGTGGCCTCAAACTCATGGAGATCCTCCTACTTCTGCCTCCCAAGTGCTGGGATTAAAGGCATGAGCCACCACGCCCAGCCTAAAATACATATATTTTTTGATTTTTCAAGGTAGGGTCTCACTCTAGCCCAGGCTGACCTGGAATTCACTCTGTATTCTCAGGGTGTCCTCAAACTCATAGCAATCTTCCTACCTCTACCTTCCAAAGTGCTGGGGTTAAAGGCATGCGCCACCATGCCTGGCCAATTTTTTTTTTTTTTAAAGAAAAGGGAAAGCAGGACCAGTTCTTTACCTCTCTTTCTCTTTTGATTTTTGAGGTAGGGTCTCACTCTAGCCCAGGCTGACCTGGAATTCACTCTGTAGTCTCAGGGTGGCCTTGAGCTCACAGCAATCCTCCTACCTCTGCCTCCTGAGTGCTGGAATTAAAGGCGTGTGCCACCAAGCCCAGCAGGATGGTTCTCCAACACAATAGCGTTCAGTGGTCCAGATTTCCATGCAGTTTCAACAGTGGCCCAAATGAGTGGCCGGGTCAGACCTCTATACCCCCACACAGGGTGCATTCCTACAGGGCTGTCCCAGGTTGAGGAATGTGGTCTAGGACCAGTTAATCAATCCCCAGCCTGAAGGATTCTGAAACGTCTCTGAGGAGGTGTATTGGGTGGTTGGAGAGTCTACTATGGAGTCTCATGCCATGGAAGATGACTAGGGAGGCCTTCACGTCATCATCTGAGCCTGTGGAAAGCCCACAGTATTTACCGAAATGGATCACCCAAGGTGTTTTAGACAGTTCCATTTCCCCACCCACTTTCTGAGAATGTGAATACCATGCCATATGGTACGTCCATACTGTTCAGTCCGATGCCAGTGCTTCTCAGAAGAACACAACCAATCTAATATATGTGATTATACGAGGGGGCTAGAGCAGATTGGCTCACACGAGTGAAAAGCTGTTGAATACCCCACGATGGCCATCTGCAGGGTGGAGAGCTAGGGAAATGGGTACTCAGCCCAAGGAGCTGGAAAGCTGAGGACAAGACGGACCAAAGGTGCAGGCCAAGGCCAAAGCTGGAGGCATGAGCACCCTGGAGAGTTGCTGGTACAAGTCCAAATTCAAAGGCTGAAGAATCTGGAGTGTAAGGTCTATGTGGGGGTGGGGGGGTAGCAGCAGTCCCAAACCACTCTGGCTTGAAGAGAATCTAGTGTGGGCACTCATGACTTTTCCCTTCTGTTTTTCCGTTCTGTGTGTAGCCCCGTCACATTTGAAGTTGAATGTTACATTCAGTTCACAGACTAACGTGACATTCTCTGGAGGTAGACCCACAAGTACACTCAGAAACCTGTTCCCTGATTTTCTTTCTTTCCTCTTTCTCTCTTTCTTTTTCTTTCTTTCTTTCTTTCTTTCTTTCTTTCTTTTTTCTTTCTTTCTTTCTTTCTTTCTTTCTTTCTCTCCCTTCCCCCTTCCTTCCTTCCTTCCTTCCTTCCTTCCTTCCTTCCTTCCTTCCTTCCTTCCTAAATTTATTTTACTTAAAAATATTTTTTTTAATAAAATAAAAACAGTCTGGAGAGATGGCTTAGCAGTTAAGTGCTTCCTATGAAGCCTAAGGACCCCGGTTCGAGGCTTGATTCCCAGTACACACATAAGCCAGTTGCACAAGGTGGCACATGTGTCTGGAATTCTTTTATAATGGCTGGAGGCCCTGGTGCTCCCATTCTCTCTCTCTCTCTGTCTCTCTCTCTCTGTCTGTCTCTCTCTGACTTTCTTGAATAAATAAAAAACTTTTAAAAATTTTCAAAAATTATTTTTATTTATTTACGAGAGAGAGAGAGAGAGAGAGAGAGAGAGAGAGAGAGAGAATGAATGGACATGCTAGGGCTTCCAGCCAGTGCAAACAAACTACAGACATATTCCTCTTTTTTTTTTTTTTTTCAGAAGTAGGGTCTCACTCTAGGTCCGGCTGACCTGGAATTCACTATGTAGTAGCGTGTAGTCTGTAGTATGTAGTCACTGTGTAGTCTCAGGGTGGCCTTGAATTCATGGTGAACCTCCTACCTCTGCCTCCTGAGTGCTGGGATTAAAGGCATGTGCCACCACACCTGGCTTAAGTTTATTCTTTTTATTTTATTTTATTTATTAAAAAAATTAAAATTTATTTAAGAACAACAGACAGAAAGAGGAAGAGAGAAATGAACTCTAGATGCATGTGCCACCTTGTGCATCTGGCTTACGTGGGTACTGGGGAACTGAGCCTTGAACCAAGGTCCTTAGGCTTCACAGGTAAGTGCTCAACCACTAAGCCATCTCTCTAGACCTTATTTGACCATGACATCTCTCCATCTAAAACCCTTAACTGAGGAGGCAGAGGCAGGAGGATAGCTATACATTTGAGGCCAGCCTGAGACTACAGAGTGAATTCAGATCAGCCTGGGCTAGAGTGAGACACTACCTTGAAAAAAAAAAAAACCCCAAACCAGCCAGGCGTGGTGGTGCACTTTTTTTTTTTAATTTATTTTTTATTTATTTTTGGAGAGAGAGACAGAGAGAGAGGGAGAGGGAGACAGATAGAGATGGGCACGCCAGCAGTCTCTCAGCTGCTGTGAACGAAATCCAGATGTTTGCGCCCCCTTGTGGGCAAGTGCGGCATTGCGCCCTTGCATCACTTTGCATCTGGCTAAATGTGGGACCTGGAGATTGGAACCGCTGGAGATTGGAACCAGCATTCTTAGGCTTAGCAGGCAGGCGCCTTAACCACTAAGCCATCTCTCCAGCCTGTGGTGCGCTATTTTAATCCCAGCACTTGGTGGCGAGGGGCAGAGGTAGGAGAATCACTGTGAGTTTGAGACCACCATGAGACTACAGAGTGAATTCCAGATCAGCCTGGGCCACAGTGAGACCCTACCTCGAAAAACCAAAAACCAAAAACCAAAACAAAACACTGTCTGGAAACACACCCAATCCTTCCCTTCCCCTGGCTGGGGCTATGTTTTTAGACCCCATGCTCATTTCTGTACCATGGGAGGGGGGTCCTCACTAGCATGAGTGGTCATCGGATGAGAGACGGAGATTTTAGTACAGATGGTTCATCTGGGGGAGGATCCCAGAGAGCGCTTGTACAGGAAGAGGCGAGGTCAGGTCAGGAAGGGAACGAAGTGCATAGTTGAGTAGCTCCAGCGAGGGCTGCTGGTCTTCACTGCCGTAGGGAGCAATGTCTTCGTGTTGACCCAGCCAAGGAGCAAGAAAACCTTAGCTTTCGGGCTGGAGAGATGGCCTTCTGGTTAAGGTGCTTGCCTGTGAAGCCTAAGAATCTCCGTTCGATTCCCCAGGACCCATGTAAGCCAGATGCACAAGGTGACCCAAGTGCGCAAGGTCGCACTTCTCTCTGAAGCCTCAGGACCCAGGTTTGATTCTCCAGGACCCACCTAAGCCAGATGCACAAGGTGGCACATGCATCTGGAGTTCGTTTGCAGTTGCTGAGGCCCTGATGCACCCATTCTCTCTCTGTCTGCCCCTCTCTCTGACTCTCTCACATAAATAAATAAATAAATAAATAAATAAATAAATAAATAAATAAATAAATAAATAAAAGGAAGGGAGGGAGGGAGGGAGGGAGGGAGGGAGGGAGGGAGGGAGGAAGGAAGGAAGGAAGGAAGGAAGGAAGGAAGGAAGGAAGGAAGGAAGGAAGGAAAGAAAACCTTGGCTTTACCTGTAGCTCTCCTTGGGGACATCAGTGGCATCTCTCGAGTGCTCCGTGTGGGAAAGCCTGGAAGAAGCGGCCATGAAGAAGGTGTCCGAGGATGACGCTGGGCATTTGTGGGAAAGACAAACGAACACCACAGGGACGCGTGAGAGAATACGAGACTGCTACAGAGGGAGCAAAGTCAGGAAAGGAGCCACCGCGAGGGTGGGAAGGCTCAGCGCGCATGCACCTGAGCAGACATGCTCACTAGCAGGATGTTTGCATTTCCTTTATGATAATTGCATTTCAATCTATGATTCATCTCCTTTTCCTCCACATTTGCTTATTTGAGGAGGGGATATATATATATATATGGAGAGAGAGAGAGAGAGAGAGAGAGAGAGAGAGAGAGAGAATGGGCACTCCAGGGCTTCCAGTCACTGCAAATGAACTCCAGATGCATAAGCAACCTCATGCATCTGGCGTACATGGGTACTGGGGAAATGAACCTGGGTCCTTAGGCTTCACAGGCACCTTAACTGCTAAGCCTATTTCTCCCTTTTTTCTCTCTTCCTCCTCCTCCTCCTTCTCCTCCTCCTCCTCCTTCTCCTCCTCCTTCTCCTTCCTCTTCTCCTTCTCCTCCTCCTCCTCCTCCTCCCCCTCCCCCCTCCTCCTCTTCCTCCTCCTCCTCCTCTTCGTTTTTTGAGGTAGACTCTCTAGCCAGACTGACCTCTCAGGGTAGCCTTGAACTCACGGCGATCCTCCTACCTCTGCCTCCCAAGCGCTGGGATTAAAGGTGTGTGCCACCACACCCAGCATTTGAAAAAAATTTATTTGCAAGGGGAGAGGGAGAGAGAGTGAGTGAATGGGTGTGCCAGGGCCTCTAGCCACTGTAAACAAACTTCAAATGCATGCACCACTTTGTGCATTGGATTTTACGTGGTCAGTAGAGAATAGAACTTAGGTTGTTAGGCTTTGCAGGTGAGTGCCTTAACCACTGAGCCATTTCCTAGTCCTATATTTTATTTTTATTTATTTATATTTTTTAAAATATATTTTATTTATTTATTTGAGAGAGAGAAAGAGGCAGAGAGAGAGAGAGAGAGAGCAAGAATGGATGCACCAGGGCTTCCAGCCACTGCAAATGAACTCCAGAAGCATGTGTCTCCTTATGCATCTGGCTTACATGGGTCCTGGAAAGTTGAACAGGGATCCTTTGGCTTTGCAGGCAAATGTCTTAACTGCTAATCCATCTCTCCAGCCATTATTATTATTATTATTTTTTTTTTTTGAGACAGGGTTTCACAAGTAGACCAGGCTGTCTTGGAACTCACTCTGTAGCCCAAGGCTAGTCTCAAATTCCTGACAGTCCTCAACCTCCTAAGTGCTGGAGTTACAGGGCATAAGCCCTAGCCCCCAGCTTTAATGTTGGTTCTTCTTTAATGAGGCTTACATTGACATTGTTTTAATATTCCTTTCTCAATCTGCAAGCCCAAAGTAACCCAGGCCATGAGACTTTGCAAGCAAGTAGCTTTCTTTACCTCTTACTTGTTTTTTGAGATAGGGTCTTGCTCTAGCTCAGGCTGATCTGGAATTTGCTAGGTAGTCTCAGGGTAGCCTCTAACTCATGGTGATCCTCTTACCTCTGCCTCCTAAGTGCTGGCATTAAAGTTGTGTGTCACCATGCCCACTTTCTACCTGTTACTTTGTTTGTTTTTTTTTTTTTTTTTTTTGGTTTTTCGAGGTAGGGTCTCACTCCGGCCCAGGCTGACCTGGAATTAACTATGTAGTCTCAGGGTGGCCTCGAACTCATGGCGATCCTCCTACCTCTGCCTCCCGAGTGCTGGGATTAAAGGCGTGCGCCACCACGCCCAGCTCACTACCTGTTACTTTGAAATGAACTTTATTCTTTTTGTTTGTTTGCTTGTTTTTTTTTTTTCAAAGTAGGGTTTCACTGTAGCCCAGGCTGACCTGAAATTCAGTCTCAGGGGGGCATTGAATTTACGGCAATCCTCCTACCTCTGCCTCCCAAGTGCTGGGATTAAAGGCATATGCCACCATGCCCAGCATGAAATGAACTTTATTCTTTAAAAACAAAAGAGGGGGCTGGAGAAAGGGCCTAGTGGTTAAGCACTCTTGCCTGTAAAGCCTAAGGACCCCGGTTTGAGGCTCACTTCCTCAGGACCCACATAATCCATATGCACAAAGTGGCACATGTATCTGGAGTTCGTTTGCAGTAGCTGGAGGTCCTGGTGTGCCTATTCTCTCTCCCTCTTTCTCTCTCTGTCTGTTACTAATAAATAAAAATAAAAATATATAAAACAAAAGATAGGGCTGGAGAGATGGCTTAGTGGTTAAGGCACTTGCCTGTGAAGCCTAAGGACCCATGTTTGACTCTCCAGGTTCCACATAAGCCAGATGCACAAGGTGATGTAAGTGCTCAAGGTTGCACATGCTCACAAGGTGGTGCATGCATATGGAGTTTGATCATAGTGACTGGAGGTCTGACATGCCAGTTCTATCTCTCTCTCTCTTTTGCTCTCTCACATTAAAAAAAAAAACAACAACATGGGGCTGGAGAGATGACTTGGCGGTTAAGCACTTGCCTGTGAAGACTGAGGACCTGGTTGGAGGCTCAATTCCCTAGGACCCACATAAGCAAGATGCACAAGGTGGCACATGCATCTGGAGTTCGTTTGCAGTGGCTGGAGGCCCTGGTGTGCCCCATTCTCTCTCTCTTCCGCCAGTCCTTTGGGCTTGTGTAATATATATATTACCGCTGCAATACTCTTTAGAACCCAACCTCAAACAGAAAATTGCTGTGTAGGCCAAACCTCTGTGCATTTCTTATTTTTACTTTATTTATTTATTTATTTTGGGTTTTCGAGGTAGGGTCTCACTCTAGCTCAGGCTTACCTGGAATTCACTCTGTAGTCTCAGGGTGGCCTTGAACTCACTGCGATCCTCTTACCTCTGCCTCCTGAGTTCTGGGATTAAAGGTGTGTGCCACCATGCCTGGCTGATTTTTTTTTTCTTTTTAAATATTTTATTTATTTGAGACGAGAGAGAGAGAGAGAGAGAGAGAGAGAGAGACAGACAGACAGAGAGAGAGACAGAGAGAAGCAGATAGAGAGAATGGGTGTGCCAGGGTCTCTAGCCACTCATCTGCAATGAATTCCAGATGCATGCACCACCTTGTCCATTTGGTTTATGTGGGTCCTGGGGATCCCAATCTGGGTAGGGTCTCACTGTAGCTCAGGCTGACCTTGAAGTCACTATGTAGTCTCAGGGTGGCCTCGAACCCACAATGATCCTTGTACTTTGTACCTCTGCCTTCTGAGTGCTGGGATTAAAGGCGTGTGCCACCATGCCCGGCTCTTTCATAGAATTTAAAAAAATATTTTTAAGCCAGCCATGGTGGTATGCGCCTTTAAACCCAGCACTTGGGAGGCAGAGATAGGAGGATTGCTATGAGTTCAGGGACAGCTTTGGGGTACAGAGTTCCTGGTCTGTGTGGGCTAGAGTGAGACCCTACCTTGAAAATAAATATTTTTATTTATTTATTTATTTACAAGGGGGAGAGAGAGAATGAGAAGAGGGGAGAGAATGGGTGTGCCAGGGCCTCCAGTTGATATAAATGAACTCTAGATGCAAGTGTCACTTTGTGTATCTAGCTTTACTTGGGTACTGGGGAATTGAACCAGGGTTGTTAGGCTCCGCAGGCAAGTGCTTTAACTGCTGAGCCATCTCTCCAGCCTGAGACTTTGAAGAGCCTTTTTTTTTTTCTTTTGGTTTTTGAGGTAGGGTCTCACTCTAGGCCAGGCTGACCTGGAATTCACTATGTAGTCTCAGGATAGCCTCTGCCTCCCTAGTGCTGGGATTGAAAGGTGTGGAATACCACACCCAGCGATTTTTTAAATACAAATAAATTACTTGAGTCTTTTTATTTATTTATTTATTAGAGATAGAGGAGAGAGAGAATGGGCCTGACAGGGCTTCTAGCTACTGCAAACAAACTCTAGACTCATGCGCCATCATGTGAATCTGGCTTACATGGGATCTGGAGAATCGAACCTGTATCCTTAGTCTTCACAGGCAAGCACCTTAACCACTAAGCCATCCCTCCAGGAGCCCTTGAATCTTGTTTTCTACTTTGAATCATGCTGACGCTTCCTTTGGCCTTAAAGTAAGTTGTTTTTTACTTTCCAACGAGTGCCAGGTTCATGCATTAACAGTGCCCATGACCCTGTAACAGACGCTCTCTGCTGCCTCAGGTCTGCCAGGAAAACGACTTATTCTTTGGGGTCTGATCGCCCAGGGCACCGCGTCATCCGTTGGATCCACCAAGGCTTGGCGGAAGGGGAGCTTGGCACCTACTCCCATCAGGTACCACCAAGTGCTTGAGGTTCTCCCCGCCGCGGATGTCCTCCTACCAGGGTGACTTCCAAGGGCTGGGAAGACCGGACCCAGGGAGAACCCCCCCATGCCGTGTCTGGGTGCCCAATGGGGCGCTCTGTGAAGCTGGAGCCAGTAGACGGTGGTACGCACGTCTCACCTCCTCGGGCCTTTGCCTTGAAATCGCCGCTGGGAGGTGGCAGAGGGTACCAGACCGCCAGGGCGGAGCTGCTGGCTGCAGCGGAGCCTCGGGGGCGTGGCACCATGGCCGATGGGCGTGGCTACAGGTGGGGCGTGGCACCGGGGGCGTGGCTATTGGGGAGAGCCATGGGGGCGTGGCTACCAGGGTGGGGCGTGGCCATCTGCGAGGCGGGGCGGCGGGCCGTGGGGGCGTGGCTATGGGCGAGGTGAAGGCGCGCTGCAGTGTCCAGAGTGGGCCAGACTTCGCGCTGTCCCGGGCTTGGCTCCGCGCGCTCTCCAGCTAGCTAGGTAAGGCATCCAGGGCTGGCCGGGGGCCGTGGGACTCCCGAGCGGGGAGCATCGGGTGAGGGTTACCCGTAGACTAGGTGGGTTCCACCTGCTCAGGGACTGACCTTCTTGGGGACTTTTCTATTTCGCGTGGCGGAGCCGGAGCGCGCGGGCTCTCCACGCCAGGTTGATGGATCCGTCGTCTTTTTGGTCCGGGAAGAAGGACAGGTGCGCGTCCCGGTGTGTCCACACCTTCCTGGTGGGTTGCAACCTCTTCATCTCTGGGGCTTCGGGATCGGAGTTCCCTTTTCTCCCTTGCGTTTTCTGGGCTGAAGCTGCCCGGTGTTGGGTTCACGTCTCAGATGAGTGGCATCTTGGTTGAAGGTTGGCAGAGTCCACGAAGATGGTCACCTGGTGGCCTGCGTCCCAGTGCCTCACTCCATCAAGTATACTTCCTCTTCCCTCTTTATGGGAAGTGGGATGGGGCTTGGGAATGTATATGGAAAAAACAAAACAAAACAAACCTCACTAGGACACTATTTCGGGGCTGAGCATTCCCCATCATAAATTTCCTTTTTGACTCTTTTCTTTCACTAACGAATATCAGGTATGTTGTTGTGGTTTGGGGAGCAATCTCCTCCCGTGTCATTCTTTGGAAACTGAGGACACTGGATTAAAAGACTTGATCTCAGTGTTAAACTGGAGCAACAGGATGGCTGGTGGTTAAGCGAGTTTGAAGGCTGTCCAAATAGTTACATGTTTTGTGCATATGTCATATATATTTTTTCCAGTGAGTGCTCGTTTTCCTGTTAGGAATTTCTGACAGTTTATTCTCTTCTAGAGAATTCTTTCCTATAGAGCTGGGGGTGGGAGTAGGAGGAGCAACTACACTTCCACAAGTCTCCCAAGTAAATTTTGGGATTTAACAGGTTAATTTTCAACACTGGTAGCTCCTTAGTCCACAAGAATCACAACATATGGTACTGGAATACTATCTTTTCTTTTCTTTTTTTAAAAAATTATTTATTTATTTATTTACTTACTTGAGAGAGACCGAGAAACAGAGAGAGAGAGAGAGAGAGAGAGAAAGTGGGCGTGCCAGGGCCTCTAGCCACTGCAAACAAACTCCAGATACAAGTGCCACCTTGAGCTCTGGCTTTACGTGTGTGGGTACAGAGTACTTAGGCTTCCCAAGCAAGCCAAGCAGCACCTTAATCACTAAGCCATCTCTCCAGCCCAATACCATCATTTCTATGGGAAAAGAAAAGTGTGGGTCATTTCCACATTAAATTTTTGAATAATTTTCTTTTTGTTCAGTTACATTTTCAGTGTTTACAAAAGCTTATTCTGGGCTGGAGGGATGGCTTACTGGTTTAGGTGCTTGCCTGCAAAGCCAAAAGACCTAGGCTCAACTCCCCAGGACCCACATAAGCCAGATGCACAAGGTGGCACATGCATCTGGAGTTAGTTTGTAGCATCTAGAGGCCCTGGCGTGCCCATTCTCCCCTCCTCTCTCTCTCTCTCCCAAAAAAAAAAAAAACAAAAATATCCTTTCACCTGGCGTGGTGGCGCATGGGGAGGCAGTGGTAGGAGGATCACTGAGTTCGAGGCCAGCCTGGAGTAGAGGGGGACTCGACCTCAAATAAATAAATTAATAAATAAACAAACAAAAATAAGTTTATCCTTTCTCACCACTAATTAATCTGATGTTATTCTCACTCTTGTCAGCTGTATTGTATTTGTGCTAATGCCCTTCATACTTCCCGCAAGGGTGTGTACATACTGGTCTGTGGAGTTACTTAGGGCAGGTGTTGTAAACACATGCAAATCAGAGGTGTACTCTCACTGGCAATACCTTTGCCCCACATGGGTCCTTTGCCCAGAATTGTCCTGTCCACTGCCAAACTGTTTACTACTTTATTTTTTATTAAGCATTCAAGGGCAGGGGCTATCAAACCTCAAAAAGCTCAGTGGATTGTAACCTTTCTTCTGCAGTTGACCTTTTTTTGCTTTTTTGCTTTTTTTTTTTTTTTTTTTTTTTTTTTTTTTTTTTTTTTCGAGATAAGGTCTCATTCTAGCTCAGGCTGACCTGTAATTCACTATGTAGTCTCAGGGTGGCCTTGAACTCATGGCGATCCTCCTACCTCTGCCTTCCAAGTGCTGGGATTAAAGGTGTGCACCACCACACCTGACTTTCTTTTTTTGCTTTTAATTTTTTTTGTTTTGTTTTGTTTTGCTTTGCTTTTTGAGGTAGGGTCTCCTTTTGGCCCAGGCTGACCTGGAATTCACTATGTAGTCTCAGAGTGGCCTCAAACTCACAGTGATCCTCCTACCTCTGCCTCTGAGTGCTGGGATTAAAGGCATGCACTACCACACCTGGCTAATTTTTTTTTTTTTTTTTTTTTTTTAATAAACAGAGAGAGACAGATGGAGAAAACAGGTGTTTCAGGGCCTCCAGCCTCTGAAAACAAACTCCACATGCATGTGCCATTTTGTGCATTTGGCTTTACGTGGGTACTGGGGACATTGAACCTGGGTCCTTGGACTTTGCAGGCAAGCGCTTTAACAGCTGAGCCATCTCTCCAGCGCCCCCTCTTCCCCTTACCAGGAGGCTATATGTAGGGGCTGTGGGCAGGGATTGATCTACTTTAGTGCTTGGAGAAGAATGACTGGTCTCCTTGCCTTGTTCCAGAGCCTGGTCCTCAGGCCAACCACACCTCTGCTTACAGGTTCTCCAGGCTGGGCAGGTTGGTGCCTCCCCTCTGCTCCAGCTCTTCAGATCTTGACTTCCACCTAACTCCTTCTTAGGCACCTTCCTCTCCCCCATTGGAGAATCACCTGTTGGTTGTCCAGTGTCAGCAGGGGTTGTGACAGCCTGGTACAGGAATCTCCCCCCTGGATACAGTTTCTGTTGATGACACTGTCACTGTGCTATTACTATATTCTCTCCTTGTCCAGTCTACAAAGTGGAGTATCTGTAGCTCAACCCACGTAAACAGTCTGGGGGACCAGCTGTTTTGGTTGGATGAGGGTCCTGAGTTGGCCATGCAGTTCTGTTAGAAAGGAATGAAAGTAGCATAGGGCATGGTGGCGCACGCCTTTAATCCCAGCACTGGGGAGACAGAGGTAGGGGATCACTGTGAGTAGGAGACCAGCCTGGGACTACAAAAAAAAAAAAAAAAAAGGTGGTGGTGGGGGGAGAGGAGTGGCTGAAGAGGTGGCATAGTGGTTAAGGTGCTTGCCTGCAAAGCTGAAGGATCCAGGTTCAGTTCCCTAGAATGCATGTAAGCCAGATGCACATGGTGGTGCATGCGTCTGGAGTTCATTTGTGGTGGCTGCAGGTCCTGGTGTGCCCATTCATTCCTCCTACCTTTCTCTCTCCAATAAATAAATAAAGATACCTTAAGTTTTAAAAAAGAAAGGAATGAAATTTGTGCACACTGCCAGTTGTAAATTATCCTCTTTGATGTGATGGTGACGATAGAAGAGCTGTGTTGAAAGCAGCCACCACAAACAGCCTAGAGGAGAGGGTTGTAGTGGTTGCCTGTTCCTTGGAACTTGCCTCCACCTGGCTTGTCTTCATGTCTCTGCTCTGGCTAGATCCGTTTTTTTCTCGGATTGGATTATAACTATTCATGTCCCCTGCAAGTTTGAGTGCCTAGAGCTCAGATGACCAAAGCTACTGTGGTATAGATGTCGAAAATTACATTTTCTTTTGTTTGGAGGCAACAATGAAGGAATTTTGAAAAACAGGGTGCCACTGGGGAAATGAAGAAAGAACAAACAAATGTAAGTATATGTGGGCATAGAATCTACTGTGGATTTTGGTTTGCTTTCTGGCTTTGAACTGTTATCCAAGTTGCATTTCTCCCTTCCAGAAATGACTTATAATTCTTTGGTAATTATTGCTTGTAGTTGATACTTGCTGAGATTTTTTTTTTTTTTTAAAGTTTTTCAAGGTAGGGTTTTATTCTAGCACAGGCTGACCTGGAACTCACTATGTAGTCTCAGGGTGGCCTCGAACTCACGGTGATCCTCCTACCTCTGTCTCCTGAGTGCTGGGATGAAAGGCATGCACCACCACGCCTGGCTTACTTCTTTTTAAATAATGAATTGCCTTCAATTATTTAGCACTTTGGTGATTCCACAGTATAAGTCATACGTTATTGTCTTCGTACCCTCCCCAAATATGACTGTTCTTTCTTCTTTCATCCTCTTTGCCTTTGCTGGTTTATACATTAAGGAAAAGAAACTTTCTTTCCCTGTACTCTCACTGGAATTTTGGCAGGGAGAGAGTGGAGGATTTTGTTCAACCTGTCCTCAGTGTCTGGAATATAGATTTTCTCACCAGCCTCTATTGGTTTGATTGGGGCAGCACTCAGCCCTTTCTTCTGCTTGTACCCACAAGTACAAATTAAAGTACAAATTATTTATTCATTTGAGAGAGAGAGAGAGAGAGAGAGAGAGAGAGAGAGAAAATGGGCATACCAGGGCTTCTAACCACTGTAAATGAACTCTAGATTCATGTGCCCACTTGTGCATCTGGCTTACGTGGGTCCTGGAGAGTCGAACTAGGATCCTTTAGCTTTGCAGGCAAACGCCTTAACTGCTAAGCCATCTCTCCAGCCCCTAATTTTT
Source organism: Orientallactaga sibirica (assembly GCA_036365145.1). Classification (NCBI taxonomy): domain Eukaryota; kingdom Metazoa; phylum Chordata; class Mammalia; order Rodentia; family Dipodidae; genus Orientallactaga; species Orientallactaga sibirica. The sequence goes on from JAEOAD010000040.1 coordinate 17,404,794, forward strand.
TTTTTCCCTGAGGTAGGTTCTTGACGTAGCCCGTGTAGACCTGGGATTCACTATGTAGTCTCAGGGTGGCCTCGAACTCACAGCGATCCTCCTACCTCTGCCTCCCGAGTGCTGGGATTAAAGGCGTGCGCCACCACACCCGGCTGAGGCTCAGTTTTATTTTACTTGCGTCTACCACTTCAATTTGAAAAATGAACCTCGTGTCATGGTGGCTCTGTGGCGTCAGAGGCAGGCATGAGTTCTTTGGAAGCCCAGGTACCACGTGGCTGCCTTCCTTCCTTCCCAGCAGCAGAACCCTCTCTTCCTGCACTTGTGCCTTTCTTGGACTGTGCTCCTAGTTCCTGTTCCTGGCTGGCCGAGCAGAGATGACTGGCTAACCCACTTTCCCAGCCCCAGTTTACCAGCTGAGTCAGCCTCCAGGCTGTCCTCACCTGGCAGCCTGACCTCCCGCATTCACCCTTAGCATTCTCTGTGGTGACAGTACTGACGAATGTGGCCCGAACCAGCCTTCCCGGAGGTAGGAAGAACATTGTTTCCAAACCGTCTCACCTGCAGGTACGACATCCTGTGATGACAGCTGGGCCACAGGAAGCCAGCACACGCACTGGCCGTGGCTGCAGTGGGCCCAGCGTGGTGGAGACTGGTAGGTGAGAGTGACGAGAAGTGATCAGAAAAGGCCGGTCCTGATGATTCTCACGTGAACTGAAAAGCTTGGTAGAGAGAAGCCCGGAGACTCCTTGCTCCCACTGTGACTTCATAGGCCACCTTCCCCTTTATTATTATTTTTGGTTTTTCGAGGTAGGGTCTCACTCTAGCCCAGGGTGACCTGGGATTCACTATGTATTCTCAGGGTAGCCTCGAACTCATGGCGATCCTCCTATACCTCTGCCTCCCAAGGGCTAGGATTAAAGGCGTGTGCCACCACGCCTGGCTTTTTTTTTTTTTTTTTTTTTTTTTTTTTTTTTTTTTTTTTTCGAGGTAGGGTTTCACTCTGGTCCAGGCTGACCTGGAATTAACTATGTAGTCTCAGGGTGGCCTCGAACTCATGGTGATCCTCCTACCTCTGCCTCCCGAGTGCTGGGATTAAAGGCGAGCGCCACCACGCCCGGCTCTTTTTTTTTTTTTTTTGAGACAGGTTTTCACTGTATAGTTCAGGCTGGCCTTAAACTCAAGATCCTCTTGCCTTAGCTTTCCCAGTGTTGGGAGTACAGTTGTGAACCACCATGCCTACTGACCTTTTTTTCTAAAGAGAATATGTATATATATATGTGTGTGTGTGTGATATTATATTATCTATATTATATTTATATATTGGTATATGAGACATGGTGTGATGGTTCATCTAGTTGTCAATTTGACAGGATTTAGAATCCCATGGAAACGAACCTCTGGGCTGTCTGTGAAGGATTTTGAAGACTAGATTAATTGAATTGGGAAGACCCACACTAAATGTGGGTGGTGCCATTCCATGGAATGCTGTGCTGGGTGAATAAAAGGAGAAAGCGATCTGAACATCAGCACCCATGGATCTCTGCTTCCCGACTGGACGCAGTGTGACCGACCAGCTGCTTAGGCTCTTGCCACGTGCCTTTCTTGCTCGCCCAGGGAAAGCACAATACTGAATAAATTCTTTTTTTTTTTTCTTTTTCTGAATAAATTCTGGATCAGTGCACTGAATGAATTTTCTCAGATAAGCTTGGACACTTTGCAGTTAAAAAGATTTGAAGGGAAAGCTGGGTGTGGTGGCGCACACCTTTAATCCCAGTACTCGGGAGGCAGGGGTAGGAGGATCACCATGAGTTCGAGGCCAGCCTGAGAATATATAGTGAATTCAAGGTCAGCCTGAGCTGGAGTGAGATCCTACCTTGAAAAACAAAACAAAACAAAAAAATTGAAGAAGAGAAGTCTTAGTGGTTAAGGCATTTGCTGTGAGGCCTAAGGACCCAGGTTCGATTCCCCAGGACCCACGTAAACCAGATGTACAAGGAGGCACATGTGTGTGGAGTTCATTTGCGGTGGCTAGAGGCCCTGGTGTGCCCATTCTCTCTCTCTGCATCTTTTTCTCTCTCTCTCAAAATAAGTAAATAAGTAAAAGTTAAATGCTTTTAAAAAAAAGATTTGAAAACCAGGTATGGTGGCAGAGGTAGATGAATTGTGAGTTTGAGACCACCTTGAGACTACATAGTGAATTCCAGGTCAGTCTGGGCTAGAGTGAGAGCCCACCTTGAAAAAAACCAACCAAGCAACCAACCAAACAACAACAACAACAACAACAAAAACCCAAAACCAAAAAGATACGGTCACGGGCCGAGAATGCAGCTTGGGGGTTGTTGCAGTCAGGTTCGCATTGCTGGCAGAAATCACCCGACCAAAAGCAGCTTGTGGGAAAAAAGAGGTTTATTTTGGCTTACAGGCTCGAGGGGGGAAGCTCCATGATGGCAGGAAAAACGATAGCATGAGCAGAGGGTGGACATCACTCTCTGGTCAACATAAGGTGGACAACAGCAACAGGAGAGTGTGCCAAACACTGGCAAGGGGAAGCTGGCTATAATACCCATAAGCCCGCCCCCAACAATACACTGCCTCCAAGAGGCGTTAGTTCCCAAATCTCCATCAGCTGGGGAGACTAGCATTCAGAACACTTAAGTTTATGGGGGACACCTGAATCAAACCACCACAGGGGTAGAATGCTAGCATGCGCAAGGTCCTAGATTCAAGCTCTAGTCCTGCAACAAGAAAAGAAGATTGGATCATAATTATCCCAGCTGTCTAAACTCATTACGTTGACTTTCCTTTCTGTTTGGCTGTATAGGTGGAAGCATGGAATATTTCTGTTTTCCTAAGTGTATGGATTCGTACAATTTAGAATCCTCACAGGCACGAGTTATTGTTAATATTTTCCATCCATATATCTTCCTCTTCACACAGGGCTGTGATTGTCATGGGTTTTGCAGTCGACAAAGTCGGCTTTGTAGGAGGGAGGGACCTGTGTGCCGTTAGGTTGTCTAGTTGGAGCACGTTATATTTCTGATGGAGGAAAACTTTTATCTGGATTTCAGGATCATGTATATATTCTTTTTTTTTTTTTTTGGTGCCTACCTATCTATATGATTTATTGTCAGAGTTAAGAGGTTTTGAACTGCTTAGCTATGTAGTATCAAAGGGATAGACTTTAGATTATTTTCTCTATGAAATCATGATCCTACAGACCCTCCAGTATCTTACTCCTTTTTTTTTTTTTTTTCTTTCGAGATAGGGTCTCACTGTAACCCAGGCTGACCTGGAATTCACTATGGAGTCTCAGGGTGGCCTTGAACTCACAGCAATTCTCCTACTTCTGCCTCCGAAATGCTGGGATTAAAGGTGTGTGCCACTATGCCCGGCTAATTATTTACCTTTTCAAAATGCAAATATTGGCTGGGGAAATGGCTTAGTGATTAAGGCGCTTACCTGCGAAGCCTAAAGACCCTTGGTTCAATTCCTCAGGAACCACATAAGCCAGATTCACAAAGTGGGGCATGCGTCTGGAGTTTCTTTGCAGGGGCTGGAGGTCCTGGTGTATACATTCTCTCTCTCTGCCTCTTTTTCTCTCTATTAGATAAGATAAAATAAATAAATAAAATGCAAATATTAAATTTCTTCTTATTGGATCAATCAAGGACCTTGCCTACATCTGGCAAGTGTGTTACCACTGAGCTACACCCCAAACCCCACCCCTTTAAATAAAAGTAAGTAGTGTTGGTATATGTCTTTCTGGTTAGGAGCTATTTCTCAAAATATCACCCTGGGATAAAGGAGCTCTGTTTTCCATTAACTATTGTTAGAAGAACACAAAAATAATCATTTAAAAAAAGCTGTAAAGGGCTGGAGAAATGGCTTAGCTGTTAAGGTGTTTGCCTATGAAGCCAAAGGATCCCTGTTCGATTCTCTAGGACCCACGTAAGCCAGATGCACAAGGGGCACATGCATCTGGAGTTTGTTTGCAGTGGCTGGAAGCCCTGGTGTGCCCATTCTCTGCTTGCAAATAAATAAATAAATAAATAAATAAATAAATAAATAAATAAATAAATTGAAAAAGCGATAAGTTTATCAAAAGTTTCTCTTTTCTTCTGTTTTTGATCTCCTATATTGAAAGTGTCACCTGTGTGCAGGGACAGGAGGCTTACCCAGAACCTTCTAGACCCTGTGTGTACTGAGTTAGGTTACAGGTCAGATCTCACAGTTCGAAGAACAAGACAGGCCTTTTTACACATGGTGTGTTCTTGTTGGATGTTTGGTAGGAAAAAATCTCCAGAGGTCAATAACAAAAGGTGGAGAGGTTGTCATGGTAACTGTGCTATCTCCCTTGACCTCTGTACCAGGGTTCCTGAACCTTCCTGTGCACTGGGAAGGCCTCTGAGGTCTTTGGGAAACTCCAGCCTCCCACTCATTTCCCCGTTCCTTGACTGAGTGAGCAGGGTTCAGTAAGGCATGCAGCCATCCATAAATGTTTCTTGATAAAGAACTCGGGTGGAGTGGAATGCATTCCTGCTTAGATTTCTCCACCTGACATCTTTCTCGCTGTCATGTTGCAGGTTTCAAGCCTCGGCTCTATTTCGAAGTCAACTATTAACTGGAATTAATGTTCCCGTGCTTCAGGTCTATTAAACAAAGCATAAGGACACATCATTAATAGCCCACTTCAGAAAGATTCATGGCCCCATGCTTGTAAAGAACTTTGAGCTTTTCTGAGAGTGTTTTATTCACATTCATGAACAATGAGGTGGCTTGCTCTGTGGGGCCAAAGGCATCTGTATTATGACCATTTTATAGCTGGGAACAGCGAGCCTCAGAGAAGATGAGTTGCTGAGAGTCAGAGGGTAAATTTAGTGTCCATCTTTCTCAAACTTGGTAGAACAAATGGAATGTGAATTTCTCTTTGTGTGTGTGTGTGTTTGTAAGCACATTTATACTCCTTTAACCAAATGCAACATTATTATTATTATTATTTTGGTTTTTCGTGCCCAGGCTGACCTGTAATTCACTCTGTATTCTCAGGGTGGCCTTGAACTCACTGTGATCCTCCTACCTCTGCCTCCCGAGTGCTGGAATTAAAGGAATGCGCCACCTCGCCCAGCTAAACGCAACAGTTTTGGGGGACATCATACTGTTGTTTGTAAGGAGCAATGTTTGAAAAGTTTGCTAGCTTTTATATTTATTTATTATTTATTTATTTACTTACTTAGAAAGAAGCAGAGAGAGAGAAGGGAGAATGTGCACACCAGGGCCTCCAGCCACTGCAAATGAACTCCAGATGCATGCACCACCTTGTACATCTGGCTTATGTGGGTACTGGGGAATTGAACCTGGGTCCTTAGGCTTTGCAGGCAAGCACCTTAACTGCTAAGCCCTCTCTCCAGCACATTTGCTAGCTTTCTGTTTTGTTTTCTTTTGTTTTCTTTTTTCTTTCTTTCTTTCTTTCTTTCTTTCTTTCTTTCTTTCTTTCATTTTTTTGGTTTTTCAAGGAAGGGTCTCACTCTGGTCCAGGCTGACCTGGAATTAACTATGTAGTCTCAGGGTGGCCTTGAACTCACGGCGATCCTCCTACCTCTGCCTCCTGAGTGCTGGGATTAAAGGCGTGCGCCATCACACCCGGCTCTCTGTTTTCTTTTTTAAAAAAATATTTTATTTTTATTTATTTATTTGAGAGAGAGAAAGAGGCAGAGAGAAAGAGAGAGAGAGAGAATAGGTGTTCCAGGGCCTCCAGCCACTGCAAACGAACTCCAGATGCACATGCCACCCTGTACATCTGGATTACATTGGTCCTGGGGAATTGAACTGAGGTCCTTTGGCTTTGCAGGGAAGTGCCTTCACTGCTAAGCCATCTCTAGCCCAGCTTTTTTTTTTTTTTTTTTTTTTTTTTTTTTAATTTTAATTTTTTTTGTTTTTTGTTTTTTTTGGTTTCACTCTGGTCCAGGCTGACCTGGAATTAACTATGTAGTCTCAGGGTGGCCTTGAACTCTCAGCGATCCTCCTACCTCTGCCTCCCGAGTGCTGGGATTAAAGGCATGCGCCACCACGCCCGGCTTAGCCCAGCTTTCTTTTTCTGAGGTAGGGTCTTGCTCCAGCCCAGGGCTGACCTGGAATTCACTATGTCGTCTCAGGCCACCCTCAGACTCACACTGATCTGTCCACCTCAGTTTCCTCAGTGCTAAGATCAAAGATGTGCACCATCATCCTATGTGGGTGGGAGGGGAGAGAGAGAATATTAATATGAATGGGCATGTCAGGGCCTCCTGCCACTGCTAATGAACTCCAGACACATGCATCACTTGTGCATCTGGCTTTATATGGGCACTGGCCATCAGGTTTTTCAAGCAAGTGCCTTTAACCACTGAGCCATCTGGCTAGCCCACATCCCAGTTTTTTTTTTTTTTTTTGCTTTTCCGAGGGAGGGTCTCACTCTAGCTCAGGCTGACCTGGAGTTCACTCTGTAGTCTCAGGGTGGCCTCAAACTCTCGGCAATCCTCCTACCTCTGCCTCCTGAGTGCTGGGATTAAAGGTGTGCGCCACCACGCCCGGCTTCCCAGTTTTTGACTTAAGAAAGAGATGCAGCTATTATTATAAATTCTGTGCTAAAGGCATTTACAAGGTGCATAACTTCAGACAAAAATGCTAAGTGAGGACTGGAGAGATGGCCTAGTGGTTAAGGCACTTGCCTGCCAAGCCCAAGGACTCATGTTTGACTCTCCAGATCCCACATAAGCCAGATGCACACTAGCCAGATGCACAGTTGATGCAAGCACTCAAGGTCACACATGTGCACAAGAGGGCCCACATGTCTGAAGTTTGATCGCAGTGGCTGAGGCCCTGGCATGTCAATTCTCTCTCTCTCATTCACTCTCTCTTTCTCTCTCTCTCGTATTGAAAAAAAGGCCAGTTTGTTGGGCTTGTGTCAAAAAAAAAAAAAAAAAAAGCTAAGTGAGCCATAGCTGTTCTCACAAATAATACAGAAATGTCATTTTACCCATCGTCCAGTGATAGTTTGCAGTGTTGTCATCAGTGGACCTTCACATAGTGGACTTTGGGAGAAGCAAGGTGATCTAGTAGTAATCTAGAAGTCTGAGGCAAATACTCCTACCCAAATCTTCACTCTGGGAAGATAAATGAGGTGGTGGCCAGGGTATGCTTGGGCACCTCAGAAACGGAGCCAAATTATACAGAAGAAGTCATTCATCCAAACCCTCTTGATTCCCCAGGGATAAGCGTTCCAAATGTTTGGTGGGATTTACAGGGTGACAGGTCTTAATGCTAAGCTCTTTACAAGGATCATTACATTTAATCCTTTGTGTAACTCTGGGAACTGAGTGAGATTATCTTCCGCATTTTCTAGAACGAGGAGGTTGAAGTTCAGGAGATCCTCATTGTGAGCGGCACAGGCAGTGTTCCGATGCAGCCTGAATCCCTGGCTCTCTTCTGTGTTCTGCTGAGCCCTGCTCCCTGGGCTGTGTGCCAGCTCCTCCTGTAAACCCAGGAGCAGATTCAAAGGTCTGCTTCCAATGAAACCGAAGCAGTCAGTTTCTCTGGGCTGCGCCCCAAGCTCTTAAGTCTTCAGAATAATGTTGTCAAGTGGAAATACCCTGAGTCACAGGACTGGGGATGTGGTTTAGTGGCAGAACTCTCACCTAGCACATGCAAGGTCCTGGGTTCAAATCCCAGCACCACGGGCCTGCAAAAATTTATTGTACCTGAAAAAGGAAAAAGCAAGCCGTTCTTGGTGGCGCACACCTTTGATCCCAACGCTCAGGAGGCAGAGGTAGGGGATTGTTGTGAGTTTGAGGCCAGCCTGAGACTACATAGTGAATTTCAGGTCATCCTGGGCTAGAATGAGACTGTACCTTGAAATCTCAAAAAAAAAAAAAAAAAGAAGAAAAAGGAACAAGGAGAGGCAACTGGTGAGATTCATTTCTTAATATATGCTATATAACCAATCCTTAAAACGTATTTTTATGAGTATGGTGGTGGTGGCGTGCCTTTAATCCCAGCACTTGGGAGGCAGGGGTAGGAAGATCACCATGAGTTTGAGGTCACCCTGAGACTAATTCCAGGTCAGCCTAAGCTAGAGTGAGACCCTACCTCAGAAAACCAAAAAAAAAAAAAGTAGTTTTATGATATAACCAAAAGGTGATTATTAGTTTATTAGTGAAATACTAGAAACAGGAGCAATGCAAGGTAATCAGTGCTGTATAAGATAATACAGTACAGCAGTTTTCACAGTCCAGTGGATAAAGTAAAATGCTATTCTCCCAAGCAATAGAGGTGTGACAAATGGAAAGGTAGCTTATGCTGACTCAGTTTAAAATTCAGTTTTTTTTTTTTTAAAGTAACTTTAGCTGAGAGTGGTGGGCTCATCCCTTTAATCCTAATACTTAGGAAGGTTAGATAGAAGGTTTACCATGAGTTCCAAGTTAGCCTGGGCTACAGAGTGAATTCCAGCTCAGCCTGGGCTAGAGTGAGATGTTGCCTTAAAATTTCCCCCCAAATTTCTTAAAATTAAAAAAAAAATTAAGGGCTGGAGAGATGGCTTAGCGGTTGAGGTGTTTGCTTGCAAAGCCAAAGGATCCCAGTTTGATTCTCCAGGACCCACATAAGCCAGATGCACAAAGGGGCTCATGCATCTGGAGTTTGTTTGCAGGGGCTGGAGGCCCTGACACACCCATTCTCTCTCTCTCTGCCTGTTTTTCTCAAATAAATAAATAAAATATATGTTTTAAAAAATTAAAAATTTAGCTCTTTAGTGGAGAATCCACATTATGTCCAGTGCTGAATAGTCATTTATGGTAACTAACCATGTCGAAAACAGTGAGGCTGCATAGCAAAAACTGCTCTTTCTCAAGGCCAGGGACTCCTCGTTCCATTCCTACTACTGCCCCTGCCCCCTCCCAACCCCCATGGGGTTTTCCCTGTCTGTGCCTGAGGTTACCATGTCCAGTTGTGTGGGTTACACTTTGCAACATTCTGGGCTGCCAGTTTCATTGTAGACTTATTTCCTGCAACAAGTTTTCAGCAAGCTCTAAGTGAAGTTCTTAAAGGAAGATAGAGCTCTCTCCTACTTCATGCAAGGGCATTTTGGAGGAGTGGGTGGGTGGTTATGGTCTCTGTGTTTCTTGCCCAGCATTCTTTGCAGTATTTTCTCCTGGCTCAGCGAGATCCCAGGGCCCTCTGCCAGTGGCTGAACATCGGGAAGCAGTCCCAGTCACCTCTCCTCCGGGAAGCGTGTGGATGACAGTCACCTTATGGTTGTTTACCTTGGAGCTCTATGCGTCTTCCTGAGTGCCAAACACATTTCTCCTCCTCCTCCTCCTCCTTCTTCTTTTTTGAGACAGAGGAGAGTGAGAGAGTGAGAGAGAATTGGTGCACCAGGGCCTCTAGCCACTGCATTCAAGCTCCAGATGCATGTGTCACCTCACGTGTTTGTACAACCTTGCCCATGCATCACCTTGTGTGTCTGGCTTACGAGGGTTATGGGGAGTTGAACCTGGGTCCTTAGGGCCATGCAGGCAAGAGCCTTAAACCGCTAAGCCATCTCTCTATCCCCCTTTCCTTCCTTCCTTCCTTCCTTCCTTCCTTCCTTCCTTCCTTCCTTCCTTCCTTCCTTTCTTTTTTTATTTTTTTATATGCACATGCCACCTGTACATCTGGATTACATTGGTCCTGGGGAATTGAACTGAGGTCCTTTGGCTTTGCAGGAAGTGCCTTCACTGCTAAGCCATCTCTAGCCCAGCTTTCTTTTTTTTTTTTTTTTAATTTTTTTTTTTAATTTTAATTTTTTTTGTTTTTTGTTTTTTTTGGTTTCACTCTGGTCCAGGCTGACCTGGAATTAACTATGTAGTCTCAGGGTGGCCTTGAACTCTCAGCGATCCTCCTACCTCTGCCTCCCGAGTGCTGGGATTAAAGGCATGCGCCACCACGCCCGGCTTAGCCCAGCTTTCTTTTTCTGAGGTAGGGTCTTGCTCCAGCCCAGGGCTGACCTGGAATTCACTATGTCGTCTCAGGCCACCCTCAGACTCACACTGATCTGTCCACCTCAGTTTCCTCAGTGCTAAGATCAAAGATGTGCACCATCATCCTATGTGGGTGGGAGGAGAGAGAGAATATTAATATGAATGGGCATGTCAGGGCCCCCTGCCACTGCTAATGAACTCCAGACACATGCATCACTTGTGCATCTGGCTTTATATGGGCACTGGCCATCAGGTTTTTCAAGCAAGTGCCTTTAACCACTGAGCCATCTGGCTAGCCCACATCCCAGTTTTTTTTTTTTTTTGCTTTTCCGAGGAGGGTCTCACTCTAGCTCAGGCTGACCTGGAGTTCACTCTGTAGTCTCAGGGTGGCCTCAAACTCTCGGCAATCCTCCTACCTCTGCCTCCTGAGTGCTGGGATTAAAGGTGTGCGCCACCACGCCCGGCTTCCCAGTTTTTGACTTAAGAAAGAGATGCAGCTATTATTATAAATTCTGTGCTAAAGGCATTTACAAGGTGCATAACTTCAGACAAAAATGCTAAGTGAGGACTGGAGAGATGGCCTAGTGGTTAAGGCACTTGCCTGCCAAGCCCAAGGACTCATGTTTGACTCTCCAGATCCCACATAAGCCAGATGCACACTAGCCAGATGCACAGTTGATGCAAGCACTCAAGGTCACACATGTGCACAAGAGGGCCCACATGTCTGAAGTTTGATCGCAGTGGCTGAGGCCCTGGCATGTCAATTCTCTCTCTCATTCACTCTCTCTTTCTCTCTCTCTCTCGTATTGAAAAAAAAAGGCCAGTTTGTTGGGCTTGTGTCAAAAAAAAAAAAAAAAGCTAAGTGAGCCATAGCTGTTCTCACAAATAATACAGAAATGTCATTTTACCCATCGTCCAGTGATAGTTTGCAGTGTTGTCATCAGTGGACCTTCACATAGTGGACTTTGGGAGAAGCAAGGTGATCTAGTAGTAATCTAGAAGTCTGAGGCAAATACTCCTACCCAAATCTTCACTCTGGGAAGATAAATGAGGTGGTGGCCAGGGTATGCTTGGGCACCTCAGAAACGGAGCCAAATTATACAGAAGAAGTCATTCATCCAAACCCTCTTGATTCCCCAGGGATAAGCGTTCCAAATGTTTGGTGGGATTTACAGGGTGACAGGTCTTAATGCTAAGCTCTTTACAAGGATCATTACATTTAATCCTTTGTGTAACTCTGGGAACTGAGTGAGATTATCTTCCGCATTTTCTAGAACGAGGAGGTTGAAGTTCAGGGAGATCCTCATTGTGAGCGGCACAGGCAGTGTTCCGATGCAGCCTGAATCCCTGGCTCTCTTCTGTGTTCTGCTGAGCCCTGCTCCCTGGGCTGTGTGCCAGCTCCTCCTGTAAACCCAGGAGCAGATTCAAAGGTCTGCTTCCAATGAAACCGAAGCAGTCAGTTTCTCTGGGCTGCGCCCCAAGCTCTTAAGTCTTCAGAATAATGTTGTCAAGTGGAAATACCCTGAGTCACAGGACTGGGGATGTGGTTTAGTGGCAGAACTCTCACCTAGCACATGCAAGGTCCTGGGTTCAAATCCCAGCACCACGGGCCTGCAAAAATTTATTGTACCTGAAAAAGGAAAAAGCAAGCCGTTCTTGGTGGCGCACACCTTTGATCCCAACGCTCAGGAGGCAGAGGTAGGGGATTGTTGTGAGTTTGAGGCCAGCCTGAGACTACATAGTGAATTTCAGGTCATCCTGGGCTAGAATGAGACTGTACCTTGAAATCTCCCCCCCCCCCAAAAAAAAAGAAGAAAAAGGAACAAGGAGAGGCAACTGGTGAGATTCATTTCTTAATATATGCTATATAACCAATCCTTAAAACGTATTTTTATGAGCCGGGTATGGTGGCGCGTGCCTTTAATCCCAGCACTTGGGAGGCAGGGGTAGGAAGATCACCATGAGTTTGAGGTCACCCTGAGACTAATTCCAGGTCAGCCTAAGCTAGAGTGAGACCCTACCTCAGAAAACCAAAAAAAAAAAAAGTAGTTTTATGATATAACCAAAAGGTGATTATTAGTTTATTAGTGAAATACTAGAAACAGGAGCAATGCAAGGTAATCAGTGCTGTATAAGATAATACAGTACAGCAGTTTTCACAGTCCAGTGGATAAAGTAAAATGCTATTCTCCCAAGCAATAGAGGTGTGACAAATGGAAAGGTAGCTTATGCTGACTCAGTTTAAAATTCAGTTTTTTTTTTTTTTTTTTTAAAGTAACTTTTAGCTGAGAGTGGTGGGCTCATCCCTTTAATCCTAATACTTAGGAAGGTTAGATAGAAGGTTTACCATGAGTTCCAAGTTAGCCTGGGCTACAGAGTGAATTCCAGCTCAGCCTGGGCTAGAGTGAGATGTTGCCTTAAAATTTCCCCCCAAATTTCTTAAAATTAAAAAAAAAATTAAGGGCTGAGAGATGGCTTAGCGGTTGAGGTGTTTGCTTGCAAAGCCAAAGGATCCCAGTTTGATTCTCCAGGACCCACATAAGCCAGATGCACAAAGGGGCTCATGCATCTGAGTTTGTTTGCAGGGGCTGGAGGCCCTGACACACCCATCTCTCTCTCTCTGCCTGTTTTTCTCAAATAAATAAATAAAATATATGTTTTAAAAAATTAAAAATTTAGCTCTTTAGTGGAGAATCCACATTATGTCCAGTGCTGAATAGTCATTTATGGTAACTAACCATGTCGAAAACAGTGAGGCTGCATAGCAAAACTGCTCTTTCTCAAGGCCAGGGACTCCTCGTTCCATTCCTACTACTGCCCCTGCCCCTCCCAACCCCATGGGGTTTTCCCTGTCTGTGCCTGAGGTTACCATGTCCAGTTGTGTGGGTTACACTTTGCAACATTCTGGGCTGCCAGTTTCATTGTAGACTTATTTCCTGCAACAAGTTTTCAGCAAGCTCTAAGTGAAGTTCTTAAAGGAAGATAGAGCTCTCTCCTACTTCATGCAAGGGCATTTTGGAGGAGTGGGTGGGTGGTTATGGTCTCTGTGTTTCTTGCCCAGCATTCTTTGCAGTATTTTCTCCTGGCTCAGCGAGATCCCAGGGCCCTCTGCCAGTGGCTGAACATCGGGAAGCAGTCCCAGTCACCTCTCCTCCGGGAAGCGTGTGGATGACAGTCACTCCTTATGGTTGTTTACCTTGGAGCTCTATGCGTCTTCCTGAGTGCCAAACACATTTCTCCTCCTCCTCCTTCTTCTTTTTTTGAGACAGAGGGAGAGTGAGAGAGTGAGAGAGAATTGGTGCACCAGGGCCTCTAGCCACTGCATTCAAGCTCCAGATGCATGTGTCACCTCACGTGTTTGTACAACCTTGCCCATGCATCACCTTGTGTGTCTGGCTTACGAGGGTTATGGGGAGTTGAACCTGGGTCCTTAGGCTTCGCAGGCAAGAGCCTTAAACCGCTAAGCCATCTCTCTATCCCCCCTTCCTTCCTTCCTTCCTTCCTTCCTTCCTTCCTTCCTTCCTTCCTTCCTTCCTTCCTTTCTTTTTTTATTTTTTTTATTTTTCAAGGTAGGGTATCACTCTAACCCAGGCTGACCTGGAACTCATATGTAGTCTCAGGATGGCTTTGAACTCATGGCAATCCTCCTACCTCTGCCTCCCAAGTGCTGGGATTAAAGGTGTGAGCCACCATACCAAGCTTTCTCCAGCCCTTTAAAAAATATTTATTTTCTTTCTTTCTTTCTTTCTTTCTTTCTTTCTTTCTTTCTTTTTTTTTTTCTTTCTTTCTTTCTTTCTTTCAGAGAAAGAGTCAGAGAGGGAGGGAGGGAGGGAGGGAGGGAAGGAGGGAGAGAGAGAAAGAGAGAATGGGTGCCCCAGGGTCTCTATCCACTGTAAACTAACTCTAGATACATGTACCACCTTGTGCATCTGGCTTACATGGGTACTGGTGAATCAAACCTGGGTCTTTAGGCTTTGCAGGCAAATGCCTAACTGCTAAGCCATCTCTCCAGTCAAATGCATTTCTCGGCTGGAATTGTTATCTGGCTTTAATGCCAGGTTCCTGGATTGTGTCCTGAGTTGACCTAGTCATCCGTGACCCAGGACTGACTGCTCCACATGCTGATGTCATTGAGTCCCTGCTCCCTCTTCATGTGGTACAGAAGGCCTTCCTGTGACGCTCATTGTCGTTATCGCTCCTAACAGCAGTGACATTTCTCCATCACTCGGTCAGCCACTGTGCTGAGCTAATTATGTGCTTTATTTATTATTATGATGATGATTTTTTTTTCGAGGCAGGGTCTCACTCTAGCCCAGGCTGACCTGGAATTCACCGTGTATTCTCAGGGGCCCTTGAACTCACGGCGATTCTTCTATCTCTGCCTCCCGAGTGCTGGGATTAAAGGCGTGCGTCACCACGCCCTGCTGTATGCTTTATTTAATGTCATCCTCACAAACATCTCCCAGGAGGCAGGCACTATTGTCTCCATTTTATGGGAAGGAGATTGAGGCGTTAAGAAATGAAGTAATTTACTTCATGAAGCCATACAGCTAGGGAGAGAGTCAAAGGTGACCAGTAAAAGCAGTGCCCTGTCTGACTTCAAAGCTCTTCCGTGCTGTGAGAACTGGGCCTGGGTTGTTCCTTTTGGCATCTGGGACCTTATGGACAAGTGCTTAGAATGGACTAGAGCCATAGCAGATTTATGACTTGTTGGCCCAGGCTTCTTTTCTTTTTAAAATTTTATTTATTTATTTGCAAGCAGAGCTAGAGATAGAAGAGATACAGACAGAGAATGGGCACGCCAGTGCCTCCAGCCACTGCAATCGAACTCCAGATGCATTTTCCCCTTGTGTATCTGGCTTACGTGGGTCCTGGGGAATCAAACCTGGGTCCTTTGGCTTCGCAGGCAAACGCCTTAGCCACGGAGCCATCTCTCCAGCCCAGGCTTCTTTTCTTTATGGAACTACTCTCTTGAGTTTCGTGGCTTGGATGAAGTGAACCCTAGGTAGTCTGTTCAGTCTGAGTCCCTCCACCTGGCCATGTGATTGGCTTGGGGGATAGCATGTGATTCAGGCTGGCGTTCAAGATCCTTTTTCTCCGGCTTTTAGGAAGGGAGGTTTTCTTTGATTGCTGGGTGATGCAACCCAGAGCTCCCGATGTCCTCCTTCCCTCTTCCGTGGAGGAAGTGCTGGAAACCTCCTCCTAGGAGAGAATGGCTTGGTCACTGAAGGAGAAATAGCTGAGCTGTGGAGAGAGTGGGGACACCCCAGACACCAGCCTTTGAAGCTCAGGGCTCAGCTGTGCCGACGCATTCTGGAGCTTTTCACTTAGCCATGTTCCTTGCTGTTTGTTTAAATCTAGTTTCTTGCACTTGACAAATAATCTTGCCTAATGCAGAGAATGGATTTTTTTGTTTTGTTTTGTTTTTCGAGGTAGGGTCTCACTCTGGCTCAGGCTGACCTGGAATTCACTATGTAGTCTCAGGGTGGCCTTGAACTCTCGGCGATCCTCCCACCTCTGCCTCCCGAGTGCTGGGATTAAAGGCGTGTGCTACCACGCCGGGCTAAGAATGGATATTTTTGCCTTGGATTCACCATTGGCTCAGAGTTGACCTTCTAGGGCCTTGCTGCCCACTGGTGCCTGGAGGCCTTTGACCCCGCAGGCTGTATCTCATTAGCCTTTTTTTTTCTTCCCCTCCTCCCTTCCTTCCTTCCCTCCCTCTTTTCTTCCTTCCTTTCTTTTTGTTTTTAAATATTTATCTTTACTTATTTATTAGAGAGAGAGAGAGAATGGGTGCACCAGGGCCTCTAGCCACTGCAAGCGAACTCCATATGCATACGCCACCATGTGCTTTGGCTTATGTGGGACCTGGAGAATTAAACCTGGGTCCTTAGGCTTCGCCTTAACTGCTAAGCCATCTCTCCAGCCCTCAGCAGTCTTTTCTTTGACACTCTTCCCCAGTGAAAGGAGGCACCACACCCAACCCCTTCCAGAGCTCCCCCATCCCATGGGGCAGCCCACACGCGTGGATCTGGGTGGGATGAAGATTGAGCTATGAGTGGAACATTAGAAAATCTGTTCTTCATAGACACAGGGACAGTGACTCATCGGGCTACTCTTTGAATGCTGATCAAAGGCTGAACTCATCTGGCTCCCCTACACCTTCTGGGCTGGCAGCCAGCTCAGGCCAAGGCTCTGCTCTCATTCTCAGGTGCCTGGCTTCCAGCCTTCCTGATCTGCTGTTTCCCTGTGATCTCTTAACCCCTCTGTGATCCTGCACTTCCATCCCTCTGCTGGCGCCCTTCCCATATCGTTCTGGTGGCCCTCAGAGAGCATTGTTCCACTGTGAATCAACTCTCCCCACACACGGCCTGCTCTCTGAGCCCAAACACTCCCTTCTCTGCAGCTCTGCTAGGAGGTTTCCCCTTGCTACTCCCAGGGCATCCTTTTCCACCCTCATGCAAAAACCTCTTCTCCTTTCGAGTTCAGGACATTCTCGCAAATACTATTCTGGTCTGTCCTTCCCCTCTGAGTTGGTGGTTTTGCTCTTCTTTCCAACTTCCTGCTCTTTCTCTCTCTGTTCATCTGTATGCCGCTGTCTTAATGTTTGCTTTGTGGTGGGGAGGGTCATTTAAGGGAGTGGTTAGCTGGGGCCAAAGGGGGACTTCATCAAAGAGATAAGCCCATGATCGGCTAGAGAGATGGCTTAGCAGTTAAGGTGTTTGCCTGCTAAGCCAAAGGATCCTGGTTCGACTCTCCAGGACCCACGTAAACCAGATGCACAAGGAGGCGCATGCATCTGGAGTTCGTTTTCAGTGTCTGGAGGCCCTGGCATGCCCATTCTTTCTCTCTTTGCCTTCTTCTCTCTCTCAAGTAAATAAGTAAGTAAATAAATAAAAGAGATAAGCCCATTATCAAGACGAAAAATAACTAGGATTGGCAGGGCGTGGTGGCACACACCTTTTAATCCCAGCATTGGGAGACAGAAGTAGGAGGATTGTTATGAGTTCAAGGCCACCCTGAAACTACATAGTCTACATAGACTACATAATTCCAGGTCAGCCTGGACTAGAGCAAGACCCTACCTTGAAAAACCAAAAAAAAAAAAAAAATTTAAAAAGATGAAAAATGAATATGATTGGTGGGGCGTGGTGGCGCACACCTTTAGTCCCAGCACTTGGGAGACAGGGTAGGAGGATTGCTGTGAGTTCGAGGCCAGCCTGGGAATACAGAGTGAGTTCCAGGTCAGCCTGTGCTAGAGTGAGACCCTTTCTCGAGGAGGGGTGTGGGGGGAAGAATAGCATTGCAACAGGTAGCTCCCAAGTAAAGAGCTTTTCAGGCAAAAAGAACAGCTCTGGCAGAAGCCTGGATAGGAGGAGGCTTGTTGAGATCCTTGCTTGAGTATTCATAGCAGTTGGAGACGAAGAGGGAACCCGGGTTGATGGGATGCAATTAAATGTATTTATTTTCGCTACTTTGGTTTTTCGAGGTAGGGTCTCACTTTAGTTCAGGCTGACCTGGAATTCACTCTGTAGTCTCAGGCCTGACTCAAACTCATGGCAATCCTCCTATCTCCACCTGCCAAGTGCTGGGATTAAAGGCGTGCACCACCATGCCCTGCTGATTATACTTACTTAGAATTAAGGCATGAGTAGGGTGGGAGAATGCAAGAGAAAGAACAGACTTTATTATAAAAGTGAGAAGAGTGGGATGGTGTTGTGGAGGACTAGGCAAACACTTGGTAGGAGGTTTTGTAAAGGGGAAGAATTATAATGAAAGCAGTATTTTTTGTTTTTTAAAAAATGTTTATTAACTTAAAAAAAATATATATTATTTATTTAAGAGAGAGAGAGAGAGAGAGAGAGGGAGAATGGGCATGCCAGGATGTCCCGCTACTGCAAATGAACTCCAGATGCATGCACCCCCTTGTGCCTGTGGCTTACGTGGGTCCTGGAGAATTGAACTGAGATCCTTTGGCTTTTCAGGCAAATGCCTTAACCGCTAAGCCATCTCTCCAGCCCAATAAAAGCAGTTTTTAAAAGTTCATAGTAAGTCTCGTCTGTTGAGGAGATAGAGGAGCAGGAGATGGAGAACTCTGCGGGACACACTGGCTGCAAGGCAACCAGGAAGTAGGGGCAGAGAAGTGAAACAGGGACCATGCTGTTTGGGAGTTGGGAGAGATGGAGGTCTTGCCTCATGATGGGGGTCTTACAGGTGTTCCATGATGCTGGGAGACAGCAGCGTTCAACAGGAACCAAAGTTCTTGGTCTTTTTAACTACCTTGTGAATAAAGAACAAGATATCTTATTTATTTCACGATAGTAAAAATGACTGACGTTATGTAAGCTTATGATGTTTCCCAAACTGGGTTTTATAGGGGATGGCAACTCTGGGAGATGTTAATAAGGTTCAAGGGAAATGGAATGCGTTCTGTGATCAAACAAAGTTGGGAAACACTGCATTGTATGTGATTCATAGAGCCGATTCACATAAACACACACGAGAAATCAGCTTGCTGATATTTAACCCAGCCTTGTCCACATATACTTGTGCATGCATGTATTTATTCATTCATTAGACAAGCAAGTAGGAAGCACGTGTTATGCTAGTATTTTCCAGACTGTGTGCTAGCCACTGTCCTGCAGAAGAGAACAAAGAGAGAGAGAGAAAGAGAGAGAGCGTGTATCCTGATCTTACGTGGTTGTGGTCTGGTGTAAGCACCTTTCTCACCTGTCAGGTTCCACCATTCTGAGGAGCACGTGGGAAGCCTTGGGTGAAGGGTTGTTTCAACATTCCTGCTTGTACTCTGGAATGGAATGATGTGGAGTGATTGTCTGCCTGCCTGCCCCTCTGCCCTTGTGTTTCTATCTTACAACAATCCCTCCACCTCTTCACGGAGCATTTTCTGCCTCTCCTGCCTGGGTTTGGGGACAGAGCAGATGGCAAGAAAACTTGGGAAGTTGGTGACTCACCCAAGGTTACCCAGCTAGTTAGCTGCAGATTAAGAGCCGGCCCCCAGCCCTTCTGGGTTTTAGGCTGTATGCTCATTCCATTCTTGATGAGACGGGGCCATTTGAAATGGGGAAAACAAGAAACCTTAAGTAGAGTCAACAGATTGAGTGGAGACCTGTGATAAAGCTAGTTGAACCAGTATAATAGCAGGACTCCCATCACTCCAGTCACCAGTGTTGGGTGCCGCCCAAGTGCTTTCTATGTGTTTCTTTCATTTCCCCAGTTCTGTGAGGTAGTGATTATTGCCTTGCTCTATGAATTAGGAAGGAAGCTCAGACATGTGAGTAAGGGATCCGTGTTTACAGCTAGTGAGACGAGCCAAGCTTCCGTCCTAGGCTGCTTTGAGCCCAGACTTCTCGCTTCATTCGATATTGGGTGAAATGTTTTCTCTGCTTCAAGACTTTCCTTTTGGAACTAGCTGTCTTTTTTCCTTTCCATTTCAGTCTATCTCCTTTTTGTTTTGTTTTGTTTTGTTTTGTTTTGTTTTGTTTTGTTTGAGATAGGATCTCACTCTAGCCCAGGCTGACCTGAAACTACACTCTCTAGTCCCAGGCTGGCCTCAACGCAAGGTGATCCTCCTATCTCTGCCTCCTGAGTGCTGGGATTAAAGGTGTGTGCCACCATGCGTGACTCAGTCTATCTCCTTTGTAAAAACCCTAATCCCGGGTTGGAGAGATAGCTCAATTCTTATTAAAGGCTCTTGCTTGCAAAGCCTGGGTTCAATTCCCAGCATCCACATAAAGCTAGATGCACAAAGTGGTGCATGCATCTGGAATTTGGTTGCAGTGACAAGAGGCCTGGGCATGCCCATATTTTTTTTTCTCTCTCTCTGCTTACAAATAATTTTTTTTTTTAAAAAAACCCTGATCTCAGGCCTTTGATCCCAGCTCTCGGGAGGCAGAAGTAGGAGGATTGCTGTGAGTTCGAGGCCACTTTGAGACTACATAGTTAATTCCAGGTTTCCAGGTCAGCCTGGACCAAAGTGAGACCCTACCTCCAAAAAAAAAAAAAAATTAATAAGGGCCGGGCATGGTGGCGCCCGCGTTTAATCCCAGCACTTGGGAGGCAGAGGAAAGGAGGCTTGCCAAGAGTTCGAGGCCATCCTAAGACTGCGTAGTGAATTCCAGGTCAGCCTGAGTTAGAGTGAGACCCTACCTCTAAAAACAAAACAACAAAACAAAAAACAACCAAAAAACTAAACAACAACAATAACAAAAAACCCACTAAAACCCTGACCTCAACCAGATGGTGGCACATACCTGTAATCCCAGCACTTGGGAGGCTGAGGCAGGAGGGTCGTTGCAAGTTCCAGACCAGCCTGACCTGACATAATGAGACATAGTCTCAAGAAACCAAACAAAACTTCACGAAATAAAACCTGATTTCAGCAAGGGTTCATTCTCTGGATGCCTGAGTCAGGGCACTTTCAGCCCGTGTGTCCTGAGGACCTACTGTGTGGAGGAGCTGAGGCTGGAGAGACGGTTCCACAGACTTGGTTCCTGTTCTTGAGGAATTGATGAGTGGTGAGAGCGCACAGTAAAACTACACAAAAACAGAGCAGGAAAAAGCCATGCAGTTAGGAGTATAATGCAAATGCAATGAATTAAAATAAACTAGGAGAACAGAATGAGAGTGGCTAATTCATTTTTTCTTTTCTGTTTTAAAAAATATTTTTATTTATTTATTAGAGATGGGGGGGGGTGGAGAGAGAGAGAGACAGAGAGTGAGAATGGGCACACCAGGGTCTCTAGCCACCGCAAATGAACTCCAGATGCATGCACCACGATGTTCATCTGGCTAACATGGAACCTAGAGAATTAAACTTGGGTACTTAGGCTTAACAGGCAAGCACCTTAACCGCTAAGCCATCTCTCTAGCCCTTCTTTCTTTTCTTTAGAGAGAGAGAGAAACAGGCAGAGAGAGGGGGCGGGGATGGGCACACCAGGGCCTTCAGCTGCTGTGAATGAGTTCCAAATGTATACAACCCCTTGTATGCATATCCCACATTACATGCTTGTGTCACTGTGTGTCTGGCTTATGTGGGACCTGGAGATTCAAACATGAGTTCTTAGGCTTCGCAGGTAAGTACCTTAACCACTAAGCCATCTCTCCAGCCCTTTCTTTTCTTAAAATGTGTAGCTCAGGCTGGCCCTAACTCCTAATCCTCCTGCCTCCGCCTTTTCAGCAATTTCCTACCAGCATGTGCTACCACAGCTGGCTCATTTTTCATTTTTTTTTTTTTTTTGGTTTTTCGAGGTAGGGTCTCACTCTGGTCCAGGCTGACCTGGAATTAACTATGTAGTCTCAGGGTGGCCTCGAACTCTCGGCGATCCTCCTACCTCTGCCTCCCGAGTGCTGGGATTAAAGACATGTGCCACGGCTCTTACATTCTTTCTACCACCTCTTCCACAGTGGACCCTGAGCCTTGGAAGGTGTGAGAGAGATGTTTCAGTGCTGAATACAATATTTTTTATTTTCAAGGAGACCATGCCCGGCCCTTTTTTTTTTTTTAATTTAAAAAAAATTTTTTTTTGGTTTTTCAAAGTAGGGTTTCACTCCAGTCCAGGCTGACCTGGAATTCACTCTGTATTTTCAGGGTGGCCTCAAACTCCCAGTGATCCTCTTAACTCTGCCTCCTGAATACTGTGATTAAAGGCATGTGCCACCATGCCCGGCCCCCCCTTTTTTTTTAATTAAAAAATTTTTTTTTTTTTTTGGTTTTTCAAGGTAGGATTTCATTCCAGTCCAGGCTGACCTGGAATTCACTCTGCATTCTCAGCAAGACTCCACCTCTCAAAGGCTCCACAACTTTCCCACATTTCCACCAGATGAGGACCAAGTACTCCAAACACATGAGGCTGTGGGGAACATTTTGTATTGAAATCACCACAGATTGTAAGGAGATAAGAAAAAAGAAGCAGTGGAATCCTTTGGGGGGGATGCTGCTGTCATTTTGACAAGACTATGATGATGGTGAGTCAGTTACCACCACAGTAGTGCTGCGTAACAAACATCCCCATGAACTTGGCAGCGTACAACAGTCATCATTTATTGTTGTCCGTGAGCCGATGGGTAGTTTTGCTAATCTGAGCCGGACTCACTTGGTCTTGGCTGAGCCAGCCAGTGTGCCTGTGATCTGCTGTAGGTCAGGGGAGAACCTTTGCCACATTGCCTGGATCTTGTACTATGTTTTCGTGGGGCCAAGTGGATACCACTGAACAGCCTCATCTGCTGAGTCACTTTTGTCCCTGGCTTGGCCTTATTCTCAGTCACATTCTCATGGAAATTTCAAAGCAGCAAAAGAGGAAGTAGGAACAAGTAAATCCATTGATACATTTTAGCTTATGTTCAGTTTCCTTCTGTCCTGTTGGTCAAAGCAAGTTAGAAGGCTGGAGAGATGGCTTGGTGGTCTTGCCTGCAAAGCCCAACAACCTGAATTTGATTCCTCAGTTCCCAGATGAACAAAGTGGCCCATGCTTATGCTGTCCATTTGCAGTGGCTGGAGGCCCAGGCATGCCCATTCTCTCTGTCTCTCTTCTGTCTTTGCTTGTAAATAAATAAATAAATAATCTAGGGTTGGAGAGATGGTTTAGCCTGTGAAGCCTAAGGACCCCAGTTTGATTTCCCCAGGACCCACGTAAGCCAGATGCAAAAGGAGGCAGGTGTGTCTAGAGTTTGTTTGCAGTGGCTAGCGGCCCTGGTGTGCCCATTC